>OY728151.1:168813437-171313437 GCA_963277665.1 Viscum album
CGGGTCGATGTTATCCTTTCTTGTACATGCCATGTCTTTATATAACATTCCATGTAGTGTGAGCCATGTGTTAGGTTGTGTCACTGACAATATGGTCAAGGTGAAGCTTGTCTAGTACACATCGTGTCTATCTTGAACACGCCTTGTAGTCATGTTTTGGGAGATCCTTGTGGCTTAACTATGTAGAAGAACTCGGGCAGGGGAAAAGGATTCAGGAACACGCCATGTGTTAGGAAAACACGCCGTGTGGTTTGTGTGTTACACGACCATTTTTGGCAGAGGTACATGCCCATGTGAATGGGTTAACGAAACATGTCTTGTTGTGTTTGTACATGCTATATAGTCCTATTTTGTAAAACATGAATGTTTCGTTTCTCTTATTCCCTTATTACACTTTTATGTTTTAGTCCCTGTTAATCCTGATCTAGGGTGTGCGTTTGACCTTGCAGAGTGAGGCCACCGAGATGTCCTTCGGTTTTCCACCAGTTACAGGGCATCGATCAGAAGCAGGATATGGATGATCAAGAATTCCCAAAGATCCTCCTATTATGCCGGTCTTGGAACCAGTAGTTTTACCTGATACCGGTGCTGATGCACAGTTCATGGAAGGCTTCATGAGGATGATGCAGAATTTTCAGAGAGCTCCACCTCCGGCCCCGTCGATGGAATATTTGATGTGAATTTTCCTGCAGCATCATCCTCGCACTTTCTCTGGGGAAGGAGGACTACAGGCTACAGAGTCATGGCTAGAAGCCATCCTGATGATATTTGAGCATCTAGAGACGCCTCTAGAAGGGAGGATCAAGATCGCTACCTATATACATCAGGATTGCGCCAAGAGGTTGTGGGATGTGATCTCACAAGTAGGACACCATACTATAATGGATTAGGATGAGTTTTAGTGAATCTTCTTTGACTACTTCTATCCACATACTCTGAGGGTCGATTGATCTTGGGAGATTATGACTCTGGAGCAGGGTAATCTTTCTATTATGGAGTATTCCTCACACTTAACTGAGCTGCAGCGCTTCACGCCTATTACAAGAGTGGATTATTTATTCCTAGAAAGGAAGTTCAAGGATTGTATGAGGCACGACATCTGTTCACATGTGAACATCTTCAGGTAGCTTTCAACAACTAATATAGTTAACTAGGTGATGATCACAAAGCACAATCTAAGGGATTATGGAGTTGTTAGCCAGGGCGGCTTGACATCTCGGATTTGTATTCCTCCTACAGACATCAGGAAGTGTCACATGGATTTTTTTCACGGTGATCCGAGGAGGAAATAAACTTCTTCTGGTAGTCAGGCGGTGTACTACTAGTGTGGGAAGAGTGGGCATACCAGGCCACTCTACCCGAGAGACCCAGTGGTGTGCCTATCTTTGGGAAAGATGGGTCACCTTCAATGCATCTGTCAGATCTTCTCACCAGCAGCTTCTTACAAGGTCTCTTCTATGAATCATCATTCTAGAGTAGCACCACCAGTTTCTCACCAGTCTAGGATGTGGAGTTCTTTTGTCCATTTGGGCCGAGGTGGAGGTTAGGGTCGTGGTATCCAGTCACCTAGTTTCAAGTGACATCAGGGTGAATCAGCTCACAGTGGTCAGTCAGGGTCACAGGGCTGTGGAGCAAGCTAGACGTTTGCAGTGGAGCAGGCCTAGGAGGAGTAGGATCCCATAGCTTATATAGTACTATGTACGATCTTAGTTGCCTCAGTTATAGGTTCTGCTCTTTTCGA
This sequence comes from Viscum album, assembly GCA_963277665.1. NCBI lineage: Eukaryota > Viridiplantae > Streptophyta > Magnoliopsida > Santalales > Viscaceae > Viscum > Viscum album. The sequence goes on from OY728151.1 coordinate 168,815,179, forward strand.
TATAGGGGATTCTCATAGAATCATATTTATTGTGGTTGTGGTGAGCCTTGGGATCTATATATTTTCTTCTACTGATATATTGACACTAGACACTCTGTTGGGGATTAGAACGGCTAGTGAACGTCAGTGTAAAGAGTTCCCTCTAGAGGTTGGTGGGTGTCACTTTTTATGGGACATCTATCTCTTAGAGATGATAGGATATGATTTCATTCTTAGAATGGACTGACTAGTTCCCTTATAGACATTCATTGATTTGTATCATCATTGGGTGACATTCACATCACTAGAGGGTGGATCCTTCCTTCATAAGGGAAAATGGGATGTCCAGGTGAGCAGAGAATATCCCGAGCATCATGGGTTGGGAGGAGTTACAACCCAGATTCCTAGTCTATATCTGGATGACCAAGGGACCCCATAGTTAGACATTCCTTTAGTAGTGTATCATTTCAGAGATGTCTTTCCAGAGAACTTTTCAGGTTTTCTTTAAGAGTGTGAGGTAGACTTTTCTATTGAGCTTGTTCCAGGAGCAGCACCAGTGTCCATTCCTCCTTATATGATCACTACACCTCATTTGAAGGAGATCAAGAAGCAGTTGTAGGTGATGCAGGAAAAGGGTTTCATCTGACCGAGTACTTCTCCCTAGGATTCACTTGTCCTATTTGCAATGGAGGTGGAAAAAAACCTCATACATTGAGTGGATTATCAGAAGTTGAACTAGATGGTGGTCAAGAATTGATATCCCTTACCGAGGATTGATAATCTCTTTGATCATCTTGAAGGAGCCCTAGTGTTGTTGAATATTAACTTAAGATCCATTTATCATCAATTTCACGTTATACAATCTGATATACCTCTTACAGCCTTTCGAAGTAGGTATGATCAACATGAGTATATGGTTATGCCGTTCAGTCTCATGAAATCACCTGTAATATTCATGGCACTGATGATCCAAGAGTTCCTTCCATACTTGGATTCATTTTTGGTGGTCTTCATGGATGATATCTTTGGGTACTATCACACTCAACACGACCATCATACCCATCATGAGATAATTTTGAGTATGCTGAGAGAGAGCAATAGTTATAAGTTATGCTCTCAAGATTCTACTTTTGGATGGATCAGATTCACTTATTGGGTCAGGTTATCTCAGAGACAAGAGTGTCAGTAAACTTAGACAAAGTGAGAGGAGCAGTTTCCTTGGAGCATATGAAAAACATCTTTGTGGTGCAAATTTTTCTAGGGTTTTCGGGATACTAAAGAAATTTTATTCCGGAATTTTCACACATAGCAGCACCACTGACGGGTCTGAAAAAAAGTGTGTGATGTTCTTATGGTCAGATTCTTGTGTTTCAGCCTTTCATGAGCTCAAAGGGAGGTTGAATTCATCGACGATACTAGTATTTCTAGATCAGGGCAAGAGCTATACTGTAAACTATGACGCTTCAGGTATCGGGGTAGGATCTGTTCTTATGCAGGGAGATGGAGTCGTTCCGTATGGGTCTCGGCAGTTGGGAGCACATGAGATAAACTACCTGACATATGATCTTGAGTTGGACGCAGTTGTTCATTCCTTATGATGTTGGAGACCCTGTCTTCTGAGAGAGCATTTTGTGGTTTTCACCAACAAAAAATGTCTCAAGTATATCTTCACTCAGTGTGATATGAAGTTGAGACAACTAAGTTGGTTTGAGTATTGTCATTCTTTTAACCCTGAGATTTCCTACACTCCTGGTAAGGGAAACACGGTAGCTGATTCAAAAAGAACGAGGACTCAGATATAGGTAGTTAAGGAGGCCAATAGTGAATGGGAGCTTATGGATATGTTCTCTAAGATGCATTTGGAGGTGCACGACAGGTAGGGGAAGACTTTTCTTTCTTTTGTAGCTATTACCTCCACCCTTCTAGATCGAGTGAGAATGAGGGATCTATCATATTTGGAAGGCCTAGTCCTACGGGAATTCATGTCAGGAGAGGACCTTATGCCCAAATGGACCATAGGCGAGGATGAGATTTTGAATTTCCAAGGGTGCATATCAGTGCTAGTAGATATACAGGAGGAGCTAATGTGGCACTTTCATTCCTCAGTTTGGGCAGTTCATCCAGGTGTCACCAAGATGTATCATGATTTACACCATCAATAGTGGTGTCCAGGTATGAAGATAATTTTTGATATCTTTGTTATGAAGTTTTCCACCTATCAGTAGGTGAAGGCAGAGTATTAGTGGGAAGTAGGGATTTTACAACAGTTGTCTATTGTCGATTGAAAGTGGAATGATGTCGTGATGGATTTCGATATAGGATTACCGAGTTTGTCTCGAGAGAATGATGTAGTTTAGGTTTTCATTGACAAACTTACGAAGTTCGCTCACTTTTTTCCGGTCAAAGAGACCTTTAGGGTTTATGATCTTGGATGGTTGTACATCTGTGAGATTGTACAACTACATGGAGTTCCACACTCCATTGTATTCGATAGAGATGCTCATTTTACTTCTCCAGAATTGCAGGGGCTTCAGAAGGATTTGGGTATGCATGTACTTTTGAGTACAGTTTAGCATCCCCAGATAGATGGCCAATCTGAGTAAACGATTTCGGTTCTTGAGGACATGCTCCGAGCATGCATCCTGGAGTTTGGAGGTTCTTGAGAGAATCATATATCTCTTGTAGAGTTTTCCTAAAACAATAGTTTTCAAGAAACTATTCATATGGAACCTTATGAGGCTTTGTACAATAGGCCATCTCGATCACCCTTATATTGTCTGGAGGTTGGAGAGGTAGCATTTTTGGGACCTCGTCTAGTTCAGGAGACAACGTAGCTGATAGAGTGGATTCAGAAGAGGATGGCTAGTGCGTAGTCTCAACAGAAGTCTTATGCTAATCAACGGAGATGACCTGTAGAGTACGAGGTTGGGGATCTGGTTTTCTTATGTGTCACACCATGGTAGGGACACAAGAGTATTAAGAGATAGGGTAAGCTTTCAATGAGGTATGTCCGTCCGTTTGAGGTATTGGAGAGATTTGGTCTGGTTTCCTATCAGTTGAAATTACCCCATAGGTATCAGACTATGCATGAAAATTTTTCACGTTTCAATACTTCAACTTTACTTCTCATACCCATCTCACGTCTTCCAATGAAAAAAGTTTGTGTTGGAAGTTGATGAATCCTTTGATGAGCATCCTATCCAGATTGTGGATCGATTTACGAAGGTTCTCCGTGGTCGGTTTGTTCCTCTATTACTGGTGGTTTGGTAGCACGGGCGAGTATAGGACAAGACATTAGAGAGGGAGGTAGATTTACGATTACTGTGTACTTAATGAGTACACGCCGTGTACTCAGATACCACAGGTAACCATGTTCTGGCCGTGTAACGGCCATGCATATGGCCATGTCAGGGAGACCAAGAGGACCCCTAATGGAGGGTACAGAAATGGAAAGTACACATTGTGTACATCAAAAGTGCACGCAGTGTACTTTATTTTTGTCATTAAATGCATTGGGGTCACATCTGACTAATAGAACACCCTCATTCTCAGTCTCATTCATCCAAGAGAACCCATAATGCCAAGTTTCTTCTCCGAGCCCCCGCTCCTCCATTTGATCTCCGATTCAACCGTCATCGATTTCATTGGGATCACCTCAAAAGCTCTCTCTTTTTCTTGATCCTCATTTCATGCTTCCTCTTCCTTCATAATTTATCTTAGATTGAAAATTTTGATCATTTTTGTAGATCTATGGTGTTATTGGGAGATTCAAGCCTCAAGGATCACATATAGCGATCTCCTAAAATCAAGGTAGGTGGTTTGTGCATTTCTGTTGAAAGTATCTGAGATTTATGTGAAACTTTTCTCAATACACATGAACGGGGGATTTCACATTAACCTTTTTAGCCCTATTCTTTGTTTTCTATGAAGTTATTCTTGATAAGATGATATTTGACTGTGAATAGGTTGAATTGTAGTGCTTTTGATGTGTTTGCATGCATGTTTTTCTTGATTTGACCTTTGGGTCTAGTTTTCCTATTGGGATGTTATTTACTTTTCCATACCTAGTATTCTTGGATGGTGTGGCTATTGTTATTGTTATGCTATTATGATTTATAATTCTAGAGAAGTATTTCTGACTTTTAACTTGTTCAATATGCACTGCTACACTTGCTTGACTTACACAGGGTCGTGAGAACAAGGTGTATAGACTATAGAGAGAATGGATGTTGAGGGATTCTATAGAGTGTCTTTTTTACTTACAATGTGAGACCCCATAGGTAATTGACGTTGATTGCTTCTTTAGAGTGTTTGTAGTTCCTCGACGTGGGCCATAGGGGGAATGTGATGTTGAGTTCTTCCGTAGAGTGCCTTTAGTACAGTTACGAGACTTTAGGGGGAATTGATGGTGAATGCTTCCTCAGAGAGTCTATGATTAAGATGAACTAGAGGGGATAAAATGAGTGTACTTCATAGAGGGTTGGTTGTACTGCTTTGGTAGGACCAGAGGGGATATGATGTGGGTACGTCAATTGAGGGTTACCTGTTTCTGCTTATCATCTTTGTTAGTTGTTACTTGATATTGAAACTGTGGATTGTTTACAGTTGAGTACTTTCCTGTTTACTATTTCCAATACTTTCAACTTCCATATACTCATTGACTGTTAGGCACCAATCTGATGGACTTTGCCGACATGGATTTAGTCTAACACCATATTTGGGCCATGCTTTAGGTCCCAAATAGATTATATTGTTGTAGGTATGGTCAAGGGGAAGCGCCCTTCTAGTTCAGGTACTTGATTGCTGTGGACCGGGAGAGCATGGGACCAAGAGATGGCTTGCGATGCTGAGGAGTTATTGACTTGCCTTCTTTTGTAATTTTTTATAGTATAGTTTTATTCCAGAATTTTGATTTTTTTAGTTACTATCCAAGATAGATAGATCATGCATCATTTATATATACATTCTCTGATTTATTATTTTCAGTCTTCTAGTGTTTACCTTTGTATGGAAAATTACCACTTCAGCTACTGTATGTATTTTTTTACTTCCACTATGTGCTCTGACAATGAAGGACATTTTTCCCTCTATCATACCCAAGGCACTCACTGCTAGTCGGTAGCCTCTGGTGTATTGGGGAATTCTCTTGAGGCCATGTGACCAAACGAGTATGGGGCGCCTCTGGGTGGCTTCCGTAACTGGGACGTTACACTCCTCCCAGAAGTCGATTTGGACGGAGGCTCTAAACCTACCCCTAGAATACACTTGTTAGGGAGTTAAATTGATTCTACAGACCCATGGTGGTCTCATTGTATGATACTACATGGAATGATATTCGATGGAAAGTGTTTTGTGATTTTTGGTAGGGATGTAGGACTGAGGTTATATACCTCCAAAACACATGGAATTAAATGTTTACTGGGCTGGGTCTATGAGGTATGTTGATAAATTTTCCATAGTGAATTACCCTTTTGACTAAATCTATATAACCCATTATGATATGGATTAGTTTTCTAGTGTGAACAAATCTTGTTAAGTTGTTTTTTTCTATTAGATAAATAAATTGATAAAATGGTTGTTTGAATTTCACAATTGTGATGCATAAAGATATCTATATATTTTTTCCATTATCTATTTATTTCACATGGTTATCTTCATACACTGTTGTATAGAATTAATATTTCATAATAAGTCATTGGTGGTGTCCTACTATGTTTTCCTCACACCATGCTCAGGTTGTCGTGGCCCTTAGGTACCCATGAAGATGGTAATTTTTTCTGTTACAGGTTCAAGAAAACAGCCTATAGATTGGGTTTTTCATGATCATTTTGGCAGAAGCATAGGTTATCATGACTAGGATGGGGATTGAATCCATTTTTGGGTTTCTTTAGTAGACTTAGTATTGATTTTTTATTTTTCATAGTATCTTATGAGGAGGTGAACCTAGGATCATGTGGTGACTTGGCTCAGTGCATCTGATATAGTGGCCACCAGGTCGGGGATGTTAAACTAATTCTCAACCCCGAAATAGAGAATCATAACATGGATGGTGAAAAGGCACATAACCAATAGAATAATATTTTCCCCAAATAGTTATTACATCGGCGTGGGTTACAGGGAAACACAGATAATCAATACTTCCAAAAAAATATTCAATGAATCAGGTTTATATAATAAAATCCATCACCCACATAGATTTATGGGTTAAAACATAAAATGAGGAATGCATAATTGGATCCTAAAAAATATAATTAATGTTGATTAATATCTATTAGGATCCTCATGGTCGGAATAGAAGTGAAGACATCCCTCTTTCATTCTTTGTTAAAGACTAATCTCTCAGGACAACACCTATCACTCTGGAGTGAAACATAACATAACAATGTTTTTATGTCTAACATCATTAAAAAACTCAATGTTATTAAATACATATACAGAATATGGACTCAATATCAACCATTTTGTATCACCTTTTGAGGACCCATACACCCTATATGTACGTCAATTTGTGTAACAAATCAATACCACTAACTGGGATTAATAACATTCCAACAAAAAATTAGGCCTTTATAGAACTCAAGATAACTCTGATAATCATTATTCTCAAACTCACTGATGTATCATCTCATGTATCACTCTCAAGATATAGAAAAACTCACATTCTAGAGGAAACCATCTTTATCAAAACCTATTCACCTAAAACCACATCTTAGATGTCATCAATGTTTCACAAGGTCTGCACCATCTTGTTCTATAAATAAAAACTCAAAATAAAATCATGTTTGGTTCATTACTAAAATCATTTATTAAAATCTTTCAAAATAGTAAAAATGATAATAATTAAGTAGTGATAGGGTTATAACTCTTATAAATAACGAGTAATCCAAATCCATCTTCCTGGCCATAGATTATTAAATTTCCGTGAAAATATGTGTTCTAGTCATATACCAATACATGACCTGTGACTACATGGTTTCAATCTATGATCTACTTACATGACCATGTCATACATTGGGTAGGGTTTTATACCTCTTCAAGACCATTTACCACCACATCCCTAAATAGGGAGTCCATCCAAGTACCCATACACATGGAAAAGTATCCCTACAAGCTATGAACTCCATATATATGACAAGATGTTCCAAAATTACATCTTCTGATCAACATGACCATGTACCATAATAATTCCATGAACAACTACATGGAGAATACTCCCAGTATAGAAAATATAATTACAAAAATGTGCATCTTCTCTAAATGAGAATAACATAAGGTCTGTGTTCTTAAAACCACACATTTTTCCATTAGGGGTTGTAAATGGGAAACACCTATAAACATCTTGAAACCACTGTTTTTACTTATCTAACCATTTACTAACCCATAAAAATTTCTTCTTAGACATAAATGATATCAAAACCATGAAAATAAAAAATATATGTGGATTGAGCTATTAAGCACAATAATTAACCTACCTCATGTTGTAAATACTGAAGCGATGGGTCCAAATATACCCATGGAAGCTGGTTCACCTTGATTTGGTCCCATCCACCACCATTTGATGATGTCTACTAGAATCTACCTCACCTTATGATATTTATATCCATCACATTAAATAGAGGTTCTCCATCACTCCCATCATGCATTGGAAGCCCAAAATTGGGAGGTGGGGATCCAATAAATAGATAACATAACTAATTATGACCACTTTTAATACTCATCATGTGTCCTAGAACAAAATGAATTTTTACACCTCATCTAGGTAAAATTGAATATTCTAAATTGAATGTCGGATATTGAATCTGAACATAACTCTCTAACAACATTATATCAGCAATTGAAAATGTAGAAATAATTTAATAATTAATTATTTATAGAATAAATATTCCACCAAAATTTGATTATATTAGAATTCCAGTAAACACATGTGCATGGGTAAACACCCTATTTTAGGTCCCATGAACTAGTAAAATATTTTTACTAGATCATATACCATGTGAAAATTACCTATTTGTCCCTAAAAACACATGAAATAATAAATTCAAATTTCTTCTAAACTTCAGAATCTAGGGAATTCGGTTTATAAAAAGTTCTATAAAGAAAATATCTATCATCTCACTATATCTTCTATAATTTCTCACAATATCAACTAATTGATATATAGTCACTATCAAAATTATTGAGGGATTATGTTTCTTATCATGCCCATTAAAATTAATGGGAACTATTACATGGCTTTCATTAAAAACCATAAGAAATGAATCATTGGTTTTTGTTATATCCAATGGAAGTTTGTCAGAAGAATTATGTTGAAACTAGTAAAAGTTATTAATAAGACATGTCTCTCTACTATAGTGTTGGATATATAAGAGGAACATGTATGTTATTTCACAGCATGTTATAAAATATTTATATCTATATTTTTAATTAATTTTTTATATAACTATAGTATTCATTCTAAAAAATTTAAAAAATTTGATTCATTCTCTATCTTCTACACATATTATTATTTTTATTTATATCAATATTAACTTGTTTATATGAATCATAATTTTCAATTATAACATAATAAATTGCATCAATTTAGGTTTATAACATTTTTTAATTTGGAATTTTTTTTCATTTATCTCCCTTTTAATGGTGATTTTCACCCCTCATTTTGTTTTCCTATTTGAAAACATTTATCTACTGAAAATTCATGAAACGATAATTTTCTCTTACTATTATGAAATTCAATTAGGGTTATATTTTTTATCATATATTATGATAGTTATTTTAGAAATAATCATAAGGTTCTTCTCTATAATGTAAGTCTCATTTGGTTACTCCATTTAGGTCGGGAGATTAATAATAACCTGAGACTTTTTCCCTAATATATCCATTGTATACATATCAGTAACACACCATATATTGAAATATGAATTAGGTTAGTTCCTTTATTTCCCATGACATTTTATTACCTTCCAAAATTTAATTGATATCCCTAAATAATTACATGTAGATTGATAGATAATATTGATCTTTAATATTTCCCCATAGAATTAAAACCACTAAATATTTTCAAATACAATATGGAATTTTAATAATGATCATGTAAGCTATGTAAATCAAAATATAGAAACCCAATGTTGTTGATTAATATAATAAATTTTTGTATTCTATATAGGATAATAACCGATATGATTGATTATATTGGATGTTTTATAAAATTGTTATATGAATGATTCTAATATTACATTTGAAATACAAAAATTATTGAAAAATAAACATTCATTCGCCCGTGAATCAATAAGAAGAACCTTATTTATATCTAGGCGAATTGACAATGAACAAAGGGTGAGCTCATAGGCTTAGTAAGGGTTATATATAATATAATCTCTCATTATTTAATATTGAATAATCAATACAGAATAGTTGATAGTAAAATCAAAATTCATTCAATCAAAAACATTTATTAAATGATTATAAATGTATAATATCATCATTGAAATTAAATGGATAATTCTAACCGATTTCTCAATAATAAAATCATAAATAGAGAAATTAATGATATTTTAATAATGCACTCAAGAAATATATCATGAATACTACCATCATAGCCTTAGATAAGACATGATTTTTGAATTGGTTGGTATAAAACAAATACCCAACTAATCTATCTCCCTATATTTATCAGGACACATGTTGATCCATCAATGTGATGTCTATAACTAGGATCCACTCACTATAAAGACCCATACATTACATACATAGATGTTATATCATAATTGAGGAATATTCATTACAACACATTAAAAACATTGCATGAAAATATAGTGTTTGGGTGGATATAAATAGGGAAACATAAAAAATTTGTTCACAAGACATCTATATTGTCTCTCGCTTAATAGTTCAAAACTAGAACCCTTTTAGAAAAATCATACCTAATACCCTTCTTCTTGACCCAGGGAAAAGAAACATAATAAAGGGTGAACTCAGGTTCTTAGTAAGGGTAAAAAATGGAGATTTCAATCATATCACATTCATAATACATAGGAAAATAAATTTGAAAATAATACCTTACATATGAATGATCAAGATATCATGTCCTGGGATAAATCGTAAAATTTAATAAAGAATCAAGGAACATATTATAAAAAGTCACAACATAAGTAAGGGAATTTTTGGAATACACATAACCATAGAAATTTACTTCATATTCATCAATTATTATTTTCAAAACCATCATAGTAGAAAAAGTTTATTACTAAACTGAGATCACAACTCATTCCTACCATGTATTACTAAACTAGGATTACTTGACATTGAATCACTGTATTAATTTACCATGTTCATTTTCCATTTCATCCCAACCTATATCATGATATATAAATCATATACAAATTCATTGGCGGGATATATAGGTCCCATCCATCTCAGAATGAAATCATTCTTACATGTTACACAGAATCATTAATCAGTTATCACTGTATAACCCAAATAATTAAATGGGATTCTTAAACATCAATCCATCGTAACATAATCCCTGTAAAAGAATTAACTTAATAAATAGAAACAAATCACGAACATAATAAAATTATAAAAATAATAGGTAGAATATTCTTTATACATAGCCCTATTAAATAATTACTTATTATATTGAAAATAATTTTTATTGAACACTTGTAATTAATTCTTGAGTAAAATATCCTTTCTACTCCAAAAAAGATTTATTTTCTAAATAATTCTATTAAAATTTTAATGTAAATTATTTATTCTAAAGCGACAATGAAATAATGTAAAGTATGACTTTTATAAATATTTTTTTATGAAATCATATAAATTTTTTCTGGACATATATGTCAAAATAAAATATTAATATTGTATTTTAGTCAGATAAGTAAAATACTACCTCTTATTGAAAATTAAATAATATTCATTTCATACAGTTTTGTAAAAAACAAACAAGTATTAAAATTGAATTAAAAAAATGGAAGATTAATAGAAATATTTTTTATATAATACATAATTGGGAATCATAAACATTAAAGACAAATATAAAATAGTTAATACTTACTAATAAACATCCTCAGATAATAATGAGGTTTCAAAATTATCCATTACATTAGATATGATATCCATTATATGTATTTGAAACTCATTTATAAGGATTAAAAAAAATTCACAGATTTATTTCAGAATAATATTCATTTTTATGAATTCATATATAATCATATTATAATTTGTTTTTCAATAACATTCAATTATTATTTGTTTTTTGGGTAGTAACTGCTTCATTTTCTTTTGTATCTTTTGTGAAATATGTTATAGTTATCTTTCTAATTTTTTATTTATAAAATTTAAATATTTATATTAATATAATATATACCATATTTATTTATTCTATACATTTATATTAAATTTCTTCAGTGGATATAATTTAAAATGAATCACATCACATTGTGTAGACGTTACGCCATACACACATACATGTGACGATATCATTCCAATAATTAGGAAACGACGTAGAAGTGGAATTTATATATTTTTTATAAAAATTCATATAACAATATAATAATTATATATAGTTATTATTTCAATCATTATATCAATCAAAGTATTGTTTTGGTGACTAATATTTTACACTACGACGTGGAGACATTAAGCTGTAGGTATGCACATATTGTCATTTTGTTTTTCATTGGATGCATAAAATGTGGAATATGGGTTTTCTGTAACAATAATAACATATCAGTATATAATTTGTGTGTTATGTATTACATTCTATTAGAAATTACTCATGAAGATGAAGTATAAGAATAAATGTGTTTGAAATAATCGGTACAGAAGATTATATCTTCTTCGATGTGCTCACTCTGGAGCTCCTCATAAAGAACTTATGTTGGTATTTGAAGAAGATCTGAAAATATATAATATTTTTATGGAATTTTTAATCTAAATAGGTATGGGATGGATGATATTGAATGATCAATGTAAACTGTAGGAGTAAGATAGGAGGTTCTCTTTTATAATTGAGGTGTGGGGAACTTTTGGAATATAAAAATATATTAATTTAAAATAAAATCAAATGACATATAAAACCACAAAATGTCTTATTTTAGAATCTAAGATGATATAATTGAGTAAATATTAAATAAATATATTTTATTCATGATTTAATATAAATTTAATCCTTATCATTTTAATTACAAGTTTTTATTATATTTATTTTTTAACTAAGGTAACAAATATTTAAATATTAAAATGATGAAATATTTAATTAAGAGATTAAAATTATAGCATAAATTAAAAATTAAGATCAATTTAGAACATATAAATATTATTACATATTTAAATAAAATATATTTTTTATGTAATTTAATAATACATTATTTTGATCAACACTCAATAGTGTTAATTTTGACACTATTGATATCGTTAATTATTAAATAATATGTATAGCTTGTAATCATTGAAAAAACTATTTTATTTTATTACTATGTTGTCAATATCATCTAGAAAATTCTTTATATAAATTCATTATCCAAAATTATATTTATTTTAATATTCTCAATAACATTTATTCATTATCTCTATTAAAAAATAATGACAACAACTATTTTGTTTAATTATTTTATATAGCTATTATTTGAGTAAAAATAAAAATAAAAATACTATAATGATTATAAATAATCTATATTTTATAATAATACTGATAATATAATATATATATTGTAAATTCCTACATTAATAAATATATATATATATATATATATATATTAAAACATCAATGTGAAAATTTTAACATCACTTTAAATAAAATATTATAAGTGTCATAATAATTTACATATAAATCAAAATTGTCAATAACTCAATAATAAGATGATTATGGTTGATATACAATCAAAAAATAATATTTGGGCCAATGTTTTGGTTTTTTAGGGGTTATTATTATTTTAATAAAAATTATATTATATATTTTTCATCAAATAAAAAATTTGTGTATCATCAACTTATATTTCATTAAGGTAATTATTTATTTCATAAAATTTAAAAAAAATTACCATAATAAATAAAATAATTTTATCATTCAAATGAGAATTTATAGTTAAATTTATCTTCTGTATAAACTTATATTAAAATTGATATATTTCTAAATTTTTATGTAAGACATATTTAGGTTTTCGTTACATAAAAAAAATTGAATATCATAATCTCATCCATGTGTCTTCTAAAGGATACCATTTCTAGACAATGATGATATAAGTCTAAAAAAATGATCAAATAATATTTGAAAATTGTTAGAGAAATTTGATAATATTATTTTAACACTTAATTACCAGATTTAACCTTTTACCATATTAATAAAAATTATTTAATTAACTATTCATAATGCCCAAAAATAAGAGAAATATTTTAAATAATTTAACATAATGATTAAAAATATTGAATCCATTTGAAAAAATACAAAATATATACATTTATTAGTTAATTTTAAATAAAAATCATTATTAAAATGAGAAAACACGTTTTAAAAGTTAAAACATTACAACTGATTGAAATGTTTTTACATCAAATAAATGTAAAATTATTTCCAAGGAACTCTATTATATTATATGATAAAAATATTATCTATTTTATAATTTTAATCCACTAAATGATAAAATTTATCCGTAAGAATTATTTCATTGAAAAAAGATGTTTTTCATTAAATATTATTATATTTTTACTATTCAATAAAATTGTAATGTTATAAAAAAATATCAAAAATTCTTCCAATGTAAATTATTATATCACGATTAAAAATTATATTTTTATTTTTTCATGTAAAAAATATTAATGTATCAAAATTTTTATTTAAGTTTATTTCACCTTTAAATGTTGGTAAAACTACCCATTTGAAAAATATGTTTGTATACATAAAATGGGTTTAATAATACCCTATTAAAAAAATATCTTTTTGAAGAATATGAAAAATATTGAATTAAATTTATAACATATATATTTTATTAATTTTATTTAATAATTATAATTCTCCTAATTAAATAATAGAAATATTAAATTAGTTTATATTTTTTATAAATTATTGGTTACCAAAAAATTCACCATAAATATTCATAAGTTTGTTATAATTACTCCTAATAACATAATGGCTAGTTTATAATGGTAATTTTATAATAATGGAATATCATGGTTCGTATAAACTCAATAATACATACCACATAAGCTATTGATGAATTAAATTTATTTGATGACAACATTTCCAAAAATCATCGAGGAGTTACATTATACCACCCTTATAAAAAATTCCCATCAAATTTCACTAATTAGATAATAAATAAGAGGATAAATTTTTTTTATCACGTCCTTATGTTCCCATTTATCTTTTGAATATTGGTGGTTTCACCATAATACTTTAACAAAGCCAGTAGTCTTATTTCATAGAATTTTTTTCCTACAATCCTGAATCCCTATTAGTTATTCTTTATATGAAAGACCATGATCTAGTGGTACTACGTCTGACATTAGTACATTTGATGGATAAATTATGTAATTTCGTGGGAAAGTTACATAGAACACATCATGTACTTAGGATATATTCTTTTGAAGCTCCAATATATTTTCCACCTTCCCAACATGATCAAGAATTACAAAAGGATGAATATATATCCTTTCATGTTGATGAAGAGATAAATCCTCTCTAATAGCAATGACTTGTACTGAATTCATAAGGCATTAAACATTAATCCCACATCGCATTATATACTTTAGATGTTTTGGGATGTTCGATGACAAATTCAGTAGTCATGTTTTCCGTGTTCTATTCTAGTGTGGGTAATTGTTGTTATATCCCCTTAGACTTATGTCTCTCTTACATAACATACTGGTAAACCATGAACCAATAGATATATTTACAACAGTATCTTTTCATTTCATACCAGTAGAAATAATCATTCAGTTCCATGTATATCATTGTGTTTCATGTGTGAATAGAGAATGAAGAACAATGATCCTCACCCGACTACTCCATTATTAAATATGGAATGGGAGGAATTAAGAATCGATTCATGAACCTTATTATTCCATCACAATCACGATTGAATTCAGGAACATTCTTCACCTTCTTTTGTAGTTATTCATCTTCCTGTTATGACTCCTTAATATTTACTTCTATATATAGTTGAATATTCCATTGAGAAAGAAAATATTTCTCCCCAACCTTTAAAATGTCAAGATCTATCCTTTGAAAATCAATATATATTGAATCATTTATGATACTCAAAATGGGTCGGATAGCATGGTCCTTTTGACACAAAGCATCTAACACTGTGTTAGATTTCCCAGTATGGTAATGATTTCTACAGTAGTAATTTGAAATAAAATTCAACCATCTTATTTGGTTCACATTAATATCTTTTTGTGTAAAAATACACATTAATATTTTATAATTATTATAAATATCATGCCTTTCACCATAGAGATAATTTCTATTTATATTTAATGAAAATAATACAAAATATAATTCCAATTCATGATTTGGTGATTTTTTATTTGGATTTTCTATTGTTGTGAAGATTAAATATCACAATATCATTTTTCATGAGGAAACCTCCCAACCCATTATTAGATTCATCACAATAGATCACAAACGATTATCTACTACAAGGTAGTTTGAGCATAGGTATATTGGATATACTTGTTTTTATCCCTATAAATTATCTTCACAGTCCTCGATCCACAAAAACATAAATCCTTTAGGACAAAAATTTATGAGTGTATTAGATATTCATGAAAAATATATTTACAAAATATCAATAATATTAGGAAAATACATGAAAACAAGGGATATTATTTACTATTGTTGGTCTAAACTAAAATTCAATAACTTCAATTTTTTTATCCATGGATATACTCTCTCTTGAGGTTATGTGACCGAAAAATGAATCTTTATGAAGAATCTAATTTACAGTGTGTTAACATTTTATATGGATTTTCCTTTCTTATGGTCTTCAAAATAATTATCAAGTGAACTTAATTTTCATCCATAATTATAGAATATACAAGAATATCATCTATAATGACTACCATAAACTAATCTATATACTCTCTAAAGACCCTATTTATTATAGCCACAAAGAGAGTAGCAGTATTAGTAAGACCAAAATACATCACTATAAATTCATAGTGTCTATAACATGTAGGGAACTTCGGCTTTGTCATATCAACTTTCTTGATCGATAATTTATGATATCAAAAATGAAGATGAAACTAGGAAATGTATTGAGGGAAACATAGTTTGTTGAATAATTCATCAATGTGGGGATGAGGATATTTGTTCTTGATAGTGATCTTTTGATATGCACAATAATCAATGCGAAGTATCTTTGATCTGTTGTTAATCTTAACGAATTGAGACATTGCACTCAAAAGTGACACACTTGGGCATATGAATTAATTTTCAAAATTCTTCTATAGATTCTCCTCCAATTCATATAACTCAATTTGGTCTATTCTATAATGATTCTTTTAAATAGGCATACAACATGGTATGTATTATATTGAATACTCAACATCACGGTTTATTTGAAGACCCACAATTATTCTAGAAAAACATTAATGAAATTTTGTAAAATAGGTGTATTATTAATGTTTTGTTTCTCCCCAACCATTTGAGATATATATCCTTTGATTATATAACCAATACCCATATGTTTGTTTAAATTTCCTTTGAAATTTCATATTCATTCCTGCATCAATAGACAATCATTGAATGGTCCATAATATGAAATGTCACTTCCCTTACTTGTAAAATTATATGACACCCATATGTAGAATCCCAATCTCTGCTAAGAATATAAAAAAATTACACTAAAAGAAGGACCACATGATTTTTAGGAAGTTCCTTCCCAGAAACATAATCTAGTGAGTAATTATAAACTTTTGATTCTGATGATCATCCATTTGGAGTTGTCATAGCTAACTCAGCCTCTAATTATTGAGGTAGTATGGTGGTTCCATTTGAAAATTATTTATATATAAAAGAGTGGGTGGTTCTAGATTCAAATTAATCATTCCCTACTATATATTGGATAGCAAGTTTACCTTTCCCCACATCATTGTCATACTCCAGATTTCAGATAGTGATCGCATGAGAATTTCCATATTAATTTTCCAAAATTGTAATTAGACATTGATCATAATAAAAAAAACTAGTATTAGGTAATTGGTTGGAATAATTCCCCATTTCCTTGAACTGGTATCATTTTAGTGTAGGAGGTGCATTAGGGTTATCATTTTCTCTATTCGCATCATAATATATCTTTTTCCCTTCACTTGAGCATTAAATAACAAAACTCATAAGGCCTATGGGTAACAAAAAAATCCATCTCTATATTTAAATCATATAGAATGATTTCCTCATAGCTATTGAACTCCCTTATGGATATCACCTTCTGGATACCTAGTTTTAAAACACTAAATAATTACTCATTCTTACTATCAGGTTGGATAATAATTCTGAAGAGTACCTTTATGTCTAGTAAAATTTTCTTTATAGTTTCTAATGGATTCATTATCCATTTCCATATGCTCAATAAACTCCTTATCCATATTTGATTTAAGAATATAATGAACATAATTATTAAAAACTTGTTATTAAATTCATCACATTCCCTGTATTCAATTTCAGCTTTTTTCCTCATATTCACGATATGGTTATAGAAATGATCAACTTCACATTCCAAACAATAGACCACCAATGTGAATTTATCATGTTCTTAATATTGGTGAACTAAAAATATCAGTTCTATTTTACTAATCCATTGTTCAGCCACTAGTGGATTATAATACCCCCTGAAGGTAGTTGGAAACTTCTTCATAAATGATTAAACATATTTTTATTCCCTCCATTTCTCATTTTTATGTCATGTCACTAGTGAAAAATAACATTTTTTACTTCATAAATTTTTCCTTTTTTACTACGGTTTTTAGCTGAGGTTACTATGAATGATGATATAAATATAGTTTTTTTCATCGGTTATTTAAAACCTAATGTAAAAAACATAACATCGCGGTTCTTATCACATCGGTTATTATATAACCGATGTGAAAAACTCGGGGGGAGGGTTTATGAGGTCGGTTATTATATAACTGACGTGATAAACCAGTGCAGGGGATGTTTAACACGTCAGTTATTTAATAATCGAAGTGATAAACAAGGTGGGGGGGGGGGGGTTATCAGGTCGGTTATTATATAACCGACATGATAAACTAGTGCATGGGGGGGGGGGGGGTTATCACGTCAGTTATTAAATAAACAGTGTGAAAAACCATTCCACATCTGTTTATAACCTCAGTTATTCAAATAACTGACATGATAAACCGTTCTCCATTCCATTATCATGTCGGTTATAAAATAACCAACGTGGAAAACCAGTTTTTTTTTAATATAAAGCAGTCCTATGCTATCCCCACAAACAACAAGAAACCAAATCTTGAATTCGTACCAAAAAAACTGATTTAGACCAAAACCATAACCAAAGAAATAATTAATCATTTACATTGATAACAGTTAAAACATACCCCCACCACCCCCTGAACAACCCCCTCACCCCACTGGACAGCCCCCACCACACCCCTGGACACCCCCCACACCCATGGACTACCCCCAACCCCCTGGACAACCCAAAACTCCCACAGACATCCCCACCACCACCTAGATAGTCCCCACACCCCTGGAAAACACCCCCACCCTCATGTATACCCCCCACCCCCCTAGACAGAACTACCACGCCCTTGAACATCCCTCCCACACCACTGAAACAGACCAAAAAGTTACCAAAAACAGACCAGAACACCCTCAGCCCACTGTAATTCCCCCACCACACCCCTGGACACCGCTGGACACCCCCCCATAGACATCCCACCACCCTTGGAAAGCACGCCCACACCCCTGGACAGCC
Organism: Viscum album; assembly: GCA_963277665.1. Lineage (NCBI taxonomy): Eukaryota > Viridiplantae > Streptophyta > Magnoliopsida > Santalales > Viscaceae > Viscum > Viscum album. Next base: position 168,834,096 of record OY728151.1, read on the forward strand.
CTCCAACACCCCTGAAAAAAGCCAAAAAGTTACCAAATATAGACCAGAACCCACTCACCCCACTGGACAGCCCCCACCACACCCCTGGACACCACCCCACACCCCTGGACTGCCCCCACCCCCTAGATAGCCCCAAATCCCCTGGATAACCACCACCCTCATAGACACCCCCCACCCTTGGACTTCCCCACCACCCCTGGATAGCCCCCCCACACCCCTAGACACCCACACACCCCTGGACTGCCCTGCCCCCTGGACAGTCCCCAAAACACCTAGACAACACCCCCACCCTCCTAGACTGCCCCACCACCCCCTGGACAACCCCCCTTACCCCACTAGACAACCCCCACCACACCCTTGGACAACCCCCCACACCCCTGGACTTCCCACGACCCCCTGGACAATCCCCCACACCCCTGGACATCCCCACTACCCCTTGGACAGCCCCCACACCCCTAGACAACCCACACCATCTTGTATTCCCCCCCCACCTGAACAGCACTACCACACCTTTGGACAACACTCCCACATAGTTGAAACAGACCAAAATGTTTCCAAAAATAGACCATAACCCCCTCACCCCACTGGACAGCCCCCACCACACCCCTGGACACCCCCACACCCCTGGACTGCCCCCACCCCTTGGGTATCCCCCAACACCCTTGGAAAACCCCCACCCTCCTGGACACCCCCAACCCATGGACTTCCCCACCACCCCTTGGAAAACCCCCCACACCCCTAGAAAACCCTCCACCCTCCAGGACACCCCACACCATTGGACTTCCCCCCACCCCTGGGACTACCCCTACCTCATGGACACCCCCACACCCCTAGACTTCCCCCCACCCTCTTGGACTCCCCCTGGAAACCCCCACCCTCTAGGACATCCTATTGGACAACCCCTTAGGGGGTACGACACTGGAAGGTACTCATCACTCTTACATGTGGAGCTTGAGCTCTCAAAATGTTTCACATGTGGGAGTAATGAGTACCTTCCAATGGAGTTCAGCCCCCCGAGGGACGGATGCTCCTCCTATCCCACCCCCTTGGACTGCCCCCCCCCCCACCCCACTGTACAGCCCTCCCACACCCATGGAAACCCCCCTCACCCCACATGACACCCCCACACCCCTAGACACCGCCCGAACAACCTCCTACTCCACTGTACATCCCTTTCACCCTTCTGTAAATGCTCCCACCCCCTTGGACTTCCCTCCCACTCTCATGGACACCCAGGACCCCCCCCCCCACCCCACCGGACAACCCTCCCACAACCCTGGACACCCCTGGACAACCCCCACACCCTTGGAGCCCCTCCCCCCAAACTAGAATCCATACAAGAAAACCATCAGAAGTAGCAAAAAATAAGAAGTAGAGAAAAATTAAACATTCATATATATAACATTGAATATTTACACAATCAACATCACAAAATTACAACCTAAATGAAAACCAAATACCAAATTACAATGACAATATTCAAAATTACAATTTACACTACAAATAACTAAAATTCAATCAAACCTATAAAATAATTTGACCATTCCAGTTGTAAGTGTTTGATGTCTTGAGAACTATAGGGTTGAGGGTCATCAAATAGATACAAATTAAAATGATAGTTGTTATCTTGTATAATGAATAATTCAAATTGAAATATTATGGAAAATTTTAGAAGTAAATCTTAACAGCTCCAAGTTCAGAACTGTCCCAGTTGTTATTATTTCATACATAAATCTTAACATATAATATTTGCATTGGATGACGCCTTGTTGTTCATGACTATTTTGTTTGAATGAGTGTAAATTAAATAAATTATTGTTATTTAATATATCAAAAAGTAAAATTATAAATGGATATTTACCTTCACATTTACATATTTGATCTTCACACTAATTTTATTTGTGTTTTTTAAAGTATACCCATCCCATATTATAAAATAATACGAATGAGGTGAATTTAAAATTCATTATAATATATAAAACTATTGCAAAATTGAAATTTTTTTCCAATATTTTCTTAGAACAGTCCCGCACATCATCATGGACAGATCATATCCAATAAAGTGTTTTCTCCATTGGGGAAAAAACCCCTAACATCCAATGATCATTGATAATATAAAATTTAAGGTCAGTGGTTTTTTAGAATAAAAGATAATTAACTCTTTGAGAGATATTTGTTTCAAACCTTTCACAAAAAAGCATCATCCAACATTGTGTGACTATATTCTGTTTCAGTCTTTCAGCAATATAAATAATTATTTGTTCCTCATTCAATGCACATACTTTAGGGGAAATCAATTGTGGGTCCATGAATCCATATACATCTGTCTGCTCATTCTTCTCACAAATTTTATAAAGATACATATTACAAAATGTACATAAGTATACATTTTTAATAAATATAATGCTGGTAAAAGGTATTAAGACTTACATGGAAAAAAATTCCCCACATTAATTCCCAACTTATCTCTCATAAAAAGCTCTATGATATCAATTTTCATAATCCCCATAGTTCTTTTACGTCCACAAACACGATATTCCATTGGAAACAAATAATGACCCGCCAACAAATTTGAATATATTGACAATCTGTCCAAACTACTAGAATCTGTATCTGATGTCATAGACATTTGTCCTTGTTGTTGTCTATACAATATTTCTTTACCTTTGATGTGTTCTTGTAAAAATAAATATAAAAATATATTAGTTTTGAAATGATAAAACAACTTTAATAAATAAAATAAAATAGAAGATATATCATTCATACCTCTATGGTAATTAGTTGAAGATGTCTGGACGGCCAAATTAAAAAATGGCCGATACTATTTCCAACTGTCGTCACCTCATCTGTATGTAATGGTACTCGATATGATCTATCTATAATATCTTGTACAGTCACCCTCTAATTATCTACCTCTAATTAATGATGATGAACTGTATCTCCTATACAGTATACCAACCCATATGCAACTATATGATGTTGAAGAGCATCTACATACAACTCACAATAAGTAGGAATCTGCGGCGGAGTAGTAAGATAAAAAATGGGATCCGTAGGATGATGTGGGGGAGTGGGAGCTACTGGATGATTTGGAGGTAAAATAATGGGGTCTGCAGGAGGGAGGTGTAGGTGTGGGAGTTTCAATCTGAAATTGTCTTTTCATGTCTGCAAACATAGAATATACCAATGCTCTAATGTTTTCCTCTGTTGTAGTATTAATATTATGAACTTCATCCTCCAAAGATTCAATTTTTTTATAGGCACCCGCAACGTTAGAAGTTGAAGAATGTGGAAACACTTTTCTTACAAATACACCTGCTAGATATCCTCGTACACAACCAGGTTGTTTGGGCTTTCCCAATGCCACAGATAAAATATCTTACCTCCCAACAGTTGTAAATACACCCTATGAGGTCTGCTCCTCAAGAGAGTCCTATATTAACTAATTGAAAATTTCTGTATTGATTGAAATAATATGAAGAAAATAGTTAACTTAAATAAATAATTTATATATCTTACAATCCTCTCAGCTATGATTCTATATTCTTCCAAATGATATTGCCCTTTTTCCCCATCCGCACTCTCTTCCATTTTTCTTGTCTAGATAGAGGGGATAGAGGGGACACCTCTCCAAAGCATGAAGAATCAGCTCTTAGTTTTTGTAATTTTTCTACCATCATTTGTTCATCCAAAAATGCATACCCTCCCTGAGATAAACTATGATGGTATACATTATTATATTGGTTCTCCTGATGATATTTCATTGTCTTATGTAAATTAAGAATAATAAATAATTAAAAAACCTTAATAAGATCATTTATATAATAAATCTTATAAAATTTTACATTTCCCTTACCAAGAATTACACTTTTCATTTACTTTCAACAAACTGTCTCCATGTGTCTTCATCCATAAAAGGATATATACGACATGGACTATCCCGACTCCTATGAAAAAATGAAATCAGGTGAGAGGGTTGATTTGAAATCCCTCTATCTCCTAGAATCCATTGATAAGGATTTCTTCCTAACTCCTCCAGTGTCCTAAATATCAAATTCCATCTAATAAAGAAGAGGTTAAAGAAATTATATATACTAGAAACATTTAAAGAATAGTCAAACAATAACAAAAGATCTTACAAAAATCATCTCCCATAACTGAGAGATTATCGCTTTATCCACACTTCTCCAATCATCATACAAAATGATTACTTTTATCTTACCCTATGTTGATACAAAACTCTTAAAATCTTTTGCATTTGGACCTCTTAGAATATCATCCTCATCAAACTCAATGATTATCCTCTGATACTACATACAGGAAAGTGCTAATTTTGGTAAACATGTGCACCCACGTTTACTAACTCTTGAACACTTTCTCATAATAGGAGCACATGAGGAAGATAGTGGAACATATAGAGAATCTTGTTAATGTTCCTCCAAAGAGGTATGACCAATATGGGCATCTCCTAAATCACGTGGTTGATCAACTGATTAATCTGTCATTATCCTTCAAATAAAAAAAACATTAGTTCACAAATATACAGATTGAAATATTCTAATACTATTGTAATCAGAAAAGTTAAAATTGTACTAAGTTACATAATAGTAAGCATTTTTAAAATGGTAAGCATGTTAAACAGTGGTAAGGATTGTAGAGATGGTCAAGATGGTAAACATGGTAAACATGGTAAACCTAGTAAATATGGTAATGTAATTGTCACTGAAAAAATAATATATATAATTTATTTAATGGTAAACATGATAATGATATATAAAAAATTATTAAACAAAGATAAACTTATAATAATTTTGATTTAATACATGTTTTAATAAAGAAAAAACATACAATATCTAACATTTTATGAAAAAAAAAATTTGAAACTAGAAATAAAAAAATGATACCTATAATTTTAGGAATGTAAAAAATGGATTGTTTTCCCAAATTCTTTCATTGTGATCGTTCCTTATGGAACAAACCATGTCTTAAACATGTTCATAATTTTTTTCTATTAATCGTTCCATAGTAGTAGAGATCTCACATAAATTATCATCTTCCTCAACTTCATCCTCACAAACATATTTTTTCCCTTGTAAAACAACAGCCCACTCCATATCTGATTGATCTACTACATAGAAAATTTCTTTTTCATGTTTTTCCATTATAAAAGAATCATCTATGCCTTCCAATCTATTAAGATTAACAATTGTCGTTCCAAATTCATCGTGTCTGACACTATTTTTACCGATAAAACATTTACATTTAAAAATATGAACATTAATTTTAAAGTAACCTACCTCCTATATGTCTTCAATCACTTTATAATATGCACTTGATGTAGAAATTGGTTTTTGTCCTTAGCACTTGAAAAATGCATTGCTTCTGCAAACACCAATACACAACTATTATGAACTGCAATTCGGTTATCTTGAGCTTTCGTATGAAATGTATAGCCCTTAATGTCATAACCGGACCATGTTATCACATTTAAACATGGTGCACCCACTATACATTTTAATGTCTCTGATACATCTGATCTACCAAGAAAGGTCTTTTTAATCCATGAAAGAAATGTTTTTTTTTCTTATTAAAAATCCACATTTCTTTCTTCTTTGGATGACATTGTTTCAACTCATTAATATGCAATGTGATATACGATTGAGCATCAGTTATGTTATTCAATATGTATGATTCGAACATCTTTATTTGTTCAGCTGACAACAATTTGACCTTCAAGCCAAAAATCCCCTCCACTCATTATTAACCATTTCATGGAGAGATGGAGGCAAACTTATGTGTTGCTCCGCAGCCAAGAAGCTCATACAAAACTCTGCAACCTCCTCAGAAATATACTTTTCAATAATGGAGGCTTCAGGTGGATATGGAATCTTAACATACCCCTTCAGTATTTTCATATACCTTTCAAAAGGTTACATACAACTAAGATATATAGGTCCAGAAAGGTTTATTTCTAGAACAACATGAATCATTAAATGCACCATTATATAAAAAATAGTTGGAGGAAAAAAAATTTCCAATTGACAAAGTATAAAAATTGTATCCTCTTCCAAAATGTTCAAAGTATTCACATCAATTACCTTATTACAAATTGAATTGAATAAATAACACAACATCATTATCTTCTTTCTGACATGAATGGGAAATATTCCACACAATTCAACTGGTAGAAGTTATTGCATCATGATGTGACAATCATGATATTTCATACCTATCTACTTCACATCCTTCAATGAGAACAAATTTGTTACATTTGTAGAATAACCTTGAGGCAGTTTGATATCATGAAGATACTGGAAAAAGATAATTTTCTCCCTCTTCGATAATGTATGACAATCCGGGTGATGAAATGTTCATCTTCCATTAAGCATGGGAGCTAAATTCAAACGTATTCCCAATGACAGTAAGTCTAATCTTGTATTCAACCCATCTTTTGTCTTTCCTTTAACATCTAAAAATGTTCCACTCAAACAATCACAGATATTCTTCTCCACATGAATGAAATCAATATTATACTTAAATTCATGATATCTCCAATATGGTAGCTCGAAAAATATTGAATTTTCATCCAAATATATCTATCATTACCAGATTTCTGTGTCTTTCCCAATGTCGCATCATGGTTTCTCATCCTCTTAAAATACTTATTAGGGGAAATTTTTTTTGGATCAATATCAAATTCTTGTGAGCCATTAAATACCTTTTTTAGTCTTCTATTAAGGTGATCCATAGGTGAAAACTTTCGATGACCCATGTACATTGTTTTCCTCCCATGATGTAATTGACAATATTACGTCCGTTGTTCGCAAATTGGACATGCTTTATGCCCTTTAACACTATATCCAGATATATTTTCATACATTGGGATGTCATTTATAGTGAAAAAAAGCACTGCATGCTGTTGAAAATATTCCATTTTATAAGAATCATACACCCAAATACCATCCACCCATAAAAGTTTCATATCATTAATCAACGGTGACTTGTAAACATCAATATCATTGTCGGGTTGCTTCGGACCAGAGATAATTATACTCAACATGACATATTTGCACTTCATACAAACATCAAGAGATAGGTTGATGATTACCAATAAAACATGCCATGAACTATGTGTGCTACTGAGGGTTCGGTTGGGATTCATTCCATCTGTACACGACCGTAGTCTGATATTTCTAATTTTATTTCCAAATGTTGAATATTTCTCATCAATTTTCTTCTATTGTGGACAATCAGCTTGATGATGTATTTTTTCTAACACATAACCGCTCATCATCATGCAATCCTAAACTTTTTTCATCATGTGAATTTGAAAATAAACATTTGAGATGATGAATTATAGGAAGATACCAAAATACCTTTGAAGGGATATTTGTAATCTCTATATCAGGCTATGATTTTTCATTCACCTTATACCATTATGTCCCACATATAGGACAATATGAATAAAATACATATTCCTTATTATATATAAAACATTCATTCAGATTGGCATGTATTTCTTGTAACCCAATGCCATTGGGAATAATATTATCTTGGCCTTATAATGTGAACCAGGAAGATAATTATCTTTTAGAAGAATGTATTTCATCAATTGTAGCTGCTCTGTAAAACATCTATCACTCCATCCATGTTTCACCTTCAGGTCAATCAATATTAACACCATCGACCAAATTGTATAATTTTTACAACTAGGATATAATGGGTTTTCACCATCACCATATAGACATGCAACTGTCAGTTCTATCTCAATTTGTTCTGCTACAATATCGCGAATAATATCTTCAATTCCACTGGAGTTACCATCTTGTGAATCATCATCCTTAGTGAAATTTTGTCCAGTTTCACCATGCCAAATCCAAGGGCAGTAACTCGGATTAAAACCTTGACAAATCAGATGATCTTTTACCACTCTACTTTTTATCTTCTTCATATTAAAACACTTCAGGAATGGATAGAAAAAAATATCCCTAATTGGATCATTTGTTTTACTAAATTTCCAAAAGGTATCAAAACCTTCCTTATATTAATTGCTCATTCATTGTGCTGTAATCCAACTTTGACTCATTATTACATTTAACAATTATCAAAATTATACATCTTAATATGATTATACAAATATATGATTATATTAAAAATCAAAATTTGAATGTAAAACAATTTTGATATATAAACCAAATCTATGTGTATTTAAAAAAATATGTTCAAATATAAGTTTAAAAAGAAAATATTGTAAGATATAACAGTTTTAAATTCTATGGAATCAAAGAAATCCATGGGGCCTCCAATGGTTAAAATAAAATTGGAGAAAATTGAGTAAAACTGATAATGAAATAAAATTTAAAATAAAAATTTGGATGGATAAAACCACAATGTAAATCCAATAATCATGGCACAATGGGGTCAAGATAACTACGTGAATTTGAAAGCCATGACATGTTAACCCCCATAACCTATAATTTTCTCATAGTCGACGGCTGGTCAAAATATATATAACCAAATAGAATAATATTGAAACACTAATATCCAATAAACTATACAATCATCATGTCATAATCTCAAAAACCATGATGCAGTATTCAATCCCAACTGAAACTTATCCATCACCCCCTTCGACACCCCCTGGACACTACCAGCCCCCTAGACATCCCCCCACCCCGTGGACACCAAGACCTGGACACCACCACACCCTTGGATAGACCACCCACCCCTCCTGGACACCACCCAACCCTCCTGGACACCACCACCCACCTCCTACCCCCATGGACACCCCCCTGGACACCCCCAACCATCTGGATAACCCCCCCCCTAGATAACCCCCAAACCCTCTGGACAGGCGCCCACACCCTTGGACATCCCCCACCCCCTTAGATAGCCCCACCCCCTTGGACCCCCCCCCCACACAGACCCCTATACTACCCACAACCTCCATGGACACCCCCAATCCTCTGGATAACCCCCAAACCATTTGAACAACACCCCACCCCCTTGGACACCCCCTGGACACCACCAACCCCTTGGACAGCCCCCCACTCATCTGGATAGCCCCCACCCCTCTAGACAACACCCCCACCCCTCCTAGACACCACCCCCACCCCCACCCACTTGGACACCCCCTGGACACCCCAACCCTCTGGACAGCCCCCCCCCCCAGAAACCCCCCCCCCCAAACCCTCTAGACAATCCCCTACCCCCTCTGGACAGCCCCCACCCACCCACCCCCATGGATATCCCCCCACCCCCTTTGACAACCCACCCCCTTGGACCCCCCACCCCTGGACTGCCCCCTCCCACCTCCTTGGACACCCTGGACAGCCCCCAACCCTCTTGACTGCCACCAACCCCCTGGATAGCCGCCAACCCCCTGGATAGCCCCAACCCTCTGGACAGCCCCCCCCAGAACAATGGGATTTAAACCTCAAGCTACTAGTTTTTCCATATCATGGGATTTTAACCTCAAGGTACTAGTTTTGGTATCATGCAATTATTCTAAATGAGAACCATGAACTATATCTCTTACTATTATAAAATGCTCTATTATTCAATGAATCGGGTTTTAATAGCATATAAAGACTTATAATATTCCACAAAAATAAGCGACGTAAATTTTTTATGGAACAACAAAAAGTGATACCCAAAATCGAAACAACCAAGGATCCAAAACAAACATTCCACCATGAAAAACCATATATACATATAAATTTAATTAAACTGGTACATGGAATGAGTGTATCACAATGGTTTAGATATAAATTGCAGTAATATAGGTGAATGATAACATTAATTGTCAATGACAACAAAAATTACCATCAATGTAGGGAATCCACGAAACAAAAACAAACGAAATAGAAGTAGTTGAGGCTTACTTGAATATTGCATGTCGATCTAAAAGATCTAGTGACAATAAATAAGATGATGATGGCCAAACGTGGTAGTGGGTTCGAAATCAAACAATATTTCATTTTTAAACAAAAAATTAGCCAAACGTAAATATAGACTATCCGGGAAAAATACGAACGAAATAAAGTTGTGGGAGGCTTACCTGAGTTTTGCGAGTAGAGATGATAGATCTGAGGAGAGTAAATATGATAAACGATGATGGAGAAACTAGTTTAACGAAATGTGATCGAAGAGTCGAATCTAGGTTTTCTACACGAGAGAGACAAATCACATCTGTCGATCGAAATTTCAGCAACGACAATCCACGGGGTGTAACAAATTTTTTAAATGTTTTATAACATCGATTATTTAATAACTGACGTTATAAAATATTTTAATTACATTTATAACATTGGTTATTTTAATAACCGTCATTATAAATGTATCAGATAACACATTTTTTTACATCAGTAATTTTATAACCGATGTGAAAAAAGACGCGTGTCAGTTTTTTACATCTGTTATACTATAACTGACATAAAAAACACATCAAAAACCATAGTTTTTTCATATGTTATATTATAACTGACCTAAAACCATCGTGTGTTGGTTTTTTATGTCGGTTAAAATATAACTGATGTAAAAAAATTGTGTGGGTTGGGTTTTAAGGTCGGTTATTTAATAATTGACATAAAAAATTCGTTAGGCACCTCATTTTATTCATTGGTTATCATATTACCGATGTAAAAAATGCAGCTCATTGGTTTTTAACATCTGTTAATTTATAATCGATGTAGAAAACCAACACATTGTATTGTTTACACCGGTTATACAAATAACTGATGTAAAAAATTTACTCTCAGTATTTTTTAAGTCGGTTATACAATAACCGACGAAAAAAACTACACATCAAATATTTTAACATCGGTAATATATAACTGACGTAAATAATGGTGACGTTAAAAGCATTTTCTACACTAGTGTGGATGATTCAAATATTGTGAATGTAGTGTGAGCATAGGGACATGATTTTTAATGCAAGGTCCCATAATAATTGGTTTATTAGAAGGACAATTATTTCATAGCACGTCGTATTTATCATTTACAAGGATTCTTTCTGCTCCATCTATTAACTAAAATGAAGAACTACTGTGTGAGAAACATGCATTATAATGGGAAAACAACATAATCAACAATAAAATTTAAATTTAGAATAAATTAGGTTTTATCCTAGTTTATTCATGATCACTTATAAACCATTTCTATTGTAACCAATAATTCTACATATCTTTAAGGTTCTTACTAAGGTTCTATCAACCTTGTTTCCATTGGTAAACTATACTTTTTCTATAATACCAACTACAAAGACTCATAATTTTAAAATATATATATTACATAAATGATAAATAATATTCATTATACCACATAACAAACCACTCCATGAATATATTGGTTTAGTGTAATTAGAAAGTAGGTAACATAAAAAACTGGTTTATAAAACATCTACATTATCTTCTGCTTATTCTTTAAAAACTAGACCCTATTTTGACAAATCATACTTAATGCCCTTATTTATAACCTAGTGAAAAGAAACACAAAAAAGGGTGATCTCAAATACTCATTAAGGGTAAAAATGGAGATATCAATCATATCATATTTATATGATAGAAGAATATAACATTTTAAAATAACATACTGAATCTGAAATATCATGATACAATGTCATGGGGTAAATCATAAAATTTCATAAAGATTCAATGAATATATTCCAAAAATTCATAACACATTTCATGGAATTTTTGGAATACATATAATCATAAAAAAAATTTCATATTAGTCGAGGATTATTTAAAAGATCATCATAGAGTAAAAATTCCATTACTGAACTGATTTCACTCCTCATTCCATCCTTGTATTACTGAATTTGTGTTACTTACTGTTATATCCATTTAATACTGAACCAATATCATTTCCTATTGAAATCTTGTCTATCTCTTGAGATATATATATTTACCTAATAAATTTGGGGGAGATATAGTTCCCATACATATCTTATTTAAATCATTCTTATGTGTTCCATAAAAAGAAAAACTCATTCAACATAGGATAAACCAATGAATAAAATGGGTTTCCAAAACATCGTTCGATCATAACACAATCCATATAAAATAAATGTATTTAAAAAAATGATTCTATTAAAAATATTATCAAACCATATGAATAATTGGGATATTATACATGAATCATCACCCTATTAAATAATTCCATATTAGATGGAAAATAATTTTGATAGAATACATGAAATTAATCACTTTGGAAAATATTGTTTATTCTTCAAAAGCAATTTTAAAAAAATCATTGTAATGTTAAAAGAAAATAATTTAATTGAAAATGACCTTGAAATATTATAAATTATGAAACATGGAAATAAGGTGTTATGAAAATGTAGCAATATTTTCATTGAGTTTATGTTAAAAAATATTTCATATACATTTTCTGCATAAGTCAAAATGTACATTGTATTGAAATTGACAAAAGATTACAATTATATAGTTTTTTAAACATAAAAAAATGGGTAAAATAATAATAATTTTTTATAAGAATTGAAATAATATTTTAAAATACATATTTACAAATCATGGATAGGAGTGATAAAAATTCCCTAGTAAATACTTCAGTTTAAAAAATCTCACATAATAATGATTTTTCAAAATTATCCCTTACTTAGGTCTGATATCATTTGTATGTATCTAAACATCATGTATATTAATTTAAATAATTTCCTTGAATTCATTCAAAATTATATTCATTTTTATTAGATCATATATGATTATATTATCAACAATATGTTAATAAAATTTCATTATTACTCGTTATTCGGGTATTAACTGCTTAATTTTAATATGCATGTGTTGTCGAATAAGTTTTGTTTCTCCTTCATTAATTATAGTTATATACCTTAAAAATCATATTAATATAACATATATAATATGTATTCATTATATAAATTTATATAATCATTTTTAATGGATATATTGTAGAATGAATCATATCACACCTTGGAGACTCTAGGTCGTATGAATGCTCGAGCGATGATATAATTCGCATAATTTTGAAATGGTATTTAAGTGGATGGTATATTTTTTTATAGAATACATATCATGTTATAATAATCATATACTGTTATTATTTCTATCATTATTATTTTCCTTGTTTGGTCGGGATGAAAATAGTTTACACCACTACATGGATACAGTAAGCTGTACAAACACACATGTGGTGATTTCATTTTTCATAGGATGAATAAAATGATGAATATGGTTGTTAAATAATCATAATATAATATCATTATAAAATTTATACTAGATTAATTACTTTGTAATTGAAGAAAATCATGAATATGAAGTTGAATAAGAAATAAATTTGAATGAATCACTAGAAGATTACCTTTTCTTAAATGTTCCCCCTCTATATTTTCTCTAAAAGAATTAGAGTTGGTCTTCAGAGAAGCCAAAAACCAATATAATAAGACTATGGGTTTTTATAATGAAATTAGTCTTGGAATTACTGATCATGAAGGCTCATTGTTATGTGTAGAAGAGAGGAATGAGGTGACCGTCTATAATTGAGGTGAGGGGAACTTTCATAATATATAAAAATATTAATTCACAATAAAATTGAACTACATCCAAAATACATAAAAAATGTCCTAATTTTGATTATTTTATAAGTTAATCATTTAATATCATCAATCGTTAAATTCTATATGTATTTTTCCATTAATGTTAACCTTATCATTAAAATTAACTCATCATTTTTCAATTTAATTTTTAACTAAGTTAGAAAATATTTTAATATTAAAAGGGTGGAATAATTACATATTTGATGTCAAGTAGAAAATAATTAAATAATTTATAATTTTTTATAATATATAATAATTATTATATATTTAAAAAAATGGTTTATGATTTATAGATAATTTAATAATTCATTTTTTATAAACAATCAATAGTGTAATTTTTGAAACTATTAAATTCATTATTTAATAAAAATATAAGGACAACTAGTTACCTTCTAACCAAATATTTTATTATATTTATATGAGGTCAGGTTCTACTAGAAAATTAATTAGTTAAATTATTTATCTCTAATTGTATTTATTTAAATATTTTTAATAACATTTATTTATTAACTCCATTAATAAAATAATTACAACATCAGTTTTTTGTAATTATGCAATATACTTATTTTTTGAATTAAAAACAAAAATAAAATATTATTATGAAGATAAATACTAAATATTTTGTAATAATACTTATAGTTGAATTTATCTTCTAAAAAATAAATCATTTAAATTGTTATATGTATTAAAGTATGAATGTGACAACATTAAAATCACATTAAATAAAATATTATAACTGTCAAAATATTATCCAAATTAAACCAAATGTTAAATAACACAACCATTATATGATTACGATTTATATTTATTCAGCCAATATTATTTGAGATTTTTTTGTACTTTTAATTGTTATTATTAATTTTATAAAAATTATATTAATGATTTTTCTTCAATTAAATAATTTTTGCATCATCTATGTATAATGCTTAACGTAATTATTTATTTACTAAAATTAAAAAAAAATTAATGTAATAGAGAAAAAATTTATATTAATGAATTTTATTTATAGTAGAATTTTACTTTTGTATAACCTTATATTTAAAATGACCTATCATTAAAAATTTGAGTGTGATATATTAACCTTTTCCTTAAATGAAATAAATTAAATGTATTAATCTCATTAATGTGGCTTACAAAGTAAATAATTTTGACCCAAGTATTATTTAGGACGAAACACACTCATCTAATGATATTAGGACATCTGTTTGGGTTATTTCATAATATTATTTTCTCGTAATTACCATATTTACCCTTTTATCGTATTTATAAAAATTTCCATCGTTACGATTTATAATACCCAAAAATAAAATAAATAAATTTATATAATTTTTACATAATGGTTCCAAATACATAATATATATATATAAATTAAAATCACATAATTTTATGTAATTAATTAGAAATTAATATCTTTTTTAGAATGAGAAAATGTGTTTTATAAGTTAAAACATTCCAAAATATTGATATATTTTTACATCTAAATTCAATACAAAATAAATGCAAATGAACTCTATTATATTAAATTAGAAAAATATAATCGATATATACTTCAAACCCATCCAATAATATAATTTATACATGTAAATTATTTTGATTAAAATGTTTTTTTAGTTAAAATTAATTATATTTTTACTATTTATCAAAACATGAAAGTTATCAAAATAATATTAAAAATTCAACCAATGTAAATATTTATTTACTATATCCAAAGAAGAAGTTTATTTTTTCATATAAAAATTAACCTATAAAATGTTTAATTTAAAATTATTTCTCCAATAAAAGGCAGTAAAATTAACATTTAGAAATATATAGGTTTTTATTAATAAAATAGGTGTTTTCTCTTAACCTATGACTAAAATATATATTGTAAGAATATAAAAAAAATCATTTAATATATAACATATATATTTTATAATTTTTATTTACTAATTATAAAGAAAATAATTTATTAATACAAATATTTAATTGGTTTATATTTTTTAATAATAATTTTTAACCATTGAATACATCATATATTTTCATAACTTACTTATATTTTTTCCTTGTAACATAACAACTAAAATACCACAGTTATTTGATAATAATGTAATGTCATGGTTCATTTAAAATAATAATTTTTTGCAACAAAATCTATTGATGACTTATATTTTTTAAACAAAACGTTTCATAAAAAAATCAGGGTGTTACTCTAACCATTTTCAAGTCATCTTAATTCATCATGTTTTGAATGGCCATTAAAATTCATTGTAAATCATATTTTAAAATAAATTATCATCTATATTGAATCATGAATAAAAAAATTTCCTAGTTAATTAAATAAAATCCTTATTAAACTTAATTAAATTGATAATATACATATAAATAGAATATATTTGAAACATCATCAATTTAATTGAAGTTATAAAAAATTTAACAGTGATATTCAAAATTCTGATATAAAGCTGAAAAATAATTTCCAATGAATATTGTATACATAAGGACAACATGATATCATTAAAGGGAATTATAGAAATATTTTATAATAGTATACTTGTAAATGACGATTAATTATCATTATTTCATCAAAATATAATTTTTTTGAAATATAATATTTCCTTTGATAAATACAATCAAATCAAAAAATTATAAATATATTCTTTTGTAACATAGTGTAATTTTTTACAAAAATAACTTTTCATATGAAATTTTATTCCATTAATAAAATAATACCATATCAATTGAAATCATTTTAAATAAAAACTGCTAAAATATTGAGAAAAAAAGAAATTATTTTAAAATAAAAATTGAAAATTGTAATTTATATTTCAAAATAATTAATGGATGGGAATTTTGTATATTAAACTTATAAATTGAATGTTTAAGTAAAGATTCCATTCTCATTATGTTAAAATATAATTAAATAATTCATTTGGAAAAAACTAATAGATTTATTTTTAAAAATAATAAATAGTGTAAAATATTTTTATGTATGCCTTTAAATAATCTCTTGATTTTAAGTATTAATATTATTTAAAACACTTTGAGGATTATTTACACGTAAGGAAATTATTTTTTAAGTAAAAAATTAAAAATAATGAACATCATTAATTGAATGTCTATTGAAAATCACTTAATTATTATTGATCAAATAAAGAGAAGAAATCGAACATAAACAATAAAATAAAAATAATGGATTCAATAAAATAAAATATCCATTGTTTATGATATTATTATCATATATGTTTTCTAATTTAACATTAAACACAGACAATATCAAAATAAAACAAGATAGTAACTCAAACCTCTATATTCTTTAATAATGATTTAATCAAACACCCTTAAAATAATAACATTAATCAAAACCTTAAATGACATGAATAAAGAGTAATTTATGATATAATTATTCAAATTTGATACATATACACCACATAAGAAAAATTTGGTTCATTATATATACATGTATCATCGAATTATAGATGAGGCAAAATTACCATAACATTGGGTCTCTTCTTATTTATATGTGATTGATCCACCAATAAAATGAAAAAAATTAAATTAATTCCTAAAAATTTGTTTAAAATATAATTCATTTTTCTTGCCTGTTTATAATTTTTTTAAATTTTTTCATTAATTAGTTCATTTTGACATTGACCACTTTTGTTTGTTTCATTAATTTAACTCGAATTAATTTGATATATTTTCTTTGGATAAAAGAGTTATATAATTTAGTAGTTTATACATGTTTTTCATAGTGCCTCTTATATAATTTTTATTCATTATATAATATTTTATAATCAGTCATTCATGGTGGAAACCTAAAAATGAATCACATCACTTTGTCGATGAGGTATTGTACACATAAGCATTAGAAACATTATTATCATCCAAAATACTAAAGATAAATAAGAATGATTATATAATATATTTAAAAAATAATAATTCATTCATTAATACAATATATATATATATTCACTTATTGTGTCTTTATAATTATCATTATAAATAATGAAAAACATTTACTGCAATATGTGAAGATGTTATGCCATATGTATACAAACATGACTTTTTTCATCTTCTATGTGATTTAATAGTGGTTGAAAATGGTTATATTATAACAATAACCATGTATCAATATATTGGTGATAGATTTTTCATTATCTTTTGATATATAAAAATTATTTTTAAGAAGTATTTTATATAATAATATTTAAAATAGTCAGGAAATATGATTACCTATTATTTAAGAGAACTCATTTGGTTTACACCTAATGCATTCATATGATGGTACTAGGGTAGGATAGTATATCTATAATGAAGTGAAAATAATACATAAATGCTTTATGGTATGTATTTTAAATCATAGGGTGTTCAATGTTTTTGAAAATTGGAGTTTATGACATTTCCTTTACTAAGTGATGGGAGGGGGAAATGAAATTACATAAATGATATAAATAATGTAAAATCGAATTATTGTGAATATAGATCTAAATGGCCATATATTATATATTGATAAGGTTATATTGAAAATAAATAATAAAACATTTTAGGTGTGTTTTTTGTTTCATCTTGAAGCATTATCACTTTATTTTTAATCTATTGAAGTCATTTATACCCTTATATAATGTGTAAATATTTTCAACGGTTATTATTAATTATGAAAAACATTATGTTGAACTGAAAACCTAACATTAACTATTCTGATTCAGAATTCAGAATCTATTTTACATGATTTAACTCCTAGTAGTTCTAGGAATTTCTTTTAATATAACGTCACAAAACATAATGACAAATATTTCTATGAAAATGATAGATGTAATAATTAAAACTATTTTTTAAGGAACAAAATTATAATATTTATTCCAATGAGATTAGTAATATTATATTAATAAAATGAAAAATTGTTTCTTTAAAAACCAAAATAAATTACCATGTAAATTCTTTCTTAAGATAGAATAACTAAATTAAGTTTTTATTTGAAAAAAAACATTACATAGTTATTAAAAATGTTATGAATTCATATATATGGTCAAAAATATTTTTTTATTCATTATATTACATTATATATATAATAATATTATAGATAAATGGTTTCATAAAGATTCAATTCATTCTTGTATCATTATATTTCCATAATTTAATAATCTATATATTATTGAGAGTTTCAAATATTCAATAAAAATTCATCCTTTTGAATGAAATTTTAAAAAATTCATCTATTCATATTAGCACATGATCATTTTAAAAATTATATCTACATGTAAAATAATATTTTTGAAATGTTATTTTTTAATTATAATATCTTCACACAAAATCATAATAAGTGTTTTAAAAAAATTGTATATTTGAAGCATAAAATGATTTTTTTTTTCACATCACCTGACTATTAACAATAATTAAATGAAGAAAATTCTATTTAGTAGGATATATAATCTATATATTTAAATAGAATAATTTATAAATCATAGTAATCAAACATTTCAAATATAAAATAATTTTGATGGAAAATATTTATTTCACTTATAGAATATGTTCCGATTATTTAAAACTAATATTAAATCATTGTATAATTGGATAATAATATTATGAAGAATTTTTTTTTCAGGTATTTTAAAATACCATTATAAAATTTATATCTTCTAAAAAAACATCTAGGTTATAAAATTGAAATTTAAATAATATCTTCTTATATTTTGATTAACCTATTAGTATCATATTGTGTATGATAACAAACATAGAGTTCATTAAATATAAAGAAAAAAATGAGGTAATACATTCTCCCCTCCATTCAGAAATTACATTTGAAATATTATAAATATTATTTTCTATATATAATTCATCATTTCATATTTATAAATATATATATATTATCATGACCATTAATTTCATGGTTATGACTTGGAAGCTTATTATGCTCGTACCACTATAAGACATGTACTTGAAACTATGTTTTTGAAAATATAACTACAAATTTGTGTGTTACGTTCAACATAATTCTCGATATATTCATATCCAATTGTCATAAGTATGAAAAAATCCTTTAAAATTTTGATTAATCTTTTAAAAAATTTACATAAATTATTTCGTCCCATATTATATGAATTATTTCAACCATTAATTTGTATCTTCTTTATCATGAATATTTATTCATTCATGATGCACTGAAATAAACATTTAATCAATAATACATTCCATAAAATATTTAGTACTCCTATATAAAATTGAAATGGTTAGAAAAATATAAAATAGTAACCTATATGAATAAACCATCATACAAATTAATCTATTAAATTGTTATAGTAATAATATTTCAAATAAAAATCCGTCCATAATGTCTCAATAATTTTGAACATAAAATTAGAATGTTTGGTCACTAATTTTTCTAAAAATGTCTTATTTTTAACCCCTATATAACCATTACCTCATAAATATATATGAGCCTCAAGTAAATATTTCAAAATCTATTTTTCCCATATAAAATAGAAAAAAATATAGTAAACATGACCACATATCTGATTTTCATATAAAAAAACAAACATAATGGATACTCATTCATTCTACACTAAATATCTAAAAAAATATTACATTTTCATAAAACAAAATTTAAGGGTGATTGGTACCATTAAACATAATTTTCAGGAATTCATATTTTATCTAACATCTGTAGAACTAAATATTTATTGACAAATCATGGGATGTTCCCTATTAATCCTCAAAACATACTATAGTTGATAAATAACACTACATAATATTTTCATTGTAGGATATAGAATACTCGAGATGAGTTTTAGAAAAATTTGTATGGTTTTATTAGAAATTACTTCCTAGTTTCAGGATTTTAGAATTGTTTGTGAAAACTATGAAATATCTCTAGGAATTCAAAAAATGAGATGATTGGAGAGACTGCGAAGAAACAAATTTTCCATAGGGTTTTTCTTAATGTAGTGTGTTAATATAATCAACAATTATAGATGAGTGTTTATGTAAAATAATAATGTTAATTTGGTTTATATTTTTACAAAAGGTGTGACACAAAAATACATCACCATGTTGATGTACAGTCATACCACATAGTTAGTTCATGGTTTCCCAAAATGTATGGAGAAACAAAGTGTCTATTTAGAATGGAGACTATTGAATGTGAATGTTTTGAAAATAAATATAGATCACGTGACATTCATGAGATAATCTAAAAATAAAAAAATATGATTTTTTAATCTTTTAAACACTCAATTTCTCCCACAATTCCATGATCATGAAGTAATTTACCCTCTTCAAAATCCTTGGATGTTCCCATCGATTAATATTCTATTTATTGTAATCAACATTTGTTATAGATTCTAAATAAATGGTATGTCCTCATTCTTACTTTCCCTCTCCTAGTCTACTCATTTTCTCCAACCTAAAATGATATATCTGTTCAATTATTTATTGATCTGTGATCCTTGACGTGTTTAGATGGGATCCAAATTGGATCTATTAAAGGAAATTTGTTATGAGACCATATGTAGAGGATTTATTATATCATTATTTATTATTATAAACTATTGAGAGTTCAGTGTCTTATCTATCTTCACTAATTATTTTAAAACATTAAGGATCTGTTATTATTGAATGAGTTTGATATATTTTAAAAGGATACATTAGAATTATATCATTAGAGAACCATTTTTGGTTTATAAATTTAAACCATAAGATTTTTATAACATTTGGTAAACTCATTGGATTAATAATATTAAATATATATTTTTAATTATTATTTTGGTATAATTCATGAAATATATTCTTAATAATTCATGGGATGAAATTTTAACAATGAATTAAATGATATATAATATATTCAGGGAATTTATGGTTAGTGTGAGTTCATTTTCAATGTCTGTGACCCTGAATAAGTGGTGTTATCTATTATAACATTCAAGGACTAGCCACCTAATGATGACTTTGAGATCAATTCAAAACCACTATTGATTATGGAAATATCACATAGAATTTTTTTTCTTGATAGAGAGAAACACAGAATAGGTAATCCAAGATAAAATATGGAATGGGAATATTGATTTAGTTTTAATTTTTCTATCTTACTATTATTAATTGACAAACATTTATTCTTATAATTCAAACCATTTGACACAAAATAATTCTTATGAATTTTTCCCATTATATATGAATAATGTTTTCAAAAATGAGGAAAAATGTTCTTGTGCTTTTTTGAGTGTTCATATATCTTTTGTGTACATATCCCTTACTATGACACTCAAACCATATATGGGATGATTGATTGTTATGTAGTTGTTCATTGATTAGACCTAGTGGTGGGAAAGCTACAATACCAATCTAGTGGTGCATCACGATACTACTTACATTAGTTTATGTTTGGATCTTTGATTCCCTCTTAGCATATTTAGAGAGACTCCACACCATTTCTACTATATTATCAAGTCATTGGTTCCCCCTTTTTAAACATTATTACATTATTAGGGATATTCTGATTTTAATATTTATTTTGTTTCTTATTGGGGATGTCACTTAACATTAGTACCACCTCTGACCTATTAAGTTTATTAAATACATAGCTAATATCTTTATGTTTATCTTCTTGTTAATACAGTGGCCTATATATAGAAATTTTTCAAATAAACTTCTTTTTTTGTATTCAATTCAGCTTCATAGGGAAATGCAACGACTGTATCATATATTTCATTAGTGGAGTGACTTCAAACTAGGATTCTATTTTTCATAATATGTTTCATGATTAGTTGGAAACAAGTGAAATGGTTGATTCGTAAACTTTATGTCAAAAGTATTATTTCCAATGGTTATTTGGTATATTCTAATACATTATTTGACAATGATATCATATTTTTCTGGGAATGTGTCTCTCTGATTTCTTTGTTTTAGCCTTGGTGTCTGATATTTATTATAAATGAAGATCCTTTGTTGGAGAAAAAGAATAAAGTTCATGGATGTATACTTGTTGGGTTAATGGAGTTTAGGTATAAATGTATATGTTTTTCATGGGTTCTTCTTGATTTGAGAATATTTTAGTGATCCATTAAGTGTCAAATGGAAAATTGGTAGAAAAATCAATTGCACAATAGTTACATGTCATCTAAAGTGATTAAAAATCATATAATTGTTCATGGTCTATAATAAAATAAAATAAATGTGGTAGGTTTCTTAGTGAATTCCATTAAAAATATTTATATTACATGTAACTTAATAACACAATAGGTAAATTCCCCACCTATTATTTTAAACATGTAATGTTTTTTATTTTCATTCTAATCAACTGCAGCTCCCCTCCTCTCTACCCTAGACCATCCTATTAGAAATTATTGAGTCAAAACATCTCTTATAGATGTTATGTTTACATATTTGATCCTTGGTATGTTCATTTGGTTATGTTTCTTCCTTCTCACCCTTGGTCATCCTACCATTGAAGTGAAATCCTTTGACAAATTGCATTGCAGTTTTTTATGTTTATCAGTTTTGGTCAAGGAAAATATTTGAAATAACCATTGCCTTTTTTGGGCATTGTCCATTGGATGTATTTTTTATCCTCTATCAATGGTACGATGTCTAAATCATAACCCTATGGTTTGATAATTTCCATGTTATGAAATATTTTTATTACATCAGCATTTTATGTGCCCTCCTTAAATAAACAATGAATTGAATAATACCCTGAAGTGATTTTTTTGAAATAGGATCCTAACATGGATTATGGATACCCATGGGGGGAGTTAACCATGATAATAATCGTCTTGAAAAATGGCTTAATGTAGGATTATTATGACATGTGACCTAGGGAGTTTTCATGTTATTAAATACCTAAATTATGTCTTATTTCTTATTGATGAGACTATTTATCAAATTTTTAATGGAATTTCAAGTGGAATATGATTGAAGAATAATAATTATCATAATTAAACATTGATAATTGATATGTGATATTTTTACATCCATTGTATATGATGTGAATTGTTTTCCATGTTGATGTGCCTATCTAATGGGATAGTTCCACGAATTTCCACACATATATGATGTAATGATGATAGTGAGCTAGATCAACCCTATAAAATGTTTTAATGCTTAATTATTGAAGGATATTACCTATCCAACATTTCAATGTCAATAGGGATTTGACCTATATTATTGTGACTATTCCATAATAATATGGTTGTGGTTGGCATGGCCATAAGACATGCTCAGAGATACCCTAAAATGGTGATAAAGATGTTTTTTTACCTTGGATATATGGTGGGTATGGAATAGTCATAAAAATGAATAAATATATCCTAAAATGGTTCTAAAGAACTTATTTTACCTTGGTTATATAATTGTGGTTGTAGGGACATATGTAATGCATTGAGATATTCCAGAACAGAACCAATGTTGGTTGTTGTTGTATTTAATTAATTTTGGAATTAATTAATACACAAATTTATCACTTTTTCTCATACAAATTATATCACTATAGTTTTTTAGACATGGTATTGTCAAACAACTAGTTCACATCGTAATATTCTCATCTTTTGGGAACCAAGAATATTTTTTTGGATGCAGGTTTGGACAAGCGAAATTGTCATTTTATTGATTTCTTATATTATATATTTGTGCTGTGTGAAGATATGATCGACATGGTATTCAAGACCTAGGACATTGAGTCTTTTATTTGAGTATTTTAGTATATTTGTTATATTATTTGATAATAAAATTTATTTATATTTCAATATATCATTATTTTATTCAATTTTTGTTAATATAATTATTTATCTAGATATTATTGTTGTTTTCTACAATATGTAAAGTTTGATGATTTCCATTTTACTATGAATTTTTATTCTACTATGAAACATAATACCATATGGTTATAGTCACCCAAATATAAACATTATACAAATACTACTATTATATATCCTCTGGTATAGGTGGTGGTAGGATTGAGGTCTCATAAATAACCATTTTTTACCAAATGAGAGTGTTCTTGATTGGCAGACTTTAAAAAATTGAATTAGGGGAGAAAGTTTAATATTATTTATTTCTGTACAGTTTAGGAAAAGTAAAATTAATACTAGTCTATGTTAGGAATTGGTAATGATATTTTGAGTGAAATTATCTATCTCACGTATGGGGGAATATCTGTGTACCAAGGGATGCGATTGAAGTTTGGGTTGTGTTCTTGTTAAAATTAAGGTTATTTTCCCTTAGGTGATTTAAATATTGTGTGAGTTTATTTTCATATGGTATTACTATTTCTTGAGTTTGGTAATCATGTCTTTATATGGTGAGATCTTAGAATACATGCATTATCATAGTCTCATAGGGATATATTAACATGCATTTTTCAAGATAATGTCATATCTATTTTTCATGTTATATTTTCTTTACTATTGAACAATAATATGAAATATCTATTTCATTGGAAAAAATAAATGACTTGACATGTGTTACTAAAATACATATATAGCTTTTTTAGATAGATGAATATTTAGTGGTTCTCTTTTTTCATCACCTATTTAGTTGAGCTTGTTTTTATCTAGTTATATATGGTTTGTGTTTGTCTTGTAATGAAAATGACTCCTCGTCATCTTATACAAGAGCACCATGAGAGTGAAAATCATCATTCTCCTAAAATAGTTAATGTGTAGTTTCCTATTGTTTCTGAAGAGAAGAAGTATGTTTAGATTCATGGCATCTTCTTGAGGCTCATTCATTCCATGGAAAGAGAGACAGTTCATACCATTCATTCGACATCTAAGTGGAGAAATGTATGTCGGTTTTGTATCCGCCTATGATAATGGGGGATGTGGGACCCCATCAAGTCGACTTCTAGATTGAGTGAGTCTAGAAGATCTTTAAGCATCCTAAGACACCCTTGGATAGGAGGGAGAAGCTTGATGTGTATATTCTTTACGGACCATCTAATCATTTGTGGGATATTTTGGATGATGTTGGGAAGAAGAATGAGATATATTGGAAGGATATCGAGACAATCTTCTATTTCATTCTCATTCCTAAGACCATGTGGGATTAAAAACCCCCACTAGTTAACACATCTAACGTTGTGGGTTTGTTATCACCAGACTAAGCAAGATATTTTACTAACATACAATTATTTGCTTCATGTTTGATAGCTGATGATATCTCTATGGTGAGAGGTTTCTAATATGGTGTTCAGTATGAGATCAGGTCAAAGGTAAATGATTTATGTTTAAGAATATTTGAAGACGTGATGAATTAGGCACTCATCACTAACGTTAATTTGAAGGAGGACATGAGTAGTAGCCTGAAAATTTCATTAGGGTGATTTGGAAGTAATTCATTAAGTTGTACGAAGTGCATATATGGTATTTTCTGCTGAAGTAATATTGTGAAGAGTATCAAAGAAGTGAAATACAATCCAATGATCACATTTTATTACTGTTTTATCAGTGTGGGTTATTTTCCCACAAGCATTTTTTTTCTTTACCCCACATTCAAGTGTCGTATCTATCGATGGCTGGTAATCATCAGATGTTTTATGAAAAATTTCCAATATAGTCTAGTGTAACATGATATAAAAATGCATTGGAGTCAGGAAGGGGCTCAACTAACCCTCATTTGGTTGGTAGATATAGTTCCACATGTCATTTAGGTCTAGGTATGAGATGTGTTACCTCCAATGTATGATATATAGTCTAACCAAGGGAAATTGCTCAGAGTAGTCAGATTGGAGCCCAGGGCCAAGGGACAAGTAATTTTTAAATTATTCAGACTACATTAGATAATTTGTATGTGGGATCATCAATCGATAGAGGAATAATTATTATATATTCTACCCTATATTGTGTTTTGTTTGATTTGGGAACAACATATTCTATTCTATCATCTTTTCATAAAATGATATGGGCCAGTTTGTGGAAATATTAGATTGTTTTTTGAACATTGAAAAACCATTGGGAGTACAGTAAAAGAATGTCAAATATTTCAAGGTGAGTTCTCTAGAGATTGGTGGTTACCACTTCATTAGGGAATCGTTCATTATAAAAATGATAGGCTTAGACATGATTCATATCATGTAATGGTCAGTTCTAAACCCAGCTCATATCAACTGTTATAGGAAAAGAGTTACTTTTTATCTCCAGAAGGATATATACATTCTCACAAGGGTTTGTGGGCTCTTCAGGATGGTCACATGGAACCAATTCATTGTAGATTGGATTGTATCACGGATCAAATTTATGGTCTTTCTCTAGATAATGGTAGATTAAATCCTGATTATTTTCCTCTAATATAACCCATTTTATAGATATTTTCTCTGATGAGTTCTATAAATTACTGCCCGAGTGATTGATAAAGTTCATGATTGAGTTATTGTTGGGAGAAAAGTTATTTTCTATCCCACATTACCAAATGATTCCAGAAGAGCTTTGTGACTTGAAGGTTCAGTTGGAAAATATGGAATCTAGAGGATTCATATGGATAGGTACATTTCATTGGGATTATATAGTACTATTTATCAAAAAGGATAAAGGAACATGGCGCTTATATATGTATTGTCATATGTTGAACCATATGATGGTCAAGAACATATATCTATATTGTTGAACTTTCTGATTTGTTGATAGGTTCAAAGTTCATTCCAATGAGTGAATTTAAATCATGATATCCTTAGTTAAGGGTGATTCTATCAAACATACCTCAGTCTTATTTTAGGTGAATATATAGATTCTATGAATTAATAGTGATTCCGTTTGAATTGGCTATTGTGACTATAGTATTCATAGACATAATGAGTAGGATATTTCATCCATTTCTATACTAGTATTTGGTGGATTTTTTTAATGATATCATATTATAATCTCAACTAGTAGAAGATCATGAAAAACAACTTGACATATTTTGGAGTACATTATTAGGGAATTGACATTACACCAAATAAATAATTCCCTTTATGTTTAAAAAAGATAACATCTTGGTCCATGTCATCTCCGAGTATGGAGTTTCAATGGATCTAGAAAAAGTTTCATCCATGATATATTGTGAACAAACCAGGAATGTGTTTGAAATTTATAGATTTACGGTCTAGAATGTTATCACCTATGTTTTATCCATCATTTGTCCCATTTATCTGCACAAATGTATCATATGACCATGAAAGGAGTAAAATTTATTTGGGTCCTAGGCTTATAGAATATCTTTTCTGGAGAGGAAATCCAGTCTATCTTCATAACCAATTCACATATTACTTCTTCTGGGTAATTAATATATAGTGTACTATGACATAGCTAGCATTGGACTCTGATCAGTTCTAATATAGGTGGATCATGTGGTTTCTTAAGGCTCTTGACATATGAGACCTCGTGAGAGGAATTACTATACTCGTGATTTAAAGTTAGCGATAGTGTTATATTCCCTAATATTTTAGAAAAAATATTTCAAGGGAGATAGGTTTTTAGTATACATGGATTACAAGAGCCTCATGTAAATATTTTCTTAGTGAGAAATCTACATTCGACAGAGGAGGTACTTCCAGTATCTATAGTCTTTTGACATTGAATTTGACTATATAATAGGAAATGGAGACAACCTTGCCATAACATTGAGATTAATGGCAAATAAATTGGTAGTATGAGATTCTTGTTACAAGTTTAAGATAATGGCCCTTTTGGAGACATGCATTTGGATGATCAAGAATCTCCATGCCAAGTATCTATGGTATCTCAGTAGCGGAAATTCAATTCCTTCCCTTGTCCAAGTATGTGTTCCTATAAGATTATGTGACGAAATGACAAGGGGCTTTCATGCATCTAGATGGTAGGTTCATCCTTGTTTATAAATTATGAATTGTGATTTCTAAAGATAGTAATGGTGTTTAGGAATAGAAGAGGTGGTGGGATTATTTTTTTAGATGATTCATTTTATAGTAGGTGGAATCCATTAATAGAAGGCCTGATATGATATTTTAGTTCTTACCCATTCCAGAGTCAACGTCGGATGATTTCAAAATGGATTTTCTGACAAGAATACCCACGATGATCCAAAATAATGATTTTTATGGGTTTTTTCAGATCTATTGAATAAGGTATCCCACTTATTAATTATGAGGAAATTCATTATAGTTGAGTATTTTGGGAATCTATAAGTGCATGAGGTGATCCAGTTGCCCAGTGTTCTTAGTAGTTTTGTTACAGAAAGAGTTCCTCATTTTCAAATTTTGTTTCTAGTAGTGTCTTCAGAATTCACTGGGTTCATGATTTATCAAATGAAACGTCTACGATATATAGACGGAAGGTCAATCTGAGCGGACTATTCATATTCTATAGGATATGTTCTGAACCTATGTTTTGGATATAGGTGGTTCACATGAGTAAAATATTGTAATCATGTAGTTTTTATATAATAATAGATTCATGTAATTGATCCAAATGGATTCTTTTTGGGTATTATATTGATGAATATACCATCACCGTTACTATTGACTAGATGTAGTTGAGTCAAAACATGTTAGGACTCTATTCAAGTAGGAGATGACTGAACATGTTCAGTTTATCCGAAGTTTCTTCCTAACCACCCAATTTAGGTAAAAATAATATGATGGCCATCATATATGAAATATATAATTTGAGTTTTTTCATCATGTTTTCCTTCAGGTGTGGCCTAGGCTAGGGAATCGTCATATCAGGAAAGAAGTAAAGTAAAAATACAGGCTTGTTAAGATGTTTGAAATAGTGAAAAAGGTCAGCCTAGTGGCATACCGTGTTTCCGTTCCAAAGAACTAAAATTCCATTCATGATATGTTCAAAATGACACAAATACAACGATGTCATCAAGAAACCTCCCATGTAATAGATGTAGCATATGTCTAGATTTGTGCAGATGTGTCTATTGAGGAGGATTTGATATAGTTTATTGATCATAGTAACAAATATATTCAGTGTGAGACTATAACATTCGTATCATTGAATTGGTAGCATATGAATTTTCCATAGGAACCATAGAAGAGGGAGTCTTATATACAAATATAGTTTCTATATGTATTCTATGGGACATTATAGTGACACTTAGATTATTTTGGGGATGAGATATTATATAGCAAGGAGGTTGTAAGATCCCATCTATTTCCTAGTATTTCTCTTTATGATTTTTTCATTTTATCAAAGGTGGATGATTCTTATTAAAAAATTTAGATAATTCTTAAAGAAAATGACCTCAATTTCATGGATTTATTCTTAATGAGTTAATGGTTCTTGTTTAAAAATGGGTATGGGTTTCATGGGTTCTTAATGATTTGAGAAAATTTAAATTTGGTTCAGAGAGTTAAAGGAAAAATTTACTTACATATCCACTATAGAATTTTTAAACATCGTGTAGAGGGAATACACATTTTGTAATTGTTCATGGGTTTTAATAAAATAATTTCTTGGTAAAATGTTTTTTAGAAAATCCCATTAAAAATATTTATATGATGTATAACTTAATGAAACACCATGTAAATTTTTTTACATATATTTTAAATATTCTCTACAATGTATTTTAATTATAATACACCATTGTATCTCCTCTATCAATAGTAATGAATTCTCTATGAAATTTTGGTGTGCCAAATTCAATCATGTATGTTTCATTTGTGTATTTGATCCCCAAAATTTTCCTTTCATTATCATTCTTCATTTTTTCCATTGGTTCTACAACCATTGTGGTGCGATATATTGACCAATTGTGTCATTGGTTTTTATATTGATTAGTTTTTTCAAGGAACCTTTTTTCACTCATATATTCTTTATTTATCGTGGTTGTTTTCCATTGGAAGCATTGTTTGATCATTAGTTAATGGTAGGAGGTCTAAACCATAACTCTGTGATTGGTTAATTTCCAATTTATTGAAAAGTTTTATTACCCCATCGTTGTGTGATCCCAAATTAATTAAATAATGAATATAATTATTCCCTAAAGTCTATTGTTTAATAATTTTTTTGTCTTGACTTATGGCTTCCCCTAGGGTGAGAAAACCATGACAATAATTGACTTAAAAAATGGTTTAAAGCATGTTGATCATGACATGTAACCATTAGTTATTTCTTGTTAGATAGTCCCTAAATATTAGATTATTTCTTATTAATGTAATTTATAATCAATTTCTTAATTGAATTTGATGTAGAATATAAATGAATAATGGTAATTTTCACAATTAACTATTTGGAATTATCCTGTAATATTTTGATATTCATGCTATATTGCATGAATTGTGTTAAAATATGATATTATTATATAATATAAAAGGCCCGTGAAATTACACATATAAATGTACAAATGATGATAGTGAGGAGGCTTATCCCAATCTAAGGATATAATTATTTCATAGGGGAGGCTACTTCTAATCCAACAATATATTACATAATGGTCATTAACATGGATTCTTATGAATATTATATGGTTATATGGGTGTCTTTGGAATGATGGTAATAAATACTTAGAGATATCCCGAAAGGGTGCCTAATAAAATTTTTTACCATGGTTATGTGGGTTTGGTTGGCGTGGTTATAAGACATGAATAGTTGTATCTCGACATGTCATTAAAGCAGGTTGTTTAGCACAGTAATACAGTTGTGGTTGGCCTGATTAGAAGACATGCTCTGAGATATTCCTCCATGAACATGAAGTATGTTTTTGTTTTATATTATTTATTATTTAATTAATTAATACATATGTTAATTAATTTATTTCAAAAACTTAATTTTAGACCTATATTTTCAACACACGGTGATGTCGACCAACAAAGATATACTCATTCCCTATTCCTCCCACTATTTTCTTCCCAGTAATATTTTATGGATTTAAGTATATAAAAAGTATAATGGAATGGATGTTGATTGGTTTTTTTCTTTTGGGATGAATTTGTTTTACGGGACTGACGTGGGATTCGTGACCCAAAACATTGAGTATTTTATTTGAGTATACAAGCCTTTTCTAGTATAATTCTAATGTGATATTTAGTTACATTCCAACAACTCATTACAATATTCCATTATTTTATATCGACTTATATTGTTGTATATTATTGTTTTCTTCCATCATGTGTAAAAATTGAAAAGTTCCTTTTTATTATGAATAGTTCTACCCCTCTAAAATATCATCTTATGGGGTATAGTCTCCCCACTAATCAATTTATATCCCTACTACTAGTCGGAAGACTCTGGTGTACATGAAGGTTCATTTTAGTTCTCCTATGCAATCCATTATGACCAAATGAGATATTGTGGTATTAATGGATATTACAAGTTGAGATTGAGTGATTAAAATATGGGGCCCTGCCGATTTATCAAAAAATCGAGTGGGGTAGACATCATAGACAACTGCAACAAGGGGTAGCAAATAATGTTATTTTAAAAGAGATATAGAGGGTCAAATATTTTTTTTTCAAAAAATTGTTTATTATTTTTAATCTATTTAAAATTAAATTAAGAATAATGAACCTTGATATGTTGATCATTCTACATAGCTTTAGAAATCAAATCCTAAAGTAAAGCATGGGTTTCAAAAACATAAAATGTTTGATGTATGTTTCAATAGAATGAACTGGATATTAAATTTCCAACTACCCCAATAAATATAATATCAATTTTTAATATTATACATGATTTAGTATATTTCAAACTAATATATAGATTTAGTCATCCAATTAAATATGGACAATATCCTTATATAGAAAGAACCCAAAGAGAAGTTCAAAAATATTTTATCTCTTAACAGATTCAAGAGACACTAATCTAATTATTTCATTATAACAAAGTAAGAGAATATATCAATGATATAATATGAAGCTATGTTTTGGAATATATCTCACATTTCTATATATGTAGTGAATAGTTCATACTTAAATGAATCCATCTTTGAGTTTGGAAAAAACTAGAGATTCATTTTATGGTTTTAATACTCTATATTAGGTTTTCCCCATATATTGTTAATATAGTGACTATAGAGGAATATTATATTTAATGGAATATAATTGGATAATGTATTATTATCTCCTTGGTAATAAGTGGTAACTCTAATACAGAGAAAATGATGAAGGGGGATGCATATTGTCAAGTATGTATATCACCTGAGACATAGATCACTACATCCATTAATTCTTCTTAATGATACATAAGAATGCAAGTATGATATCACATGGGATATTATAGTGATATCAAGAAGAAATTTATAACACCTCTATATGTTTTCAAAATTGTATCATGTTATGAAATCTAAAAACATATTTTACGATGAAATTGTTGAGAACTGATGGAATTGGCTCAGACATGTCTTAGATATCCTCTGATCATATGTGTTAATTAATAAATAAGGACACTCAATAATATAAATGTTAAATAGATTGTTATTATCATATCACACCAACACCGAAATATTTATGAGAACCACAACATATAAATACTTAATTTATGTGAAAACATAGTAACCAACTTTATGGTTTCATGTTGATGATCACATAAGATCAATCTAGTCATTCAATGAGGTGATTTACTATTTTTTAACTCTACTCATATGAATGTTTTTTATTATTTTATTTCAAATTCATTAATATATTAACATTCTTTATAATATAAGGTTTTTCATGTTGAAATCATGTCATATGTCTTGAATCCTCAAACATCTATAGAAAAAATGGAATACTAAGAATTTATTCATGTATAATGATATCCAACTGTCATGGAAGTTAACATTTTATTAGATTTATTTATTCTAGAGATATAATTAAATGACATGATTTTGGGAGTGGATTCGTTAACTTCCATCAAGCCACAAATAAAATGTTATACAAGGTAGGTTAGTCACACATCTAGAGATGGTGTTCTAAAAATCATTAATGGGAATTGAGATGTGAATACAATCAATGATGGACCATTGATATTCGTGTTTGGGAAAATCTCTTTCAATTTTTTAGTAGATACAATAGAATATATTGATGAATTTAAATATTCAGATTTTTCAATCATTAACATAATAGAATTATGAAAATTGATTTTTTATCTAGACTATTGGGAATCAAAATATGTTCATTAGACATAATATGTACCTATGGTTAAATGTAGTTATTTTTTTAAGAATTAATACGTAACTCTTTGTATTGTGTGGATAATCATAGAATAAACTAGGTTATGATAATCATCTCATATCCTCCTCTACAATTTAATGATATTTATAAATATTTATGGGATTACAATAGTTCCTTGAGATTGATTTATGATTAGGGTATCACTATCATCAACATGGGATGGAGGATATTAATAAAATAGGATTAAATATCCATTATGGTAATTGTGGTTTTTTGTTCATTAAATCTGGTCTTCGAATACACTAACTAGTTTTTATGGAATTTATCTATTGGAAATTTTAATGATATAAGGACTCAATTGTGGTATTATTTTCATATGAAATTATTGTTGAAACTTGGACTAAGACAGATTGTGAACAACACATAGGAACAATTTTTTTATCTTGGAAAAAATTAATCTTTAATTCAAAAATTCAATGTCTAATTTAATGAAATAATATGTCAACTTCCATTTCATACAATTTATGAATGTGGATTTTTTATATACCCAAAAAATATCGATATTGATACTGCCTAGAAACCAAAAATAAATTTATATTGGTTACACAGTTTCCAAGGAATAATTTGGTATTAATGAAAATTTATTAATGAATTTTCATGAATTGACTATTTTATGTTATCTTTTTCATGAATAGGAATTCCATTCAAATTGAATTATTATTTTTCAAAATTTCTTCATTAGATCATGTTTTTCCTTACATCATTAACTATTTATATGTTACCATGTATAAAATGAAATAATAAGGTATATTATGATGCTTCCTGATCTTTTTTTGAGATGATTTCTCATGTATGGGGATCATATTATGACATAAATAATTTTATCATTATGGATCAGTAAGAATAATTATTTAAAACAAGATTTAGAGTTAGTTATTTGAATACATGCCTTGATATCATCCCATTAATATTTCTTTTTTAATACATTTATTGTTTTATTGGAATATAACATAATGAAACAGAATATCTTGTTGAGTGATTTGAAATTAAGAAAAAATATATGGATGAAATATACTTTGGAGATTGACACTGTATTGGTTTACACACTGATAAAATTGAATTTTGTGGCTAATTTATTGAGTATAAATTCAGATATTTTTTTTACTAGTCTTCAATTTAGTGTTAAGTTATGATAGTCATAGATATTATGAATTTATAATTCATTTTAAAGGTGATTCTATTTTTTAATTTATTTTTTATATTATTCATGATTTTTATTAGTTGGTTAATGGTGAGAAGACACATTATCTTGAATGTCTAAATTTGAGTTCAAAACGAAATGGTGGGGAGACCATTGGGGGTTAGAGCCTATATAAAAAATCTATTTTATATTTTGGAGAACATATTTTGGTTCCTTGAACTTATCAGGAACATCCCTTTTATGTCGACCAATACTAGAGATGAGTTTTTCATTATAGAATTTAGAATCTTTTAAATAAATGAGAGTGGATTTTTGAATTACTGGAATAATGATAATAATTTTAGAGTATGCATAAAAATTCCACACCTATCAACACATCATAGTGAAACAAAAATTGTCCACATGAATTGTATAATATTTACATACCCCTCAGTGGAAATGGAAGTGGATATGAAGATATTTTTTCACTGGTATTCCAATAATGGTTCAGAACTACATTATCTTATAGTTGGTAGTGGATATACTCACAATATCAACTGAATTATTATATATTCATAAACCAAACATGGTGGAATACATTTTAAAATTATATTCATGAAAATTTCTAAATATTCAAGGAATTCCATTTCAATTGTGTCTATCAATGTCCTATTTTTTATCTAATTTTTGTAAGTCTATTATAAAAAACACTTGTAATTAAATTCACCATGATAATAAATAATAATCTAAAAATTGATAGAAAATCATAATAGCTAAGTCATGAATTTGAAGGAATTTATAGATCTAGTGTTATGGATTTCGTGGCTCATAGGATTACCATATTACATTAATGGAGTTATCATACAATAATGGATATAAATCATGAAAACATGTGACTGTATTCAACTGTTTTTATAGTCATCCCTATTGTGTTACAATTTTTTTAAGTATATGGTATCATATTTTATGAAAAAATCTATATTATATATGGTTTCATATTTTCTGAAAAAGCTAAATTATATACTCATAAAAATGGATGTATAGAGATACATGAATGAATATGTTATGTTGACAATCATTTTTCTTTAATTAAAATTATCACCTTAGGGAACAATATATTAAATGTTTCTCAATTTAATATGAAAAATCCGAATACATTCAATTTTATTCAATGGGAACAATTAGATATTGAGCCAGATGCTATATTGGTTTATGTGCAACAACAAATTGTGGATCAGTATGTGAATATATATTACAATAAATGTATCTTATAAGATCATTTTTATGGATGTATATTGATATTCGGGAACAAATAATGGAACATTAAAAATGAAATTCTATAGTACTGTCCTATGATCTTTCAGATCAATTAAAACATCAAACATCTGGAATGGAAACCGCAATGGTCTGGGGAATGTAAAACCCCCAAATTCATTTATTTTATCCTTATATTGTATATTTTTATTTTATATAATTACAATTTTCTTTTTGACACCTTTTAGACACTTTAGATGCGTCATGGACGAATTTTTGAAGGTTTAAAATTAAATAATTTTTAGAAAAAACTATGAACGATCTCTAAGAATTAATGCCAGATGATTCGTGAATTCATTGGGAATCTGTATTGTTGGAACGTAGCTTAAAACTTTGAACTATCTATGACAGTATCATGCATATATTTAGAACATAGTTTAAATAATTGTGTCTCTTAACCATGTGATGTGTATTAAATGGTCCAAAAAAATTATTTTGGTTTTTTAGGTCATCCATGAAACTATCATTTTTCTTTATCACTTATAAGATTTTGTAATCCCTTTCCCACATAGTAATCATCTGAATTTTCATATGATCAATATAGTTTTTCTAATTAATTTATTTGCATACATGATGTAGACTAAAATGTACATCTTTGTTAATTATTGTTTTCTATAGATCGATTTGGCTTATCACACAGAAAAATATATATTGTCCATTTTATATAGATT
This sequence comes from Viscum album, assembly GCA_963277665.1. NCBI lineage: Eukaryota > Viridiplantae > Streptophyta > Magnoliopsida > Santalales > Viscaceae > Viscum > Viscum album. The sequence goes on from OY728151.1 coordinate 168,870,860, forward strand.
TATGATCCATTATTTATTCTAAGTAGATACAGAATATATATATTTATATAATGGTGTAGGGAGCCTATATCATGTAGTTTTCTTCATATGTAATTTTTTCCATAAATATTGCAGTGGTAGGCTGATTTTCTTTATTCTCCACAGATTATAGAATGTAATTGATCAGTTTTTATTTATTGTGTTTATTGAATTTTTAGAGGAAATATTTAATGATTTCTGGATAGAAACCTATTTTTTATTTATGAGTTAGAAATATGGAATTTCCATGATGCTTAGGAAACAGATTGTATTTATAATTTTAAAATTTTGGTTTTAAATTATAGTTTTTTTAAAAATTAATGATGTTTTTAAAAATTTATATAGAAGAGATATATAATGTACAACTAAATGATTTGGAATATGGAATTTTTGTACATGGTCGGTGTGAGTTCATTTGTAATAGATTTGACACTGAATTAGGGGAACGGGCTATTAGGGATCTTAGATATTGATCAACTTTTAAGGAATTGGTAAATTGATGAGAAACTACTCATTAGTAAGGAACAATCACCTCTCATTCATTTGTGAGTTTATTTATATTTTTGAATAATGGAAGGGGAATTCCGTATGGGTTGAAAGAATAGAAAAATTTATTTATTTTAAATATTTTGCACAAACTATTTCATTTTGGACAAATTGATCTATATTAAACATAAATAGTTTCCAATTGAATAACAATTTCTATTTTTACCCTATGGATATAAATTATATTTTAAATAATAATCTAACTTAATCTTTTCCTAGTGTTGTGAGTTTGAAATTCTTTCGAAGAAAGCCTATTAAGTGTTATACATGTCCCTTAACTAGTAAATTTTATTAATTAGAATATTTTTTTACGAAGAAATGAGGAAGAGAGAGGTATCATACATAACGTGTGGTGCATCATGAAATTATGTAGACATATTGATGTATAAATCATTAAGATTTCTCTCAATGTATTTCATGTAATTCCATATTAGGGATAAAATGTTTGGATGCCCATGGTTTCTATTTTTTTAATTCACAATATTATCAATCCTATAATGATTTTCTATTTATTTATTTTTCCTTCGAGTTTTGTTGTTTTTAATTAGGAATAATATTGTTAGTTTTGATTTTTTTTATTTTATCCTTCCATATGGTGTTAGTTTCCCATGAAAAACTATCCCCTAATGTATTAATAAGGCATTGAAATTCATTATCGACCTTTGGTGTATTATGGATCTCATATAATGTTTATACAATATCAAACATTTCCCAAACCAATGGGGGTTAAGGAATGAAATATTTCATTCATCCATAAGGGGTATTTATAATGTAATTTTTTCTTATAAATAACAATATACATTCCTTTCATGGAGATTGTTTTTCAATTCCATGAAATATTCATAACCAGTATTCAAAATTTAAATATTTCCTAGAAAACTAATTTTAATCTAAAATAATAATTAATTGTTCACATGAGATTATACTTCTCTTTATAATATTTAGAGTATTATTAATATATCATCAATATTTAAAATTATCTTGGTCATCCTTATGTTTTTTAGTATTAGTTTTCTTAATTCCCAATCTCCTTATAGTTAGTGTACTATACATTAAAAGATTATTTCATCCCTTTTAATGTATGTGTATGATTTCATATTTCCCCACACATGTAAAAAATACTCATTAGATTTATTAATTTTACAATTTGATTCTTTCATATTATTGACATGTCAGATGCTGAATATTTTTTCAAATATGTTCTATATCACTAGTATATTTACCAAGATAAACTTTAATCATAATGTTAGTAAATTTGGTTTGGTTTAGATTTATAGACAAAAATCATGTCATTTCATTATTCATAATAAAACTGTCCTTAACTCTAGCTTTTATCTTATTTGTTTTCCCCCATTAATAAAGGATATTAGTCATAAAATGTTTCAACTACCCAAATATGTCCTTGTTCATAACAACATCAACTCCCACTAAATTAAAATTCATAGCATTGTAATACCTATATTAACAATGAGTATTTATTTCCATACTTCATCGCGATTTCATCCCCAAATATTAGCTCTCACTTAGTCTACCCAAATTCATCATGAATATTGAATCATTAAATAAAAATCCATTAATGTTTCTCAATTACCCAATGTTATAATATTAGTGATACTGTTTAATATTATAATAGATAATATGCATCCTAATATTCAACAAAACTGGCTTAAATACTAACTATATCACCCCAAACCCTGTAACTAATATTTTTTTCTTAAATTATTACTATTTTAATGACATTGGAGACTGTACCATATATGATCGATCTATTTATAAATCTAGTAAAAATATATATAATCTATTATCATTTTAAATCTGGAATATAAAATCCTATATTAATTAAAAAAATTCACAATTGAAATCAATCAAAATATTATTATTTACATGATAGGGAATGGAAAACCACTAATGAATGAGCTAAGATACTCAGTAATGGTTACATAGAGTAGTGAAATGACGATAAAAATAAATAACAATCAAAATATTACAATGGATGATAAAAAAATGTAGTTCAATTAAAAACATGAATTCAAATAATATAAATTAATAAATTTACCAAATTAATAAAACTTATTATGGAAAATGATTTCCCAAAAATTGAAATACTTTAATATGGATATTCATGGTCATTCAATGAAGGGCTTAGCCATATTTTCAAGAATATAATTGTTATGAACATAGCCATGGAACATTAATTAAATGAGATGGTATAAAATAATTACTTATCTAATATAGAATCTTTTTTTCTCATGAAACCTATTAATGCATCAAGTGGATATAATAAATTTGGAACCACCTGTCACCTTCACATATTTTGTATTCTTGACATTTTTAATTATTACCAAAATTAAATTTCAAAATTAATTATAAATAAAAAATTATCTATATTGAATCATGAATATGAAATATTTCCCATGTCAATGAAATTTGATTCCATATAATAATTTATCTGAAAATATGATATATATTACTTTTATAAAGATGATACATTATCCATGATAATTTAAATGACATTGATCTCTACCATGATATTAAAAAAAGTGGAATTTAGGGAAAAAATAATGTTAATAAATAATGGAGAATAATAGAGAAAATATTAATAAAAAATAAAATGAAAAAAAAATTATTTTACATTTCAGGATCAATACAAGATTTTAGAATACGATCAATTCACCTAAAATATTTGTTATACAGAAAAACCATGAATTTAGAAAACAAAATAGAAGAAAAAAAATTATTAACATCTTTAATGCTTTGTATAAGTATCAATTTGTAAATCTATTTTTCGAACTTATTTCCTCTCCTTTAAGAATACATTACACTTTTCTATTAATGTAATTTTAAATTTAAATTATTCAAATAATGAATAAAAAATATCCTTGAAAATATACTTTTAAATATTTAACATTATTTTCAATTTATATAATCGTTATGATAGAATGAAATTTCATTCATGTAGTAAATATTAAAAAAATAATTCCATTCAATTTTAATGAAAATGTCCAAAAATACCAAATTTGGAAACATGATATGGTGATTCCATTTAAATAATTATGAAGAAAGATAAATATGGTTCCTAATAACACCAAATAACCATTAGTGTTTATGAAATGATATTATTGATATTATTTAATGAAACCTCAACATGGAAGAAATATTGTGTTTAAGAAAACAATTAAAATATGAATTTATTTAAATGAAATTCCATTACATGTAACTCAATTAATGATTCATGATAAAGAGGTATGAAATAGAAAAAAATTGAAAACATGAACCTAAATAGATTCAATGAAAATATTTTGGGTTTAAGAGACTAGTATTATAAAATTTTCCCAATGGAAATATGAACATACACAGTCCCAAAAAATATTATAAAAGTAATAACATATGAATTTTAAAATGTTTGAATCAAAGCACCCAAATGTGTAAAATAGAATAGAAAAATTATATTTTACGATCAAATAGATATTTATAATATATTTTATCAATTTGGTAGTCAATAAAAAAAGTAAATGAAATTAAGTGCATAGTTTAAACATGTATAATATTAATTAAAAAGTACCAAAATTACCACTACCTTGGGCCTCTTCGTAATTTTATGTATTTAGTCCTCTCGTATTATGAAAATAAATTTTTTAAATAACTAAATAAGAAATATTTCCATATATATTAAATTTTTAGGATTATTTAATTATTATTTTAAATCTATTCATTGAATAATTATTAATTATATCCATTACTTACAATTTAATGATAATTAATGAAAAAATTACTTAAGTAAATAGTTTGTAGAAAGTTGATTTAGCAATGGTTTTCATCATATCTAGAATGCTAATAATTTCATGAACATAATTTATATTCACTAAATAAAAATTTATATTAATTCATGCTTAGTGGTAAATGGAAAAAATAATAACATTTTTTTTGGATGTGGTAGTCCACACATATGCACATGCAACATTATCATTTTCAAACGGATAGAAGGGTAAGAAATTAGTTTATATATTTTCACTTCAGAATCATAATTATTTCACAAATATGTAATATAATACTTCAATAAAATATTTTTATAATACAATTAATATAGATAGGAAAATTGAATTAAACTCTTATGTGGAGATGGTAGGCCAAACATACACATGATAAATGTTTTCATTATTCCTAGGATGAAAATGAGGTGAGAAATGGATTTCCCTATAACGACCTAAAAGTTTCACAAATATAATTCCCATTCTTATATAAAGATTTAATATTTAGTTATCTATTATTATATAAAGCGTAGAACCACATAATAAAACTGTTTTTTTATAATAATTTGAACATTGAAATAAAAAAATAAATATATAAAAAATTATAGAAAATTATAATGGGATTAAAAATAAAATAATATGAGAATAATAATAATTTTATTTTCTTTTTGATACCCTATAATAATCACAAAAAGAAACAACACTATAAAAAGGAAGAGAAATGTTATTAATGTAATATTAACCAATAAATTGGAAATATAAATACCCTTGAGATATAATAGAAGGGAATTAATAGTGAATAAAATATGTTTACTTTATAGGAATTATGTAACCACTAAGACCATTATGAATATAATCATTCAAATAGTATTATGAGATTTTGGTATAGAAACAAAAAAATTTGAATAGTATCATCACATATGGAAGTGTTAATTTTTATTATAAAATCAAAATATGAAATATTTATATCAGGATACAAGTAAACATGTTCTTAAAATGGGAATAATTATGTGTTAGTATTTTAAAATAAATATAATGTTTTTTTATTGTTAATAATACATAATTATATAAGAGTAAACTATATTTTCACAGAAATTAAATATAAATAATACTAAATTTTATTATAATTATATTAGAATTTTATTAGACAGTATTTTTTTAAAATTCTATGAAAAATAAACCTATTTTTAAAATTGGTATATTTCAAATACATAAGTACTTAAAAAAATAATTTTTCACATATATTGAATACAATTTTCCGAAAATGGATTTAATTTTTGGATCAATATATTAAAAAAAGTATTCTTAATTATTTGGTAGTTTTTTAAAATACCTAATTTTTTATGAACAACATAATTTGGAAAATTGTGAAAATATAATAAGTAAGTTAATGATTCTATAAATGATTCGTGAATTGTGAAATCGACCATTACCTAAATATCATATTCATTAAATAATATAAAATAATAGTATTCATCATTATTGGTAGTATTATACTAAACTAAGGAATATAAAATTAAAAAAAAACCCATCCCCATTTTCTAAATACCACCCCACATGACCCCTTGAAAGGAACAATTCAATATATTCCTGAAAAAGAGGGGGTGGGGGGTAATCAGTGTTGGGAACTTTTTAATACAGTTTCATGTTTTTATCCCTATATCTATTAACCTATTAGATTCTTCATTATATTATTATACCATCCATATTTAATGCAAGAATATTAAATCAGTAAAAACAATCACCTAAAACATATACAATGTTCACAACTCAAGAAGAGTAGTTAGTCACTGTCATGGTCTGAAAATAATCCTAACCAGACAACCACTAGAAAACAATCCATTGAATATGATCATAATGAGTTGGATATTCTTTTACACTCAGGACACACTTTGAAAAAACCTAACAATGAATGTTTAACACCAATTGACTATATCATTATAGTGCATCCTAATACAGTACTCTCTTTATTAATAGTGGTTTGTAAAACCAATAAATTTTTCTACCTCTTAAGACCTGTTGATTCTAGAGTACAGGATTATTCTTCCCCTCTTTACTAGTTACGTGCCAAGCAACATGAAAGTAACCATTTTTTTTCCTTTTCATAGCAGTAAAATCGATATCAGCACAATCATTCACTCCTTTTTCATTAATGAAAACCCAACAACACTAAAATTACTATTTCTTATTATTTCTAGAATAATGTAATTACATTGTTATTATCAAACCAATGTAGGCTAGATCAGCTAAGAATTATAAGAATTATATTTCCCAAAATAATAATCTATCAATAGTTTGTCACACACATTTCTTCTTCTTCTTCTATTCATGAATTATCAACCGAAATAAATTCATAACCATTTTTGTGAGTGTTATTTTTCACGTATGCATGCATGCATGCATGCAATGTTTTCTACTTATTTGTCTCTTTTCACAACCCATGTTAGGATTTTAATTGGTTCACTAAGTGTCCATTTAAGAATGAACCTGTATCATGGGACAACCCACATTCCACTTTGTGTTTTTTAACAAACACATAATGTCTTCCTTATTTTTTTCATTAATCTCATCTAGGTATCTCAAACCATTCACAAATTTTCATGTGCATCATCCATCCAACGACCTAAATTCCTTCTTTTTTATTGATTTTGATAATCCACTTTTAAAAGGGTGAGGTGGAACCCTTATAAGGCCCGTAGGTGTAAATATTACTTGTAACATAGGCCTTAGAGGAAATGATTACCCGTAGGCTTCAATCATTACATACAACCCTGACTGACTACTTGGAACTACTCCTCGCTAACATCTTCATTGGGAAATCAGCACTCCACCATCTCATGGCAATTTGGCTAGGCTATCCCATGCATGCACAAGCTCATCCCGATGGCAGGTTCCATACAGTATCATTATTGCAATCTATGTATCTTTTGATATGTTTAATGCTCCATTCTTATCCTCCATAGAGAGCATGTTCCTTGTATTTTGTCTAGTTTTCATTTTCACTTGAGGTGGCCAAAAGGCCTTGAGGTGGTTCGAAGGCCTTACTAGTGCGAAGGCTTGGGTGGCCTGAAGGCCTTAAAGGACTCAGGGACCAAATTGGTGGATTGAAGGCCCAAACAGGGGCATATTATAGGAAATTATAGTTCCAAACAGTGCCTACTATAGTACATGCTATAGTACAACTACAGTACCTAGAATTGTCCCTCCACCTGGATTTGATCCTGGGTCCCCAGAATGCACTTAAGATTCCTCAAAAACTGGCCATAGAATCATATAGTTCATGATCCTCATGTATGCATGTGGTTCCTCTTTATCCATGCACTCTTATTCTTTTCAAAAAATCATAAATTATTTGGAAAACTATCTGCTCATTCTTGAAACACAATTTCTATGTTTAGAAGAATTTTCTTCACTTTGAACTCAACCACTATTTCACTAATTATGATCTGGTTTTTCACATCTATATCAACCTCCCCGTATTCCATCAATGGTTTCCGATACTTAAGAACAGGATCATGGTATCTAAAGAATATTTACGTACTTGAGAGGCTTCATGGATCATAAATCACCATGAGATCTGGGGAGATGTGGTTGTGCTATCCATTTGCATCGTGTAACGCATTTCTATGTGAATCTTGTTCAAGGCTCCCTTTCCAATGTTGAAGGCCTTTGAGACTTCTCTCTCAAACTTGGAGTCACACATGATGTTACTTTTTCTTTTTGATACATACTCTCATAGGGGCTAATTGTTTCAAGGAAAATGAGAGTTTTCAAGAATGTACAAGCATCAAACTTTCGTTGTCTTAGGTCTTCTAATTTAATACATTACGATCACCAACTCTTAATTATTAAATCACTCTGTCAAATACCACCATTATATGTCCTTTTAAATCATCTCTTTGAAGATCAAATATCCATAACTTTTGAAAATAATTAACCCAAAACATAAGATACCTAGAGAAATAAGAATTTAATTCTTTTCCTACAATATTATCCTTTATGATGAATATTACATGTGCATGTAATGAGGATCATATGAAAATCTACTGCCTGGAATGCTTGATCTTCATCAACAGTGAGAACTTGTATGAAGAGCCTCCTAAAACTACGTTTTTAGTTCAACCAAATCACATATATTATGAAAAAGAAGTTTCATTGTTTATCAGATCATGCTCGCTTCATAATTTTGACCTCATAATAATCATAGAATCATTATGTTTGACTTATGATGGAATGATCTTCATCTCCAGTATGGTAGTTGTGGTGTTTAGTGGAAGAGGGAGGAAGATGATGACGCTGGGTGATATAGAACACGTGAGAGATTGGAAGGAATTTTTTTTCATTAAATGCAATGAATGAGGTTGATTAATCCATGAATTAAAAATGTCTTAACCCATCTAAATACATCCCTAGTATTCCACACATTATTGATAAATCATTTTGGGGGGATTTTCATAATTTTTCTCTCCCCCTCCTAGAACTTCCCCATACCGATTTTTCAGGTGCACAATGTTCTTACATCTCTACAGGCCCTTGTACTAATCTATGCATGGGCTCTCCCATGTGATCATACAGGATTACACCTGACCATTTATGTCACATGTGGGCTAGTTAGGCTATCCTCCCATTAATTTGGTTGGCCTCATGTCCTCGAAAATGCCCTTGGTTAAGGATGGTTAGTTAGCTTTTTGTGCAGGCCATAATTTTTAAATCAACCCCATATAAACACATGTTTAAATACAATGTATATAATAGAATTAAATATGAAATGAATGGAGAAATCCACACATAGAACTCTAATTACTTTAACAATTATTCATTAAATACCATCTCTTTCATTATATTCCTTTTGAAAATATGAATTAAAATGTACTTCTTCATCCTCAAATGGATGTTACATCATCATTCTTCAGTGTTGTAAAAAATGTATCACATTTGATTCATCTATTTTGAACATAGAACTAGTTCAACAATCATTAAATTTTGGAACATGGGGAATTTTTGAAGACTGAAATCCAGTGATATTAATCCATAATAATTCTCCAGGTATCCTTGAAACTCAAATTCATTAAAACATACACTTCTTTGAAGATCCATTAATTTTGGAGATGCTTAACCGTATTGAAAAAATTCTCATTTGACAACAAATACAATCCCCACAAAAAATGGTACCTTCAATAAACCCCATTGAATTTGATATAAATAATATTATAATTTATTCCAAATGATTCTGTTGATATATGGAACACTTATCTTCTATATCCCCATTACTTTTAAAAAATTCATTTCCCATCTTATCCTTGTTATTGAATACAACAAAAAATTTCTTGTGAAAATGGGTATTAGTTTATACTGAAGCAATGTTCCATTCATTATTTCACTCTATGTCTAAATGAGATGTGATTGGAGTAGGAAACAAAAGATTTTGATTTAGACTTAATGGATATTCATTATCAACTAATCAGGATACATGAATATATCATAACTCCTATAATATTCTTCAATGATGACTCACATTGATTCCAGGAAAAAATTACTAAATGTGAGTTGATTTTTTTAAGAAAAATAAACCTAAAACTCCTACACACACATCAACTAATGGATCAAAAACATTCAATTACAATATAAATGATAATTGACATTGGGAAAATTCAATTCATCTTAGGTCAACTAATAATTTAATTTCACACCCTTTGTAAAAAAATTCTTATTTTTTACAATCAAGGATGAGTGATTAAGAGAGACATTTTACTTCCAATAAGATGATCTTCACTATATTTACACAATAATCTTATTTAATACTAATTGAAATAATTACTCTTGAAGATTCTTTATTTTTCTACCCCTAAAGGAAGACATTCTAACATATCTTCATAATGGTGGATCTCATCAAGAATGAATATTATGAAATTATAGTATAAATAATTCACCAAAATGGTTTTCTAATATGTAATAGTCAAGATTAGAAAACATTCACCACTTCATCAAGGATGATATTCTAGAACCTTTTTATTCAAAAAACCATCAAATAAGATCAAACCAAGATATAATCATCATTATATTGTCTATCCATTATTCAAGTTCATCATGGATGGTCCTCCATCATATTAATATTTTAGCATTAAGTAAAGAATAATTCATGAATGGTAACTTCCTATACATTGAAATCAAGAAATGGAATCACTCACTACATCTAAGGTTCTCCCCCCAAGAACACGATTGACCTTAAATTAGCTATATTATAATAAAAATACATTACACAATGATTCAGAAAATAATTTGGATCACCCATCCTTCATTAATATGAACAGAAAAGATGAGATGATGTCCTCATCAAACTTTCTTCATTTTATCTTATCTTTATTCATTCACATCTAAACATTTATTCTGATATATGTTAAAGAAACATGAATCTATTCACATCCAGTTATTCTTTGGGTGGAGATCATTTTTCTTAACAACTTCCAATGGTAATACTTTATTGCTCTTATTGAGTATTGATTCGTATTATGATAGTATGGTTAAACAACCTTTTGTAGTGTGACCATATTTCATTTATAAATCACACAAAACATCTTTTTCAAAACAGTTGCATTATTTTCACCCTCTCATTCACTTTATCTCTGTCATACAGACTATTTTAATTTCTTTTTACACAAGACATATCTTTGTTATCATTAGGTTTTCCAATTCATTCCAAATCTTCTAACCATATAACTAACATGTCATTAGGAACTATGGTTTCATGATTGGATCTACCACATGGGTTCTTCTGCGTGTCATTCCTCTCAGTTGTTCTTTTGGATGCACCAACCTTAATCTTATTGGATTTTTAATCCAAGATCTTCTCACTATTATTTCTTGAAATCTTCTTCATAGAATTTCCATTCCAAATATTCTTTTTCCCTTCGTGAGGTTTCATCGTCTTCCCTAGCCAAATTTTTTGACCACATTTTCTTATAATATTTGTATACAAGATGACATCAACACGTACCAACCTTGTAATCACAGCCATTTCCATCATAGATGTTATCAATCATTCTAAATCTATTTGTAGTATACATATTCTTATGAACCAATGGATGTCACTTCTTCTTCCCAGGAATACTCCCACTTGAGATAGTATTCCACTGTGCTTTTACAATTTGAGGATTTCACCAATAATTTAATACACCTTTCCTAATTTTTTTACATTACCAACATTGAACCATAAATTATGATTTCAAGAAATCAACTATATTATATTGTTGAGTCTTCTTTATGAATTTTACCACTTTTTTGGAAACCACCTTCCACATTCTTCTTCCTATCCACCCTATACATTGTGATAGGTATCTCATCACCTTTATTTATACATGCCTATTTTGAATTTATCTTCCTACCTAAAAATCTTGGGGAATTATATTTTGAAACATGATTATAATATGGTATTGATGGTACTTTTTCCTTCTCAGCTGCATATGATTGACCATTAAATGATGTAATAATCAGTTTATCAATTTATTGAAGAATTTTGATAGTTGAATCACCCAATAAACATTGGGTACCCATATAAATGGTTTCATTATTTTATAAATTGTCAACATGTGTCCTCTCAATATAGGGCTACTATACATAAAATTATAGACATTTCAAATTGATGATTATATTTTGATCTTCAAACAAAATCACAATCCCTTCACAAGAATTAATCACAATTTCTACATCATCTTCTTACAGTTTATCATTATTTTGAAATAAATAGTCATGTTATATGATCTTTTTGGATGTTTCGTCCAAATATAAATCCTTTAATTTAGTCTAATTTTTCTGCTTTCCATAAAGTGAATGGATATTTTATTTCCGAGTATTATTGACTCCATATTTATCTTCATCACCATTAACCCATTTTGAGGGACTAATTTCTTGTTCCCAAACTAGTTTTTCAAATATTCCATCCTATCTGGATAGATTTAAACGTTCAATAAATTTTTCGTGTAATCCTTTCTCCAAAATATCAGTTTCATCTTCTAGATGAGTTATATATTCGGGCATAAATTGAAAAAATTATCAAATAAGAGAAACAATTTCTTCATTAATACAATGTATAACAATTCTTAATACATCAGCTGATTATTATAAAAAAATTGTAGATTGATCATAACAACTTGGGATATCATTTTCATCTTGAGTATAATTTTCAAATGTATGAATACATAACTCCTAGTCACTAGAGGTAGGAAATTTAACAATCTACTTGGTGGAGGATTGATCCACTTGTCAGTTACGTTCCGAGCATGATACATGTTAACTTTTAAAAATAATAGAGAAATAGATACTTCCTCTTCTATAGATAATATGGAATTGTTCTTCGGCTTTCTATTCTCATTCTTTTTCTAGATCATCATGGTTATCAAAGATATAGACTTCTAGATAGATATAAATGAATCTTCTTCAATATTTCACTTCATTGATAACAATAGAATGAAACTCAAATCATAAAATGATAATAAGTTCACTTTTAGAGAATCTAATATAGTTTTTCCGGGCTCTAATACTAATTGTAAGGACCATTTTGGGACATACATATCATTGAAAGAAGGTGAATTTCTGTTGTGTAATGTTTAATCAAATTAATTATTTTTATTCATGTACCTCACAACCTATTCAGATTTCAATCCTCTAATTCTATCTTCCTTATTTCAAGAATGAATTACAGAGAAGTAGAAATAAGAACATGATATTTTTGCAATGTTCACTACTAAATAAGAGTACATAGTCTTTGGAATCATCTATAAATATTTATAACCACACAACCAATTGGAAAAAATCCATTTAATGGGTTACAATGGGTTTGATATTCCCTTATATTCAAGAATCACATTGAAAACAATCAAATAGTTCATATTTTTTAGAACATATGTGAATGTTTATACTACCTCCAAAGACAGTCTTCTTATTGTACACAAGGGATTGTAACACAAAACATGGTTCCACCAGTGGGGACCTATTAAGCCACAATACTAATTTTTTCTTCCTTTCATCACTGGATACTTTTCCAATTGCATGAAAGTAACCATTCTTACCTTATCACAATTGAAATCCTGATTATTGCACAGTCATACACTAATTATTCTTCAGTGTAAAACCAACTATAGTGAAACATCACCTTCTTTTTTCTAGAATCAAAAAATTAATTGTGAATATCATATCTATAAAGATTATCTTAGCTAAGAATCATAAAAATTAAGCTATCCTGAATTATAATAAATACTTAGTTGGGAACACTATATTCATCTTCTTATCTGATGGAAGTATCATCCCAATTAAATCATATTCACTTCATGGTCCAAATTCTTGATGAAGTACAAGAGAATCGATTTCACATTTATCATTTTAATGAAATCCTAAATTATGTTTTGGACATCTCAAATGAATAACTATTTATGTGCGAATGATTCTTAATGTTTTCATAAAAGAATTCAGGTAGTGTTTTATTTCTCTTTATGTCATTGAAAAACTCATGTTCGTGTGTCAAATGGTTCTATAAGTTTTTATGGAACCATGTATTTTTTTATGGGTGAAACCCACTATCCACATTATGTTTCTTAATACATAAATTTGCTGCCTTGATTTATTTTTATTATGCACATTTGTGTATCTCAAAACATGCACAGGAGTTCATGTGAATTATTTATGCATGCAATACCCATGAATTATTCCATTTTCTACTATGCAAATATCACAAAAAATGTGGATAACTATCTTCTCATTCATATAAAATAAAATCACTATTTGGATGTCACTAATTCATTATGATCTCAAAAACTGTTTCACTCCTTCATGCATAAGTTTGGCACATTTTTATCCACCTTTTAATAACACATGAGCTTCGTTGACCAGTTTCTTTTCAACGAATAGTGGGAGTACTAGACCAAAACACTAGTTCATGGTACTGTGAAGGTCATTCGAAAACTATAAATTATTTGTTAAATGCATATCATCAGAAGAGTCATAGAGACACATTTTATCTATCCATTTACATTGCGGATCACGGTTCTTCATGGAGATCATTTGAGAGTTCATGGCATATGTCGAAGGCCCATGTGACTCATCTCTTCATGAAGCTTGAAGAGCATGTAAGTGCATGATTTCTCATTGCAATATATATTCTCATAGAGGCTCTATTTCTCAATGAAAATGAGATCTCCCAAGAATGTTTGAGTAGCTAACTTATTCATTCTTAGGGCTTATCATTTTATCGGGGAAGATCACCACCTCTTATTGATTTAACCACCAACTCAAATCCCATCATGATATTTCATTTTAAATCTTCCCTTTTAAGTGTCGAGATCATAGAATTTTGAAAATATTCAACCCATAGGTTTTGATATTTTTATAAATAAGGAATCCATTTGTTGTAAGGGAGAATCTATTTTATGGTGAATAGATCACATTCATGCGAGGATGATCACAAGTAGATATTCATTCAAAAATTCTCAGATTAATCCATGATGATTACATGTCTGAATAGAATCATGTAATTGCATTTTTAATTCAGCTAAATCAGATAAATCATGCAAACTACATTTTATGTATTAAATGATCATTCATGGTTCAGTATTTTGACCTCACAAAAATCATGAATACATAAGGTTATACTGATGATGACTAATTCTTCATATTCTGTTAGGTAGTGGTAGCATTGAGTGGAAAAGGAAGTAAGAAATTCATGTTGGGGGATATAGAATTCATGGTAGATTAGATGACCCTGTTTTTGTGAGAGATGTAATGTACGATGATGATTTCTCTAAGAGTTAATATGACCATCCCACATCAAAACACATCCCTTGTTTTTTTGAGCTTTATTGATCACACACTATATGGGGATGTCCATATTCCTTTTATCTTCCTATTGACACATTCTCGTATAGGTAATGCATGTTTTCCATACACCCACCTCTCTATGGAAATTTGGAACAAATTATGAATGGCCTCACCCATGTTCTCATATGGGCTTTCACACAACCTAATATGTTTCATATAGAGGGGATCATATGGCCTCCCTTGGGTGAGATCAACCCAATGTCTGTCATATGGCCTCAGTTGAAGATGACTGGTTAGCGTAGTGGAATGGATTTTTTTTTAAATCATCCCTATAAAAAACACTTAGTAATAATGAAAGTATACGCTTAAATTGAAAATGAAAATCATGGTCGCGTCCACACATTGAACTCCAAACCCTTTCACAATTATTATTCAAATATTATTCCACTTATTTTATTCATTTTTGAATTATGAATTTCAAATTCTTTATTCATCATCAAATGTATAGTTTTACAACCATTTTCACTATTTTAAAGAATATATCACATTTCATACATGTATTTTGAACTTACAACTGGGTCAAAAATCATCAAATTTACCAACATCAAAAATTGATCAAACAAGGAATCATATGATATGAATATATAAATATTGTCCAGGAATCCATGAATCTCAATGTATTAAAACCATCCAATTATTTGAAAGCACAGTTAATTTTGGTTATAATTCATCATATTGACATCAATGCTCATTTGACAACAAATACAATCCATACTCAAAATGGGATATTGTCCCCTTCACCTAAAAAATCGTCATTACTATACCATAAAAAATACCTATAAATATATCTACTAATATCACCCCTAGTTCCCTAGATTCCTTGTGGTCATAAAAAGATCAACCCAATATGATATAAAGGGAATCATAAGTTGAGAAATCCAAAATATAAAGGAATACCGTTGAAAAAGTCTTTAAATTTATGACCATACTCATCCTCCTTTTATTTTATTCAAAACAGAATGATGAATAAAATATAAAATATATATTGGAATAAAATCTTATTGATGTTTCATTCATTAAATATAAATTTTTCTCCTCTTATTCTAAAAAATGAAATCACCATCCATATTATTTTGGTACACCATCTCTAAAGATGGCGACTTTTTGTTTCTCGTTACCTCCATATTTTAATGTCTAAATTGATATACAATTATATAAAATAATATGTATATGCATATTAATTTTTACCATGATTATGTAATTTATTATGAACTAATGAATTAATTAAAATGAACATAGTATAAAATGGATGATAAAACTACATAAATGTAATAAAAATACAATGTTACAATTTTTATTAAATGAATCATACCTCTATCAGAAAACATATGTGAATATGAGACTATTTTCATTTATAATATATATATTAGTATCCTATCATTTCAATTATTTTTGGTTTTATCACCATTTTAGAAGATTAATAATAACAATAAGTTAACTGAGAATGGATATATGAAACAAACCCCATTAGAAAAGTGAAATTACACATTACATCATGGTGAGTAGTTATAAATGAACATAATATATATATATATAATAAATAAAATATGGCTGAAAAATATTTTAAAATAAGTAACAAGATGACATAATTATTTATCAATTATTTTATGATAAAATGCATAATATTTTTGGACATATTGTAAAGGACCACTCTGAACATATCTATTTTTATTTGGCAATGAAAATATTCTCTCTAAACACATAGACTATATAATTTTTGTAATGGAATACATATTACGTCTCCATATATGTATCTTAAATATATTATAATATTATTCCCCCTCCTTTTATGGAGGTATACATTTCTTTTATTCAATTTTAAAATTCCATAATTAAAATAAAACTTATCTGAGGGGAAATTTTGTATTTATTAATTATTTTATATAAAAATATATTAAATTAAATTTTCGTAGTAATGATTTAATTAAATAATTGAATATGTTATGGAAAATAATTCTAGTTTAACATTATTTTTCAATGAAAATCCATTCTTTATTCTTTATTCAACTTTCTTAATTTGATGCATTAAAACTCCATTTTAAACATTCATTAATATACCAAGTTCTATACACTCAATTATTAGATTTTTTAAATGGAAATGTTTTTAGAATAATGATAATTTTTTTAGATATTATCAACTGAAATATTTAACTTATTATTCTTTTTACAATATTTATGAAATATTATTCAATTGGGATATGAGGAATGATTATGTTTTCTATTTCATTCTATTGGTAATTTAAATATTTATTCTTAATGTCTCATTTTTTTTGTTGGAAAACATATGAATTTACTTGATTTTATTATTACTCATAGATATTTCTCTAATTAATTTTTTAATTTTGGTATCTTAAGATTATAGGTATGGGACGAGGGAGTAAACCAAATCCCTGATGGGACATTTTTCACCAAGTGATGTCGTCTTGGATTTTAATGTTGACCTATGAAAATGCCATGTTTCATGTTGTTATCAAATTATTATGTTTCATTGATATTATGATTCCATTACCTTTATATTTATCTCTCATATGATTAATTATTATCCTTTATATTTAGGATATCAATGTATGCCTTTTGAATCTGGTGCAATACTTTGTTTTCATGTTTTTATATTTAATATTACTTTTTGCTCAATTAAAATGATTATGAATTAACCATTATATCCTGTATAGTATTAGTAGGTAAATAGGATTAACCAAAAAATTATTACTATTAAAATAATATTTATGTATTTATGTTTAATTTTAGTGGTTTATGTACCAAGACATTCAAAAACTAAAGGCCTCTCAGTTTTTGGGTTTTATTTATTACAAAATTATGTTAATATTCTTTTAATAAAATGCTTAAATATGTTTCTAAATATATTTCATATCATAATAAATTACATTTATTTTTTTGATAATGAAAATAATTTATTATTAAATTATCATATGTATGGAAATAAGTAAAATAAAACATTTAGAAATTTATATGATGTGTATAAATAGAGGTTTAGAAGAATTTACTACCCCATATGAATAAAAAAGTAGATTTGAATCTGGTAAATATTTAATTATGGATAATAACCAAGAAGAGGGTAAATTTAACATTAAATCAATATTCACATACAACATGAAACGTATACCTCACATCACACATAGTTTATAACTCTCAGATGGTATGATTTGGAATATACAAAAACTATTTACAAACTATTATGAAGGAGAAGAATAAATTATTAGATATAGTTGATTTTATCCTAGATAATCATAAGTTATTATTTACATTCCATTTAAAATTCATTTCATTTATGCTCATAGAATTAATTTTTATAAAAAAATTTGTTTGATTATTCTCATTCAAAATTCTATTTCCTTTATTATCATTAATGGTTGGAAATAGATGTAAATGTGAAAAAAACCATTTTATATAAAATGGTATGATTTCACAAATGACATACCATTAATTAAGGTAGATAATTTTTATAATTTCCTTTTAATACTATCTTAATAGACTCATTTTATTAATAACAATAGAAATCATGCGGAACACTATCCATAACTGATAACAGAGAAGGTTTTATTCAAGTCCATTATATATTAAAGTCTCCCAATGATTAGTGGATATTATAATACCCTCATCAAATCTAAATGGATTAAATACATTGGGATGCTATTTATTATATATTAATTCTAAGATCAAGATAAAGTCATAATTTTCTTTTTTCACATGGATGGGGCATCTATTTAGTGAAGGAAACTAGTCATGGGAACAATTTCCAAAGAGGAAATTTGTTTCATGTAATGGGAAATATTAATTAATGTATTTGTTCCCTAAATATTTTCCACAAACTCTCCAGATTAAAATTTAGTTATGCTTCCTCAAACTAAAGTGAAATAAATTGTATTCATTTGAGGTATTTGAAGAAAACGTGACATGTCCAGAAAGGTTTGCATCTAGCATTTTCATCAACATAGAAAGTATATTAGAACCCTTATTTGGTTTACGAAAAATATGTATTTGAATATCAATATTGATTTTGGACATTGAAAACAATGAATAATTTTTCTATTATTCCCTCAAGGTCGAGATAGAGATTGGTGACTCTCATTTTTATCAATGATCTAGAGATAGAAAGCATAAAATATGGTTTAATTAGAAGGAATCAATGGGTAAATAATATGGATAAATGAAAATAAAACTACCCTTATGTCATAAAAAAACAAATAAATAATCCCAAAAATAGTTTCATGTTACAAAAAGGTTTTTATAGTATGGAAATGAAGGGTTTGAAGATAATCATTAGTGATTGGATATCTAAAATCCAACTCATTAAATTGAAGAAAATAGTCTTTAAATCAACACTCATCTTTTAAACTCGTTTATTTCCAGAAAGAAATGTTATATTTATGTAATCTAATTCTATTATCTATGTATTTTATAATTTAATCAATCCCAATAACCTATATGTCATATAGAGAATGTAAGGGAGTATGCTATCTCTTCTATTACAGTTGATTCAAAAAATTATATAGTGATAGTTAAATAGGTTATTTACTTCAGGAATAGTGAATGTATTACTTTATTTTAGTTCAACACATTGTATCATATTACTCATGTATATTCAAAGTAGTTATACGTCACCTTAAAAAATATATGCCGTGTAATCTATGAGAATAAAAAATAGTGAAATTATTCTATCTCAATTATATAACACATCCATGGTGTTTTTTGTGGATTTAATATCGTAGTAAGTAAAATCAAACTTCATTTTGTGGAATTTAATTCTATGATTTGAATTAGATATTATTTTATATAATGAAAAGATCAATTATAGGGCACGATTGATGACTAATCACATACCAATTAATACATTGATTTTTATATGTGTGCGAAATATAATTAATATCCTATAAAGTACTCTTCTCAATAATGTGTATTAATTCCTGATGGGAAAACATACATTCCTAAAATGACTAATACAGAAGATAGAATCATTCTTCAAAAATTTCCTATTATGAAAGACTACACTAATGTATATTTTTATAAGTAATATTTTGTTAATCATGACATAGAGAAAGAGTTATCAATTTAACATAAACTATGGTGTCTTCCAATATTTAATATTTATTATATAATGTCCACTATTGAGTTGGAAGAACAGAAGAAGAAATTTCAAGAGAATCTTGACAAATTTTTTATACTCCAAAATGCTTCACCATGGGGTTCACATGTCTTATTTTTCAAAAATATGGACAGGTAAATGTGAAACTATAGTATCTATCATGAACAAAATAAAACAAAAAAATGAACAAGTACCCATTCTTCATGTTGATTATTTATTTTATCAACTGCATGGGCCTAAGTATATCACAATGTTGGACCTTAAGTTGTGATTTCCACAATTGATGGTGATGAAGGATTATATACCATAGAATAATTTTTTTTTATAATTTATGAACTCTATAAGTTCATGGTCATACATTATAGACCCACTAATTCTCCCATAATCTTCGTGGACTTAAGGAAAATATTTTATGATATTATCTTCAAAAAATAGTAGTATTTATATAGGATATTTTGTTATACTCCAAAATCATGGAGCATCATGAGGATCATTTGAATACTATGATAATGAAATATATAATGGATAATAAACAATAAAAGTACATTAAATGAGAGTTACAGTAAGATAAATTATCATTCAAGGGGAATTTTATCACTAATAAAAGTGATATATTAGGTCCCTTATAATTAAAATATAATAGATTATTGGACTCGACTAGTATCTATGATGGATATAATTAGTTACAAGGAAAACATGATATTTCTGATGAATTATGTGGAATATCACATGATTTTCAAACTCATTAATCATGATAATATAGAATGGAGTACTTTTTTTGGAATCAATTAATGAGAAGAGAGATTCAATGAATTGAAAAAGAGGATTAGCATAGTATCGGTACATAAATATCACAGTTGTGTAGAAATATTAACTTTATATGGTGATTCCTTAAAGAGAGGTATAATCTGTAATTAATGAAAAATGATAATGTGATATACCACTACACATGGATGTTTATATTTCAATAGTAGTACTATAAAATGTATGATCTGGATTTGGTTGCAATCATTATCAAATTAAATATTTAATGGCATTGTCTCTATGTGGAGGAATGAGAAATATACATGAATCATATGAGTGTCAAATATATATTGACATAGAAATATCTTATCATGTGGTATTGAAGATGGTTTCATCACCTAAAAAATTTGGAATTCTCTATTCAATAAAATATATAAAATAAAATAATGTTTAAGATTCTCTATGTAGAAAGGATCAGGAAACCATATCCATGATAAGAATTGGCAAGCACCCTATCATCATTGTCTCGAAATGGATGTATATGGAATACATTACGGATGGAAAATCAACATTCAATTCTCAGGTTATTTCAAAATCATTCCATATAGAAAAATTAATGAATTTTTAAACCTATGTCGGGGAAATAATGATCACGGTTGATGCTATATAAAATGGTAATTCCATAGAATTAAAAATTATTTATGAAGGGTTTGATAAATTTGGATCAAACCTATGTGTACCATATAATACTGAGATAAATAAGGATTTTTTCATTGAATCACATATATTTACATTCTCAATACACCTTGTGGGAATGATTATTATCATGATTATCATGGAAATTAATGGTGGGAAAATTTGAGGATTGATATCATATAATATAAATCAATGTTCTCATTATTCTAGAATTTAATAGTAGAGAGGATAAATTCTAATGTAATGTTTATATTATTAAACATACATAAATGAAAATTGTAAAACATAACAATGTGATTTATCATAGGTCTTATGATGATATCAAGAAGAAATAATATTATATGAGTTTTTATGGATTATCATAATAAGACTAACCAGTTCATTGAAAATCGATAGGACTTTTCAATCTATAAACAATCATGGATATTCATAAGATAAGTGGTGAGGCTACAGGGAACACCTATATCAATTGTTTCTAATCAAGATATGATATTTACAAATTTATTCATGAATATTTTACAATATAGTCTTAAAACTAAGTTGAAATTCAGTATGTCTTATCACCACTAAAATAATTTCCAATATAAGTGGACTATCGATATACTAGATTATAAGTTTAGATAATTGCACATGGAATTCAATGAAATATAGTGTCAACATCTTCTTATTGTCAGTTTATCATGAAATAACATATTTCTATGAATCATATAAATGGATCCATATGAATCCCATTATGGGGGTAAATATATATTGACTTTGTGTTGGGATGATAATGGAAAACATAAGCGGTTGGGACATATAATGGATGAAGTAATTGTAGGAAATTTGAAGACCATTCAGCAATACAACAAGGTAGTTCAATTTTGAATATATATATATATATATATATATGATAATAACTATTAGAGGTACATGGATTTTAAGGATGGAGAAAAATTTTCCCCTCTATATCTCTAGGGAATAAATTCATTTAATTTTAGAAGAAGTGTGTATATAACTCCTAGATACATCTGCCACATTAAGATTATTGATTGAATCAGAACTGTGTAATATCAACCATCACTACCACTAACCATGTCCCAAGTATACTTAATTTTTTATATTTCAATAATGGTGAATTAAATACTAGATCAAACACATGTATGTAATTTAGTGGTAGTGCATAGAGACAATTATATCTCTTATGGGGAGTTTATGCTAAAGAGATTTGATAGAAGAGACATGGTTCAATAGAATATGTAAATTCAATTAGTCAAACTACTTTGATGAAATTATATGTAAACATAGGGGAAATGGGAACCAGAGGAAGTAATAAAGTATAAATATTCTCATATTTTTTCATCGTAGTGGGTGCAAACAATTTTTTTGGATAAAATATTTTAATGTGAGAAAAATATAACAACCTAGTAGTTTTATCAACTTAATTTCCATTCTTATTTAACTAAGTCATATTTTTTATTTTAGTACTATTTAAAGAATATTATTTACATTAGAAAAAAATTATTATAAATATTTGAAAATTATATTTAGTGAATAAATAAAGACATTTTAATTAAAAATATTTTAATTGTATAGAAAATAGATTATAACATAACTAAAAGATGAGAATTTTGATATGCTTGACCCATAGTGTAGTCACACTCATGAAAAATACTATATAAATAAAGAACAATATTATTAACACAATATTAATCATGAGAATGAATATATATATAACCATGACATAAAATAGAATGTATATAATAACAAATGTAATATAAGGTATTTTTAGATGTTTGGGATGCTATTTAGCCATTGAATATATGGTTGTTCAAACAGTAATCTGACTCTTAGAATAGAAATATGATAATTTAGATTTTTAAAAAAGAAATTAGAATTATTTCGTATCATATGGATTTGTAAAATGATAGTTTAAATAATATTAAATGAAATATGGTATATTTATATAATGATACAAGTAAATAAATGTTTTAATAGTAATTAAATAAGTCTATGCATTTTGAAAAATGTAAATGTTTTATTTCCAATACTATGAAAAATTTATTGATTTGAAATAATCATTTCATACATAAAATTATGCTATAAATTAATATTAATCAATATTATTTAGATAATCTTGTTTATAAGACTATATTTAATATTTTTAGGTGCATAAAATGATCATAAAATTCAATTTTTTATTTTTCAAATAAATATAGATTATAATTAAGAATGAAATATATCATATTTATAAAATTATTTACCCAAAATGGGTTTCATTTTTCAAATATAGATATCTATAAATAAGCAGGTTGTTTTTGATATTTCACAAATATAGTTGTATTTAATTTCAATACTAATATTTAAAAAATATGATAATTTTATAAATTAAGATAAATACCAGTAGAAATGTGTCGTAGCTGACATAAGGGAAAACTGGATCTAATTTAGATGCACTAAATATTGTATATATTCCCAATATTCATCACTATTGGTATTTGTCTAAAAAATAACAAACTGATGAATATAATTCTTATAATAACACCCCTATAAACAACATATATATATATAACCCATCACATCCCTTTATCTTCACAAATTATCAATTTCTCAGAATAATAAATCTCATCCAAATTCATTGTACATATCTACCACAAATCTGAAAAATCATTATTCATGTCAAACTTTTAATACATTCTACTATAGTTCACTCCCAAAGAAAGTCATCTAAAGGATATGGTAATACCCTCAACAATGTTTTCAAACTAATATTCCTACTCATCATACCAAATAAAATTCATCCTATATTTCAAATTGACACAAGTATCATAAATAAACTGGAGTGTAATTGTTTTCAATAAACATTTTTCATACATTATTTTCTTTCCACCACATATTCTAATCATAAAAACATTATCCATACTATGTTTATTCACCACCTTTGTACATGATTTGTTTTATTTTCATTACATCTATTAGGAATTTTTTAAATTCATTTATTATTGGATAAAACTAACTATATATAATATTTTTTTTTCATAAAATAGAATTTATTAATAACATATCAATTTAAAAAAACAATCAAGTTAATGAGGATTGATAAAACCTAAAAAAATATATAACCATATAATGTTAACATTTCTAGTAAATGAATCACTCATATATATAGAAGAAAAATATTATTATTTTGGACCATTTTTATTTATTGAATCACAAAAATATAATTCCATTTAACATTTTAATTTTTAGTCTCATTTAACAAGATCAAATATAACTATGCACATGTTACTCAATGGTGGAATCATGAAATTATGGATCTCAACATAATTAAATTAAAAATGTTATCTCATTCAAATAGTAGTAAATTAACATAAAAGAATTATAGTGAAGTAATTAGTTGGGTAATGTTATTAATTTAGTAATTTTTTAACATAATTTTATTATTGAAGACATTAATAGAATCTTCAGAATAATTCTGTATACATATTGTGTTTCTTCTCTAAAGAACTAAATTTTATTTGGGTTATAAGAACTCTATCTCAAGAAAATTACTCTCTTTTTGATGTTATAGAATGATTATAAATTTTTCATATATCAATATTAAATATATATACCTATCTTATTCCCCCTTCTATTGGTGGGTTTTACATTTCATAAGATCATTTCTCAAAACACTTCTTTAATATCAAACCAAATTAATGGGAAAATTTCGGTCACATTATTTTTTATTGAAACACCCCTTTAAAGTATTTATAAAATTTATTTCATAATTAAATAATATAATATTTTAGGGATAACCATTCTATGTTTCCTTAATTTTTTATTGAAAACAACTTGTTCTCTCTTTAATTAAAAGTACAGAATTGATTCCTTAAAACACAATTCAAAAAGGATATTTCTATACCTATGTATCTAACCATCCTCAGAATGTTGTTTTAATAGAATTAAAAATTATAGAACTATTATTTTTAATCAATATATGAAATTCCAAAATATTTTATTCCACATTAACTGTGGAATAGTTATTTTATTACATTAGTTTTACAAGTTTAATCAATTGAATATAAAAATATATAATGATTTTATGAATATTTTATATTCATTCCTGGATCATAGGATCCCAAAATTCATATATTAATAATATTAATATATACTAATGTGTGATCACATTTTTTTATAATGAATTTTTCCCATTGGTTTTGATGTTGGATGTATAATCTTAGACTACAGTTCTTTCAAGAATATGGTGATTACCCTAGGAACAAAATAATATTGGTCGACGTGTGGCATTCAGATGATGTTTGAAATTGGTTGGTGGGTTAATTAAATAAGATAATTTATAGATTTTTTTAATTAATGTATATATAAAATTACCTTTCTATATATAACCCAATATGAAAAATCACCAGTGTTAGTTGCAAAACCCAATGATATCACAGGAGGTGTAGAAGAGATCAAATTTTTTTGATGACCTTGGAACATAAATAAATGAAAACGATCAATGAGAAACATTAGATAGAAAAATAAGGAAATAGAATCACTACCTTCATCACTAAAAGAAGTGTTATTCACCAAATATTAATCCATTATTGAGGTAGGGATCATTATTATAATATTTACACAATTGGTTTTCTTAACAATCATGGATTACTTATCTTATTGTTTTATCATTGATTTATATTATTCGAATAAGCCCAATTTTAAATAGTTCCCTTGATACTATTTGTTGATATCTCTGAAAAATAAATCATCTCTAGTTAACACCCTTGATTTCAACAATTTAGGGTACTTTTTAGGATCACATCAGTCAATGATGATGATACCTTTTTATTGTGATTATTTCAATAAACATTATTCACATTATTTGTATTTTCGACAAGGGTTCATGATTAGAAATTGACTACATGGATCATAGTGTGATAGAAACACAAGATTCATGGTGGATGCATGAGAAAAATGGGTTCACTAGTTTTTTATATAGATCAATTAATATTGTATGATACAGTTTATAGAATCAATGATTAGATCCCCCATATAAAAATTGTAGGCATAATAAATACCACATGAGAGATTATAGATACAATTTTCAAAATCCAGAGGACATGAATCGGTGATCGGTGTCATTCCCCTTCAAATTTAGTAGATTCTGGTGTGTCAGAAAAAGATGAATGAAGTTTAATATTTTATCCACATAAATTAATGATTCAATATAATTTAAAACCAAAACATCACATCTAGTTTCATAACGATTCCTTGTTTGGAATCACTATACTGTTGGAGGGTAGTGTTCTGGCCCATGTTTAATATCATAGGTCGTGCCTCCAAGCCTACACACAATTTCATCATACATAAGTATCCCTGATGCGTACTGATTCACACACCATGTACCTCATGTGGTAAAACATTCCATGTACTCTATGTATATTCCATGTGTATTTACATGTCTAAACAAACCTTGTATTATGGTACATTCCAAAGACCCTGGGAAAAGGAACATTCAGTGCAAACCCATTTATATAATTTTTCTGTTTTAAGATGCTTATAAAGACATGTTAAAAAAATTCCCATGTTTCTAATTTGTTTAACACCCAGTATGAACCCAAATACACCATGAATAGTTTTTAAAAAAAATTATAAATTTCATGTCTCTCACTTTGGAACTAAAATGTGAGTCTACGAGTATCCTATAATATAAAATATCCAATATAATATTTGATGTTGGGGTTCATTTTAACATTTTAATTTTGATAAGAGATGATGTAAGTGAGAGACTTCTTTCAGTGATGATTTTCCTTTTTAAGTGATAATATGTACTTATCAAAGTATTTAATTAGTTGGTACTCCCATTACTCTCCAAGAATAAAGTACAACATAACCTATATATAAGAAGTGAAAGAGAGCCCCCCATATTACAAAGGGAACATATAATCTATCTATGGAGTGGAATTAGAAATGTTAAACAATAAATATATGTGGTTCATCCATTAATTTAGTGATTCCTAGGTCATGGGATAAAGTGGTGAAGTTTAGGACATCCATACTCATTATAGAGAGTTTGCGAGAGATTTTATTCTAGGAGATAGTTCTCTCAAATTTGTTATTCATATTTACATTGAGTGGACCCACTACAATGTATCTTATTAGGTTGTTATGGGTTTTTTTCTTTAGTTACTAGAACTTTGGTTCTATGGGCATACTGTTCATAATTTTCTGCATTAGAAATTGAAAATCTGATTTCTCTCTCCACCTAATTCTATTTATGAATATATGTTTTTTGGTTTTATTACCTACTAGTGTATAAAATTTTAATGTTATTATTATTTATATTACATTCCCTCTTGGTTTTTAGGGAATCCTCTTGGGTATGTATATACTCACCCATGAATGTATTTTGACTACACAAGTTGTCTATTTTTCATATGATATATAGAATGGTAGTGATCCAATTGGACCTAGTTTTAGTTGATTATATTAGACATTAAGGTTGATCATGTTAATTTTTTAACATTAGATATTTTGATTCATGTACTATTAAGTTTTCAACTTTTCAATCCATTCCATAGTGGGGGGTCCATTTAGGGTTAGTCAGATATTTTTTTCATATATATCATTTACATTTTTTTAAAATAATGTATTTCATGAAGGGTGTTGAGTTAATGGTTTATAATTTAGTTTATTTAATAATTGTTTATCTCTATGAAAATTTTTATGTTTCATTGTTTGTCTTTTTTGTAGGGACAGGTCAGTCCTCCCATTTATGTTATACTCTTACTATGTGATTTTCACATGGTACATGACTACTAGATGTAGGATAAGGGTGTCATCCTTAGGTTATTTACAACCTTGGATGGTTCTTGTTAGGTTGGGTCATGACAGAGTGGTATCTATGGTGGTTAATCGTTGAGATTGGGTTTGGAGTTGGGCATGTTAGTAGTTTTTGTTTTGTATCTTAACGAATAAATGATGGTCTATCTCGAGTTTAGCACATGGGATTGGTAACCCAGGGATATTGAGATGGTTAAGTATCAATAATACAATACATTGGATACCTATTTGGAAACTCATATTTATGTTGAATTTTTTTTAGTAAAACATATAGTACATGAATAATTTTGAAATGATAAATATTATCTCATATCGTTTTTGATTCGTCTCACTATATACTATTATCCATCTATTATATGTCCTAATAAATTTTTGGATGTATATATATTAACAATGATATAAGATACAAAAATTGGGTCATGAATATGATCAATTGGGAGTGGACACACCAGTGTAGAGTTTTCATGATTACCATGATAGTGTTAAGGATCAAAATTAGGGGTAGGATTGTGAGGTGGTTTTTCCAAAAATGCAATTATGACCATTTCCTAATGTCGAGAAGCTATTGGACCCACCCTATGGTGTCATATTGATGTTTCCCACAAGATGAAAAACCCATTAATTATATAAATACATCAATATGATGATCTTATACCGACTATTATTCTAGAGATCTATGATTAAAGGACACCCTTATTATTAGGTGAGATAGAACCTCAGGTGAAAATGGATTGAAAAGAAAATGTATATCATTTTTTATACACAAACCCCAAACATTGTCTTGCTAGTTACTATAGCCAGACTCTTTTAAATGTTAGTGTGGAATTTGGGGTGAGGGTTTTAACTAGGTGTTAGATGAAATAATATACTTGTAGGAAGACCTTGAATTACTATTCTCCAAGGAGTTCGATCCATCTACTAGACACATTGTTCAAGAACCAATTACTTTTATGTATGAATAGTTTATGGAGAGAATCTTAAGAAGGTGCCTTTAGTATGCTTGATTAGTTATTGTAAATCATTTATCAAATTCATATATAGTATATAGAATTCATTATATGTTAGGGTTATGTTATAAGTGGCATACTCTAGATAAAACTCATACATGTGGTCAAACAATTTCAAAATAAAATACTGGAATAAATCATATTTATGTTTCTTAATCTAGAATTCTTTACTGAAGACTCAGATATGACATAAATGGGTGATGTGATGCCTATGATGGGAAACATCATCTTACATGGGGAAACACCAATTTTTATTTTTGAGGGAGAAATAATTGAATAAGATTCCAATATAAGGTCTCTAAAATTGATATGGGAGTTATATTTATCCCATAATCTAATTTCTCCAAAAAAATTTCTTTAATTTAGCTTCTTTATAGATTTATTTATCCTTATATTAGTGATATGTAGTGAAAAATCCAATATGTAAGGTATAGTGATTCTTCCCATAACAGGATCACATTTTATTGTGGTGGAATTAAAGTCATGTGGGTAATTAAATGATGAACAATGTGGAAAATGTTGCGATGTGGTGGGTGATTTAATTTCAGTTGTGGTATTTTGGTCTCATTTAATATTCTTGGGTGTTGGTGAGAACATTGATTTTTTGGAACCGGTTGGAAAATTTAGTGATAGGTTTCCGTAGTGGACTTTAATGACTCACATGTGTCTGAGTGATTCATTGTATAAAACGTGAGTTCTCAACATTAGAGAGATAAACAAACCATGTTTCAATTTTCATTCCACATATTATGTTTGATATTTCACATTCCAGTGAAGCCTTTCGTATAATCCTTCCATTATGAGACTACTACTGAGGATGGTTCAATAATCACGCTTATATACTAGAAATGCGATAAGAATCATGGAGAATATATCTCCTAAAGAGATATTTTATATGTATTAATGAGAAATTATTTCTTTAGTGTTTCATAATAGGTTATAATTATAATTACAACATTGGAGAGGTAAAATCAATGGCTCCTAAGGATGTGATTTTATGATAGAAGAAACATCCATCATATCTTCCATTGACTAATATGACTCTTGGAGAGAAATATGATATAAGAAGGTTCCTTTTAATCTATGTTTGTCCCCATAAGATGTTTTTTAGTTTTTCATGAAAAAGGATAATGATATATTAAATCAATGAATTATTTATCATCTCCTTATCCCTGTAAAGATCACAAATAAAAACCATTTGTTTTGGATTTATGAAAATTTTGATCAGTTGAAAGCTGTGATTTGGTTTTGAAAAATATATCATAGGTCTAACTACCATCAATTTGGTGTTCAAAATTATGATATTCCAAATAAGACATTCTTATGTCTCTATGGATAATATGAGTTCATATTGATGTCTTTCAGTGTTAAAAATTCCCCCACTGTGTTCATGTCTCATATGAGCTAGATTTATAGCTATATTTAATATAATTCATAAATTTCATTATTGATTGATTTTTTAAAATACACTATATTATAGGTTGTTAATTTATGGAGTATGATTATGGTCACAGACCTATACTATTAGACCCTATTGTATGGTATGCACTTTATGTTTTAATTTTGATATCTGAGAGTTTCCCTTTCATCGTAATTCCATCTATAGGAATGGTTTAGCTGTTGATATAGATATTATTTCTAATGTTATTTCTCAGGAACCACACATGAATTTCACAGAGGTGAGGATATTTTTTTTTTGGTGTGCTATTATAGTAGGTAGTCATAAGATATTTGGGGTTTTGAATTTTCTATAGAGTTTGGCTCAAATGTTTATTGATGCTGAGGTATGTAGTGATTTCATATGGGATGAGGTAGTGGATAACCCATGAGAATAATTATGCACCTCATTAATTATTTTAGGAATTATTTGTCTTTTCATGAATATATTATGTCATTATCTTATATGAGATTATGTATTTATATACTTAGTCCACCAGAGTCTTAAGTGCATCATCACTCAGATAGTTCTCCCCATGATTCTAATGTGTTTATTCGATTTTATGATGTCATAAGACATCCAAATATTCTACATCCATGGGATGAGAAATTTGGTAGTAGATTTTCTTAGTAAGAAATTAATTTATTGCCTAATGAAGGATTAGTTATAGTATATCACCTTATTGTAAATGACACTAGTAAAGGAGAGGGTAACATCATATCTACATTTTATGGAAGTAAATCAAATGTTTCATCAACATATGAGATATTACTAGTTGTAAAATTCATACTATGTGATTGGATATGAAAATATATCCATATGAGATGCTCCATATGGGTTTTATGAAGGAGGGTTACTGTAATCCTTATCTAGAAAAAGATGGAGGTTTCGGTAGCACCACTGGTAGATGTGTTGAGGGAGTTCTATACATATATATTGGTGGTGAATCTGGCTGATTAACATATGTAAAAGTACATTTGGTGGAAATTTTTGAAGGTTAGTAAAAGGAAAATTATTTTCCAAAATGTTTCTTGATTCATCAATTTTTAGTATATAATGGTTGAATTTTAGGTTCTTCCCAGTCTAACTCAACGATTTTAGATTTGAATTTGGTCTTGAAAAGACATATTAATATATATTTTTCATGAATTCCATTGGATTATTTATGACTTGATAGTTAATAGGTTATTTTTTACTAAATTACCAATGTTTTGACATTCCCTTACTATCTAAGATCAAATTATTTTCAAGGGTTCGGGGAGAATCTAAATTCTAGAGATTTTTTGGATTTATTGGTACTAATGATGTTCATCTCGGAACATGATGATTTTTATAAATAATTGTTTTTTATACATTTGATGAATTCTAACAAGACCCAGTTGATAATGAGAATAATATTCCACCCTCAAGAACATTTATCGTCTAATAGGACGATCCTAGTTTTAGAAAATTTGATGTAGACCATAATGTAGGTTTTAATTTGAATATGTGTGAGTCACATAGAACTAAGGAATATATAATAAAATAGTACATTTCATTCTACTGTTATCTTGGAACCATGTGATGCATAGTATGGGAGAAACTATTGGGCACCGATGTGTTGGCCTGAGATTAAAAAGACCTCAATTTTTGGGCCACAAATAGTGCTTGAAATTTCAGATAAGGATTGTAATCTGTGGGTGTTTTAGGATAACTCAGTTCTGATTGTAATGTTCTAGAGGATGATGTTATAGACATTTTCAAATTTAGCAGAGTGGATGTGTCTTCCTAAGAGAATTCCCAAGATGTGTATTTCTGAGTTTTGTTAAAAAATAAGCTTTTATATTTGGTTATTCAGCCCATATGAGTTTATGTGAAGGGTTAAAGATTCCATGTATCTCATGGACATACACCCATAGTGGGACTGAGTGCATGAAATGTTTCATGTGTCACAAATTATTAGTTATATTTAGGAACCAAATCATGTTATGAAATATAGAAACCATGAACTTATGGACAGAGTCACATACTCGAAGCACTCAATGGAAATCCAATAATTATAGTAGAATACACTATTTCTATGGATCATTCCACTTATTTGATTTCTTTTTTAGGAAAGGAGTTTACTATATAATTCCAACCATTTTTAGAGAAATATTAAAGGTCATTACTTGAAGAATTTCTTGTAAATTTTTCTTTTTGTGGAGAAAATATTCGACTAAGGGAATAATGTTACAAATCTGATTATATAAGTTTTATATTGAAATATATTTATATATATACGAATATCTCCATGGATTTTTGTGTGGTTTTTTTGTTATAAGACCCTTCAAATAAGATATAAACATTATTAAAATATATATTAAATTATGTGAAAGTGTATTTTCTCAATACAAAGGATTAACATTGATCAAGACCTCAGATGGAAATTTTAGATTTCAATAATTTTAATGACATGTATATTTCCCAAGGTCCAACATAAATCTTGTTGGTGTTATGTTTTCAGTGTAAGGTACCCTTTAAAATGTAAATTCAGTAAATAAAATAATTTATTAATTTAATTAATATACAAAATTACCAATCTATATATATGTCCTAATGAAAAACCTAAAAACATTGTGCATAACTGTGGAATATTAGAGATTAAAATTAGTATAACATCATTGACTTTGATGATCTAGAAACATAGACTGATAAAAACGATGGGAAATAATCATGTGATAGATGAAAGTAGTAGTATATTCACATTAATCACTAGTGGGTGGGTTATTCACCAATGATCAGTATGCTCTTAAGAATGGGATTATTATTATGTTTTTCTCCACTGATTTCTCTATTTTACAAAAATGGATTTTTTATATTATTTTTTTGTCTATTATTTTCATCATTTTAATTATACAAATGTTAAATATAATTTTTAGATGGTTTTATTGGTATAAATGTTGCACATTAATCCACCCATGTTCTCACACATGGATTCCAAAATTTATAGTCATTAGTTTAGATTCAATCCACCGAGGATGATCATACCTTGTTTTTATCTTGTTTCTACAATTGTTCATTGAGTTCTTCCTTAATGTCCATCAGGGTCATGATTTAAAATTTTTAGGTAGGATTAATGTATGATTGAACCCCTAGATTTGTGGTGTATATGTGAACAATATGGGCTAAATGATAAGAATATGGATTGAGATAAATTACATGATATGACTCATGGATACATTAGATATAGTACCCGTAATATAATGGAAGGTGTTAAAGTTAACCCTTTAGAGATCAAATATCTAATTTCTAGTAACTATATGCAAGAAACGTTTTATCAGATAATTCCCCCTTTAATATTATAACATATAAGAAGGTCAAACAACAAGGATGGTAGTTGAAATCAGTTATCTGAAATTCACTAGAAGAAACGTTTTTTCATCTACGACATTCACGATGGCACTCTATGTATCGTATAGAACACATGCCATGTATCTTGGTTCTCAAAAAATGAAGTTACACATTGAGTTTAATTCCACACACTATGGGGCTAATTCCACATATTGTTTGATTTTAATTAGGTAGACATGCCTTGTTCGAAAAGCTCCTTCCATGGACCACATGTGGTCAAACACTTCATGTGCCATAAGAGACACATCATGTATATCTACATGGTTAGATAAAAAATCAATGGTCTATATATGACTAGGACCCTAGGTGAATTAACATAGAATGTGACCCCATGTAAATAGTATGCAATGTCACATGGGTTCTCAGACCATGTCTTGTAAATGAAATACCCAAGAGACCAGGTAGAGTCACAGGTCGTATAACCATATGTACACACTAGTAAATTTTTTCAGAAACATATATGTTACACATATACTTATTTTTACATCTTATTTGGTCCTGAGAGTATCATCTCTGAAGTAGTTTTCCATGTAGGATGTGATGGTGGCCATTTTTCAGAATCAGAGTTATGATGCAAGGTCAAGTTGCAAGGATTATTCCTTCAGTAATTCTTACCCATTGCAAGTGATTAGGTTTTATTATCTATGTTTTTTCATGTTATGTACTTACTTCACACTCTAGTTAGATGGTCCCTAATATCCAATATATACATATAGATGAAACTACCTAAGATTACACATGGAATATTTCATCTATCTATAGAGTGGACACCAAACCATTGGGCTCTAGTAGTGAGTGGGTCCTCTATTGGGGTAGTTATCCCATGAATGTGCAATATAGTAGTGTTGTATCGGACCTCTGTAGTCACTATATATAGGATTAAATAGATACTATACTGTGAGATAGTTATTCCTTATATTTTATCTAGAGTGGAGAGGAAAAATTTATCAAATTTATATATTATAAGGATATGAAAGCAATTTGGTTTTAGCAATGGGACGATTGGATCTGTGAGCAATCTTCTAGTCCTTAACTATATTTGATGATGGAGATCCCCTACATTATTTTATGTTTCATTATGAATATTTTATGTTTGGATTCCTTAACCCCTTCCCTATTGGTTTAGTAAAATTTTTTTATTTTACTCACCTCCCAGATTAGTATTCATGGAATCATAATCTATTTTTGCGTATGCACACATAAATGGGATATGAGCACACTTTTTTTATTATGAATATGATATGAATAAAAGTGGATAACATGGTAGAACATATTTTGGTGGATCATATTAGTTCTTGGATTGTGCAATATTTTGTTTCCATCCTTGGAAATTGTTAGCCAATCCCTCTTCAATTTTTCAATTTTTGAGTAGTTGTTTGGAGGTGACATAATTTATTTTTGGGATTTTATTTTCCCACCTCATATCTTATTCATTTCATTATAGTACAGTATTACAGTTTTTATAGGTTATTATATGCATGTTTACATACAATATGTTTTAGTATTTTATTATATATATAAACTATTTATTATTATTGGATTTGAGTTTGGGCCTACATGTTCTTATATTAAGACCCACCATTTCTATGATTTTCCTTCTTGATAAAAGTCACTAAGACACAACCTATTAGAGTCAATATTGAGATGTGACCCTTGACTAACTGCCGAAACATGATGGGAAATTAGTAGGTTATATAATGAATCATTATTAAATATCAATTGTATGTTATAAGAGGAAAGAATATAAAACATAATTAATTCTGTGGTTAATTCTTATTTTTATACCATAATTTTAACATCCATGGGTGGAAGACATATACATGTTCATGTTTTTATGGGTGTATCTAGATATCATTCCAATTTTTTGGGTCAAATTTTGGTCTCATGAGATATATGAATGGGTTAAAGTAGTAAACCAAGTCCCTGATGGGACTCTGTCTACTATATGATGTTTTATTTATAGTTATCCTTGAATAATTATAATTTCAAGTTTCATGAGGATTCCAAATTTCAATATTTTAAATATATTATGATCCCAAGTGCTTCATGTTATTATACCATCTAATTTTTAATGAATATATTCTTTAAGGATTTTATAATCAGCCTTTTGACTCAGGTTCATTACTTTGTTATCATGTTTAATACCGTGCAAGGATTATTCTCTTCCAAATTTTATTTATGTATTCCTTTTTATTTGAAATAATTATTTTGATATAAAATAGATTTAAGACATCATTATAAAATGTTAAAATATTAGTTTAATATTAGTTTCATTTTGTTGGAAAATTTACCTAGTCTCGCTAATACACAAGAATTATTGATCATTGGGGTGTATTTATTGGATATTTATCATAAAAATCGTGTAATAGTATATGAAATGTTTCGGTAACTATAGTAGGAAAATAATTATAACTTATATTGATATTGTTTATACTTGATTCATGTTTTATTAGTCATAGAATATATGATCATAGTATGTAAGAACAAATCGACACTGATAGAGTAGGGTAACTGGATTACAATTTTATTATGAGATCGCGATTCTCTTAAACATTAAAAAATATTCAAATGGGCTAACATAAAGAACAAGATCTCAAAAAATATTTGAAGGATTATATAGTTATTTTATCAC
The DNA here is from genome assembly GCA_963277665.1 of Viscum album. Lineage (NCBI taxonomy): Eukaryota > Viridiplantae > Streptophyta > Magnoliopsida > Santalales > Viscaceae > Viscum > Viscum album. The sequence goes on from OY728151.1 coordinate 168,907,836, forward strand.
CGGAATGGATGATAAATAATGATAAATATATATGACTAAGTGATAAGCATAGACCCCCTTTTATAGTTGATGCGATGGAAATACATTGAATTACATTACAAATTAAAATAAGAGAAATTCATTTTATTGTGAATATGGATCCAAATCATCTCATATTTTAATATTATAATTTAATGCTAATAATAAGTCCAACCAATTGCTGATTAATAAAGTGTTTTTTCTAGACGCATTATCTGTTTATTTTTAACCCTTTCATTTAATTTTTCCCTTAACCAAGTTGATAAATATTTAACATGGTAAATATTAATTATGATAGAATATAATGTTAAAAATAATACATAATATTAAATATTATTATTGAATATATAAATTAAATTTTACATTATTCAACTCCTATAATTAATATTTTTACTTTTAATAGATGTTTTCAAGAGGCATGAAAAGTCATTTTTAGAAAAATGATTTTTATCTTAAAAATGATTTACAAGAAAATTAACTATATTATTTAATACAATTTAATTTATTGGATTATGTGAAGTAATATTTGAAATATATTTCTATGATACCAAATGAATAAAAAAGGATACCATTAAAATATTTGATTAAGATAAATAAATGAGAAATACTTTTTATTTGGATATAAGAATTTCATAGATTTAAAAAATGTTAAGAATATATATATATGTTTAAAACTTTTTTTTATACGAATTAAATTACATATTAAATATATATAAATTCTATAAATAAGATATCATATACATTCTTGATATTCATATATCATTATAATGTCATAATAGTTAAAAAAAAGTTAATATAGTTATTTTTTACTTTTCACTATAAAAATAACCTTTTAATAAATGTAAAAAATATACATCATCATCCTATTATGACATGATTAATTAAAAAATTATAAAAAAATTTCAAATGAATCATGGACTAAATTAAATAGAATATCTGCATAGAAAGTTTTATAAAAACCACTTTTGATGATAATTTATTTTAGAAGAATAAAATGAATTTAGCCTCATTACATGAATAATACGAATAAATGAATGAATTTTATTCCATAAAATTTGTGATATAAACTACTTAATTAGTTATTTTAATTTATTATTAAAAATAGAAATATATTTCACATAGAAAAATATTTCTATGAAAAACATCACTTTTACCTTCAAATGAAATTATCACCATTTCAGACCAATTGATTAGAAATATATGATTTATTGTAAATTTAATTAAGGAAAAATTTTCAATATGTATTTTTCAAATAAAATTAACCAGATTAATAAAACCAATTGAAACAAATAAGTTATAAAATTCATTTTGAAATAATATAATGTCGTATATCCTTTAGTCTTGGGGTTGTGTGTGGTGTACAAAAATCAACATTGTGTTATTTTAATATAAACTAACTCTTTAGTGTATTTAATTATAACACCTTATAAAAAACATTACACAAAATTTTAATTATTCATTTCTGAACTAAATATATTATAACATAGTTAAAAAATTAAATTTATATTTTTTAATAAACATTCATTTCATGATTATGACCTGAGAACATAACACGTGAATAAATCTGTAATTCTCATACTTATAAATTCAATTATGAAAACATACCATGTTAATTTAGTGTTACATTTGAAATAAGTATTTATAGATATATTCTGAATTTTATTGAGTTTAGGAAATGTTTTTTACCATTGGAAAAGAAAATTATTATAAATATAACTTACATGAATTATTCTAATTAAAAATTCAAAATATAATAATTTGATGTGCATCATCACAATCAGGATGATTTATTAATGTATAAAGAAAAAAAATTAACATTTAATTGAAAAAATGATCAAAAAATGATGAAATGATATTACTACGATCTAAAACGGAAAAAATAAGAATAATAAAATATAATTAAAAAGAATAATAAACATTTATAAAAATTAATATAAAAAATCCCAATAATAAAAAAGGACCTTACTAGAAGACCTATAATATTACTGATTAAATTTGAACAAAAATAATCATTTTTTGAAAACCCTGTCTTCTAAAATCATCATATTTTTAATCTCTAGAAGATGTCAACAACCAAATAATTATATTCATTAGTTCATTATATATATTAATTAATATATAAAAACAAAATAAACATCAAAAAGGTCACCATATTAAATCAAATAAAATTTTTAGAAGCAATACATAAATTAATAAATAGATATTTATAGAAAAACTACATTTTAAAAGACAGTAATATTCAGGGTGATTGATACCATTTAACATATGGTTCGAAAATACATTTTTTCAAAATTTTAATCACAAATGAATATTTTTAGATCAATACTTGGATATTATCTATTAATCTCCATACCAAAATTCAATTGAAAAATAAAACCACTTCACTATTAAATATTATAAAATTGAACTATAATCACCCAATATTGAAATACTTAAAGGTTACATTCAATAATAAGGTATATTATTTGATTTAAGATTTCCAATAGTGACCAAACTATTCTATTCATGGAAGAAATATTATAATGGAAAGAAACATCATAAACTCAACATTCACACATTACAAATCATTAAAATATTTAATTTTCTTTATTATAGGTTCTAGAAATATTCTTATAAACTCTAATGTTATTATTAATATTTATAGTATTTTTAAGATATCAACAGTAACAAAATTACTAGGTCCATTTATATTTCATATGAAATTAGTTTTTTTAAATTATATATCGCCTTACTATTAAATCACTCGACATTATTATAATAGTTATTCCTATTAAATTATGAGAAAGTTATCATTTTTCATTATTCTTGTAGTAAACCATCATTCCCATTATTAATTTACCTAATTGTTTATGCCTAAATTGATGACATGTGCTATTTTTAATATTTTCCATTAAATTATCTTTATCACCTGAATATTCATAAAAATACACTTTTAAATTATACTTACAAAATTAATATTTTTGATATTTTACCAGAATCCAAGATAAGTAGTTGGGAATAGCTATAAGATCAATCACTCCAGCATATCTCATATTTGGAATCTAAATTCATGTGAGGATATTAATCAAAATATAACATAGTTTCCCTAATATGTATACACTCTTCTCTGCTCAAAAACTGTTTTTATTAACATACAATGAAGTATAATCCATATATTGGCTGTGATTATTAATTCACTTATTTCCTCAATTTCTCACCCCTAAACAATGATAATAATATATGTTGGTAAAAGATGAAATAAATATTGGTACACGAATTAAAAATACCTAAAAGGATAAAAAATGTTTTAAGTTGTTATCATTATTCTCATGTTATCTATGATAATCAAAAATCTAACTACAAGGATTCTGAATAAACATTATTTAAGACCAATTATAACATCATGACCCTAATAATCCTAATATTTTTCTTAAATCAATACATATTCACCACATATGATGTAATATAATTTTAATCTTGTAAAATTTTATATATAAATGATTCATATATTAAATTTTAAACATTAAAATATATCATAAGAACAAATATTGAATACTTAAAATGAATAAAAATACCCTTCTCCATATCTAGTGGAAAGGAAAAAAATTATATAGTGAGATAATATTCTCAGTAATGTTAACATACATTGAATGATATAGTTAGTAATTTTGGTGTAAAAAATATGACGTAGTGGACAATCGAAACATGTAAAATTCATTCAACAACATCAGTTTATATTACATATAAGGCTATAATTAAAATAAAAACAATATGGACAGTAGAAAAAAAATTAAGAAATTAATATAATTTCATAAATCCAAATGTTTAAGATATTTATATCCTGACCTTTTTTTAGTTATCATCAATTTAAAGATAAAGGCATTAGCCAATAAGCTTTTATCAAACTTGTTGGTATACACCAATTACCCATCAATTGAGGAAACCTGTTTTGTTTTATGTGAAATTTCAACTCATCTAGTTTTTTTCTCTAATGGCCTCCACTCATCAATTACATGTCATATGAATTTTAAATATTTATAATGATAAAAAAAATATTCTCAAAATGGATCATAAATTAATAATTATTGATATTAAATCAATAATAGACAATATTTATTTTTAAATGAAATATCTTTTAAATATAAATCCATTTATTGATACCATATATATTTATTCTATATTGTTATGACATCATTACTGTAACATTGATGATATTGAATTAAATTATCATATTTAAAAAATTTACAATAATGTGAAAAATAATTTCTAATGAATATTATATTGTGATCGATAACAATATCTAATGATAGTGAATGATCATAATGAAACATATAATATATTATCATTAAATGATAATATTAGACCATAGATTAATTATAATGGTTGGTTTCATACTAATACAATAAATTATGAAAATAAATTATTATAAAATATTTTATAGTAGCTTCCTTGTATAATTGTGTATGAATGATGTTATAAATTGCATTTTAAATTTATTTTCGTTTTATTAAGTAAATAATACTAATTTATTATATTAAAATGTTAATTAATAACTAAATGAATAATGAATAAACTATTTATATTTAAAATGACCCTAGAAAATATTGAAGGATGATTTAAAAAATTAAATAATCATGAGTTTGGGAAATTTATTTAATGTGAAAAATATTACAAAAATGATTTCATCTAAATTTTGTTAAAAATTCCAAAATTACCTCCTTCAAGAAAAAATATGATACCATTTAAAAAAATTAAATAAAGTTAAATATGGTAGAAAATAGAGTAAAATAATAATTGAAATTTAATGAATAGTTCTAATGAAATCATTTGAAAACCCCATAAATGGAATAAAAACAGGTTCGAAGAAAATAATTAAAATAAAAATTTATTTAAATTATTTTATATTACATATAACACACTATCTGATTCATGAACCAAAAATATAAAAAAATATTTTAAATATGAAAATATAATATATTAAATGAAGATAAGAATATATTTTGTGTTCTTGATTTTAAGATCATCTAATTTTATCCAAGTAAATTAGAACATAAATAGTTGAGAAATTAAAATAAAATATAACGAAAATACATTATGCATTAAATAAATTGAGAATAACACCTCACTAAAATAATAAATAGAAATTGATAATTTTAAAATTGTGAATAATTAATAATTAAAAATATAATATATCGATGTGGTAGTATATATACCCCAAATAATAAATTTTTACCACAACATTTTATTATCTCATTGAATTGGATATGAGGTAAAATTTACCTTACCCCAAGTATCCTCTTAGTCATATGTCATTTATTAACCTATTTGGTGAATTTAAATTTTTTAAAAACATGATTTTGAATCCATAAAATTTATTTTACATTTTTACTGTTCAATTTAATGTAATTTTAAATACATCATTAAAATATTATTTATTACATTGAGCGCTAAAGGTTGTTAAATTATTTTATTCCAAATTTCTTCTATATATTGATTATGGTTAAATGGGTTATGAAATGGATCAATCTGTTCTATAATGTTAATTAGTTTTTTAGTATAATTTTTATTCATTATATACAATCTGATAATAATACCTTCAAGGAGTTCTGAGAAATATTAACCTAATATCATAATGGTGGTGATAGTATAAATCTACAAACATTTGACGTTATAATTTTCAGCTGATAGAATGGTACAATAATATATGATATAATATAGTAACATAATCGAAAATATTTATTAAATAAAATATAAATTCAATAAATTCACCTTTATAATCATCCAATTTAAGTGGAAATATAAAATTAATTACAATACTATCTATATATCATAGGTCATATATATCCTCGAGCGATGTTTTCAATTTCTAAAGGATAGAGTATTAGTGAAAACAAGAAATAAATATATATAAAAATATCCTTGTAGTGGTGACACCCAATTCATTATTTTAAGATATATATAATTGATATATCTGTATTACAAGATGAAATAAACATTGAATGATTCTAGTATTAAGAGTACCTATTCTTCGAGAGGCAACTCATGGATTATAACATAAGTATTCTTATGATGGGCTTAGGGTTTGTGTAGAAGCTCATAAATGATGTTATAGAAATAGTTAAGGTGTTATATATGTATTGGATAATTTATAAGGATAATTTTTTGTGAATATGGGAGATACTTTTCTTCCCTTTAATAAGTTAGCGTAGAGACACAATATAATTTTCTTAAAATATTTAAATAATATAGTCTTTTTCATCTAAAAGTTTCAAAAAATTTAAATATCATCAATGATGATAAGGTTATATTATAAATACTATGAAATAATTAGTTTTAATAAAGTGTATTGTGTTATCAGGAAACATTTTCAATTATTTGTATCATTTTATATTCATTTAACCCTTAAAAAATATGTCAAATATTTTCCAAGGAAACTCCTCAATTTGGAAAAAATAATGTTATAATTATTAAATGATATTAATTATTCTAGTTCAAAATATTGAATAAATTTTAAATTATTACACTCTATGATTTTTTATATATTTAATCTAACATAATTTATAAACCTGCAATGAAAACCATTTTAAGAAAAAATCATATTCTGAGCATGAAATTGATCTTATAAAAAATAAATTATTACATTGTTTATAATTAGATAAATTGTATTAAGCTAAATAATTGTGGCATGTATTTATTTAAATATATATAAAAACTAAAAGGAGTCTTGTAAATAATATGTTAAGGGATAAGTGAAAAATAAATTTGAACAAAAACATTACAAAGAGTATTAAATATTTTAATAATATATGTATACCATCAAAATAATATTTTTATTTTCATTATATTATATCTTAAATATAAATTTGGTATATAAAAATATAAATTAAAATTCATGTTATTATTATTTAAATATAATTTCTTCAAAGTTATAGTTATTCTAAAATCAATATTTATCACTATTGAAAAAATAAATCTTCTCATGGAAATCAAAAAAATTAATCCTAATAATTTTAGGACATGATGACTTAAAATTTATATTTAGTTTTTGGAAAGTATATTTTTTATGATGTTTTGTATATTAATTATAATTCTATCTCCCACAATTCTGAAAAATCCATATTTTGAATAAAATTTATTATTTATGTATAAAATGTTTTATTCTTATAACATAAATGGTCAACATAATTATATGAATTATAATTCATTAAATTATGATAATAAACCAATTATTTACATATAATTGTATATTAATGTTAATATAGATTCCATGGACATAGAAAACAATTCAATAAAAAATATATTGTTTACCAAAAAATTATTTTAACATAATTTTAACAAGTTGAAAATGTATGCATGATTGATTAGTTATTTTATTAAGGATAAAAATTCCAAATATATTTCATAACCAAAATATTCATATTCTAACCCTCAAAATAAAAAATATCTCCTAACAATCATTTTTATCTAATATTATTTTAGAGTTCATTTAATATTGTGGTTATGTGTGGTGTATGATATTTAACATAAAAGTATTTTTAACAAAAACTATATCCTCAACATATTACATTCATCCCACCTTATATAAATTTCATTATTAAAATTTTATGTATTTTTTATAAGATGAATATATTGCAAACTTGTAATTAAAATTCACATTGATTTTATCATGAACATTAATTTGTAGGTTATAAATTGGATTCTTGTTAGGCATGCACTTCTAAAAAATTAATAATTTATAATAATTTATTAAAAATTTAACTTATAGGTATAGAAATAAATTTCAATTATTAATCGTTAGATTTATCATCAATTTTATTAGGATTTATATATTCCATTACCATTAGAATATAAAAAAAATTATCAAATTTACATAATTAATTTTCTCACATTATATAAGATTGATTTCACACCACGATTTTTATAATCTTGTTACAGATGTGGTCATCTTTCATAAATCACTACGAAAAAAATTTAATTTATAAAAAGTCCATAAAATTATGAAAAAAATATTCCCCTAGTCAGAAACAATAATGGTTATCAGAAGCTAAAATAAAAAAAATAAACTAAACATTCATAAAATTTATTTACTATAATCATAAAAGAAATCAAATATCATTTTAAAACATCTCAAATATGATTAATTAAATAAACAATAATGGGTTTCTCGTTTATTTTTATGAAATAATCTTTTTTTATCCCCCAATATACAAAAAAAATTAAATATTTATATTCCATAATTATATATTCAAAAATTAATTATTTTTTAGAGAAATGGAAACAAACATAGTAAAATCCTCTTATGATCACAATGGAGTATCATAAAATAGAACAATAGGTTATCTATACATTACAAAATAAATATCACTAAAGATATCCTATTTTAAAAAATTTAACATTTCATGGAGATTGATACCATTTGACATATCATTAAAAAATTCTTATTTTCTAAATATTATAAAAAACCTAATATCATTAAAAAATAAAATGATTTTCTCACATCACTGTCATGTTAAAATACTATTGATAAATAACACAACATTATATTATTATATTGTCCTCTTTAAACATAATTACCTAAAATTTAAATACATTAATGTTTAATTCATTAAGACGGGATATAATTTGATTATTTTTTTTCATAATATAGTTAATATATTTTACAATCAAGGAGAAAAAATTTCCAAAAAATTAATCATCGTGATATCATTTTTCTAAATTTTAAAATTTCTCAAATAACTCATTTTTATAAAAAAAATAACAATTATTCACATGAGAATCATGTTTCTCATTATTTTCAAATTACATCAAGGATTAATTGATAGAAATAATTAATAGGATAACAATTGAATCTTGGAGAATAGGCTCACAAAATTCTCAATCACTGTATAGATAAAAAACTACAAATTAAAAGATATATTTTTACAAGAAAATTGTGATCATTATTTTTTTCAATACATTTATAACAAAGTTACATTCTATTTTTTAAATTATCCATGTGCTCCTTCCAGTAATCCATATATGTGTGATGTTGAATATTTTCTCTTTCATAGGAGTTCGTCATATGGAATTTCATTAGATTTTAATATTCTTTTATTTTTATGATTTTAAAAGATGATATTAAAGTATTCAATTACTCAAGATATCTAGTTAGTAATAATCATAATATCTCTCACTATAACTTATCTAATGTTTGGTTGGTCCATTGGGAAATGATATTAATTATATCATATGCCTATTTCTCTAATATGTCAAAGGCCTTCTAAGCACCATCACTCAGTTTATTGACATGATATATAGTGTAATCCATTTATGGAACATGAGTATTGATTAAATTATTTCCACAATGTGCTATAAAAAAACAATGATATATACTAATCTAGAAAAAATACATCTAGGATTCTGATCAGTGGGAAAAATTCCAAAAAATTCCCAAAAGACTATATATAAATATCATAGTGATCTAGATTGCTATGTAAATCTAAAAACTAATTCCTATTATTTAATCTAAATATTCCAGAATACAAATAATAAATGTATATATCCAACAAACCAGAGCCAGTGATTACTTTATTATAAATTTAGAAGATACAAGGGATTAAAAAAACATTATTGACCATATTATCAATGATACAATTTAAGATACATAATTTATTAAAAATTTACATTGGAAATATGATATCATTACATTAGAAACATTATTTCAATCTTTAAATAAATTAAAATATAATTCACAATATCTTGTTGAATTGGAAAAATAAAAAGAGTTATATTATATTCATATTAATGGATATGAATAGTGGAATATATATTGGGTAAACAAGGTATAATCATTATGGCATAGTGGATCATCAAAAAAATTCTATTCAACTAATAACATGAGTTAAAATTACATATATATATTCAATAATCATAAAAATATAATGGATAATAGAAATTTAATTCCCAATAAATGAAATTCAAAAATCCATTAATTAGTATTCATTAGATTATTTTCTCATCCATGTTTTCATGAATTCATCTATCAAGGACTTATCCAATAAACATTCATTCAATACGTATATATATATAATAGCTTCCTAACAAATATCACCACATAGATTGACTTATGAGACCTTTTAATGTATCAAGGTGTTATATATATCTAGGTCATAATCATCGTAGTAATGTCTGGTGTAGTCCTCATATTTTTTATGATAAATAAAATTCATTTTGAAAATACATCATAAATCTATAATTTTCAGTATTGAATTAATAGTAGAGATTATTCTTTAATTAAATTAAATTATTTAAAAAAATCCTTCAACTAATAGAGTATATTTAAATTGTACAAGATATTAAAATTGTCAACATAAAATATATGATACTAAATTATTCTATGATAATAAAAATATGGACATGAAAGTGAAAAATAATCCCCAACTAATAAAATAGATTGATTGAGAACATGATCACAAGAAAGTGAATGATCTCAAAATATGGTATAATCAATTACCAGTAAACAATATTATATTTCCATTGATTAGTCATAAATAGTAATCTTTTAGATATTCCAAAAATTTTGAAAACTATATAGAAAAAATTAGATTTATACCCCTGTAACATCATGTAAAAGATGTGGAATAAATTAGTAATCAAAATTTTCTTATTACAAAAAACATACCGAATAATTTATATAGAATTTTGAACAATAATTGTAAAATTTTGAGGAATAAATAAACAATGAATATAAACATATAAATTTTTAAATTTTGATTCAATGAAATTAATATAAATATTTGAGGTAAATATTATTCATGTGGATATTGATAAAACAACGATTCAATACACATTTTGGGAATATTCCTAAAATTTTTTATTTGGAAGAATGTAATGAATATTCCATTTAAAACATTTTAAATAAATTAAAATATACTTCAAAGTGAAATTAAATAATAATTATCTTTAATCTATGAATATCGTTGAACAAATTTAGAATTACGTTGATATAAAAGAGAAATAGTATGGAAAAAATCAAAAGATGAATGTCATTAAAAGAAATACTATTAATTAGATATAATTTGAATATTATTGAACCATTAGGAGAATAAATTGAAAATAAAAATGAGGAAAAACCCATAGGATAATTAAATATCTTCTTTTTATGCTATTAGAATCATATAAGTTCTCCAAGGGAAATCATTACAAAAATAATCCCATTATAAAATTGTATTATAATAGAAATCTATGACGACATTAATAACAATTTAATAAAGACCAATTAAAAGAGTAAAAACGATATTAAAATTCAAACCCCTGGAATAAATTTTTTTTTATGATACAATATTTATAATGGATAGTTTTTACACCTTTTAAATGAAATTGAAATCATTATATAATCATGTCTAATTAAAGTGAATATTAGGTAAATTTACTATTACCGTTAGTCTACACCTATTCTTATATGTTTTATAATCTAGTTTAATGAATATAATTTTACTGAATAAATTGTTAATATAATTTTTTATCTACATTTCATTATTATGGTTATTTTGTATTTATTCTAAATATATTTATTGAATAACAATTTCATAAATGAGTCAGTAAAGGCTCCTAAGTTAAATTTTCAAAAATTAAATATATATATTATTCATGGTTAAATGAGTAATGAAACTATTTTATCATATAAATAATGTTAATAATATCATTAAAATAATTTTTTATAATAATCTATTCTTGGTGGAAAGGGAAAAATGAATCACATCTCTTTATGGGGGGGCAGTACACACGAATGCACAAGCGACATTTCCGTTTTCTAATCGATGGAAGGTTATTACGATATAATACAAAATAAATTAAAATAATCATAAAAATGTAAAAAATGTGATATATAGTCCTTAATTATACATTTTAAATCATCCTTTTGATTCTTTAATGATTAATGATTCACATTGCTATATAGAGATGTTAGGTCTCAAACACGCACATGTGTTGTTTCTATTTTTTATAGGATGGATAGAAGGTAAAAAATGGTTATCAAATAATCATAATTAAATTATAATTTATATTTTATATTTTATTGATTATTTTAATATGTATATAATAGATTTAGAAGAAGAAGAAGTTTAAATAAATATAGAAATAGTCAAGTAATACGATTAACCCTTTATTTAGATACCTTAAATGGATTATACTTTTGATGCTCTATGAATGGTATTAATGTCTAACTATGAGATAAATAATGAATTTAATAAAGTTATAAATAATTTTAGGAAGGAATTTCTTAGTAAAATTGATGAATTCTTTTGATGAAATGAGGATAAGAGGTTCCGTTTTCTAAATTTGTGGAGGGGACACACATGGAATAAATTAAAATATTTATATTATATAAAGGAATTTTCTAGTAAAAGTGGAACCAAAGAGTTATATATTTAAATTTTATATTGTTGATGATAAATTAAATAGGAATAATGTGGTTTAAGTATAGTTTTTTTACATCTTGATTCATTGTCCCTACATTTTCAATCTTGTTAACTAATTTTACCCTTAACCGATTTGATAAGAACATAAAATGGTTTCTATTCCTTATGATCGAAAGAGAGATTTATATTATTTTATGATGCTAATAATTATTATTAAATATATTCAGTCCTATTAACATAATGAATATCCTATAATTGGAAGAAATTAAATTAAATATAATTTCGTTAAACATAATGAATTATATATATATATATATATTTAAAACATAATAAATATTTTATAGTGAAATTTAGGATAATTTTTGTTATTCTGGTATTAAATAAATAATTTTAAATCTATAGTGAATTATTTTTTATTTATTCTAAATAAAACCCGAATGACCCCTCGTACAAACTTGATTATAAGAGAAGAACTAAAAATACATTCTTTTTGGAAAAATAACATTACAATGATTTGGAAAAAGAAAATAATATATTATTAAGTTAAATTTTAATTATTTATATGTGTTATATAAATTATTAAATATATTTTATCTATGAATGATTAATAATATTCATGTTTTATTATTTCATTAAAACATCATAAATGTCAACTTTTCTCAAATCTATATTTTTCATTATATATTGAAAAACAAATTTATTATATAAATATATATAATTAATTATGATCCTACTATGACAATATGATTTCAAAAATTATATAATTAATTTCAATAATAACTAGATTTTTTTAAATTAATTACAATATCCCTTAATAAAAAATTAGAAACATTTGTTTAAGAAAATGTATTCTAGATGCATAAAATTAATTTACAATCCTTTATTTCCAAATAAGATTAATTAGATAAATATAAATTTATTTAATTTAATATGTAATATAATTATTTCATTATAATAATTTATCAATTTTTATTAATATACCCATAAGAAATTATAAAAATATTGTGAAAAATATCTCTTTTACTAACCAAATATTTTATCTTCATTTATTACCAATTGATAATAAATAACGGGTCGATTATTCATTTTATTATAAAAAATTGTATATATTTTATAATTTATTTATTCAAATTAATACCCACAAAAGCAATGACTATATTATAAATGTCACATTTAAATATATTATTTTCTGACTCATTTTTAATCAAGGATGCTTGTATTGTACACTACAATACATAGTTTTACTATAATATTAAATGAATTATTGGGGTATTAAACACACCTCTCCTTATATAAATTTATTCGTAGAAATTTTAAATCATATTTCTAAATTGAATACATCATAACATATTAATAAAATCAGATATAAATTTTATTAGGGGCTTAAATTTATAGACTAGGACATTGAATATTATTATTAATGTACATATGAAATTATCAAACCTGTAAATAATATTAATAAAAAAATCATAGAAATGTGATACATTACACATATGAGTCAAAAAAATTATCTTCAAATTTATTTTATTTTAGATGAAAAAATCGTGTTAGAATAAAAAATATGATCAAATTATATTAAATGATTTTTTCATATCTTAAAATTTTGATATCATCCTTCATTACATATAACCATGATCCAGATTAAATTTCCTACAGTGGACCAGTAAAATAAATATTTAATCAGTTACATGATCAATAATTTGATAAATATTTATTCCTCCTATATAAAACAAAAATTGATAACATGAGGTAAAATGATAGTCATTATGAATAAAACATCATAAAAATTAGAAATAAAAATATTAATAATTAATAAAGATGAATATAAAACTAATAAAATATTCTTGATTATATTTTAACAAAAAGACATCATGTTTTAAAATATAATTGTTCCGTAATTATCACATTTTTTTGACCAATAATTATTTTATACTCAAATATGTATATTCACTAATTATATTATCTAATATATATATTTTTTCAAATTAAATACAACCAATTTTATTAATAATAATCAATTATATACTTATCATATCAAATAATATCATTAATATTTATCTTTACAAACATAAATATGTATATCATAAAATATAAAATTTTTAGGAAAATATTTTTTAAGGTGTTTGGTTTCATTTATCATTTTCATCAAAATACCATATATTATAAATTTACCATTCAATAAATTGTATTAGAACAATATGTGGATGTTTTTTAACTATCTTACCAAACATTATTTTCTAACTACCATGACATCAAAATTACATATTCTTTAATTTAACCATAATCATAAAGAATTCAAATCAACAATGGTTATATTCATCAATTAGGTCTGACTGAATTTTGTCTTTGTAGGATCAATATATATTATAATCATAGAGATATTATTTCTAGGAAAATCATCTTCTTTGAAATCAATATTCAATAATTTATAATCTCAAATATAATTCCTTATACACTAAAATTTTTAAGAATGATTTTCAAGTGATTCATTTAATATTCATAATCATTAATATTTTTTTGTGATATTATTAACAAAACAATCATCCAAGTAATTCTTAATACTTTGGGAATTTGATTTCAAAAAGTTATATACTTATTTAATTTAAGCACTTGATATTGTTAGACAGATTATTTACTTTGAAATTATGAACTCAATAACATTTTTATCCACAAATATATCAAATTTGGATCTCGATTACTCATTTAAGCACATGAAAATTCACATATTCATTTCATGTGGTATGTTTAATTTTATTTCCATATATGGTAATGATCACTTTAATGTTATTGAAACTCCATATTTATCTAATTCATAAGAAATTTAAATAGGTTTAGATTTTTTACCATAAATCTCTATATATAGGTTAGAATAATTATAATATAAAAACCCTAGAAAATTATCTCTCAATTGGTTACTCATATAAAAAATTAATTTTAATAATAACATTAGTTATTTTTTTAATATGTAAATTATTTTCGAAGCTCGATATCTAATTTTGGTGACATGCCCAACATTGTAATCCCAATATTAACCAAATGTATTGATTCCCTTCCATAATTGAGTCACTAATCTAGGATCAAATAGTTTTCAATTATATGAAAATGGATGAAAACTATATGAAGGGAACAAACACCCATGACCAATATAGAGAATTTATTACAAATAATGTCAAAATAGTATGTTTTGGTGCTGATCACACTCAGAAAATATTAAAGCAAATAAATCCAATTATTATCAATATCCGTCCCTAAATAGAGAAAAACATATTATAAATGATGCAGTGTATAATATTATGATTATAACTTAATTACTTTATTGATTTATTATGGTTATTTAGAACCTACTTAAATTTGATGAAAATTTGATGCAATGGTGTTACATGAATTTTCTGGTGATAAAAACCATGTATTAAAAATTATTCCACATCTCATGTGACTAGAGAGTGGGTAGTGGAACCCATGTAGATACATAAAGGGATTGGGGTTTTAATACTAGTGAGTTAAAAAATCCAATACATCATATTATTAAAAAGACTAGAATGAATCTATTAAAGATTAATTCTTTAAATATAATGAGTTAAGGAATTATGTGACCTAGTACCCCAAGAGTTAAGTAAAACAATGCCAATATATTTTTTTATTATTTAATGATGATTATTTTATAGTTAAAATTAGCTTGTTAATTAGAGGAAATAATTCTTTATTCATTTACACAAAATAGTGTTTTTATGAAATTTAGAATTCATGGTTATTGACTTCATGATATTTATTTTCTTCATAACATTATCTCAGTGAATGAATTGTGTACTAATATTTCTAAGATAATATCTAGTCAATTAATTTCCCTCACTAATGAATGTAACCATTATGTATTTTAATTCAATTTAATTATGTTAAATTTGACAATTGATTAATACGATGTAATGAAATTTATAAATGTAATTTTAGTATCCTAATTAAGAGAAAACATACATGGACTTTTTTAATAATATGTAGTTGAATAGAAAATTATGAAATAGGGTATTTTAAAAACATATGAAGAATTTTGTATATCATGATTTAATGTTATTTAAACAAAAATGTGGTATATTTAATTATTTTTATTAAAAAAATATGTATGCCCTTTAAGGTCATTATATAATATTAAATGATGATGTTTTGCGATGTTTACATCATTTTCATAGTTTTTTTGGAAACAATATATTCCGAATATGTAATTTGGGTACATAAAAATATTAATAGTAAAGCATATTTCCCATAAAAAAATATTATTTTTTAATAATATATAATCAATCCATTCAGATTGAAAAAACAAATTTAATCAATTGTATTTTAGGATTTTTTAACAAATTAGGCTTTACTATTATGATTTTTGTAATTATATATTATAAAGGTTTATGTATATTTTTTTATCCTTTTATCATGTTCTAACCACATTATTTTTAGAATAGTGGTATAAAATTACTTAATTTGGTCTGTATTATGGTTCAATAAAATATTATTTGTCTATTTTAGGCATTAAAAATTCATTATCATAATGATTATATGCAACGAAGGAAAAATTCAACCATATATAGGTGGAAAAAATATATTTGATTTTATCAATTTCTTCTAGTTCAATGGAGACATACTCTCTAAAACTTGATAATATTTATGTCAAATATATTGTGTCATATGTGGAAGGTAAAACTCAATTAATTAGGTACTTTTTGGAAAACTTATTTTAAAATACATGTCTCATAGATGTACAGTGATTAGGATTTTCATGGGGAAAACCATGAAATCAATGTTTATGTTAAAATATATAACTATTTCCATTTTTATGTTTTGATATATTCAATTTATAGATAAAGTATTATAATTATAAGGTTTATATATCTATAAGTAGAGTATAATATAATACCCATAGATTTTAGTTAATATTAAAATTACACTATGCTCAAATGCTAATTCCATACACATCCTCAATTATAAAAAACCATGAAATAATATTATATTAATATTACCACTTAACCATGTAATTAATTTATTGGGTAATATTGGATGAACTAAAATATAAATTACATGAATGAACAATTCAATAACAATATGAATAATCAATCTTTCAATGTTTATAATTTAAATATAATTGAAGATAATGTCTATTGTAGAAAAAATGTATATATTTCCATAAAATCATATTTCTGTTTGTAATTTATTTTTATTTATAATAATAGATTATTTAAATAAAATACCTAGATTATATATATAATTTATTGAATATTTATTCATTCAATAAAATATTGCATGTAATGAAAAAATATTTTATTATAAAAAAAATAAATTTCTAAAAAATTCTTATTATTAGATTTTCTACAATGATATTATAAATAATTGCAAACAATATTATCAATTTTATTTGAAATAGTAAATATGAATTTATAAATGATCATGTAATAATATTCCTAGGATGAATTTCGTATATTTATCAAAGATGTTAAATATTCAGTGGAAAGGTAAAAAATACTTATTTTACAACAAGTGTCACTTTTTTCAAATTTCAAAATTAAAAGAATAAAATGATTTCTAAACAATTTTAACAGAAAAAATTCATATTTATGAAGTAACACTTTTAAGATAAAAAATATATAATTTTGACCTCAATTTGTTTTACATTTTAGAAAACTAAATAATGTTTTTTTCAAATAAAACTTATTTTTTGTTCTTTTTTATTAATTTTATTTTTATTAGGATCCTATGTAACATCCAAGGTAATTATTGAAATAATAATTTTTATATATATGAACTATGTATTAATTTTATATTAAATTGGATTATTTTTTTTAATTACGTACTCGATATACAATAATGGGTTTCTTGGAAATAAGACATTTCATATATGATTCAGATATATTGAAAAAAAAATAAGTTATTAATTTTATTATTTTAAATGGTATTTATCACCTAGAAGATGTTTTAGAACAAATGAACATAACTAACTATGTAAAGACCTGGAAATTTCAAGGAATTTTTTTTCTTGAATACTTTTGGAATTTTACTAGTCTGCGGTTTCTGATGGAACTTGATTTTGAGGCCCGGTGTGCCTAGAATCAATTTTTGATGTTTTGTTCGGGTATGTTTAGTAAAGGTATGTGCGAGTTTTTATATCTTTTGAACCAATTCTCAGAATTGAAACCCGATGGCACCGATTAACTCGCATCACCGGTATTCACATAAGGGGACCTTTACCGTAGTTGTGTTTGGTAGAGAGTAGAAGTTTTAATTCGTGGATACATAACAAATTAAAATAAAATTGTGGTGATATATTAAGTGTACACAATTTTATTTAATTTATTAAGTGGTGGTTATTTCATACAAGGGAAACTTAGAGGTGGGGACCTATTGTGACCCAGCCTTTTCTTAAATTAGTATTACGTCAATTAAAATATAAACAACCTTATAATATTACACATACAGGATCTAAAGGTTTAGTGTCTTTGGTAAACTAGGACCACACATACCAAATTAAACATCTATCATAAATGTTTATTTAATATCTTCTTCTCTAGATTCTTATTGGAACATGTCCTATAATTAGTATATGTATCCACCTGAGGATATACATCAATAGGGATGAGCTAGAAGCCCATTAAGAGGATAGATAATAACAATATATCATGGGGTGAGAATAATCATAACATAGGCAGATGATCATGAAAATGAGAGGAGCATAATTAAAAGACTTGAAATGTGGCAATGCATATAAGTGAAACATTATGTCTTAGTGGTTAACTACCACACATACATGTGAACCAAGATAGAATCTTGTTCATACATAATTTCACTTTTACTCAAGAGATTCATCAATTTTCCCAACGCATTGGAGCACTCAATAATTCTAGGCGCACCCATCACATTTAAACATTCATATTGCGCTATATAATTCTGAGCGCACCCATCACATCATTACATTATCATTTATCATGAATGACACTATATAAAAATAAAATAAATGAACCCAACTAACCCATGAGAAGGAATGGGTTTCATCTCATAAAAACACATTCATAAACATTGGGTACCCAAAAGAATGAGGGAACAACAAACTTGATACAAGAACCATCAACCTTGAATGAGAGGTAAAAGGTGTGTTCTCAAAAGAAGATTTCTTTTGGAAAACATTTTGATTGACATTAATATTAGTAGAAAACATGTATATCCCATAAAAATTAATATAATTATTAACAACTTATATTTAATGAGTAACCATATAAATAATGGAGTGAAAGAGGGAGAACTTGAAGGATGAATGTTGGGTTCGAGAATTTCCCCTTACCTTGTATCTGAATGCTTCCTTCTATTTAAAATCCAGTATAATGACATTATATTAAATAAATATAAATCCAGAACAATTTTTAAAATAATAGGGTTCATTATGTTTTAATTTTGTCATATTATGTTCCTTTGGATAACTTATAGTGTTTAAAAACATTGTTCAGGGATGTTCGTTTTTATGGTTTTTCTTGGGTGGTTAACTTGTATTCTTAAATTGAAGTTTTGGTAGAACATGAGTAAATATCATGAAATGATATTACATGTAATTAATTATATTATAGGAGTTTTAATGATTTTATAATGAATTATATTAGATCCATGTGGATGAATCATTAGATAAGAATTAAATGATGGTTATTTGGGTCAATTTGGGCTGTTTTTGGATCACAACAAACTTGTTTTAACTTATCACTTAGTAATATGGACATAGTTTATTACCAGAACATTAAATAGAACATATTACATATAAAATATTCTGGTTCAACCATAAATATGGTTTCATGACTAGCTCTTAATGTAGAAATGGAAGAAGAAAGCTTGACGTTCTTGAAGGTGATAAATTAACACCTAATGAACAACATTCTATTTAATAAAATAAAAGGAAGAGGAAAAGGGGGTTGGATGATATAATATCCAATTGGAATCATAAAATTACATTATATGTATAATACTGTAGTTACAAAACAATTTGGATGAAGATAGGTGGGGAGAGATCAAGAAATGAACTTAAACGTGAAGGGAAAATAAATGAGAAGAGGGAGGGAAATTACCTCTTGAATCCTTCTCTTGAGAACCTCCTTAGAGCATACGATTGGCCTTTTGATGGGACCAGCAGCTCTAAGAAGTGGGGGAGGGTATAGGGAAGGTGTTTGGGTAGTGTTTAGAGAAGTCTTGGAGCTTGATAGGTGTGAGGAAATGATGGTGATAAGGGTGTCTTTTATAGTGGAGGAGAGAGGGGTTTCTTTAATATAAAATTAATTAGTTTATTAATTTACCCTAAGACTAGAAATATTGAGCTTTGATTGAACAAGAATACTAATTTTATCATGTGATCCCGAAAAAATTGGGCTTAAATCAGCAGAACATCATCTAGGACCTAATTAATCCATTATTTAGCATTTATTGTAAATTATCAGATTCTACTATTCATCAAAAAGTCAAGTATTTCAGAAAAATCCCAAAAAATTTACCTCTACCATTTATCGATGTGTAGAATCCAAAATTGTAGTACATTTTAAAAATATATCTTCTAAATATTATTAATTTAATATTTAATTAAAATCAAAATTTACATTAAAAAACAGTTTATAAGATTAAAACAGACTTTATAGTGCTTTCAAAAATATAATAGGGTCATATAAAATTATCTAAAAACAATAATGAATTGATTCAATAATTTATGAATACATTTTAGGAAAATAAATATTTTTTTAAATAATTAAATAATAGTAATTAATTTTTAATGACTTACAAAATACCAAAACGTTTACTAACGTAAAATTGTCACTTTCTAAGATGTCCAAATTTTATTTAATTATTCATAGGTAATGTTACTATTATGTTGGATCATTTAATATTAATAAGTTTCATATTACTATTTATAAGTGTATTTTACTATTCATAAGTGTAAGTTACTATTCGTTGAAAATTATTTTTGTTTTATTAGATTCCAAAAATCATCCTGAACACAATCGTGTTTGTCGGATTTTCAAAATTACAAACACAGAAGTGACAAACTTATGTTTAAGGATCACTTATCACATAGTAGTTTATTATATTGTGATTTCATATTATTTTATGACATAAATATAAGAAGGGAATTTTTATTAAAAAACTTTGGTTCGTTACATTCTTCCTCCCTTAAGAAATTTCGCCCCCAAAATTTCATTTTACACAAATAGGTGAGGGTACTTCTACTTCAATACCTCTTATGGTTCCCAAGTTACTTCCTAAAACTTATGGTTCCTCCCCAATACTTTGACAAGATGGTTTGTCTTTTAGCATAGAACTTTATCCCTCCGATCATAAATCATTACTGGCTACTCCTCATAGGAGAGATCATCTTCCAACTGCACCACATCTAATTTTAGTACATGTGAGTGGTCTGGTATGTACTTCCTCAGTAGTGATGCATGAAACACATCATGAACTTAATCCATATTCGGTAGGTACAAGACTATAGTCCACAACTCCTATGCGGTCAATGATATCGAAGGGGCCAATATACCTTGGGTTAGCTTCCCTTTCATCCCGAATCGCTTGACCCTCTTCCATGGAGATATTCTAAGGAAGGCTTTATCTCCAACATGGAACTCCAAGTCCCTTCATCAATTTTCAACATAGCTCTTTTGCCAATATTGAGTAGATTTGATGTCTTTTTGGATAACTTGAACCTTCTCTTTCATCTCTTGAATAAGTTCATGTCCAGGTAGCTTCCTTTCTCCATCTTCATCCCAACATGTTGGAGTTCTACATCTCTTTCCATAAAGAGCTTTATATGTATAAATATAGATACTCAAGGGGAATCTATTGTTGTATGAGAGCTCAACCAATGGGATATGTTTATCCCAACCACCTTTCAATTCAAGAGAGCAGGATCTTATCGTATTTTCAAGAATCTAAATAGTCCTTTCAGACTGGCCATCAGTTTGGGGGTGATAGGCCGTGATGAAATTTAATTTAGTACTCAAATCATGTTGAAGGATCCTCCGATATTTAGATGTGAAATTTGGATCATGGTCAGATACAATTGATAGTGTAACACCGTGAAATCTTACTAATTCCTTCACTTATATCATTGTAAGTTGATCAAGTGAGAGATCTTCCAGAATAGAGATAAAAAGGGAAGTCTTGGTGAGTCGGTCAACCACAACCCCTATCGCATTATTCCCATTTGATGTCTTCGGGAGACCCGTGACAAAGTCTATACTAACGTTTTCCCATTTCCACATGGGTATAGGCAATGATTTCATCATACACTTGGACTTTTTTCACTCGGATTTAAATTTCTGACATACCAAGCACCTTGATATATATTCCTCAATCGCCTTCTTCATGTTATCCCACCAGAAGTGTTCCCAGAGATCACAGTACATCTTGGTACTCCCAAGATGGATAGAGAATGTTGAGCTATGTGCATTGTCCAATATCTCCTTCTTTATCCTGAGTGATGAAGGCACACAAAGCCGTGTTCCAAACCAAATCACCCAATAATCATCGACATGGAACTCTTGTAGCTTCCCTTCTTTTTCTTCATTCACCCTCTTTTGTATCTCCACATCATCCCTTTGTGATTCCTTAATCTTCTCTTGGATGGATGGTTGTGCAATCATCTGGGCAAGGTTGGATGTATCCCCTGCCCTTATGATTTCCAAATCTATTTTTTGCTTATCCAAGAAGATAGGGTCTTTCCCAATCTGCAACATGTATAGAGTAGTAGGTTCTTTTTTCGTTAGAGCATCAGCTACCTTGTTCGCCTTTCCAGGATGATAGTGAATAGAGAAATCGTAACCCTTGATTAGCTCTAACCATCTCCTTTGACACATGTTGAGAACCTTTTGTATAAATATGTACTTGAGGCTCTTGTGGTCGGTGTATATGTCACACTTCTTGCCATAAAGGTAGTGCTTCCAGATCTTCAAGGAAAAAATCATAGCTGTCAACTCTAGACCATGTGTCGGGTAATTATACTCATGGATATTCAAATATCGTGAGGCGTAGGCTATCACATTATCATTTTTCATTATTACACAACCCGAGACTTTCTTTTAAGAATCACTGTATTTCACAAAACTATCTCCACTTTTCAGTAGTGTGAGTACAAGTGCAGTGATCAACCTTCTCTTTAGATCCATGAAGCTTCCCTTACATTCTTAAATCCAGACATAATTTACCCCTTTCCTTGTTAACTTAGTTAGTGGGCTTTACAATCGTGAAAAGTTTCTCACAAAACGTTGGTAGTACCCAACTAATCCAAGAAAACTAAAGATTTCTGTGACACTAGAGGGCATGGGCCATTCCTCAATCTCCTTTTTCATTGAAGGATCCACATAAATTCCCTCACTTGTGATCACACGTCCCAAGAACGTGACTTGCTTCATCCGGAAATCACACTTGGTGAACTAGGCGTACAACTTATCCTTTCTTAATATCGCCAACACAAGTCTTAGATTTTCTTCATGTTCCTCATTTCTCTTAGAGTAGATGAGAATATCATTGATAAAAACAACCAAAAATTTTTCAAGGTAATTTCTAAAGACTCTATTCATAAAATCCATGAAGATTGCAGGGTCATTAGTATGTTTTAAGGGCATCACCAAAAACTCATAGTGCCAATACCTTGTACGGAAGGAAGTTTATTGAATATCTTTTTTCTTCTCCTTTACCTGATGATATCGAGAACGAAGATCCACCATTGATATGTGTTGATATCCTCTTAACTGGTTGAACAAGTCATCAATCCTTGGGATAGGATACTTGTTATTTATGGTGATCTGGTCGAGTTCCCGATAATCGATACACTGCCGCATTGTTCCATCCTTCTTCTTCACAAAGAGCACCGGTGCACCCCAAGGTGATGCAATAGGAAATATGAACCCTTTGTCCAGATGCTCTTGCAGTTGCTTCTTTAACTCCTCCAGTTTGATAGGATTCATCCTATAGGGACACTTCGAGATAAGAGTAACTCCGAGTATGATTTCAATTGACAACACTACCTCATGATCCGGGGTGGGATTCCGGTTAACTCTTCAAGAAATACATCGCCGTATTCCCTCACGATGTTAATTTCCCCACGGTTGGCACTTTCCTTCAACTCAACCATTTGGTTGAGGTATGTTTCTTCATAGGGAATCAACACCCACACCATTGAAGTATTTTTCAAAGGAGATTCATGATCTTCCTAGAATTTGTAGAAGATATTGGGATGGTTCGGAATATAAAAAGATATTTTCTTTTCTCGATATTTGATATGTGCACTATATAACGAGAGCTAGTCCATTCCCATTATAGGGTTGAATTCCACCAAGGTAAGTATTAGAAGATTTGATGGAGGAATCATTCCAAAAAATCCAACAGGAGAAGAGTCAAACACTTGGGTTGCAATGATTGCACCACTTAGTGTTTTTATAGATATCTCCACATCAAGGTTTTGGGGCTTCGATTCTATAGTTCTAGAAAACTAGAAAGATATAAAGGAATGCGTAGAACGAGAATAAAATAAGTCTTTTTCCATCATTGGGTGAATAGGAAGTGTACCTTATATGACATCATTATCATGATCCACCTCCGTAGTAGTTATAAAATAAGCCTTCCCTTGTTCCTATGGCTTTGGTGGCTACTGATGCTGATTACCCACAAGAACTCAAGGTTTGGTGCACTGGTTTGCATAGTTCCATAGCTCCCTACAGTTGTATAATTGAACCATGAGTGGTTCTCTCCTTTCATTGGCTATATTATTCTTCCTTTTTTGTCTTTTCATCACTCTTTAACATTGTGTCCTTCTTTCCCACACTCGATACATTTCCCCACCCCTTTGAGGTAGTTTCCATTATGCAACATCCCACATTTTTGGCATATGGGTTATTGCTTTTTCTACCCACCTTTATCATTAGATCCACAAGCTTGAAACTCCAACTTTTTTTTCTTATCACCATAGCCATGGGACCATTCTCCAATATCTATCTCCACTTTGAGAGCACACTGAAAAACGTCTTCATAACTCCCAAAGTCTTGAATTGCAAGATCCTTTTGAAGGATTGGTTTTAATCCACTAAATAATCTAGCAATTTTCCTATCATTGTTGATAACAAACCCTTAATCACACCTTGTCAGCCTTGTGAAATCCGCTTCATAGGTTGTGACTGATTCTCCTTCTTTTTTCATGAGCACTATGAATTCTCTTTCCATCTTCGTGTGAAGAGTTCATGGGAAATACATATTAATAAACATTATCTTAATGTATTCCCATTCCATATATTCAATTTCCTCCCATGGAATTGTGTTCTTAATAAAAACCCATCATTGATTAGCTTCTCCATCAAGATGATAAATGGGTAGAGTCACCTTCTCAGTCTCAAAATAGTGAAGAAAAAAATGATCTTCTCCATGGACTTGACCCATTGTTCTACAACTAGTGGATTAGAATATACAAAAAATGTCTGTGGTCATTGCCGCATAAAACATTTTATGTCCACTTGCTCCCTCTTTGTTGAAGGAGGACATTCCCCATTATTATGGTCATTATTCATAACCAGATATAATTGGGTAAGAATCACCATGATTTTTTTAACTCCACCTCCCAAATCATTGGGGATGTCGTTTGGGAAATCATTGCATTGGCCATCGCAAGAGTTGTTGGCCTGATTTCTCTTGGCTCCCACCATTTTCTAAAATATAAGAGGTTAGAACAAAACATAAGTAAACAAGTCATGAATTACTTATTCATTTTAACAATTTTTAACAAAAATATAACATATGATATCCCTATGTAAATATTCTTGTTTTCATATTTGTACTTAATCTCATGCTGTAGGTTTTCCCTAGGGTTCACTAATCCAAATTCCCAAATTAACTAAACCTTGCCTCTGATACTAACTAAAATGACCCGACATTTTCTAAAATTACTATTACATCAGTTCAAAGATAAAAAACATAATAGTATTACACATAGAGGATCCAATGGTTTATTGTCAGGGAAAAACAAGGACCACATATAACAAATACAACATCTAGCATAAAAATTTATTTAATTTCTTCTTATCTAGCTTCGTATTGGAACTTTTCCTCTCCATAGTATATGTAGCCACCCAAGGATATACATAAAAAAGGGTGAGGTATGAGCCAAATAATATGATATATAAGAACAATATATCATGGGGTGAGAATAATCATAACATAGGCAGATGATCATGAACATGAAAGAAGCAAAAATAAATGACTTGAAATGTGGCAATGCATAAAAATTAAACATCATGTGTTAGTGGTTAACTTCAACACATACTTGTGAACCAATATACCATCTTGTTAATACATAATTTCACATTTACTCATGAGATTAATCACTTTACCCAATGCGTTGGAGCTCTCTATAATTCTGGGCACACCTGTCACATTTAAACATTCATATTGCGCTATATAATTCCGAGAGCACCCATCACATCATAGCATTATCATTTATCATGCATGACACAATGAACAAATAAAATAAAATATCATAACTAACCCATGAAAATTAATGGGTTTAATCTCATAAGAACACATTCATAAACATTGTGTTCCCAAAAGAAAGAGGGAACAACATACTTGATACAAGAACCATTAACCTAGAATGGGAGGTAAAAGGTGAGTTCTCAAAAGAAGAGGTCTTTTGGAAAACATTTTCATTGAATTAATCTTTAGTAGAAAACATGTATATCATAAAAAATGATAGATAATTTTGAGAAAATATTCTTAAGGAGTAACCATATCAAAAATTTAGTGAAAGAGGGAGAACCCAAAGGATGAAAGATGGGTTCGAGAATATCCCCCTACCTTGTATCTGAATGCTTCCTTCTCTTAAACATCCTATATAATGACATTATATTCATTAATTATAAATATTTAACCATATGTAAATTAATGGGGTTCATTCTGGATTCATTGTGTCATATTATGTTCCATTGTATGACTTATAGAGTTTAAAAACATTATTCAGGGATGTTCGTATTAATGGTTTTTCTTGGGAGGTTCACTTGTAATCATAAATTGAAGTTTGGCTAGAACATGAGTAAATATCAAAGAAATGAAATTAAATTTAATTAATGATATTATAGTAATTTTAATGATCTTATAATGATTTATATTAGATCCATGTGGATGAATCATTAGATAAGAATTAAATGATGGTTATTTGGGTCAATTAGGGCGGATTTTCGATCACAACGAACTTGTTTCAACATATCACTTACTAATATGGAGATAGGATATTTTAAAAACATTAAATAGAACATAATACATATAAAATATTCTGTCTATACCATAAAAATGGTTTCATGACCAGATATGAAGGTAGAAATGGAAGAATTAAGCATGTTGTTCTTGAAGGTGATAAATTAACACCTCACGAACAACGTTATCTTTAATAAAATAAAAGGAAGAGAGAAAGGGGTTTAAATGATATAATATCCCATTATAATCATAAAATTATAGTATATGTATAATAATGGAGTTACAATACAATTTGTATGATTATAGGTGGGAAGAGATCAAGAAATGAACATGAACTTGAATGGAAAATAAAGGAGAAGAGGGAGGGAAATTGCCTCTTGAACCCTTCTCTTGAGAACCACCTTAAGGGCCTAATCATGGTCTTTTAATGTGACCATCAGCTCTTGGAAGTAGGGTAAGGGGTAGGTAAGGTGTTTGGGAATAGTTTATAGAAGTCTTGGAGCTTGAGAGGTGTGAGGAATTTAGGGTTTGAAGGGGGGCTTTTATACTGGAGGGGAGAGGGGTTTCTTTAATATAAAATTCATTAGTTTATTAATTCCCCCTAATACAAGGAATAGTGAGTCTTGAATGACCATGTATAGTAATGTTATCATGAGATCCCGAACCAAGTGGGATTACATCAGTAGAGCATCATCAATGACTCAATTAATCCATTATTTAGCATTTATTATAAATTATCGGATACTACTATTAATCAAAAAGTCATGTATTTCATAAAAATCCCAAAAATTTATCCCTAAAATTTTTCTATGTTTAGAATCGAAAAATGAAATCCATTCTAAAAAAATAACTATCTAAATATTATTAATTTAATATTTAATTAAAATCATATTTTACTTTAAAAAACAGTTTTTTAGATTAAACCTGATTTTATAGAGCTTTCAAAAATTACTTAGGGTCTTATAAAATTATCTAAAAACAATAATACATTGATTTAATAATTTTTGAATACATTTTAGGGAAATAAATATTATTTTAAATTAGTTAATTAATTATAATAAATTATTTATGACTTACAAAATACCAAAACGTATACTAAGGTCAAATTGTCACTTTCCAAGATGTCTAAATATTATTTAATTATTCATAGGTAATGTTACTCTTATGTTGATTGATTTACTATTCATAAGGGTCATATTACTATTCATAATAGTATGTTACTATTCGTTAGGGTAGGTTACTATTCACCAACAAATATTTTTGTTTTATTAGATTCCAAAAAACATCTTGAACACAACTGTGTATGTCAAATTGTCAAAATTCCAAACACAGAAGAGAGAAACTTATGTTTAAAGGTAACGTATCACATAATAGTTGATTATGTTGTGATTTCATATTATTTTATTACATAATTATAAGAAGGGAATTTTCATTGAAAAAATTTGGGTCGTTACAGGACCACACCCACAAAACCTCCCATGTGAGAATAATGTGTGGTGGGGCCCACACGAGAGCCTAACCCCTCAACTCCCCCTTAAACTAACATGAACCCCCCCCATATTAACTCTTAAAACTATCCACCTCCTCTATTTTAATTTTAATCTTTCCACCTCCCTTCTCTATTAATTATGTCATCCCATCTAATTAATATATTCATTAATTAATTGGCACCTCTTTTTTATTCAATTTGAATTGAATGAGAATTCCATTAAAATTGTGGGGTATTATTATAATATGGTATTGTTAAATATTTTGGTGGGAAAAC
This sequence comes from Viscum album, assembly GCA_963277665.1. Taxonomy (NCBI): domain Eukaryota; kingdom Viridiplantae; phylum Streptophyta; class Magnoliopsida; order Santalales; family Viscaceae; genus Viscum; species Viscum album. The sequence goes on from OY728151.1 coordinate 168,937,236, forward strand.
CTTTGGAAAATTAGAAGAAAGGTGTTCTTCTCTCGACGAAGAACACCATTCTACAGCGAAGAATATCTCTGAAAAATAACGCGAAGAAATTCTTTGAACAACACTACCTCCTTGGACGCACCCCGATGTCAAGGACTCTACGCCGTCTTCAGATTCTATTTACACGTCACGACAACATCTATTCTTACAAATTTGATTGGATGACACCATTTTTCAAGACACTCGACATCCGTAGATTGACTACGATCAAAATAAATTATGAGGTAGAGGGTTTGTATAATTTAAATTGAATACCACCATAAGCAGAGGGAGCGAGCCGAACGAATGCGGCTCGAAGACCGTCTGTTATTTTTTTCTATTCGCATTGAAGACAGTGTTAGAAGAGGTGGTACTGACTAGTGTTAGTGACAATCAGGGTTGGCAATGACCGAAGGCAGAGGCAACAATGGTGGCCACATGCCAGCCCGAAAAGGACCGGGACACCGGGTGCCGCACAGAAGGGAGACCGCGGCCCGCAAACACGGGTCACTCGACCGAAGATGAACTGGCTGGCAGACGGTCAGCCGGGCTTGGAAGACCCCATGACGCCCTCTTGGTGCTGCGATGGGGGAACAGCGGCCTGCCCATGTGGGCCGCTCGTGCCGAAGGAGACCGGATGGCTTTGGTCGACCGGGCAAGAGGGGGGCGCCACTCGGCGCTGCCATTTTGAAAAAACGGGGGCCGCACACCAAGTTTCGCATGACCAGCTGGCCAAGCCATGGCCAGTTGGCCAATCCACGGCCAGCTAGCCAAGACACGACTAGCCGTGGGCCGGGCCGCGCCCTACTAGGCTGAACCTGGACTCGGGTAGAGTTGACCCGGTTCAGGCCAACCCATGGCGGGTTGGGTCGGACCGGACCGGACCCAAACCCCCCTCTTCAGACCCATTTTAGTATATCCCCCATAACATGAGCTAAGAACCTCCAATCAATGAAAAATCAGTTGTGTAGGATTTCGTGGATCGAGGCGGTCGTTTCGGTATATTACACTCAATGTTTTGGAGAAGTTTGTGTATGGCCGAGTTGATTCGAACTTGATACCAACCGAGCCCTCAGAGAGGAAACACTTATAACTTAAGAATAAGAAGTATGATTGACGTGTCATCAACTATGTTGGTTTAATTTTGACGGGAAGGTCCTTTTGGAATACTTCACATAGGATTCATATTATATTACAGTATGGCCGGGTTGGATTGTACCCAAAATCCAACCGGGTCCCTAGAACGGAATAGCTAAAAACTCTCAGACCGGGCATCTAATTGATGTGTTGTATGTCACGTTGGCTTCCTAATGATGAGATGGAACTTTGGGATACATCCACTAAAGACTTCCTGATAGTTGATGTATTGCCCCTTTTTGCTCGAGAAGTGGTCCCTCCCAGAATCAATCATGCTGTGTGCAGGGACCCTAAAGATGGCTTCGACGACAATGACTTCCGTACTAGGATCCTCTGTGGGTTCGACGATGATGAATTCCATACTAGGATCCTCCGTGGGTTCTATGATGATGATTTTAGTACTAGGATCCTCTTTGGGTTCGATGACGATGACTTTCGTACTAGGATCCTCTGTGGGTTCGACGACGATGACTTCTATACTAGGATCTTCTCTCGGTTCGACGACGAGGACTTCTGCACAATGATCCTCCGTGGGTTCGACAATGATGACTACAATAATTGGATCCTTCGTGGTTTCAACGACGACGTTTACCGTACTGGAATCCTCATTGGGTTCGATGACGATGACTTCTGTACGGGGATCCTCTGTGGGTTTGACAACGATGACTTCTGTACTTGTATCCTTAGTGGGTCCGACAGAGTAGCTAGTCTTGTATCCTGAGTGGGTCCAACAGCTTAGCTAGTCTAGTATCCTATGTCGGTCCGACATCTTAGATGAATCAGTGACTACATCTAATAATAATTATCCTTATACGAAGATGTATACCTGTGTGAGGTGAGTCTTGACTTAAAATCATTATCATCGATGTGATTGACTTTACGTCCTGTGTAGACTGGGATGTGCTTGAACTCGAGAGTTGGAGCCGATCTGAGATTTATAACTTTGGTATATGTAAGGGTGCATACCTAAGTAGGGTTGGTTGATACTTCATATTTGTATCTCTCTTCTATGGTTTATCCTTTGTGGATTTTGGGAGACCATCTAGGGTTTCGGGGTACCTACTTGGTATCGTATACTCACACCTACATGGGATATGCCCATGGTACGTTGTGTTGGATGCAGATGACAGACATCACTAATCGAGGTAGAGACTTGTAGAGATATTGGGTACCCAGAGGTGGGTCACATGGTGAGACATAACTGGAGCAGACGGATGGACCTGAGGAGATGAGGAGGCCATCTGTACCCACCCTTCAGTTGGGATTCCTTGAGGACAACTCAGTATATCCTGTTTTACTTTAATCTAATTGTACTAGCTTTTCAGTTGTACTGTACTTACTATTGGGCTTGTATTTATGGCCCCTTTCCTTTTAGAACATACATTTGTATACAATTTTACTTAGTGATAACTTTTCTTGCATACTCTGTTGTTTTTTTTACATTGTTTATAATAGAAATACCTTCCCAGTATTGGGATTTACTCCTTTGGTTCTAGTCGTTATCCCCTGGCCTATGTAAGGCGGGCTTGGAGTAGTCACGACATGGGCCCCTAGGACAGTTTATGAAAAATTGGTATCAGAAAAGTTGGTTCTACCATAGAACACATGACTCTGATCATTCTTATTTGTGAAGAAATAATGTTAAGAGTATTGGGTGTGGTTTTTAGTCCAAGGTGTCCAGTATTGGTGCAGCGGTAGACGTATCCATACACCAGGACACTGACATCTGATTTCTAACTATGTGCACGAAAACACTGATTGTGTGTGTGTTACCTTTGAAAAGTTTTCATTTTGATTACTTTATGTAAGCTCAACAGGTATACTGTTTGACCATGGGGCACATGTTTCTTTCAGGATGGCCCCATGAAGGCATCCAACTAGGGTTCCGAGTTACATATGAGATGGTAGCCCAAAAAGCGATGAGGCCTCGGTGTAGGGACCCATTATAGTGGAGGCACCATCATTACCACTACCCATTGTACCACTATCCCTAGTAGCTGAGAGTGCACGCCGCCTGAGTGGATTGCAAGAGTTCTACTGATTGAGGCCGCCTAGGTTTAGCAGAGAGACAAACCCCTATGCAGCTAAGGATTGGCTGGTGGCTATTTTCAGAGTATTTATATTGGTAGGGACACCAGCCGACCTCATGTTGATCCTTGCCGCGAGTCTCCTGCTTGCAGCGGCAACCAGATGGTGGATCCTGAGGCTTCTGGTTCATGAAGAGGCATCATTACTCTAGACAGACTTCGACAACATGTTCCAGGAAGAGTTTGTACCAGCCACCCTTCGTGCGGTATGGATTCAGGAGTTACATCATCTACAGTAGGGCAACATGATAGTAGCTCAGTACACAGCGATGTTCACTGAACTCTCATGCTACTCCACAAATATGGTACAAGTACCGTTCTTCAGAGCCCAGACCTTTGAGCAGGTTCTCAAGAATGAGATCTGGGCTACTATGATATCCATCAACATCCTGAAGCAGTTGGGGGTGTTGGAGAGAGCCCTACTAGTGGAGAGTTTTCTCGCTGAGAAGTCACCAGCAGCGAGACCCTACGAAAGACGATATGTAGAAAAGTCTTCTACAGCCGGTAGTAGAAAGTTGACTCAGAGGTCCAAGAGGACCAGGCCATAAGGTGGGAGACCTCAGGATATAGGTTCGGTTGTGTGCGACACACGAAACAGCGCCAGACATACGAGGAGTAGGTAGTTCTATACATGCGGCGGTCAGGGTCACATGGCTCGAGACTACCTGAACCACCCTGTAGATGAGAAACAGGCAGTAGAGGGATCTCCCAGGAAGAGGCAGAGGTTCGACCATGGTGGTCCGCCGAGTTTAAGAGGATGTGGAAGTAGAGCTGGTCAAGAAGTAGGTTGTGGATGACGTTACAAGGCCCTACCACCACCACCACCACCACCAAGAGGTCCACTCGGACCATAGGGAATGGCTGGATAGGGGAGAGCTCAGCTTTAGGAAGCTGAGGCCTACGACCATAGTGCTCTAGGAGAATGTGGAAAGGAGCATGACTAGCTCTAGTAATGGAGGCTTTTGTTCATGATTATTCTAGCTTTGTTGATGTAATTTTTTGTGGTTGATATGTGTCTTTGTATTGTGAGCTATTTTAATAAAAGTCACATGTCCATGTGATGTTTTCTTTCCCACATTTTTGTATGGTTGATACTGAAAGTTCTAGTTAAAACCGTTTACTGGAACCTCACATTCGAGATTCTTACTGGAGGAGAACCAGTGACCACACACTGCTTCCGATTGTGTGACTCATCCCTTTGATGTGAGATTAATGGTTGGATCTATTGGTAGTATCATCGAGGCCTTACGACGTCGCCCATGGCATGAAATAGTACCATCCACATCAGGATTGATTGTATTAGGCAAAGAACTTGGTTCATCTAGGGGATGAGATGGATTTCTCTTTTCAGAAAAGGATAAATCATAGCATCTCTTGTAGGATGTAAGCGAAAAAGGGTGTAGTTGATTTCTTTACAAATGTCTAGTCACAGCCATAGTTTTTTGAGCGAATGGTTTACAGTTACTCTAATCTCAAAAGTCACACGTGTGTCTTCTCATAGAAGGACCTGGACCTGAGACAGTGATGTTGGATTTAGTTACACCGGGACTATGACATTGATATAGTCTATACTCATGGGAAGGGGAATGTTGTAGCAGATGCTCTATGTTATAGATCAGGCATTCAGCTACAAGAAGAGGCGACCAAGCAGCTGGCCGCATTGCCGATATCCATTGTGGATAGGGATGGAGAAGCCTTTCTGTAGTCCCTCACAGTCACTCCTCAACTACTTCAGTGAGTCAGAGATGGTGCAGGCTACGATGGAGAAGGTGCAGATTAGCCAGGAGCGAATTAAGACTGCACAAAGTAGATAGAAGTCCTATGCTGATAGGAGACAGAGACCACTAGAGTTTGAGGATAGCGACCATGCCTTCTTACGCGTCTCACCTCAACGAGGACTATGGAGATTTGGCCGAGGCGGTAAGTTGTTTCCATGATTCATCAGACCGTTACAGGTCCTCAGTAGGTTAGGCAATGTGGCTTACCACCTGGCCCGTCCACATCAGCTGCATAGGGTGCACAATGTCTTCCAGGTATATCAGCTGAGGAGATACTTGCACGACCTATCCCGCATAATCGGCCACAGGGAGCTAGATATCAATGACAAGGTGACATTTACGGAAGTCTCGATGGAGATCGATTATAGAAAGGAGCAGGTCATACATGGATAGTTGATTCCTCTGGTGCATATTCACTGGCAGCACAGGAACCTATAGGAGAGAACTTTGGAGAGGGAGGCTCAGATGCGTGCTCAGTACCCCCATTTTTTCCCCAAGTGTGTGTTGTATTTTTACAGGGATGTAAAGCCCTGAGGTGGGGGTTATGTAAAGTATTGGAAATTTCAAGGTATTTTTTTCATAAATACTATGGAAATTTATAAGTCTTCGGTTTCTGAAGGCACTTGATTCCGAGGCCCGGTGTTCCTGGAATAAATTTATGATGTTTTGTTCAGTTACCTTTAGTAATCATATGTGTAGGTTTTACTATCATATGAACCGGTGCTAGGAATAGGAATCTGAGTGCACTGATGAACTTGCTGCACCGGTTTTCGCTTATGGGGACCATTCCCATAGTTGTGTTTGTTCAAGAGTAGATTTTTTAATTTGGGGATTCGTAACAAATTAGAATAAAACTGTGGTGATACATTAAGTGTACAAATTTTTATTTAATTTATTAAGTGGTGGTTATTCCCTACAAGGGGATGTTAGAGGTGGGTCCCACACCCATATAAACTCACATGTGAGGATAATGTGTGGTGGGTCCCACACGAGAGCCAAACCCCACAACTCCCCTTTAAACTCCGATGAACCCCCCTTTAACTCTTAAAACCCTCCACCTCTTCTCTTTAAATTTTAAACATTCCACCTCCCTTATCTCTTAATTATGCCAACCCATCTAATTAATATCATCATTAATTAATTATAACCTCTTTTTTAATCAATTTGAATTTCATGGTAATTATATTCAAACTGGAGTGTCTAATTATAATATGGGCTTGGAAAATATTTCAGTGGGGAAACCTTTGGAGAACTAGAAGAAAGGTGTTCTTCTGTTGATGAAGAACACCATTCTTCAGTGAAGAAAATCTCCGAAGAAGAACACGAAGAACATATTCGAATGACGATTCCTCCTCAGACACACACCGACATCAAGGAGTCTACGTCGTCTTCATATTCTCTTTCTGCATCACGATAAAGACTTTTCTTCCTACATTGATGGGATGACACCATTTTCCATGTCATCCGACTTCCATGGCTCGACGAATTGCGACATCAATTACAAGTTAGGCGGATTGTATAAATTAAATTGAATAAATTATACCTTTGTTTTGGTAGAATGCATTTAATCGTCTATGGCCATTTTTTACTGCCTTATGCGGATGGGTTTGGCCGAACGAACATAGATAGATGACCCTCCCTTGTTTCATTATTTTTTATTCATGATGGAGATGAGGTTGGAAGAGGTGGAGGTGACTGGAGTTGGCGTCGATCGGGGTGGCGACGACCGAAGGCAGTGGCGGCAATGATAACCATGAGCTGGACCAAAGTGGACCGCAGCACCGGGTGCTGTGCTAGGGGAACAGCGGCCCGCCCATGCAGGTCACTCACGCCAGAGGAGATAGGCCGGCTTCGGCCGGCCGGGTAAGAGGGGTAGCGCCGCTCGGCGCCACCGTTTTGGAAAACTAGGGGTCATGACCCCCATTTTGCTCGGCCAGTAGGCTGAGCTGGGGCCATCCACGGGGCCGGGCTGCACCCTACTGGGATAGTCTAGGGCCCATGTCCGGTCGACCCAGTTTGGGCTGACCATGGGCGGGTTGGTCCGTGTCGGACAAGACCCAACCCCCCCTCTTCAGACCCATTTTAGTATTTTGATCATAAGAGGAGCTACGGACCTCCGATAGACGTACTGTCAGTTGGCTGGGATTATTTGGATCGAGTGGGTCATTTTGGTATATTACACTCAAGGTTTTGTTGATGTTTGGGTATGGCCGTGTTGGTTTGAACTCGAAACCAACAAGGCTCTTGGAGTGGAAACATTTATAACTTAAGGACCAGACGTCCGATTGATGTGCCGCCAACAAAATTGGTTTACTTTTGACGAGATAGTCCCTTTGGAAAACTCTACTCAGGATTCAGATGAGATTGGAGTATTGCAGGGTTTGATTGCACCCAAAATTCAACCGGTCCTTCAGAACGATAAAGCTAATAACTCTCAGACCGAGTGTCCGATTGACGCACTAGCTATCGCATTGGGTTCTTTATGATGATATGAAAGATTATGATACATAAAATTAGGAAATTGTGATAGTTTATGTATCAAACCCATTTAGCTCGAGGAGCAGACTCTCCCAGAATCGAGCGTGCTGTGTGCGGGAACCCTAGAGCTGGCTTCGAAGATGATGACTTCAATACGAGGATCCTTCGTGGGTTCCACAACGATGATGTCCATACTAGTATCCTCAATGGGTTTGAAGATGATTAATTCCATACTAGGATCCTTTGGGGGTTTGCTGACGATGACTTCTGTACTAGGATCCTCCATGGGTTCTACAACGTGGACTTCCGTACTAGGATCTTCCGTGGGTTCGACGGTGATGACTTCTGTACTAGGATCATCCTTGGGTTTGACGAAGACGACTACCATAATAGGATCCTCCACGTGTTTGACAACAACATATACCATACTGGAATCTTCCGTGGGTTCGACGATGATGACTTCTTTACTAGGATCATCCATGGGTTCGACAGCAATGACTTCTGTACTTGTATCCTGAGTGGGTCGGACAGAGTAGATAGTCTTGTATCCTGAGTGGGTCCGACAGCTTAGCTGGTCTAGTAACCTATGTGGGTCTGATAGCTTAGATGAATCCATGACTACATATGATCATCAATATAGTTATATGAAATATGTATTCTTGTGTGAGCTGAGTCTGGACTTACAATCATTATCATCGATGTGACTGACATTACTTCCTATGTGGACTTGGATGTGCTTGATCTCGAGAGTTGGTGCCGATCTAAGATTGATAACTTAGGTATATGTATGGTCATATAACTATTTAGGGTTGGTTTATACTTCGTGTTTGTATCACTCTTCCATGGATTATATTTAGTTGATTCTGGTAGACCTCCAGGGGTCTCAGGGTCCCTATTGAGTATCGTATACTCACCCCTGCACGGGCTACGCCCGCACTACGTTGACTTGGATGCAGATGACAGACAAAAATTATTGAGGTAGAGACTTGTAGAGATGGACAATACCCGGAGGTGGACCACTTGGCGAGACATACACGGAGTAGACGAACGGAACCGAGGAGATGAGGAGGCTATCTGTACCCACCCTTCAAGTGGGATTCCTGGAGGAAAACTCTGTAGATGTTGTTTTCAATTACTGCAATTGTACTATCTTTTCAGTTGTACTGTACATACTATTGGGATTGTATTTCCGGTGCCTTTCCTTTCAGCACTTACTTTTGAATACAGTTTTACTTAGTTCTTACTTCAGATGTATACTCTATTGTTTTTGTTTATTTATTTTAAAGGCAATTCCTTCCCAGTATATGGATTTACAACTTTGGTGCTAGTCTCAAGCAAATGGCCTATGGAAGGTGGGATTGGGGTAGTCACAGCACGGGCCCTGAGGACAGGTCGTAAAAAATTGGTATCATAGGAGTCAGTTCTACAGTAGAACTCAGGTCTCTGATCATTATCATATGTGAAATAGTAGTGTTAAGAGTATAGAGTGTGGTTTTTAGTCCAGGGTGTCCAGTGTTGGTGCGGCGACCGATGTATCCACACACCAGGAACTTGACCACTAATTTCTAACTCAGTGCATGAAAACACTAATTGTGTGTGTGTTTCCTTTGAAAATTTTTCTTTGTGATTACTTTCTGTCAGCTCACCAGGTATACTGTTTGACTATGGAGCACCTGTTTCTTTCAGGATGGACCCACGAAGGTAGTCGGCTAGAGTTCTGAGTTACGTACAAGAAGGTAGCCCACTAAGCGATGAGTCCTCAATCCACGACCCCATTATAACGGAGGCACCAGTGATACCACTACCCATTGGGCCACCGATACCACTAATCCCAGCAGTTGAGAGTGCACGCCGCCTATGTGCGTTGCACGAGTTCCAACGACAGACGCCACCCAGGTTGCGTGGAGAGATGGACCCATAGGTATTTGAGGATTGGCCGGAGGCTATCATTAGAGTTTTCATATTTGTTGGCAAACCACCCGGCCTCATGGTGATCCTTGTCGTGAGTCTCTAGTATCAAGCAGCATGCAGATGGTAGAGCCTGATTCTCCAGGTGCATGACGAGGCATTACTACTCTAGACAGACATCGAGAGCCTATTCTGGGAAGAGTTTGTATCAGCCCACCTTTTTGTGGTGCAGATTCAAGATTTAATTCATCTACTGTAGTGCAGCATGACAGTAGCTCAGTACTCAGCGAGGTTCACTGACCTCTCATTCTACTCCACAGATATGGTGTGAGACTCGTTCATCAGGGCCCAGACCATCGAGCAGGGACTCAAGAATGAGATCAGGGCTTCGATGATCTCCCTCAACATCCCATCGCAGGCGGTGGTGATGAAGAGAGCCCTACTAGTGGAGAGTTTTGTCGCTGAGAAGTCACCTGCAGAAAGACCCCCCGCAGGACGACACATAGTGGATACTTCTACAGCCAGGAGTAGAAAATTGACGCAGAGGTCTAAACGTACCAGGCCATCACATTGGTGACCTCAGGCTACAGTTCGTTTGTGCGGGGAACACGAAACAATTCCATCCATATGAGGAGAACCCAATTCATTTCAAGTGGTGGGCATGGTCACATGGCTCGAGACTTCCCGACGAACCCTGCAGATGAGCATCAGGTAGTAGAGGGATCTCGCAGGCCGAGGAAGAGGTTCAACCATGGTGGTTCAATGGTAGTAGGTGGACATGGCAGAGGAGCTAGCCGAGCAGTATATGGTGGATGACTTTACGAGGCCCTACCACCACCACCACCAAGTGGTCCTCCCTGACCTCAGAGAATGGGTGGACATGGGAGAACTTAGATTCAGGCCACCGAGGCCTATGACCATAGTGCTCTGAGAGCATGTGGACAACAGTGGGACTAGCTCCAGTCATGGAGAATTTTTTTAATTATTCTTCTATCTTTTTTGATTTCATTGTTAGTGGTTGTTATGTGTCTTTGTTCGATGAGTTTCTGAAATAAAAATACACATTTCCATCTGATGTTTTGTTTCCTACCTTCTTGTATGGTTGATACTAAGCAGTTTTGGTTAAAATGGTTGACTTGACCCTCAAATTTGAGATTCCTACTGGAGGAGACCCAATGACCACACACTGCTACCAATAGTGTGACTCCACCCTTGGAGGTAATAGTAACAGTTGTATCTCTTGGTAGTAGCGTCAATGCCTTACGACATCGTCCATGGTCGATTTCTCTGGTGTGCATTCACTGGCAGCATGAGAACCTCCGGGAGAGCACTTAGCAGCGGGAGGCTCATATGCGTGCTCAGTACCCCCCATTTGTTCCCCTAGTGTGTGTTTAAGCTTTAAGGGGACATAAATCCCTGAGCTTTGGGTAATATAAAGACCTGGAAATTTCAATGAAATTTTATTTCCTAAATACTTTGTAATTTTACGAGTCCACTGTTTCTGAAGGAACATGGTTCCGAGGCCCGGTGTGCCCGGAATCAATTTCTGATGTTTTGGTCGGTTACATTAAGTAAACGTACGTGCGAGTTTTTCTATCTTTTTAATCAGTACTCGTAATTGAAATATGAGGGCACTGATGAACTCGAAGTTCTTATATTCGCTTAAGGGGACCTTTACCATAGTTTCATTTGGTCGAGAGTAGAAGTTTTAATTTTGGGATTCGTAACAATTTAAAATAAAATTGTTGTGATACATTAAGTGTACACAATTTCATTTAATTTATTAAGTTGTGGTTATTTTCTACAAGGGGAATTTAGAGGTGGGTCCCACACCCACATAACCTCCCATGTGAGGATAATCTGTGGTGGGTCCCACACGGAGCATAACTACTAAACTCCCCCTTAAACTCACATGATACCCCCCCTTCATAACTCTTAAAACTCTCCACCTCCTCTCTTTTAATTTTAAACTTTCCACCTCGCTTATCCCTAAATTATGCCATCCCATCTAATTAATATATTCTATAATTAATTGGAACCTTTTTTGAATCAATTTGAATTACATGGAAATTCTATTAAAATTGGTGTGTCTTATTATAATATGGGCTTGGTAAATATTTTGGTGGGGAAACCTCTGGAGAATTAGAAGAAAGGTATTCTTATATCGATGAAGAACATCATTCTTCAGCACAGAACATCTCTGACGAAGAACACGAAGAACTTCTTCGAACAACACTTCCTCTTAGGATGCACCCTGACATCAAGGAATCTATGTCGTCTTCATATTCTCTTTATGTGTCACGATAACAACTCTTCCTCCAATGTTGACAGGACGAAACTATTTTCTACGACACTCGACTTCCGCGGCTCGACGACGTGTGATGTAAATTACAAGGTAGGGGGTTTGTATAATTTAAATTTAATAAATTATACCTTTGTTCATGTTGAATGCAATTAATCATCTATGGCCATTTGTTACCGCCTTACGTGGAGGGCCCGGGCCGAACGAACACGGCCCAACGACCCTCCATTTTTTGTTGTTTTTATTATCGATGGAGACGGTGTTGGAAGATTTTAAAGAGACCGGAGTTGGAGATGATCAGGGGTGGCGATGACTGATGACTATGGTGGCAACGGCGGCCGCATGGCGACATGAAGAGGAAAGCGACACCAGGTGCCACGCAGAAGGGAGACTGTGGCCCGCAACCACGAGCTGCTCAGCCGAAGATGAACCAGCTGATAGGTGGCCGGCCGGGCTGGGAATACCATGAGGCACCCTCCTGGTAGTGCTCTGGGGGAACAACGGTCAGCCCATGTGGGCCGCTGATGTTAGAGGAGACGGGTCGGCATCGGCTGATCAGGCAGGAGGGGTGACGCCGCTCGGCGCCGCCGTTTCGGAAAACCGGGGGCCGCGCCCCCCATTTCGCTCGGCATGCTGGCCAGGCCTGGCCTGCAATGGGCCGGGCTGCACCCTACTATGTCGAACCCGGACCTGGTTCGGGTCGACCTAGTTTGGGCCAACCTAGGGTGGCTTGTGCCGGGTCGGACCGGACCCAAATCCCCCTCTTCGAGCCCATTTTAGTATTTTCTCCCGTAACTTTAGCTACAAACCTCCGATCGATGCACCATCAGTTACTTAGGATTCCTTGGATCGATTCGGTATTTTTGGTATATTACAGTCAAGGTTTTGGTGAAGTTGGTGTTTGGCTGGGTTAGTTCGAACACGAAAATAGACGGGCCCTCTAAGCGGAAAGGCATATAACTTAAGGACTGGACGTCCAATTGACGTGACGTAAACTACGTTGGTTTAATTTTGATGAGACTGTTCTTTTTTCATACTCCACATGGGATTTGGATGAGATTGGATTGTGTCCAGGTTGAATTGCACCCAAAATTCAACCAGACCCCTAAAACAGAAAAGACAATAACTCTCAGACCGGGTGTATGATTGTCGTGCCGTCTATTGCGTTGGGTTACTTAGGATGAGACGGAACTTCGGGATACATCAACTCAGAACATCAATTATACACTATTCTATGATGGTTATTCAATATTTCTTCATGACGGATTCTGTTTTATGAAACACTTATTATGCATTTGAGATCACCCATTGTTTATTTTCTTGTCCCCATGACATGAATAAGAATACATTGATTCATTTCAAGGATTAAAGTATGTTTCTTATGCAATGTTATAATATTTCAAATAACTGGTAAAAAATGTTGTTTCTTATTTTCTAATAATTCTATACTGATTGATCGTGTGTGGTGTGATCTAATGTATCATATAGAAACATAAAAATGTATTCATTTTCTAGAGATTACAATATTTAGTGTTTTAATGTTTCATATTGTACAATATTTAGTTCGAAATATTAGAATTATATGTTATATTAACATACCATACCTATGAATTATGATAATCTGTTAGAGTTTTTAAGAAAATGTTAGTGTTTTTTATCAAATTTCTCCATATCCAGGATGGATTTGGGTTAACTAAGTGATTTTAATTTTTTAGTGATGGATCCTGGAGTAAGGAATGAAATAAAGACCCATGTATAATGTTGGTATTACCCTAGTATGAATGTCAATATAGTGGTTTTTGGTATTCATCATATGATAAATATATTAGGGTAACTCACACATGTATTGATTTTTATGATTTCATGAATGGGGAAACCAATGAGGGGGGGGGGAGCTTCTGTAAAGGATATAATTATTATTCTTTAATAACTATCTCCTGTTATGATATAAAATATCAAAATATCTCAATTTTCTAGAAATTGGAAAAAATTAGAGTTTCTTAAACATCCAGGTGATAAATTCTGTTGAAGGAAAAATCAGCAACGTATCACATGTCTAGTACATTGGAAGAATTGGTTGGTTAAATACATAATAAATATATGAGTTTAAGACCAGTGTGTAGAAAAATCCAGAAATTCACATTATTTTGAAAGAATGAAATAATATAATAAGGGCTAATTCCTTAATACTTAGAAGGAATGAAATTATTAAAACCCATTCCCCAACTCTCTTAGATGGCCCTGATAGTTTTTTGTGATTATTATAATAAATTACTCTAAATATTATGAATAATAAGTGAACCAGTTGTAAATAAATCTTTAACATTAGAGAGTAAAATGAGTTAGATGTGAAATTTAGAATGTGTGATAGTTGATTTTAGGATGTTTCTTCTCATAGTGATATTTTAACGATGAATGGAATATCTTTGTAACATTCTATGAAAATATTCAACCAAATAGTACCCCTTGTAGTGGAATTTAACCCTTGAGAAATTTAAATATGGGTAAATATTGTTAAATAAAACTATATATTTTTGTGATGTGGTGTTTTTTATCAACGGAATTTTGTTATGAATATTTTGATAAAACATCATATGATTATTCTAATAATAATTTTTAGTATGTAGATTATTATAATGTGATTTTTGTAATTATATATCTAATTATACTATTCTCCAAAGAAATTGATTTTTGTGATAATTATATTATTTTAGAAAATATTATAAATAATTTATAGATTAAATTTAGGGTTAGTATATTCTATTACAAATAGATCATTGGAAATATTTACAAAATTTAATTGTCGTTTTTTTTTGAATGATTCATATTTTGGAATTTTCAATTAAGGAATATAGATTGTGAAGTGGGAAAAGATGTTTGGGATTAAATAATAATTTTTTTGGAATTATAAATTTTCTTTTCTAATTCAATAAAACATATTTTACAAGTTTGAATTTAATATTTTTATTATATAATGAGTTTGGACATTTATTTTTATTAATGTTAATACACATTTTTTATTATTTTTTCCATTGAAAAACTATTATGTTTTAGATAGGTGGAATAAATTGTCCTCATCTCGTTGATCAAATTTACGATTAAATGATTATTTTAGACATTAATACATCAAAAATTCAGTATGATCTAGATTATTCACATTGAAGGATGAAGTATTTTCAGTAAAATGAGATAATATAATGTAAAAATTGTCATAATTTTTATACCAATTTTAAATGACATTATCACAATAAAAAATATGAAGTTAGAAAATTTGAGTAATATATATAATTTAACACTAAACTACAAAATATTATTAAAAAAACTCTTTTTCAAATAGAAGCCATTTATAATTTAATGCATCATATGCTAAGAGGTGAAAACCTTCTGATTAATGTCGATCAAAAATTATATAACTAATTTTATAAATTTCTGATGGTATATTATAATTATAATATGAGAACTTAAATTAAATGAATTTTATTTTATTTTGTGGAGAATGTAATATGACAATTTGTTGTTTATATTAAAGGGGCATTATGTTCAATAACGAACACCACACAGAACATCATGATTAAATAAATGATTAATAATATAATTCAAATATGATAATTATTAAATTTAGGTTTTTATGTGTATGTGAATAAGAATAAATTTATTTTTAAATAAATATATAATTTTACACATTAATAAAATTCATGATAAATCATTAATTGATTTTGGATTGGTTAGAAGTAAAGATTTAATCTTATGGTAGCAAAATGTATATTTTTAATGAAATGGGTTTTTAACTGAAATGTTTTTGGTTACTATTCATAAATTATTCTAATGGAATCATTATTTTATATATAAAATTTAATTCATTAACATTTATCTACCTATATTTATTAGAAACAGAATAATTATAAATTCATTTTTTGATAATTTTTTTTTCAGTTTGTGTGTATATATTATAACTAATTTCTTCAATATTTAGAAATATTAATTTTTAAAAATGGATATTATATTAGAAATCATAATTTCATATTATTCTTAGGGTAAATATTTACCCGAAAATCATAGTCAGATGCATTCCCTTGACCTTTTATTAAAAGAAAGAAAAGTGCAGCAAGCAGTTACAACAAGGTAAAAGAACAACTACATATCAAAAAAGTCAGATCCATCACCACATCCACAATGAAGTGCTTCCTCCGTCGTAGCCAATTCCCACTCTGAACTATCATACTGCTTAAAAATCATGGCATACATCCTTCTGATATTCAATTTTTTCAAGGAAAGATACTCCTTATAAGAATTCACTGCCGAAGTCTCCTTCCCGATGGAGGACCTGGTGGACATTGACTTTGGCTGGTGAAAATAGTCTTTTTTTGTCTTCCGTCATGGTGGGGTAGTAATCACTTCGTTATGCATAGACACCTTCTTTTTGGCACCCTGTAGAGCATCACTGTATGATGTCCGAGGAATGCCTCCAGCATTTACTTTATCACTATCAATAAATATTTATATTTCTCTAAAAATGTTGATTTTTTAGTCAATAGTGAAAATTCCAATTAAAAAAAATGTAATCTTATGACATTATAATGATATTAAAATAAATATAATTTTGACATATAATTATTTCCAAAAAATATATATATTTAATAATGAATGATATTCAATTTATAAATATATGTGAAACATTTTTCAAATAAAATGAGTTTCCTTCAAATAAAAACTATTCTTATTTCTTCTCTGAGAATTATGTAATTAATATTTAATGGTTAGATTTTTTTTTAATAACAATAAGTCTAATATTATTTAAAATAATACAATTAATCTCATTGTAATAAAAATTGTACCTGATTTTTCTGTAAAATAAGTTTTATGCTTTGAACAATTTTTTTTATAAATACATTGTTCTTTGAATTTTGGAAAATTAAATTAACTGTAATTTATTCCAAATCAGGGAGTTGAATGGTGAAAAAATGGATTAAATATTATTAACCAGAATCATTAATATTTGGTAAAATGTTTTACATTATTTATCATCATATGGAATAATATCCATGGTATATATTTTCCACCATTTTAAGGGTCAAATCTGATAAAAGAGTTTAAAACATATTGATAAATATTAATGATTAAACAACCAACAGAAACCTAATTTCATGGAAATATTTTTTTAGTAATATTTTGTGCCAATTTTATACAGAAATTTATTTATATTATTGAAATCCTTTATGTAATATCCCAGTTGTCCCTCCCTTCATTTATAAAAGTAAACCAATTCTCATACCTTTTCGAACACCCTTGGATCCATATCTCAGAAATTCATTACTAAAATCCTCCCTGTATTTATTCCTTTAATTATTGAGATTTTGGTATTACCCTAATAAAATATTATGAGGGAAAATCTACAGTTCAAAAGGGTCGTAAAAAAGAAGAGGTAATCATTATACCTGACTATTTCATCATTTATTTCATATTTATAATCAATCCAAATCCAATATATCCACTTAACATAAATCTGCATTATCTAAAATGTATTGATATATGGTTTTTAATATGGTAAAACTAGTTTACAACTTCATTCCATTCTATATGAACACTTAAACCACACTCATGATAACATAATTAATATAGTATCCGCATAATAGCCTAATTTTCACTTCATCACCACCATACATGGATATTTATATATGTGGAATAAATGGATATTTAAGATATTTTGGAAACAAATATTATTGATCAAAAATAACATATCATCTACCTTATTACACATCCATTCCATGGAAAATGGAAATTCTTATTGTGTATAAGTGTGTAATATGACCTCTTTGAAGCGATTTGATTCATTTTTCCATTACCACTATACAGGGATGTTTATAAATATATATATATATATATATATATTCAATAAAAATATATCAATGAAATTACTACAATTCATTAAAATATGGTACCATTTCACAAATCATTTAATAATATATAATGTAAACAAGTCATTTTAATGAAATTAACTGAATAACCATATATGGTAAATGTAATAAATAACTATTCAATAATAGAATTTCATAATAATATAAAACTAAAATAAATTATAATATAGATTTAAATTTTTCACAATGAACTATTAAATGATTCTAAATTCATTATACAGGAGAATCAAACACACGTGGCTAAGAGGATACACAGGTTAAGGTTATATTTTTCTTAGTTCCCTTATAATGGGGCATGTTGTTTAATATACAATAAATTTCATTAACATGGTGTCCATACTAAACCATTGAAATGTAATATTTTGAATAAATATTTCTTTATGGTATGTAATTATTCAATTCATGTCTACAAATTTAAGGTGAATTTTAGAAGACATTATTGAATACATAAAGGATTTATGTTACGATCTAATTTTATTTCTGTATTTTTTATTATTAGATTTTCTTTCAGAGTATTAAATGATGTTAATATATTAAAAACTATATATTTATATATTCTCCCGTAATATTTTTTATTTTTTATTTTTATACCCTATTTCTTCTCATGTTCTATCAAGAATCATCAACAGATCAACTAGTATGTGATTTTCTTTTATATTAATTTATATTTTAATTTTTTTCTTCAATTTTTTTTAATCTCATATAGGTCTATTAAAATGTTTTCAATCACATTTTTATTTAAAATCGATTTATTATTTGAATTCATTGCCATAAATATTTTATTTATTTATTATTTTGATAAAATGATCATATTTTGGTTTTTCTAAATGGGGAATTTTTTAAATCTTTTCCAAAATGTGAAAGAAATTATTGTATTAAAATGTACCACCTGAATAGAACATTACACCATGTTTACCATTCATTAAATTTATGATTCTACTAAACTATACGTGTTTATTTTAAATAAGTCTTTTTCATTAATACAATGATAATTTTTATATGAAATAATATCAAAGGAAATGTGAATCATTTAATTGAAGAAATTATTATATATTTGAAATGTTCTTTGTTACATTTTTCTTATAAAAATTTTCAATTGTATTATTGTTACTATTTTGTAATATTATATTTTATAAGTGATTTATTTTAATACAAAACCATGTAAATTTATGAATATATGGTCTTTTTCATCATTTTTAGATAATGGATTATACATTATTTTCATATAATTAACTCTACTGTGATTATATTATATATAACACTGTTTTAATTATTATAAATTATTATTCTCTTTAATGGCCGTATTTTCAAAATAATTTATGAATTCAAAGTAATTTATATTTTTTTTCTGATATAAGAACCGTATATCATTTCTTTATATGGTACGAGTTACAGTTTTTAAGAATGTTATTTTATTGACTTAGTAAATATTCTATATACCTCATTCATTTTGGATAATTTTTTTATAAGACAATATATAATAAATTAAATATCTTTTTGAAAAAATTTGAAATTAGTATAAAATGAATTTGGAGGGTAGGGATCGGTTATGGACAACCACACAATTTATCTATAGTTTTGATAAAACATATAGGTGGCCATTTTTGTTGGTTATTTATTATATACCTCCACATTCAACAATAGTATCATTGTTAAGGACATGAACATAATATTCATGATGAGATTTTCAATGACATCTTGGTAAAATCATGAATATCATTTTGTATATATTTAATTTGTTTAAAATTTAGTTTCCCTTTTCGATGTGATTATTAAGTTGTCATATGTCATGGATGTAAATTGAACACATGTATTTTATTGATGTACTATTGTTTTGATAATCCCCTCCTCCATATTTATTATTATTTATTCAAAATTGATAGATTATGTTTTATGTAACACATAATGAGTATCTAATATCACGCTTTGTTTTTTAAATTCTCCACCGTGTCACAACCTTCTACCAATGGTTTTAAAACTGTTAGTTTAAATATTTTATAAAAACCCCGACCTGAGAATTGATCATGTGACCTGCACATTGATCATCAAACACTAATCCATCTAATATACCTAAATTAATTATAGTAATATATATATATATATACATATACAAGTTTAATTATATTAATATAAACAGTCGGTTTTAAGAACTAAATTCCAGTGGGTTTAGAACCCTTGACCTACACATTAATGAATTCTCCCCTCACCACTTCACCTACAATAATTACATTAACAAATACCTATATTTTTCATAATATGTCAATGTTTTTCTGTATTAGCAAATGTAGGGCATCGAGTTTCGAAATAACGTCTATCCCAAGAACAACCCAATGACTGACCAACCCAGTAAAATCGCTTGATGTTTAATATATCTACACTTATTATACTATATTATTATTTCTCACTGTATTAGGAAAAAAAGTGGTTGACAAGACTCGATCCCAAAACCATAGGTATTACCTAGTATCCACACACCATCTAATCTACACAGATTATGTGTTTTGTTATTTATATCTCCTTAAATATGTTAATTCGAACTTTGGGTATTGGTTTTCCTGCCAATATTTTTTTGTGTGCCATGGATTTTTTTCTACCGTAATGCATGAAAAATATACCCATGGTTTTACAAAACTGTGGTTATAGGTCATCGAAAAAAACCAAATACCTTTGGTTTTGCCAAAACCGTGGGCATAGTTTACATTTCCCCCCATAGATTTAGAAAACTGTGGGTATAGGTAATCAAAAAAACATATACCCACATTTTTGGCTGAAACCATGGGTATTGGTGACCTATACACATTTTTTTGGAAAACCATGGGTATTTGTAACCTATACGAACCTATACCTATGGTTTTCCAAATCCATGGGTATTGGTCACCCCTATACCCACAGTTTTTCTTAAAACAATGGGTATATGTCTATTTTCTTGTAGTGAATGTTTGTATCATTTTAAATTTAGTTTTTATATTGGGAATTATTATTTTTATTAATATAAAAATCATGTGAATTAATTAAATCCATTATATTATATTTGAATATTTTCATGATTTTAATTCCATATATATATTATCATTATTAATTTGGTATAATTATGTGGTAACCATTACAATAGGATGAATATTAGTTCACATAAGGGAATCAACACCCTAGTCCAATATTAGGAATACCCTAAAATGAATATCAATAATTTTGGTGTTAGTATAGAGTAAACCAGGACATATTAATGAAACTGACCCAGTTTGAAATTTATATTCCTTCCTAAATAGAGAAACCAAATGAGAGAGATTTTGATGTGAAGGTTATTAATATTATTTATTTATAATTATTATATGTTATGAAAAACTATTAGAACACTACTGAATTTACCAATAATAAGAAAAAAATTATTTCAGGAATTTTTAGATAATATATATTATGGAAGGAAAAATATTTATCATCCCACGTTTTAGGAACATGAGAGGATGAACTTAAGAATTTATTTTATGGAATAAGATTTGTTACATGTTTGGATGAAAATTATTTCATGTTTATAAATTCTTAGGAATGAAGGAATATATTAATTTACTATTATTTAACTATAAGGATAAAATAATTTATAAAAACTAATACCCCATGCATCAAGGATGATATTCATAATTTAATTAATTTATGACATCTAAAAAATTATATTAATATTTTTATTATCATGAAAATATCATGAGTGTAACTATTCAATATTTTAGAGGACTATGAGTTTAATGAAATATTTTCAAAGTGTCAATATTTTTTTCTAGGTGTTCATTTTCATGGAAATTTATCTCCATGAAAATCATATGAATTTTTATTTCTTCGAAATAATTCAATCAATGAATATCACTCATGGATAATTTTAAACATTACGGATTAATTTGTTTGGAAATTTTGGATAATTTTTATAATATATGATAATTATGTGGAGTAATTTATCAATGTAAATTTTCTATGAGAATTATAAGAAAACATTAATGGATTATCCCAATAAAATTTATTTTTTCAAAAAATTTACAATATTTGATTCTTAGAAATATATGTGGAAATGTATCATTCATAGTGAAAGTGAATTTTTGAAAATGAGATATTTTTTATATATTTATTTAATATTGTATTTATATGATTTATAGAAAACAAGATATTTGAAATCAGGATCCTTAGTATGGTTTTCTATGTATTTTTTCTTCTTATTTCCAATAAAATTGAATATTAGAATATTTATTTTGGGAATATATATATATTCAAGTGGTAAAGGATATTTGGGGATAAAATGTAAATGATTTTCGAAGAATGATTTAAAAAAATTGATTTCTATTTTAAATTAGATCCAACATATTTTAGATGTATTAAACTTTTTTTATATTATTATGATTATAGAGATTAATTTTTATAAAGGTTCATTATTATAGGTAATTATGTTATCCTATAATGATTATTTTTGTTTTAGATAGGTGTTGTATATATTCAACCTTATATAGAACATAATTTAATTTAAATATTTAATTTAGTGCTTCATGAATTAAATTTTCATCCTGATCAAGACAAAACTCATCAAAGGATGAAATCAACCATAAATATTTTGAATAAATCAAGTGGGAATTTTTTTTATGTTTTTTATTCCAATGGAAAATGAATTATTTAATCTAAAAAATCTTATAAAAATATCATGTCTTCTAAAAAATGTGATAATAAACTTCTTATATTTTTTCCCTAAAAAAAATTTACATGTAGTTGTCTGATTGAGGAAAATGAATAACAATATTCACAGTCATAATCTAGAAATTAATTGTCATGATAAAATTGATATTTTATTTTATCAATATGTTATAACATATTAATTTTAGTAATGAATAATTAAAATTTCAAGGAATAATTTATCTAATGAGGTGAGAGTTTAACACCATATTAATTTATATTATATTAAAACAATACTATCTTATATAGTGTACATGATATGAATACCTAAGAATATAAAAATCATTAGCTAATATTTTTTAAATAATATCATTATTTCTTATACATTGGTTTTTTGGGTTTGAATATGAATAATTTTGTTATGAAATATATATAAAATTTATTTTAATAAAAAATGAATATAAAATAATCTATTAATTATCAATTTGTTAGAAATTATGATAAAATATTTTATATGTAAAATAGATATTTTTTATCATATTGTATTTATGTATGCATTATATTTTAACAAATATTTCAAAAATATTATAAGTAAATTGTTATATTACCCATATAGTTAAATAAATTAATTTTCATTTAATTATGTTAATGAGGTATATAATGAGAATATTGTAATATTATGATTTAAAAATTCATCTTTGTCAAAAAAATATTATATCATTTTATGTTTGGGTATTATAATTAATTTATTCCCACATAATTAATGTTTTTTTTAAAAAATGTAAGTATTCTTTAGAAATAATCACAACATATTAGGAAAAAGAATTATTTTTTTATATTTTTGATAAATACTTTCGTTTTTAGTTAATAGTTAAAAAAATTGATTTAGTAAAAACTAAAACTTTTATGAAACCATAATGATATAATAATTACATGATTGTTTATGAATAGTTTTTTCTAGAAAACTTATAAATGGTATACCTGATAAAATTCCATTAAAATTTTATTGATTTACTTAAAAATATACTCTTATAATTTTAAAATTTATGTAATGTATTAATTCAAATAAATTAAATTTTTATTTCATCTCTATTAATCATGTATTTTCAAGGATCCATTATTTTTTTTTTAGGATTGAAGACCAAAATGTTTCCTATCTTTTAAATTTATTCAATATATCCTATTATAATTTATATTTTTTAATATTTTCTTGGAAAAACATATTTATTTTTATGTTGATAATTAATAAAAAGAAACGGTTTTCATTGTGTTCTATGAGAAGATATTATAAATAACAGTTTCCCCCTATATGAATTGAATATTATAAAATGTATTCCATGATAATAATCAATAAAAGTCAAATTAGTAAATAATTCAACTAAATTTTGGCTATATTTAATAGAAATGTTTGAAAATATTTAATAATTATGTTTTGGGTAAAATGTGTTCCAAGGGTTAAAAATAATAGTATAACGCTACATGATATATAAAACACATTCTTCAACCTAACAGGTATTTGTATTTTGAACATACCTTATTATCTACAAATCTATTTCAATTTTTTCTACATTTATAAGAAAATGACTTAAAATTATTTAAATCATTGAAGTAATTATATGTATATCCATTACCTTAACTTATAAAAGGGATCATATTTTGACCATTTATTTAGAAACATCGAACCCTCTAAATCTATAATTCCCTACTTCAAAATATTATATCATACAACCAATACTTTTTGTGATCCTCATCTTAAAATATATCATCCTATGAAGTATTATGGTTTTATCCAATGTAGGTCTCTCAAATATGAGATAATTGTCCTACCTGACTATTTAAATGTTTAGTTATTCTTTTACAACCTCTAAATTTACTATATCTATCCTTATATAATTAAACATGTTTTCCAAATATAATTATGTGGTTTTATGAATGTTGGAAAAAAATTTATAACATCCATTATTTATTATGTATTGAGACCCAAGATATGCATATATAAATAATACACTCATTCAATATTTTGGATAATACATCTCACATAAATTCCCAAAAATTGAGGTTCAAAAGGTTTATTTTCATGAAGACTTTCTACAAAAAAATATAATTTTGAAACACTTGTAAACACCTCTATATTATTTTTCTCCCTATATCAAATTATAGGAATATTATATGTTATAATATTATACATAACCATTGTAATTGAATAAAAATAAATGGGTGAGCATGAATATTCAGTAATGAAATCATAGGAAGTAGTCATAATAAAAAAATCATAAAAAATGATATAATACATCATAAAAGAAAAAAATAATGTTAACAGATCATGGTATCTTAATAGAGAATCATGAAGCATGGTCGATTGTTATGGATCATGGAAAAGAAAAATAAGACCTATGAAAAAGCCTTAATTCCTGTATCAGAAACCAAAAAAATAAAATCTATCATGACCTGAAATTATAACATAATAAAGAAGAATATCTTTAAAATATGGAAAATTATAAAACATTTTATCATAACATTGAAATAATGATCATTTTAGAGAAGCAGAACAAACACAATAATAATAAATTTTATCAATTTAGAGACATATTATACACAATTTTCATCATGTTTAGACCTGTGAGAATTGATTAAAAACACCTATTGTAGAGACCCGAAGCATGACGTACATGGACATTACATTAATTTTGCAGAATAATTAGTACATAACAAAAACACACACACAAGGACCGTAATAGTTTAGTGTCTTTGGAAACTCAGAACGTAATCTTCTAATCATGGTGAAAGATCTTCAAAATATCCCAGAAAGATATTACCTTTTTTATTACCTAAACCCTTTATTTAAATCCTGGGGAAAAAAACATAAAAGGGTGAGCTCAAATGCTCAGAAAGGGTAAACAAAAGAAATATCAATCACATCATATACATAAGAACATAAAATTTGGAAATATTAACCTGCAAAAGAGATCATAATATCATAACATGGGATAAATCATAGTAGTGAAATTTAATCACAATAATCATAACATAAAACATTAAACTTTGAGGCATACACACATAATCATAGAGAATCATTTCTTATTAGTCAAGGCTCATTTCCAAGACTATCTTAGTCGACAAGGTCCATTTCTGAACTGAGTTCACTCCTCGTTTCAGTCCGGTTTCACCGAAATGGTTTAACCTGCCAAGCCAGACATGTCAATCTCATGAGATATAAAATCTTTACCCAATTCATTGGAGGGAGATATAGGTCCCACCCATCTCATAATGATACCATTCTTATTTGTGCCACAAAATCAGAAACCATACATCATAGCATAGCCCATGTAATATAAATGGGAATCTTAAACATCATGACATCATAAAACAATTCATATAAGATAATGGAATTCATAAAAATATTTCCATCACAACATAATCAAATCCATGTAATAATAGTGATAGAAATAGAACCCTATATTATCTTATATGTAAAATAATTTTGATAAAACACTTGAACTCCATTCTTGAGGAAAATATCATTTCTACTTCAAAAACACTTTTCCTTTCATAACAAGTCATACAATTCTAGACTAAAAAAAATTGATTAAAATTAAACTTGAAAACTTGTAAAGGAAGATTCTTTGAAATAATTTTTTAAAAATCCATTCATGTCGTATAAGTTAAAAAAACATTTTTCTCGTACTTTTGTCGGAAAAGACAAAAAGTACCTCGTACGAAAAACGACAAAAGATTCCTTTCATATATTTACTAAAAACTCACCGAAGGGTAAAATTGGATATAAACTACTGTAGAAGGATATAAATATTACATATTGAGGAAACGTGGACGTGGATGATAAAATACACCCTAGTAAATACCAAAGTATAAACAATCTAGGATAAAAATGAGATTGTGATATTTTCCCTTACCTTAGGTCTGATTTGCATCGTAAGTGTCCAACACTCCTGGATAGTGATTTAAATAATGTAATTGACTTATTCCAGAATCATACTCATTGTTATGATATCATATATGGTTCACTTATGACTTTATTTTACCCGTTCTTTTGTAAATTCCATGTTAAAGAGCATTTTGGGTAAAAATGTTTTATTTGTCATCCGTGTTTTGACTTGTAATTATTCATATGATTACTTAGATCATGATTACTTAATTAAAGAATATAAAAAATGATTTATATATAATATATCTTCAGAATATACATATATATAATAGATCAGTAAATGGAAAGAAATACACCGTTCATGGAGACGGTAGGTCGTACGTACGGATGAACGCTGTTTTCGTTTCCTTATTAAGTTGAATGGAATTTAGTATATGACATACATATATTTACGCATAAATAAAGTATTATTATTATGTAATATATTTCATGATTACTTATTATATATACTTTATAATCATTCATGATTGGTTAACATGGATAATGAATCTCATCGCGTCGTGGAGACAGTAGTCCGTAAGTACGCACGAGCGATGATATCATTCTCATGATCGTGGAATTGTATTGGAGTGCATGTATACTATTTCATAATCAATATCAATTTACAATAATCATATATAGTTATTATGTACACCATTATACCCATCAAAGTAAGGTGGTGGTGGAAAATAGATTACACCACGGCGTGGAGACGGTATTCTGTACGTACGCACGCACAGTGATTTCATTTTCCGTAGGACGGATAGATGGTGAAATATGGTTGTTTCATAACATATCATAATATTAGTTATACTTATGTTATTACTTCATAATGAAACAACCTAAGAAGAAGAAGTGTAAGAATAAATAAAGTTGAACGAATCGGTAACATATATTACCTCTTCTTTGAAGTGCCTCTTTGAGACCTCCTTTTAGGGCACTAAAATTGGTCTTTGAAGAGGACCAGGACCTTTAGGATGTTTCTAGGGAAGTGGAGAAGAGAATTTTTCAGGGGTTGGCCGATATTTAAGGCTCAAAGTGGTGTGAGGAAGAGAGGGAGGAGGTGCCCTATTATAAGAGAGGAGAGGGGCTCCTTTGGAAAAACTAAAAATATTATTTTATTATAAAGTCAAATTCGGTTTTAAATAGCTCCAAATTGAGTTATTTCTAAGATAAGGTGGGGATGGGTCGAAAGACTCACATCCAATATAATTTAAACAAGTTTAGGTTCCTATTTATAACCTTATAATTTAGATTTAACATTAAGTTAGATAATTTTACTTTTACCGTGTCTTTTTGTGTTCTTACAATATAAGGTTAATAAACTTTTTATAAGCATCCAAACGAAACCCAAGTTTTTTATTATTAATATATATAACTTTATATATGTAATTTGGCCGAACCTTATATTTTTAGGAATAAAATAACAATTAATAATATAATATTTGTTTTAAAAACTATTTTATGTCAATTTTGACACTATTTAGTAATTGATTTTTGTGAAAATCATAATAGAATGATTAGTTCTAAATAAGTTAATTAAATAAATACAAACATGTCATATTAACCTAGAAAATTAGTGAAATTCATAAAAAGTCTCAAATTACATTTATTTGGGTATTTATAACCTCAATTATATCAATATTTCATTAATAAGATAATCCCTGCATCATCATTGTGTCATATATAAATTAACATATATAAATTTTAAAAATTACAAATAAAATATTATTATGTAGGAAATTTTTTTATCTTTCTAATGAATATTTATAGTCTAATTTAGCTTATGTATTAACCTATATTAAAAATGATTTTCTTATTATACTTTGATTTTAACTATTTTAACCCTTCTTTAAATAAATTAATAATAATTGTCCTAATCTAATCCAAGTGTGCCTAAATGCTCTTATATTATTCATAATGTTGTTTTTTGTCGAATTAAACTTATCTAATATAATTAAGACATGTGTTAGGGTAATAATAATATCATTTTTACCCTTAATTTCTCTATTTACTTTTAATCGTGGTAAAAAAAAAGTAAAAAGTTACTATTCACCAAAAATTATTTTCATCTCATTGAACCTCATGTTACTTACTGACATCAACCGTGCCTCTAGGATTTTGAAATTCTACTCACAGAAGCAGTAAAATTAAGTTTTATGAAAAAATTCATTTTTTTTAACTACCACTTAGTGGGTTCACTATTAATCAAAAATTGAAGGTTTCCAGAAATATACCAAAAATTAGGCCTATGATATATTTGATATTATGAACTCAAAAATGATGTTTGTTTTACCAAATTCAAAACATATCAATTGCATTAATTAATTTAAAAATTAATTCCCATCTTCTAAACAAATAGTGTCTTCTTAAAAGATAATAACTATCAAATGATTGACACTTGTTTATGTCTGGTCTAAATGTTAAATTACATCCAATGACCAAAATTGTATTAAATTGTAAAAATATATTCTAAATATACTTTAAAACCTCTCAAATTAATAATTTATCACTATTAATTATTTATATTAAAAAAGTTGTTTTGAATTAAAATTTAGTAATTTTCAGTATTCATCATAAAATTAATATTATCCGAAAAGTACAAAAAATTAACCCTAAGCTAATTTCGATATTCCGAATCCAAAAATGAAGTCCATTTTGAAATCTAAAATTTACAAAATTTCAAAAAGAGGTTATTACTATTCATAACGGCTAGTTTTAATAATATTTTAATAGCATATTGTTGTTTAGTGAAACTCGTTATTATGTACTAGACACGCTATCGGGGATGGTTGTGATTGTGTGTAATTCAAGGCAAGTCAAGGATGTGTGTTGTGAAAGCTCCTTTTAGTGTAGCATACAACACAAGACATTAATGAAATTAAAAAGAATATTTTTCATAAATTCTCAGGGTGTTACATTCTACCCCCCTTAAAATGAATATCGCCCTCGAAATTCTTCGGGGTTATAAATGGTTTACTACTGAAAAGTTTCTTTAATAGAAACCCACATCATAAAAAGGAATACCAAAACCAATCTTTAAAAATAAAATTATGAAATGTAACGGTTACCCAAATAAACTAATCACTGGGTTTCCACATAGGTGAAAATATGGATATAGAAGAGAAATCCAACCATCATGTTCTGATAGAGATTGGTAGAGAACATGGATATGGAAAATACAGCAATCACAAAGCCATAAATTTGTGACAATCTAAGGTACCATCTGATTCATCAGGTATAAGAGCACTAGGACAACATTATTGGTTTTCAAGATCATTTCCCTAAATTTTATTTAATTCAAATTAGAAGAAATACTTTTTTAATTTTGGTATAGTCTCACCGTTGGTCGTTCTTTGGGCAATTTCCACTTCATCTCTTAAATAAATGATGTTGAATTTTTCATTCATGATGTGTTAGAAGATCATGTGATAGAATGATGGGTCATTACATCTGTCTCAAACAAAAGGTTAGAAAAGTTATCAAAACTTACATAAGTCCATATATAGTGAGATTAATCATATATGGTTCCTAAAATGGACTTATATTTCATATATCATACTTCTTAATATAATCAAACGGGTTTATACTAAACATGGACTTCATGTAGGCCAGTGGTAGGAGATAAAGGCCAGTCGCACTTCGGTTGTGGGTTCGATCCCCACAGCCTTGTCCGACGCGATGTGCTGTTGCCCGTTTTTCAGGTTGTCCTTTTTCTAAAACTACATTACTATAACATCCCATAAATAAAAAAAAGTTCTATCCTTAAATAATACTAACTTATGTCCAACATAATCCATTCAAATATTTAGGCTTCTTTAAAATACATCGGTCCAAGCTCATAGTATAAAGAAAATGATTGCTTGAAATGTCATCAACCAAGCATGTGAAGACCATCATTTATCCCCCATATATCTTGTTGGTCATATTCCAATCATGTGAATACCTTAATCATGTATTCTCTTGAAAAATGAATACCCATTAAACCTTAGTGAAAACATGAATGCTGTCAAAAGTTAACTCTTTCCACATAAAAAAATCCAAAAATTCTATATACTCAAACCATGATATAACCTTCTCCTTATATCAGTCATGAGCTCATGAATATGGTCAAACATTTCATTTTCTCATTTTCCTTTCATTATGCTCATATCATCTTTTTTTTCAAAAATATCTCAATCACATTCTATGGTTACCGGTACCATTGAAAACCACAATAGACCAATACATAAATATTCCAATATTTCACGATACTATATACAACATTATTTTGGAATCCCATTACATAAACACTTAATCATTCCACCACATTGTTGTCATATTCAACATCGCCAATAGTGATCGCACGTGACATCCCTTTGTCCTTTGCCTTAAGTGGTTGCTAATTTCGATCATCACAAACCCTTGGATTCGAGCATTTATTAGCATAATTCCCCATATCCTTGCTCTTGAAGCATTGAATTGTTGGTGGTGTGTTCTCTGCAGTCTTTTCTTTATTCACATCATGAGAAACCCTTTTTCCATTACTTCGACACTCAGCTGCTCGATGACCTTCTTTTCCACACTTAAAACATTTTCTAGTCCCTTTAATACAATCTCCACCATGATTCTTTCAACACGTTGAGCATAAGGAAACATTCATATTCTTTTCACCATTATTCTGAGATTTCTCCTTGAACTCCATCTTTCGTTTCTTGTCAAAATTATGAGATGGATAGGTAACACCAACTTCCATTTCTACCTTGATAGCAAAACGCCCAATTTATTCATAGCTACTGAAGTCTCTTATAGCTAATGCCCTTCGAAGATTTGGTTTTAAGCCACTGAAGAATCGATCAACTTTACTTTCAGGTTGGATGATAAATCTAGATGTATACCTTGCATGCCTTGTAAAATTTTCTTTGTATATGCCAACAGATTCATCATCCTTTTGCTTTATTTCAAGAAACTCCTTCTCCATATTTGTTCGAAGAATAAAAGGGAGGTACTTATTGAAAAATAAGTTCTTGAACTTGTCCCATTCCATGGACTCAAGTTCATCTCTTGGCCACGTATTCTTGATAAGATTCCATCATTGATCAGCATCACCTTCCAAATGATACACTACTAAGATGACTTTATCATGTTCAAAACATTGATGAACTGAAAATATCTTTTCAGTAGTACTGATCCATAGTTCAGCAACAAGTGGATCAGAAGACCCACTGAAAGAAGGTGGACGTTCCCTCATGAAAGACTCAATAGAATATTGTTCCCTTCTCTGCTCATTTGGAAGTCCAAAATGATTCATAGCTTGTGTAAGTATAACAATAATATTTTGCACTCCATCTCCAATAACATTTGTTTGTTCAGAAGGACAATCATTGCATTGTCCATTACATTGATCAACATGGTTCCTTCGGGTTCCTGCCATCGTCTAAAACACAAAAAGAATAGTGTGAGAGGAAAAAATCACACTAGGGAAAAAATATAATAAAGGGGAAGTAACTTAAATATATAACAACTTGGGTTACAGTAATTCTAGTACTCTAACCTATACTTATACTTAACCTTAGGGACATCCCTATACATACCAT
Source organism: Viscum album (assembly GCA_963277665.1). Classification (NCBI taxonomy): domain Eukaryota; kingdom Viridiplantae; phylum Streptophyta; class Magnoliopsida; order Santalales; family Viscaceae; genus Viscum; species Viscum album. The sequence continues at coordinate 168,969,001 of OY728151.1, forward strand.
AGAAATATCTATAGGGATCTCACTAAAGTTCTCGCATCCTAGTTTCCAAAGGTTGACTAAACCTTTCCTCTGATACCAACTGTAGAGACCCGAAGCTTGACGTACATGGACATTACATTACATTTGCGAAATACTTAGTACATAACAAAAACACACTCACAAGGACCGAAATAGTTTAGTGTGTTTGGAAACTTGGAACGTAATCTTCTAATCATTGTGAAATATCTTCAACATCTCCCATAAAGATCATTCCTTTTTTTATTAACTAAAACCATTATTTAATCATGGGGAAAAGAAAACATAAAAGGGTGATCTCAAATGCTCAGTAAGTGTAAACAAAAGAAATATCAATCAAATCATATTCATAAGAACATAACATTTTGGAAATCTTAACCTGAAAAAGAGATCATAATATTATAACATGGGATAAATCATTGTAGTGAAATGTAATCCCAATAATCATAAATTAAAACATGAAACTTTGTGGTATACAAACATAATCATAGAGAATCATTTCTTATTAGTCAAGGCTCATTTCCAAGACTATCTTAGTGGACAAAGCCCATTTCTGAACCGAGTTCAATCCTCATTTCAGTCTTGTTTCACTGAACCGGTTTAACCTGCCGTTCCAGCCATGTCTATCTCATGAGATATAAAATCTTTACCCAATGAATTGGAAGGAGATATAGGTCCCACCCATCTCATAATGATACCATTCTTATGTGTGCCACAAAATCAGGAACCATACATCATAGCATAGCCCATGTAATAAAAATGGGAATCTTAAACATCGTGACATCATAAAACAATTAATATAAGATAAAAGAATTCATAAAAATATTTCCATCACAACATAATCAAATCAATGTAATAATATGGATAGAAACAGAACCCTATATTATCTTAGATGGAAAATAATTTTGATAAAACACTTAAACTCCGTTCTTGAGGAAAATATCCTTTCTACTTCAAAAACTTTTTTCCTTTCATAACATGTTATACAATTCTAGACTAAAAGAGGTTGATTAAATATAAACTTGAAAACATGTAAAGGAAGCTTCTTGGAAATAATGTTTTAAAAATCCATTCATGCCGTATAAGTTAAAAAAACATTCTTCTCATACTTTTTTCGGAAAAGTCAAAAAGTTCCTCGTATGAAAAATGAAAAAAGATTCCTTTCATATATTTACTAAAAACTCACCGAAAGATAAAATTGGATATAATCTACTATAGAAGGATATAAATATTTCATATTGGGGAAACATGGATGTGGATGATAAAATACACCCCAGTAAATACCAAAGTATAAACAATCTCGTATAAAAAATGAGATTGTGATATTTTCCCTTACCATAGGTCTGATTTGCTTCGTAAGTGTCTGAACCTCTTGTATAACGATTTAAATAATGTCATTGACTTATTCCAGAATCATACTCATTGTTATGATATCATATATGGTTCACTTATGACTTTATTTTACCCGTTCTTTTGTAAATTCCATGTTATAGAGCATTTTGGGTAAAATCGTTTTATTTGTCGTCCGTGTTTTAACTTGTAATTATTCATATGATTACATAGATAATGATTACTTAATTCCATAATATAAAACATGATTTATATATAATATATATTCAGAATATACATATATATAATAGATCAGTAAATGGAATGAAATACACCGTTCATGGAGACGGTAGGTCGTACGTACGCATGAGCGATGATTTCATTTCCTTATTGAGTTGAATGGAATTAAGTATATGAAATACATATATATAAGCATAAATCCAATATCATTATTATGTCATATATTTCATTATTACTTATTATATATACTTTATAATCATTCATGAATGGTTAACGTGGAGAATGAATCTCATCATGTCATGGAGACGGTAGTCCGTACGTACGCACGAGCGATGATATCATTCTCATGATCGTGGAATTGTATTGGAGTGTATGTATACTATTTCATAATCAATATAACTTTACAAAAAACATATATAGTTATTATTGACACCATTATACCCACCCAAGTAAGGTGGTAGTGGAAAATAGATTACACCACGGCGTGGAGACGGTATTTCGTACGTACGCACGCACGATGATTTCGTTTTCTGTAGGATGGATATATAGTGAAATATGGTTGTTTCATAACATATCAGTATATGAGTGATACTGATGTTATTACTTCATAATTAAACAACCTAATAAGAAGAAGTGGAAGAAGAAATAAAGTTGAAATAATCGGTAAGTGACATTACCTCTTCTTTGAAGCGCCTCTTTGAGACCTCCTTTTAGGGCACTAAAATTGGCCTTTGAAGAAGACCACGGCCTCTAGGATGTTTCTAGTGAAGTGGAGAAGATAATTTGGTAGGGGTTGTCTGACCATTAAGGCTCAAAGTGGTGTGAGGAAGAGAGGGAGGAGGTGCCCATTTATAAGGGAAGAGAGGGGCTCCTTTGGAAAAACTAAAAATATTATTTTTTTATAAATTCAAATTCAGTTTTAAATAGCTCTAAATTGACTTATTTAAAAGCTAAGGTGGGTATGGGTCTAAATCCTCTCATCCAATAGAATTTAGACAAGTTTAAGTTCCTATATTAACCTTATCATTTAGATTTAACATTAAGTTAGATAATTTTATTTCTACCGTGTCTTTTTGTGTTCTACAAAATAAGGTTAATAAACATACTATAAGCAGAAAAACGAACCCCAAGTTGTTTATTATTAATATATATAACCGTATCTAAGTCATTTGGCCAATACATAGATTTTTAGGAATAAAATAACAATTAGTTATATAATATTTTTTAAAAAACTATTTTATGTCAATTTTGACACTATTTAGTAATAGATTTTTGTGAAACTCATAACAGAATGATTAGTTCGAAAAAAGTTAATTAAATCAATAATATCATGTCATATTAACCTATAAAATTATTTTAAGTTATGAAAAGTCTCAAATTACATTTATTTGGGTATTTATAACATCAATTATGTCAATTTTCATTAATAAGATAATTACTGCATCATCATTGTGTCATAAATAAATTAATTTATTTAAAGTCTAAAAATTAAAATAAAATATCATTATGTAGGAAATCTTTTTAGATTTATATTGAATATTTAGAGTCTAATTTATCTTATGTATAACCCTATATTAAAAATGATTTTCTTATTAAACATTGATTTTAACTATTTTAACCCTTCTTTAAATAAATTAATAATAAATTTCCTAATCTAATCCAAGTGGGCCTAAATGGTCATATTTTATTCCTAAGGTTATTTTTGGTCGAATTACACTTATCCAATAGAATTAGGACATATGTTAAGTAATAATAATATCATTTTTACCCTTAATTACCCTATTTACTTTTAACCGTGGTAAAAAAATTAAAAAGTTACTATTTACCAAAAATTATTTTCATCTCATTGAACCACATTTTACTTACTGACATCAATCATGTCTCTCGGATTTTTGAAATTCCAGTCACAGACGTCGTAAAATTATGTTTGATGAAAAAATTCATTTTTTTAACAACCACTTAGTGGTTTCACTATTCATCAAAAAAGGAAAGTTTCCAGAAAAATACCAAAAATTAGGCCTAAGATATATTTGATATTATGAACTCAAAAATGATTTCTATTTTACCAAATTCAAAATATATGAATTGCATAAATTATTTTAAAAATTAATTCTCGTCATCTAAACAAATACCGTGTTCTTAAGAGATAATAACTATCAAAAGATTGACACTTGTTTATGTCTGGTTTAAATGTGAAATTACATCCAATGACCAAAATTGTATCAAATTGTAAAAATATATTCTAAATATTCTTTAAAACCACTCAAATTAATAATTTATTACTATTAATTATTTCGATTGAAAAGGTTGTTTTTAATTAAAATTTAGTAATTTTCACTATTCATCAGAAAATGAACGTTATCCGAAATGTACCAAAATTTCACCCTAAGCTAATTTCGATATTCCAAATCCAAAAATGAAGTCCATTTTTAAAACTAAAATTTACAAAATTTCAAAAAGTGGTTATTACTATTCATAATGGCTTGTTTTAATAATATTTTAATAGCATATTGTTGTTTAGTGAAACTCGTTATTGTGTACTACACACGCTATCGAGGAAGGTCGTGATTGCGTGTAATGCAAGGCAAGTCAATGATGCGTGTTGTGCAAGCTCCTTTTAGTGTAGCTTACAACACAGGACATTAATGAAATTAAAAATAATATTTTTCATAAAATCTCTGTGTGTTACACCTATACTCATTCACCACCTAACAAGCATACCTAAACCAACAGTTTACCCACTCACAGACTTTAAAGAGTTTATAAAGTAAAATTTTCGAACTAAAACACATGTGAACACATTTAAACTATTATGTTACCCACTCACAACCATGTCTGCATCTATAAACCAAAATTTATCTCCCAGAAAAACCTATAATCATTGATAAATCAAAATTATACCCACATAAATAATTATTAAAATAGTACATATAAAATTGTATGAATGTGTTATAAAAAGTTATAGGACCCCATATTTCCTCATCCATAGATATGAGGTCCACTAGAAATCATTCATTGTTTATATCATAATGAACCCTTGAAATTAATAATGGGATTCATAGCATTTTAATATGATATTTCCATAATTAAAAATTTGAATCTATACATTTGATACTGATAAAAAGCACGAAACAATTATATTATAATATAATTTTATGGATAAAACATATCATAAATATTCCATAAAAATATACCGTTTAAATATAAATAAAAAATGTTTTTGAAATCCTAAAATTTATTTTAGAATATAATTATAAAAATTGCATAAAAGAAGACTTTACAGTGAAATTAAAATTAAAATTTTAAAAAGGTGATGTGAACGAAAATTAGAGGCATTTTATTTTAAAAAAATGGTAATAGATCATTGATATAATATTGTGGTTATAAAAAATAAATATTTAGTGTAAATAGTACATTTTAACTGAAAATCATGGAAAACCATTAGACCATTCAGAAATAATATTGTCAAAATCCAACATTATAAAAGGGTAAAAAAACCTTATTATAATTTGAAAATTTAAACCTAATGATCACATGATAAAATAAATAGATATATTTTTATGTATAAAGGATAGTATTTATGGGAAACAAAAATACACAAAAGATGGAGAAACCATAATTATGTAATATTTGAAATGTACTTATCATAGATTTATTTTAAGGTAGGAAGAGAAATAAATAATAATATTGTTTTTTATCAATCATTCTCTACCATGATATAAATATAGTATAATATATGATTTCAAAGACTATTATCAAGGAGAAACATTATAAATCATGAAGAATATTATGTTATGAAAAAACATTTAATTTTTAACAGATATCAATCATATCCAAAAAAGTGAAATGAATGAATCGATGTGATTTGAAAATGTTCGAAAATAATTTATGATATTATATGTCATATGAAAATTGATTTAAAAAACTTGTATATATAGTATAATATAAATCCTCAACGAGGGAGTGATTAAAATGAAACCCCTTACCTTTATTCTCACTTAATTGAATGATTCTTAAACTATAATAAAAAAATCATACAATAATATTTCATAATAATATTCATAAAAAATAATTGAAATTTTTATTTATAATTATTCTCTACATGTAAAATAGTTTTTTTCTCTATTTTCCCACCTTGTGGGTTTATTGTTTTAACTTATTTTACATGTTTCATAGGTGTGGTGTCCATATTTTACCTCTTCTATAGATCATCATTACATGTCCAATTGGTATACCATAATGGATAACCTACTGTTATTATATTTATTTATTTTCCCTTTATGACTTTTTTATTTTAATGATGATGATACCAATACAAATCATGATTTAATAATTTTACTTACCAATAACATGTTTTTCATTAATAATATAGTCAATCAATGATATATCCCATCAAGAAAAAAATGAATAATTATATAAATAAGTATATCATATTTTATCATTACAAATGTTCTGATTGAAATTCATGATATAATTTCATTACACTATTCAAAAAAGAGGTAAAACAGACCCAAACAATAATATTAAATGATAAATGAATAATTATGAGATTATATACGTTTAGTATCATTAAAATGGTTGAATGGTTATATAATTTTTTATTAATGGGATATAATATAAATATAAATAATTAAGACAATAATTATTGAAATTAAATAATTATATAGTGTTTTTAAATAGTTTTTATATTAGTTGAATTTTTTTTATAACTAATTTTATAATGATTTTTTACCATTCATATCATTAATTTGGAATTAAATTAATATTAAAATAAACATTATTATATCATAATGAACATACTTGTCTTATAACCCATTATTATATCCATTAATGAAAGCTTTCATTGAAAAAAACTGAACACATTACTTCATGGAATATGTATTATTCACAAACACGTGATTATTGATTTATATTCCCTTAATAAGAAAGAGGTAGGAAGTTAATGATTATTCCCAAAATATTAGAACATTATGTGTGATATAAATAATTATTTAATGACATAATAATTTAAAAAAGAAAAACAAATTTTAATGATATAAAAGAATAGATGAAAATAAAAATATTAAACTTACATAGAGAAATTTTAGTTTCTCTCAGATGATTACATTGAAAGGTAATGATTAGTATAATTATTTGTGACCAAAATCTTATGAGGGTTAAATATAATTCCAAAAAAAATTGATGTAGGGATATTTTTAGGATTAAATAGAACATTTAAAGTGATATTAAAGGTTTGGTGAGATGAATGTCTTATAATCCGTTAGATTTGATGTTTTATAAATATTTTAACTTAATATAAAGGGAGTACACATTAATTATTCATGTGGATACAAGTGTTGGGAGTAATGTTTTTTATGGTAATAAAATAATTATTATATCTCATTAATTGATAAGAATAATATTTTTAATATCACTCATTCCTTAATCACCTTGATTATGACCTTTCCATTTAAGCTATCATAGTGGTAACTATTTTGTTAGGTAAGGACACAAAATCAGTATACATAACAAAAAAATTGTTCCTTATTATATAATTTAGACCCACATATTCTATGTTTGAAATAAATTTATTTTTATTGAATTTCTAAAATTTTAATAAATTTATTAGGTATTAAAAAACTATTGTGTAAAATATTAATTGAGTTCAAAAATATTTATTTTGGATTGGTGTACAATAATCTATATTGTATTATTAATAACAAAAATTATAAAATACATATTTATTCTTGTAATTTCATTAGTTTATGTTTCATTATAATATAATAATAATGGCATAATTTATAAATTATTATAAAAAACATTATATTTCATTATTCACTTAAAATCATTTTATTTTAGAAAATATTAAAATTAATACATTGAAAAATTAGATTTGTTAAATTAAAATATTATGATAACATTTATAATTCAAATTTTAAAATTTATAATATATTAGAAAAACAATATGTTAATATAAAATAAATTTAAATAAAATGATGTTTTAATCAAAAGTGTTCCTAATATTATTTTAATTCCAATCCGAATATAAATATTGATTATAAATTAATACATAAAATTAAAAAATATATATATTATAGTTATATATTTTTCATTTTATTTAATTTGAAAAAATATAAAATACATTTTAAGTACATTATTTGTGAATTAACCACTTATTTGGATATTAAATCTCATTTAATCATTATCCTAGTATAGTTAGAGTTCGTTTTTGATTTATATTATTTTATTCACTATAGTGTTTTATTATTCATATTGGTATCTAAATATTATTTATATAATATTTCTCATATCATATAATTTGGGTGATTTAGGTGATATGTTTTAACATTACAAAATTTAATTAATAGAAAATATATTTTCAAGTATAATGTGTTTATACTATAGATTGAAAAAATCCCAGTTGTGTGTACATATTTCCTACTATCTCAACATAGAGAGGTAAATCTGTTTTCATATCCACATTACATATTTTTTTTAATGGTGGATACAATGATTATAAATGATATAAATTAAATAATTATTATTATAAAAATATGAGATTTCATCTACCATCTTACCCTTCTATCTATTTGACTATTATTGAAAAGATTGTGAGTAAATGTGGACTACCACCTACATGAATCATTGTGATTAATTTATCTACTTTAAATAGGAATATATTATTATAAAATTTTATATAATGTTTAAAAATTATATTCATGATATTATTAACACTATGTCAATGATGGAACATTTTTATAACTCTTTTTAAAATTGATAATAAACCTATTGGTTAAAGTCAGTAACTCAAAATGGGGATGGGTTAATTGAGTTACTAATAAAAACATTATTCAAAAAAATTTCAATTTTAAATCCACCAATTTTATTTAAAAAAACAACATAATAAAAATCATATAAATATATAATTTTTTTTAAATAGTTTCTCAAAGAGGAATCATTTATATGATAATAAAATCATTGAAATCACATTTACTTTTTGTAAAAAATTATTTGATCAAAATATTATATATATATATATATATATATTTAAAATTAACTGTTATAATAAACTCTTGCAATATATTTTATGAAATATATTGTTTCGGTCATTAAAATACACGAGTAACACAAAGATGAATTAAAAAAATGGGTTCGGTCTCAAGGTGATACTTAATCCCCAAAATATAAAAAATCACCCACATCCACATAGTTTATTGAATAATAAATATTATCCATAAACAGAGTAATACTACACACAAATTTAATTTAATGCATATATATAAATGATAAATTATTATTAATGGGAAATAATTATGTTTCCTAATCTGAATGGATTCTAAGGTGTTGAGGTCCATGAATCAATCATATTTATAATCTAGAACATGATCTGTTAAATTTACTACAAATACATGCTTTATGAAGGTATGAAAAGATTATTTTGTCATTATAATGTAGAAGTCAAGAATCCATCCATATAAAATTATATTGAAATTTTTATTTTATAATTGTAATAATATTAGTGGTCTCTATGAATGCATAATTTTTTTATGATTAAAGAGTCCATTTAAATTTATATACCTTTTGGTTGAGTTATGCATTGAATAATAAAGATAATAAACTAATATCTTTATACTGTGAATAAAATTCAAAAATTATGAATTTTTATATAATAATTATATATATTAATTTAAGAATATTGAAAAATAAATCCATATGTTGGTGAATTTATATAATTCATCAAACTATCTGGTAGAGAAATTAAATATTGAACATTATCTAGGTAGTAATGATCTGACCCTCGAGGAATATTATCATAGAGGTGTCGTCACTAAATGGAAGCATTGAATATTGGTAGATCATCCTAGGAGTAGAGAAAATATGTGGTATATTTTACTATAATTATTTCTTAATCATGGTAGTTATAATCATTGGAAGAAATATGTAATGGTATCCCTTATCAGCACTATATTTCTTCAATTTTATATTTAGTCTATAGTTGATATATTCTGGCGGTCGATTAGTTCTAGTAGTGGATCATTTATGATAGTGGATCTATTTTGGATGTGGATATATTATAGTAGTAGAAATGTCTTGAAAAATATTTAATGAAACTTTTACATAACTTCTTCTATATCTACTGATCTATTTTTTGATCATAACATATGAAAAATAGTTCATAATATTATAGTAAAATGATTTAATACAAAAAATAGTAAATTATTAGAAAAATATAACCACGATTTGAAATCATTAAAATTAGGACGTGAAAATAATATCCCCCATTTTGATGATCACATATCATGGAATTTATGACCATATATATTAAAACATTACAAATAAAGGTATAAATGACTTTTAAGAATATTATGAAAAAAAATTTGTGTGGCAACGTGACATACCGATTTACCCATAGATGAATAATAATTAATCTCTAAAATTCCTATAATGTATTCTCCCCCATATAGTAATATAAAAATCATGTATAAATTAGATAAAATTTACAAAGAAAAACAATAGGTAATTGATATTAGATATTAATTTAGAAGGTTATATTCCAAAAAGTAAAAATAGGAAAATTCAAATCTTATTAAATACTATTTAGAATCACAAAATTTCCATACATGATGATTAAAAGGAATGAATGTATCTTTTCATTTGAATATAACTAGATTTATAGGGGTAGAGGTAGAGGTTTTAGTTTTTTGAGGAAGAATTTAACTGGTCATGAAAGGCCTGAGATGAATAACAACCTCAATTGGAGTCCGAACAAATGATTGAAATAATGGAGGTAGGGGTGTTGAAGAGAATGATGAGGTGATAGTAGAGAAGTTCACATCTCAAGGTTCCACTACTACTATCCCATAGGTATAAAAAATGGTTTTAATCATGTAACATTATAACTAAAAATGTTTTTTCTAGTAACCATGTCATTAATGAAACACTTCTCATGCACCATAAGAAACTTTAACAATGGAGAAAACCCATGATTTGATTCACTTGCTTCTTGAATTCCCTCTTTAAGGATGAATTATTATATTCTCATAGTGAAACCTAAAGTTAAATATATCTCATTCATATAAAAAATCCTTAAAAGATAAATGTTTACTTATTTAGTGAGACTATTTCTATCACTACTAAATTCATTCATGAATTATATAAATAATTTATAAATATGATAATTTGGTGGATTTATTTGATGGTGTTCCTATAGATGATATGTATAATGGTTCACCGTGAAAACATTAATCTAAAATATAACAACAAATAAATTAAATTTTCATCAACTGAAAAATTAGAAGGAGATGGAGTACTAAAATTCAAAGATCTAACTATACATATAGACTTCAATCTCTCAAAAAGTGATAAAGAACCATAAAACTCCCTCACATATTCTTCATGAGGATTTAGTGTCCATATTATAATCATCTAGCCTATTTAATTCAAATTAAAAATAATTCATTTTCAGAATCATCTTTGCTTGGATCTAAGGGATGACTAATGAAAATATCCATCTACTATCAAATTCACTAATTTTTTCCTCTTGAGTTGGTATGGTTATGAATATCCCAACAATTTTAGATAAAACAATTAGTCTAAAGAATCTAAGACCACATTAGTTATATTACCAAATGTATGAATATAATACGGAGGATTATATAGAATCTCATATTGGAAAGGTAATGCAGTCTTCTCATGTTGAGACTTATCAATGAGAAAATCAAAAGGACAATCATTTAATTACCCTCCTTCATAAAATTTCTCAAACAAATATCCCTTTGGATTTTTTTCATAACAGATACTTCATGTCCATCATGACTGGGTGTACTATCATAGACATATTTGTCATCATCTGAATATGAATAGTCAATATCTAGCTAAGCATATCTTGTGTATTTCCTCCTATATAGGTGATATCTCTACATATTTTCAGAAACAACATCATCATCTAGATTCATAGAATATTTACCATTATGCACAAGTTAATATGAATTTTTTAATCTTGATCCTCTTCACCATATTAGTCCATAAGATCATTAGACATATAATATGTTCTCTTCATCTCTCAGAATAAGTAATCACAACCACCGTATCATTGGAAACCTTAGTTTCCATTATTTTTTCACCATAACTTTGTGAAATTTCAATATAATTATGAGATATAGTTTTAGAAGAACATATACAAGAAACATAAGGGATTATTTCCAAACAAGGGACACTTCCTTACTATACTAAAAAAAATACTTTCACTTCTTATTAATCTATATATTCCTCTTCCAAAACATCAATCTCAAATTACTCATATGAAGAATATACACATCTGTACCTAGAACCAATATAAGATGGACCTTGTATTTCGGTATAGATGGGTTATACATAGAGTTAAAATTATAAAAATAATTATCCTTATAATACACCCATTTATTCACCCATGGTTTCCAATTAACTATTATTATTTTACATGTAAAATAAATTAGAAATAAACCACCACAATTTATTAGTTCATCTTATTTATTAGAATAAATATATTTGGATTCCAAAATAACTAAAATGAACATATGCTATATTTATATTATTTTTTATAATTCTCATCATAAAAACCATGAAGTATCTACAAACATTTATCATACCTCTAATTTTTATAAGAAATAATAAAAACACATCTTGGTACGTCATTGTATTGAAGTCCCCTTTTCTCAGACAATGATTGTTTTCGGAGAACCTAAACAAAAGTGTACACACCCCATTGAGCACTATAAGCATGGGAATTGACACAACATAATTTCTAGTTAAATAAAATATTGGATCTTCATTTATGATAGAATAAATTATTCTCGTAATTTATCCCTAAAAATTTTGATATTCATTTCTGAGGTAAATTAGGATATATAGTTCTATTTTTTATAGAAATATCACACTTTCACTATCAATAACATTCTTAATGACATCATTATTTTTGTAGAAATATTTCTACATAAACAAATAAAAATGAGGAAACAACACGTGATAGAAGGTTCATTCATTCATCAAATTTTATTTGATCAGTACTCGGGTTTGGATCACAATCCACAACAGATACTTGCTCGAAAGAAACCATTCAAATTTTTTTTACTAACAACAACAAAAGATTATAGTTGTGGGTTCTTAAATTTGATAATATTATACTGATTATATTCTCCTTATAGTTTCATTATGATACATGATCCTTATAGTTGTAAAATAATATCAGTTTTGACTCTAAATATATTCTCACTTATTTATAAGAAGAAGGTTAACAATTGCCTAGTTGTTGGACGTGAGAGAAATTGGAAGTGACGGAATGAATATTTCATCATATAGAGTGTTCTCAAATTCAAATTATTGATGATTTTATTATTTATTTATTTATAATTAAAAAATATAATAAAATACATATAAATAAATCCAATAAAAACTTGATTGTAGATAATTGGGATGTGTAACGTACATTTAAAAACACTCTAATGATAGATCTACAATAAAGGATCACCAATGGTGGATAACCAATGGTGGGTCACCAATGGTGGATCACCAATGGTTGATCACTAATAGAGGATCAGAAACAATGGAACACCAATAGTGGATCTCCAATGGTTGATCACAAATGGGGTATGACCAATAGTCTATCACCAAAATTGGATCACAAAAAACTGATCACCAATTGTGGACCAATAATCGTTTAGTTTTTCTAAAAATTAATTTTTATGAGGGAAATTTAATAACACTTTACCATTCATAGTTCAAATCTGATATAGATTAATATCCCAAAATTTTATGATATTGTAAATATGTATGTGATATGATGCTCATTTCAAATTAATTAAAGCGTTATGTCAAATTAATGGAAACAATCAGTCAAAATGTAATGTCTAATATAAAAATTTCTTGTTTTTGAATGAGATATGTGATTTATAAGGATATTTATTGCACTAGTAATATCAAAATATATAAGGACATTTTAAAATTTGTAACCATAGTCTAGTAATGTTTGTATCATCGATAGTATCTATGCACTAAAACTTATTATATATTTGTAATCAGCCTTTATAGTATATAATGGGAAATTATTTTTATTATACCATGAAAGTTGAGACATTCCTAAATGATGACATGTTTGATAGGTACTGTTTAACCTATCTTACTACATCTTGTGTCTTCATATAAATAACAAAATTGATTAAAATATTATCTTGTGGGATAAAAATATCCCAATTTTTTCGTATACACGAGGGACATAATTTTTTATGAAAATAGTAAAATTCAATTTATTTAGATTTTATTTTAAAAATGAACACATTCATAACATAAACATGACATGAAATCAGGTAGAAGTAAATTATTTCATGATTTCAATCAAACGTTAGTAATTGGTTTGATCAACTAATATTGTTGTTTCATCAAGATCCATTTTACAAGTAATACTTATGGTAGTATCACAACTCTTTGTATTATCAATAAAAATTATTTAAATGGTCATAGGTTTAAATAGTTTGATTTAAAATAATTGAATCCCCATTTTGGATGATTTGAAAAATAAAAATTAATTTTGTCACTATATTTTAACTCATTTCAAATATACTTTATAAATTTTTTGAAAAATTAGTATACAATGAATATACATAATATCTTGGAATTATATGAAAAACATAAATTTGAAATACTATGACATCTGTTGAAATTATTTTTGTAAAAATGAAGAGTTGACTATTCCTGTTCAAAAACCATTATCTATCAAAAAACATCTGTTCAAGTATTATAAAGCTCAATGATCTTGTTTTAAACCAAAAAATAGAATAGTTAATATATAAAATACATTTTGATAATTTTTATTTTTGAATTAGTGATGTTGTTCTACAAAAAAGTCTCCCACAATATAACCATTAAGGTATTAACTCTTAAATTACATTTGATATAGTTTGAAATAAAAATGTGTTGTATATGCTAGAATCCTTCTAATGGATTCAAGTATAGATAATAGTGTAATGTTTTCCAAATATTCAATACCATTATCTTGACCATATAATTATATATGAAATGTAATTTTGATTCTATATAATGTACTTTAATCCTCAAACTTGTTTCTAAATATCCATTTCACAAAAATAACTAGAATGTATTTAGGTATATCCACTAGTTTCTAGAAATTATTTTCTTCATAATGATTGACTTCATATTTCCTTTACATTACCTATAATACATAATTAATTTCCTGATTGGGGTTTTTAGGATTATGTTATAGACTAAATAAATTGATATTAATATAAATTTAAAAGAGAATATCTTGTTTTTGTTCCTCTATCTTGGTCTCCAACTACATCATCTATGGGATTATATCAATGAGTCCAAACTGTAATAGTAAAATATGTTTTGGAAGTTTCAATATCGTATAAAGGTCAAGATTTTGTTTTCCATAAAAATGAGTATCTTTTTCTACATGTTTCACATAACATTCATGACGTTTTTCATTTATATTTTGATTAGATAGATCATCATAAATGTTTTACAAACAATCATTAGTAAGATATGGATCTTATTCATAAAAAATTTCATGTACATATTCCCCTACCATCATAGTACTTTTTCTGAAAACCATGTTTGGATAATAGTTTATAGAATATGAAAAGAATTTTCCTTCGTCAAACATTGTTGAAATATCTTCTAGATAATTATTTGTACTGAGGAAAAATAATTTTCAATGAAAAAAATTAAATTTATTAGAATTTGGTTTTATTCCAATTAATAATTCATATTAGGATTTATTTAGATGTGGTATTTTTAGAACATTGTTGATTATGTAGTAGTTATATTCAATTATTTTTCCAAAAAATGTATTGGTAAATCATAATCATTAATCATGGTCAGGTAAATTTCATAAATCATTCTATTTCTCCATTATATTACACCAATCTATTATGGTGTTATAGTAGCTGAATAGTAACAATTATAACTATGTTGTGAGAATAATTATTCAAAATATTGATTGAAAACCCATGAACACTATCACTTTATAATGTCTTAAATCTAGTAAAACTAAAAATTTCTAAAAATGTATCATAAATAGAAAAATAATAATGACATTCATTTTCTTAAGCTACATTGAATTACAATGTGTAAATTGAAAACTCATTAACTAGAATATAAATGGAGTGTTTCACTAATATGATAGAAACTCAAGAGGGTACTAAAAAATCCATGTGAACCATCTTTTGTGATTAAGATGTTGAAACTTATTTCTCTAGATTGAATGTGATTTTGGGTTGTTTTCCTATTTAACATGAGTTACATACATTATAATTTAGGAATTCTAAATTAAGAAGATTCATGAGTAACCATTTCTTAGTTTGATTCATATATTAAAGAATGTGGTAACAATATAGTCCCCTATTATAGATCTAAGACTATTTCTGAAATGAACATATATGAGAAACTTTCTACGAAAACAAGTAATCTTAATTATGATCATGTACATTATTAGTTCTCATATGAAATAAAACATAAAAATTATCATAATTAAAAAAATATGAATTATCTTAAAAATTAACATGGAAACTATCATTAGATAAATATGAGATGATAACAAAATTAATCTTTAATATATCTACAAAAATTCAAATTAAAATAGACTTATAGTCACTGATTTGACAAATAATGTATATTTTTCTTTTGGAATCATCAATAAATGTGATATATCCACCATCAATATTGAATATGTTCGAGAATAATTAATAATACCTAGTCATGCCTTTAGAAAATTAACTACATAGATACCATATTTGATTATGGTATATTCTTGATAATGTCTTATATAAAATATATTTAAATCTAACATGACTTTGGTACCCATGTTTTCTTGGGTGCATGGATGTTAGTAATAAGGGTGATGGGATTCCATAATTGGTTAATAGGTTTTTTGAGGGAATATCAATACAGTTTATATTAAAAAACATTATTAAGTATATATGACTATAAAGTATTCACATTACTGGTAGAACAAGAACAGAAAATAAATGTTGTCTTATTGTTCTTTTTACTGTACAGGTTGACCTCCAATTCAATTGGTATTCTTAGGTTTGGTTTTACTTCCATGAATATTTTTTAATGTGCTTCTTCCATATTTGAATCTATATATAACCTTTTTTAATTTATCAATGTATAATTTTTTAATCATTATTATATTTTGTTAGATTTTAATTTTATTCCATTTTTTTAATAAATCCTATTCAAAATTGTGGAGACAAATTATGCAGCTTATTTAAACATTATTTTTTATCTTTAAGATCATTAAAGGCATCCTCGAGTATATTAAAATTATAAATTAGTCCTTTTCTGTATGTGTTTTTCAGTATTTACATTATAAGAAATGTGGTAATTACATATAGAAGATGTATTACAAATTTTTGACACTATAAATATTGTTTCTATCAATCACATATTGGATTTATCAAGATTATATTATTTATTTAATCCTGAATCACATGAAAAATGTTATCAAGTATTATACGGTTCTTTAATAGCCTTATTATATAACATTTCCCTAACCTTATTATTTTTATTAATTATTAAATTAGATTTTTCCTCTTTTATATGTCCTTTTCTACTACATTCATAGCATGTTATTTCAGTTTTTAGAACATCACAATATAATTTTTTTATAGTCTCCATTATTACCATAATTAAATTATTAGTTTGGTTTCATGAATAATTTATTCCTATTGAAAAAATAATGCATCATTTGGCAAAATGACACAGTTCATCATCACTATCATAAGTTGATTCTCCATCATAAGATATTTCTTCATTAATCTTCCCATTTTTACTTTTACTCATAAGTCTTTGAAGCTAATAACTTCTTCATTGATTAATATTCTTATTTAATGTTAACTATATGTTTCTATTCATAATTCATAAGTTTCTAATTATCTATTTTATAATAATTATACATATATGACATGATTCTTGATTTGAAACAAATGTGTGTCTCCATCTATATGGTAAACATATTAGAAAGTGAATCACGATATATTTATTAGTAATTTGTTTTGAGATTGAATCTATAGTGTTCGCAATCTCATTGATCTTAAGATGTATATCGTAAATTCTTCCATTAGGTTTCATCATAAATATATTATATTTTACTATATAATAATTCAAATTCATTTCTTTTATATTTTATTCTTCCTCATGAGAAATCATCAAGGTATCAAAAATCTCAATTTTAGTGGTACATGTATATATTCTATTAAAATATTCAGATCCTAAATAAATTAACAATGAACTAATTTATTTTTAGTTATTGTTATAAGATTCTTTAGTAATATTTCCAAATTCCACTATATCTATGTTGGGTAATTCATATTTACCCTCAATGAAAGTCTAAATTTCAAAACACATGATTTGAATAGAAACATTCTACTTAATTTTCCATTGAGAATAATTAGTACCATTAAAATATAGAGTCTGATAAGTGGATGTTCAATATTGTCTATAATTAACCGTAAATCTATAAATTTATAATAAATGTATTTTTAAGATAATTAAATTGAAAAAAGATCATAATAAAGTGTAATTTTGAAAATCACATCGGATGAAAAATTTAGTTTGAAGTGAGTAACTAAAGATTGGGAGGGTGAATTTAGTTTCCAATAGTATTTTTTATTAGAAACAATTTCAAACATCAATGCCTAAATTTTATAAAAATACCCAGTTAACAATATATATATAAATATATTCATATCTTTTTCTAATAGAATCTCAATATGGGATAAATTTTCACTTAAAATAATAATTGAAATTAATTTGTAATTTGAAACTAAATAACTAGATTAAACAATATATATAGAACAAAAATTATTATTAACAATCACTGTAAGATTTTGATATATATTTTAAAATAGTTTATGATTTTTGGATTTCTATTAAAGAGAAAAAACAAATAAAACAAACATATGAATATAGATAATGGGTTTTCTCTCAAGCTGAGATATAATCCCCACCACTTGTAATTAACCAATTTTAAATAAGTTTATTAAACAATAAATATGTTCCAAAAACTGAATCTGGTTTTAGAAACAGTATCACACAAGAAAGTATGAGGAAAATTCATCATCCATAGTTATAAATTTCATAAAATCAAGTTCATATTATACCTTACCAATTTCATAACTCTCATGTCTATGAAAATGAATAAATTTGAGGTAGAGTAAAAAGAACTCTCTAGTTATGTATATTATATCATGTTTTACAGTAAAATATACAATAAACTATACATAGATAAAATATTAAACATATAAATAAAGAGAAAATTATTTGAGATCGGGCAGTGTGATGATTCTTAATAATAAAATCATTAGATATTATGAAGTACTTCAGAAAAATAAAAAAAATCATGTATTTTAAAAAATCCAAAAAATTCACCATAACCATTTTCCAACATTTTGAATCCAAAATTGATCTCCATTTTCTAAAAATAATTTTTTAATTATGAGAACCTTAATATTTCATTATAATAATCATTTATCGAAAAATACCATTACTTAAATTATTCTTCTTGTTTTTTAATGTTTCAAAATTTTATTTAAACATTCATTGGTAAGGTTACCATTCATAAGATTCATATTACTATTCATATGGGTATGTTACTATTCATAAGGTATGTTACTTTTCATAGGGTTACCGTACTATTCACTAAAAATTAACTTGGATCTATCTGAATCTAAAATATCACATTAATCACAACTGTGTATATCTTTTTTACGAAATAAAAATCACAAAAGTGAAAATTTTAAGTTCAATGGATAGGTTATGACTATCTCCTGTAATAAACAAGTGTTATATCATAGAGACTCAGTGATTAATTCAACAAAGTCTATCTAATTAAAAAAGAGTATTTTGGAGAAACATAACATAAAATATTTTTTTGTGTTATATATAATAAATGTTTTAATAAATATAGTTTTCAATGTTTATAATAAACATTCTCTGATACTAATTATAATTACTGATACCCCAGAACTATATATAGGGTGCTTTTCTTTATTAAATACACATAGATGTAATATTTAAATCCTGAAAGGAGAAACATTTTAGCATTTTTGGAAAATAAGTTTACATATATGATAACAATTTTATTTTGGGAATTTAAAATGAAATATAATACATAAAAAATAAAATTCTGAACATCCTTGAAAACTCATTAAATGTATTCCACATCTAAATACTGGGAAAGGAAACAAAATAAGGGTGAGATAAACTTCTTAGTAATGGTTAATTAGAGATGAATCTATCATGAATCAATGAAAAATAATCATCACGACATCATAAATGACTGAAAAATTATAAAGAGGCAATAAATTGGGTTTAATATGATGGTAAGAAAATATGCTCAAACAATTTCATATAAATAATCACATGATCATGAAACATGACCATATATATCCTGACTAATGGAGTTATCACATTGGAAAACATAATGATGAAATAAATACTATTAGGAATATAAATAATCAAGATCTATCGCAAGGATAGTTTTTTTTCATGATCTGTCCTCAAGACAGTTACTGTAATGATCAATTCTAAAGAAAATATAAATATCTGAGTATTATCTATTTTAATTGGCCAACTAATTCAATTGATGATACTATATATGCATCAAGGGTATGTCATTAATGAGTCCCCAACCCATATAATTAATGTATAAAACATTCATTTTATATCTAATAATCAATTTAAATAATAAATTATGCTCCTTATCAAATATATGTAATGATTAATAGATATATATTTTTCAATATTTCCCGAACAAATCATATAAAATTTCAAATAAATTCCCATATGAAAAAAATGAAATAAGGTTTAGGAAATAATCATATCAATCAAACAAGAATATTTATATTAAAATAAATAAATTTTTTGAAAAAAAATTATTACAGTAAAGTGATTTATTCAATTGAATGTAAACAATCATAAAAGGAATTGAGATTATATTATAACATATATAATTTGTTAATTTTCACTGACAATCCCCTTGGATGAGATAATTAAGATGGATATTGATATACTTTAAAGTATTAATGAATCAATATATTGCATGTCATTGGGGTAGTATATGTACAACAAAAAAATAAATTAGTTTAAAAAACTAATAAGTCTCTATTGAATGTAATTTCAGATAAAAAACCCTTAATAAACAAGTATCTTTTGAATCAGGAGATCTTTGAAAATAATATGAAAAATTAATTGTTTTTATATCATGCAATAAATTATATTCTTGATATAACATTTCATAGGTCTGTATATACACCACACAAAACAATAGTTATGTATATGGAATAAGTCTTACAGAAATGAAAGTAAATTTAGAAACCTCCATACTCTACGCTTAATTTTGTGTAAACCCACATTAAACTATAATATAATAGTTTTAAATATGTTATTAATATAAAACAGGATAGTGTTATTATTAATTGTAAAACCCCAAGCTTCCCCGATATGTTTCCCTTTCAATAATGTAGTATCTTTCATTGTATGAAAATTGGAGTTTTAACACACCACAACCAATGAAACTATCCATTATGATTAGTAACAACCACTCATTGAAATTTTATAAATTTTTAATTACACATGGAATTCAATTTTTGATTCAGAATATCAAAATTACTTTATGGTGAATTTTATGTATTTTTCTCAGAACATTTATATTTTATTGAATAGTGAAATTCACTATGGTATTATTTAAAACCGAAGTTTTATCTAATTATTTATTTATTTAATTTTATTTTATTTTAGGATAAAATAGATACATAATACCTATATATTTTCAATGTAATTAATTGGAGTCGTTTTATAATAAGTTTACATATATAAAATTTTATTAAACATTTTACCGTATCTTACCCACATTCTAGGAGCATTTATAAATTTGAATATAACGTAATCTCACCACTTCGGTGAGTTGAATTTCAAAAATCCAAGAGACATGGTAGATATCATTAAGTAAAATGTGGTTCAATAATATGAAAATAATTTTCGGTGAATAGTAACTTTTGACTTTTATTAACCACAATTAAAAGTAAATTGGGTAATTAAGGGTAAAAAATGATATCATAATTACCCTAACACATATTCTTATTCTATTTGATATGTTTAATTATCCCAAAAAACCTTATGAATAATCTATTATCCCCTTTGGTCAACTAGGATAAGATTATGACATTTGTTATTATTTTATTTAAAGAAGAGTTAAAAGAGTTAAATTCAATGTTTAATAACTAAACCATTTTTAATATAGGGGTACACATTATATAAACATGACTATAATTATTAATTATAATGATAAAAATATTTCCTACATAAGGGAATATTGTTTATAATTTTTCTACATTAAATAATTTTATTTATTTACGACAAAATGATGATACAGTAATTACCAAATTAATGAAATTCTAAAATATTTGATATTATAAATATACAAATAAATCTAATTTGAGACTGTTGATGTATTAAGATAGTTGACTTGTATAATATGGCATGTTAGGGTTTATGAAATATATTTTTTTCTAATTAATCATGTTTTTATGATTTTATCAAAAACCAAATACTAAATAGTGTCAAAATTGATATAATTGAGTTTTTAAAACAAATACTCAATTATTAATTTATAAAATATTTCTAAGAATCAATATTTCTGATAGAGGACATAAATAAGGATATATATATATATTAACAATTAACCACTTGGGGTAATCTTGGATTGCTAAATTATGTTTATTAACCATATAATATAAAGATTCAAATAAACATGTTAAATGTCAAACTATTTAACTTAGAGTTAAATATAAATGATAAGGTTAATATGGTGACCTAAACGTGTCTAAATAAATTGGTTGAGAGTTTTTTGACCCATATTCATCTTATCATCTAAATAAATAATTTTTGAGCCATTAGAAACCGACAATGTTTTTATTATAAAATAATATATCAATCTTTTCCTAAAATGACCCTCACCCCTCTTATAAAAAGGCACTTCCACATATTTTAATTTCAGACCACAAAATCCATTTTTATAGGCCTTCCCATGCACAAATATCTTCAAACTATTCCTCAATTCATCCAAGAGGCCTTACCTTGGTCAGAAAGACAACCTACGGAGTCCTTTGAAACAAATCAAAACGAAGAACAAGAAGAAGAGATAAATATTTCATCAACTCTTTCGAATTATTTTCTTCTTCCACTTCCTCTATCTTGGTTGTTTCCATTGTAAAATTATAAATCCATTATATTCTATATAATTTTATGTTATTATAATATTGGTACAACCATATTCATTATCATACCCCTCATAAGAATGACAAAGTCACCATGAGTGCGTACGTACGGCTCACCGTCTCCACGTCATGTTGTAGTTTGTTAATCAAACATTTCATTATTTGGATTGGTCTAATAATGAGTATATCAGATGTAAATAATAAATATAACATGTTAATTATTCTTTATAAATGATATATCATTCGATTACATACTATTTCACCATCAATATATTGATATTGTCACATGTGCGTACATACGGATTACCATCTCCATGAACGTGATGTGATTCATTCAACATCAAAATCATTCAAGAATAATTTTCATTTTATGATTAAAAATAATTTTTAAGAACTTAATATAATTTTGGATATGAATAATATACATCTTTCCCTAACAAACATGGCTTATGTAACTGAACATATAATATAAAATGGATCAGTTAACAACTGAAACGATGAAACTTCTAAAATATTATTAACAAAGAAATATTAGAGCATCATATATGATATAATATTTTGGTATATAGTTTTTGAAAAATTTAATACCAATTATTTTACTATTATACATGATGGTAACTTATCCTCGACCAAGGAAAAGTACATGGTAAGGGTTAATTCTACAATCACTCTATTATATGAGGTTGTTCATATGTGAGTATCTATTGGGACCTATTTATCATCAACATATGTATTTCTTAAAAATATATTTCAAGACATTTTTACTATTTCATTGACTATAGGTTAAAGTCATTATTACCATTGTTTTACTTTTTATAAAATTTTTATAAAGGAATCTTTCATTCTTTTTCCAAACAAGGTAATTTACGACCTTTTGGACAAAAATTAAAGAAAGAATGTTTTTTAACTTATACGGTGGGTGCGGATATTTTTTGTAGTTATAGAAACATTGAAGCTTCCTATATAAGATTATAATAATATTTTTTAATTAAATATTTTCTTTTATAATTACATGACTTCTAAGTGATTTCAAAATAAAAATAAATATTTCTCTCAAACTGTTTTAATTTATTCTATGTCATCATCCTTTGATGGATTTTAATCATGTTTAATGTTGGTTTATTATGATATAAATCTTCGATATTTTATTGATGTTTTTGTGATATGTTTGACTGTGTATGTGATATTTTTACACCATTCATGGTTTATACATAATGTATTGACATTTCTTATGCTAGTTTTAATATGAATGTTTTTATTATGTTTCAACCTTTTCATATGAGGAATGAATTGGACTTAGTATGTTAATGGTGGATCCTGATATACCTCCTCAATCCATCATTAGGTCTCATGAGACAAACTATTGTCTTGGCATAAGGCCTTGAATAAATCTTATTTGTATTCTTGGCACGAGGCCTTGACTATGTGGTTATGAAGTTTGGGATTATACATTCCATTATTATGAATGTGGATATTGATATTGCATGTGATTATTCGGCTTGTAGAATATTCAAGTGAATAAGTAATTGAATTTATTTGATTTTAACTTTTCCATATTATGTTGAAGTTTATTTTTAAATGAATTTTTTTTACTCTAATACATTTCCTTAATTTTTTATGCACCTTTATGAATGTTTCCCTTATATTGTTATCCTTACTGAGCATCTGAGCTCACCAATTTCTATGTTTTATTTTTCCCATGATGTGAAGAAGTATTTTATGGATGACCTGAAGGTATAGGATATGAATATCAATGTGTTCAAAAGGGGGGGAAATGTGGTTGATGTATTTATTTCATGATGTAATGCAAAACATATGATTGTATCTAGTACTTCCAAGGCTACTAAAATGGTCGGTCTTTTGGGACATGATTCCTTGTATCATGCCAATGTTATGTAATAATGAATCAACTCTGGGTAACTATGGTAGGGGCATTACAGTTGGTATTAGTGAATGTTTTTTACAATCCTGGGAAACTAGGTTTAGAAGAACTCTTATTAGAGAACACTACAATATGATAGAATTTGGGGATTAGTATTGAAGAACTTCCTAGAATTTTGGAACTGTAGAGACTTTGTGAGTTTTCCAAGAAATACATCCCCGTATAGATTTTTTCAGGTAGAGGAGGCTCTTCCACAGATGTACATTGGTGTAAAACCCGAAAACACTCCATTGAGCTAGACTTGAATAGGAAATGGTGCACGACAATGGGCCTTATTTCACTTTTGGTTACGACACTCGTGAGGGATATGATTAAGTTAATTCATATTTTCTTTAGAAACCATTTTGAAGGTTTTATGAGTTTATACTTCCTCAATGAAATCTTTTTTATGATTGTGGATTATATCCATAAACTATTCAGTTTATGTTAAATATTTTACAAGTTTCAATTAGGTAATGTGATTCGTAAACTAATCTAGTCTATGGAAATGTATAGAAATAGCACCTAGTGTAATGATGAGAAAATTTATCATCCCACATAATACATGTAGGGATTTCCCTCCAACTCAAGAAAATTATAGTGGAGTTGGTGATGCAACTGGTGCTAATCAACTTATCACCATACAGGGACGACTTAGTCAGGTTCTGAATAATAACATTACCCATATAGAGCACCCTGATATCCAATGTAGAGGATCATTATTAGACCACTTAATGAGGAAAAACCACAAACAATCAATGGGAGTACAAATCCATTAGTAGTTGAGTAATGGATAAATTCCTTAGAGAAAAAATTTCATGCATTGGAGAGTAGAAAAAGGGAAAACATTTCATGTCTATTTTATCGCCTAACGGCATATGCAGATCAATGCTGGTCATTAATCCATAACACAATGGAAGATGAAGAATTATCAGACATGGAATTAAGGGAGTATAATGGGGTTTTATTAGAAATGTACATTCCTTGTGACTATCTAGCAGATATGGAAAGACAATATTTTAGTCCGAGGATAATAGATGATGAGAATGTCGCAATATTTGAGGCTCACATTATAATGTAAGCAAGGCTTGCAGAAGATTATATATGGAACCCAACAAGTAAGATTGGCCGATACATTGATTGGTTAAAACCATTTCTCTGTCAAGTATTAGTCTGAAAATCCATCTCATCGTTCGAAGATATTATCTCATGTGATATCAAGATAGAGAAGGAATTCCCTAATTCTTATGAATTTAAAGAAAAGTAATGGATAAAAGAGATCTTCTGAAAACTTTGGAAATAGAAATAAGGGGAAGAAGTGAAAATTTGAATATCCATCATGAGGTAAATGTGGGTAGAAACACCCTGGTACTTTCCTGACTGGAATGGAGTCTATTATAAGTGTGGTCAATAATGAAACCATGCTCATGATTGTAAGGGGAAGAAAGACGTTGTCAATGTTGAATGCTACAATTGTCAAGAAAAGGGGCATTAAAAAAATGAATGTCTTATGTGTCAAGGTAACATAACTCAGAAAAAGCAAAGGGAGCAGGGTATGATTATATGATCACTACTACTGAGGTTGAAGAACCTAAAGACATGGTGGCAGGTAATTTAATGATTTACACATGTTTAGCCAATGATTTATTTGATTCTCAGATCATCTCATTGTTTCATATCTTCAATGTCGACTTTGAAAATTATATATTTTCAATTTGGATCAATAAGGAAGCTTTCAGTCAAAACACCAAAGTGAAGAATTATCACAACAATGATTTGTGAATCAATTCCAATGAAGGAATATAATTGTTATTTTTCTGCTGATCTCATCATCATACCCATGATTCAGTTTGATATAATCCACAGATTGGATTGGATTTCAGACCATGATGCGAAAATTTATTGTTAGACAGAGCATAAAATTTTCGATTATGATAACGAGTACCGTATCATTAGTGCATAAACATCACAACCTGATTTTTATCTAGATCTGCCACTAAAATCTCTATTAATTTCAATTATTTGAGAAGAAGATATGATATATCTATATGTGAGGAAAATAATGTTCAAATAGAGGACATACATATTGTTCAAGAATATGTTGATGTGTTTCTAGGGGATTTACTTGGACATCTTTCAGAATGAGAAATTGACTTTTCCATTGATTTAATTCCTAGTTAAAGGCCCATATAAAAGAACTATTATATAACGACCACTATGGAATTGGTGTAACTAGAGAAACAAATAGAGTAATTGTGTAATAAGGTATTTATTTTCCCTAGTGTTTCTCCATGGGGATCCCATTTCCTTTTTGTTATGAAGAAAGATGGATGATTGAGGTTATGAATTGACTATAGGGAGATCAATGCTACAACAATAAAGAACAAGTTTCCCCTACCTTGAATTGATGATTTTTTTGACCAACTTCGTGGAGCCTAATATTTTTCAAAGATTGACCATCGATATAGATATCATTATTTTTGTGTGAAAAATGAAAACATTCCGAAAATAGTATTTTGATCCAGGTATGGGCATTACGAGTTTACAATAATGCCTTTTGGATTGACTAATGCACCCTTAGTCTTCATGGATCTAATGAATATAGTTTTTAATGAATATCATTATGACATTGAAGTGGTATTTATTGATGATATATTGGTATACTAAAAAATCAATCAAGATCATGAAAATCACTTGTGCACTATTCTAAAAACCTTTAGAATAAATGAATAATATGGGACATTTAGCAAGTGTGAATTCTGGCTTCAAGAGATTTCATTCCATGGCCATATTGTCTCTAAGGATGGAATCTCTATTAATCCTTTAATGACTAAGGAAATACAAGAATGGCCAGCACAAACAAGTGAAACTGAGGTACAAGATTATATTGGTTTAGCAGGTTATTATTGATGTTTCATCTAGAATTTTGCCCGGTTGGCTAACCCATTAACCTTGATGACACGTGAAGGGGTTAAATTTGTTTGGAAATTATTTTGAAGAACTGATGAGAAGATTAGTCAATGATCTTATCCTGACTCTACCATTAGGGAATGATGGGTTTGTTATTTATAGTGATGCTTCAAAGAAAGGACTTGGTTGTGTCCTTATGAAGAATGATATAATTATTCCTAATACATCAAAACAGCTAAAAATTCATGAGAACAACTATCATACTCTTGATCATGAGATAGAAATAGTAATCTTTTCTTTGAAAATATGGAGACTGTATCTCTATTTTGAAAATTGTGAGATTTATACTGATCAAAAGAGGATGAAATATATTTTCTCACAGAAATAACATAACATAATGCATAGACGATGGCTCTGTTAGGATGATATTACTGTGAGTATGATATACTCTATAATACCAAACGTAAGATCGAAATAAGAATGTGGTTCTCATATAAAAGTGGGGGGGGGGGGGGTGAATTGTCCCTTTTAAAATTCCTTAAGTGAATTTTCAGAATGGATATGTTTAACAATGTTAAACAAGATAATTCACAAGACCTCTATGAGTACTAAAGACATGATAGATTTCAGAATACTGATTCTGAAAATGGAACTTAACAAAATTTACAAGGATTAAGATTCGACCTTAAAGCGTGTAGAATATAACTAAATCAGAGTACAAGTAAGGAAGTATAAGAATGTTATACTTTCCTTATCAATACAAAATGCAGAAGAAAAAAAAGTAGAAAATCTAAAATTAAAAAACAATAACTCTTTTAACCCAAAGATAAGGGTATCTAACAACCTCGGATAAAGGTACCTTGATGTATACTTTCAAGAAATTCTGTATTACCCACACCAGGGTAAGCCCTCGATACAAAGATCAGAGTCTGTCTTACTATCCTCAGAAGCCCTGAACTATATGGTTGTTGGCACCTCTGTCTTCCTCTGCATGGAAGCCCTCAACATCAAGTTGTTGGAACCTTTGTCTTCCTATCCCCGAAATCCCTCTATTGTAATCAGCAACCATTGGAGTCACATGAAGAAAATAAGCACAAGGAAAAGTTTTAACATGTTGTTCAAACATTCTACACGAAGCTTTAAGAGTTGATAATAGCATCTCTATCTAGAAAAAACTTTAACAGCATGTAAGCACAAACCTCAAAGATGTGTCAAAGTTGTATATTCGACATTCAAATGAGATCATATTTATAGGCGAAGCTCTAATGGTCAGATCCCTCCTCCAACAGTCATATTTCTCCTTGAATTTCGGAGGGACCTGAACATGTGTCACTCAACCAATGGTTAATTAATAACTGATGTAACAACATTTTTCTATAATTAAACAAGTGCAAGCATAAGTAAAACTAAAGTTCAGAATGTATGAAAATAAATGTTCAGAGTTTTCCCAAAATGGAATTCAGATTTTATAATAAAGAGATATTTGGATTCTGTTTTATAGTAATTCAGAACCTAAATTCTGTAGAAATATGGAATCTGAATTTCACAGGAAATTCAGAGTCTGGTTTCACTAGAATTCATAATCTGAACATACAGAGTTCGGAGATGAACTTATAGAATATTGGAGTCGAACTAGTAAATGTTCAGAGTCGAACTTATAGAAGTTCAGAGTCAAACTACTAAATGTTCACAGTTGAACTCATAGAAGTTCGTCGTTGAGATTAGAGATGTTCAGAGTCCAGAATTCAGAGTGAGACTTTCTTAGAGTTCGTATATAGAATTCAGAGTGGAATTTTATTAGAATTCATATCCAGAATCATGAGTGGAACTTTATTAGAGTTCATATCCAGAATTCGGAATGGAACATCATTAGAGTTCGTATCCAGAATTCAGAGTGGAACTTTATTAGAGTTCATATACAGAATTCAGAATGGAAATTCATTAGAGTTGGTATCCAGAATTTGGAACCTAAAATAGAATGCTTCATATCTAAGTATTTTAGGATTTTGAGGTTTTAGGTATGAATCTAATTTTTATAATTAAGAAAAATATTGATATGTATAAGAAAATCTAGGTTTGGATAAATTTCCTCAAGGAAGGAAATTTTTCATAGAGAAGTAAAATATTAATTTGCTTAAGTATAAGGTGTTTGTGTTTTCAAAACAAGAAGGAATGGAAAAGTCACAAGCAAAACCTTATTTAATCAACAATCTCCCCCTTTTTGGAAAGAACAAACAACCTTTCGAAAATGAACATAAGGAATTAGAAAAAATTTCTTTAGACGTTGAAATTAAAACTTATCTCCCTTTGTTCATAGATGGTTGTGAATACAACTAACTCCCCATTAGGCTTAAGAACACTATGGATTGTATTCTGAAATTATATAATGGAGTTTTCATTATCATTGGAAATGAAAAACATCATAATTAGGAACTCCACCTTACTTAAGGATAGTTCTTGACTTAGAAATTTTTCCATATCCCTCTTTTGAGTAGATCTTTTTTCTTCTCCCACTTTGTGATTTTCAAAAAGAATTTAAGGGGATGGAAAAAAAATGGTACCTAAAATATTAGTACATAGAAACAAAAGATAGAACCAACCAAAAATTTCCTTAGAGATGAAAGAATTTTTACAATAAAAAGCATTAAAACAAAAAATAGGATTTGTCTATTTTTCCTCCTTTTCCACGGTAATTAACTTCTTCAACAAAGTTTTAATGTTCTTCAAGTCTTTCTGATCCTACTCAACTTGCTTCTCCAAAGATTTTTTCTTTTAATCTTGATCATTCAGGACTTCTGCCTGAGACTTCATGGCCTCTTCCTGTATCTTCAATAACTCATCTTGCTTTTGACTCTTCTGTTGAAACTCAATCGAGAAATCTATTTCCCCTTTCCAGTTCTGAGCAACCGAGGTAAACATTCCATTCAAATCTTTGACCTGTTGATTATGAGAATATTGCTCAGTGGTTATCTTATCCTGAATATTCATAATCTTGGAGTCCTCAGTGTCAAAATATTCTTTTACATCATGCTGAGAATAATCAAACTCAGCCAAGTCATCATCAACTTTCACAGACCACACAGTGATTTTTCTGCATGATTTATTGTGAACATCATAATTGATAAGGAAATTTCTATGATCAGCATCAATCTTCACACACTTGTCCATCACCATGGATAAGGATTCTGATTTTTGATTTAGGATATGTTGCAGTATCTAGCATCTAGATTCTATGGTGGGAAATATTGGAATTGTGTCCACAAACTTTTTCCAAGATTCAACAACAAAGCCATTTCCCTTTGCAGATGAATCTGAATCCGATAACATGCTAGGGGATTTTTCTTCTTCAACATCCACCTGCATTCTTCTAGAAGAACCTTTAACCTCCTTCTTTCTTATAACATCTTTTGTTTGGGTTTCCATAAGAACATTCTTTCCCTTAACAACTTCTGAAACTGGCTAATCAGAAGATTATTCTTTGCTTTTAGATATTTGAACAATTTTATCATCATCTAGTTTCTCCTTCTCTGCTCCTTCTTCAAGAAAATTCTTCTCATAGCTTTCCTCCTCAGATAACTCATTTTATTTTTCTTCTACCTCGACATCATCTCTTCTACATCCTTTGTCTTCTCCCTTTCCCGGAGTGACTAGATTTGAGGATTCGACATTTTCTTGATAATCCTAAACTTGTTTAATCACGTCATCCAAATCATCACTTCCTTCTTCTATTTCTTCTACTTCTTCAATTTCTTCAACAACCACTTCCTCTACTTCTTCACTTGCTTGTTTCTCTACTTGTTCAACAACTTGATTCTCTTTAGAATTTTCTGGAGGGAAGTACTTCTTCCCAGGGGTCTCTGGTAATGGTTGGACATCAAATTTTTACAGAATGGGAATATTCTCAGAGTCTACCTCTGTGGCTTTCAAAATGGATTGAACAATTTTAGTCTCAGACATATTATTATTCATCTTCATCTTTTTGGCCTATTTCTCTAACTCATCCACAACTTTTTCTCTTAAGGCCTTAGCCTCAGCAGGGTCCAATCCGAACTGTGGATCACTTTATTTTCTTTTCTCTTTATCTTCCCTCCACTTACCAGCCACCTCATCTGGATATGATTTCTATTTTTTCAGTTTGGGAGTCCTGTCTTCAGCAAACACTTCATTCAATTTCCTCTTCATAGAAAACTTCTACACTGGCTCAACCTTCTCTAGATTTTCCAGAGCAACTTTTTCCTCCTATTCTGGAAGATTGTAGACCTCACATGATTTTTTTGAAAAACCATCATTCATCCGCTTTAAGGAATGATCTCTTATCAGAATCACATTACAAATTATCATCTTGGAGGAGCAAGAAACTTTGGATGAATCAAGGCAACAAATAATAAGCATCGAGATAAGAGCATGATACGTAATGATTTGAGCCTTCAAAGTTCCATTCTTGATATTCGGAACTACAATAAGAACGTGCCTCATCAGATTGTTCTTTTTTAGATTTACCAAGAAATCTATGATATAGATATCACATTTCATTACATTATCCGTACCTCCTCTTCTCAGAACAAAAAATCCTTGACCCCACAACTGGAGAATCCAGTTGTCGGTAGAAGGATGACAAATATTTGCTGTCTTGTCATCTTTGAGACCAAATAATTTAATTACCATAACCTTGCTGAAACTTCCTTGCACATCCAGTAGCTTATGTGATTAAATTATACTTCACCATCATATAAGAAATATTGTTAGTCTTCCAAGAATGCTTGAAGGAAAATTTGTCTTTGTCATCTTCTTCATAGAAGGAAACAGACATATAAAATTCAAGAAGAAAATCTGTATAGACAACATCCTGACCACCTGGTTTCTATACGCAAAAAATCTTTCCATCCATTAAGTTTTATATTCTTTGAAATTAGAGAATCATACTCACTGAAGATATCTTGAAGGACTAACCTCTCCCTGTAAACTAACCACTTTGAGATTGTATTCATCGAAGACATATCTTCGTAAGTATCTTCTACATACCTTTGCAATGGAGTAGCACTAAAAGATTCAGAATGGACTTTAAGAACTGATTCAGAGCATCAGCACGCAAGAGAATGAAATTGATGTGGGACAAAAAATGGGTTTCCCTTTATATAGTTGATGGAGATTACCTTTGAGCTTCCAAAAGAAATCTAAAAGTTGAGAAATTATTTGATATGATCTGACGGTTGAAATAATATCCATAAGGAAATCTTGAAT
Source organism: Viscum album (assembly GCA_963277665.1). NCBI lineage: Eukaryota > Viridiplantae > Streptophyta > Magnoliopsida > Santalales > Viscaceae > Viscum > Viscum album. The sequence goes on from OY728151.1 coordinate 169,001,914, forward strand.
CCAATCTTTTTAGGTTCTAAAAACATTCATATCTAAGTAAAGAAACGAATATGAGTGATTTTATAAGAAAAAGAAACTACCAGCAACTAAAAATGACAACCAAAACTAAAGTAAGGAATTCATACCTTTCGAATTGGCTAGGAAGTTTATTTGTAATAACTGATATTCTTCGTGAAAAAATTTTTGACTACGAAAAAATCATTACGAAAAACTCACTATGAAAAACTCACTATGGAAAAAAATACGTATGAAAATTCCCATTACGATAATTCTCATTACAAAAATTATTGTTACAAAAATTGTCATTAAGAAAATTCTAAGTATAAAAATTCTCAGTACGAAAACTTCATTACAAAAATTTCTAGTATGAAAACTTCCTTACAAAAATTTCCAAAATGAAAACTTCATTACGAAATTTTTTAGTACGAAAACTTTATTACGAAAATTTCCAGTACGAAAACTTCATTACAAAAATTTCCAGAACGAAAACTTCATTAGGAAAATTTCCATTCCAAAAATTTCATCAAAATTTTTTCAAAAAAGACTTTATGACATGAAACATGAAAAACACAAATATTAATTTTTTTTAAAAAAACATTGTAACAGATGTACTCCCCCTATGAAAAAGATGTTATTACTATACGGAGAATGGTTTAAAAAGAAGTTAATGAATGAATATTACCTCACAATTATCATTCCTAACTTCTGTTTAATGTATTCAAATCTATCAGAGGATAATGATTTTTTGAAAATATCAGCATGTTGGTCTTCTGTTTCGGTAAATTGGAAAATGATATCTTCTTTTCGTGTGTGATCCTTATGAAAGTGATGCCTAATATTTATGTCCTTTGTACATGATTGATGTATAGTGTTTTTACTAAGGTCAATGGATCTTTTATTAGAAAACAAAATATGAGTCTTAGTAAAACTCAAGCCATAATATGTGAGTGTGTGTTACATCCACAACACTTGATCACAAAAACTTCCAGCTGCTACATTTTCAGCTTTAGTAGTGGAGAGTGATTCAGAATTTTTCTTCATGCATGACCAAAAACTAATGAATCTCCTTAGAAATGACAAGTTCCAGATATACTCTTTCTATCCATTCTATATCCACCAATTTCAGCATCCGAAAAACTCTTTAAAACAAATTAATTTCCATATGTATAAAATAGTCCATGGTCTATAGTTCCCTTTAAGTAGCAAAAAAATTCTTTTCACTTCCTTTAAATGATATTCCATATGATTGGAGTGATATCTTGAACATAATTATACTGAAAACATCATGTCTGGTCGACTAGATGTCATGTAAAGTAGAATTCCTATCATACCTCTAAAAAATGTTTGATCTACTAGTTTCCCAACTTCATGAAGATCAAGTGTGTTTGAGGTACCAATAGGAGTACATATACTCTTATTGTTGTCATGCCCATACTTTTTAATAAGATCATTAATATACTTATGTTGGTATATGTATATTCCTTCTAGTTTTTTGAGAAATTTGAAAACCAAGGAAAAATTTTAACTCACCCATCATACTCATTTCAAACTCAGATTTCATTTGATCCACAAAAGAATCAGTTAAAGATTGCTGAGTTGAACCAAGTACAATATCATCTACATAAATTTGAGCAGTAGAAACATTTTTCTTATCTTTATTTATAAAAATGGTTGGATCTGTATTTCCCTTAACATAGTTATTTTGAAGGAAAAATCCTGTAAGTATATCATACCAAGCTCGTGGGGCTTGTTTAAGGCCATACAAAGATCTGGTAAGACTAAAAACATGAGTAGAGTGTTCTGTATCTTTAAATATAGGAGGTTGTTCTATAAAAACATCATATTGAACATAACCATTAAGGAAAGCACATTTCACATCCATTTGAAAAATTTTAAAATTGAAGAATGATGCAAAGGTGAGTAATATATGAATAGATTCAAGTATGGCTACTAGACCATAGGTTTCTTCATAGTCTATTCCTTCTTGTTGATTATAGCCTTTAGCAACCAATCTAGTTTTACTTATTACGATGTTTCCATTTTCATCACACTTATTTCTGAATACCCATTTTCCTCCAATAACAGAAGTTTCCTTAAGACTTTAAACCAAGGTCTAGACATTATTCCTTTAGAATTCATTTAGTTCATCTTGCGTAGATTTAATCCAATATTCATCACATAAAGCTTCATCAGTGATTTTTGTTATTATTGGGAGAGGAATGCAAGATGTTCTACATCATTTCTTAAGGAACTTCTAGTCCATACAGGTTGATTCACATCACCAATGATACTATCACTGGGATGATTCTTTAAAAATGACTCGTTTGGGTTCTGTAAAACCTGTTCATCGACACAGGGTAGGAAATCTTCTGGGGTAAATGTTTCAGAAGTATATTCATGAACATTTTCCTTATCAGGAGGATTTTTTATCAATGGTTGATAATCAGTTTTTGAAAACACATCCGAAGATGTCTGTTGAGGTTTTTTGAAAACAAAACGATTAGATTTATCAAATTTGACATGTACTGTTTCTTCAATAGTGCAAGTGTTTTTGTTAAAGACTCTATAAGCCTTAGAAGATGTGGATTAGCCTATGAAAATTCCTTCATCAAATTTTGGTGTGAATTTGTGTAAATTATCTTCAGTATTCCGGATGAATAATTTGCATCCGAAAACCTTAAAGTAGTAATATATATGTTTTCTACCATTCCATAGCTCGTAATGAGTTTTATTAAGAAAAGGTATAATAAAAACTCAATTTATAGTATAACAAGTAGTACTTACAGCTTCAGACCAAAAATGATTCGCAACAAAATAGTCACTCAACATGGTTCTATTTATCTGTTGAAGAATCATATTTCTTTTTTCAACAAAACCATTTTGTTGAGGTGTTCTGGGTGCTGATAAGTAGTGAGTAATTCCTTTTCTACTATAAAAAGTTTCAAAATCAGAATTTTTAAAATCTCCTCCATGATCACTATGAATAGTTTTCAATGGAAAGTTTTTCTCATTTTTAACTTTGGCTCTAATACTTTTGAAATAAGAAAACTCATCAGACATCTTTTCTAGAAAATAGACCCATATTAATCTAGTGTAGTCATCAACTAAGACAAATACATAATACATTCCCCCAATCCTTCCAGTTTGTGTTTGACTGAAAAGATCCATGTGCACCAATTTTAGTTCATCAGTTGTTGAGACTTCACCGATTGATTAAAAACATGATTTATGTTGCTTTCCATATTGAAAAGGGCCACAAACTTTTGAAGAATCAAATATAAGATCCGGTATATCCTTAACTAAACCTTTCTTAGAAAGTTTTCATAAGTTCCTAAGGTTACAATGTCCTATCCTTCTATGCCACAACCATGAATGATTTCCCATTACACTATGTAAAGGTATGTCTTGGCTCTTATGGTCTTCTATGTTTAGTGTGTAAACATTCTCTTGCCTATGGGCAGAAAGAAAAAATTCTTCCTTGGAATTGTATACTAAGAACTTATCATTCCTAAAATTCACTAGGTATACTTCATCACATAGTTGAATTATGCTGATGAGGTTGTTATTATGACCTTTAACAAACAAAACATCTGAAATCTGGGTTTTTCCAAGAAGAAAAATGTTATCTATACCAATAATTTCTCCCTGAGCATTATCTCTGAAAGTTACTTTTCCTCCTTTCGTCTTGATAATTTTTTCAAAAGATATTTTGTTACCAGTCATATACTAGGAACATCCACTATCCATGTAACATGTATTGTTGTGGGTACATTCTCTATTTTACTGAAAATAAGAAAGAAGTTAGGTTTTCAGAATCCAGACTTGCTTGGATCTGGAATTTTTAGACAACAATATTTTTGGAATCCACATTTTTATAGAATAATATGCTTTATTAAACCTAATATATCTAGGTCTATTCAAATAATAGTTTTCCTTCCAATTCCCACCACTTTGACACATAGTGAAAAAAGGCACTCTAGAAGGAACAAAATAATTGTTTTTGAAAACCATTTTTTGGTGAGTATAACCTACTCCATTAGTGTTTCCTGGAGGTTTAATTTTAGAATACATATTGTCAATATTTTCCTCCCCATAGGTAAATTTTTCAAGGAGCTTCTTAGGAGAAAATATTTCATATTTCAGTCTAATGACTAAAGTCCTATCCTTAGGAATCATTTCTTTAGAGTTAGATTTTTCCTCAAAAACATTCATCTTAAAAATAGAATTCTTAAGATCTTTATAAAGTTAATTATTATTAGAATTTGATATCTCAAGGTCATTAGAAAGTTTTTCTAAAAGCTCTTCTTTATCTCTAATATTTTTAGTAAGATCGGAAATATCTTTTGTAATAACTTATTCACTACTATTTTCCTTGTCTAATTTCTTAGAAATTTTACAATTTTTTTCTTCAAGTAACTTTGAGAATCTAGATAATTCTTCATGTGAAGGTTCTCCATTTTTTGAAGATGAAGTATCTTCATTAGAATTACTATTTTTGGAATAGTAATTCTTATCAAAAGATAAATTTGTTAAATCCTTAGCAGAGCATACCTTATCCATAAGACACATATGTTGAAAAAAATTATTAGTAATGAATCCCATATTCTTTTGAGCTGATGAATCATATTCTGAAGATTCTCTTTTTGAAGAGTCTCCATAGCTAACACTCCAAGTAGTATTAGCATTCAATGTTTTCTTAGATTTACCTTTGTAAAACATCTCCCTGTTCCTTTCAGAATGATTCTCTTTTCGTTCCTTCTTTTTAATGAAGGGACAATCTGGTCTTATGTGTCCACTTCACTTGAATTCATAGCATGCGACCTCTGAATCTTTTTTATCATTCATCTATTTATTTTTATACATGGATTGGAAATTTCTTTTACCATCTATCTTGTTCATACTTCGAGCAATATTAGCTTACTCATTTCTTGAGACTTCACCCTCACTATATTTGGATTGGATAGTATCCTTCTTAGACTTGGATCTTGTTACTCTCTCAGGAGTCGTTGCTTTCATGTGATTTGACATTGTAGTGAAAGAAAAAATACTATTCCCATTCTTCTTAAATATGTTGTCAGTATCTCTCTTAATTCTAGTTTCATATTGAAGAAGAGTTCAAAACAGTTCATCAAGATAAATTTGAGGTACCTTTCTGTTCTCATGAATTGTTTTCCTCTTTGATTCCCACTCATTGGGAATTATATCCATAGTATTATCCACAAGACCTTCATCATCTAGACCTTTCTCTTCAATTGATTGTAGGATATTCACGATAGTCATAACCCTCTGATGTACTTTTCTTATAGGTTCCCCATAAGGAAAATTAAAACCATGATACTCAGCTCTCAACATAGCTCTTCTTGTCTCTATGACTTTGGATGTATGAAAATTTGTATCCTCAAGTTTATTCCATATAATGTTACTTGATTCATTAGATGAAATTTGGCTATATATGTTCCTAGTAATTGAACAAGGTATAGTATTGTGTACCTTGTAGTTGAGTTGGTAATCATGCTTTTATTGATTCGTAAGAGCACTTACATCCTTTTCAGGAATTTTATATCCTCCAGTAAGCCTGACAAAGTTATCTACTCCATTATTGATAATGAAATTATTCATATGATCTCTCTAGTATTCATAATCATTACCATCAAAAATAGGTGGTCTAGAAGTATAATTTTGTTACCAAGATAAAATTTTCTAAGAAAAAAAATATTGTAACTCTATGAAAAATAGAATCCGAACTATGAGTCCGAAAAATAGGTTCCGAAAAATTATGAATCCATAAAATGGGAATCTGGAAAAGAAAATCCGAGAATTCTCTTCTGAATCTAATTCTGAGATTAATTCAGATTGAACCAAACCCTTTGATACCAATTGTTAGGATGGTGTGACTCTGAGTAAGATATACTCTTTAATACCAAACGTAGGATTGAAATAAGAATGAGATTCTCAGATATAAGAGGGGGTGAATTTTCCCATTTAAAATTCCTTAATGGGAATTATCAGAATGGTTATGTTTAACAATGTTAAACAGGGTACTTCACAAGACCTCTATGAGTACTATAGACTTTTTAGATTTCGGAATAGTTATTCCGAAAATGGAACTTAAAAAATTACAAGGATTAAGATTCTACCTTAAATCGTATAGAATCTAAATAAATCAGAGTACATGTAAGGAAGTATAAGAAAGTTATACTTTACTTTGCAATATAAAATCCAGTGGAAAATAATTAGTAAAACTACAAGTAACAACCAATAACTCTTTTAACCTAATGAAAATGGTATCAGACAACCTTGGATAAAGGTCCCATGATTTATACTTTCAAGCAAGTCTGTCTTACCCACACCAGGATAAGCCCTCGATACGAATATCAGAGTCTGTCTTATTATCCCCGCAAGCCCTCAACTATAAGGTAGTTTGTACATTTTTCTTCCTCAGCAAGAAAACCCAAAACTTCAAAGTGTTGGAACCTCTGTCTTCCTATCCCTTAAAGCCCTTGATTGTAATCAGCAACAATCGGAGACGCACAAACCAAGTCTGCACAAGGCAATGTTTGAACAAGCTGTTCAAAATTTCTTCACGATGCTTTGAGAGTTGATAAGAGCCTCTCTCTCTAAAATCACTTCAACATTATGTAAGCACATATCTCAATGATGTGTCAATTTATTATATTTTACATTCAAATGAGCTCCTATTTATTGGAGAAACTCCAATGGTCGGTTCCCTCCTCTAAAGGTCATATTTCTCCTTGAATTTCGTAGGGACCTGTACACGTTTCATTCAACCAACGGTTAGTTAATAACTGAAGGCATGACATCATTTTGTAATGAAACAAGTGTAAGAATAAGTAAAATTGATGTTCGTAATGTATGAAATTAAAAGTTAGGTTTTTAACCAAAATGGAATTCAGAGTCTATAATAAAGAGATATTTGGATTCTGTTATATAGGAATCCAAAACTAAATTCTGTAGAAATCTGGAGTCTGAATTTCTATGGAAATTTGGAGTCTGGTTTCACTAGTATTCAGAATCTGAACTTACAGAGTTCAGAGTCGAACATATAGATGCTCAGAGTCGAACTAGTAATATTTCGGAGTTGAACATATAGAAGTTCAGAGTTGAACTAGTAAAATTTCAGAGATGAACTCATAGAAGTTCAGATTCGAACTCATTGAAGTTAGGAGTCTAGAATTCGGAGTGGAACTTTCTTAGAGTTCATATCCAAAATTCAAAGTGGAACATTATTAGATTTCATATCCAAAATTCGGAGTGGAACATTATTAGAGTTTGTATCCAGAATTCGGAATGGAACTATATTAGAGTTCGTATCCAGAATTCAGAGTGGAGCTTTATTAGTGTTCACATCCAGAATTCACAATGGAACTATATTAGAGTACGTATCCAGAATTCGGTTCCTAAAACAGAATTCTTCATATATAAGTATTATATGATTCTGAGGTTTTAGGTATGAATCTTATTTTTATACATAAGAACAATATTGATATGTATAATGAAATCTAGGTTAGGGTAAATTTCCCTAAGACATGAAATTTTTCTTAGAGAAGTATAATATTGATTTTCTTAAGTATATGGTGCTTTTGATTTTCAAAATAAGAAGGAATGGAAAATTCATAATGAAAACATTATTGAATCAACACGCTCGATCTACTCAAGGATTATGATTTCACTATACACTACCTATAGAGGAAGTCAAAGAATGTGGTAGATGATTTGAGCAGAAAGGATCACGGAGATATGAAAAAGATGAGAGTCTAAAAGGATGCTATATACATGGATCTAGTAAATATGTATTTGGGAATAACCCTAGATGGTGAAACATCAATGATTTTTCAAATGGTTGTCAAACCATGTATAATAGAAATTATAAAAAGTTCTCAGACTAATGATTAAAAATTTCAGAAGAAAATTAATGCTTTGAACTATGGGAGATTGAGTGACTTCATATATTAAGATGGAATTTTGAAATATGGGAAGAGAATTTGTGTTCCCATAATACCTAATCCAAAAAAAGAATTTTTAGATGATTCTCATAGCTCCAATTTTTCTATACACCTTAGGAGAACCATGATGTATAGTGATTTGAAGGAACATTTTTTGAGGGAAAACATGAAAAGGGAGATTGCAGATTTTTGGTCAAGATGTATGGTATGTCAACAAGTGATAGCAGGAAGGCAATAGCCTGGATGAGTAATGCGACCTCTTTCCGTACCTGAGTTGAAATGGGATAATATTACGATGGACTTTGTCATGGGGCTACCAAAGATGCCAAGAAGGAATGAAACAATATGGTTCATTGTTGATCATCTTACCATGTTAGAAAATTTTCTTGATATAAGATAAGATTTAATACTTGAATATATGGAAAGACTATCTATTAATGATATTTTAAGACTCCCTGGTGTACCCCTATAAATTGTTTCAGATTGTGATCTTTGTTTTACATCAAGATCCGGGAAAAGTCTTCTAAAAGCCCATGATACTGAACATTGTTTGAGAATGGCCTACCACCCTCAAATAGATGGATAATAATAAAGGACTATTCAAACCTTATAAGACATTATGAGATCTTTATCACTTGACTTTCAAGGTAGGTGGGATCAATTTTTACCTTTGGTAAGATTTTCCTATAAAAATAGCTTCCATTCAAGTATTCAGATGGCACCATATGAAGCATTATATTGAAAGGGATGTCCCTCACCAACTTTTTGGGACAATTTTTTAGAATGAATACATGTAGGCCCAAGAAATTATGATAAAAAATGGAAAATGAGAAGGTTATCCAAACCCTCATCAACGTATCCTAAAGTTGAAAAAAATCTATGCTGATAACTGAAGGAAGGATTAGGAATTTCAATTAAGAGAACTATTTTCATGAAGGTATCTCCATTAAACGGTGTTATTCATGTTAGTAAGAAGGGTAAATTGAGTCCCAGGTACATCATATCTTTCAAAATTCTAGAACGAAATGGAGTTATAGGTTTTCATTTGTAAATGCCTCCAAGTCCCTCCAAAGTTCATGTTGTGTTCCATGTATCACTATAGAGAAAATGCGTGCCTGACATAATGCATGTAATTATCAATGAAAAAATTGAACTGGAACCTGCTCTATCTTATGGTGAAGATCTTTTCATGATTCTCGATACCAGAGAACATGTGCGAGTAAACTAGACGACTCGTCTGGTGAAAGTTCTATAGATAAACAATAAGATGGAAGAGGTAACATAGGAACCTCATGATCTTATGATGAAGAACCACCCAAATCTTTTTATGTAGTAATATTTTATAAATTTTGAGGATGAAATTATTTTAAATTGTAGAGAATGCAACACCCCAAGCTTCTACGGTATGTTTCCATTTGAATAATGCATTAGCTTACATTACACGCAACATGGAGTTTTAACACACCCTGACAAATGAAACTAGCCATTATAAAAAGTAATACCCACTTTTTGAAATTTTATAAATTTTAATTCCCAAAATAGACTTCATTTTCGGATTTCAATTATCATAATTAGCTTAGGGTGAATTTTTGGTATTTTTCTGAGAACATTCAATTTTTGATGAATAGTAACAGCAATGCATTATTTTAAAAAAAACATTTTATATAAATAATTAGTTACATTAATTTAATTTATTTTATGTAAAAATAGATACATAATACCTATATATGTTCAATGCAATCCATTGGAGTCATTTTATAATAAGTCTAGATATATAAAAGTTTGTTGAACTTTTTACCGTCATTTACCCACCTTCTAGGAGAATTTACAAATTTGTATAAAACTTAATTTTTCCTCTTCTATAAGATGAATTAATAAAATCTATGAAAAATGGTTGATATAAGTATGTAAAATTTGGATCAATAAGATGGAAAAAAATCTTGGTGAATAGTAAAATTTGACATTAATTTAACACGGTTAAAAGTAAATAGGGTAATTAAGGGTAAAAATGAATTCATAATTACCCGAACACATGTACTAATACTATTTTATAAGTGTAATTAGACAAAAAAAACATTATGAATAAAATATGACCCCCTTTGTTCCTAAAGGATTAGATTACGAAATTTATTTTTATTTTATTTAAAAAAGAGTTAAAAGAGTTAAATTCATAGTTTAATAAGTAAACCATTTTTTATATAGGGTTACAGACAATATATATTTGACTATAAATATTAATTATAAATCAATGTATATTTAATAAATAATGGTATATTATTTCAAATTTTTAGACCTTAAATCATTTAATATATTTTTGACTCAATGATGATGCGGTAATTACATTATTAATAAAATATTAAAATATTTTATATTAAAAACATCCTAATAAATGTAATTTGAGAGTTTTGATGAATTAAACGAATTTTTTCAGGTAATATGGAATTTTAGGGTTGATTAAATAAATTTTTTTCTATGTAATCATGTTTTTTTATTTTTATAAAAACCAAATACTTAATAGTGTCAAAATTAACATAATTTTGTTTTTAAAACAAATAATATATTATCAATTGATATAGTATTCCTAAAAAAATAATGTTCAACAAAAGGGCTTATATAAGGTTATATATATTAATAATTAACCACTTGGTGTTCGATTGTATTGTTATGGTATGTTTATTAACCATATAATATAAAAATACAATGAGACATGGTAAATGTCGAACTATTTATGTAAGAGTTAAATTTAAATGATAATGTTAATATGGTGTCCTAAAATAGTCTAAAACCTATCGGTTGATATTTTTTCAACCCATAAACACCTTAGAATATATATAAATCATTTTGGAGCCATTAGAAACTGAAAATGATTTTATTATAAAATAATATTTGATGTTTTTCCTATAGTGACCCTCACCTCTCTTATAAAAGGGTAATTCCACTTATCTCAATTTCACGCTTCCAAATCAATTTATTTCGGCGAAAACCTACCCAAATATCCTAACAACATTCCTCCCTTTATTATAGAGGCCTTCCATTGGTCATAAATCCATCCTAAGAATCCCTTTTGATCAAATCAAAAGGAAGAACCCGAAGCAGAGGTAAATATTTCATCACCTCTTTCAGGTTCTTTTCTTCTTCCACATCCTCTTTCTGTGTTGTTTCCATTAAAAATAATAACTAAAGTATATTTTATAGACTATGATGATATTAAATAAATTTTATGACCATATTCCTTATGTTATCAATCATATGAATTATGAAGTCACCATATGTGCTTTTGTACGATTTACGATTTCCACATCATGGTGTAGTTTGTTATTCAAACACTTCATTATTTTGATGGGTATAATAATGAATATATCTGATTTAAATAATAAATATAACATGTTAATTTTTCTATATATATGATATTCCATTCAATTAAAAACAATTTCACCATCAATATAATGATATTGTCACTCATGCGTAAATACAGATTACCGTCTCCACGAAGGTGATGAGATTCATTCCCCAACGTAATCACTCAATTTTTTTTTTCATTTTATGAATAAAAAAACTGTTTAAGAACTTAATTCAATTTTGGATATGAATAAATTACATCCTATCCCAAACAAACATGGCTTATGTAACCAAGAATATAAATGAAAATAGATTAGTTAACACCTGAATGGATTATACTACTAAAATATTATTAACAATGTAATATTATGGGATCAAAAATGATATCATATTTATGTATATAGTTTTTGTATTATTTAATAACATTTATTTTACTATTATAAAAATGGTTAACATTCCATCAATCTAGGAAAAGTACAGGGTAAGGGTTAATTCCACAATCTCTTCATTATCCGAGTTTTTTTATAGGTGAGTATCTACTGGGACCTCTTTATCATCTCCATAAGTATTTCTTAAAAATATATTCCAAAACATTTTTAATATTTCATATACTATTGGTTAATTTAATTCATACCCATGTTTGGATTTTTATGAAATGATTATAAGGGAATCATTCTGTTGTTTTCCAAACAAGGTCATTTACGACCTTTTCAGAAAAATTAAGGAAAAATGTTGTATGACTTATACGGTGGGTAAAGCTATTTTTTACCATTATAACACCTTTGAAATGTACCTTAAACAATTATAATATTATTTTAAAAATAAATGTTTTCTTTTATAATTACATGACATCTAAATGATATCAAAAAATGAAAGAGATATTTCTCTCAATTTTTTTTTGATTTCATCTATGGTGACATCCTTTGATGGATTTTAAACGTGCTTGTAGTTGATTTATTATGATACAAATATTCCATATTGTATTAATGGTTTTGTGTTATGTTTTACTATGTATGTGTTATTTTTATACCATTCATATTTTATGGATAAAGTATTGAAATTTTGTATGTTAGTTTTAATAGGAATGTTTATGTTATGTTTAAAACATTTCATATATGGAATGCATTGGACATAGTAAGTGACAAGGGGAGTCCTCTATATCTCTTTGATTAATATGTAGGTATCATGAGATAAATTATTGTCTTATCACAAGGCCTTGAAAAACTCATATTTTTAGTCTTAGCATAAGGCCTTGACTATGTGTTTATGAAGTCTAGCATTATGCATTCCATTATTAGGAAAGTGGTTGTTGATATTTCTTGTGATTATTCGACTACTAGAATATCCATGAGAATATGTAAATGGAATTATTTTATTTTATTTTTTTCACATTATGCTAAAGATTAATTTTAAAAGGCTTTTGTTTTAGTCTTATACATTGCCTTAAATGTTTATGCTTATTTGTAAACATTTTCACTTTATTGTTACCCTTACTGAGAATCTGAGCTCACCCATTTCAATGTTATATTTTTTCCAGTATGCGAAGAATTATATTATGGTTGAACTATTGGATAGTATAATGATATAAGTGTGATAAAAAGTGGACAAAATTTTGTTTATGTTTATATTTCATGATGTAATGTAATACCTATGAAAGTATCTAGTACTTCCAAGGATACTAAACTGATCAGTCTTTTGGGGGATGATTCCTTGTACAATGCCAATGTTATGAAATGATGCACTGAATCTAGGTAATTCGGGTCAGGGAGTTATATTTATAATGTCATATATGATATTTTTATATAATCTTTTCACTCGTTTGTTAACAATATTTCATTATTTTCAATAATTTGTTTGTTAAGTGCCTTGTTTTTCTAGTATGTTCCTACTTTTTGGTTTTTAAGAAGGTACATTAATCATGATTTTATCATCTAAAAAATTTATGAAATGATTAATATATAAAATATGTTTAGGTAATTTTTATATAGAGAAATCCACAAAATTTGTTGATAGGAAATGAAATGCTTAGTTCATAGATATGGTAGGACATACAAATGCATGAATGATGCTTTCATTTTATTATTGTCTTAATGAAATGAATATCAATGATATATATTTACATTATAATTATAATCTAATTTATCATTCTTATATTTATCATATTTTTACTAAACCAACTTTTAATACATTCCATTGAATGTATAAATGAGTCACATCACTTCACAAGGTGGTAGTCCACCATTAAAATGAATGATGTTATCTAATTCCAACATAATGGAATGCCTCAATGTGTGTGTGATATAATAATTATAGAAAAATAATAATAACATATAATATATATAAAGTATACAACTATCATTATTCTCAACTTTTAAATGTGGTAATTTTATAATGAATGAAATCTCCTTTCATGGCGGAAATCCATCGTACATAAGAACAATTAGTACATATCCAATTTTATAAAAGTGTGTGATTTTATGGTATTTGTACTGAAATAAAATCATATGAGGATATTTTACACTATTTGGTTATTTTATAATCATTATAGAAGAATAATTTTTGGGGTGATGGAATAAATGAATCAAAAGTGTGCATTGATGAATATTACCTCTTCTTTAGGTATCTTTTTTTTTATTTGCACCATTGGACATAAATGGATGGATATATTCCAAATGATTTGTTTCTAAGATTAAGTTAGGGATTTTGTGAGTTTATTTGGGCTGAAATTTGAAATCTCCAAATGGATTGATATCTTTGATTATATGGGAGTGTTGGTGGCTTTTGTATGGAAGTTTAGTGGAAATCTTTTAAACACCAAAATAGTAAACATTATTGGGAAAAATCACTTACATCATGTCCATAGTATAATGAAGTATTATGATAAAATAGAAGATGTGGTATAATTATAGTAGTCTGATGATTTTTACAAGAGTCTAGGTCATTTGAAACCTTAATATTAAAGTTTACAGAATATGTAAACTAATTGTTTTCATTAATTACTATAAGTAATTTTAATTTCAGTCAAAATAGTTTTTGATAAAATACTAATTTGACCATAATATAAATTAAAAATTATGATGAATCCAAATATGGTATCCGTTTTAAATAATTAAAATTACATTAGAATATTAAATTAAATTAAAATTATTTCTTCATAAGTGGCTGGAAAGCATGTTTTTAAAATAAAAATATAAAAAATTTTGCTAAATATTTTATAGGTCTCCTCATGTGTTAATAATGTTTTAATGATCACAAATCCTCTACATTCTGTAAAACATGTTATTCATGTGTAATTTATCTCAAATCATGTAAACATATGATTTGTTCTTTTATGCCTTATATAATTATTGTAGATTGTTTTTAGTTTATAATGGATTTCTTTTGATTAATTATTGAGTCTATTCCATTTTATGAATGTCATTGTTCAGGTCCGAATAAAAATATTTGTCTATGTATAAGACACTGAGAGTTTGCTACTAGTATTTTTTTGGCAAAGACATCCAGACACCATGACCATCCAAAAACCGCGACCATCCAGACATCATGACCATCTAGAAACTGTGACCATCCGAACACCATGACCATCCATACATTGTGACTATCCAAACACAGTGACCATCCAGATAGTGTGACCATCTAGATAGTGTGACCATCCAGACACCAAGATCATCAAGACAATGTGACCAGAGACCATGATCCTAACACCGTATATGTGAAACTAGTTCTTGATATCTATACAACAATGCAATATTTGTTGTCTCCCCGCTCAAAGAAAAGTAACAAGTCACTGTTTCAAAGAGACACTGTTTCATCTAGACACCATTTACAGAATGACTGTGACACCATTTCATAATATATTTTGACATTTATCAATTTAATTTCTATTGGAATTATTTTAGTCTTTTAAATACACTAACTTAATTAATGTTTACTTGTTGTTATGTCACCTAACAGTATGAGGTATGAGGTATAGAATACATGCATCCTGTCAGCTCCAACACATCAATTCCTAGAATAAAAGAGAATTGTAATCTAGATGTTATGGGTGTGCAATAACGATGAAGCACGAGCATTCTTGAGAAACAGAACTGAAACATGAAACTCAACATTTCTGAAGAACACAAGAAGCACTATAGAATCCAGAAAGCTATGATAACTTTTATTAGAGACAAGGACATCTTCGCACTATCAACACCGTGAATAAGTTGATCCAGATCCAACTGACTGGTGATAATCAGTTTTCCACAACAGGACTCGATTCCTACATCTACTTCATCTAAATAGTCCAGAGCTACATATACTCATACTCAAAACACTTCTATACTTATTTCAAGATTTCCCCTCTATGGATTATTATTTTTAGCTGTCGAGTTTTGTGTTTGTTTGTTTAATCCCCCACATTGTTTCCTATATTAAACTAAAAGATACAAGATATCATTTCTCATGAATCTTTATACACTTGTGAATAACCACGAATATGTGTGGAAGGGGTCCCTGTGTGTCCAAATTGTTCATACCTATGAAAAACTTGGAATAGGTTGTGTGACGTGGACAGTCCTGGCTACTGCTGTTAACCCTAATCCAGGGTGTGGATCATGATTATTTATATAAACTATATGGTGTCATCTGATCACCAAGTGGGGTGGATTAGGTCTCAGATTGAGACGGAACAACATGTTTTATATCTGCTGTGATGTTTAATTTATTTTCCTATGTTTTATTGTATATGTCAGAAATTACTAAAATTACATTGATAGTTAATCATGAAATGAAGTTATAACTGTTTTTCCTTATTCGAATAGCTTCAAAAGTAATGAAAAAAACTGATATTAAGATTACTAAGAATTAATCAATCTTTTTAGAAATTATTTAAATTGTCCATATTTCATAACTGTATTACATTGATTGACTGGGCTATATTTAAATTTATTGGGGACCCATTTTAATAATACCTTTTAAATAGAAATTTTTATTGATACTCAATTTACCCCCTCTTGAGTACTATACTCTAACTAATATATTTATATTTAAATTAAATAAAGAAAAATTCCAATGAACCAAATTTTATAAAAAAGATTATAATTGTTATTATTTTTCTATAAAACTATTTTAAAATATTATTTAATGTTTTAAATAATTTAGATGAATATTTAGTTTTAAATTAAATTTAATGTTTTACAATGTTCATTAATAAAAGAAACAACATAGAAAGATAAAAAAATTCAAAATATAATATTTTTTTAATTTCTATTCAAAAAATAAACTTTATTTTTTAATATAATGTCATTGATCATTAAGAATATTGTGCCAAAACAGTTTCTCCATTAAAAAAATGCCTGAATTCCTTAATAATATGTTCTTTTTTATTTTTAAAATTGGATTTCTTATAATCTTATACATTTAAGATCAATTAGATTAATGTAAAATATTATTAAATATATAATATAAAATTTTCATCAAAATCATTAAATAATTATAATTAATTTAATTTATTTTGTTAAAACAACATTAACTCATAACAATAGTTTTTCAAAAAAAATATCATTTATATTCAATTTATTTTTATATTCATTTATAACTAGTTAGAAAGCAATGAATTCCACCATAAATTTCACATTCTATTTAATACTGTTTAAAACCTAAACATTAATGGATATAAATTAATTATATTTTAAAATAATAATATTAATATTATTCAGGAATAAATAAGTCTTGTGTGTAATGATAGACACTGTGAAAAAAAATTATTGGGTTCAATTAAAGATAAATCATTATTACATGAATAATAAGAAATAAATTATATTAAAATTATTCTAAGAGAAATATGTTTTAATTTCTTCAATTGTTACCATTTATAATGCATTTCTTATATAATGTTACAAGGGAAATGTTCTTAATGATATTTTTTGGTAATTTTTGATTGATTAAATTTCTTATTAATGTTTCTGTATGTGTTTATAGGGAAACTACATAGAATAATTTTATAAATTTAAATAGAAACCTTGAATTGAATTTTATGAATAAAAATCATCATGTGGTATAAGAAACACTTAATATATATTTTATCAATGATTCATACAAATTCAAATGATTTCTATTGTTCTTAAAGTTCTGAACACAATGATGTTTATAATGGTTCATGAAGATTTTGTAAAGTTCGGTTCAATATTAATGAACTATAAATGGGGATAATTATAAAGTGAGATATGTAAATGATAAAAAATTTTCTAAAATTTCATGCTATATTTTATGGATATGAAACTTTTATGATGTTTATATATAAAATATTGTGCTTCACACTATATGAATAATGATGTCATGAAATTATTAGACTTCATGAAACATTAGGTGTATTCGATAATGTTCCAGAATAGTTGAGAGTGCCATCGTGAAATTAAATTATATTAGAATAATCAAAATAAAATGATTCATCGGGTATAGAAATTCATTTGAGAAACCACCCTGTTATCTAGTGGATCCCCTATATAATTCGTTGAGGTATTATGGAGAAATGTGAGAACATTGTTCCCATACAGAGGTAAGGATATGATAAGGATATTGTATAATGAGTTTTTGTTATAATTTATACTTGATAATAGTAATTGCATTGAACTAAGGAACATTGAATGGAATATCATTTAACAAAAATATATCAATTGATGTAGAATAATGATATTTATTGCCTGATTTCCTACTCAGTCAATGAATTTACATTGGGGTGTGTTTCATTTTATGAAGATGAGGGTGTAGTAAATTTATCATGATTCACGAGATGGAGAATCATAAAAAATTTAATCATATGGAGAAGTATTAAATTGAAAAAATTGGACTGAATTTCACTTCTAAGAAAAATTTGATGCAAATATCCTCGATGATCCATCAATACGAGGGAATAACAAAACAAATTCCATCGGAAAAAAATTTCTAAGGATGATTTATGGACAGAATCATGAATATTTTAAAATTATAATATCTTGATTTTCCCAAGATTTTGTTGAATCTTCATTGACCACAATGTATTAATAGTTTTATTAAAGAACATGAGTATTCTATATAGGTGATGGTGATACATCCCTCTTATGGGGGAAGGGAAGATATTTTTGAAATGGATCATAATATAAGAAGAATGATCTGGTAGTTGGTGGTATAAATTTTTAATGAAAATGCCTTTTAGTAGGTATAATTAGTTCCAATGAAAGAAGACACATTGAGGATATTTTTAGGAACAAAAAACTATTACATAAGAGCATATTGAGGGGGGTTTTAACTTGGTATTGTTGGTGAAATGATTACCATGGTGTATATATAGTTTCTCCCTATTCTGTTGTAATCATTAAAAAAATTGTAAAATAATCCAGGTTGGGGGAATAAACAACATGGAATAAAGTAGGGATTTTAATAGAACATTTTAAAAATCATGTGTTGTTCTTTATTTATATTTATTGTATAAAAAATGTAAGGATGAGATTTTTATGTGAGTAAATCATTACTCTAAAATGATAGAGAGTTTAGGAAAATAATCCTTTTGAGTTTATGAAACATTACTGTAGAATAAATGTTATAACCCATTCACCCCCACTCAGTTATTTTTCATTTATATAGGGAAATTCAATATGTATCATATCATATAATACCCTTAAATATAAATCACCAACTAATGATATAGAATATAAATTCATAAAATTGTAGTGGTTCCCCTATTTTGGATAGGAGAAACTATCAAAGTTGGATGTATATGTTGTCATGATATCATCGATCTATTATACCTAAAATTATACATGTGTAAAATAAAAAGATTTCCACACTCAAATTTGTTTACTGTTATATCTATTGACAAGAAAAATTTGGAAATTTTTTATGATTCTCAATATTTCATGTAGATAGAACAAATATTGAATGTTTATATAATAATTATAGGGTATTTAATTGAACAAAATGTGTGATAAGATGAAAAGTTATTATTAATGGAATGTTAATGTTATGCATTCTATGATATAAATAGTGATGAGTTAGTATGATGATATTAAAATTGGAAGTTCAAGAAATTATTGATGATGACGTAATAGGTTTTAATGAAATGTTCAGTAATAACAGAGTTTTCTTGGAATACATGGGGAATTATACCATCTTTTAGAGAAAAATTAAAAACCAATACATTAGATTTGAAAAAAATGTTCCAAATTTCGATTTTGATAAATATTTATCCCTGTAATAAATTTATTATATTCTTATTGAATATGATATGAGGAAAATAATTTTATTTATAAAAAATTCTTAAAATAAAATTTATATGGATTCCTTTTCAATGGATATTATAAAATATAAATAAGTTTTACTAGAAAAACATGACTTAATGGATGCGGAAAATTATAATTATATCAATACAATCATCACATTTTGTTCTAATGGATGAAATAATTTAATAAAAGGTAAAATTTTCAATTAATATTAGAAATTAAAATAAATATTCAATTATATTTTACATATTCTATATAATAATTATAATGATTAAAATCTATAAGAATTCTAAAGATAGAAATTCATGAATCGTAAGACAAACATTTCATTCAAACAGAAGAAATGTGATTTGAGTTGGATAATTAATGATGATTCTTCATCAAATAATTTATATGATTATCATCACAACTTATTATTTATTTTATGATCATTAATTACTTCACTATATAGTTATAAATATGGTTAGGAGTGAGTAAAACAATATTGGATTCTGAAATAATTTTTTTTAATAATCTCTTAAAAATAATACAAAATTAAAAATGAATAAATAAGTAGATATAAAATAAAGATAAAAATAACTATTTTAATAATAGTGATATAATCAAATAGGTGGGAAAAAACTATAATGTGATCAGGAATCATAATAATAATTTAGGTGATCTTGATAGGAAACTTAAATTTTATGAATAAAAATCAATTATGACAGATAATATAAATGTGGTAGATATAATATTTTCATTGGATGTTATAAGAACACGTTGATATTGGATAAATTTAATAAAATAGAAAATGATATTATCGAGTTTCTTAATAGAAATAATAATAGTTATTATAAACATAATAATCATTTATTACAACACAATGTTATTTATGAAATATGATAAAACACATCACTAAAGGATAAGAGGTTAATGCTTCATCTTCTAAAGCTTGTGAAGAGAAATGCCCATTGAATTAGATTGTTTCTGTAACTGATTAATATTAATGTACATCTACATCAATTAACAACATATGTTTAAATTTTGAGAGATGTTATAAATCATATTCCCATAAGAGTATGTAGAATTCATTAAGAAATTGTCTCCCTAAAATATTCCTCAATTTTTTTTCAATAATACGACATAGAGAAACTTCATTTCAATACAATGATATGAATAAATGATTTATAATTAGAGGACATTTTTTATGTTATTTATTATTTAAGAATTGATCATACTCATTTTACTAGAACATGAATCTACCATTAATTAGTTATGAATAAATCTAGTTCTATAATGAGAAGAGAAGAATAAGCCTTTTTAAGAAGTATGGTGGCGAAAAAAAATTCAGTCGGTGATGAATTTTAAGGATTGAAGAGACACAACCATTAAGCATATAAAATTTTAGAAAATAATGGTCTTCCAGATTTTTTTGTCGTGTAAAAATTAATGCAATGTAAGAATGATTTAATATTTATTTGGATATATAAAATGGCTTAGATATAAACATGAAGTACATACAAAATTATTCTTTGTAAAATGGACACAATATGATTTATAAATTTAGAATTTTTTCTTAAAGTAATTAACATAAGGAAACATAAGGATTCAGTAGAAATTAATGATGTGTGCTAATGATGTTAATGATAAAAAATGTATGATTATTTTTGTAGACCTTTATTAAGAATAAAATGTTTATTTCAAACCAAATAAAAAAAAGTTACAAAAGATTAATCGATGGTTCCAACATTTTCTAAATATCCTAAAGATGAAAAGAAATAAATTAAATTATTTAAAATTGATATGAAAAACATTAATCGGATAGAGAAGTAACCTATATTCTGAATGTTTCTTTTAAAGAACAATAATGTTGTGTTTTCTTCAAAACACTTTTTTATTTTTATTAAATTTCATGGAATATAAGGATCTGAAATACGTTATTTTGTTGAGTGTTTTATTATATAGTAAAAAATATAACAAGAAAATATTACAATAAACATGATGATAAATAGAGTATTACCCTTCTGTGCAAGAAAAGAGCAAGATTTGGTATGATCAATACATTTTCATAAAAATTGATGTGATAATAAAGATGATATTTATGGGAAATTATATTCATACACATGATCTATTTTGATATGTTTTATTAGATGCATTTAGATTTTTATTTACAAAGATTATGAGGTTTACCATTATATAATATTTTTGACGAATTTTGAGTAATGTTCTACATGAATGATTATTTTGGAAAACACCGATCCATTTTAATATACATTATTGTTATCAACAATAGGTTCACACGTGTAGTCATAGTTATTTTTATACTTGATCATTGTTAGTAAATACGTGGGAAATTAATTATCTCTCAATGAATTATGATTATAATGAAATATTATGTGATGATACATTCACAGTGTTACCTTAGTACTTTATTTTCATTTATTAGAGTTTCATAATATAATAGAGATGAAAGCACCATGAAACAATTCCGGACACACATATTGACTTCTGATAAATTTTGAGCTTTTATAAATATATTTAGAATAAAACTATGGGGTGAGTGTCTTGAAAAAGTGTGCTTAATTTAATTCATTTTTAATAGGAAGATTTGTGTCTATAGAGAATGTTGATAGACGATGATTCTAGAGGTGTGTTGGAAGCTGTCTATTTGTATGTTATGGAAGTATCCTTATCCGGATTAATAATAACAAGTTAAGTAAAGTAATATTGTTTTTTAAAAAGATATATTATGTTTTTTCATTAATAATGTTCCTAACATCATGAAGTTTTTCATGATCCATGTATTTTTCACATTTTTCAAAAATGTTTCAAATTTATATCGCGGTAAAATTACAAAAATGATAGAATAATATATTTATGTGGAATAAATAATTTGAATATATAATTTATGAGAAGATAAATTTTTCATGTTAAATAAAAAAACCAATGTCACATGAAGTACAAAGATCAAATTCATGAAGGGAATGATTGTATGAATGAATTGGTTCAGGTCTATCAGAAGAAGAACAACCAGACTGAGTTTTATATGAAAATTAGTATATACATCCTAGTTAATGCTATATGATGAAAACCCATAATATTATTTACCTATATAATTGTATCATGGGTTTTACATAATTTTAGTAAAATACTCAAAGAAATATTTACATGTTCATATGTGATTTACCCGAGATAGGTAAAGGTATGGAGAGAATATTTTCCCTTCTATTGACCCAAGGAAGCCTATAAAATAAACTGGTTGGAGTTTTATATGTGGTTGAAATGGAATACTGTATAATGTACCAACACATGAGAGATATATTAGATTAAAAATCAACAATCACATAAAATGAATAAATGTTAAGGTTCTCTAAGAATTAACGTGTGTACCATGTTTTATAAGAAGTTACTTTGAATCGAATAGAAGAGTATTGGAATGAGATACACTATATTACTATATTGATGATCATCAAAAATATATTTCATGTGAAGTTCACCATAAAGATAATATATGAAGATCAAGTGGAACATAATATGAGATGTCATAATAAAATAACATAATGAGTTTTTGTAGAAGTTTTTCTTTACAAAAAGGAAAATAATTGAAGGTTCATTGGACAACATTTGACCCTCTGGTCCATTGGATATAGGAAACTGTAGTATTTCATCAGATAAGTATGTTATATGGAGCATTACATAAACACAATAATGTCCTAAAAAATAATATATATATTTTAATAAAATATTTATATCTTTATAAGGATAATGATGTTTTAGAAGATTTTTAGAACAGACATGAAGGATGTTCAAAGGAAGGGGACCATCATGAAATTTCCTTTCAGTTTTAGAATATTGCAGATGAGTTGATATGTTCTTAGGAAAATTAAATTGATCATGATTCTGTGAAATAAAATGTTATATTGAGAAATAAAATACATTTGAGTTTTTATTCAGACACTAATAATTGATCCTATTTAATGTGGTTAAATAATATCGACAAATTTGATAAAATTATTCATGTGTATATGAGCGTATGTACTAATGATATTATGTCATGTGTTTCTGATAAAATTTTTAGATGAATGAAGTAGGTGAATCAGACCAAGAAGTTTAAAAAAACCATTATTAGACTATGTTGCATTTATCTTAAAAGTAGGACATTTTGAGATACCGATGGAGTCCTAATTAGTTAATGAATATTCATCAGGCCATGCTTCATTGTTTAATAAAGGAGGTGTATTAGAATTTACTTTTCTCATCAGGTATAAAATCATCAGATGGAGTCCTTCGATTGTGGAACATTAAATATTGAATTTTAGGCATCCGTTAACTATTAACAAGAATATATAAATAATAATAATATTTATAGATCCATCATATTTAGGGTATATTGAATGAAATTTATCTGATAAACATTGCAAAGGATGTTTAAAATGAACTGATTTTAAATGTTCTTATTAGGAATATCGAGATCTTATTAATACAAGAATATTGTTTCAAGGATAAAAGTCTCTTAAGTGTGTCGTTCAAGATCAATATGATTGTATATTAATTAAGGTGATCGTACTATTTTTGTGGAGTAAGAGATGATATTTGTACAATTGATTATAAAATAAGAAATAAATCACTTATAGTGGGGGTGTATATCCATTTACTGAAATAAATTATTCTAGGGGGTATAAAAAATCATAAAAATAAGGATAATATGAAGATATTTGGTTGGTATAAGAAACTATGGAAGATGATATTATTTCATAGAGGTAGATATAGGGTTATGTGGCAGACCTATTATGGGGATAAATCATGTTTATGAATTTATATTTTTAATAAAAATTTAATATAGAAAAAAATATTCATTTTATGGTGGAATAAACAACATGTTATATAGTATTCATTTACACCAATCCTTGTAGATAATGTGTATTAATATAATTTCTGTAGTTGTCACATATGAAGGGAAAGGTTTTGATTTATGTTTTTGTGGATCATAACTGTAACTAAATTTAGAGGTCTGGAAAATATTACATATGATGTTAAGAATATATTTGATAAATAAATTGATCCCTAATTCACCCACTCAATCACCCAGAGATCCTATTGTGATCCAATGAAGATCATGTTTTGATTTCCATGTGATAGAGTTATCTCTCATAGATAATAGAATATTCCTCTTTTGATATCATTCACTTCCTAAGAGTATGTTTTCAATTTATATCTATTATTCACTAGACATTATTTTAATCATTTGGGACAGTATATTCAATATCATGTATGAATTCAAAAAAAAAATTATTACATTGATGTTTCTTGAATGATATAACATTTCAATACGAAGTATCAGTTGACAGATGATTATTAAAAAAATTACAAACTATGGAATTATAATTTATTCTTTATTGGTTAATGGAAATTATTAGTTTGTAAGGAATATTTATAATTAAATGTATTTCTAATTGAAACTAATAGGAATTCCTAATATGTGAATTGGATATTTGGGACACCTTATAGATTTCACAGCACGTTATTGACATGCCCCATGAGTAAAAAAAGGTGGAAAATATAGTTGGATAATTGGTGTACATGAAAACATTTAATGAATGTATCTGTTCCTAGTTTATTATAGATATATTCATGAAAATGTGGTTTGGGCTTCGATGGAGGTATAATTAATTCATGTTTTACTAAAATTCCATTATCAAGAGTATAATTTTTATTATAAAATGAATTAATATGTTTATATTATCCATGGATAATCTTTTGAATCTTCTATTTGGATAAATATATTTTATTTTGATTTTTCACTCAGCCATATTGACTATACAATATAAAATAATTATAGTTTCTGATGAACGTAACCCATAATGGGAATATGAAATCACCCTTGTTTGTATCCCATTACTATTGAAATGAAGAAGGATGTCTGGACTAATTTCAAGAAAGTGATAATTTTTCTTATGATATGTTCTCATATTTAAAATGTAATATTTTTACCAAGTAGTTATTTAGTTTTGCAAGATTAATAAATTGATTCATCCTACATGGTACAATATATTTTCTCATATACAAGTGCAATAGAGTAAGCAACTACTCAGGGTTACTGGAGTTATCCTGTATTAGTTAGAATTATATAATATTTAGAAGAAAACATTGTAATTGGATTTTAGATAATCTTAGATAACATGAGATTTTTTAAATTCACTTATATTATTTGATAATTTTTTAAATATTTTTATACCAATTTTTAATATTCATGATGATTTGGGGAGGAGTAATAAAATAAAATTATTTATGGATTTATCCTAAAGGAAGGATGGGAGTCAACACTAGTGGTATATATTTGGTTTTCCATACTAATATAATACTAGAAAATGATGCTACTTCCACGGACCTATAGCCACAATTTTAAAACTGTGGCTACATGTTGTTTTTCTTTGGAATATTTCCATGGTTTTGAAAACCATGGTTATAGTCATGGATATAGCCCTGTTTTTTTGGCCTATAGCTACTGTTTTAAAACTCTGGCTATAGGAAATTTTTTGATGTCCTATTGCCACGAGTTTCCAAAACAGTGGCAATCGGGTTCCCGCGCTTCCGCGGGAAAAAAGTTTACCGCCACAAATTTGGTAGGATGACCTATCACCACAGTTTTGAGGCTATTCCAATGGTTTATATATATATATATATATATATATATATATATATATATTCACGAAGTGTCATGCAGTGCAGTGGTAAGTACCCTGGTTTCTGAAGAGGAAGTATAGGGATCAAAACTTGCAGGTTGCATTTTGTATTTAGGCTATTTCCATGATATTCTAAGGCTATAGCCACAGTAAAAACATGGGAAATATCCAACAATATATATATTTTAAACCTTGTCTACAAGTCAATCACCATGGTGGCTAGTTTTGGAGGCCTATTGCCATGGGTGAAACAGTGGGAGTAGGTTGGGACCGACTGCCACGGCTAAAGCAGCCATGGTTGGCCAAAACAATGGTCAGAGTCTATAACCATCTTTTTGGGACCTATTGCCATGGTTTCAAACCATAACAATATTATTATTTTTTCTATTTGTGATAAAATATATATAGATATTATTGGAGGTATGTAGACCACTGAGATATTAATGATAATTTCTCAGATGATGATTAAATTAAGTTATTAATTGGGTCAACCAAACAGAAGAGAAGATGTGTTAAATTATCTTATGATTATTCCTAAACAACTATCTAATGTTATGATCAAAAATTTTAATATATCTAAAATTCATAATATTATTATAAATGTGGATTTTCATTAATGTTTAGGGGATAAATATTTTGGAAGTAAATTGATTACACCTCATACATGTCATAAAAATTGGATAAAACATAAAGGTAAATTCTAAAATAGAATGAGATATTATTATAAATGTAAAGAAAAAGGCCTTCATTCAAAAAAAAAATAAAATGGTATGAATAAATATAATAACTACCATTTATTCAACAATAAGGGTGAATTGAATTATGAAAATAAATTCCCCAAGAATCATCATTGAGAATGATAATTTTTTATATTGATGATATATTGAAAATAAACTAAATAATATTTTGATCATGAAAATAAAATGAGAATTATTCCACAATAGAATAAATTAAAAGTTGTTACATGAGAAATTTGGAAAGGGGGGATGCTTATTTATGGATTCTTATTTTCATTTCAATATTATCTATATGATTGGAATGTCTATTGATATTTATATGAAAAATATTAAATCAAATAAATCCATCATGGATGAATGTGACCATTATAAATTTCATCTTAGGTAAATTATGGTAATATTTTAGATTATATGATTTTGAGGTGGTGAAATTAATCATTGGTCATTTTGTATGAGGATTGCGATAAAACATCCACAGATTGTCCTAATATTATTTTGATACATGGGAAATTTAAAAAAAAGGTGATTTTTGGAAGTATAGGTTAATGGTATTAATCACATAAAATGTTTTTTTTATCACAAATTGTTTTTTTTAGAGATATTTATTTAAGAATTTATAGATGAAAATTAACATTAATATGTGAGTTAATCTGTTAATCCTCTGTGATGTTTAATTCATTTTTTATAATCACTCATAAAAACAAAGATATTTTGGAATATGTTATTAGAGAACATAAATTTTCATATGATAAAAATTGTTTGTGGGTAAAAAATAACTTTATTTTATAAGAATAAGTGATAAAAAAATTATAACCATCTATTAAATTATATTCAAGAATATTTGATCTGTTTTTAATGGATCAGTGGTTTGTATAAATATATTTGAGATTAAATTTTTTTTCATTATATATTAACACTGGTTATTAATTTATCTGTTGATTAATATTTTAGTTTTAAAATTGAGAAATAATGTGCCATCAATTTGTGGATATTATAGTTGATTAATAATTTAGTGTTGATCTTCTCATATGAAAAAATCATCATGATAAATATCATACAAATAAAATGGTGAAATAAATCTTGTTGAATGGGAAGAAATCATGAAATTATAATTTATCATAGTTTACTATTTCAAGGTAAAGGAATTTCTCATTCATTAGAAAATTAAAGATAAATATATTGTGAGCAATTTTGATGTAAAACATAACAACCAACTATCTTTTTAAAAAAAATTATTTTCTAGTATAAGTATTATAGTAGTACATGAATAATATGTTTCTGAGGCATTAACTATAAAATAATGTTCATTAAAATATATATATATTATTTTATTATGATTCTAGGATATATTCCCTTCAAAATAGATTAATTAAAATTTCAAATATTCAATTTCTATAAGAGGGAATAATTTAATTCACTTATACTTTAAGATAATTTAAATTAACTAAAATTTCAATATAATACACCATCATAAATCCTAAACATAAACAAACCATTAAATTATAAAATAATAATATTATTTTAATTATAAAGGTATATATTTTCTTCCGATGAATAGAAATTTTTTTTATGAAATATGTGAATAAAATATTACCTCAATAAAATTAATACTCAATCACACATTGATTATCAATTAGTTAGAAATAAAGATAAGATATTTTACATGTAAAAGAGATATTAGAAAATTATATTTTTAAATGAGATATATATTTTGACTATATTTTATAAATGAATTAAATTGAATAATAAAATACATATATAATTTAATAAATTAACATTGAATTAATAATATTTATTACAAAATTAATGATGATGATGTCACCTATTCTTAAAAATAAATTTTTTTTAAAATTTTTTTTGTTGAAATTATCGTTTTGAAATAATAATGACATTATTCCACTTTTTTAAATAGAATTTGAAAAAATTAATATGAATTTTTAATGCAGTATTCCATAATTGGATTAGAATGAATTTTTGATATTTTTCTAGAAATGGTGATTTATTAGTGAATACTGAAAAATGTTAATATCATTAAAAAACGTCACTTGTATGACATTATAATGATATAATAATAACATCAACATTTATTAATGTTTTTTTCAAGAAAAAATACGTATATACTATGTAATATAATTCATAAGAAATAATTTTTTGGTAAGTAATGTATGATTAATTTTTTTGACATCTTAGTAATTTTTTTGTTATAAAAAAATATTCTTAGCTATTATCTCATAATAAAATATTTTGAAGGAACTTTATTTTTAGTTGGAAATACAAATAACACTTATTTTCTATGATAATAAAATTAATTCCATTAGAATCACTTTATTCTTGATGTTTTTATGAAATCTTTTATATTGCAGAAATATTTTTTTTCCTGAATATTATTATCATTTTGTTTTATAATCTTATATTAAATTTAATTTCATACACATATTGGATTTTGATAATGTATAATTGATTGATTATTTGGAATAAACCAAAGAAATTAGTTATTATGGTCAAAATAAATTTTATTTATAATGAATTGTAACCATGGTAAATATATATCACCTCTTTTATATGTAAAATGACTTAAAATAAATAAAAGTGATACAAAATTATTCAAGACAAAAATAGTTCTTTAAAAATAATTTGTTTTCTTTATTTTCACCTTACAAACATCATTTTGCAATTATATGTTCATTTTTAACAATTCACAAAAAATGACTATATTTTATTTAAATATTTTATATGATTCGATGCATGTCCCTCTCATCACATATAAAATATTTTTTATTCTCAAACCATATTCACAAAATCTTACCCCAAAAGATAAAACATTTCATTCCTAGAATATATCATATATACCATAACATCATTTCTATGATCTTAGTTTTACTCTCAGGCCATACAATGAATGATTAATGTCTATGACAAATACGGTATATCAAATAAGATTTAATCATCTAAAAATAGATGTTAAATGTTTATTTTATCCTCTACTTGATATATATATATATATATTATCAATTCTCTAAAAATTAATTAAATATACCAAATATTAAAAAATATTGTTTTTGGATTTTTTTTAAAAACCATTTTCCATCACAGTTCAATCTTATGAACAAGCATAACATCGCTCATTTATCTGTACTACCAATTTTTCTTCATATGGAGGTGTAATTCATTATCTATCACCTCTTTAAAAGGATGGTTATAAAGGTGGAATTAATGAATATATATATTATTTTTTAAATAATTAGTGTTCATTATATATAATATATCATCAACCTTCATAACCATTAATATATTGGAAAATAATATCATCACTCATGTGTACTTGTGGACTACCACCACCATGAAGATATGTGAATGTTTTTCTTATATCCATTATCAAGGGATGGTTATATAATTTTATATAATGAATAATTTTTTTATTAATGATGTTAATGAATTATAGATATGATATAACCATTTTATAATTATGTTATCCAAACATAATATACCAATTTAACTATTAAAAATTTACAAATGACCCTTATGTGGAAAATTTAAAAAATAACTATCCAATAAATATATTGGAATTTTTTTATTAATGACCTTAACAACTGAAATTTATATTAAAAAATTTTGTAAATAATTTTAATGTTAATTATGTCATTGTAATATACCAACCCATTCAATGAAAGTGTCATATTTATGCTTTTGATGGTATTATTCAAGATAACACAATCAAGGACATGGTGGAATTATATTGGATTTTCAAATTTATTTATCTAAATTGTTGAAAATTCATTTTATAATATGAATGTGATTTAGATTTTTAAATTATCCATGAATTTATTTTGAACTCTGGCTATTTATTTAATGTTGTATATTTTTATCTAATATTTCATATTGATAATGAATTATATACTCATTATAGATTCCATTTAAAATAATAATAATTGAGAATATGATCTCACCTTCTTTTCTCTCCCATTCCTAGCATATAAAGAAGGATTTTTTTATTGAATTTAAATAATATGATATTATTCTTTTTCTATGTTTTTATTTTTCTGATGAGATACCATATCCATATATATATATATATATATATATAACTTACCATAAATATTAAAATTATCGATTGTTCATGGTGTCAATAGTTTTATCTCATGAATATGTAAAAATGTAAGCACCGGCCCTATGATAATATTTTTGGGGTATTTTATTTAGTATTTGAGAACGTTTTGTTGGAGACATCTCAAATATATTTTAGATTAATATATGTAACATGATCATTATGATAATCCATAATATTAGTTAAGAACATTTATATATTTTTATTATATATACCAATATTCATGATGAATTTTAATAAATTATGTTTGTAAAATTGTTTAGGGATGGTTCTTAAGGGAATTAAGTGAATCCACACTAATGGTTATTGTATTTATTATCCTACTAAGATTGATAAAAAACAATATTGTAGAAGAATAGGTCATGTTCTTATAAGGAAAATAAATCATATTATCAAAAATATCATTTTCAATGTAGATTATCCAAACATGATAGAATATATAGGTAAATATTTTATGATTATTATAAACCATATCCTATCATAGAAAACAATATAAACCTAATTGGATTTCTATAAAATAATAGAAATGTGTGTTTTTATAAATTTTTAGTTGATAAAGAAAATAGATGGAAAAAATATTTAATATCATACTTTTTTGGAATGTGGTATGAATCCATTTCTTAAATTATTAATGGGAATAAGTGTATCATTGAAATTTAGGGAAAACA
The DNA here is from genome assembly GCA_963277665.1 of Viscum album. NCBI lineage: Eukaryota > Viridiplantae > Streptophyta > Magnoliopsida > Santalales > Viscaceae > Viscum > Viscum album. The sequence continues at coordinate 169,033,626 of OY728151.1, forward strand.
AGCTTCATTCATAAAACATAAAATGATATAAATAATGAATTATATTCCAGTGATTGATATTAAGTAAAACAAATTGAATACCAATTACTAAAGCTTTTGGGATGACATTGATTATTTTTTAAAGGTTATTTATTTAAAATAATACAATGATTATATAGAGTATGGGAATCACTAGTTATTCAATAAATAATAATTTCATTGAAATGGATTTAAATGAGAAATTTATAATTTGAGAAATTTGATTTTTGAATGTTACTTTTCATTTGAAATATTGACTCCATGAATAAAATTTTTATCTATCTTTCTATGAAAAGGAAAGTATATAGTAGCGCTTGTAGATGATTGTATCCCTTATCAATTTGTATTCAAAATTATTATAGTCAATTAGATATTATATTATTATGATGTTGTTGTAATTATCAATGGTGATTTTTTTGATATGTTTGGGAAAAATCCTTGGATCGTTGTGATAATATTTAATTCTATGGAATGTTAACATAATGAATATTTTTGGAACATATGCCTAATGCTATCCATCATTGTGAATGGTCATTTTTATAAAATGAGATATTTTTGTAGGTATTTATTAATTAATATATTGATGCAAATTAGGACATAATGTGATAAGATAAGTGATACCTGAAAATTTCTTTCTATTTTCTTATAGTTTATATAGTGAAAATATATATTTCTGAATTTTTTATTATGTCATATACATATTCGAGTTGTCATGGTTGTTTTGGATAAAAATTGGTAAGATTTTGGTTGATTATACAATGATAAAATTCTTGTTTTTTATTAAATAATAATGTATCATATTATGGGAGTGTTTAATTGACAGTTGTTTATTATTATGGTTTGGGAAATTAATTTTTATTTATGATTATATAAATTATTTATTATGTTTTATTATTCCACCCATTTTTATTTTATGATGGATGAATTCATTTTAAACTCATTGGGGATCTTATTTTAAATTAAATGAATATTCTATTAATTAATGATTGATAAATTAATCATGTTCATTATGATGCATATCAAATAATGAAACCAGTCGAGAAAAATGTGAAGATATATTTTAAGAAAATTATTTTATTTTTTAATTCCAATAATAATGAAATTTATATTACTCGAAGTAACTAAATATAAAACTATCAATTCTGACATATAAGTTAAAAATGATCTACCATGTTAGGTTTTATAAAACATATTTTTATGTATGTGTCTTATAAAAGATCATTTATAATATGTTTTGTAGTTATACATTTATAATAAATCATCTTGATAAAATTGGATTATGATATTATTAATATATAATGATATATATTTATATATATTAGAAAATATGAATTTAAATTAAATGTATTAAATTTCAATGAGGGTAGAATGTGATGAACTAAGATTTTATTTTATACTAAAAAAAGTATATTTGGAAGAATTCACCACACATAACTCCATGTTTAAATGAACCAAAAAAACTATTTAAATTTGAATGTTAAAATCAAGTCATTGAATTAGAAGGTATGAATAAGAATAAATACTTTATGAAATATATGGACATGTTTTTTATTAATAAAATTAATGATCAATCATATATTTATTATTAATTTGTTTGAATTGAAGATATAATATTTTGATGGTAAAAGAGAACTATTTCAAAAAACCATTATTTTTATTGAAAAATTTTTTTAATCCTAATAAATATTTTGAATGAATTATGTAAATAATATTTGAATCATTTAAATATAAAAACAAACACATCCGGATTCAGCACTAAAAACATGTCATGTATTTTCACATTAACAATTTTACTAAAAATAAGCAGTACTTTATACAACCATGGAATTTTTCTATTCTAGGTTTTAGAAAATTAAGCATAAACATAATAATTATGGGAGTTTACAAAAAAATTATTAAAAAATAACTACTTCTCTTCACGTATTCTAACTCCATATATAAATTCATCCATATTAAATCTTTTTATGTCCTATGAAAAATATTTTAAAACATAGGATGTGAAAAAAAATCAGTTTGGGTTATTAAAACTAATGAAAAATAATTTAATAAATAAATATTTAAAAACACTTTTAAAAAATTTTATATCAAATATATATATTTTTATATAATTATTTACAATTTTCATAAAAAAAATAATACTCATTTTGAAATTATATTTCTAATATGCTATTTGAAAAAAATTTGGCATAGCGTAAAAATAATTATTGTTTGATGGATAAAAGTGATAATTTCACAAAATTTGGAAAACCATTTGGCCACAAAGAAATATCACTTGTAGGAAAATTTAGTAATGCGGTTGTGGGTTCACGCCTCATTATCCATCATCTCATTCAATATGCAAGCTCCAAATATTAGGTAAAATATTTTTTGAATACAATTCTTTCTTAGAAATAACCCATTAAATCCATTCAAAAATTTAAATTATTTATTTTAAATGATGAAAATAATATTATAACCAAATTAATTTTAAAACAAAAATTTAGAAACCACCCTATTTTAATGAAATCCATGATTTAATAAAAATGAATTTCTTAATATTAATATTTAAAATAGAATTTTAATATAAATGTATTGAATATAAATGATGTACAAAATACATTGCATTTTATACAAGAAAATACAACTCCCATAATTTTCAAACAGAAATTTGACACATTATAAATAAATAATAACTATAATTTTTTATTAATTAAATTTAAATAACAAAATCAAAAAATTGTTCCTCATACTTAAACTTTTTATAAAATAAAAACATATAATTTTGAAAAACATTTGTAGAATAATAAATATTTTTTTGTAGTTATAGAAGTGAAAAATAATTATAATTCATATGATAAAATCACACCTTAAAATTGAACTAAATAAGATGATCGATAAATCTAAACAAGACCTATGATTCCATTTTCAAGATGTTTGGACACACATATGTGTTTATAGAAATGTTAAATGGTTTTCCCTCTTATCTCATTCTCTATTTCTGGACCCTCTCTCTATAATTCTATATTTATCTCTCACTTTTCCTGCATACTGGAAGTGCATCACTTTGGAATGGAGGTAGTTCACAAGAATCACTAGTTAAATAATAGATTTTTGAATTTTATATTCTTATTTATATATATAAACTCATTTTTATGTTTCTTTTAGTGTAATCCAAATGGAAGAAACACGAGTATTTTAATTGGATGATACAGAAAATGAATTTATGGAAATCTAAAAGTAATAAATATCAATAGAGAATTAATTTAAATATATATATACATTTATTCATAAGAAAATGGATACATCCTATGGAAAAGAAAAATAAAGGAACCAAAAATATTAATTCATATGGTTATATGATCCACTGAAGGAATTAAAATGTGAAGAAGAAACAAAAGCAAGCCAATACTGATGAAAATAGTTGAACAAATAGCTTCAATTTAATACCAACATTGAAATCATCAAGGAAATGATGAACTAGAAGATTATAATATGAAAATGATGGATTCAAACACCTAAAAACACAAATAATTATAAGAAGAATATCTAAAAACTGAATTACTAGAGGATGAATATTGTATCTCCCAGCACAATTTATTATATATGTTCTCAAAATTCTAACTCCCATATCAAAACCCTTTCAATATTCAATTCTTACATTCAATCCTAGCTCTAATTCAATACAACTATCCACAGTTGAACCTTTTAGAATCAAAGCCCCACCTTGCTGCTGATCCACTTTTTAAGAACCTACATTCACTCCCAAACTCCATCAAATCCCATAGGTTTTCAAACTTGTATTTCAATCCAGTTCTTGGTGTACCCCATACTTAACGAACCTAGATCCCCAAAATATCATTTTATTATTCGATTTATTTTATTTATTTACTTACATACTATATTATATAAAAAACAAATATATCATAAAATTTCCCAGTAATAGCTCATAAACAAGTGAAAGATACAATAATAAATACTTTATTAATTATCAAAAAATAGATATCGTTTTAAAAATTGATTTCATAAATAATCATTGAAAAAAAATTATATTTCTCCATCAAAATTCATTTGAGAAAAAAAATTATTTTATAGATTAAAATGATACATGATAGATATTAGGACCACCATGTCGCCACATAACAATATCAGTGAGATGAAAACCTCTCGTTGAGGTTATGGGTTAACTCTACATTCATCATAAAAACATTTGACATGATTGCTCAAAATTTTATGAATTTTTTGGAAGATCCGTATTTCTCATAAATAACCTATTAAAAATCATTAAAACCTTTCATTAAATTACATGAATTATTTTCAATAATATAATCTATTTTATAAGATAAATAATTTTCAAATACACATATTTTATAGAACACCCATGTTTGGAGAAATCCATGATTTATATACTCAATGTTATAATTTAAAATTAAATTGAAAATATAAGATTTATAAAATTTCGTCAAATATTGATGATGTGAATAATTCATGGCCATGCTTATAAAAAAAATGCAAAATTCATAATTTTCAAATTAAAATTTTAGAGATTATACATAAAATAATAACAAAATGTGATTTTTTATCTATAAATTTTGAAAATAATGAAAAATTCTTCTCAATTGCTTATAATTTTTTATAAATAATAACTTCTTATTTGAATACATAATATGAATTTCTAGAATGATAATTTTTTTCTAAATATAATAGTAAAATATAATCAAAATCAGTATTGAATATAATATAATTCATAAAAAATACCAATACCATAAAATAGAAATAAATAATACTTCCTCAAGTCTCAAATTGACCTAAGTAGCCTTTTACTGAATGTTTGGATTCATAATTTTTTATATAATTGATAAATAGTGTTTTTCTTCATTCAATATCCACTTTCTGACCCTCTATCACTCTAATTGTGTATATATTATTCAATATTCTTCAATATTGGAATTGACGAACTTTGGAATGGAGGTATTACAAATTAAGTAATTCAAAAAAATGAGATTTTTTGATTTTTAAATTTATAAATATATGTACTATTATTTAAATGTTTTGTCCATTGTATTTCGTATATAAAATCAATAAGAGTAATTTTATTGGATGATCTAAAAATAAAATTTATGAAAATCCAATAGAAATCCAAATCGACAGATAATTCATTTATATATATACGTGTGTGTGTGTATAAATTTTAGCAAATGGAAAAGGACCAAATCTAAAAGACATGAAAAATAAATGCACCAAAAACATTAATAGTAATTGTTAGAGGTTCGAATCAAGGAATAAAAAAAATGACGAAGAAATGAAAATGATCCAACATAGACCAAAATCATTGAAAACAATGTCAGTATAATTCAAACAATAGAATCATAATGATGATGATAAACATTTAGGTAATAATATAAGGATGATGGATTGAGAAACCAAAAGATACACTAACACATAACAAATAAAGATATAAAATTTGGGTAACAGGAGGATGATGATGGAATCTTCATGCTTGATTTCCTCATATCCTCAATAAGAACTAACTCTCCAAGATCAAAACCCCTTTGAAATTCTTATTTTGACATTGATGTTTATCAGGTTTTGATGCCATTAAAGGCTATAAAACCTCCCAGAAACATAGCCCATCTAATGGAGAACTCCCTTTACTCAATCCCATGTCTGTGCTCGGCCTCCATCGAAGCCCTCACGTGGTCAAACCCCAATTTCTATCCACTACAATCACACTAAAAATGAAACTCAATCTCCAAAAATCATTACTATGAATTTGTTTTCTATTATTATGTATATTTACATAATTATAAATATAATATTAAAAAAACATAAACATAACAAGTAAATTTAAATTTAGTAACATGGTTTCAAAACATATCAAAATAATTCATAATCATATTTTATATAAAATATGAAATCCTAATTTTTTATATTTATCTTAACAATGTTTGACCATTAATATAATACAATAATTTCTGACATTATATCGATATAAAATCTATTTCAAGATACTTGTTATAATTAATTTATGTTCTCTATAATTTAAATCATTTTAATTGTTAAAATAAAAATTTAATAATATTTCTTAGAAGAAAAAAATTATTATTTTATAAACAATATTTCAATATATTTATATGTCAAAAATTCATATTCTATCTCCTTACCCAATAATAATCATTTGAAATAAGATATATATATATATATTAGAATATTCTTTTCAAAAAAATAATATAAAATATATAAAAATTAGTATTTTTACATAATTTTAAATATTAATTTAAATTGAAATCTGTTTTCTTGAAAATAATAATTTATTTAAAAATATTATAACATGATATTTGAAAAAATATATTTTTTATAATATAATTATAGATGTAGATCATATATAAATATATATATTAGTAATTTCATATATTATCCATTATTATAAATCAAATATTCTAAAAATAATTGAAATAAATATTATTTATATGTTTTATTATATAAATTTAATTATTTAAAATAACTAATAAATCAAGGTTTATTTTGAATTATATAAATTATAAAGAGACTAATTTTAATAACAAATTATTATTATTACAAAATCTATTGCATATTATACAATTGAGTTAAAATAAATTCATTCCATTATGGTTATTATGTAATTAATTGGAATAAATTCATTTTATTCATCATAAATACATTTTCATTAAAATGGGTATTATTGAATTTTATGTTAATATATTTTAATTAATATCATCTCCATTTTGGAATAATATTTTCAAAAAATGATATCATTTAAGAAATCATAATTTTTTAATAGGATTAAGATTAATTTATTAGAATTTTTCCAAAAGGTTCATTTTCCAGAAATACTAAAAAATATATATTTTATAAGAAATGTCACATTAAGGATATTATAATCAAATAATAATGAATAGAATTTTTATTAGATAAATTCTCTTGTAAAAATATATATATTAGAAGATAAATATTAAAAATTAAAATATAATGTCATACACATGAAATATATTCTTCACATTTTAGAAATAGATGTATTGTTTTTGTTTTATAAAATATGTGTTTTCTTATTGGTCTTCCATTTTACCGAAGGTATGATATTGGTGTCCCAAAATAATATTTCCTACACTAAAACATAGTATAGTGCATGTACAGGGTCGATCCATAGGGAACATGGTGAGTGCATGAATTCTATTGAGTTTAGAATTAATTCAGCGAGTTATGTTGAATTTAGAGTGGATTTTCTTGTTTGAGATTATTGAAGCTATTTTTTTACTAGAAAATAATATTTAAAAATTTAAGAGAAAAGAATAAGTGAATTTTTGATATATTTAGCAGGGAGAAGAGAATGATAGGGCTATGGTGATTATAGAGATTTAAGGAGTATTTCTTATATGGTTGTGTTTTTCATGATAATTCAACATTCTAGATCTTATTAATGACAAGATTCCCTTGGTCTGGTTGATTTTGTCTTGGAATTGAAGAAATTTGACTCTTTGGTTTGGTAGTCATTGTTTCACAATTCTGACTATTAGTTTAGTCCATTTATGAATCGATGAATCATTTCAATTATCATGAAAGATTTCACTATCATTCTTCTATTAAGTCCCTAAGAATTGTACCCTTGGTTTGGATCATAATTATCAATGGTATTCAACAATGGTTAAAGAAAAATGAGAAGAATTTAAAAGAAAAAACACTACCGTATAAATGAATCCACCATTCAAAAACTCTTCATCATCCACATCCACATCATATGGGGTGTTTAGTTACACATATAGGACATAATGGAAATAACACATTTGATACCCGATGTGATCATCGAATAAGCTACGAGGAGAGGTGTCAGATGGTGGAATAGTGGAATAGTGGTACAATTGTGGCTTAGGAATATGGCAGCAGAAGTTACCCACTATTCAAGTGTTATGTATCTCCCAAGTCCGGAGGCCAAGGCCTCTTTTTATAGAAAACATAAGTACATGGCGTGTATAAAAGTACATGATGTGTTGTCTTGTCCACGATCCATTTTCATGGTTTTTTCATCGGTAGGTGGCCATCCACGCCTTTTTTGGCTCACACAGCATTGACATCTGGTTGGTGGCCAGTACACAGCGTGTAGTGCCACCACACACGGCGTGTAGAACCTAGAATGCTCCACCAACAACATCTAGAAGTTGGTACACAACGTGTATCAGTAATCCACATGGTGTGTAGTCTTCGACTGGTGACTTGGGCGTGTAATCACTCTTTTATCCATATCCCTATCTGAATTTACATAGTGTTTATAAAAGTACACGCCGTGTAGTTGGAAAAATTTCAAAAACTTCTCTCAATTTTTGTGTTTTTACTAGCAATCTCTTGAAAATAAACAGAATAACCAAAATCAAAGAATATGTTCATAAAACAACAAATATTTGGTGAAAACATGTTTTTATTTTCAATAATATATATGAAAATATATACACAAATCGGGTGAATCAAACTCCCCCACACATAGTTGTTTTCATGCCCTTAAGAAAAATCTCAACATCTAATTAAAAGATTATATACTATTAAAAAGATGTAATTCAATTATTCAAAAGTATAAATGATACAATTACTGAGGAAAATTCTAAAAGGCACAAACAAAATCATTTCATAAGGTATTTGAATTATGCCTCATATATAATTCAATTAACTACTTACATCCTATTTTAACACATGTTCAACCTTAAAAATATAAGCAATCCACTTAATGATTTACCTCACCAAAAATATTCTCAACACTCAAGATGTCTTTAAACAATTTTATGCTCAATAAATGATATATACACTCTGTCCATAGGTTTTTAAGAAATCTAGTTCTCCACTTTAGAAATTTTTTTTTCAAAAATCATAAGGAATTTTCAAATAGGATCAGATGTTTCTGTGGCTAAATTTTTGTAGGTAAATATGTGAAAAATAATTGTAACACCCCAATCTTCTACGGTACGCTTCTCTTTGAATAATGTGACAACGTGTGTTGTACGCAACACTGAGTTCTAACACACCATAACCAATCAAACTAGCCCTTATGAATAGTAATACATACTTATTGAAATTATATATATTTTATTTTTTAAAATTGACTTCATTTTTGGATTTAGAATGTCGAATTTATCCTAAGGTGAAATTTTGGTACTTTTCGGATAACTTTAATATTTTGATGAATAGTGAAAATTACTAAATTTTAATTAAAAACAACTTTTTTAATAAAAATAATAAATAGTGATAAATTATAAATTTGAGAGGTTTCAAATTATATTTAAAATATATTTTTACAATTTAATACAATTTTGATCGTTGTACATAATTTTACAATTAAACCGAACATAAACAAGTGTCAATCTTTTGAAAGTTATTATCTCTTAAAAACACGCTTTTTGTTTTAATAATGGGAATTAATTTTAAATTAATTTATTCCACTTCTGTGTTTTGAATTTGAAAAAATGGATTCCATATTTGGAATCGGGATGTTCATATTGTTTAAATAGTTAACTTTTATTTTTAGACATTTTGAATAATTACTGCGGTAAATATTTTATTTACCATGGTAAAGGGTAAATCCGGTAAATAAGGGTTAAAAAATAATATTATAATAATAATAAATTACCCTAAAACGTCTCCTAGCCTTATTTTTTGATACATGTTCGACCATAGGCATCTTTGGGTCGATTTTGGGACCCCATGGAGCCACTTGTAGGTGATAGGGACACTTAATTTTAATTAAGTAAAATGAATAGAAAAATGACACAAGCATATATCTTTTAAAAAAATAATTTTTACATAGGGTTATATATGTTGTATTTTCGACTATAAATATTCATTAGAAATATAAAAATATTTCCTACATGATGATATTTTATTTATAATTTTTATAGATTATATAATTTAATTTATTTATGACACAATGATGATGCATTAATTACCATAATAGTGAAAATTTAAAATAATTGATATTATAAATACCCAAATAAATATAATTTGAGACTTTTAATGAATTAAAATAATTTTCTAGGATAATATGACATGTTAGGATTGATTTACTAAACTTTTAATGAAGTAATAAATCTTTTATGAGTTTCAAAAAAATAAACTATTGAATAGTGTCAAAATTGACATAAAAGAGTTTTTAAAACAAGTATTATATTATTAATTGATATTAAATTCCTAAAAATCTAAGGTTCGTCCAAGAGACGTATATCATTATATTTTTATCATTACTGGACCACATGGGGGTCTCTTGGATGTATATGGTATGTTTATTAACCATATAATATATAAATACAAAGAGACATCGTAATAGTGAAACTAATTAACTTAGAGTTAATACGTAAAGATAAGGTTAATATAAGTACCCAAACCTGTATAAATTCTATTTGTTTAGTTGTTTTATACCTATCCCCACCTTAAACTTTGAATTATCAACTTTGGAGCCATTTGAAACCGAATATGAATTTATTATAAATTAATATTTCTAGCTTTTCCAAATGTTCCCCTCACCCCTCTTATAAAAGGGCACTCCTCCTTCTCATTTCTTCACACCGTCAAAGCCTTTTGGTTCATACAAACTCTGGCCAAATACTCTCACAACATCCCTAAATACATCCTAGAAGCCTTAGTTTGATCAGAAAGCCAACCTAAGGAGCCATTTTGATCAAATCAAAAGGAAGCTCCCGAAGAAGAGGTAATAATTTCACCACCCTTTTCCAAATTCCTTTCTTCTTCCACTTCTTATTCCTTTGTTGTTACCATTCTAAAATAATAACTCCAGTATCATATATATACTGTGATGTTATTATAAATATGGTACAGCCATATTCAGTATTCTATCCACCTTTTGAATAACATGTCACCATACGTGTGTACGTACGACTTACCGTCTCCACGTCGTGGTGTAATTGTTATTCAATATATTACTATTTGGATGGGTATAATAATGATGTGTAACTCATGTAAATAATAAATATAACATGATAATGATTCTGTATATATGATATAATATCAAATTATATATTATTTTAATATCAAAAGAATGATATTGTCGCTTGTGCATACGTACGGACTACCGTCTCCACGAACGCGATGAGATTCATTCTCCATCGTATCCATTCAAGTATAATTATAATTTGATGATTTAAAAATTATGTTTAAGGACTTGATATCATTCTAGATATGAATCATATACAACCTATCCATTACAAACATGGCCTACATAACAAAACATATAAAAGAAAATGAGTAAATTAACACCCGGAACAACGATAATACTAAGATATTATTAACAAATCAATGTTAAAAGATCATATCTGATATCATATTAATGTATATGATTCTTGTATAATTTAATAAAAATTATTTAACCATTATACATGAGGTTAACCTACCCCAACCAAGGAAAAGTACAAGTTAATGGTTTATTTCTCAATCTCTCCATTATCCGAGTTTGTTTATACGTAATAATCTAATAGGATTTATTTATCATCCACATCCATGTTTCATAAAAATGTATTTCAAAACATTTTTACCACTTACAAGAATATGGGTTAAATTCATTTATACCGTTGTTTGTCTTTTAATAAGAGGTTTATAAAGGATTCTTTCTGTCGTTTTCCAAACAAGGTGCCTTTTAACCTTTTCGGAAGGATTAAGGTAAGAATGTTTTTTTAACTTATATGGAGGGTGAGGCTATTTTACACCATTATAAAATCTTCAAAAGTTCCCTTTCACGATTATAAGAATACTTTCAAAAGAAAATTTTTAATTTTATATGACTCTTAAATGATTTCAAAATAAAAAGAGATATTTCTCTAAAAAGAGTTTCGATTTCATCTATGTCAACAACCTTTGATGGATTTTAAGCTTATTTGGAGATGATTTATTATGAAACAACACTTCCATATTGTATTGAAGGTTTTGTGATATGTTGACTATGGATATGTTATTTTCATGGTTTATGGATGAAGAATTTACATTTCGTTTTCTAGTTTTAATACGAATTTTTATGTTATGATTAATTCTTTTCATATGGGAATTCATTGGTCTTAATTTGTGACGGGTGGAGCCCGCTATAGCTCCATGATGCATCGGTAGGTCTCATGAGACAAACTACTGTCTTGGAACAAGGCCTTGGAAAAATCTTATTTGTAGTCTTGGCATGGGGCCTTGGCTATGTGGTTATGATAGTCTGTCATTATGCATTCCATCATTATGAAAGTTGTTATTGATATTTCATGTGAATATTCGATTATTAGAATATCTATGTGAATAAGTAAATGGAATTATTTGATTTTACTTTTGCCATACTATGTTTATGTTCAAGTTTAAAAGGCTTTTGTTTTAGTTATACATTACCTTAAATGTTTATGCTTATTTTTGAAAGTTTCTGCTATATTGTTATCCTTACTGGGAATTTGAGCTCACCCCTTTTCTATGTTTTATTTTTTCCAGGATGTGAAGAAGTAAGTTATGAATGACCTGTAGGGATTTTATGTGGGGATATGAGTGTGGAACATGGAGACTATGTTTTTTTAGTAGTTTTTTCACTTTATGGTGTAATGTAAACATTTATGAATATATCTAGTGTTTCCAAGGCTACTAAACCAATCTGTCTTTCGAGATTTGATCTTTCATGTGATCATGCCAATGTTATGTAATAATTCAACGACTCTTGGTAACTGGGGTCGGGGCGTTATAGTTGGTATTAGATAAGTTTAGTACAACCCTTGGAAGCTAGATTTAGATAATCTCTGATTAGAGCACGAATACCTAAGATGAACATTGAGGATTAGTATAGAAGAACTTCCTAGAATTTTGTTATTGTAGAGATTTTGTGAGTTTTCTGAGCAATACATCCTTGTCTGGATACGAGAAGGTAGAGGCGGCTCTGGAACAGATGTACCTAGTGGTAAGACCCGAAAACACCGCTTTGACTTAGACTCGAATGGGAACTGATGCACGGCAACGGGCCTTGTTGCACTCTTGGTTACGACACACCCAGGGGATATTCTTAGGATAACTCTAATTTTGATTACAAATCATTATGAAGGGTTTATGAGTATATACATCCTCAAAGAAAACATTTTTATGATTATGGATTATATCCATAAATAGTTCAATTTATGTTAAGTGTTTTATAAGTATGGGATTATGTATTTTGATTCATAAATTGATCTAGTTTATGCCATTGTATAGAAATGGCGCCTAGTGGAAGAAATGGAAACCCAATCAATGCATTCACTCCATGTAGGGATTGCCCTCCTGCTCAAGATAATTATAGTGGAGCTGATGATGAAACCGGTGCCAATTAGCTAATCACCATACTAGGACAACTCACTCAGGTTATGAAAAATAACCATACCCGTATGGAGCACCCTAATCTGCAACGTGGCGGATCAATGTTAGATCGATTCATGAGGGAACAACCACCAACGTTCAATGGGAGTAAAAATCCCTTAGTAGCTGAGCAATGGATATTTTCCCTAGAGAAAATATTTCAGGCTTTGGGGAGTAGTGAAAGGGAAAAAGTTATCATGGAAATTTACCGACTCACTGGAGATGCTGATCAATGGTGGTCATTGATTCAAAACAAAATAGAAGATGATGAAGTATCAAATATGGAATGGATGGAGTTCAAAGATCTGTTTTTAAAAAAAATACTTTCCTCACGTCCATCGAGCAGATATGGAAAGTCAATTTCTGAGTCTGAGACAGAAGGAGGATGAGAATGTCTCAATGTATGAGGCTAACTTTACAAGGTTAACTTGGTATGGTGGATATTATATACGTAACCCAATAAGTATGATTGATCGTTTCTTTGATTGGTTAATACCATTTCTCCGTCGAGCATTAGTCTCACAATCCTTCTCGTCATACGAATACATTGTCTCATGTGCTATTAAGACCGAAAAGGAAATCTCTAAGTCTTATGACTTTAAAACAAAACAAGAGAAGAAGAGACCTACTGATCAATCTGGGAATGGAAATAAGGGGATGAAGGGAAAGGTTGAATATCCATCCTGTGGAAAATGTGGGAAGAAACACCTCGGTACTTTCTTGAAGGGAATGGGAGTCTGTTACAAGTTTAGTGAAAAAGGCCACCAAGCTTGTGATTGCAAGGGGAAGAAGTAAGCTACCAATGTTCAGTGCAACAATTGCAGGGAGATGAGACATTATGCATATGAATTTCCTAAGAGTTAGGAGAACTTACCTCAGAAAAGGCCAAGGGATCAAGGCCAAGATTATGCTATCACTACTGCTGAGGTAGAAGCTCCGAAAGACGAGGTGGTAGGTAATTTAATGGTTTCCTCAAGTTTAGAAAATGCATTATTTGATTCTAGATCATCGCATTGTTTCATATCTTCCCAGTTTGCTAAGAAAATTAGATATTTCCAAATTGATTTATTATGGGATTTGTTAGTTAAAACTCCTAAGGGAAGTATCATTGCAACAAAGTTTTGTGAATCAGTCCCCATTAGAGCACATAAATGTTCTTTATCTGTTGATCTCATCGTCATACCTATGATTGAGTTTGATATAATCCTCGGTATGGAATGGCTTTCAGACTATGATGCAAAGATTTAGTGTAAGAAGAAAGAGGTTACGATTCTTGATGATAATGATAAGGAACATATTATCTTTAGAGCAGAATCGTCACCAACTAATTCTTATTTAGACCCACCCCCAGTAGCTCAACTAAATTCAATTATTGGGGAGGAAGAGAATGAAATAATTGTGGGTGAGGAAAGGAATGTTCAAATAGACGATGTACCTGTTGTGAAAGAATTTGTAGATATATTTCTGGAAGATTTACCTAGACATCCTCCAGAACGATAAGTTGAGTTTTCCATTGAATTAATTCCTGGATCAATGCCTATATCGAAGACCCCTTATAGAATGGCCACTGTATAATTAGTTGAACTAAAGAAACAACTAGAGGAATTGAGTAATAAGGTATTTATTCGACCTAGTGTTTCTCCATGGGGATCCCTTGTTCTTTTTGTTAAAAAGAAAGATGGATCTATGAGGTTATGTATCGACTATAGGGAGATCAATGCTATAACAATAAAGAACAAGTATCCCCTACCTCGAATTGATGATTTATTTGACCAACTGCATGGAGATCAATACTTTTCAATGATTGACCTTCGATCTGGATACCATCAGTTGTGTGTGAAGAAGGAAGAAATTCCGAAGACAAAATTTCGAACCAGGTACGGGCATTGCGAGTTTACTGTAATGCCTTTTGGATTGACTAATCCACCCTCTGTATTCATGGATCTGATGAATAGAGTTTTCAAGGAGTATCTCGATGAACTTGTGGTGGTATTTATTTATGATATCTTGGTATACTCCAAAAGCTACGAAGATCATGAAAATCACTTACGCATTCTCCTGAAGACTTTGAGAAGACATGAATTATATGGGAAGTTTAGCAAGTGTGAATTCTGGCTTCAGGAGATTTCTTTTCTTGGAAATATTGTCTCTAAAGATGGAATATCTATTGATCCTTCTATGACCAAGGCAATCCAAGAATGGCCAGAACCTACGAGTATAACTGAGGTACGTAGTTTTATTGGTTTGGCAGGTTATTATCGACAATTCGTCCAGAATTTTGCCCGATTGGCTAACCCATTAACAAAGCTCACACGTAAAGGGGTTAAATTTGTTTGGACAAAAGATTATGAAGAATGTTTTGAATAACTGAAGAGAAGATTATTCAATTCTTCTATATTTACTCTACCATCGGGGAATGATGGGTTCGTTATTTATAGTGATGCATCGAAGAAAGGACTTGGTTGTGTCCTTATGAAGAATTATAGGGTTATTGCCTATGCATCACGATAGTTGAAAATTCATGAACAAAACTATCATACTCATGATCTCGAGTTAGCAGCTGTGATCTTTGCTTTGAAGATATGGAGGCACTACCTCTATGGTGAAAAATGTGAGATATCTACAGATCACAAGAGTTTGAAGTAAATTTTCTCACAAAAAGAACTCAACATGAGGCAAAGTAGATGGCTTGAATTACTCAAGGATTATGATTGCACGATACAAAACCACCTAGGGAAGGAAAACAAGGTGGAAGATGCTTTGATCAGGAAGGATCATGGAGTTTTGAACAATATGAGAATTGAAAGGGATCAAATTTTAATTGATCTAGTGAAGATGGACATGGGAATAACCAGGGAAGGTGAAACATCAATGCTTTTTCAAATGGTTTCCAAACCATCTTTACTAGAAAGGATTAAGTTTTATTAGAGAGATGATGAATAATTTCAAAAGAAAATTAAAGATGTGAATGATGGGAGATTGAGAGACATTGTGTATGAAAATGGAATTTTGAAATTCGGGAAGAGACTTTGTGTTCCCGACATACCTGATCTAAAAAGGGAATTGCTGGATGATGCTCATAGTTCCAATTTTTCTATACACCCTGGGAGCACCAAAATGTATAGAGATTTGAAAGAACATTTTTGGTGGGACAACATGAAGAGGGAGATTGATGATTTTGTGTCAAGATGTATGGTTTGTCAATAAGTGAAAGCTGGAAGGCAACACCCTGGAGGAGTCATGCAACCTCTTCACATACCGGAGTGGAAATGGGACAATATTATGATGGACTTTGTCATGGGGCTACCAATGACTCCTAGAAGGAATGATGCAATATGGGTTATTATTGATCGTCTTACCATGTCAGCACATTTTATTGCTATAAGAGAATATCTACCCCTGGAACGTCTAGCATGGCTATATATTAATGATGTTGTGAGACTTCATGGAGTACCCCTATCGATTGTTTCTGATCGTGATCCCCGTTTTACTTCAAGATTCTGGAAATGTCTTCAGAAATCCCTGGATAATGAACATTATTTGAGCACTGCTTACCACCCTCAGACTGACTGACAATCAGAATGGACTATTCAAACCTTAGAAGTCATGTTGAGATCTTTCTCACTTGACTTTCAGGGTATGTGGGATCAATATTTACCTCTGGTAGAATTTTCCTATAACAATAGCTTCCATTTGAGTATTCAGATGGCACCATATGAAGCGTTATATGGAAAGAGATGTCGTACACCAACCTGTTCGGATGACTTTGGTGAAAGAAAACATGTAGGCCCAGAACTGGTGGAGGAAATGATGGAAAAGGTGAAGGTAATCCAAAATCACATCAAAGCAGCTCAAAGTAGGCAAAAGAGCTATGCCGATAATCGAAGGAAGGATTTGGAATTTCAAGTTGGTGATCATGTTTTTCTAAAGGTATCTCCATGGAAGGGAGTCATACATTTCGGTAAGAACGGTAAATTGAGTCCCAGGTACATCGGACCTTTCGAAATTCTCGGACGAATTGGGGTTGTAGCTTACTGATTGGCAATGCCGCCAAGTCTCTCCAAATTTCACGACGTGTTCCATGTATCCCTATTGAGGAAATACATTCCTGACCCAATTCATGTACTCACCTACGAGGAATTAGAACTAGAACCCGATCTGTCTTATTGTGAAGAGCTCGTCAAGATTCTTGATACAAGAGAACAAGTACTGAGAAACCGGACGACGCATCTGGTAAAAGTTTTGTGGAGAAACCATAAGATGGAAGAGGCAACGTGGGAACCCAAGGAACTTATGATGTAGAACCACCCGAGTCTTTTCATTTGATAAGTATTCTATAAATTTTGAGGATGAAATTATTTGGAGGAGGGGAGAATGTAACACCCCAAGCTTCTACGGTACGCTTCTCTTTGAATAATGTGATAGCATGTGTTGTACGCAACACCGAGTTCTAACACACCATAACAAATCAAACTAGCCGTTATGAATAGTAATACCTACTTTTTGAAATTATATATATTTTATTTTTTAAAATGGACTTCATTTTTGGATTCGGAATATCGAATTTAGCCTTTGGTGAAATTTTGGTACTTTTCGGATAACATTATTATTTTGATGAATAGTGAAAATTATTAAATTTTAATTAAAAACAACTTTTTTAATCAAATTAATTAATAGTGATAAATTATAAATTTGAGAGGTTTTGAATTATATTTAAAATATATCTTTACAATTTAATACAATGTTGATCATTGGACATAACGCTCAGTCAGAGGGAAGCCTCTGACCATTTATTAATAAAAGAAAAAGCATAAATATTGATCCCACATATATATACTCTGATGTTATTATAAATATGGTACAACCATATTTAGTATTCTATCCACCCTTTGAATATCATGTCACCATACGTGCGTACGTATGGCTTACCATCTCCACGTCATGGTGTAATTGTTATTCAATATATTACTATTTGGATGGGTTTAACAATGATGTGTAACTCATGTAAATAATAAATGTAAAAAAATAATGATTCTGTATATATTATATACTATCAAATTATTTATTATTTTAATATCAAAAGAATGTTATTGTCGCTCGTGCGTACGTACGGACTACCGTCTCTACGAACGCGATTAGATTCATTCTCCATCGTATCCATTCATGTATAATTATCATTTGATGATTTAAAAATGATTTTTAAGGACATGATATCATTCGGGATATGAATAATATACAACCTATCCATTACAAACATGGCTTACGTAACAAAACATATAAAAGAAAATGAGTAAGTTAACACCTGAAACAACGATAATATTAAGATATTATTATCAAATCAATGTTAAAAGATCATATATGATATCATATTAATGTATATGATTCTTTTATAATTTAATAAAAATTATTTCACCATTATACAGGAGGTTTACCTACCCCAACCAAGGTAATGTACAAGGTAAGGGTTTATTTCGCAATCTCTCCATTATCCGAGGTTGTTTATACGTAATAATCTACTGGGATTTCATTATCATCCACATCCATGTTTCTTGAAAATATATTTCAAAACATTTTTACCATTTATAGGAATATGGGTTAAAGTTATTTATACCCTTGTTTGACTTTTTATAAGAGGTTTATAAAGGAATCTTTCTGTCGTTTTCTAAACAAGGTGCCTTTTTACCTTTTAGACAGGATTAGGTAAGAATGTTCTTTTAACTTATATGGCAGGTGGGGCTATATTACACCATTATAAAATCTTCAAAGATTCCCTTAAAAGATTATAATAATACTTTCAAAGAAAATGTTTCATTTTATATGACTCTTAAATGATTTCAAAATAAAATGAGATATTTCTCTAAAAAGAGTTTTGATTTCATCTATGTCAACATCCTATGATTGATTTTAATCTTATTTGGAGATGATTTATTATGAAACAGAACTTCCATATTGTATTGAAGGTTTTGTGATATGTTTGACTATGGATATGTTATTTTCATGGTTTATGGATAAAGTATTTACATTTCGTATGCTAGTTTTAATACGAATGTTTATGTTATGTTTAATCCTTTTCATATAGGAATGCATTGGACTTAATATGTGACGGGTGGAGCCCGCTATAGCTCATCGATGCATTGATAGGTCTCGTGAGACAAACTAGTGTCTTGGCACAAGGCCTTGGAAAAATCTTATTTGTTAGTCTTGGCACGAGGCCTTGGCTATGTGGTTATGATAGTCTGGCATTATGAATTCCATCATTATGAAAGTGGTTATTAATATTGCATGTGATTATTCGATTAGTAGAATATCCATGTGAATAAGTAAATGGCATTATTTCATTTTACTTTTTCCATACTATGTTGAATTTCAAGTTTAAAAGGCTTTTGTTTTATTTATACATTTCCTTAAATGTTTTTGCTTATTTTTGAAAGTTTCCACTATATTGTTATCCTTACTGGGCATTTGAGCTCACCCCTTTTCTATGTTTTATTTTTCCCAGGATGTGAAGAAGTAAGTTATGAATGACCTGTAGGGATTTTATGTGGGGATATGAGTGTGGAACATGGTGACTATGTTTTTGTAGTAGTTTTTTCACTTTATGGTGTAATTTAAAACATTATGAATATATCTAGTTTTTCGAAGGCTACTAAACAAATCGATATTTCGAGATTTAATCTTTCTTGTGATCATGCCAATGTTATGTAATAATGCACCGACTCTAGGTAAATGGGGTCGGGGCATTACAATAACTCCAGGGCATGAAAAAGGAGGCTAAATTATTAAATAATAATGAATTATTTTCAATGTTAATCTCATTGTAAAATCGTCCTCAATAAGGATTATCAAAAGATTTCATCATCATGATCTCTTTTAGGTGAGTAGGAGTCTCAAACCAACATATGTGTATAAGGCCCCTTTGTTTGTACCATTTTTTTTAAATTGCACAAAGGGAACCTTACTGAATTTCCCAAATTAGAGGTTTGAAACTCTTTTTCACCCCAAATGATTAAGAGGCACTACCCCATACTACATTTCTTGACAATTAACAAATTTATACCATGTGATGCCAATCCCTTTTTTTGAGCTCAAATAAATAATCTTGAAAAATCATAAAATAATTAGGGTAGGAAGGGAAATATGCTTGTAATATGGCTTCGTATAAAGTCTATTCATGGTCTCTACGGGATTCATGGAGATAAGAAGTAGTGTAGGCTCATGATAAATGGGTAAAAAATCTTCTTCGTCAATCATTTTAATGTAATCCAAATATTCTTGAGGTTTCGAAAAGAAAACCTGAAAATTCTGGTAGATAGGTATATTCGATGAATCTCTCAAGAAAGAGGGTCTTAGAAAAAATATGACAAAGGGGTTTAGCATACCTCTCAGGAGTGGAAAAAATAGATAAAGAGACAATCAGGTCATGTCTTGCAAAATATTTGAATAGTCTAATCGATGTAATTATCCATGTATTACATGTTATTAATTTAAATTATATCAGCAATAATTTTAAAAAACTTAAGAAAAAATAAATATGAAACCCTCAAAATGTTCCTACTGATAACTTTTAATAATTATAAATATGATTAACCAAAATTTCTTCACATTTGCAAATATATAATCTAATAATGATGTCTCCTAGATTAGTTCAAGGGAATAGACTAAGGTGAAATAGTAAGAGGCTCCCCCACACATAATACCGAACATGGTCCACCAAGTGCAATACCAAGTTAAAGGGAGGACAAGGGGGAAATGGGGAAAAGACGAAGGAAATTAGTGGAATAAATAAATCCAAAGAGGTAGACAATAAAAAATTAAAAAAATAATACCCTCGTGGAAGATAATGCACAAGTCGCTCCATGATACATGTGACTAGCGATGAAAAAGAAAACTACATGCATGCACAATATCACAGCATAGAAAAATGGAAAAATAGATATATAAGACCAATAGAAAAGTCACTATCATGGTGTCGCCGTAGGGGACAACATGTAAAATATAGGTGGGTCTGCAGCACCGACCGTAGTAGGGGAAGAGCTAGGGGCCTCGGTCGGTGGGAGGCTCACTGCTCAAGAACTTCAATAACTACGAGCTCGACAAGAGGCAATGGACTAGCACCTGTAGTGAAAATTATAATGGAGTCTGTGGCCAAGGCAGTGTCTTTAGGCAGGACTGGAGAAGTTATATGCATGGAGGATGAAGCAGCAGGCATAGGAATGAGAATCTGAAGATCCGGTAGGAGCAGCTCCATCATCTGCTCAAGATGGACCTGGCGCTGATGGATAGCAGTCTGCTGATGCACCTTTCATGTTAGGCGAAGGGTGATCTCGGCTAGGCGGATGGTGAGGGGTGGGTCAGCCGAGGGTGCGGAGGGAGAAGGAGCATGGGAAGGTCCAAAAGGGGGAATTCTAGATGAAGAAATAATTGGGGAGGTGGTAGGAAGGGGTGGAGAAGGTGGTGCACGGGCATCTAATGGTGCAGGAGGGTCGACAGCAGGTGGGGTCTGGGCATGGGCAATGACGTAGGTGCCCCCTGCTTCCGGACTAATCCCATGCAACTAAGCATGAGAATGTCAATCCAATAAAGGTACCCAGGCGATCATGTGGAAGAGAAGGCTCAAATATTCCAAGGTGGGTAGCAAGGAGAGTGGCATAAAAACCTCCATTAAGGTTTCACTGATGGCCTATGAACATGGCATCAAAATACAAGGCTTCAAGGTAAGGAAGGTCTAGGTATGCCTACGTGAGAACACATATATGGAGCTCCATGTCACGAGCAGTCCAGAACCTCATATCTTCATGACATGGGAAAATAATGGTGCTAAAGCACCAGTGAGTGAATCGAATGAGAGGGTCGAGGATGAGGTTGATCTTCTGGGAGGTGTGGGAGTAGGGGTGGTCAGGTCTAGTGATACCCTTCCACATATCCATGAGGGTCAGGCGCTCAGGGTGAAGTAAGGTGGAGACTCAGGGTCGGGTGACGGGATGGGGGTAGAACCCACACCCTCAGCCAATGTCAGGGAGGGAATATGAAAAATGGCGGTCGTCAAGCCGAAATCTAACTGCCGGGACGGTATCTCTCGGTGTCACCCTATGCTCAGGTCCATCAAACTCGAACGACTCAGCAAACTCCAAAAATAAATCTCTATAAATAAGAGTGTTGAGATGAATGATATACAACAACAATGTGTGGCCGAGGAGCTTCATAAACTCCTCCCAGATTCCCAGATGATGAGGCATGGTTGGGTTTAGATAGTGACTGCTCCAGGGGATCGGGAGGTGATAGAAATGATGGACTCTTCCATGCGCCAAGTCGGTAGCAGGGAACACCATACACAGATAGGGGATACCCGTAGGAGCTGGTCCACGTGGTGCTTCAGCAGGGACGGGCTCTGGGGGTGGATCAGCTACAAGAGATGAAGGCTCGGTGGAGGAAGTTATGGATGTGGGGCTAGCTGCAGATGTAGATGGCGTAGGGAGAATGAAAACTGGTGTAGTAGAAAGGGTGGTGCTCGGAAGCTCTGTGCTGGAAGGTGTAGGTATAGCTTTTCTAGGCCCGGCCTCTACATTGGTAGTGGGTGGTGGAAGAATATCCAATAGTGGGAGCTCGTAGACTAGAACGGCAGGGTCTAGCTTTGTCAGAGGTCGGAGTTAAATCCACTAAAAAATGGGCCTCTCACCCGCAGTGGTGGAGGCCAGCTGCTTCCCTCGGGAAGGATCACGATCTTCCATAACCTGATGATGAAAGAAAAAAAAACAAAATAAAATAGAAGGAAAAGAAATGACAATGAAGAAAAAGAGAAAAATGTGAGAAAATATGAAAAATAAAAGTACACGGCATGTAATTCCAGAGTACACGGTATATAGTGGTAGCAAGAAGCAACCCATGGATTCGGTAAAGACACGCCGAGTGGGTGAGTCATTGGCCAGGGAAGGGTACACGGTGTGTATATAAATTACACGACGTGTATGAGAATAAGTGTTCATGGCCATGTGAAAAATATAAATGGGTTGGGCTATATAATAAACTACACAGTGTTTACCAAACATACACGTCGTGTAAGGGAACATGGGTTGTATGGATATGTAAAAGAGAATACCTGGGCACGACTTTTTATAGTACACAGTGAGTACCGAAAATACACACCTTATAGTTTCAATTTTTGATGTTTTTAGTGTGTGGTCGTGTACCAGAGTACACGACGTGTGTTATTCATGTGGGCTCGTGTACTGGCAGAATCTGAATGGTCGAAAATTCGAAAAACACCCTAAACCCTACAAAAAACGTGCAAATAAATAGGAAAGAACTACATACCTAATGCAATGAGTGAAATGAGGAAGAAATTGCATCATAAAACGAGGTAAAATGATGGATTTGGAAGAGGTGGGTCGTTCGGCTTCTAGAGGAAGAAAACGGCGAGGGGGGGGGGTGCGACATGGACAATGGCCGCGTAGGGCATCCATCTTTTATAGCCGAACTACACTGCCTTTACATTATCAGACTTGTTGTTTATTGGTTTTTTTAATATAACATTATATATATAGATATATAATTATTATAGTAAACTATATAATAATAATTATTAATAACTAAAATAAACAATAGATATATATAGATATATACACATTTTTTTACAAATAACACTATACATGACATGTATCAGGAAATACATGATGTGTGTTTACAAATAGGAAAAAGAGAGGTACAACCATTTTTCTGGATCTTGGGGCGTAGTCAGAACCGGCGATTGGCAACTCCGAATGGAAGACCTCATCCACTGGAGTGACAGTTGTACTATGTCCTCATTTTCTATTTATATACATTTTAATTAATATAGTCTATACACACCGGAAGAAAGAAATGCACGGAATTTGGTTTTTAATTATAAAAGAATGGAATGAAGTAGAGAGATTAGCCAAGTTCGAACCAGGGTCTTTTGGATCCAGGGCTTAGAATTTTTCAATCTGCCAACATCATCCGCATGAATATATTTTATAAAAAATGTTCTTAAATTAGTAAGGAAAATTATGGCACACACAACATATATTGAAAGACACACTGTGAGGTTTTATTAAAAGGTTAAATGATGGAAATTGGATGGTTTTCAGGATTCGAACCCAGGTCTTTTGGATCCGGTTTAAGATCCTAACCAACCGGCCCATCCCCATCATGGGTTTTATTATATTTAAACACAGATATATATATATATATATGTAAATACCAAAAACTCCATGTAAATAAATATGAATAGAAAAAGGATGAACCCCGTGTCGAAAGTTGGTCTGGAGGGATTTGAACCGGCGATGGCTCGGATAATCTCTAGTGACCTTACCATCAGCATCGACATCATCCATGTTTACTACATAGTTAATCTATATATTTATACTATCAATTTTAAAAACTAAAAATATAAGTACACAACATGTAGTATAAGTGGAACACAGCATGTAACCTCTGGGTTTCCTCCCTGGAAGCACCTTTGTTTTAGGTCATTGGCTCGACCTTCTTACCTTGACTTACCTGAGAGGTGTGGTGGAAATTTTTCCCACTGTATCTTCCATGTGATGGTAAATCTTCAACCATTGGTCATTCACCTTGAATGGTTGATCGTCCTCCTTATAAATTTCCACTGAACCATGGGGGAATACTAGTATGACTTGGAACGGTCCTTACCACCGTGACTTTAGTTTTACTGGGAATCGGCAAAGACGAGAGTTGAAGAGAAGTACCTGATCACCGGGTTGAAATTTATTTTGAGAAATCATCTGGTCATGGATGTCTTTTTTCCTCTCCTTATAAAATTTAGTGTTCTCATATGCCTCCCTTCTAATTTCATCGAGTCCTGATAGTTGGAACATTCACCTCTCTACAGCTGCATTTTGATCCAAATTTAGGGCCTTGACGGCCCAATATGCATTGTGTTCCAGTTCCACTAGTAGGTGGCATGGTTTTCCATAGACGATGTGGAATGGTGAAATCCCCAGTGGTGTATTGAAGGTGGTGCGATAGTCCTATAAAGCGCCATCTAGATTTTTGGACTAGTCTTTTCATGAGGTATTCAATGTTTTCTCCACAATATGTTTGAGCTCACAGTTGGACAGCTCCACCTATCCACTTGATTGGGGATGGTATGGTGTACCCATGTGATGTTTCACCCCATATTTTGACAGCATTCCTTTCAATAACATGTTGTCAATGTGAGTCCCTCTGTCACTGATCAGCACACAAGGAATGTTGAACCTGCTGAAAATTTGTTTCTTTAGAATGGTCATGACTATGTTGGTTGTGTCATGTGTCTTCGCAGTAGCATCCACCCATTTAGAGACGTAATCAACATAAATGAGTATGTATGTATGCCCGAAATAATGGTGGAATGGTCCCATGTAGTCGATACCCTAGACATCAAAGATCTCAACCTCTAGGATGGGGTGTTTGGGAATCTCTGCTCTACGTACCATATTACCTGTACGTTGGCATTGTTCACAATAGGAAACGAAGGATCTATCATATTTAAGCATTGTGGGATAGAAAACCCCAGATTGAAAAATATTTTTTATGGTACGATCTGGCCCATGATGTCCACCAACAGGTGAGGCATGACAAAATTATAGGACCCCTTAAATCTCTGTCTCTAGGCTGCCCCGTCGGATCACCCCGTCTCTATAGGATTAGAAGAGGAGTGGGTCTTCCCAAATGTATCTCTTAGCATCAGAGAGGAATAATTTCTTCTGCTGGAAGGAGCGGTCGGGGTGGATGGCACCTGTTACTAAATAGTTAGCAATATCAGCAAACCAGGGCCTTGGGGAATAAATAATTGAAAAGAGATGCTCATCAGGAAAATCATACCTTGTCTCTCAATCATCTTCTTTCTCCAAGTGCAGTAGCTCCAGACGGGATAAATGATCAGCAACCATGTTCTCACTCCCCTCTTTATCATGGATCTCTAAATCAAATTCTTGTAAGAGGAGGACCCATTGGATCAATTGGGGTATTGCATCCTTCTTGTTTAACAGGTACTTCAGTGATGGATGGTCAGTATAATCAATAACTTTAAAGAACACAAGGTAAGAACGAAACCTGTTGAAGGCAAATACTACTGCCAGCATCTCCTTCTCTGTAGTGGTGTAGTTCATTTGGGCCACATTGATTGTACGGTTGGCATAGTGGATGGGACAGAAGATTCAGTCTAGACGCTGACCCAGGACAGCTCCCACCGCATAGTCGTTGGCATAACACATGACTTCAAATCGTGTCTCCCATTTAGGAGTAACCATGACAGGAGCTTCTACTAGGAATTTCTTTAGATGCTCAAAAGCTGAGGTGCATGCCTCAGTGAATTCGAAAATGGAATCCTTAGTCAGGATATTAGTGAGGGTCTGGGCTATCTTTGAGAAATCGAAGACAAACTACCTGTAAAAACTCACATGGCCTTGGAAGTTGTGGATGGGTCAAACA
The DNA here is from genome assembly GCA_963277665.1 of Viscum album. Lineage (NCBI taxonomy): Eukaryota > Viridiplantae > Streptophyta > Magnoliopsida > Santalales > Viscaceae > Viscum > Viscum album. The sequence goes on from OY728151.1 coordinate 169,060,425, forward strand.
TAAGTTGGAATGGTAAGTCATGAAATGATTTCTATTTTATCCGGATCCACCTCTATCCAATTTTCAGAAATTATGGGGCAAAGTACTATGCCACTTTGCACCATAAAATGCAACTTTTCCCAGTTTAAGACTATGTTAGTGTTTTCACATCGCTCAAGTACCAGCTCCAGGTGCCGCAAACATTTAGTAAATGACATCCTGTAAATGAAAAAATCATCCATGAAAACCTCCAGGATTTTTTACACCATGTCGTGAAAATTAGTCAGCATGCATCACTGGAATGTGGAGGGAGGATTGAACATACTGAAAGACATCCTGTGGTGGACAAATGTTCCGTATGGGAATGTGAAGGTGCTCTTCTCTTGATATTCTGGGGAAATGGAGATCTTATTATAGCCTTACTATCCATTGATAAATCAGTAATAGTTATGCCTTGATATCCTTTCAATAATCTAATCCATGAAGGGAAGGAGAAAATGATCTTTCCTTGTGGCATCATTCATCTTCCTGTAATCTATGCAGACTCTCCAGCCCATGACTGTGTGAGTGGGGATGAGCTCATTCTTATCATTTGATACCACATTCATGCCTCCCTTCTTATAGACCACTTTCAAGGGACTCACCCATGGGAAATATCATATAGTGTAAATGATGCATGTATCTAAAAGCTTGATTACCTCCCTCTTTACGTCATTCTTCATGAGAGGGTTCAGACGCCGCTGGGGTTGTCTAGATGGATTTCCTTCTTCTTCGAGTAGCACCTTGTGGGTGAAAATGGTAGCGCTGATACCCATAAAATCTGAAATAGACTATCCAATTTCCTACTTTCTCTACTTTAAATCATGAATAAGGGCATCCTCCTGAACCTGTGATAGTGTTGCACTAAGTATAATGGGCAATGTATGATGATCTTCCAAATACCTATAATTTAAGGAAGGTGGGAGAGGCTTCAGTTATAGTTCACATGCCTTGAGAACTGAATGTACCGGTGGTTGTACTTCTGACCTCTCTAGGATGTCAGGAATGAAATGTCATTTCCATTAGTGGCCACCCTGGCCTTCGATGAATTTTAGGTCCTCTGGCACATCATTAGTGGGCATGTCTGGAAAAATCATATCTTCTGAAATGTAATAACATAACAAATCTTCTTTTTTATTCTTGGTTTATCATCCATGGTAGTCACTACGTAGCAGCCCTCATGTTCAAATAACGATTCCGGTTTGACGACCTTTAAAAAATTGTAGGAGACTTTTCCATCCCCTACCGAGGAAATCAATTCCTCTAGTGCAAGTCAATCAAGACTTCCCCTGTGGCTAGGAAAGGTCTCCCCATTATAATAGGTGCCTCCTGATCCTCCTCCATATCTAGGATAATAAAATATAATGGGAGGATCAATAGTCCCACCTTCACGAGAACATCCTCCAGTAACCCTTTTGGATATTTAATGGATATGTCAGCAAGTTGAAGGGTAACTCGAGTAGGCTTCAAATCATGGAGTCTGAGCTTTTAGAAAACTCTGAATGGCATGAGGTTGACACTAGCTCCTAAGTCGCATGGAGGTTTTTTAAATTAACAGGGTCTAATTGTACAAGGGATAGTAAAGCTGTTAGAATCCAAGAGTTTTGGATGAATGTAATGTTGTATGACTGCAGAGAACTCCTTCGCCAATGCTATGGTGCCCAAATCCTCTATATTCCTTTTATTTGAGAGGATTTCCTTCATGAATTTTGCATATGTGGGCATTGGATTCAAGGCCTTTGAAACTGGTATGATGATGTATAGAATTCTAAATACTTCCAGGAATTTGTCTAACCAGTTATCCAGCTTCCTTTGCTTCATTCTCTCCGGAAAAGGTAATGCAGGCTTGAATGGTTTGACTACCTCCCTAGCTTTTCCTAGTTGAGCCTTAGGTGATGGATTTCTAGATGAAGTGGGGCCTAAAACCATATCTTTGTTGTCAACAGGGAGTATAGGTGCATTTTACTGTGTTGGTTCCTTTAGGTGAAGATTCATTCCACTTCACAGTGTTATGGCATGGGCCTCCTCCCTCGGGTTCTTCTAGGTGTTGGCGGGTAGTGTACCAGGCTGCCTCCCTGAGAGCTGGTTTTCTAATTGGCTGATTTGGTTCTAGAGGCCTCGAATAGAAGATTCCTAGTTATGATATCTGGTCTCAACAGTTGATATGAATTTCTTCAGATGATCATCTAACCTGGAGGTATTCTCTTGATGAGGTCGATGTGCAGCTGATAGAGGTGGTTGCTTCCTCGGCTACTGTGGGTGAGGGTTTTGGTACCCTTGATACTGGTAGAAACCCTGCTGATTCTATTGTTTCCATGGGTATGGGTTCTGATATTTTGGCTAACTCTAGCCAGGCGGTCACTAGGGTGGAGGATTCTACTGTTGTTGGCACCAGTATGTGTTCTAATTATCTTGCCATGCCGGGTTCTGGTACTGTGGATACTGGTTCAACACTCTATTTTTTGAAAGACATCTCACCTTTGTCCAAGGATCGGATGAAAGTACCACGCATTCTCCCAAAATGTGGTTGTTACCACAGTCACCACATGATAGATGGTTTTCCGTATGAACTTGAAATGCACCCTTGATATTTAATGCATCGATCTTTTTGGAAACATCATCCAACCGGGAAGCAAGCATGGTAGTAGCATCAATACTATGCATACCTCATTTTTGTGTCCCACGCTCAGAATGCCACTGGATGCTATTGGAAAACATATCTTCTAGTAGTTCTAAAAGTTCTTCGGGGGATTTTTGTATTACCATACCTCTAGTAGCTGCATCCACCAAAAACATTGAATTCATTTTCAGTCTACCGTAGAAGGTTTGGACATGCATCTAGAGTGGAAGTCCATGATGTGGGAATTTTCGTAGAATCTCTGTAAAACATTCCCAAGATTCATTCAATGATTCTGAGTCATGCTACTGAATGTTTTTGATCTCGTTCGGTAGGGTTTCCGTTTTTGAAGGTAGAAAATATTTGGACAGAAATGACTGGTCTAGCTCCTCCAATGTGAGGTTGGATCTTTGTGGCAACCCTTTGATCCAGTATTTTTTCTTCATCTTGTAGAGATAAAGAGAACAAGTGATGATATATGGAATCCAATTATATGGCATTGTAACAGAATGTATAACATATCTCCAAAAAATTGGCGAGATGGGCATTCGGGTCTTCACTCGTCAGGCCGCTGAATTAAATAGTGTTCTGGATCAGCTGCATGATAGCAGGCTTGATCTCAAAGTGCTGGGCCTATACTGGAGGATGAATGATTCCCTTATCAGCTCCGTGGATCGATCACAGACTATACTCCACAAGAGTACGTCGTGGACGTTGCTACTGAGGAATGGTCACTGGCATGAATTGTTGGTCCTGAGGAGCGTAGAACAGACCCTGACCTTGGTTAAAGTATGGAAGCCGCCCTGGTTAGAATTGTTGGAGTTTTTTTTCATGGTATTCTGGAGCATGCAGAGCTTGTTGGTTCCAGTTGTCATCCATACCTAACTGATGTATAGCTCCATGGGCCACAGCTGGATGACCATCCTCGTTTCGTGCCAAGAGAGTGGTTTGGTTGTGTTCGGCCATTAGTGCTTGTTGGCACCTCAAAAACTTATTTTTGATCTATTGGGTCAATTTGGAGAATCCCTTATGACTCAATGCTCATGGAACGTGTGAGGAGGCCACTCATACACCCATGGACTTACAAAAAACAAAACAAACTACCAAGCATAAATGAGGAAAATAAAAGAAAAATAGAAATGGGATTAGGAATGAATTTTTTGGGAATTTTTAATTTTTATTTTCACTTAATTAATTACTAAGGCAACTAAACATTATCACATTAACCGTCAGTTTACCGACAATAAAGCCAAAATTTGATTGGTCATTTTTCCAATGGTATGATATCAGTGTCCCAAATCAATATTACCCAATCTTAAACTTAGTATTGTGCAAGTGCAGGGTTGATCCATAGGGAACATGGTAAGTGCGTTAAATCTATTGACATAGAATTAATTAAGTTAGTTATGTTGAATTTAGAGTGGATTTTCTTGTTTGAGATTATTGAAGCTGTTTTGGTTACTAGAAAATAATATTTAATAATTTAAGAGAAAAAAAAAGTGAATTTTTGATGTATTTATCACGAAGAAGAGCGTGTTGGGGGCAATGGTGGTTATAGATATTTAATGCAAATTTCTTATATGGTTGTGTTGTTCATGATAAATCAATATTCTGGATTATATTAATGACAATATTCCCTTGGTCCAGTTTATTTTGTCTTGGAATTGAAGAAATTTGACTCCTTGGTCCGGTAGTAAGTATTTCACAATTCTTACTTTTAGTTTAGTCTATTTCTGAATCAATGAATCCATTCATTGATCATGAAAGAGTCCATCGTCATTCTTCTTTTAAGTTCAAGAGGATTCTTCCCTTGGTCTGGATCATATTTCATAGTGGTATTCAACATTGGTTAAAGAAGAATGATAAAAATTTAAAAGAACAAACACAACCATATAAATCAATCCAACATACAAATACTCTTCATCATCCACAGTCCAAACACAAGGGGTTTTTAGTTACACATATAGGAAATAATGGAAATAACACCCTCTAAACCTAATGTGATCACTGAATAAGCTAGGTGGAGAAGTTTCGGAAGGTGGAATGGTGGAATAGTGGTACAATGGTGGCTCAGGAATATGGCAGAAGTTCCCCTCTATTCAAGTGTTCTGGATCTCCTTGGTCTGGAGGCCAAGGCCACTATTTATAGAAAACTATGTACACTGCGTGTATAAAATTACTCGCAGTGTAATCTTGTCAAGGGACCTTTTTCATTATTTTTTCTTCGTTAGGTGGCCAGCCGCACAATCTTTGTCTCACACGGAATCTGCGGCCGATTGGTGGAAATACACGGCATGTAGCGCCACCACACACGGCTTGTGGGCCCTAGCAAGAACTACCAACTGCATCTAGAAGCCAGTACATGGCATGTATCAGTAATCCACACAATGTGTAGTATTTGGCTAGTGACTTGGGCGTGTACTCCCTCTTTAGATCTGTGTACCCGTATGAGTGTACATGGTGTGTATAAAATTACACACCATGTAGTTGGAAAATTTTCACAAACTTCTCATGATTTGTGTGTTTTGGCCATAAATCTCATGAAAGTATACAGAATCACAAAAATCAAAGAATATGTTCAAAACGCAACAGATATTTGGTGAAAATATGTTTTTATTTTCAATAATATATATGAAAATGTATATTGAAATCGGGTGCATCACTTATTGTACTGTAATAATGTATTTACTAGGTACATTTTAGTTTTTGATTTGTTTGAATTAAATCGAATTCTCAATTAATTAATCAAAATTAAATTAACCCAATTTTAATAAACATTGTAACTTATTTTTCTATAAAATTATTTTATGCTTAAAACAGTAGTTTTCTCTATACTATAACATCATTTTGTTTTTTGTAATAATATTAGAAATAATTTATCCACCGTCTAGTTATTGAATATTTAAATATGGATTCAGTATTTTATATCATAGTAATTAATATTGTCTAATAAGGTCAACTTAAATTTTTAGTGAAACTGAATAGAAACTAGGGTAAATATTTATCACCATATTTAAGGTAAACATGAGTTAAAAGAGTTAAAAAAGGTATAACACTTCAAGAAAATTATAAAAAACTTAATTAAACCTTACTTTTCAGCATTATTTTTACAAAAACCAACCATAATTTAATCCAATAAAATATATCCTGAATAAAAATAAAATGAATTTATATTATTTAAATGTACTAATAAATTCCATGGGTGTCCCTCCCCTTAATTATAAAAGGCACCAAGTTCTCCTCACATTATCATAAAATTTGATAACAGTAGTTCAGTAATTACCAACTTTAAATCCATTATATCATTAGTACCATAGTAATTTTTGTAACACCCAATGATTTCATAGTATGTTATCTTATTTAAGTAATTCAATAGCTTGCACTATAGGCAACATTGAGTTCGAGTGCACCACAACATACCAATCTAGCCATTCAAAATGCGGTTATGAATAACATTAACTAAATTTTGAATCTTATATAGTATATATAGTTTTAAATTCCATATTATGTTTTTCTTAGACATAATATAAGAAAAAAACTATTTTTTCAGATAAAAGAAGTATTTTTCAAAAAAATGTAACTTTACTAACTTTTAATGGAGAACCCTTTTTTAAAAACAACATTTGACAGCTTTATATATTCAATTTAATGAAATTAAATTCTTCTTTATAATCGGGACATAAAAATTTAGTTTCGATAAATTTTTTGTACTTTTCTAATAACTTTCATATTTTGACGAATAATGAAATATACTATGTTTTAATTGAAAAAAAACATTTTTTAATCGAAATAATTTATAGTTTTAAATTATGAATTTGGAGGGTTTTATGTATAATTAGATAATATTTTAATTATATAATAAAATGTAGGTATTTATATGTAATTTCACCTTTAAATTTGACAAAACACATGTCATGATTTTTATAGTTTTGACTTTTTAAAAACCCTCTTTTTGATTTTGACAACGAGAATAAATTTTAAATTAAAATATGAAACTTCTAGGTCTTTAATTTGGTAAAATAGACTTCATTTTTTAATTTGGAATATCAAAATTATCTTTCGGTGAATATTTTGTATTTTTCTAAAAACATTCAATTTTTAAAGAATAGTGAAAAACAATGCGTTATTATTAAAAATGGAATTTTTATTTAAATATTTATTTATTTTATATAAATTTATTCTAATTCAAAATAGATACATAATACCTATATATGCTCAAAGCAATTATTTGGAGTCATTTTATAATAAAACTAGATGTATTAAATTTTATGGAATTTTTAACCTCTTTTACCCACCTCCTAAGAGAATTTGTAAATTTGCATAAAACATAATTTTACCGCTTCTATGAGTTGAATTTCATAAATCTGAGACCCATGATTGATATTAGTATATATAATATGGTACAATAAGATAAAAATAATTTTTGGTGAATAGTAACTTTTGACTTTTATTTACCACGGTTAAAAGTAAATAGGGTAATAAAGGGTAAAAATGATATCATAATTACCATAAAAAATGTAATAATTATATTGGATAAGTTTCATTTGACAAAAAAAACCTTATGAATAAAATATGATTCTATTTGAACAACATGGATTAGATTCAGACATTTATTATTATTTTATTTAAAAAAGAGTTAAAAGAGTTATATTCAATGTTTAATAACTAAACCATATTTAATATTAGGTTACACACAATATAAATTCGACTATAAATATTCATTAGAAAGATAAAATTATTTCCTACATGGTAGATTTTTATTTCTAATTTTTTGACATTAAATAATTTAACTTATTTATGACAAAATAATTATGTAGTAATCACCTTATTAATGAAATATTAAAATAATTGATATTATAAATATCAAAATAAATGTAAATTGAGACATAAGATGAACTACACTAATTTTATATGTTAATATGACATGTTAGTATTGGTTAAATAAATTTTATTTTATGTGATATTGTTTTTTGGACATTCAAAAAAATCAAATACTAAATAGTGTCAAAATTGAAAAAATTGAGTTTTTAAAAGAAATAGTAAATTATTAATTGATATAATATTCCATAAAATCTATGGTTCTGCCAAAGAATATATATACGGTTATATATATTAATAATGAACCACATTAGGTTCACTTGGCCTGTTATAGGACATTTATTAACCATATAATATAAAAATACAAAGAGATATGGTAAATGTCAAACTATTTAACTAAGAGTGATATCTAAAAGATAAGGTTAGTATGATGACCTAAACAAGTCTAAAACATATTGGTTGAGTTTTTTTACCCATACCCACCTTATCCTATAAATAATTTATTTTTAATCCATTAGAAACCGAAAATGATTATATTATAAAATTATATTTCAAGATTTTTCTAAAGTGACCCTCACCTCTATGATAAAAAGGCACTTCCCCTACTCTTAATTTCACACCTCCAAATCCTTTTGTCTCGGACAACTCATTCCAAAATATCCTCCCAACTTTTATCCCTTTATCCTAGAGCCATTCCTATGGTCATAAATCCATCTTATGGATCCTTTTTTATCAAATCAAATGGAAGAACCCGAAGAAGAGGTAAATATTTCATCACCACTTTCAAGTTTTTTTCTTCATCCACTTCCTCTTTCTTTGTTGTTTCTATTCCAAAATAATAACTCCAGAACCAATTACATACTATGATGTTATTATAAATATGGTACAACCATATTTTTTATTCTATCCATCCTATTAATGACAATGTCACCATACGTGCGTGCATACGACATACCTCATACAGGTCATGGTTTACTTTGTTATTCAAACTCTTCATTATTAGGATGGGTAGAATAATGAGTATAAATGATGTAAATAATAAATGAAACATTTTAATGATTCATTATATATGACATACCATGCAATTACATATTATTTCACTATCATTATAATGATATTGTCACACGTGCGTGCGTATGAAATACCGTCTCCACGACACGATGATATTCATTCCCATGTTAACCATTATACAATGATTATAGAAATATATATTTTTAATCAGTATTTTATATGTGACATAATATTTATTTTGTGTGTATATATATGTATATATTTGTATATATATATGTACTTACATATATCTTATTCATATACATCCGTTCAATACGTAATGAAAACGAAAACAACATTTATGCATATGTACGGCCTACCGTCCCCATAAACAGTGCATTCCATTTCATATATCTATCTATTTTAAATATTTATATTCTAAATATATATGATATATAAAACAAGGATTATATTCTAGAAGTATTTAAATCATGATATAAATGATAAAAGTTAAAACATGTACGATAAAGAAAGAAATTATTACCCAAAATGATAATTTAACATGGAAATAATTATTAAATGGGTATTATAAAGTCATAATTGAATCATGTATGACATAATAAATATTAATTTTTTTCCATTATAATTTAGTTACATACTATGGTCATTATAAATGAGGTTAAATGTACCCTCGACCAAATGGAAACTGCATGGTAATAGTTAATTTCACAATCTATTTATTATCCGAGGTTGTTTTTATGTGAGTACCTATTGGGACCTCATTATCATACTCATCTGTATTTCATAAAATTATTTTCAAAAGGAATATTTGAAGATACTTTTTTAAGGTACACATTAACTTGATCATCATTTTTAATGGTTTAAATATTTATTCCCCTAAATCATTCTCATTAACATCCACGTTTTCAAAATGGTTTTTAAGTATTTATTTAAATGGACATGAATGTTTTTAAAATTTTTTTCCTTTCAAAAGTTTCAATGTGGTATGGGATACTTTGATTTAAAAATGTCTTTAAATTTATTCTTTCTATATTGTGTGACTTCTAAATGTATTCAAGAAAAAGGGATATTTCTCTCAAAGAGTTTTAAAAATCATTTTCATCTATGTCAATATCCTTTAACAGATTTTATACTTGTTTGATTTTGATTTATTATGATACAAATCTTCCATATTGTATTGAAGGTTGTGTGATATTTTTGATTGAAGATGTGTTTTTTTATACCATTCATGGTTTAGGGAAAATGTATTGTAATTTCATATTCTATTTTTAATAATAATGTTTATGTTATGTTTAATCCTTATAATATGAGAAATTCATTGGATTTAGTAAGTGACGGGTGAAGCCCACAATAGCTCATCAATGCATCGATAAGACTAATGAGACAAACTACTTTCATACCACAAGGCCTTGAAAACATATTATTTGTATACTTGGCCCAATGCCTTTACTATATGGTTATGAAGTCTGGCATTATGCATTCTATCATTATGAAATTGGCTATTGATATTGCATGCGATTATTTGACTAGTAGAATATCCATGTGAATAATTAAATGGAATTATTTGATTTAAATTGGCCATATTATGCATAATTTTATGCTTAAAAGGATTATTTTTTAGTCTTATACATTTCTTTAAATGTTTATTCTAATTTATGAATGTTTTCCGCTATATTGTTATCATTACTGAGCATCTGAGCTCACCACTTTCCTCTGTTTTATTTTTCAATGATTCCAAGATGTATATTATGATTGATATGTAGGGTTATGCTAAGAGATCAATGGAGTTCTAAATAGATAATTTATGTTATATTTTATCCTGTATTGTTTAATGTAGAGTTCATGTATGTAATCTATTTTCCAAGACTGCAAAACTGATCGGTCTTTCGGGACATGATTCCTTGTAATCATGCTAATGTATTAAAATAATTCACTGAATCAATGTAACTAGGGTCGGGGAATTACAATGGTTGTCTTGGTTTTATCATAAGACCATTCATTGAAGGGTTAATGGGAAATCCAAAGGAGATCTTTCACTGAAGAGGTGTTCATCATACCCTACTCTTTTTAGGTTTATTTATTCTTCTATATACTCTAACTATATTATACCCATACTATCATATTGACTAGAATATGACTAATATATTGGTATATTATTATGATTACTGGACAACCATTTACCCTACCTTTTTATCCAATAAAAATTGAATACATCTCGCATGTGTGTCTTCAACATGACATCTTCATAATGTTGTGTATTTCATGTTCCTTCAATGAATTTTGATAATTTGTATACATGGGTAATTTATTAAAATATATCATATAAATTAAAATATTATTAAAATATAAATATAATATCTCATAAAATATATGACCCTTAAATCTATTAAAAAATGATGTATCTTATGCATACAAATGTGATCCCACCTCATGATGTGATGTGGTATGTTTTTATATTACAACCAAGAATAGATTATAATGAATGAGGTATCTTATACATCGATAATAAATATTTTTATATTAATATTATTTACATTTTAGAAACACACACCTAAAGATGATTTTTTAATTCCTTAGTAGGAATGGCACACAATCTTTTTTATTCATTAAATATCTTCGATGTCCCCCATAAAGATCACCCCATTAATTACCCTTCCAAATAATATCCTACATAAAACAATTTTTCATAATGTGGCTAAATGAACCATCAAAAAGGGTGGGAACATATTTTTAATAAGGGTAATATTTATATATATATATATATATATGACATGAGAATTAGGGTATAAGATCATGAACATAACATTTTCAAAACAAGCCTTGTATATCTATGATCATAATCATGGGCCACGGAATAGTGATTTATAGTTCATAATACAAGAATCATACGAGAAACTAATACCATGATCAATAACAGTATAATATTATCACAATATATATATTTGTGTCATATACATAGTAATATAAAATATTATGTCAAGTCATCCAACCAATAAATTCATAACATTTTAGGCTTGGGCTAACCACTTATGTAAATACTTCAGTTTGGGATAACCACACATAGACCCTATTTTTTGGGAATCAGATAACCTTTCATACATCCTTTAATATAACATAACATTAATCATTAACCAATTAATTGGAAGTATATACAGGTCCTACCATTCATGTAATTAAAGTCAAACATATGTGTGATACAGGATCAAAAAACATAAATCTTACAAAAACCATTAAATAATATGGGTTATATAAAAAATTTATCATATTAATAACTATGTAAAAGAGACAGGTTTTATAGTATTTGAATAATTTAATCACCTAGAAAAACCTTGTAAGGATAAGTTCATTTAATATTTATTTTATCAGGTTGTAACCCATTAAAAATGTAGTAGGTTTCATAAGAATTTTATCATTGTATGAAAAATTAAAAAGAAATTATTTTCCTTAAAATAAAGCAATCATAAAAAAACTATTTAGAGGTAGAATAAGATTGGTATTCTTATATCATATCCCCTATAAAAAATAATTAACATAATCATGTTTTATCTTTGATTTAATATAATTTTAAAATATTACTTACAATATTTCTTGGTGAAAAAAGGATTTCCATATTGAAATAGAATTTTAAAAAATATTTTTTTCAAAAACCATTTATTTTATAATAACAATGAAAATTTATAATTAATTATTCAAATAAAATAATTTCCATTAAAATTGTATGGTTTTCTCAATCTATACACGTTAAAATAATGATTACTTCAAAATTTATGAAAAAATCTAAATGGGGATTTTATTCATAAATTACATTAATATATCTTTGAAAAAAATTGAAAAAAATAAAACATCGGAAAAAATTGTTTAATAAATTGTAAATTTTAAAATAATAAAAATATTGTTCATATTTTTAGAGAACATCGTTTTATATGATAAAGTGATTCCAAATGAATGGAATTTTAAAAAACGATATTTTTTAACTTTTGTGAATATATAGAGAAAAAAATGATTGGAAAACCTATATTCTCAAGAAATAAATAGATGAGAATACTCATCAATTTCTTGAAATATTAATAATAATATTATATCATTTAATTCATAATAGTCTTCAATCCTAATAAATGATTAGATTGTACCATAAAATATCTACATATTTGGTTAAATTGAAACGGAATCGCCATTATGTAATATAATTAACTACAATATAAAATATAATTTGGATAAAAAATTTGTAATCTTAAATTTTTAAGGGGATGTATACCCACCTATTACAAGAATATGGGTTCGAAAAATAAGGATTTGTCCCAAAGAAAAAAAATTGAGACAAAGATAACTTATTGATTTGGTACCTTTGAAATAGAAAACCCCAAAGTAGAGGTAACATGAAATGGATAAATATATACCAATAATATTCAGGATATTTATAATAAAAATATACATGATAATTATATACACTACATAAAAAAATATAGTGAACATGGTTTTTGTCTTAGAGATGCAAAAAAAAAGATAGATGAAAACCATTTTCATCTTTTGTAACGTTGAAACTATATACCCCATGAATGTGGTATCCTAAAATATAGATATATATATATATATAATTCATAGTAAATATCATAATAATAATCTTAAAATAAGTTATTGTTTAGTATATACACATCATAAAATAATGAGGTTGGGAATATGTCTTTCATCTCACATTGGTAAAAAGAGAGATTAAAATCCCTTAACACTTTGTGACATTGAAACTATCAACCGCATGGAAGAAGTATCATAAATATGATATTAAAATACAAATATGTTTTTGGAGAATAATCATAATATACATTAATGCTCATTATATACACCAATTAAAATAAATTGGTGTTAAATATTGATTTTTCTTATAGAAGTAAGAAAAGTGAGATGGAAATACATTACCTTAAGTAACTAGTTCATTCAAAAAAATTAAACCCCAATTATATTAAATATAATATTTTCAAAAATCTATTAAATATGAATACTTATTTTTATCATAATATATATGACTTACATAGGTCCTTTTTTACCTATTTATTAAAAATTCTATGCTAAATTCACATTTTCTGTAACAACAAATTTGATTTTATTATATTTTAGGATTTTTTAATTTCAATGTGATTTGTTTTATAATTGATAAATTATCTTTGTAATAATAATAATAATGAAATAATTATCAATTTTATAAATAAAAATTAATTTTAATTCAAATTAGTAAGGATGGTTCTGAGAAATAAAGCATTATATGATCTTAGAGACGGCATGTCGTACATATGCATGAGTAACATTTCTATTTTTTAATTATTAACATATAATAAAGGTATCTAAAATATTTTATTTCCATAATGATCAAAATAAATAAAATAAAATATTATTTTTTTTAAATATAATTTTATATATAATCTAGGTGGCATTCTTATGAAAAGAGTCTGATGGAACTTTATGAAGGTGATAGTCCACACGTACATGAACTACATTATCATTTATCAGAGAGTGAAAAGGTAATATAAAAATTAAATATTAACTTTTTCGAATGATAAAAATTGTATTAATTTCATAATTAATTATTTTATACCACATTTATTTTTCATTATTATATTCCATGGAATGCGTTCTTGAAAAATAATCACAGCAACCTACGTAGTTGTAGTCCTCCATACAAATGAATAGAGTTAACTTATCTTATAATGAATGAAATGTAAAAAAGGAATATATTAACACATGAGGTATAATAATTTTATTGAAATAAAATATTCAATTTATATCCATCTTTATTACCAATCATGAAAGGTGGTATTGGAAAAATAAATGATACCAGTTCATAATATGAAAGTCAACCGTACATAAGAATAATGATTTCATAACCAATTTGATTGTAGTAGATATGGTTGTAGACAATACCATAAAATTAATACATCTAAATAAAAGGTATATTATGAATTTATTATAACATTATGGTTCAAGAATAATTTCAAGAGGTTAATTAATAAATAAAAAAATCTAATTGAATAACAGTACCTCTTCATTGGGGAACACACTTAAGTTTTTACCAAAATCGTTCCTAGGATGGAATTATACCATTAAAATAAGAATTATAAGATGACCTTAGGATTGTTGGGATGTGAAATTGGATGGAATATTCAAAACTGTGTAGTTTATGTGGTGTGTGGAAGAGCATAGTGGGGTTACATTTTAAAAGTGAGGGGAGTGGAAAAATTGTAATTTTTTTAGAATGAAATGTTGTACCCAAGTTATTATCATACTAAAAGGCTCGATGAAATAATATTTTTGATAAATAAATAGATATTGTAGAAATATAGCTATCTAGTTGGATTTTGATATGTTTTGTTCCATTTATTATACATATCATTTATAGTTCATCCATTAATAAAAACATTTACAACTAAACCATGGTTAATAATCTTTACTATTTTTACTATTCATTTTTGTGAAAAATTAATTTTCAATTATAGAAAATATATATTCTCATTATTTAAAATATGAAATCCATTTTTTCAAATTACCTATATATACGTGGAATAATTTATTTTAAAATTAATCCTGAAAACATGTCGAGAAAGAAGGTTTTTAAAACGATCTTTTTTAAATATTTACAATGTTTTTATATCAAAAATAAATATAAAACCAATTCAAATGAACTAAATTATATTCGAGGATGCATAATTGATCAAAATTTTCTTAAAAACATATTTAATATATAACTTACGTTTATAAATAAATGAAATGAAATGGAAGTTCATAATAAAATATAGTATTTTTCAATATATATCAAAAAATGGAACTTTTCTAAAAACACCAAAACTTATGTCTGAGATAATTTGGATACTTTGACTTCATAAATGAAACTTATTTTTTTAATAGAAATTTTCTGGAAGGGGTAAAAAGTAATTATAATATAAGTCCATAGAAGAAAAAACCACTTTTTAGAAAATAATGTTTTATGTATCAAATTTTATTTATTATTATCACATTACTATAAAAAATAGGATTAATGTTAAATATGTTATTTATATATATAATATATAAATTTCATTAAATAATTCTACATAAGTTATTCGTTTAATTTTTTGAGGTAAAACATGATTAAGTGGCAATAGTGGTTTTTCTGAAAATGATTTCCTAAATTATAAAAAAAATATATATAATTAAATTATAATAAATTTGTAACAAACTAATTAAATATATATATATATATGAATATTAAATATATTTTCCTAATTTGGCAATCTTATTTATACATTCTATTCCAAATTCTTGGGGATAACTATCATATTTAATAATAATATAATAATGATTGTAAAAGAGAGGACGGAAAGACTTGACGGATTCTCTTAATACATTCATGGATACTACCATAGATATTTGTGAGGATATTTAGTTTGTAGAAATTATCTCATCTCTTAGATGCCTCTATAGATATGTCTATGGAGGTAGATGTTGTACCTGGATCACTTAGGGTGCATCTACACATTTTTTAGGGAGATCGATCCCCAATAAAGACTTCTAATATTGATTCTCCTATTGTCCCTTCATGGGAGGTGGGTACTGGATATATCCTGCATATCCTTCTTGTGGTGAATCGATGCGTCGTGATGGAATATATTGCGGATGTTTTTAGTGATTCCCTAGTGGAAGGCTCAATGAATCTTATGGAAGGCGATGCATTTCACTGTATGTTTTTGTGATCTTTTCACGGGGATCGAGACATACCCCATTCTACATATTTTCCCCTTTTGGAAGTGTTTATTCAGAAAGAGATGATTTTTTATCATGATATAGAATTTTGAGAAGGGATTTGAGATATCCCGCAATTCAATTCTATGTATCTTCCCCTAAATTCAACTTTTATGCTGAGGATTGAGCATTTTGAAAGTTTTTTTCTTGAATTCTCGATCTGATTTTGAATCTTACAAGATTATTTCAAGGAATTATTCTTTTTCATTTAACCCCACACAATGATTTTGGACTATCATATGGAGGATTTCAAACAATCTATTATTATGTGTTTGACTCTACAGGTGACGCGGAATTCGTGAAAGCTTGTGGATTTGAGAAATAGGTGGATGTAAATTTGGTGGTTTGAGGGTTGGCTCATTGTCTTGACTGTAATTTGATGTTATCATATTATTTTCAATTCCAAGATACATTACCTAAATTTTTTGAGCTATAATTTTGTTAATCTCAAACCAATAGTCCTTAGATTTCTGGATTGGGATCCCATGTTTGATCCACATTAGGAAAAAAATTCTATTTTTTAGGCTTGGATTTCAGAGATAGGGTGACCTAGTAATTTCAGAACCCATATATCCTCTAGGATGTTTCCTTATATATATAATGTCGAATAAATTTTTATAATGAATTCGAGATGGCCAAATATGGGCAATATGGTTGAATTGCAGTTGAGTTTGATCACAACTCAACATTATTCAATATTGTGTATTTGGTTGTTGTCGAATTCAAATTTTATCTTGATATTGAATAGGATCATGTTACTATGTTATGCATTAATTTATTCTATATTGGACAATTTTTAGAATTATATTGTATAGGTTTGCGATAAAAAAACTATATCAATATTGAAATCAAGATGAGAATTGAAATATTGAATTACCAGTTTCTGATGCTGTAAAGCCTGAACATGGGAAGAAGAGTGTATTAGGGAAGGATGGAATTGAGGGTTGTTCTCTCCCTCTATGAATAATATATAGGCCACTAAAGGGGAATATGATCACTTCCCATTCATACACTAGGGTGCTTCATAAGGAAACTTATAATGAGGTTGTGGTTTCTATATCTATTATAGGTGGTGATGGGATATCTCGATCACAATGTACACTTGTTTTGGATATATATTAATAAAATGAATGGCATGACACTTTTGTCTCCTCCCAAGGTTATTACCATTTGGGGTTATTGGCTAATAAGGATGCCTACATGCGTTTGACCAAAGATAAATTTGTTTTGGATAATGAAGGACTTCAAATGGTCATTATTATGAAACCAAGGACTTCATTTTCATTAGAGAATACAATTGATAGGGTCTCTTATCAAACATTTATGTTACTATATGTCACTATTGTTGGTTCTAGTTTGGCTTGATCATATATTGAATGATAATAAGGCTTCTCAAGTTGATGATGATCAACAAGATTTATTGACATAGAATCCTCAATCACTATTAAAGGTATGTTCTTCTGATTCAATGATTTATAGAACTGATCTTATAGGTTGTTAAAGGGGTGATGGGAAGATGAGTTTTATGTACAATTGGACTTACACAATTCAATTTTATAAACCAGTGAAATCTACTTCTGACTCGTTTGGAAAGACCTTTCCCATGGAATGTGATGTTGAATGGAAATGAAATGTCAAATCTCACTCGGTGAATTATTTGGGTGATAAAAAACCCCTATATCTTACATATGATATGAAAAAATGGGTTGACTAACATTTTAATGTTTCCTTCTATAAAATGAAACTAGGTGTTTATCGATAATAGAACTATTTCCCATTTAAAATATTATTATTGATGAATATTGATGATGGAAGTTAGTATAATATAAATATTGACTCTCATGATCATTCATGTAAATACATGAGAAAAATTATTCAAGGGTAATCCATGTACTAGTCATTGAGTGATGATATTTTTTTCCCCCAACAGTCCATGTCATGATGAAGAGAATGATATCCAATGTATATAGGTATTCGTACCTAGAACTTTTTTTCCATAGGGAGTAGAAGGAGTTGAGTTATTTTTTTAATTGTTTGTGATGTCTCTATTGTTTTGATGTCTCACATTCCACCTTTTTTTGCACCATAACTAGTTTTAATAATTATTTAGAGTATGGGTGGCTTACTAAAAAATTCTTGGACAATTTTTAGTTTAATATAGTAATATAATTTCATGTTTTGTTCTAACCTAGTGTTTCATGTAACACAAGATAAACAAATTGATTCTTGTAATTATGAATAAAAAATAGATCTAATTCGTTAAAAAAATTCAAACAATATGATATTGAAAATTTATAACCTCAATATAATGAATTTATATCTCAAACGTGATCACAATCCCCAAAGGACTAAAATTTATAAATGACATCATAGAAACCCACATCTTAAAAGGGGTTAAAACACCCAATAAAAAATGATAATGGGATGTTATAATGACATTTGGAATAATATATTATATGTTTTAAAATAGGTGATCCTAGGTGGGAATAGAAGAGATGTACATAGAGGAAAAAACTGAAACACAAATAATGATGGGGAGTGAAACAAAATATGGTTTAGAAAAAGATAACAAACAGAAATTCATAAAACTAAGAGGTTCGTAAAAGTACATTGATGTATTTAAAATATATGATAATAGTGAAAATTTGTATTTTTAGATCAATCTAATAAATTTGTGGAATTTATTTTCCATCTAGACTATGATCATTTCCATATGTAAATACATGATGATTTTTTATTTCATAAGAAAAAAATCCATTTTTTGTTGTTCCATGATCAATTTACACTTTCCTATTACTCAAGGGGAGAAATATTTCAAATTTGGAGAACTAAATTAGATATATATAATAATATAATTACCTTCCATCTATATCTAATTAAAAAAAGGTTATCACAAGTAATCCAATGTTGATATATCATCATATTCTAACGTAACGAACTTATCTCTAAAATCTCATCAAATGTCCATTTTAAAACATTACATAAATTTTCCACTTTATAAATCTTCCAAAATTAAAAATTTATAAATAATTGTACTGAATTTCATAATATATACATAACATTAAACCCTCATATATCATAATGTAGTTATTTATTGTCACAGAAGAACATGTGAATACCTTTATCAGCTATTTTATTGAAACATATTGAAAACCCAAATTACAAAAATGTATTATTGAAAACATACATGATTCCACATTATTTAACTGAAAAATAGTTTTTTAATATATTACTAAAATATAAAAATGATTTAAACATCATGAATGATAATATAACCCATTTTCTCAATAAATCCTTAATTTGTTTTCTCGGAAAGCACTACTATCCAATTAAATTTATCGATGTTAGTCATATAGTTATCCCACTAAAATTATCAAAACAACCAAAAAAATATTATGGGTCATATTTCCCTTAATAATATCTTTTCCATGATATATTACCATTAAATTTAATAAATTTTCTATATTACAAGAACTGTTCCACATATTATGGAAAATACGTAATAAAAAACTAGTACTGAAAAATCCTAATATATATCATAATTCATAATTATTTAATTTCAAAACCCAAATAACTAATAAATTCACTAGTATTCATTATATTAATACTTAATAACTCATTCATTCAATATAAAATTTCAATCGCTTCTTTAAATTCATCAAAATAATTTTAATCATACTCATTATGTTTGATGTTAACAATACTATCAAAAAAACCGTTCCCTAAATATTTAATTTTTACTCTCTTAATAATAAATAGTATAAGAATTACTCATACCACATTTCTAATTATCTTTATTATCATTACCCTAAAGAAATCAATTTTCATTACACCATTTATTTCCACATGTGAAAAATTCACATGTCCATGATATCCCAAGGATACTAATATTCTCATTCATTTTTTTACCCATACAGGTCATTTTTCCCCTATAATTATTAGGTGTGTGTAATTATTTTTGAATAAATAACATTTTATTACTCCAATAATACATATACTTAGGTTCTTCTTCTCACATTAAACAAATATAATATAAATATCTTTTTTTCCTCCTTGGTATCCAACAACTAAAATATAAAAAACTATAACTTATCTTATTTTGTGAGTTTTAGCGCAGATTAATTTTAACATTGTTAATATTGATCTATGATAAATTATAAAGAATAATTAAAAAATACATAACTATAGTCATCATCACATTTTGATTATCATCAAAAAATTATTTTCAACATTAAATGTTATGAAATTTCTTCTGTTTTATTCCATTCACTAAAACCAGAAAATCATATTATGAACATCCATGATCAATGGTAAAAAATGTATATTCATAAAAATAATAAATAGGATCTCTAAATCAATTAAAAAGTCATTGAAATATACTTCAATGATATGTTGAAGCATAGTAATCCATGATAATTATCTATTTAAATATTTCATGATGTTTTATAAAGTGTTTTTGAATTTCTAATGCATATCTCTAAAGAGTGTAAAACCATCTATAATTTAAGGAATGTTTTTATAAAACAAGTGATGATCGATCTCCTATAAATGAGACCCTTTTAGATACATTACAGGTATGTACATCTAATCTAGATCCACATCAACTTTTAGTATTAAAACATGGATTTAATTTCATAGGATCGCTAGATATATCATTTACTAACAATTTTGGACATTTTATTATAATTTTCATTCATAGAATTATCTTAAGACATATAACTTCAAATATCTTTATAAATATCCCTATAAATTTAACAAATATTTACCATCCCAGTAAAAAATTGATAACTAATAATTTCCACTAATATATACAATTGATACCCACAAATCTCATACATGGAAATTAAATCTATTTAGATGAATTTTTATTACATTACACAAACACACACTAATAGACAATACTATTTTATTGAATTTGGATGCATAAAAAAATCCTCTTTTTTACCCAATGAAGATTAATTTAACCTAAAAAATATCTACTAATTAATTATTATTCATACAAATACCCTTCATAAATTATTTCAATATAACATAGTGATAGGAAAACTAAGAAATCATGAATACATGAAATTAATAAGACACGAATCATAATAGAATCAAAAGAAATGATCCACGAGAACATAAAATTATCAAAGGGAATAAATTTATGGAATATATATAACAATATAAAATAATATGTAATGTAAATTAACCAATATTCCCATGAAATATCTATCCTGGGATAACCACCAATGTACCATCTTTGGGATTGGGCTAAAACTCATTTACAGTATTCTAATGTCTTTGAATAAACTCTCATGTACCCTTTTAGTTAATATAACAATAATCATTACCCAATTAATTGGTGTGAGATATAGGTCTCACACATCACATAATGATAATCGTAGACATATTTTTCATTAGATAAAAAAAATCATTATATAATAATCCATGGAATGAAACAGGATTCCACATCATTTCATAATTTAAACATATCATAACCCATAAAAAAATAAGTATGTTTAATAATTATTTTATCAGGGTAAAGCAAATGTAAAATATAATAGAGATTTATATGAATTTATTGATGTTATAACCGATAGAATATACACAGGTTTCATGAACAATATTACATCTTAAAAAAACTATTTTGGGGATAAAAATTAATTGTACCCCTGGATAATATCCCCACTAAGGAATATGTAATAATAATATATGTTATATAATAATTAAAATGATTATTAAAGATAATAACAAACATTTTTTGAGGGAAATATCCATTTTACGTTGAAAAAAATATTAAAAGGAAATCCAATTTAGACAATCATTTTATTAGAATATAGATACAAATATGGAAATATAATAGTCAAAGTAAAAGGTTTAAGATGGTAACAATTTTCATTCATTTATTATAGGTTAAAATAATGGATCCTTTCATAGATCTTGAAAAATTAAAATGGGAATAATTTAAGAAAGCATAATTAATATTTAAATTAAAAATCATAAAAAAGAAAAAAATGGGAAAAATTTTAAATAATTAATTTTATATAAAATATGTTAAAATTTTTATTTAAATTTATTTTTGAATGAACTATTTTAGAATAAAATTCATTTTATAGTTGAAAGTCATTTTTTCATACAAATAAAAAAATTAACACTTTAGTACATGATGTGAGGAAAATAAAATAAACAAATAAATAATAATGAAATAAAAATATGATATTAAATTTCACAAGTTTATGATGGGTAGATCATAATATTATACCATTGTACCCATAATCACAAATAGTCTCGATAAATGTTGATACTGTAACATAAAATATTTACCACATTGATTACATTGAAACCTAATACCCAGGAAGGAATATAAATAAATAAAACCTAAAATATCACAAGGATAAATAAATTAATTATATTAAATATCAAATTAGTGGTATACACATCTTTTACAAGGATATGGGTTCATTAAAAAAATCAAATGACTCAAATAAGGTAAATTAAGAGAAAAATCCTTTATTGATTTGGAACCATTTAAACTGTAAACCTGATGAAGGAGGTATCTTAAAATGTTTATGTATATCAGCATAACATGCATTATAATAATCATAACATAAATTAATGGGTTTTTTTACACCACATTAAAGAAATTGTTGTTTAATATGGATAGTGTCTCATAGAAGTAAAAAAGGGAGATAAAAATCTTTTGCCGATATAGTAAAATAGTACTGGTAAACCCCATGAAAGAGATATGCACAAAGGGATATTTCAATACCTATAATTTTCAAGATATTAATCCTAAAATATATTTATGGTCAGTATATACACCATATAGACCAAAAATGTGGTGAATATGGATGTTGTCTTAATGATATAAAAAATAATGAAGGAGATCTCATACAATTTTTTTAACATTGAAAATGTAAAACACATGAATGTATTAAAATAAAAAGGAAATTTAAATCCCACTAATTTAAACTAGAATAATAATAAAATTTTATCATAGATATTATATACACCACAAAAATTAAATAGGTGGGGAATATGACTACTTACTCACAGATGTAAAAAAGAGAGATGAATATCCCTTACCATAAGTCTCGACTTTCGTCATACAAATTAAATCATAATGAATAAAAAATAGGATTTTTTTATTAATATATTAATGAAACATCATTACATATAAAATAACACATGTGAAATAAATATTTATTTTTATTAGCCTTTTATTAAAAATTCATTATTATAGGCCCATTTTGGGTAATAATTTCTTTGTTTTTCATATATGTTTTGATTTTCAATTTTGGGTCAGATTATATTGATCATGCATAAATTATTCTGAGAATAATAATAATTAAATATTTATAATATTTAAATAGAAGATATAAAATTTATACTAATGATGAAATTTTGATTTGTGAAATGAAGTATTATATGATCATAGAGATGATACTGTGTATGTACACATGAGTATTGTTTCCATATTATAATCATCATTACAGAAAAGTGGTAAAAAATATATTAAAAATAAAAAATTATCCAAATATTATTAATAAAATATATTTATTATATGAAATTATAAATTTAATTCTTTTGGTGTGGGGGGGAAATGAGAGTCACATCGCTTCAGGATGATGACAGTCCACGCATACACTAATGAGGTTATCATATTTTAGTGAGTGTAATGGTAAAAATGGAATAATATATATTATCCTTAAATAATAATTATTATGTCATGAATATCATTATTATGTCATGTATATCATATATCTTTATCCTCATTATCATCCATGTAATGAGTTTGTGAAAGGTAATCACAACTCTTTGTGACATGGTAGTGCACCATACACAATAAAAACGTTTTCATATACATTATGGAATTCAGATAAAACTTTATATATGAAATAATGAATCCATAGGTATAATAATGTTATGAATATCATATATCTATATATATCCACTTTAGTACCTATCTGAAATAGGTGGTAAAAGGAAAATGAATGACATTGGTTCATGAGGTTGTAGTTAACCATACACATGAACAAGGAATTCGTAACCCATTTGATGGAATTATATATGGGTTTTGGTCATTAACATAACATGAAAATATAATTTAGTTTAATTTAAATATATTTTAATATAATAATATTTTAAGATGAATTCAATTTGTTACAAGATGAAATAAAATAAAATCACTTGTTGAAAAATGTTATCGCTTCATCAAGTAAACTTCTTTGGCTTGCACCAAAATCCTTATTAGGTATTTTTAATGAAAAAATAAGGGTTCAAGTATTATATTATTGAATTTGGGAGGTTATTATCTCACCTATTTTCTGATCCTAAAGGGTTTTAATGTGTGATGAATGGAGAATATGTGGTGGCCTTTTATATGTGAGGTGAGTGGAAAACATGTACTCTTTTTAAAAGTAAATGTATACACACAATTTTTCTACAACAAGGGTTGTAAAATAGTTTATTATCAATAATAAAAGGGTTATGTTCTATATATTTCCATAAAAATATAATTTTTAAATGATTTGGGTCATTTTTACACATATTATTTTAGTTAAAATCAACCATATAAACATATTATTACCTTAACAATGGTAAATAATTTTTAATGTGTTTATAATTAATTTTGGTAAAAAAATTATGTTTAATTTATTGGATAAAATAAATAATTATAATTCTAAATGTATAATACAAATTTTCATATTTTATTTAGATAAGTGGGAATATATTATTCAAAATTAATCTTGCATACTTAATTATAATGTAGGCTTCTAAAGAGAAAAGGTTTAAAAGATTACAAAGATCTTATTTTAAAATTAAGTATGAAATTAATTACAATGACATAAAATAGATTAATGGATTTTTAATTAAACTATTTCTACTTTTTGAATTATGTTATATAAAATTTAAATTTATAAATAAATTAAATATAATTAAATATATAAATTAAAATTAATCATTTCTATCTTTTAATCAAGAAATGAATGGTTTCAAAAACATTTAAAACAATTTAAAACAATATAAATTATATATTCTAATTCCAATAATAATCCTATTTATTCATCTATATATTATAAATGTTTTAATAATAAATTTAATATATGTGCATCAATGGTGATAAAATATAATTTAAGAAAATATAGTTCTTTGCATTTAATTGGTTTTATTATTATACCATGTCTTTACAACACATGAGATGAATTCTAAAATTTTTATTTAATATAATCTATAAATATCACTAAAATAATTCACAACAATTCAGAATTTAATTTTTTTAGGAAATTTATTTTGTGTACAAAAATTAATATTAGAAAATTATATCCATTATTTGAAAAAAGTTTTTATATACCTTTTCACCATATAATTCATTACATATAATTTTGAAAAACAAATATTTTAATTAATTAGTGAATACTATTTTGACTTTCCATTTAAATGGATCTGTGATAACTAAAATGGTAAAGTGGAAAATTTTAATAATATATCATGATTCATTTAAAATGACTCTTCTATATAACTCAACAATACCTAAATTCTTCTTATTAATAAAATTATTTAAAAGATTAAATTCATTTGAAATAAAACATATAAAAAAATTTATGGTTTATAAATGGAATATTATAATATTTTATATTAGAATAAAAAATATATTAATGATATTTTTAATATTATTATCAAGATGTAACCATTCCACAATTTCATTAACAATATAAAATACAATGAAGTAATTTTAGAGAAATTCACTATTGAAATTTAAGTGGATGGTGGAATAAAGAAAAATAAAAAACAGATTTAAAAAAATTATTAATTTAAATAGGGAATGAAATATATATGAAATTGATTCAAATAAATATAAATATATGATAAATTATAAATTGAATATAAATGACAATCAAACTGATTTCTCTATGTGGAGACATATGGTTAGAGCAATTTTATCACATTTCAACTTCAATGAGACATGTTTATATTATGCACCCAACATAATTTATATGATATATATAACACCATATTAATACTTTATATCATGAATTACTATTTATTATTGATATTTAACATTTCAAATATTATTTAATCATTTATGGGGGTTTTTATTCACAAGTTATCAAAATGGTAATGGATTTATATTGAAATATTATTTTATTTTTGTACTTTTTATGTTTATATTTACATTGGTAAAATTATATCATCATAATCACATTAACCCACAATATTTTCTTATCACATATTTATGTATGTGGTTTTCATGATTTTTCCCAATTCATCCTCTTTTGGATTTGGTATAATCATTTGAGTTACAAATTAGGGACTATTTTTAATGAAATTTATAATTTATTGGTTTCCATAAAAAAATATTTTCATCCATGTTATGGTTTTATAAAATATTTCAGATAATAATATTATTTTAATGAAAATTATTTTCTAAATTTATTTTAACAATATTTTACTTTCATTTCAATGTTTAAAAAGGAATCTCTTGGTCATTGTTTTTCCAAAAAATGTGTTTCAAGGACATTGCCTTAAAAAAATACATAATCATGAGTTTATTTATAGGAATTCACATTCTAACATTTCAAGGATAATTATTATTTGGATTTTAGGAAAATTTGGACAATAATATTTCATAATAATCCATTATATGAAAATTTTAACGCTTTGATTTAGTATCCATATTTTCAACAATATAAATGTTTTTTAAAGAAAACATGTTTTCTATTAATGAAAAATTTTATTAAAATGGAAATCAATTTCTTACATCTTAAAGTTAATCCTTAATCATTGTAAATCATATATTAAAATATGGTTTTAGAAAAAAGGCTCAATAAGGGAAATAATGGAAAGAAATTCAATAGTCTTCTAAAAACCTAAAATCATTAAATGTTTTCCATTTTCAAATTAAAATTTTGAGCATGTAATATAAAACATATCCACTTGTAAAAAATAAATTTACCTATTAAAACCACTAAAACCAATTGAATAAAAATAAACACCCTTATAAGCAGTATACAAAATTATTTTTGATAACTTAATTAAATCATATCATAAATAACTAGGGAAATTAACACCCATAAGAGAAAAATCCACAATATATTCCATCCCACATTCCTTCAATGAAAATGAAAATTTCCTTATTCACTAGAGATATATACCAAGAATTCCATTCATATAATCTATATTCGGATCACCCATCCTATAAGATATATTTAGATCACTCGTTATATAATATAAATTAGTATTATTTGAAAAAATGTAAAATTATTACGGTTCGTTTCATAATACATTATTTTTAATCTTGAACTTTTTATTTATAAATAAATTGAAAAAATCTGTTAAACCCATAAGAAAAAACATTCCATGTTTACATAATAATTTTGGTGAATACCCCAATATTTTGAAGACAGATTAAAACAAATATTTCCCATATTAATGGTGAAAGTATTTCATTTGAAAATAAATATATAAATTTTTAAAGTAATAATCAAGGAATTTTTAATTCAAGATGGTAGGTTATTTCATTCACATAATAAAAAATATAAATTTTTTTCCCACACCTTCTGTAAAATTACATAATTTGAAATGTGAATGTTATTATTCTTTTTAAAAAATGTATTGATAGAAAATGGTAGTTAAAAATGATATTTAAAATCCTTTGAGGTACAAATAAATATATTGGTGAAATATTTTTAAGGACCATGGATATAGAAGAAAATTATTCAAATTTAATACTCATAAAAACAGTTTTGAAGAAAAAATCATTACATAAAAACCATATAGAGTCATTTGTTCTATAAATTTATGTATAATAAGTTTATATTTTTTTATTAAAAATAATATTTTTAATTTTAATTATACTATAATTTTTACTTGTATTAGATTTATGACTATATTTTGTTATGTCAAATAATTATATAAGTTTACATATTGCTTTCAGTGGATGTGTGTATCATAATTCAAAAAAAAAATTTAGTTAGATAAATATGGTAAAATGGAAAACTGTTCCCCAATATGAAGAAAATTAATCAAAATATTGTTATAATTTTTAAGCATTAAATACTTTTTTGATCCATTATTTAATGTTTTAAATTAAAAAGGAGTCATGTTTCATTGTATAGGTGGCAGTCCATTTGTAAGCACGAAATACATTATCAATTTTTAAGGGATGGAAAGGTATGAAATTATGCAATAATGAATCATTATAGAATTATGATTATGGAATCAATATCTTATATAATAATTAAATCCAGCAGAATAAGTATCCAGGTGAGGTGTTAAGGGAAAAAGGAACAAATTCTTTTTGGAGGTAGTGATCCCTATATACAAATGGGTGATTTTTTTA
The DNA here is from genome assembly GCA_963277665.1 of Viscum album. NCBI lineage: Eukaryota > Viridiplantae > Streptophyta > Magnoliopsida > Santalales > Viscaceae > Viscum > Viscum album. Next base: position 169,088,981 of record OY728151.1, read on the forward strand.
TTTCACATTGGATATAAATGGATATGAAAATGGGTTGTAATGTAAAAATTGTAAAATAATCGTATATTAATAAATGTGATTTTATAATTTAAGGGATGTTAATAAATATTTGATGAAGGTAAAATAATAAATTATCTTAAAATACGTGGGTTAAAACATAATCCTTCTCTTCGGTTATCCTCACTGGCTTAAACCTTAAGCCATATTTGATTAGACTCTTGGGGAGATAAAAAATATTTTACTTGGAGAATTATTTTAGGAAGATTTATGGGAATGTATTATCCCAAATATAGTCAACAAAATGTGCAAGTATGAGAGGATAAGATGTTCTCTTTATAGGTGATGATATAGGAACCCTTGGAAATACGTATATAATTAATTTAATATAAATTAATTTTCAAATTATAGAGTAACCAAATTGATATATTTAAAAAATAGGATAAGGATGAATCAAAATCCTCTAGACCAATAACATTTGGACATCTTTATAAAATGATTTTACCACCATATTTTAGTTTTAAATCACCGTTAATCATTTAGATGTTTATCCTTATGCAGATGTTTTGTACATTTTTTATTCTAAATAATGTTAATACAAAATAAAAAGTTACACATAAGATGAAAATTGTAGTTTTTATACACTATATCTGTTTCACATGAAAAAATATAAGATTTTTGGAAATATAAATCGTTAGAAAAATTTTAATGTAAAATAATATTCCATTAAATTAATTTTCAAAACTATTCACAAAGATTAACATTGGTTTTAAAAAAATAGTAATGGAATTATATTGTTGAATTTTAACACATCACTATCATCTTATATTTGTGTAAGAAATACATGGACCACAATAATTAATCAATATTTTATTACTTTTTCGGATTTTACAAATCATTTCAATAACTTTTATATTACTTTAATTAGTACTATGTCGACTCCTCCTAAGATTTTAAGGTAATTATTTAGTAAATATAAATCAATATTGAACTTACATGATAAAAAATATTCACTAATTTTTAAAATATCAATTTATAATAGAATATGACATATTTTAATACCCATGTTAAAATATCAGAGATACTAAATGAACGAAAGCCATATTTTTTATTTTAATAACTACATAAAATGAAATATCATATAATTCCTTGTAAAATTTATTGATAAATAAATATAATTATTTTGAGAACACCCATTAAGATGTCACGTGATTTCAAGGCATGGAGTGGTAGGAATTTATTTTGAAACTATTTTTATAGTTCATATAATAATTTTGTTAGTGGGGATTTCTATCATCTAAATCAATGGCCGAATTGAAAATCAGAGGGCTCTATTGAACTCAGAGCATCAGGATTTAACAAGTAAGGGCCTCACATCGACCTGTATTGCTCGACTGAAAATTATATTTTAAAGGACCTTGAGAAGAAAAATTAATAACTTAAAAAAAGTTATTTTATTATTCTATCTTCATCGTTACAGAGAAAATCATCAACCCCGCAGTATAACAAAAAGGAGATACCAAATACATTAGTTAACCTCATTAGTAAATCATATGGGTGATGATGTAATGCATATAAAGTATTCCTTGATTAATTTAATAGGGATTCAAGGTTGATGAACAACCATAGAATTCATCTAATGAACGAGGAGGGAAACCTCTCTAATGAGGAATGCTAGTGAATCAGAAATAGATGCAGATACATAAGGAGAGATAATTGGAACCAAATAATAACGGACAGAGAAGGGTGATATACCTTAACCAATCTTCTATTCCTAGGTAGAGGATCAAATCTTAGTGATTTCTTTTCCCCAGTTCTCCCCTCTAAAAGAACACAGATCAATTCTCAAACAACTTGATCCATCGATGGATTACTCTTGAGGGAATGAGAAATAATTATTGATGGATTGGTTATGGGGAAAAAATATTGTTGATTTATATTTATGATTATTAATCTCCCTGACAAGAACAATTTGATGCTGACATGAAAAATGGATGGTCTGTTCATTGGGTGTTCACTATGATCCCCTCTGCCTCTCTTTGTTCTATGCCGACAGACCCACTTGGTCATGTTAGATCTTTGTTGAGAGGATTACAAAGATGCCAGACCCCGGGTACAATGAGAAAATGCAGTGGAGTAAGTGACAGAGATGCTGACTCCCCATGAAGCTCGAAAGCATGGAAAAATCTAAAAATGAACCAACAGAGCTAGTTTGTTGGCTTTTGGTGGAGACGGGTGGTGCAAAAGTGGCTATAGTCTAGAGGTGTGTGCCTAGGAGGTGGAGGTCACAACAAGTAAGTGTTGTAGGGGTGTTTAGTGGTCGCGTTAATTGGAGGTTGCGTTAGGTGGAGTGGCACACTATCAAATTTAGACCATGTATGGAGGGAGGTGGTCGACCTAAGTAGACCACATAGCTGCATGACAAAACGTCTGTGGGCGTTTGAGTTGGAACCAAGATAACCAGCCAATGTGGGCAAAGACAATGGATTAAACTACGCTATTGGGCAGCCCCTTCTTGAGATGAATTGGACAACTAATTTGTGGTAAAGGAAGGATGGAGAATTGGGATTTTTTGTGGGATGGATGGTCAGAACTAGACTTTCTATGTCTGACTGGGCTAGATGAGAACTCAGTCATTGGGAGACCTAAAGGGCAGGACCCATGGCTGAATCAGGCTGGGTCCATCACAACCTACTAGGCCAGGACACTGGTCCATGATGGACTGGGTCAGCCCAGACCCAACTGGATCGGGACGCGTTGGAGGATAGGTCATGATTCAGCAGTACCCATGGGCCAGGTTTGTCGGGTCTGTCCGAGCATGTCAAACATTCCATTATTGCATCCAGCCCTTGTTTACTAAAACACCAATATATTTCAGAACGAACACCCAATTGATTAACCAGCTACAATTTTGGGATATTTCATATGATATGGTCCTTTGGGTATACTCTAATTTAGTTTTCTTGGTATTCAAGATACAATTGTTGTCTTGATGAGTAGATTTTTCAATGATAAATGCACTGGGGAGCAGGAATTCTATGGTTGGGTGTGACACAAAGGAAATGATGTGAAAACCTCAATGTTCCAATAGCATAGTGGAGATCAGTGGTCTAGTATTTTACTTGACCTCAGTGGTCTAGTATCATAAAGGAACTTAGAAGTCCCTTATCCTAGAAAACCTCAGTGGTTTTGTAGCTGAGCAGAGCATGGTGGCCTAGTAGCTCAGTGGATATCAGTGGTCAAATATCTAATATAACCTCAATGACTCATCAAGGATGATTCCATCAACTAGTATGAGTCCCTCCATAGTACAAGTTGGTCTTGCATTACAACTGATAATATTAATATTTATACATTGAGTTATACCTGGTGGGAGAAATCATTAATTTGTGTTCTTGCATTATGGTATTTATTTTCTGGTTTTGGTTCCCTAATGAATATTTTGTCACTCACCATTGCACAGTCTTTACCCGCACATGTCATGTCTCTTGTAGGAGATCGATTCCTCCATATGGAACTTGGTTGTCTAAGACATGGTGTTTCTTAGTGGGATGGGATAGACGGGCGAACTTCTACGGCTATAGGCACCTACACTTCACCTAGCCTTTATGTAGGGTCCTGAGCAGATGAATCATGGAAGTTGTACTTTCCTTTGAGGTTTGGGACTTGATTTATGGCTTCATTTTACATTCAGTTTGTATTGTACACTCAGTAGGTATCGTATTGATAATTGTGGTTTACTGTGTTCTTACTTCCTGCAGTTTGAGATTTATGCATGTGTACATTTTTTAAGCCAAATTCCTCCACATTTGGTATATACCAAATTGGTTCTAGTCGTCATCCCATAGTATGTGGATGATGCGATAAGGGTAGTCACGACACAGGTCCTGGTGCACGGGTCATGTCAAATTGGTATTAATGGGAAGTTAGTTCTTCTAGAAGATCTAAGAGTCTATAATCTTTTATGGGGAAACAATGTTAAGTGCTTCGAGTTTTTATTTTTGTCTAGGGACTCCAATATTAGCATGGAGGCTAAAATATCCATAAACAAGATCCTTGAATTCTATTTTACCTACTCGGTACATGAAAACACTAGTTTCATGCCTCTTTGAATGTTTTATTCTGATCACATTGAGATAGAGCCTACTCACCAGGTATAAGTTATTGATCGTATTTCATCTTGATCACATTCAAGATGATTCTACACAGACAGCCTGCTAGGATTCATGTGCATGACGATGATGATAGTCTACAGAGTAATGAGGCTTCAGTACATGGATTGTTTTCCTAGATAGATCCTTATGGAAGTGTCCCAGCATTACCACCACCCATTGGTCAGCAGTTACTATCGGCACAATAGATAGAGGACCCACATAGGCTTAGTTATTTACATGAGTTCCATAGATCAATATCACATAGGTTAATTGGGGATACATATCATTATGTTGCTGAGGATTGGCTGGAAGAAACGACTTAGGTGTTTCTCTTTTTTAGGATTCCTCTTGAACATATATATGTTCTTTCTACAAGCCTTCTATAGGGCTTGATAGAGAGATGGTAGAGTTTAACGTCCCATACACATTAGGAGCCAGCCCTCACCTAGTTTGACATTGACCGACCTTTCAGGGAGGATTTGTTCATCGAGACTGTGTGATTAGTGCATATGTAGAAGCTAATTCACCTAAATTATAGGAGACTGAAAGTGGATGAGTACTCTATTTGGATTACAGAACTCCTCCTATAATGTATAGATATGACATGATACCATTTCTTGATGGTTCAGACCATTAACCAGTGACTATAAACAGATATCATGGTATCAATGATTTCCCTTAGTATCCCTACACAGGTTGGGGTGCTGGAGTGAGCTCTACTTGTGGAGAGATTCCTCGTCGAGTAGGAAATGAGGGTGGTGGGATCCACCAAGAAACATGTGGATGAGTTGTCTATGGGAGGAAGCATACAGATGGTTCAAAGGCCTAGGTGGGCTAGACCATTTAAAGGATGACCCAAGGAATCAGGGTCAATGGTATGACACTCCTAAGGTAGACAGATTTTTCATCAATGTAGTGTATGCTACCCATGTGGCGGGTAGCGGAACCTGGCTCGGGATTTTCCAAATCACCACCAAGAGAATCGACATATGGTCATGGGACTACCAAGTTAGTAGGATAAATAGGAATAGGGTAGTCCTCTAGGTGGAATCCAAGGAAGATCAATTGGAAAAGGGGGTGGAGGTGGGCGCATGTACGAGGTACTACCACCGCCACCACTAGGTGGTCCACCATGGGCTCTAAGAGCAGGTGAATAGAGGGAATCTTATCTTTAGATGATCGATTCCTATGATCCTGATGCCCTAGGGATGATACAAGGTATGATATGTGACTTCTCCACTTTAACATCAGTTCTTTTAGAAAGAGGTTCCAGCCACTCTTTCTATTCATCAGACCTTTTTCAGAGCATAGAGATTCCAATCAGGTCATTGTATCGATCCTTATGATTAGTGACTCAAATAAAAAGGGATTAAACAAATCACACAATGGTTCTGGCAATGTGATATTACTCATGGAGGTGAGAGATTTTTCTAAGATATCCAAGTAGTGGTGTTGAGGCCTTACGATGTCATTCTAGGTATGGACTGGATATCAGTAGTTCTTCCTCAGTTCAACTATTTTAGATGAACATTGAGGTGTTTTTTCTAGAAATGAGAGAATTTTTTTCTTTTTCTATGAGAAGGAAAACGAAGTAGAAGAGTACAATCTCAAACATATGAGGGTGTAGATGATTACTCATCAATTGGATAGCATGACCCTTAGAGTAGTGGATGAGATGAGTCCACCATTTCTTATTATGGTGGAAGAGTATGAGTACTTATTTTCTGAGGATGTTCTTGGACAACCTCCTTGTAGAAATGTATACTTCTATATTGATATGTACCTTGAGATGACACTGAAATCTACACCTACATATCGGATCTCTCCTGTAGAGCTCTAGGAGGCGAGGGTACAATTGGAGGACTTTGAGAAGAAGGGGTTTGTAAGACCCATAATTTCACCATGGGAAACCCCGATGTTGTTTTCACAGAAGACAGATGGAAGATTGCGGTTATGCATGGACTTTTGGTGCCTGGACCTAGTGACTGTGAAGAACAAGTATCCTTTATCAAGGATTAATGACTTCTTCAATCTGTAGAAGTGAGTGATGTGGTTCTCAAACATAGACCTCAGATCATGTTATCTCCAATTTCATGTAGGAGATCAGGACATTTCTAAGATGACTTATAGAAGCCTCTACCGCCACAATGAGTACTTTTTTATGTCATTTGGATTGATGAAATCCCTAGAAGTGTTCATGGGACTCATGAATAGGATATTCCGGCCATACATAGACCAGTTTTCTGTGGTCATCATTGATGAAATATTAGTGTATTTATCATCCGAGGTGTAAACGACCTAGCTGAGTATGGTTTTGGATAGACTTTTAATGAATCATATTTACCTAAATCTCTCAAAGTGTGAGTTTTGGATACGAAAGGTCCAATTCCTGGGACATGTCATATCAGAGACTTGTGTATTAGTAGATCTAGTGAAGATCAAGGTAGTGCTTTCTTGGGAGTCACCCAAGAGTGTTACCATGGTTTGGAGTTTCCTTGAGTTGGTTGGGTACAATCAAAGGTTTGTACACCACATCGCTAGAGTGTCATAACTAATGAATGAAATGATTAAGAAGAGAATAACCATTGTGTTGATAGAAAGATGTCATTAGATCTATCACCAGTTAAGGCAGAGCTGGAAGAATGCTCCAATATTGAGGCTACCAGAGGAGGGAACTGACTATGTGGTGTTCTGTAAAGCATCAATAACTGGGATTGGTTGTGTCATGATTCTTGGTAAAGCAGTTATTTCTTATGTCTTACAACAATTGAGACCACATATGTACAACTATGAGAGTCATGACCTTGAGTAGGCACTGTTAGTCTTCACACTAAAGATGTGGTGACACTATCTTATGTCCAAATGATTCGTCATCTACATTGAACACAGGAATTTGAAATATATCTTTTCATAGATGGATCAGAATCTAAGACAACCATGTAAGATAGTTTTCCTTCGTGACTGTGAATTCAAGATAGTCTACACTTTAGGGTAGGGGAATGTTGTGGAATATGCTATCAGCAGGAGATCAAGTTAATAACTAGTAATAGAGGCCTCATTACAGTTGGACTCACTTCAGATATCCTTAATGGATAGAGAGGAGTCAAATTTTCTTTAGTCGATGGTATTTTCTCCTCCACTCATACATCAAGTCAGGGAGGCACAACTCAAAGAAACCAGCTGTGAGACTACACGTTCCTAGATTTCCAAAGGGAATATAACTAATAGATATTAGAATTGTGGGGAGCACATCATCCTTTTTCATGGACACTTTATAATACCAGGTGTGTTGCGAGAGGATTTTTTGAGGGAGATCCCTACACCCCCTTTAGCGGTACATCCAGGTGTGGAAGAGAAGTACTGGGACCTCTATTGTTAGTACTGGTGGCCCAAGATAAATATAAAAGTGGCAAGGTTTTTCTTGAGATTCCTAACTTTTCATCAACTGAAGAATGATCACCATGTTCTACCAGGTTTGACACAATCCCTTTTCGTACCATAGTGGTAGTATGACGTCGTATCTATGGACATCGTGATTGTCTTAACATTTACGTTCAGGGGGCATGATTCCATCTTAGTGATCGTATACCAACACAGCATGTCATCCCACTTCCTACCCATTTGAGAGCAAGTCTTAATTGAGAGCTTGGGATGCCACTATTTGTAGGAGATAGTTTGACTCCATGGAGTCCCATCTACGATAGTATTAGATATTGATTCATGATTTACATCATAGTTGTGGAAGGTATTGAATTATGTTCTTGGGACATAGTTATGCTTGAGCATAGCCTTTCACCCACATATGAATACTTAGAGAAATAAGACTATACAGACCATGGATATCATGGTTTGTGCTTGTGTTCTGGCATTTGGTCATAGTTGGGATGACAACCTACCAATGGTGGAGTTTTTGTAAAAAAATAAGTACCACTACACCATCAATATGACACTATTCGGGGCACTGTATAGACACCATGCATGTCCCTATTTTGCTGACAGACCTAGGGGAGTCAACACTCATTGATCCAAATGGGGTACATGCTACCACTGAGAAGGTACATCTCATTTGGGAGAGGATTAAAACATTACATAGCCAATTGATGTCCAATGATGATGGGTGATAGAGACCCTTGGTGCTTGAGTATGGGGGTCACATATTACTATGGGTCTCTCCTCAACAAGGGATATTAATATTTGGATGACTTGAAAAGATATCTTTGAGTTTCATTGGAATTTTCCTAGTACTATGTAGTGTGGGAGAGGTGGTGTACCACATGTCTCTATCACCGATGCTAGATAGGGTAAACTATGTCTTCCATATATCCCACATGAGGAGAGACATACATGACCCTTCTCACTTCATCCTCCACGGAATGATGTATACTGATGAGGGGGTGACATTTGTAGAGTACTACATTGATATAGAGGATCAACATGAGAGGATCCTTCATGGAGATTAGATTCCTCTAGTTAATGTTCATTGTCAGCACAAGAATCTCTTAGAGATTACACGGGATGAAGTGGCTCTGATTCTGTCCCAGTACCCAATTTTGATAGGTTATCCTTTTTTTGGACTTTAGGGATGTAAATCCCTTAGGTGGGAAGAATATAAAAACACATAATTCAATGATTTTTTTTAAAGAATATATTGTATTAGTTTTAGACATGGATATGCGACGGATCGTGATTTCAAGCCCTGGAGGGGAAATAATTTATTTTAGAATTATTTTTATTGTTCATTAAATAATCGTGCAAGAAGGTTTTTCTATCTTTTAATCTAGTGCCCGGATTAAAAATCAAAGGGCACTGTTTAACTCATATCATCATTATTCTCCTATGAATGTCTTAACATTGACCAGAACCGACCGAATGAAAAATATTGTTTTCAGGATCTTGAGAAAAAAATAAAATCACATTAAAAAATTTATTTTATTATTTTCTGATCTTCATTGCTTACTGACTCGTCGGTGATTAAGTATAGAGACGAGGAAATAATAAATCCATTATGGAACCTCATTAATGAATAAGCTTTTCAATGCTACAATGAACACTTCATCCTCCTTATTTAATAAAATAGGAATATAGGGTTGATGAATAATCTAGGAATTCCTCCAATGAACGATGAAGGAAACCACTCCAATGACCAATGCTGGTGAATTAGAAGGCATCGTCAATACCCTTAGAGAGAAAATCAGAACAGGAGTGCGATGGATGAAGACATATGAACTTCCTCAACCAATTTCATTTTACACGACAGGGGTTTAAATCATATTGATTACTTTTCCCTTATTCTCCCCTATTAACGAAGAATGCAAATCACCTCCATAAAATTGTGATATGTGGATGGATTATTCTTGAGAAATAGGGAAATATTTACTTTGGGATTGGTTATGGGAATTATATCTTTTTTTATTTATATTTATTCTTCATGATCCCGAAGATATGAAAAATTCAATGTCAATAAAAAAATGGCATGTTTGTTTATTGGGTGTTATCTGGGATCCCCTCTCTCTCTCCTTGTTCTTCGCTAATGGGCCCAGGAGGTTACATCAGATCTTTTCCAAGGGGAATTTGAAATTAGCCAGGGTCCCTAGAGGAATGGAAAAATTCCGAGGAGTATGAAGTTGTGAAGGTGAGGCCCAATCACACTGGAGATATAGAGGTACTAAAAAATGGATCACCGAAGCAGGTTTTGTGGCCCGTAGAGGAGATCACCGGTCAGAGGTGGTGTGCTGAGGCTATTGAGGTCATGACAAGTAGGAGATGCAGTGTTGTAGGGTGGAATCGCTGGTCAGGAATCTCGTTACATGGAGTGACCCGTAGGGTGGGATGTTGCATGAAATGTTACGTGGTCAAATCTGGACCACATGTGAAGGCATCCGGCTAGCCTTAGTCAGCCTTGTGGATATTAGAACATAATGCCAGCTGGAATTTGGGATGGACCCATGCTAGCCATCCGATGTGGGTTAGGACGATGGAGTAAACCGGACCACTAGTCGGCCCAGGATAGAGAAGAACCGTCCCTCCAAATTGTGGGCTGGGTCAAATGAAAAACTAGGCCACTGGATGGCCCAATTGGTCAAAACTGGTCTGAAAAATTCAGACCAGACAAGATGAGAACTGGGTCACTGGGAAACCCGGGGGGTTGAACCTAGGGATAAATCAAGAAGAATCTAGAAAGTCCCATTGGGTCTGGCCAGACTGTGTCATCCTAGACCGAATGGGGATACATTAGGATTGGACGAACTGGTTTAAGTCATGTGGGACCCCTGGGCTGGGATGGTCAAGTCGGTCTAATCATGTCGGACCAGCCTAGATGCTAGAAGCCCCTATTTACCAAAACACCAATATCATTCACATTAAGACTCTGATTGACACTTCTTCATTGACGTTGTGACCCTTCAGATGAGATGGTCCTTTGGGTATACTCTATGTTCATTTTTGGGGAAGTCGATATATGATTGATGGCTTGAGGAGTATATTTTCTAGAATTAAGCACCCTGGAGGGAGATAATCCTATGGCTGGCTATGACATGAAGGATATTATGTGAAGAACTTTTTGGTATAGTAGATTAGGGGAATTCAGTGGCCCAATAACTAAGGGAACTATAGTGGTCCAGTAGCATAGTAGACCACAATGGCATTGTAGCCCAGTGGACCTCAGTAGTCCAATATCCAAGAAGACCTTAGTGGTCTAGTAGCTGAGCAGACCTTTCTATTCTGGTAGCTCAATAGATCTTAGTGGTCCAAACTAAGTGGACCTTAGTGGACCAATAGCCAAACAATCAATAGTTACTCTTAAGGGATGATTCCCTCAGCAGTACAAGATAATTCACCATTAATACTGATAATCATACTTTTAGGAAACTGTGTTATACCTGGTCTGAGTTGTCTTTCCTTTGTGGTCTTACATTTTTACCTTTCCATTATGGTTTGGGGTCCCTATTGAGTATTCTTTAACTCAAACCTACATAGGTTTTCCCTGAAATTTTTAGGTCTCTTGTAGGTAATTGAATCTTATATAAAGACCTTGGTGGTCTGGGACCATGTGGTTCTCAGGGAGATAAGAAAGACGGGTGAACTTCTACAACTACAGAATGATACCCTTCACATACCCTTCAGGTAGGGTCTCGAGTAGGAAGATCATGGTAGTTATAATCTGTTGTTTTTTTCATGAATTCTAGCCCCATTGTACTATCAGTTTTTATTATACTCTAAATAATTGTTTGTGGGACAAATATGGTTTACTTTGTGTTTTCCATCCACACTTTTCACATTTTTCATGTAATAGGTTTATAATAAATTACTTCCCTTTTGAGATATGCCTAATCAATGATATTTTCCCCCCCTAGACTATAGAAGGTGGGTTTGGGGTAGTCACAAAACTGGCACTGTGGGATGAGTCAGAACATAAAATATTATTATTTTTATTATCCAATGAAAATGGAAAAAAAATTTCAAATATTGTAACCATGGGTGTTTATGGTAAAAATCAAACATATCCAACAAAATAAATTCAACTGTTTGAATAATTTTAATGTCTTATACCATTTTTTTGAACATTTTTTACTACATTACCTACATCAAGGTGAATAAATATATACTTAAATTAATATTCATTATAAGAAAAAAATGGTTAAATTTTATATATTGGATTAGCCAGATTAAAATAATACATTTTTTTAATATTTAATATTGATAATTTCTATAAATTATACTCAAATAAATTCTAAATGTTTAATAATAAATAGTTACTAGTAGAATACATTTTTAAACCCAATAATTAACCTTATATAAATGATGGACCCCAGAAAACCCATAGAGGGGATGGGTAAATCATGGTTTTAACTTTTTATTTTAAACTGATGGATCTTTATACCATGTTGTAGAAACCTATTAAACCTATATAAAGAGGATGTGAAAAAAATGAAAACTAAAATGCAATAAAAGACACAAAATTTTTACTAGGTTCACCACTAAGGGCTGCGTTCATAGAGCATATGTCGATAGTGTGTTTTTCATACCAAAAACCGCTAATATTAACAAGTTGTGGATTACAAGATTTTAGCACAATCACTATGTCTTAGACACACTCCCAATATAATGTTTTAGGGATAGCACATTGCGTACCTTAGATTACTTCTATTGACTCTCCCTTGCTCATTATGTTGGAAGAATCATCACTCTATTTAATAGCATGAAGGTCACTTCAATGGTTTGGCATTAATTAATTAATACTCAACTCTAAATAGACTCTCTTTTGATGTCCTATAATCACTCACAAATGTAATTTATTTTCCCGTACACTGATCTCCTATAAACATTAATTTCGCAAACTAATTTGGCCAATTTTTAGGCTTCTGTGGACTACTATTGTTTATGAATACCAATATAGTTTTGGCATACCATCCAGCTATTTCCGCATACTCCTACTGTTTCAGTGTACCATCCAGTTGTTTCCACCTACTACAACTAATTTTGCATATTATCCAACTCCTCCACAAGCTATCCTTCTCCACATACAACTCTAAAATGCATACTACTCCACTCCTTCACATAATATCCTGGTCTGTGTATTGCCTTAGTTGGCCACATACTGCAAGATCTTCCTTCCTGAACAATGCTCTCTTCTGTGAACTATTTTCCATACACGGATGACTCTCTCTGAGTACAATCTTCTCCTATGCGTACCACATCAGACATCACTGAATTTATTCCAAAAATTTTAATCTCTATTATCCTCCCATAATAATGGGTATTGTTTCTCCTTAAATAAGAACATAACTCTGCCAATTTAGGTAATATGATTTTCCAAAATTTTCTATCGGGGACAAATCTTCACTGTAAATTGAACTCCATTAGCATATTTTTTTCCTCCACTGGGTATTACAATATTCTAAACTGAAAACCTTTATCATGTACCAATAACCTTACATGTACCATATGTCTGTTGGTCTTCGTAATAAATCTCCTTACCATGTACCGTAGCTATGAACCATTTTCAGTAGCATTTTGCATTCTGCACACCTTTATTACATAACATCGTTGCAAACTATTTTTAGTACTGTGAAAAATTCTACAAACCATAGTCCTTAAACATGTAAAACTCTCCTTTACTGCATACTATGGGCCTTCATAGTATATTTCATGCCTTCACTAAATACCACGCGAATTCACTGTTTATCGCCTGCCTTCAGCACGTACCATTGCTAGAATTATTACCAAACACTTGATTTTTTATACCCAAAAATTTGGAAAACAATAGGAAACTACACCACCTTCAATACCATGTTCATCGTTAAATATATGACCCGATAATTTGAATACCCTCAAGTCATCCAGGTGATGATTGACAAAAAACACAAATGAACCTCCATTATTAGCAACGAGCATCCTTGGTTCCTAAAATATCCCTCTTTGGGTTTGACGGAAATCTCCATAGAAATTCCCCAATGTTCCAGCCACGATCATAACATAAACCTTCATGAAATGACTCATTCATCACTCTAAACCGACATGAGCAGTGCTCGGTGTAAAAAACAAGATATAAGAAATTAATTGTGCTCTCATCCTTTAATTTTCTCCCCCATAGTTCCATTTAGTTCTTTTTCTATTCTCTATCATTCTTGAAACCATCAAGAAATAGAAATATCTCTATTGAATTTAACCATTCTCTCCCATTGTAAATAATCCCAATCAACATAATATTGACTTTTAGAGTTAAAAAAATTTCTCCCCTGGATCGTATCTCCTATATAAACCTGAATTGTTTCCAAAACATGATTAATATTATTTAAAACATCTAGTGAGATGGGAATATTGTATCCTCATTATGCACTGGGAGGTGGTGGAACACTGAGGTTCAACAGTTGTTTCTCAAACACATCCACAGACAGTGTCTTGGTCATAATGTCATCCACTTTCTCATTAGATATCATATAGTCCATTTTCATAACACCATGATCAACTTTTCCATGATGAAGTGATATATGATCTCAATATGTTTCATACAATAATTCTGAAAATTATTCTTCGTAATATCAATTTCGATCTTGTTAACAAAGTAAATCACCATTGGTTGAATCACCTCATCACCTATATCACTCAGTTGTTGCTTCATCAAAAGTAACTATGTGAATTCCTTGGTAGATGTTATATATTACGATTCATCATTACTAAGTGATCTAATATATTGTTTCTTTCTTAACCTACCCTCATATTTCTTCCCAATATAGAATTCTACACCACTGGTAGACTTTCTATCCACTACATCTCCATCCCAGTCAACGTCATTAAATGCTTATGGTTCATTATCTCTTCTTGTATAATATTATAGCCAACAATTATGTGTACCTGGAATGTATCTCATTATTCTTTTCAGTACTAACATATGTTCTTCCTTCATATTACTCTGAAAGCAGGCCGCGGGACAAGTTGCACTGAAAATATCTGGATGTGTCACCATCAAGAACATTAGGCTTCCATTGAATCTTCTATACCAGTTGGGATCCAAAAAATTCCATTCCTAGTGCTTTCTATGAATTGATCCAACAACAGTCAGAGTTAACATTGGTGTAGAATCATTCATGTTGAATTTCTTCAGTAGCACTCTTTCAAAAATTTCACGAAAAATGAATGTTTAATCCTTCTTCTTAAGTACATGAAACACTAAAAAGTATTTGAGTTCACCAGTTATGGACATTTCAATTTCTATTTTCATTTGATTTGAAAATTCATCCCCTAATCCATGTCTACTTTCACCAAAAAATAATATCATCCACTTATACCAATTCCATGAACTGGTTTGGTTGAGATTTTTTCACATAGAGATTGTGATCCATGGATCCTCTTTTAAACTCATGCTTTCTCAAATAAGATCCCAATCGAGAGTACCGTACCTTTGGAGCCAATTTCATGCCATAATGTGATTTCGTTTATTTGAAAACCATCATTTTATCATTTCTATGAAAGAACACTATGAGTTGTTCAATGTAGATTTCTTCCCCCAATAAACCATTTCATAATTTAGTTTGGAAATCAATTTGATATAATTTATGACCTATTTGGATTATAGTGGTGAGAAATATCATGATTGACTCCAGTCTCTCTACTGGAGAAAATTTCTCCTCAACATCAAGTCCTTTATATTTTGAATATCTCTCGTAGATTAATCACACCTTATTTCTGGTCACATTTACATGTTCATCAAATTTGATCTGGAAAATCCATTTTGTACCAATCACATATTGATCATCAGGTCTTTTAACCAGATTCCATGTATTACATTTTTCAATCTGATATAACTCTTCAATCATTTCTTTCACCAATGACTTATCCATTGAAGCATCTTGAAATGAGGATGGCTACACAACTGATTGAAATACATAGTGTGCATTATTTTTCATTCTCTTTGTCAGTGTAGGTGCATTATAATCCACAATAATGTTGGAATGATCAGACTCTTCTCTTCGAATTCTCTTTTGGGGTTCAACCAAATTATCTCCAATTATGGCTTCCTCTTCTAATTATTCTTCAGATTCAACATCGTAATGTGACTCCTGAGCATTTTATACACCTTCCTCTACACATATATTAGAATTAGTTCCTTGTTAAAATTATTCCTCAACTTCTTCAAAATCATCATAATAATTCAATGAAGCAATAAGGTTTTTAACTTGAATGAAGCTTACATCACAACATTCCACAATTCCTCCCATTCAGTTATTGAAATAATTGATGGATTTTATATTCCTTGATTATCCAAGAAATATTTATATGTCTGCATTGTCTCCATACATCCCTTGATTTATGTATTTTTCTCATATAAAACATTTTCATTCGAAAAAACCAAAATATTTCAATGAAGGATTCCACCAGTGACACAATTCATATGGTTTCATTATTTCACACATATATAAAACTATTTAATTTTGAATGTACACACCAGATTGTACTTATTCATTCCAATTATGTTGTGGAATACAACTCTCAATCAGGATAGTTCTATCCATGTTGTTCACCAGTCAATTCATGTGCTCAACAACCCCATTATTCTATGGAGTTATGACAGATGCCACCTCTGGTTATATCCCATGCTTCTCTAGGTGATTTTCAAATTCAATGTATGCGTATTTCCCTCCATTCTTAGACTATATGTCTTTGATCTTCAGTTCATTATCATTTTCGGTGACTCGTTTATAGTTTTTCATGCAATGAATCACTTGTCACTTTATGTGTATGATGATCACACATTCCATTATACTGTTAGGATTTATGAAAATATCCACGTACCTCTCTCCATGTGTTCCATAAACATTTATCAATCCACATACATCTATATGGATGAGGAAAAGGAGATTTGTTTCCCATTTATTCATTCACTGGTAGGAACTGTAGACTAGTTTCCCTCACATTCCAACATCATAGGTCTTTTCTCATTCATGCTATAGATTTGGGATATCCCTAACTATATTCACCATAGATATCTTTTTCATGCCTCTTTGGTTGATATGCCCCAATATTTGATTCCATAATTTGTTTTCTTCTTAAACTATTATGTAGAAAAGTTTCTCTTTATTGTCAACCGGATATATTTTTCCTTCAGTTCCATTGCCTTTATGAGGGAATTCCTAGACCTTCCCCTTATAGTACAACCATTCTGATTGAATGTCACAATATGACCTGAGTCATAGAGTTGAATCACACTAAGAATATTGTGACACATACTATTTATATACAGGAGTTCAGTTATCTTCAACTCCCCATTAGCAATACTAGAACATCTACTGCCTTTTATCTTCAAAGAACCATCATTACCAAACCTCATTATTCCATCGAAAATTTTCTTGATGTTCATTAATTGGTCTGCATTACCCTTCATGTGGGATGAACATCAGCTATCAAGAATCCATGTGATTTTGATATTTTTATCAGTGATTCCTACTTCATCAAAATTTTACTTTTTAATTTTACTTTTCTGTTTCCAGGAGATATTGAATTTAGTGTAGAGCACTGATCGAATTTGAATTATTTTCTTGTGTACACATGTTCTTCATATTAAAATTATTCCTCCAGTGGAGCAAACCTATTTGAAATAGAAACATTGTCTGTTTACGTGTAATTAATAATCTCTAAACATTGAATGATTTTCTCCTTTCATACCTCTCCCTACAATACACAGATTTATGGCCAATGTTAGAATAATGAAATAAATATCCATAGAAATTATTTCTTCTATGAGAAGTTGTATACGAATATTTTATTCTTTTTTGAAATCCTAAATCTTCTACATTTATACAGATACTTTCCTATTCATATTATGAGCTGGTATGGACGAGATAACCACCAAATTGGCACCTCAAGAAAGGAAATGTCTTCTCACTTCTTTTTATCTTCATGACTTTTTCCTCAAGAAAATAGTTTTACTGCCCATTATTTCTGGAAACATGAGGGAAATCATCAATTTTCCTTTCAGTTTGATTTTAAGGATTCATTTTCACCAATTCAGGTGGATTTTCATCTGGACCAACTTTCATCTTGACTTTATTCTAGCTCACTTTATTTATAGTAGTTGATGTTTTTTCATCACTACCATTTCCATTATTTCCCAGGAATGTGGGTATTTGATCACAAAATATATTATCCACACAATCGAAAGAATTTTTTACTCCTTCAAGCAATTTAGAATCAGATAATCTTCCAGATTGTATTTTTTTCTTTGATTAGTTTCATATTTATTCACTTTCGTGTTTACTTCTCAAAGTAACAACATCTTCTTCAAGACCATCAATGATCTTGTAATTCTCCTCCAACCGCAAGGTAAGGTAATTAATTACCATTATTGGTTCATAATTTTTGAGTTTTACTTCTATAACATCATCAATGATTTCAATGATTTATGATTGTACATTCATCAGTTCTTCTAGTAGTTTGATTTCTTCTTCCAGCTGATAAATATATTTCTATGATTTCTCCACCATTTCTTTAATAGTATTGCGTCACATACAATTAATATCATGTTTACAAAAATAATCTCATCTTGAAACATATGATCAGTAGTAATAGTCAACTGATTATCTCTATATTTATCATTAAATGTTTTTTACTTTTTAGTGGTAGCCATCAGGGAGGCTTGGTTTCCAGTCTTGAATTCTCATTATTATTCCTAAAAAAATTAATTATCATTATATTTATTCTAAAATAAGAAACTCATATTATTTACACTCATTGTAGATTTATTTTTTCCCTATTTTCTGATGATTTTCCATGTTTTAAACTTCGATATCTTCATCATCAAATTTTTTTTAGTAGTGGGAGGCAATGTGCCAAAATATTCCATTGAGAAAACAATCTGTAGATAGCTAGTCTTAA
The DNA here is from genome assembly GCA_963277665.1 of Viscum album. Lineage (NCBI taxonomy): Eukaryota > Viridiplantae > Streptophyta > Magnoliopsida > Santalales > Viscaceae > Viscum > Viscum album. The sequence continues at coordinate 169,107,502 of OY728151.1, forward strand.
AAGTTCCAAGTTCCCTTCTTCATCTTCTTGGAAAATAAGAGATATATCTTCATTTTCCTCATCATCTTCATCACTGCTATATCCTAAAACATTTTATTACATGGCATTAAATTCCATTTCTTTTTTAACATGATTCATAGCTTCTTCTTGTTTGATTCTAATTTGATAAGCTAATATATATTTTAGAAGATCATCCACATGCAGTTTGGAGAGGTATCACACCTCACGGGATGATAACTTTTCATTGTAAAGGGGTGTTATTCTTCCCATGATTTAACTCACTATGTCAATTTCTTTGATTTCATTGCACATGCCACATATTTTTCCTCCAATATTAACAATTCGATTGAAAAAGGATTATGCATTCTCATTAGGTTGCATCTTAATATCATCAAACCTATTGTGTGGTACTTGATATTTTGCCTCATTCACATTGTAATCTCCTTTATAAATATTATCTTATTTACCCCACTTTGACTTCATAGATTTAAAACACAATAATTTTAGATAAATCTAATAAAAAAGGTTGTAGTGAGAGAATTTGGGGATTTTGGATCATCATCAAGAAATTTCTTTTCTGTATCCATCATCGATACTCCTTAGGATCTTTGATTTGTATCCCCTATGTAGTAGAAAATAAGACATCCATTCCAAGAGATCATAGGTGACATCTCATCCTATTTTTTCATATTTGAAAATTACCTCCATTGAGTATGGGAACTATCCAAACATTGATTGGATTCTCTATGACAGACCAATTTAACACCAGAAACATTTCTGCTTGGATAACACTTGAAGGACCACAAAACACCGTAAGTGGGGAGGGGTGAATCAGGGTGTCAACTTTTTCTTTGAAACTGGTGGATCTTTTTCCCACATTAGTGGAAACCAAATAAACTTGTGTGAATAGAAAGTGTAAAAAAACAATCACATTCAAAGTAATGACATAGCAATTTTACATGGTTTACCACTAAGTGATATGTCCATAATGCATAATCTGATAGTGTGTCGGTCGTACCAAAAACCACTAATCGTCACAGGATGTAGATTACAAGAGTTTAGCAAACTCACAATGTTTGATGGGAACATCCTTTACAATTTTTTTGGGATATAACACTATGTCCCTCTAATCTCATCTATTGACTCCACCTTTATCACTGTTGTTAGATGAATCTTCACTCAATTTAATGACAGGGTGGTTGCTTCAATGGTTTGGCATTAATTCATTAATCCTCAACTGTAAATGGAAGATCTATTGAAGTGTCATAATCACTCACAGATGTATTTTATTTTCTTGTACACTGATATATTATGAAAATAAATTTCACAAACTAATTTAAATAATTTTAATGCTTATGTAGGTATTCTATGTACTGCTTCTATTTTCTAGTACTAATGCTATTTCGGCATACCGTTTAGAATTTTTTGCGTACTGTTGTTTTTCGACATACTATCCTGCTGTTTCGACGTACTACTGCTATTTCTGCGTACCATCCAACTGCTCCATGAACTATCCTCCTCTACGTACTCCTCTACATTGTATACTACTCCACTGCTCCATGTAACATCCTACTCTTCATACTACCTTGGTCGGATGTGTACTGTGAAAGCCTCCTATGTGAACCGTTCTCTCTTCCGTGAATTTTTTTCCTTATAATGAAGATTCTCTCAGCGTATTGTCTTCTCCTCCGCATACCGCTTCAGACATCCTTGAATTCATTCTGGAAATTTTAATCTCCAATATTTATCCATAATAAAGAGGATTAATGCTCCTTATATAAGAATAGAACACTGAAAATATTGGTAATCTGATTTACAAAAATATTCAATGTGGGTCAATCATCATAATAATCTAAAACTCCATCTGCATACTTTTTTCCTCCACCATGTTTTGAAATCCTCTGATATGTGGACCTTTACCATGTACCATTAACCTTCCATATACCGTATGACTATCAATCTACATAATCCACCACTTGACTATGTATCTTCACTGTAAACTATTTTCAGCAGCATTTCAATTACTGAATGTCTTCTCCGTGTATAGTTGCTGAGATTTTTTTTGAGTTCTATGAACCATTATTCATACCACAACCCTCACCGCATAATTCATTCCTTCAACGCATATTTCACACCTTCACCACATACTGTGCACCTTCACCATGTATCGTGCACCTTCACCGCATTCTGCATACCTTAATCGCGTACTGTTCCTGTGAACCATTACCAAACTCCCAATTTTTGTGGGCAAAAAACTAGGCAAACATTAAGAAACTATGACACCATCAATACTTATTTCAGACTCAAACATATGTCTCTATTCATCGTAAACTCCCTAGTCATCCATGTGCATATTAACAACAATCACAAACTAACCACCATTATTCGCAATGAGAAGCCTTGGTTCCAACAACAAACTTTAGTATATGTTTATTTTTTATGTAATTAATTATATTATTCATCATTAAAAAAATACTATGGTTAATTTAATAAAATATGTCTTTTTAAATTATGTTACTTAATTAAAAAAATTATTTTTACGGGAATCTTAATTTTCACTATTCACATAAAATAAATCATTTCATAAAAATCTAAAAAATCCCTTCAAATATAGTTTTGACCTTTTAATTTGAAATATGATATTATTTCAAAAAAATATTATGATTATAAAATTGTGAAATTAATCATTATAATAAAACTACATAATGCTTGAAACTCCATTTATATACAATAATTCAACATTCATTTTTATTAACAAATAACTAAATATTCATCTAGTGGGTAATAATCAATAAAATACACTACATTAAAAAGTATTAATATAGAGATTTTTCATTTTTAAAAATTACTAGGTTTGTCAAATTCTTACATGCTACTATAAATTATATCCTCAAAATCTTAATCATTACTTAAATAAGTGTGGATATATTTGTTTTATAGAATTCTAAGATTACAATTTTCTTCTTTTTAAATAATGTTTCTTTTCAAAAATACAATAAATTATTAATTCAATATATAACCCAAAACATTCTCCCTGATATTATGAATATAAACCATTTTCTGCTCATATGATATATTATCTTCTAATAATAATACTTAATGTCTGAATATATGAGATATATATATATATATATAATATTTCCCTAATAATGAACCATGAAATAATGAGTTTAACTTTGATAAACATGGATAAATGGCCATCTAATACCCAACAGATCTAAACATATCTAATGTTTCATATTTTCCATCAATCTAAATAAATTAATCTCCCTTTTTTCCATAAAACACTATGATTTTCCGTATAAATACGTTAAAAAACATGATCTCCAACATCAAATGGAAGATCATTTATCAGCTTATCTATGTAGTTTTTAAAAATTTCATCTTCCCTCATATAATTTTGAAATTTATTATACAATTTATATATATATTCTACAAAATCATATCCTAATAACATACTTTTGCATAATTCCCCCAAAAAATAAAGAGTATGGTACTATATTCTATATAATTCCTGGAATAGAGAATTATTTATACTAGAATGAATACTATTATTATAAGATAATTTCATAATTTAATAATTTAGATTGCAACATCATTATTAATTCATTGAAAAACTTAAAATAATTCCTTATATTTTAATAATGATTCAATTTCACTATCCTTTAGATTGAGGAAGAGATATTGTACTAAAATATAATTCTGTAACAGATAACTTTGCAAATCATTTCTAAAAACTAGAATGTAAATCTCAGATGATGTCTAGATACATTGGATAGAGGTATTACCTAAAACATAACAAATTCTTATATTACATGGTCATGAATAGTGATTTGAAGACATGGTATCTCAAATAAGATGATATTTTTAGATTCATACAATTCATAAATGATTATATAGATCACATTATTACCTTGATATTTCTTTTTAAATTGAACAATGATATTCACATATATATTTTCCCATTTAATTATAACACTTGAAAATAAAAATCATCCTAATCTTTAATAATAATTTAATATTGTTATTTTTTAGAAATAAAACATTTCATGATACATTTTGTAAAATAATTCATCATTTATTGTCATTAGTAATACACTGGGAGTTCTATGTACATCATAGTTTTTCTAGGATGAATAGAAAATAGAGAGTTGTGATATTCGCTCAATAATTCATATTCAATTTTGAGATATATAGAAAACACAACTTTTTTTGAATCTCAAACACCTTTTTTTCTTGATGTTATGTTCAACAAACATGATTTTTTTACTATTTTCTCATCTCTTTAAAAATCAAGGACATCCTTTTGATATTTCAATTTTTTATGAGAAATATAAATAAATTGATACCTATAATATAAAATAGGAAGTTAATGGTTGTTAACTTTCATATATATCATTCATTAAATAATTTAGAAATTGATAAAGTCTTAAATATTTCATGGTTATTAATAAATCACATTTTCAACAAATTATATTAAGGAAATTATTCTCATTTCCATGAGGGTAACCTATCATGCAATCAATGTCCTTTTTTTGATCTTTCAATGTTTGGTATCTCATGACGATCACTATATATGTATATATATATATAATTAAATCTTTATAGACATCATATAATTCACAAATTAATTTATATAAATGATGAATCCATATTTCAAATACAAAAACTAGTTCCAGTTCATGTGTATGTAATTTATCAAATGATGTTTCAATTCACATGAGGCATAAATGCTAATGAGCTTGTACCATAGTGGTACAAGCTATTTCTTGGCATCCAAAAGACTCAGGATCAAATCTGGGAAGGGTGAAATTTCGGTACTATAGCAGCACTATTGCAGGGCATTGTAGCAGTACTATAGCAGTGATGGAACTGTATCAGTGAAAAAATTATAGCAGCAGAGGGACTGTAGTAGGTAATGTAGCGGGGGTGGAACTGTAGAAGCATGGTTACTATAGCAGTACTGTTCATTGAGGGGTCTGATGGGCCTAAAAATGGGGTTTCAAGCCTTGTATTCATGCCACTTGGCCTTGGGCCTTCGGGCTATGTAACGGATGACCCTCTACCAAGTTTAAATGGGTATTTGCTTTAAATAATAAATTGAGGCTTTGGCCCCAACCTTTAAAAAAACATGAGGCATAATTTATTACACTATAAATACACATCAATAAAATATAATGTCAAGGAACAATCATTTTAGATGAAAAAAGAACTATTCTAGAGGAGAATTACAACAAAGGAGAAATAAGAAATCTTATTTTATATTCCAAGATTAATTAATTACAATATTTCATCTAGATTAATTTAAATCAATTTCGAATTAACATGTATTTTTATAATTGATAACCAAGAAACATTATCAAAAACCCTTATAGTAATCGTATAATACAAGAAAAACAATGGATATATGTGACATTAGTTTGTCATGTAAATTATTTAACCACATTATTTTTATTTTCATAAATTGTTATTGTATATTTTAATGAAATATTTATGAGGGGTGAAATATTTTACCACCCAAATCCACATTAACTAAATATTACCTATAAATTCTTTTCATTTTTTCACTTAAAAATAATCTATAGGTTTATTTATTGAGCCTTATCTGTTTTAAAATATAAAAAATATCATTAATAGAGTCAATGATAATATTTTTTGAATAATTATTTATAACTTTGTTAAAATGAATCATCGAAACAAACTACTTTATTAGAAAACATAAATAACATAATAATATATTCATAATTCCCATATATATTCTGAAACTCCATATTTAGATTATCTTCCTCCTATATAATCAAATTATTATAACATAACTAGAGACCAAACATTGTAAAATATGGTTCTTCATAGGGCTGATTGATCAATCCATCAATATGAGACGAGGGATACTTTTTCCAAAGAGTGATTTCATTCCATAATATTTAATCAATAAAATGTCTAATTGACCCATATTTCTTCTTAAAAAATAAAATATGATAAGCACATGGTAAAGTGATCAGTCCAATGAGTCCTTTATTAAAGAACTCCATCAACATCATTATTAACTAAAAAATGTATATGTAAACCATTCAATCTAGGGTATTCAAATTGGCATAGTATATGAAACTAAGTCAAATACAAAATCATTCATCCAATCTTGAATTACACAAGGAAGATCATATAAAAATAAATCAATATTTTCATTCTCAACTTTATTATAATAAATAAGAATGGATTCCTTATACTCCACAATATAAGATATACAACTTTAAATGAAATCGTTAATTGTTTTTTCATCTTCTTGATATAATATAAAAGGTAAGAAATCATTTCATAGAACATTTTTAGGTTTTAAATATATCACATTATGATAAACTAAATTCCAGTCCATAACCAGTTTATCCTTAAACACTACTACAAGATGTTTGAACATGTTTTTTGGAAAATAATCCCACTGATTACAATAGAAATATTCTTATAAGTAATGGTTACATTAATACTTCCACTGTTAGTTTTTACCAAAAATACAATATTTTTTTAAGTTGATATTCCCAATTCACATGAAAATGTATAAAAATTTAAGAAATGTGAATATATATATTCAAACAAGGAACCAATATAATTTGAATTTAAATTAAACATACATATCACCTATTCAATATATATCCCAACATTAAATGTAGTTGTTTAAAATTATTGCTACAAAATTTCCTTATTTTGAATCTTAATTATTTAGTCCATGAACAAATAAATTTAGCCACATATTAGTATTACACCCCAACCCCTTGAAATTTAAATATGTAATTGTTTTCTGGATATCATTTACCCTATTAATGGATAAATAATGAGAATTTTATTTATTTTCATGATCCATATGATCAGGAATACTACACCTGTAACACATTATAGATCATTTTAAAATCTCAGTAATATTTTTTATCCAAACATTGAATATATTTATTGGAAACCACTATATTTATTTAATATATTATTCTCTAATTATTTCTTCCCTTACCACTTCATACCCTTGAAATAATGAGGTTCATATTTCTTTTTATACTCTATATAAAATTTCTCAACACAATGAATAAATTTAACATAACATATAAATTTGAGTGATGAAAAATATCTTAATAAAATTGATTTCTATCCGGATTAAAATATATTAATTTTACATTCTTGGTCCTCAATATAATTCAATGTGTACCTTTAATGTCAGGAAAAAATTTCTTCATACATGGTTATAGAATACTCTTACTTTGGGATAAATTCATCAAATTGTTTCTCTATTATAAGTTAAAAAAATTGGGAAATTTTTCTCTTAGATAATTTTTTTAACTGTATCCAACCCCATGGATTCTAGATCATATAAAGTTATAATATTCATAACCATTTACAACCATCAATTAGATTCACCTATTAAATGATAAGTGGAATGTGTTTCCTATTGATGTTATGAACATACAATGACTTTTAGTATCCTTTCTATAGAACTAATCCATCCTTCTGCTGCTACTACATCTGAGGTTCCAAAGAAATATTCCAGGTATGGTTTCATAAAATTCTAATCTATATAATATTTTTTCTATGGTTATTAGGATTCCTCTCAATCATGTATATTTCCACTATTTATTTATTTCCTCAGTAGATCCATCGCAATAAAAAAATTAATGAAAATTATACAAATTCTATGAAGTTGATTTAGAATGACGATTTATTATTGATACATGAACAATATAACTTTATTCTTTACTCTACGTAAACACACCTTGAATACCCATTAAAAAATTAAGCAACATGCTAATCTTCAAAATTTTATTTTTTTAACATTACTATAAATTAGAAACTTTTAAGGTTACTCGTGTAATATTATTATAATGTCGAAATTTATCTAAACCCTTCAATTAATAAAAACTATAAGGAACCCAACAAAATAAATTACATAATATTGATATTTATGATAGATTATAGTTTACTTCAATTAATTTATCAATATATTTTATAGTGTTGTAGATTTATGTCATAACTCTTAATTAAAATCCCTTATTTAAAAATGTGGAAACTTCCACTCAATATCCATATATTTATAATATATTTTTTTGTAATGAATCTTGTTTTCAAGGGAAAAACACTAGGAAAAACATTTTATAACATATGATTAGAATTTTACCCAGAATATCAAATATAATATTAATTAATTTATTAATCAAGGGGAAAACATGAAAACTGATAAAAATATCAACAATTTTAATTAATTATTGAGAATACTAAATAAATAATATCTACTCCAGAAACCAATTTGTTATCAAACGAAATAATGAAACCCCATAGAAAGAACATACAAACCCATGTAACCATTTTATATATTTATATTCAGAACTCTTAATAACTTATACATAAATAACTAGATCCTAATTAATCCTATATGCTCAACATACACATTTAACTACCTCTTTCTTTAATTTTAATTTTAGGGATATTACCGAATGCTTTAGAGAGCTTTGTGAGACTCCCCAATCATATAGTCTATATTAGGCTGACTAATAATATAAGATATTTTGGGATCACCAACTATCATATTGGATACTTATGTGTCTTAGAGTAAACAAAAAAATAAAAATTTTCTATTTTAATCACAAATACCATATAAATTTTTTTATCACATTATCATATCATATTACCTTATCAAAAAAACATATGGTCATATACCCATTTCTTTTTAAAAATATTTATAATATAAATTTCACATGATATTTTCAAAATGATTTCTAATGAAAATAACCACATAAACACGTATTTATTTATTAAATTTATTGAAATTTAATGGGGACTATGAATTTTTTTGATATATTAATTGTTTAAATAATGATTCCTTTCAAAACTATTGTAAATTAACAACATTTAGAGAATAACAAGAGGAATAATTTTTAAAATTTTTAAATAAATTTAATAGAAATTGAAAATTAAATTAAACATCCATTAATATTTAAATAATAAGAATTTTGTGAAATTTTATTAAACACTAACATGGATGTAATATATTTTAATTTAATAGTTTTAATCATGTTTTGAAAGATAAGTCTCTTACCTTAAAAACATCTAGTATCCTATAATCCTTACCTTCTAGAACAATATAATTATATAAGTTATTTAATTTAATTAGATGAATTTTCATGTTCATCCCTTCATCAATATCACTTTTATGTTTTTTATGACATTAATATATTTATTTATTAAATAATTTATATTTATATAATAAATTTTGTGGATTTTTAGTTGAAAATCCCTAAAATATATTTGCTATGATTACTATGATCATACATGTCATTATTATATTAGAGCGAGATTATAAATACAAATATGAATATCTATTTTTTATATTAAAAAATTATAACCAACCACAATAATTTTTCATGAAAAATTAATCACATTGTTTCCTCGAGGTTCTAGTCCACACATATTCACTAATGTTGTTATCTATTTTCAAGACAGGAAATCATAATGAAAGTTCTATAGGATTTTTGGACTATCCCTTTGAATATTTATTTGAATATATATGTATTTATCCTTCATGTTTATTGTAGTTATTGGGTGTCTCGAGACACTAGATATTAATATATTATAAATAATTGAAGAGCATTGTGGTGGTGAGGGTCATTACAATCAGAGCTTCATGGAAAAGGTGTGAATGAATTGATGGGATGCTCTATGATTATCATGAGCTCCACAATCAGAAAATTGTCGTTGCACTTCTCGATTTTGAGAGAATTTCGATGGGATATTCTGAGATTCGCGATTGGAGCTGACGTGGCGCTAACATCGTGAGGAAGGTTTGAGGGTCGGGGGAATCGCCTATATGTACACCATGACCCCCTCGAGATAGGTAGGAGTTTTCTCAAAAAACAATATTTTTCTCTAGTCTCACAAAAGTGGTTTGCGAAGGTAGGGTGCTTCGTGAAAGCAGAGCTTCACGGTGGCTAATCCAACTCCGCGAAAGTTTTGAGCTCCGCATTGGCTCAGTTAGCATTATGAATGAAGATGCTCTATGATGACTTGAGATCCAGGACGACCTAAGCTTTACGAAGGCTCGTGATTCGCAAAAAGGATGGTGCTTCGTGAAGGCTTGTTTTAGGTTCGAAAATTGGGAGACTCGCAAAGTGCGGTGCTTGGTGAAGGCACTACCCAAAGGTTGTTGCTTAGTGTTTAGGGTCAAAATGGTATTCATCAGTGGATGAAATTTCGACATCAATAAAGCATATTCATATAGTGGAGGATGCATTCATCAGTGTTAATGAAGAGACCTACTGTTCTATACACATTGAGTGGATCTTTTGAAGAAGTTGTGAGCTCACATCAGTTGAGAGAGCAGTGAGATCTCAATTTTTGATTGGTTGTAAACCAGGAAGGACAGTGATTATGCATAAAACATGTAAATAGTAGTGTGCTTATAGTGGATTGGAACATCGGCACACTACCAGTGTATGCTCCTTGGACGTAGCTCAGTGGAGGTCAACTGACTAAAAATTGATGTATCCTGTTTATTCTTTAAGGTTTATTCATACTCTACATCGAGAATGATAGGGAAGAGGGTTTTGTCTTACAGCAAAAACAGATCAAAATATGTTGTTGTTTTAATCTTTCATACCCCAATTCACCCCCTCTCAAGATATCTAGCCTAGTGGACCCACCAATAATTATATATTTTAATGCACATACATGCATAATTTTGGTTTTCAATGTGTTTCTTATTGTTTGAGGCCCCATAGGAGAAATATGATACCATGGTTATTTATTGAATATAGGTTTTCACTATAATGTACAAATGGTTGGTTACTTCTAAACAAATAACATAGGTGTCCCTTGGAGGGTGTGTTTAATAAAAAAATTATTTATTTATTTTATTCTAAATGTCCTAATATTTTACCTTCTTTATTAATAATATACTATATAAATTCACTTGGACAATCCATACTACCCTAGATGATTGGGGAGTGAGAGAGTAACTCAATTGGAACTCAGAAACATGGAATGATGATGAATGATCATGAAATTATGAGGTAGATGAATAATGTAGTGGGATAGTCATATTCATAATAGGTGGAAAAATATTCACCAATTATTGATCCTTAACCAAGGAAAAACATTATTTATTTGTTTAAAATATTTACAATACCATAAAAATTCATATATTATTATTTTCTTATTTTAAAGAATATTATTCTCAACATCTCTGTAATCTTTCATTAATATTATCATACTGATAAATCATTTTTCACCGTAATATCACACCTATGTATGATGTTTTCATTTTTGTTTGTTTAGCTCACACAGAAAATGATCAATTAAATTTTATCATGTTCATCAGCATTTTCCTATGGGGTCATGGTTCTAGCTCCTTTGGTCGGGGAGGGGGGGTTCGAGTATGATCGAATCGCGAGATTCAGGGTTGATGTGTGAACGATGCATCCGATTTTTTCTGATGGATTGTATTTTATTTAAGGATTTTGTGATGCATCCATGGATTTAGAATCTGGATTGATGAAGGAAGTGGCACAAAGTGATAAGTGGAGCCGTTTTTTGTTTTGAGTTCTATAATCGTGCCACCAACTATAGATTAGGCACCAACAACAATAGATATGAGAACTAATTGAAATATAATATGGAAATAGTGTAGGATATGTAAAAGTGATACTTTGGATCACATTCCTTGGTTTGTACAAAACAAAATCCGACTTCACACACTATAGTCAAGGAAAATTAATTGTGCAATCAATTTGTGGTGATGACTACAGTTTTAGGGGATATAATGATCACAATCCATTTATAAACTCGTATATGTTTTATGATATGATAAAATTCAATATTCCACATTAAGAATACAAAGGAATGCATATGAAAGTAACATGGTCTCAAATACTAGTATAAGGCAACCACCTAATTCTCAAACCCGACTACATACTCATGTATTGGTCGTAGTACATGATCATAGTACGATGAACACGAGCAAGGAAAATCTATATGGGAATGGGTAGGATCACATTCATAGTACTTTGGATTCTGAGACACCTTTTGTAGTACTATCTCTTTTTGTGTGGTACTGAATATCTAGTTAGTCGATTTTCTGGTAGCACATGCCCAGGTTTCTATAAGAGGTCACACACTGTTAGACCAAAGGTGTATGACATATACATTTCTAACAGACTTCCACATTTTTTCCCACTTATTTTAACATAATTTATTGGTTGAGGAGTAGTATATACTTAGTATTTATTGTTGTAAAGAATGATGATTTTGAGTGTAGTGGATTTTGAGACATGACATGAGGTTTTTTGATCATGAAACAACTTCATGTGATGTTTGAACTATATTGGTGAATAGGATAGATCCCCATAGAGATGTCTGGGATGGTAACCCACATTCAATAATTACCTATATGCCCACCCTATACTCATTGGTACTTCATGTCCATCTATGGGGTGGGTCCTCTTTCCAATAGGGGTACACCTTAATGCACTAGGGCGTAGGTCCTCTATATAATGAGGGGAACCCCCCCCCCCCCAATGCACTAGGATACATATCCTATATGTACTGATTGGATCCTCACTGAAACATTATGGTGTCATTCCCTTATCCACTGAATAGTACCCCCTAGTGCACCACAAAAAATAACACCCTATTTTAGATTGTAACCCCTAGACTATAGAGAGTAGGGTATAAGTTTGGGTGATCGACATGAATCTTATTTAGAAATAAGAGATGATGGGAATAAAATCTAACCCTATAGAGCTGTAGGAAGACACTTTATCATGAACATTAAATTAAAATATAGATCCCAAGTATCCCTCATATAATTTTCTATAGGATCATATATATATATATATATATATATATATACTCATCAGGAAAATTTACCAACATTATTTTTATTGAGATGACTTCCATTTTATCTATCAATTGGTCCATTGGGGGTTTAGGGGAGTCCTACTCGGCCTTTATATTCTCACTACTGCATGGGATTTTCTCAAACATGGAACATCTTATGTTGAATACATGTAGTTTGGTGGTTAAATCAGTGGGGATTAGAGATACATTGCTAAATTTACCATGGGTGGTTTTCCGACTGGGACATAATGGTTTGGGATATCAATATTTTTTTTCTATTTTCCTCTTTTTTGGACCATACTCTACTACTAGATGTACGTGTATTTTTTCCTTTAAACATTGACATTTACTATAATAATATAATATATTCCATGTAGGTTATTTCATTCATTATTATACACTTTACATTAAATTATTTCAATTATTCATGTACATATTTTCATGTAGACCATTGGGTACATGAATATAGTAGCATTTAGTTTAGGAATATCATTTTCATTATGCCTTTCCAATTCTTTTTTCCATCCCATAGCCTATTGAAGGTGGGATTGGGGTTATCGAACACGATCATCCACTAGCTAGGTGGGCCTTAGATGGTCAGGTCTTGATTGTGTGGTAACTAAGGTAGGTTAGTCCTTAGGTTGGTGAATAGATTTACCCATGATGTTAATTTTTTTTATAATTATGGAAGTATTGTTAGAGTGACATGAGTTCATATTTTATGCCATGAAACATAGTTTTGGTGTAGTGGATGATGTATCAATTCACCAGGACACTGCCCACCTACTTGTGGACTTGAGATACAAAGACATTGGTTTTAGGGAATATTGGAAGGAATATAAAATAGGATTTAGTCAGTTGAAAATTATTTTCTAGTTGATAACTAATAAAAATTCAAATATAAATGTGGTATATCATGATAAAATTTTGTATACAAACATAAAAAGGATCATCAATGTTATTGATACAAGATCATGATAGTGATCCACTGGGATATTAGACCTTAGTTCTTGGGCCAACACATAATCTGTTTTCAACAAAAAGGTAGGGATCCATTCAAATTATCTTTGAGCAATTGACAATATTTTCTCTTTAGGATGAGGATGCCTACATATTAGTATTCTACATGAGACCTAGTGTCAAAAATAGCCATTGTTGGATTGCGATCCAGATATAAATGTATTGGTGTATTGGAATGATTCAAGGATCCATATATTTTATCATGTTAAATACCTAAGTAATAAAATAGTTACATTTCTATCCAACCTTTTCCATAGAGAAACAAGTTACATGTGGTGTCTGATGATGCCGACCCAAGATGAGAAGACTCTATCAAAGGATGATTTCCAATAACTATTTCATGATGATTAATTCCCTCTATACATGTGATCCATATGGTTTAAATATCTTATTTAGATGCATTATTATGTGATGTTAGTTTATGAGTGTAATGTGACCTTCTCATACCTCAAATGCTACGCCTTATACATTTTGTAGGATATTATCTTCCAATAAAGGATGTTCCAATTTGTTTCTCTACATATACATTAATTCTACTATATTCTTCCTTTGAACATGTAATTATGATGTTGTAATAGATCAAGATCTATTAACATGGATAATCCAATAAGAGGGACGTTGAATGGCTAGATCCAATAGTGGTCCTCAATGGGGGATGTCATCTATAGTAGCTAGTAGGTACTAGTAATTTGGGTATTAGCGAAGGAGACTCTCCTATCTTTGAAGTTTGGAATGTGATGATGATATTTGTTTATTGTTGAGGTCAAAAAAATTATATTTCATTACCCTATGTTCTATAGAGGTTAGGCCACAAATGGATATAATTCAATGGAATTTTTGGCGCATTGATCATAGATTTATTTACCATGGAAAGGGATGCCCCATGGGAGGAATTAAAGGTATATGATAAGGTATAGATCTAGAGGGAGGAGCATCTGGGGGATTTTGAATCTATGAGCTACATATGGCACTACAACACTGAGTCCAAGTCTAGGAAAATTGGTCTAGTGGTTGAGGCCATGGGAGACTACATGATATAGAGGGATATAACTTGTAATCCTATGATATGATCCAAGGATTGGTCTATGTCTTTAATACTCTTACTGAAATACATGATGAAAATTTTTTGGGTCCCTAATTTAGCTCATGACACCTTATGCAAGAGTTAAATATCCCCTTCATAGCATAGCCCAAAATCATTTTCAAGAGAATCCAGCTGGCTTAAATTCATTAATATCACTTATCTATTAGCAATGAGAAACATTTATTGGTGGGTAGAGTTTTTCATGGGGAAAATTGGTAAAAATTATGAATCCTTATGAATTAATCATGCGTACGGACTCGTTTTATATGGATAATTCTCATATTTACTATCATCCCATACGAGTAAGATGAGTTCAGACAGATGGGACAAGATTCTCATTGTTGGGTGAGTTGTATGTAATTACTAAGTGAGTGGGTCTTTTGGTATGGAAGAAGAAACTCATCACCCATCATATGTTGTATATACCTCATACTATAACAAGATCATCTTGATTAATGGTTTCTCTATTTTTGGAGAACAATATAGATGTATTTATTGAATATGTTTTAGGGAAACCTCTTATTTTGTAGATGGACTTATGTATTAAATTCTACCACTAGACTAAAATGATATCATCTATGACATATAAAATGTCCCCTACCAATTTTTTGGAGTTTATTGGATTGTCCAAGGACCCTTTATAGTTGTTATGTCACCCATAGCAGCCCAAGATTTTTCATGAAAACTGAAGATAGAATTGTAAGGATTTATTTTGATTATAAACACCTAAATAAGGTAACAACAAAGAAAACATACCATATCCTAATGATTGATGTCTACTTCAACTACTTTAGAGACATTAGTTGTCTCTCATGGATTGATATATCTTCTTGACTACAATCAGTTGATGGTTTTCAAGGATGATATTTCAAATAGAGAATTATTATGTATCCATCAACAATTTGAGTTCCTGGTGATTCATTTGGGTCTAAAATATTCCACTATAAATTTTATATCAAATATGAACATGACCAAATGAAAATACATATATCATTATTTGGTTTTATTCATTGAATACATAATCATTCACATTGTGTCATAGGATGGTCTTACAGTGAACTTGAGGATATTCATAGATGTAATCCATGATAAACTACATTATGGTGTGATTTTGAAGTTCAATTTTTGGATCCACTAGTTTAAAATTTTATGTAATTGAATCCTTGAACTTGGTTTAGCTATGGATATGGTGAATTTCGATGTAATGGTTCAACGGGAGCCACCCAAGAGAGTGTTGTAGGTTCATAGTTTTCATGGATTTGTGGGGAACTTTAGGATGATTGTGGAAGGATTATCCTTGCCTAAAACCTATAAAAATTACATGTATAGAAAGAGTATATATTTACAATGACTCAATAGGGTCAGAGATACTCCGAGGAGATAATGATCAGTCTAAATAGTGCTTTTCTATTGAGACTATCGAATGATGCAGTAGTAAATATAGTTTATTGTGTTTCTTTTAGAGATGGTATAATATATGTGTTGATGTAGAGGCACAAAATGATATCATATGAGTCAAGGTACTTGCTATATGAGACAATATATGATACTCACAAACTGGGGTTGGTAATGATAGTCTTCATTATAATGATGTAGATGCATTATCTATTTGTTAAGAACAATTTTTTTACTCCAACAACTAGAGAACAAGGTATATCTTAACTAATATAGACCTAAACCTGAGGCAGATAAATTATTTGGAGATTCTAAATTAATATTACATCAAGGTAGTGTATTCTCCATCGAAGGGAAACCAAGAGTTATATTCTTTTAGGACGAATTACCATAGTCTCATGATTAATAATTCATATGAGTAGTTGCATTATTTTTTGGTGACCTTGGGGGAAGAGTACAGTGTGGGTTTTCTTCATTTGATGGTGGTGATTTTTCCACTTCGTTAGTGTGTGAGAAATTCCATATTATTAGACATCAACTCTAACTTTCTATGTGACAAGATTTCCATATGATACATAGAACATCAATTTTAAAGAGTAGGGGAGAACATCCTCCTTTTTGAGTAAAATAATTTTGTTTTAGATACGTTGTAAGAGTTGGGGATGAGAGAGTTTTTTAGTTATCCCTTTCATATATATCCTCATGTTTTTATTATTTACAAGGACCTTAAGTGGATGTTTTGGGGGATTATATAGGTATTATTTATTCAATGTTCAACTATCAATGTGTAGAATATTATTATTTGAAGGAGGAGCATCATGTTTTGACAGATTTAACATATCCTATTGCATTCATAGAGTAGAAATGAGAGTTATATACATGCATATTGTGTTGTATAATCCATAGATATCGATATTGAAAATTTCTATATGGGTTATTTTGGACAGACATAAAATATAGGTAGAGTTATTTTCCACTAGGGGGAAGAGTTCGGTTAAGAGATTGGTGAAACTGTGAACTTAAGATATCATTCAGCTTCTTAGTGTACCCTACATGATTGAATTTGACGTTGAATCTTGGTTCAAATCAATTTTGTTGAGAGTCTAACAAAAGGTCTTTGGAAACCATTTTAAGATTAGTATAGTGTTTCACCCAAATACTTATTGGTACACCAAACAGAGTGTCCATGTAGAAGAGGTTATGCACAGTTATTTTGTGATAGCCCTCAGCTATTCATTAATGTGAATCTCCTAATTATAAGGATTAGAGTGGTTTACCAAATAAAACATGTTACCATTGAGGTTCAATTGGCCATTAATGATCCATTGGATGGTTGATGAGGTTTCATACCTCCGATCATTAACCCCAATTGTTCCAGGTTCATGTCATCCCGTAGGTGTCTCTACATAAGAGGTATGTTCATGACTCTAGGACCATTATTTACTTTGGGAAGATGGTCCTTGGGGATAGGTCCACCTTCTCTGATCACTATATAATGTTTGAGTATCAGTATAAGAGAATCCTTTTATAGGGGTAATATACCATTTGTTTGTGTTCATTATCAATACATGAGTGTGTAGTAGAGCTATAGGGAGAGAAAAGTGATATGCATACACTACGCCACATCCTTATTTGTGTATGTTATTCTATAGAAGTTGAAAACACATGATGGAGGGAGGGATTTAATGAATTTTATATTCTTAGATAAGCCATTTGAATATTTCTTTGTATACATCTACAATTATACTCAGAGTTGGCATTATTTTGGGTATCTAAGGACACCATAAATTATAATACAAAAAAATAATAACCCATTATAACACATAACTGCACATCACTTCTGATTTAGGTGGGTTTCCCTTTATTTGAGACCTCATATGTTTAATCTGATACAACTTTTGATACCCAAATATTGTTTTTAACCATGGAGTGACTAACATTTGTTATCATCAGTTGTTAGGATGATGTTTCCATTTGATGGTGTCTTTAAATCAAAACAAATAATTATATATTACTTACTATTTTACCCTTTCTATAAATATTCTCCAAATTTAACTCTCTTTGGTTTTCTTACTAACTATGGGAGACTAGATAGTGTGTGGGGAGATCCATTTGAAAAAAATAGCATGGATTGAAAATGAATGATCATAGGATCCCGAAGAAAATGAAATATAAAGTCAGATCCCCTAATGCAATATAAGATAATACATTCCTCACCAATTCCAAATCCTTACGTGAGGAAAGAGACATTATTTATGTAATTACCCCAAAAATACATTTCAATAATGGTTTGATAATTGACTATTTATTTAATATGTGGTATAAGATTCATTCAATGAGCTCATTAATTTTTAATTAATATTATGGCACTAATAAATTATTGTTGTTCCATTTATTCTCTTTGGGTTCTATAATTTTGTGATATTTGGATAGGATTTCCTAGCCAATGAAATATTCAATTTTTTCATGATAGTACACCCCCATCATTCATTATATTCAGTTTTATTGTACCATAAGGACGTTTTTTTAACATTTATTAGATGCATTTTATCATAATCAAATGAATAAAATCATGGTGAATGTGAAAATTATGTGTGGGATAGTTTTTTCAGATGGATAGATATAGATTGTGTGTTGTAGGTAATAGCTCCTTGGATTTTGTTATAAGGTGATGACAAAAGTCGGGAGGGGTGTCAAATAGAGCCGTGTATGGTTTTGGTAACTATAACCCAGCCACAGATGACTATATAGCATGGGAAACACTACATATAAGAAACTAGGACTGATTTGAGGTGTAAGTAGTGGATGTATAAGTACATTGAGATGTGTGAAGACATTTTTATTTTTGATGAAAACCCCTAATACCTTGAATTTTGACTAGTAACACAAGTTCTGTATTCTCTTGGAAGATGAATCTAGGGGTTCATTAAAGATAAAGAAAATAATAAATATATGACACCATACATTCCATGTGAACCGATGATGGAATCCTATAATTTAATATAATATTACATGGGGATGAGAATGACCAACAATGTGGGCGTAACCATGAGTATGCAGGCACAACCAAGTACTCGAATTCATTCATGTATATGGAATTGTCCAGATGTAAATGGGAATGACTAGATATAAATGGAATGGGTAGGAGTACATGGTAAGACAACTGGAGGTGGAGACATGTCATTTTGTACTACATAACCATCCAATACATGTGATGATGATGACATGACTATATATCCAATAGATGTCACATGACATGTGACCACACATGTATTTAGTGTGCATTACTCAAGGATGTCCACCACATGAATAGGGCTAGTAAGTAGCCTTTCAATAGAAATTTTCTATGTAGATCATTATGATATCCTTCATAGTATATTTTTTGATATGATGAGTCACTAGCATGATTCATATTTCGACGACACATTGGTGATCAGGTGGGATCAACTGATAGATTCTAGGGTTGGAAACCCCATATCAAACTAGAGATTATGTCCATATATTCCTCTCTCTTCACTGAGTAATAGCTCCCTATAACATCAGGAATATTTCCTATATCACCTCAGTGGTACCCCATATCATAGTAGGGAAATTTATTCTATCATGTGAATGGTACCCCACAATACACTAGGGATTCGGTCCTCTAATTACTGAGTGATTCCCCCTAACTCACTAGGGCATGTGTCTTATATCATCTTAGAGCCCCCCCAATTCACTAATGTGTGGTTAATCTATCTAGTTAGTTGTAAACCCCAGATTCACTGGGTGATAAGTCCAAAAATGGATATTATGCTCCCTACACTATGGAGCATAGTGGGAAGGTGTATATCCTACACATGAATCATGTTCCAAAAAGTAATATGATGAGAATCCTTGATACACCCTTACAGAAGCAGGCAGCCTCATTATACAGAGTTAGGATATGAGAGGGAGATACCAATGTATCAATTAATAGTTTTTATGACCATATATAAAGTTGGTTTTCCTTATTTATTTATGATGAGATGACTTATATTTTTTCTATCTATTTCTACCATTTTAATTTTAATGGTGTGCTGCTAGGTATGTATATTCTCACCCTTCTATGGGATTTTCCCACATGTTTCATGTCTTATTATGTACATGGGTTTACACAAGATGTTATATACGTTTTATTATTCATATGTAATTTTTCATGTAGTTGTTTTGGTTTATGAATACATGTACATTAGTCAGTGGCCTCCCAATTCACTTATTCCTTCCTTGCACTTTTTATAGCCACTATCATATTAGAGGCGTGCTTTAGGGTTTTCACACCCATCCTTCCACCGACCAGGTGTGACCTTGAGGGTTGTGACCTAAATCGTATGAAAATTGAGGATAATTTTTTATTAAAGAATGATAAATATGTAATTAATATAAATTTTTTAAAATTAACCTATCATAATATTCATCCTTCTTTTATGGTGATGAAAATGAAAATCATCACTTCGTGGGGGTGGTAATCCCTATATAATAAGGATTTTTGTTTTATTTTTTCAAAATAATTGAAAAGTAGATGAAAATGGTTTTACCATTATTATAATAGTGATTTATTATATTGAATATACAAATATAATTGGTTTATCATGATAAAGGAATATTTGAAGGAGGCTGAAGAAATAAATAAGCATGGAATATATTAGATGTGAATTATACATTATTCTTGGATAAACTCTTTTTATTACACCTTAATCCTTCTATGTTTGGTATTCTATTGAGAACAAGACATTTTGGATTCCAAGGTTGAGTTTGGGGAGATATTTTGGTAGGTATTAGTTAAACTATAGTGCTCATATTTTTTGAGGAAGAGATTAGAGGGGGATCCTTTCCATAATTGAGGGGAGGGGAACTGTTGGAATTAGTTAATGTATTAAATTAATAGAAATTATTTTTTATATTCAATTGTATCCAAACTAATATATATTGATTATTGGATGATTATGATTTTAATTCCTCTAATCAAAAACTATTTCATCATTTTAATTTATGTTTTCACCCATATATATTAGTTTTAAACACCCCAATTTTAATCCTATGGAAGATTATCATGACATTAATGTTTTTAATCTATTTGAGCCAAGAATGTTTAAAAAATTATAAAAGAGACCCTTAAGTGGACCTTGGTATATTTCTTAGACAATACACCATTCACTTTTCAAAAAGTTATATATGTATAAATTTTTAATCATTAAATAAATTACAGTTTAATATTTCATACCATTAAAGTCATTCCGGATACTATTCACATACATTGACATTAATATCATGACTATAGTAATGTATTTAAATTATTTTCTTTTTAAAACGTCACTAAATGATAAGCTTATCTAAAAATTCCATGGTGCATATTAGCTTCAAAAAATTTTATTTCCTTTAATGAGATATTCAAATTACTTTATTTAATGAAATAAAAAAGTCAATTTTTAAAAAATTATTTCTAACAATTCACTTAAAAATAATTCTATTTAGAAAAATCTGATTGAATAATTATAATATAATTTTAAGTTATTATATCATAAATAATATTGATTTTGTTAATTTAAAATTCAAAAATTTATAAAATATAATTTTTAAATCATTAGTATAATCTATAAATATCAATTTAGAGTGAATTAAATTATTCTAACATTGATTAGAAAATTTCATTATATACATTTTGTTAATATAACTCTATTAAATATAATTAATATATTTATATAAGAATGATTTTTTCTAATCAACATTACCTCATTTGTTATTGGTATTTTTTTCACTTTTTCTAAAATGTGAAATGATCCATGGATTTCATGTTTACCATATGAACTAAATTTCCCACCAAAATGACTAGTATTTACTTTGAATCAACCTTTAAAATGGTAATTGGTTATTTTGAAATAAATTATTTCTCTCAATATTTTGAGAATTTATATTTAAAATGAAAACAATATAAAATGTTACTTTTTTAAAATGAATTAAATATATTTCAAAAAGTTATTTATAAGTATGGTCTTACCCAAAGATAGAATGATTATATAAATAATGTTTTTATTTTCTTTTCTTTTTTAAATTCTACATGTTTCTATAAAATAATCTTTTATGATGAATCAAATGTCTTCTAACATAATTTACTAATAATTTAATATTCCTAAATTTGATATCATTCAAATTTTTTTAATCATTTTCTCTATAAATATCTATTTTAAATCAATCACTATTTTTTACAGCAATGACCATGTTTTCAATATCATGGATGAATTCAATATCATTTCTATTATATTTATAATTCTTGATCTATAAACCATTTATATGTATGCTATATATTTAATGTTGTTTATTATGAAAATAGTTTCTTTCAAAAGGGAAAATAATTTATTTTGTTCATTCAATATGAATAACTGTTGTTTTATAAATCATTTTTATAATGTATTATATTATTCATTTATAATAATAGGAATTCACAGGATGTTCACATTGAATGATTTTTCCAGTTAAAAATAGCATATCGATGAATCGACAAGTATCATGAGATAAAACATGTGCCTATATAATATATTTAGTTTCTATATAAAAATATATTTAATGAAATTCTCTTATCCAAGACATTGATGGTAAGATTAATGAAAGCATTCTATGGACATGATGAAAAAAACAATGTTTGAATTTAATCATTTCTGTTATAGATAATTTAGTTTCCATTATCCAGGTGATTTTTATATTGATATTATCCATTTATATATGTTTAAATAAAATTAATGATTTAAGGAAATGTGTGTTGATTATCAAATAATCCATATCTATTAACCCTTATTTACTCATTATTATTTCTATTGTACTTAACTCATAATGCCTAATTGAGATCACCCATCAATTGTTTTTTTGATTGGGGATAGGATGATCGATATTTTGGTTCATTTTATAGATTAATGAGTGTTTTCTAATATATGTTTTATATTTCCTGTTTAATATTATAATAAATTATATATATAATGTTTTTATAAATTCTAAAATGGTTGATCATTCATCAGGTGATGCTTATTTTTACATAAAGTTGTAGTAAATTAAGTATTAGATCATGGTTACAAGATTATGGATGTTACTGTCATTATTATATTTTTTTTATTAGGGTCCTTATAAATTATATTAATGGTAAAATTAAAATCAAGATTATTATTATATCTCCCAGGATTATTTGAGAACAATTTATGGATTTATATTCTAGGGTTCAATATTAATGATATATTTTGAGTAACTAATTGATTTCCATTATCTACAATAACACCTATTGGATGATAGGGAATGAATAACCATGTTAAATATATGAATTAACCAACTAAGAATATCAATACACTTGTTATTGGGGATATAAATATAAAACATATATTTGGAAAAAACACTCATGTTTTGATTAATATCCTTTCTTAAATAGTGAAAAATGGAGGAAAACATGAGTAATTGATCATGTGATTGTTCTTAAACAACTATCATATGTTATGAAAAACAATACAAACCTAAAAATTTTATAATATTAATATTAATTTAGAGTTTTCTTAATATTTATTTGAGAAAGTCAATGGAAGGGAAAAAATTCAAATATCTCATGGTCAATAATATGGGGTGAAACACTGCGGTAATTTCATAATGAGAACAAGGGTTTTTTATACGTTTGTATAAAATTTTTATCATTCCCAATATTAAAAAGGAAATAATGAATGTAAAATGTCATATGCACTGAGTATTAGGATATTGGCCATTGTTGAAACAAATTCCCCAAGTATTTAGGGTTACCTCAATAAATTATTTCATTTATGAAATAAAATAATACTATAATGATTATGAAAATTTTTAGATACAATTTGATACCATTCATGATGTTTTTTATGATAATCAATTAAACATTAAATTTTTAAAGTGTGTGTGCTGATTAAATGATTTTATATTTTAAATATTTTCTACATGAATGGAATATATATTGATCTTTTAAAGGTAAAATTCAGTCAATGTGAATCAATCATGGAAGAATGTAACCATTTGGGGTTTGAATTCAATCTATTAAATATTAAATTAGATAATATATTTTTATGATATAGTGGTTTTTATAAATTGTTTTTTGGTAGAAGAAAGAAAGGAAAAAACCATGTGTCTCTCTAATAATATTTTTTCTTATGCATAATATATAATAATAGATAATGGAAATTATATATGGAATTATATAGATCAACTTGAATGGATTATATATGAAAATTTTATGTATAATGAGATATTTATTGAAAAAATTGTATATGAATTTTACTATAGTTGTATGGAATAAAAAGTTGTTCCTTGATATTGTTTACTGAATTATGTTTTTTTTATTTGGTAAAAAATTATATTTTTGTATAAAATAATTAGGGAATTTAAATATATTAGTTATAATTATTTTAAAGATAAAAAGATGACTATTTTTGATGAATTAGTTACCAATGTATTCTGATTATCGATCAAAATTTATTCAAGAACAATAGAGGTGTATTAAATTAACATTCAATTACTATTACGGTTTATGAGGTTAATTTCTATAATGGTTTATTCTCATTAATTACTAATTTATTTTATGATATCCATTCTGATTTCATAATGTAAGAGTAAGATCCTGACAATGATAAAATATATACCTCAAATTAATTTTTTATCAAACTCATTTTAAAATGTTAATGAAGTGTTTTTTGTTAGTATAGTTGGTCTTAGTGGAGTCCCCATTTATTTGGATAATGTTTTTTTGCAAAAAAAAACAATCAATGAAAATTTCATTCCGAGATAACAATTAATTTATCCTTGCACCATAACCATGTGAGGTGGGGTTTCTTAGATATAGTTGAGGAGATAACTGTCACATGGGTTGGAGACTTTGCAATCCTTCCTAGACACTATTGTAGAAATGACTCCTTGGAAAAAGGTTAGTGCATGATATCCAAATAGTTTCTTTAATCCAAGCATATGTTAATGCCTGAGTGTGTAGCATAGAACCTCTTGGATATAGGGAGATTCATGGTTGGTGCATGATTTGTCCAATTATGTAGCCAAACTATTCACATCCTAAAAGTCTGAAAATATCTATTTTCCATATTAGATATATAGATCTTTCCAAATTTAACATATATTTTATCCACAAAAGAATGAGTGATGATCCTTAGATGTAACAAGCTTCATTTGTTTTAATCATACAATATTGGTCCCTTTGGAGTCCCATTTTTTTATTAAGGAGTCTTCAAGTATGTATCTGACTCCATTTGATTCTCTTTTTTAGTAGAGGCTTTGTTGGTTGTCTCCAATCGATTTGAGTGTCAGGAATCCTTTTTATTAGGGGGGGGGTTTCTTCTTTTTTTATGATATTCATGATAGAATCAAGTAATGATGTTAGACAGGTGATTGTCCATAATCATGAGGTGGGTGTTATGTAAGAGTCTTCCCATAGTATTCATGTTTTAAATTCTCATGTTTTTATTCCCATTTACTTCCACATTGCGATTTTGTATCATTTTATGAGAAAATAAAATTGGGAATGAAAATGATGTGAGAGACCCCTCAAGAACGCCAATACATCCTTTTATTTACTAATTATAATGTTTTGGCTACCCTTATGGTTCATAGATCCCTTTAAAATGATTAAATGAATTGGATAATGATGTGATTGAGAATTTATGAGTGTAAATGGGTTGAAAATATATTTTGAATGTGGGAATGGTTAAAGAGATAATTGAAATGTTTAAGTGCTAGATTGTGCTCATATTCCATTTTTTCTTATTCAAAATGAATTAAAAGGAATGGATATGCATTGACCTTGTTTTGATCATCAAAGAGAAATTCCCTTGTGAAAAGGCAGATTAGGAATTTTCTTAATAATTTCAGTGGTTTTAGTAACCCTCTTCTGAAATTTATGTTGTTTTTTTTAAAAAAAAGTAGAAAATTTCATAGTCCTTATTGAAATGTGTTTCATTTAAAAGGTAATTTGGAACTATGGAAAATCTTTTGATAAATAATGTAAATGAAATGGTTAAAGGAGGATGTTTAACTAAAAAAAGGTTTTGATAAAATTTTAATATACTTTTTATATTTAATAAATAATGAAATGGTTTAATTTTGAAGCATATTTATATAAGGTGAATGTAAGGAACCATCAAATTCATTAAAACAATAATGGTTTGTGATGGTTAAATAGGAAACTCTGAATCCCAATTGGATTCATGGGCTACTAATCCATGTCTTTTGACATGTTACTAATGTTTTTGGTATATTGGACTAATGAAACACACCTCAATTTTGGCCTAGCTAGACTAATGCTCCCTGCGCTCGAGTGCACCGTGCTTCTACTAACTCCATGGGTATGTACCTGACTTTTAATATCAAAGATGTGAGGGTCAAACATGGAGGTATAAATCATGGTTTGATACCTCGATTGATCTCCCTTATTTATCAACCCATAGATCCTATAATAACATGATTGAATTGTTTAACATGATATTCTGAAACTTGGTTATATACATTGACTAGAGCTCCTTATTTCTCAATCGCTAACCTCAATGATATAGGAAATGGGTTCCTAGAATGATCCTTATGGTATAGAAAAGTGTAAAAATGATAAATGGTTTTACATGTGAGTTATAATTGATAACCCCTATTTTACATGGTAGTTTATCGAATTATGGAAAGAAAGGGTATGATTGGTTGGATGACACATTGGGATTTAATGGATGAAATCAATATTCAATAAGAGTTTAATTGACAAACATGTTTCTTTTTCTAACTTATTTATTCATTAATGCTATATTTATCTTCATACACTATTTTTCATAATGGTATTTATTTCTTCATGTTTCTTTTTCTTACATTATTGTACTACCATCCTACTTAGTCCACCAGTGGACATGGGTTCCCAAGAATATGCCACTTCTTTTCTGGTATATGATTATGACATGAACTTGGTTTTCGGTTTATTCAAGGGATTATGGTTTGGAGTAAGGGATATCAAGAACGGTTTGGGACATGAGACCTTGTTTGAGATATTTTTATTGTTTTGGAATAGGATATTTTATTTGTATATCATTTAGACATGTGGAGTATACAATTAATTATTATATCATGTTTCCCTTTGGATATTTTTGGAATATTTTATTTTTTATTTAATATTCAATTTATACTAGTTTTATATCAAACTGTATTATTTCAATTATTTTTTAAACTAATAATAAGGTATATCCTCCCAATTTTCCCTTCATAGACCATCATTATCAGTTGGTATCCCCTTTCATACATGGTGGCATAGTTGAGTTTAGGTGGAAATATGGATCTGTGAACCAGTTATAGTGGCACCTAGTTCGGGGTGCTAAAAAGTAGTATAGGAGGTAGTAAGATTTTTATAACTATTTTTATGGGTATGAAGGAGACTAGGTCCTTTTTGGGGACTAGTAATGAGATTATGACTAGGTCGATGCACCCCACACATGGGGGAAAACCTGAATATTCTAGAGGTGAGAATGTATGTTCTATTTGTGTTGTCACCATTAATTTATATTTCCCTCATGATTGGTACACATTGATGTGGGTATATATGATGTGGTTTTATCTCATGGCTCGGTATGGATGATTGGGTGTTTGGGTTCATGAATAATGCTCGGAACATTAGATTAATATTTCATCCAATTAATTCTTGTGATTGACTTGTAATAGAAATGATACTTAACCAAAATATTATAGATTATTATTTTGAATAAATTTTTTCATTAGCTAGCACTGAATAGATTAAATGTTTTTTAATGTAAAATATGATTGTTTTAATAGTTAGGATACTTAAAGTGGAATGTGAAATTATGGGAAATTTAATTAATCTAAGGTGGATATCCCTTGAATCTAGATCAAAGGCTTTTTGTGGTAGTTTTTTGTAGTGATAATTTGTAAGTTTTGAGAGCTTCTATGTTGTGGTTTGGGCCCTATAGTGGGTCTTTACATCATAAGAAGTATTCATGTGGGTGTGTATCTTTGGTGTGAGAAATAGATTAATTGGTCACATGTTTAATTATTAAAATTCATAATTAATATGGTACAAAATTGACAATCATGAGTAGTGACTTTTCTATGGTTTGTTGGGAATCACTTAATGGGAAAGACAATGGATTTGGAAATCCATCTCGGGATGTAGACATGTGTAGGTGCCATCAGTAATCAAGGGTAACTTTGAACGAATTTAGCCTATTATTTTAGTTTCTTTGGAATTTGTGGAACTAGTAGATGATTTACTGGTGGAGTTGATTCCTTTTGTGTGCCATCATGATTCTATAAAAATCATGGTGATTTCTTAAATTGTTTTCTAAAGGAGTAACCTTGATTTATTATGGTTGGGTTTATGGATGGTTTCAAAGGGAAGGATCATTCGAGTGATTGAACCTATTGTGCCGATGTAGTTTGGTGTGGGAATTGATATTTACCTTGTAAATTTTAGTTGAGGGTGAATATATCATGGATTAATGGTTTGAATTTTTAGTGAAAATGGAAGTGTAGTTTAGTCGTGTGGTTGAACCTGGTGTGTGTGACGAGTGGATTAGATAGGTAGAGACATCAAGGGTTCTTAAGATAAAATGATTCTGGATTGGGAGAAGGCTTTTTTGTTTTCTTGAGTTGGAATTGATCATATTTTTTGTGATATAAACCTCATGATGTTCTAATTCAGGTTCATTGAATGGTTCTAATAAATAATATGACCCTAAGGATTTTTTTTGAAGTTCATTATGTTTGGAATGTTCTTCGATGTGTGATGATGTTGGCATATATGAGGTGGTGTCTTAAGTGTAACTGCATGTGGTTTTCTTGTGATGCCATGGTGATGAATGATGACTAAGAGTTATACTAGATGATTTTGGAAACATTTTTATCGATTGTATATATTGTGCAGATATTAGTCCCATATAGAGCGTTATGTCATAGTTTTTTTTATGAATAACCATGAGGTGTATTTGGATTTCTGTTGGTGAGTTATTCTTAAAACAAGGATCAAGAGTAGAAGAGACACATATAAAAAGTGATGCCTAAGGTCATTGATGATTTTTATTGGGTCATTAAATAGAGAGTTGAAGTCGGGAGTGGATGATATGGGTTTGTTTATGTCAACAACATATTGGGGTACTTCCATACTCAATATGATCATGCCCATAAACTTGAAAATGACCTTGGTAAACCAAAAGAGTATTGGATAAATTCCAATCCACACAAAGATTTTATTCTCTAAAAAGAAGGACCATATTGAAGTTTGTACCATTAGACAAGGTATGTGAATTTGGGTTGTGGGAGGTAAGACATTGGCTATTCGTGAGTTAGGTCCTTAAGATGGACTAGATGATGGAAACATACTCAGACGTATTTCAGTGGTGGTTGAGTGTGGGATGCGATGGTTGGAGTTTTTTGAGTGAGTTGGGTACAATGATATTACTAAGGTTGGGATTCATGTGTGGTTTACGATCTTGTGACCCTCATACTGAATAGATCACAGAACTTTGGAGTAAACCGTTGAATATCAGTGTGGAACCAATATTCATGTGAATAACTTGTAATGTGTATTACTAGATTACTTATGATGTTATATTTCAGATTTCAGTTTTTTATTTGGATTAGTTAAGTGTTGGCCTCAATATTTAGGTGTTTTTGAAATAAATGGATTGATATTATATTGGAGGAGTGTTTTTGGGTGTTGTATATCCCAATGATGGTATTGAGACAGTGGAGGATTTGAATGTGGAATATCACTAGGAGTTCGGTATTAAATGCAATGGGTGTGTTTGAGTAGTCGAGGAAAGCCTCACAACATAAGTGACTCGTGATTCGGTAACCTAGAAATAAAATAGTATTTAAGTACTAGCATGGAAAAGATGCGCTAGACATGAATAGCCTAATATGGGTTAATTTGTGGTATGGGTGTGGTGAGTATCAAAAAACCTATGACTTGTCATCATAAAAATAAAAGATTCAACTTGGAATGGTATCTTGTTTATAATGAAAAATGTACCATGGTTTTACTTGTTAATGGAGGCTGGGTGTTCTTTAACTCCAGTTATTTTTTAGTAAAGTGGATGGGTGCCAATTTTTATAGGTGCTCCCATGGGTGGATGGGGCTAGGACGTTGGGTGCATATAAGGGCTCCCTATGGAAGTGTGAGTTTTATGTTCTTCTATGACTTTTGAGAGGATGATTGAAAAAAATCTAAAATGGGTGGTTTTAGTCATATGCTTAATGTGGGGAGCACTATAAGACTAGTGGGTAACGAAACAATAATGACTTCATAATTTGGGTTTTGATGGACCCATGAAATCACCATCACGATGCTTTTCTTTTTAAAATGAGTGTTGGATTGGTTTTTACAGGATGAGTGATTGTGTTGACAGTTTCTATTAGTCTTTTTAATGTATCTAGATTTGGATGAGTCTGTTGGGAATTATATTCTGCACTAATGTGTGATGGGGAATGTTTTTTATATCAAATTTATCCTTAGTGTGATGCTGATCTTGGGTCACTACTAAAATTTTAAAACCATTGTATATTGGTTCCCATTATTTTAAGACATAATTTGTGGAGGGTAAATGGATAGTATAGTAAAAATAGATTCTTCAATATTGGAATGGTGTTATATACAGTGTTTTATTGTGTCAAAACTGATGATATGTTACGTTGGAATCATTATGGGGTTATTTTGGTCGATGATGGGTTTGAGTTTGATGCGCCCTTTGAGGAGAATTAGGTTCATGTTGTGCATCACAATAGGGAATGTTCAGCAAGGTTGAGATGTTTCTTGTAATTGAGTGATTTGAAATAAAAAATTTTATCTTGTGAAACATGAAATTGAGTGAATTTCATAGGTATTATAAATTGAAATTTTTTTATCATGGATGACATATAATTCTTCAGAATGCTACACAAGGAAGAGTTGTTATATGGTGGGGATATTTTATGATTCTGAACCTCATATAAAGTATTACCGAGTTTAAATTTTCATTAAAATAACTTTCAAAAGGTAAATGTCATACTTTTTGCATAGTATGATTGGTCTCAATGGTGTCCCATGGGTTGAGGAAGTGAAATTTTAGAAAATAAGCCAAATGGTGTAAGTATCACAGTTGGTGAAATGTTAGTCTAACCATTCATCATAACTATGTGGGATTGGTGTGTCTTGGTCGTAGATGATGAAACATAACTTTCATGGTTCAAAACCCTTGTGAGAATTTCTATACACTCATGTGACCATGGACCTTTATAAATCGACATACATACAAGATCCATATAGTTTTTCCATCCTGCGTGGATGGCCCAGTCGAATAGTGTGGCCTTGTCCCCTCTTAAACATATGAAAAAACATGGTTCCCACATGGTTTCTCTAGCTATTGGGCCAAACTGTGTGCCTCATAAAATTTGGTAATGTGACTTTTTTTCATCATAGGATTTATGGTGCCTCCCCAAAATTTCTCCCACATTCAGCCCTCTATAGCATTTGTAATGAACTGGGAGCTATCCCATCCTCCATGGTGTATTATCCTAATATAAATGGCCATTTATAATACCATTTAATGTGAATAAAAACAATTTTTAAGCCTATGAATTAGTTTTTTTTATTGTATGTATAATTGGATATTTTATTTGTTCTACTCTATTAGAAGCTCGTGAATGATAATTCTAGGGGTTTATCATAATGGTGCTTAAGGTATTGTAGTTCGAATCAAGGCATGAGGATGGATGCGTATTTTTTTTTCAAAATCATGAGGAATGTAGTCAATATAATTTTCCCATACCCTTAATTTTTTATATGTTCTTGATTATGTCCTCGTAATCTTTATTTCTAAACTTTTGTATCTTTGTATTATGAATCTAAATTAGGCATAAAATTGAAGTGTGAGGACCTTTAATGTCCCCATTTGTTTTTTTAATGAATGTATACCAGATTTAGGGCTACACATAGAGTATGAAAATCCCTTGAAAATGATGAAATTATTTTCATAATGATGATATAGAGAATTTAGGATGGAAAATATTTTTAAATTATATTTGCAAAGTGGGAATTTATAAAGGGATAATTTAAATGATTTATTTCTAGATCTTATGAGAATTCTTTGGTGGCTTGTTTTTAATGAATTATATAGAACAGATAAACATTGTAAAAAAATTCAAATAGAAAGAAACATTTTTAATGGTATTATTAAAATGTTTTAATGATGTCAGTTGTTATAGTATGCTTCATATAATGTTTTAGGTGGAATTTTATAAAATTATGAAAAATAGTTAGGTCCTTACTGAGATGTGTTTGGTTTTTAAGGTCCATTGGAACAATGCTAAATTTTTTGAGAAATAAAAAAATAAAAATGCATAAATGAGAATGGTATAGTGTTAAATGGTTTTATAGAACTTTTGAAAATGGTTCATATTTGATAGTGGATTAAATTATTTTATTGTAATGCTTACTTTGTTACTCTGTATGTAATGAACTAGATAATTGATTGAAATCAGAATGTATGTGGATAGTCAAACATTAAATGATGAGTCCTTGATGGAATCATGGATAGAGGTTCCTTATTTTAAAACCCATTAAAATGGTTTTGGGATGTTAAAATTATGATCCAATATATTGTTTCTGGTGGTCTAAACTGATTCTCCCAACACATGAGTGCACTCTAGTTTTCAAGAGATTGAATAGTGATCCTTACTTTATGGGTATGGATATTGAATTACATGTCATGGATGGGTTGGTTAGACACATATTTATGAATACCTATTGGATACATAGAATGATGACCATGGTTTTATACATATCAACTCTTTAATAACTAGTTTTTATGGTCAAAAAAGTTATTTTGATACATGGTAGGATACATGGACTAGTTCTTTTTTATTACCAACATTTGACCAATGTTAGGTAAGAAATGGGTACCTAGACTGATAATCCATTGAAATAATAATTGATAAAATGAAAACTGAATTCCCCTTTTCATTAATATTTTAAACCCTTGTGATATATGTTTTAGTATCTCATCATCGATGGAATGTGATTGATTGGCTGGAAGAAACATTGAGATTTAATGGTTTAATTTTTTAATAAATAATTTGTTTAATTGAGACATTTGTATCATTTTCTACCTTATTTGTTCATTAAACCCCAAATTATCTGTATACACTATTGTTTAGAGTTGTATTTTTTTTCAGAAACAATCATTTGTACCTAGATGAGTTGAACTCATACCCCACTTCAATCTCCATGAAACTTGTTTACCCATGTTGATGCATCTAGTTTTCCTATTCAGGTTCTGGGTACAAACCTTGGTATTGGTTTATATTGTGTATGATGGGTTTGATAATGGGATCCCAAGACCATGTTGGGACTTAGGATTGTATTTGGGATATGTTAATGGTTTTGGTATGGGAGAGTTTAATTGAATGTTTATCTAAAATGATGTCTATATATATCATTATTGAATGATGGTTCCCTTAGGTAATTGTTTTCATTTGATGTTTTTTATGCCATTTTATTATTATAATAGTTGTTATATATATTTACACCATTTTTTCTGTTATTAATATTATAATAGAGTATAATATCCCTATATTCCATCCATAGAAATTCACTCGTAGATGGAAGCCTCTAACACGTAGAGAGGCACACCTAACACCACGAAGAAATCCACATTGGGGAACTAGTAATAGTGGAAATTGGGTCAGGGTCCAATTGGAGGAATAAATATTCATATTTTTTTTACAACATACAGATCACTAAAATTTTATTTTATTGTTTTAATCATAAAAAATTAATCAATCTCATGATGATACACATCAAAGGATGACATCATACTTATAGGATGGAAGGAAATCAAGTAAGTAATTTTTTTCATATCTTTCAATTAAATTAGAGAATGAATTTATAGAACTCAAATAAAATTATTTTAAATCTATCCATTATTATATAGTCTTTATCACATAACTACCATGGTATGTTTTAAGAAACTCATTTTCATGTATTTGTCTTATATATGAACATACATAGAATATTTCCTTGTTATTACATATTAATTAAATTTCATTATAAACTCTAGTTTCCTTTTTATTAATATGTAATGATATATTGATTTTATAATAGTCAAATTAAATTTTAAATGACTAAATATCTATATGGATGAGAGAATATAATTCCTCATGATTTTAGTTTACATTAAAAGAGCACTATATTTGATAGTGTACACCACATGTATCCATGAGAAAAAACGATAAATGGAATAATATTATTAGATATTATTTTAATAATATACCCATTTGGTTGTTGTTTTTGAATTGGAATAATTATATTATAAAATTCATGTAGACATATTTCATTAAAATCATATATAATCAATCATGTATTTATTATCAAATTTTTAATAATTTTATAAAAAATTTTTTATTGGTAAAAGAAATATTTTTATATGATTCGTTATATGTGTCCAATGAATTTTTATTACTATTAATAAATTATGAAAAATATATAATTATATTTTATTTCTTTAATAATTATTTGACCTTAATAAAAATATGATTATTTAGAATGTAATGTGAATAATGCCATTCTAAGCTTCAATAATACATTTTCTAAAAAATTAAATTTATTTCATTTTCTAGATAATTATTATAATTAGATTTTACCACTTTTATAAATTTTATTTAAAAATGGATTAAAATTTTTATATCATCATCTCACCTTATGTATACAATGATTCATTGATTTTTTTTCTAAAATGGTGAATTTTGATGTGGGTAGTAAAATATAAAGATTTTATATATAAAAAATGTCAAATTTATGAAATTATAATAGCATTAGAATAAATAAAATGTAAATGATAACTTTTTTTATTAAAAAATTATATCTAAAAAGTAAAATATATTTTATCCAAATATATTATTGTACTTTGAAATATATAGTTAATTTTTTCGAAATATATATAATTTTTCTTGTCAAATAATAAATGTCTTTTGATCTCCACTCTTAATCAAGTATTTATAAGGTAACTTTTAATTTTTATATATTTTTAAATATAAATAAGTATCCAATAATTTTATGAAATCCAATAAATCCCATTTTAATGATCATTATACTTTTGTCATTAAAATATTATTTATGGTTAAAACATATATTTTTATAAAAAACAGTTTTGGAACATTTTATGAAAATATATTAAATATAATTTCCTTTGTTTATAGGAGTTCAATATTGTAAAAGGAATTCCATGATTTTAATTATAAAAATTTATATCAGGTGAAAATTTAAAAATTATTTTAGGTCATTATTATTATTATTAATGGAAATTATGTATCACAAGAGTTAAGGGTGAACTGAGTTAAAACAATTGAAAATAAATGGTAATGTTTAAATATAAAAAAATTACATAACATCCTTTGATTATTGTTTTTATAATGCCCCTGTAATCATATTTGTGATGAAATTTTGGGGCCAATTTCACATGAAAATAAATTTTTATTATTTAAACCTCTTATGTAATTCCATGTGTGTCTCTCCAAACCCAATTAAAATAGTACCTCTCCAGATTTGATATTAAATAAATGATCACATTATCATATAAATTACCCAAAAATACCTAGAATCATTTACTTTATTTAGGAGACCATTTTTAGGACATAAAACAATACTAAGAAGGAATAAGGTGTATGAAAATGTAGGCCATTCAACGAATAAGTAATTATCTAACCCTACTATTTCAATATATATTTCCTCTTATACATCATCCAAATATGTTCTTTCAATCCTAATATAATGAATATATGATATATAATATAATGAGTTTTTATTTACATTATGTGAAAAAAATAAACCTCGATTCTATTATATGAAAAACAAAAACA
Source organism: Viscum album (assembly GCA_963277665.1). Classification (NCBI taxonomy): domain Eukaryota; kingdom Viridiplantae; phylum Streptophyta; class Magnoliopsida; order Santalales; family Viscaceae; genus Viscum; species Viscum album. The sequence continues at coordinate 169,143,755 of OY728151.1, forward strand.
TCACTCAGGTGTTAATATGACATACCATCTCAAATTTGTGATGTAATTTATTTTCCATCGCCGATTCAGATAGATAGATAAAACGGAAAATCAATTGAATATTTATTATATTTATCAAATAATTAAGAGTATATTATTAAAATATATCTTCCACCATATTACCCTTCCCCTTAATGGTATGTGATAACATCCCTCTTACAAATGTGGGGACTACAAACTCCATGATGGGATGTGAATAATTTTTTTATTACCAACATTCATCAGAAATATTAAAATTTATTATAATGAATAAATTATATATTCTTAAAATCATTCAAAAAAATTACATGGTGGAACCATTTAGTTTCACCTTTAACCATTGATAATAAAATAATGTAATTTTGGAGATATTAGTCGAACAACCTTAAATTGTCGATGAGGGTGATAGAAATTTAACAAATTCATTTCAAATTATTTAAAAAGTCCCCTAAAATGGAAGGACTATGTAAGAATGATAATCAAGTATTTATAAAATATAAATTCATAATATTATAGCTTAAAATGATTATTTCTATTTGAATACCCAAGGTATGGGTACTTATGTATTTTTCCACTTTAATGAGTCATGTTTTTATAATGAACCTAATTTAATTTATATTCTATTTTAACAACCCCATTATATAATATAAAATTAATTACAATTAATTCATTTTCATTAAAGATTCAATTAATGTTAACACTTTAAAGGGATATTATTTCACTAATTTTTAATATAGTATTGAATTTTTTGAAATATAAATTTATATTGGTATTGTTTATGTTCAAATTTCCATTGGGACAATTATATGATCTTAATAACATAAACTGATACTATTTTTCTTCCACTGTTGTTATGAATTTGGATTTAATTTTTATTTTATAATTTATCGCTTAATGGATCATTTAATCATCATGTGACGTACTACTATCTAAACTTCATTTATTGTAATATTTATTTTAATATATTCCATATATAATATTTTTCTTCCATTTTGAGTTACATTTATTTGTTTTCCATATTATTATTCTCTAAATTCCAATGATTTTTACACTCATTTAAAACCACATTTGACATTATTTATATTTATTTAAAATAATACATATTTTTTTTTACAAATTAGTCATTTCTAAACTTTTAACAGAATTGTAATCAAAATATTTATTTTAATATTTACCACATGAACAGATATTATATATATCATGAACAATTATTTAAACTAAACAAAATTTATAATTTTACATGTATATTTTTAAATAATATAATTTTAAATATATTTTAGAAATTTTTATTTAAAATTATTTCAACATAAAACAGTAATATTTTCTTAAAGGAACACAAAAAAATCAAAATGAATTTTCAAAATCAATTCACACAATAATATTCAAAGAGGGTTTTCTTAATGTCTTGATTCAATTTTCTATTCTAATACCATTTTTTACTACCAAACCATCATTTATTATAAATATATGTTCTTTTATCATCATTAATAGATAATGGATCCAACCTCATTTTGAGATCATCTACCTTCTTATGACCAATCTCTCTATTATACTCCATTATTCATTGGAAATTTTATTTCTCCATCATGGACATATTTTTAATTTTTTTTATATATTCAGTAAAATTTATATTTAATTGATGATGTCTTATTAGTATTTCATTTCATTAAATATTATAAATTGATATAGTTTTATTAGAAATATTTTTTCACTTAATAGTTAAAAATTATGTATTTTTGATTCAATACAAATAATTTTGCATTTATAAAGTAATCTAGGAATGAAATTTATTGATCATATAAACTATGGGGAATATGTTGGATGTGAATGGGACTAGTGGGGTTATGTTATATATGTCCTCTTATTATATCAATATGACCTATGAGAATAAACATATATCAATATTGGTTATGTTTCTTATGTACATTTAATCATTAATTAAAATATTAATCATCAATGAAATCGTGGTATTGTTTTAGATAACATGGATGTGGCATTGGTGAAAATATTATGAGCTCATGAAATTATTCAATTCATTAATTTGAGAATTATGGATCCATTAAACAAGTGAATTTTTTTTATATGACCCATATATTTATAATGAACTCAAGTTGTTAATTGAATAGCTTGTGTTTTGATTATCACTAATAAAATATTGATTTTGACATATTTACTCTTCATATATTCATCTCTATAAAAACCTTGTGAAGAATCTGATCTCATACATTTTTTATTCCTTTCAATAGGATATGAAGAAGGATATTTTAATTGATTTGATTTCTGTTGAAGGTTTTTATGATATTTTTTTAATATTTCTTGTGTAATTTGATAGTAATGTATTTATATAGTTTTGAAATAATTTTAAACTAATCGACACTATGTGGTGTGATCCATTATATCACATGCCAATGTATTATGGTACACAATAGATCATGGTTACTAGAGTAATGTTTTATTATTGTTATAAGTTCAATTTTAGAAGAAACCTTCAGAATTAGATTTTTTATTGATATAAGAATCATTTTCATTTTGAAAATAAATTATAATTTTTTAGAGTAGTTTTAAAATTTTTATTCCATAGACCATGATTCATTATGAATTTATTCAAACTATATGAGTTATCTTGTTTAGGTGTGGCACATAGAGGATGGTATTGAATCAACACATTTTGTAAATATTAGGATTACCTTACTATGTACGTTAATTTGTATGGTGTTTGGAGATCTGTAGAACATAGACACATTAGGTTACTTAAATCAGGTTATTATTAATATCTATTACCAAATGGAACAACAAATAATTTTTCATAACTGAGATAAGGATATTATAATCATGCCTGACCAACTATCTTGAATAATTGAAAGGAATATTAACCTACATTAATTTAATAACAATAAGAGATATTTGGATTTTGATGAATGTTTATATGATGATGACTATGGAATGAAAATTATTCAACATATCACGTGTTATAAAATTACGAAGAAGCAGTTGGAAAAATTATTAAAGGGAATGGTATTTTATTTTATGTGTATTGAAAAATAAAATCATTATTATAATATAAATTAATGAAATAATATATTTATGTTGTCATCTTTCACTATATGAAGATCGAAAATTACACAAAACAATTTTCCATAATTCAAGAATAACACATATAATTTTGATTATTATTAATATTTTGAAAATTATTTAATGATTCTGAAGAGTATGTCAATCACTTTATAATAATTCTTGATTATTTTGATGAAAATGTGTTATTTCACAAATATAGGATGTGTGAAGCCTGATTCTAATATTTTTTGTTTCATATAAATATTTTCTCTATAAATTAAAAAACATTTTATCTTTCTATGCCAAAAGTTAATCATAGAATAATACTCCTGGATATATGTAACCATTATGTATTTTAATCTTGTTTGATTATGGCTTAATGAGAAATAATATGATTTTGATTTGGAGATATGCATTAGTGGTTGTTTGTTATAAGGGTTAAGAAAAAAATTTGTGGATTTTTATAATTATACTCAAATATATAATAAATATTTAGAATTTTAATTATAAAAACAAATGTTTAATGTTAAAAATAACAAAAAAAGTTAATGTTATAAAAATTTTATGTTTATTGATAAATATATTAATTAATATAGATAAGAACATGTTGGTTTTTTTTGATATTAAAATACTATCCTTTTTGATGTTTACTTTATTTTTCTAGTATATTTGAGAGAAAAATTAATATTTTGAAATATTTAATTAATGAATATGCATATTTGATTGGTAATTTTATCTTCCATTAAAAAATATTAATATTTGGGAATAAAAAGTGATCCAAATATTCAATTTTGTTTTCACATTTAATCATAAATATTTTATAATTTTCTAAATTATATTTTTTGATAACTAATATTTTCGGTTCAAAGTATTTAAATTTTTTTTCATAATGGTTGCTATTTTTGATTCTATTAAAAATTTCTGTTAAAGACATAAGGGATATTATTTCATCATTTTTTAATCATTTTGGTGATTAGATGTTTATTTTTTTCACTTTAGACCCGAATAATTCATCATTAACATGTTGATACAAATCAATGGATGAAGTCTGGATTATAGAATGGGATGTTGTTAACTATGTAAATTTTATTATTTATTTTCATATAACAGTAAATTAATTACTCAAAAAACAATGAAATTACTGATATATATATATGTTGATTCTTATATACAAATTAACAATGAACTACCGATATACTTTTTAGAAACCCATATTCAAGTATGAGACAAATAGAGGTATTTTCATAATATGCTTCTTTGTAATAATAATGAAATTAATGATCATAAAAAAATATAACAAACGTTATTAATATGATATGAGATTTTTGATTTATAAAATAATACTTAAAATTTTAGTTTTGAATCATCTATAATAAGAGAAGAATTTAATAACAAAATATTTTAGTTTATATTAAAAAAACGTTTTTGATATTATTCACCCCAATCTACACCATGGTTAAATTAAATGTGAAATTAAATTATTTAAATGACAATTATAACATTTATATTGGTTATATGGGGATGAATATGTATATATATATCATGAAATATATTAATATTTTTTCGTTAATAATATTGATAACAAATTATATAACTATGATCAATTTATTGATAATGAAGAAAAAAATATTATACGTAAAAGTGATATTTTTTATAAACCATTTTTTATGTGAGAAATATATTTTTATTTCAATTTATAAATGGATATAATGATATATGTATATTATATATCGAATTTAATTAATTAATATTAATATAATTATGGTTATCTTTCATATAAATTAAGTAAATTAAATTTATACTTCAAAAATATATTTCTATAAAATAGTTTTTATTGAATTATGTGAAAGGATATTATAATTAATATCTTTAAAAATATTTTTTTTTGGAAAAATTACCTTTAATTTTGTAAATAAAATTTTATATTTGGAATAAGTCTAATTAATGATTGTTTTTGCAAAAGTTTGATTTTTGGAGACTAAATAAGAATGATGTTTCAAATAATCTATAATATTCATGAGATTATAATTATAAAGTAATATAATAAATATTTTTGAAATTTTTTTTTCTATAAAAAATATATATTTTATTATTAATATAGTGAACATAAAAAATAAATTTTCACATTAAAATATGAACTTATTTTTTTGGAAATATATGTAATATATTTTTTTCAAATAAGACTAGATTTAAGTTTTTCTCTAATAATCATGTTTTTAAAATCTACCCATAAATTTTGATCATGTTTGATAGAAAAATAAGTATCCCATAACATAAAACAATCTTATTAATCAATTTATAATAATTATTAATCTTGTTTATTAAGAAATTATTTTATTCATAAAAAATACTTCTTTTATAAACTATTTTATTGAATTTTTTGAAATCAATTTAAAATTTAATATCAACCACTTTTAGGAGTAGGAAATTGTAAAATGGATTCCATATATTGAATCAAAATAATTAATTTGAGGTGAGAATGTAAACATATTTTTTCTATAATAAATTTTAACCATGGTAATTATTTTCCACATTGGTAAAAGTTGAAATTAGATAAAAGGGTTATAAAAAGGTATCACGATTCAAGATAACAATACACACACGATCAAACATCATTATCTATTTTTATTTGGAATATACCATTATCATCATATAATATATGAATATTTACAAAATGTAACATTATCATCAAATAATCTATGACCATATGGTACCAATTTCATAAGAAAAATAATTTATATTATTTTAACAATTTATGTAATTTCATTTGTGTCCATCCCTGCACTTATAATATGGAATATTTTATCCATCATAATTATATGTAATTCATACTTCTATATTAGACAATTATAACTTATAAAAATTAATAGATTCCTTCCCTATTCTCATCATTGGTTTTTATTACACTAATACCACCCAATGAAGGCATAACGTGTAATCCAATTGAGATATAAAAGAATAATGTGTAATCATCATATCAGAAACTTTTAGAGTATATATCATCCACTTCTTCAAATAAGCGGTTTATCTATACTAGTACAATTATTTTTGTATCAGAAATATAATTATATTGAATTATTATTATAGAAAACTCATTTTCCACTGTTTTACAACATATAAAAAAATGAAACTTTTTTTGTACATAATACCTACTGTAACTATATAGAATTGTAATTTTATTTTCATCACAATATTGTTTTTTGTTATAAAGGTGTAATTAATGAATATATATGAAATTTATGTTATAATTATGACTATGAAAATATAATATATCACCTATAATATTATCATTCATTTTTTGGAAAATTATAATGACGGTCATGTTTATATGCGGTAAACCACTTACATAATGCGATGTTATTTATTTCACATTAACCCCAAATAATGGATTGTTTAAAAATATTATATAATTAATAAAAATAATATTCATGAAATTATAAAATTTAAAGTCATTATTGAAGTATTTCACAATACCTTTAACTATAAAAAACATATTTATGTATTTATGGAATAATTTACTAAATTAACATAAGTGGTTGATCGGTGAATAAACTATTCAATGGAGGAATGTCTAATTATTAATAAAATTATATTAAATAGAATATATATTAATGTGGTATTATATAAATTATTTTTTTTTAAATTTAAATTCACTGTATTTGAGGATGAAACATATAGGATCACATATAGTCCCATAGTTAGCGTACGTTTGTCGCATTTCAACATAGAGAGACATATTTATAATAAAAAATAACATTTATATATATGGTGTATATAATAACCCTTTTAGATAATAACATGTATTAATATTTACTAATGGTATTTAATTAATAAATTGGAGTTTAATATTTTACCTCGTTTTGATTCAAAATTTATCAAATCAATAAGAGATTTGGGTTACAATATTATTTTGTTCTTATAATTTTTTATATTAATATTTCCTTTTGGAAAATTACATGAACCAAATATCATAAACCATAAATATTTTATTCTCTTATAGTTATGTTTGGGTTTTCATTTTTATTTTTCATTTCATATCTTATTTGATCATGAATTATTATGCATGATTCATGTAAGGGACATTCTTTTAAGGAAATTCAATTTTTTTTCCATTCAAATACATTTTTTAGGATGTCATGGTTATTTTAAATATATTCAAAAACACTATTTAGTAAAATAAAAATGATTATTTGAATTCATAATCAAACTTATTTGAAATAATGAACATTATTGAAATAATAATATTCTTATGATTTTTACAAATGATGTTTATTTATAATTTTTACCAAAAGCTGAAAGGAGTATTTGTTTTTTCATTTATGGAATGAATAGAAATTTCCACCATCATGATAATTCCTTACATTGAATAATACATAACATGTTTTTATAGATATCCTAAAATAAATGATTTTAATAAATAAAATTATTTTCTAAATTAAAAATAATATCAATGGATATGGGTATTATTTTTTAAATTGAATGAAAATTAGTTTAAAAACTGCTTTACTTAACCCATTCTTACAAAAGGCTATAATTAATTTATTCAAAAATATTTCTTCTATTTTGATTTTAAATTTTTTTTATTGAAAACCTTTTTATCTTTGATTAATTCAGGATATTGTATTATATTTTACATATATAAACTCATAACATCAGTTTGGATCATCCAAATTCATGTAATTACGATCTCTATAACTCTCCATTACATTTTAAGAATTATTTTTGGTCTTATTTTCTATATCTTCAATATTATAGATGAATTCAATATAATTTTGGTTACATTGATATTGTCTAAATGATTTTTTATTTTCTATATGGTATAAATTTTTGTATTTTGATTATAATATTCTTATTAATATGAGAGATATTCTATATTTTATTTATTGCCTAGTTATAGACACCCACACAATGCATCAACATGTATAATGTTATAAAAATAGTTTCCACATTAGTTTTTCAATTGGTTTATACATATATATTCAATGAATGTGTATTGGATGAGGCCTTAAAGGTATGATTCGTGATAATTTTTATGAGAATTTGATGAACTGATAATGAATGTTTATATTTTTAGATTTTAATTATTGGGAATTAACTTCCAAGTACCCATGTTACTATTATAATGATATTATCTATATATATAATTTGAAGTAAATTCAATTATTAAATAAAATGTCAATGTATTAACTAAAATTTCAAATTTATTATGAAATATTTCTTAATGAATGGTTTTATTTTATGTAACTCATACAATGTATATGAACTCACCAAATGTTTTTTTTATTCCCTATGTTTTAAAGAAAGATATAATGGTTGAATTAAATAATTAATGAGTTTTTTATTCCATGTCTTTATATTTCCTATAAAATTTGGGAATCAATAATATATGTATAATTCATATAATTGTGAAACATATCATTTAGGTATTGTGTGTTTTTTTATATCTTACACCAATATAATTAATCAATCATCAACATTGGGATACGACAGTATGGGTGTTACAGTCACTATTCTTTTACACAGATTACCCTAAAATTGGGAATGATTTTTAATATACATTAATCCCTAAAAAATATCATGGGTTGGATCCAATAAAGAATGTTACTGTAATTTATTAAGACTCATTCCAACAAAAGAATCATGGGAATCATTAGTTGTTTCATGAAATCAAGTAGGTTTATGTGATCTTTTCGTTAATGATTAGGTATCACTACATCTATAGAGAAAAGTGTGATATATATAATGATAAAAAGATATTATTATATATAAATTAAAAAATAATGAGTTTAATATTAACCAAAGGATATGTTAGGAATTGATAAATTATTATGACTACTCAATTCATTAGAACTCTTGAATGAAAATAAAATGGTCGATGTTGTGAGAAAGAAAGAACATTCTACACTATCAATGATGAGGAATGAAAACTACCCAATACTAAAATATTTTTAAAGTATAGATCTTTAAGTCATTATGAGAGTAATTATTTCCTATATGGACCAACTATCAACTAAACCATTTGGAATATGACATATAATATTAAAGAAAACATGTTGTAATATAATATTCTAAATGAAAATGTTTTTAGGAATAATGACACCTATGAAATTAGTATTCTTTTGAGAAATAAAAAAATTTATAATACTAGATGGGAACGTGAGGATTTTTTGAGAAAGAAGTAACCTCACATATAAACTACTATTTAATTAAATTTTTACTGTTAAATTTCTTTTTCTAGGGGAATAACATTACATGTAATGTTTTTAGTAATTAATTATCCCTAATTAAATTTTGTTTATGTAGCTTCTCGTTCAAAAAAAACTGAAAAAAGGAAAATTAATCTATGTTACCAAAAAAAATATGACACATTCATTAAATTAATTAAATTAGAAAGAATAATTATAATTAATCAGATTATAGAAACAACATAAAATGGTATAAAAAAATAAATTCCATTATATGATTAAAGGAATCAAGATTCGTAAAATTTATGTTTTTGTTATGAGTGCTTAAATAGAAAATCATTTTAAAAAAATTAAAAAATTAAATCAAAAAATAATTATTTAAATATTTCTAATAATCATGATCAAATTAGGTAATAAGGTGTATTTTATATTTAGGCAAAAAATAATGTTATGCAGTTATATATAAATTGTCATAGTAAATGATTTATTTTTCCAATAATTATACTTTTATAAATATTTTTTATTTTATAAATTTAATTGTTATGTTTTAAATTAAATCTCTATAATAAATATTCACGAACTGAAAAATAAATTATAACTCATTTAATTTATAATTTCTGTTACGTGTGATTAAAAACCCTAAATTATTGAAATTACAATTTACTACAGAAATGGTATTCTAACACATTATATATTTAATTTAATGTTTAATTTTCCAATATATGGATATTTAATTAGAAAAAATGGTTACTATATTCAGATTTAGATCATAAATTTTTTCATAAAATGGTCATCATTTTTTTGATAAAATGATCACCATGGATACATTTTTTTATAATCATTAATTAAAGTTAAAATAAGGAATATATTATGGGATGAATTTTACTAAATAAATTTTATACTTACACCATCTAAAAAATATGTTCGTGGTTTTAAAGTCATAAATACATATCTTAGAATTATTTCAATCACCTTACTCACCCAACACTCGTTATATTCCATCCATTCCATTTACATAATATTAATTTCACATGATTTGTTCTTATTTGTTATTTTTAATATATGATGGCTTCCACTATTTTAAATATACACCCAAATTAGAAATTACCATAAAACACAGCACATTAATTATTCTATAAGCAATTTGTTTTTTTGGAAGCCTCAATCCTCTTTAAATTTCACAAATTTCATCATTCCCAATGTATAGTCCAAGAAAAAATGTGAATTATCAATATTTTTATCACTTACATAAGGTTATAATTTATTTATTCAAAATTACTTCTTCTATTTTTATTTTAAAATTTTTGTTTTTGTTGTAAAAACCATCATCTTTGATGAATTCATGATCTTGTATTATATTTTACATATATAAACTCATAACATCATTTTGGATCATCCATTTTCATGTGATTATGATCTCTCTAACCTTCCATTACATATTAATAATTACTTTTCATCTTAATTCATATATTTTAAATATTATGGATGAAACCCATATAATTTTTGTTAAATTGTTTTTTTTTTCAAAATGATATTTCATTTCTATATATGGTATAAATTTATGTATTTTTATTAGAATTTTTTATTCATATGGGAGATATTATATATTATATTTACTTCCATGTTATAGACACCCCCACGATGCATCAACATGTATCATGTTATAAAAATAGTTGCCACATTATTTTTGTAATTTTTTTATACATACCAATTCAATGAATGTGTATTGGTTGAGGCATAAAAGTTATGATTCATGATAATTTTTCAATGACCATGATGGAATGATATTTAATGTTTATAATTTTACATTTTAATTACTGGGAATTAACTTCATTCTACCCATGTTGCTATTATAATGATATTATCTATTGATATAATTTTAACTAAATTAAATTATTAAATAAAATTTCATTGGATTAACTAAAAGATCATATTTATTATGAAATATTTATTGGTGAGTAATTCTATTTTATGTAACTCATACATTGTATATGAACTCACCAAATGTTTTTTTTTCATTTCCCTAAGATAAAAAAAAGTATATAATTGTTCATTTAAATAACTAATATGTTTTTTATTCAATGTTTTTATATTTGAAATAAAATTTGGGAATCAGATATATATGTATGATTTATATAATAGTAAAACATGTCAATATGGTATTGTGTGATCTTTTATATCTTACACCAATATAATAAATCAATCATCAAAATTTAGATACTAGAGTATGGGTGTTACAGTCACTGATCTTGTACACAGATTACCCTACAATTGGGAATGATTTTTAATATACATAGATGCATCAAAAAATATCATGGGTTGAATCTAATCAAGAATGATAATATAATTTCTTATGACTCATTACAATAAAAGAATCATGGGAATAATTAATTGTTGCATGATATCACTTAGGTTTATGTGATCTTTTCATTAATGATTTGGTATCACTGTATATATAGAGAAAAGTGTGATATATATAATGATAAAAATATATTATTATATATATATATTAACAAATAATAATTTTAATATAAACTAATGGATATGGTTGGGATTGATAAAATATTAACACAACACAATTCATTACAACTCTTAAAGAAAATAATGTGGTTGATGTTGTGATAAGGAAAGAACATTCTACAATATCAATGATGAGGATTGAAAATTAACCATTACTAAAATATTTTTAAAGGATGGATCTTGAAGTCATAATGAGAGTAATTATTTACTTTATGGACCAACTAACAACTAAACCATTTGTCAAAATAAAGATCAATGGATACCAAAAATATGATGTTGTGCAATCAAAAAAGGAAATGATTATTTAATAGTTCATCTTTGATAAATATTATATTATAAGTGTTCAAACCAATATGTATGTTCATGTGAAAGAGAAGAATAAAATATAGGATGATATACATAGTTTATCATTCCCGATAAGTTGACGATGTAAGAATATGTAGAGTAACATAAAAGAAAACTATTGGATGGATAACATGAAGAGTAAAATTAAAGAACACATATCTGGATTCCAAGTATAATAATATGTTATAGCTTATTGAATCATTTCTAATGTTATGTCTCATCCGTTACCCTTACATGTATGGAAATGGGAAAATCCCCATTTTTTCATCATAGGTATTCCCAAAATATATATTGGACATAATAATTTTTGGGTTATGGTCAATCACCATACGATGTTAGTGAATTGTTATTCCATCAAAGAATATTTATCTCTAGAACAACTCATGAATATTTTGATATGGTGTGTTATAATGATTAATTGATTATAGCTATCCATTATATATATCTTGGATCAATGGATTACCTTGTTGTTTATAAAAATTATTCAAAAATCATTACAGACAGTGCTGAGAGTAAGTAGTGGGTATCATCCAAAAATAAGTGGCTAGTATGTGATGATCAATCATACACTTGAGGATATATTGAGAACATTGTAAATGTATTTCCAATGTGAATGCGGTCAAATCTTAACCCTGATATAGTTCTCATATGACAATAGCTTTCATTTTAGAATTTAGATGGTACCATATGAGGCTCTTTATGATAAGATATGTTTCAATCTAACTTGCTGGGATAAATTTAAAGATATGAAGCTGATAAGTCCTATCATTGTCCAAGAAAAAAATGGAGAACAGTCAAAAAAATTCAATGCAATACAATATCATTAAAAAAATGATATTATACTAATTCATATAATAATTAATGATACACAATGTTTTATTTTCGCAATAAGGATTTCCATTGAATATCTACTAGGTGTAATATCATTATATTTTTGATGAAAGGGGTGATTAAACCTAGATAAATCCATCACATTGAAATCATTTCTTATTTCCAAATAACATATTATCATTTAGTTCTCCCTCCACATCTCTATCAATGGAATGATGTGTTCCATGGTTTTCTTTTTATAAATTATATACAACATCCATCACATGTACTAGACCAAATACTATTATTATTGGAAAATGACATATAATATAAAGTAAAACATGTTGAAGTATAATATTTTAAATGAAAATGTTTTGAGCAACAAGAAAACCTATCTAATTGGTGTTCTATTGATAATTTAAAAAAATTAAGAAACTAGATGGGAACCTGATTATTTGCTAATAAATAAGTAACCTCACTAATCATCTATTATTTAATTAAATTTTTTGTGTTAAATTGTTTTTCTGGGGAAATAATATTACTTGTAATGATTTTAGTAATTAGTTATCCTGAATTAAATATTTTTATATAGCTTCTCTTTCAAAAAAGAATGAAAAAAACTAAAATTAATCTATGTTACCAAAAAAATATTACACATACATTAAATTAATTAAAATTTCAAGAATAACTATAATCAATCAGTTTATAAAAACAACATAAAATGTTATAATTAATTAAATTCTATTTTATGATTAAAGGAATCAAGTTCTTAAAATTTATGTTTTTATTATGAATGCTTATATAGAAAATAATTTTAACAAAAATAAAAATGTAAATAAAAAAATTATTTAAATATTTATAATAATCATGATCACATTATGTAATGGGGTGAAATTTATATTTACGGAAAAAAATTTTATGAAGGTATATATTAATTGTAAATGAAAATGATTTATTTTTACAAGAATGATACTATTATAAATATTGTATCGTTTATAAAATTTAATGGTTGTATTTTAAATTAAAGCTGTATAATAAATATTTACAAACTAAAAAAAATTATAACTCAATTAATTTATTATTTATGTTATTTATGATCAACAACATTAAATTATTGAAATTACAATTTACTAAAGAAATAGTATTTCAACACATTATATATTTAATTTAATATTTCATTTTCCAATATTTGGATATAGAATTTGAAAAAATCGATTCTATATTCATATTTAGAACATATAAATTTTCTTAAATTGGACATATTATATTTTTGATAAAATGATAACCATAGATACATTTTTATCATGATTAATTATTGTTAAAATGGGGAATATATTGTGGGATGAATTTTACAAAATAGATTTTATACATAGACCATCTAAAAAACATTTCCATGGTTTTAATGCCATTAATGCATATCTTAGAAATATTTTCATCTCATTACTCACCCTACATTCATTATATTCCATCCATTCCATGTACTTAATATTCATTTAACATAATTTGTTCGTATTTTTCATTTATAAAATGTGATGACTCTTACCATTTTAAATAAACACAAAAATTGTAAATTACCATAAAACAATAAAAATTAATTATTCTAGAAGATATATGTTTTATTGGAATCCTTTATCCTATTTAAATTTCCCAAATATCATCATTCCCAATGTATAGTTCAAGAACAAAAACGAAATCTCAATATTTGTAATACTTACCCTTTAATTCCCTTTGCATATCATTATCATACACCACCATAAATACATTATAATAGTATATATAATATTACATTATCATAAATAATATATTTAAATTTCATTATGTTGATGGTAAAACAAATATGTATTCGCAACAAATTTAATAAAATAACAAAAACAATGCTCAATTTCTTATGTGAACTATTCCCACTAGAAATGAAATTATTAATTTTTAATTCCCTCTAATTCAAGGTCTGTTAAACAAATGAGTATGGGGATTTTATATTTTCTTTCATTATTTAAATTATAGAAATATATATTAGTCATTAGATGAGTAATATTATAAATTAACAATCCTTGTAAAATTTCCTTAAACAACCATACCAAGAGTAAAAGTGAATTATTTGTAGTTGAATTTTTTTATCATCAGTATTATTGTTATAAAAATTATAATTTTTTATTCATATATTTTAATAAAACATAATAATTTTTTTTTAAATTTTAGATTTTGATATTATAAGAAAAGAATATGTTCTAATATTATATTAACACATATATTTTTGTATATTCTTATTGGGTTAGTCTATCCACCATCAAGTAAAATACTATAAATTTTTATCAAGTATTACATTGGACAAAATATTAGAAATTAATTTTTAATTAATTATTATTTTTAACATTTATAATGTAAAAAAATTATTCAATCATTATGATATCAATATTAACTTGTTAAAAATCACTGAAACGTGCTTGTCACTAATTTCACCTACAAGACCCATAACTAAGACTCTCATGGACTGACACTATATCAATATTATATATACTAAATCATGTATTACAATTACATTCCTGATCTTTTGAATATTAAAATTTGTAAAAAATTGATGGAAAACAATACAAATTATAAAAATTATCCCTAATTTATTAGGATTACTTGCTGTCAATATTAAAAATAAATAATATCTAATGAATACACATAAAAGTGTAATTATTAATTATGTTTATAAATTTTTTTTGATATTATTATGTTTGAGAAATAGGTGAATAAAATATTTATGTTTTTTATAGGGGATCCTAGAATAAAACTAATTGAGTTTTCAATGTATGGGTTTCATCAAATGGATTGTGGATTCAATTGTCTAAATTCATTCTTTCTTTTCATCTTAATGATACATTTAATTATTACATTACAAAATATTTTATGTTTTCCATATAATAATCAAAATAAATTAAATGGCATCATAAATAAAAAGGTTTTTCATAAAAAAATTATTGAATATATGTTTTCCATTGATAATAATTAAATTCATTCGGATAAAATAATATATTTCATCCATGTATGGGTTTCAACTATCATGGTTATCTTATATAATAAAATAGAAATATTTTTTTTATTTTATATTTTCGTTTTACCTCCATTAAAAATGATAATATTTTGCCCCAATGTTGGTTTCCATTAAATTGGCATAAAAATAAATAAAGGAATTTTTCATTATTTACCACTCCAGAATTATATGGTATATTTTTTATTTTAATTTATTATTCATATGAAACTCTTAAAAATATTGTTTTTGAAAGACTTATATTTCTTTCACTGAATCATGGTTCTAATTTAATTTATTATTCATATTATTAATAGTGTTTAAATTTTTTTGTGCTTTTTTATAATTTTGCATATATTTCTCACCCATGAGATATATGTCCGGTAGATTTGTTTTTATCAATATCTAAATGTTATAATTATATGATTTATATTTGGAAAATTATTTTCTTGATAACATATGATTTTATTAATTCATTTTATGTGTGTGTTTGAAAATATTAGTAAAACATTCATTTTTATTTTGTTATTTATGATATGATAAGTGTTTAAATGTCACATACATATGTATGGATTATGATGGGTGTGGTATTATCTCACAAAATAATGAATTTAAATATCATTTTTCCTCATGATGTAGTTATGAATATGCATAATGAATTATCATGCATATAAATTTTAAAAATGGGCTTACTCAGATATTTGGGTGTGAAAATGTTGATTAGGTTCTCATAGATGTGGGAATAATGGGTTTTCTAAGAAAGGTGTTCCTATGATTTTGTTTATTTATAATTTCAATTAAGGTTATAAAGTTATTCAAATTTCCATGATATATTTAATATCTATTAAATTTCATATTAGTAATATTATTTCATATTTTTAATGAATTCTACAATTTTTTGTCATTGTCACATGTTTTAGGATTATATAGATATACTATGACCCATTAAATAAATTATATGCCTCCATAATTAAATTTTTACGAAAAAATATTTCAATAAATTGTTTTTTGATTATCATATATAGTATTAAGATCTTTTATTAATTTAATTATCATTTTCCTCATGTACTCATTTTGGTAATGAATAGAATCATTGAGATATGTTTTACAATTATTGGGAATATGTTCTCATTGCATACATATGATTCCCATCCAATGGTTATGGAGATTATTATATAATGATAGATATCTATCGGATGGTCTATAGGTGCATGATTAGATTTTATTTTATGTGTTATAAAATTGAATGACTATTTAGCTAATCTCAATGATAGGAATCCTTTTTTCCTTCTATTTCCCGACATACTTGGAGATTTATTATCTATAACATTAAATTTATGTATAATTTCGGACTTGTTTATCTTGGTATTTAATCTACATAATCTTGAACTAAAAAACCAATCACGATGAACGATACACCTTAATTTTTTCAACATTTCTAATTTTATGTACCGTATATCTTTCATGGATATATATGAAGGAAGAATATTTTTTGTCACTATCCATATAAAATATAATCACAAAATAGCTTCTATTTAATACTTAAATAATATAAATAACATATCCAGGATCCCTTTATACATTCAAAAATTGGGATTACAAGATCTGTATATCTATGAGGTTTCAAACTTCGATCCCACGTCGTAAAAGGTTGAGTTTGTTTATGAAACACAAAATCCTTTATTATTTCATTTCCTCTAACACTATTTAAATGAGAAAATAAATTGATGTGATATAATCCAAATAATGATGCTAACTTAGTAAATATTTTATTGTGAAAAAAAATATATAGGAATTTTTTTAATTGATCGAGAAGTAAATTTTTATATTGAAAAATTAAATAAAAAATACCAAAAAAACATAGAAACAAGTCCTGATGTCCGTGTTGACAACAAAAAATGGGTCCCTAAAATTTTATAAATTCCCCCATAAATGAAATTGAAGCATAGCTCGTTCTTTATGGTTTGATTTGACTGGTCGTGGATCCCAAATGGACTTACGGATCAGAAGTTATGGCTGTTTGAAGTTGGGCTACTAGAAATGGCCATCCAGGACGGTTTTGGGGCATTGTATGGATTTGTTTGTAAAAAGGGAATCTTGCACGTAAAAATGGAATCTTTCACAAAAAAATGGATTTGCGCGTATAAAAGGAATATCTTGTGGAAAACCATCTGCACACGTGAATGTTTCCACGCCCCGCCTTGGGCGCGCAGAATATTATACGCACATCCTCGCACGTAAAACCACTGGCGCGTGCATAATCTTTTATGTGCTGCCCTACAGGCATGGAAATTTATACGCACCTCCTCAAACGGGAAACCACTTGCACACACGGAATTTTCTGTTCACATCCTTGCGCGTGCGGAATTTTACACACACTACCTCCCTAGTTTCCGCCTATAAATAATAGTGCACCCTTTCTTCTGGGGGGACCCCGAAGGTTGGCCGCCACTCTAATGTGCATAAGTCCAAATTTTTCACGCTCCTGTGTTAAACCCTCCATCTTGTAAGAAAATCTACCCTTTTGCGTGGAAAATGGCCAATAATCCCACTTTTGCGTGCAATGCATAATTTTTTGGTGCAAGAGTGCCCCAATGCCCAAATTTTTTGCGTACCAATGTTGCACCCATATTGCACGCAATTCAATTCCTATTGTGCACCCGACCACCTATTGTGCACTCATCTTCTCTCTTGCACATGAAACATTTCTTTTCATCACAAAACATCCCTATTGTGAACAACACATCCCTTTTTCATGAAAAACATCCATATTGTGCACAATTCTTCCCCAATTACGCACAATTCCTTTCCTATTACTCGTAATAGAAGTAACACAGGATGGGATGTGTGCAATAAGGAGGGGTTGCGACCAAACAAGAGGCTTGTGCACAATAGGGAGGTCGTGTGCGCAATTGGGGAAGATGTGTGGAAAACAGCGGGTCGGTGCGAAATTGGGGAGATTTGGCGCGTAAAGGGATACGTGCCTGTAATAGGGAAGTTGTGCGCGCAATATGTGAGATGGGTGCCCAATATGAGGTTGTGCGTGAAATAGGGGTGGAATTGCATCCAATAGGGATGTTTTGTGGGATAAATGAAAGTGTTGCGCACAATAAAAATGTTTTGCGTGCAAAAAAAGAAAGTGTTTTGCGCAATAGAGAAGATGATCACACAATAGGTGGTCGGGCGCACAATAAGAAGGGAATTGCGCATAATACGGGTGCAAAATTGGTTCGTGAAAAATTTGGGCACCTCTGTACTAGTGTGCACACAAATTATGATTTGTGCATAAAAGTGAGATTATTGGCCCTTTTCCACACAAAAGGGATTTTTTGCATGCAATATGGAGGGTTTAATGCACGTCCACGAAAAATTCGGACATATGCGCACTAGTGAGACAGTCGGCCTCTGGGGTCCCTCCCAAGAAGAAGTGTGTGAACATGTATTTATAGGAAGAAACTAGGGAGGATGTGGGTGTAAATTCAGCACGCACAAGGCGGAGCACGGAAAATTCCACGTGCACAAGAGATTTTCCGCGGGAGGAGGTGTGCATAAAATTCCACACACGCAATGTGGGGTGCGAAAAATTCCGTGCGCCAAATGTGGGGTGCATAAAATTCCACACTCACAAATGGATTTCCATACAAGATTCCCTTGTTACGAAAAACTCCATGTTTACGCAAAAGATTCTCTTTTTACATGAAAATCCATACTTTTCTACAAAACTGTCTTGGATGGTCATTTCCAGTAGCCCAACTTCGAACAACCATAACTTCTAATTCGTAACTCCATTTGGGCTCCACGACCAGTCAAATGGAATCTTGCGGAATTAGCTACGCTCCAAGATCAATTATGAGAGAATTTGGGAAATTTTGTGGATGTGTTTTTTGTTCTCAATAGGCTAGTATATAGTGCCATTGTTGAATAAATATGTACACTTTCTGAATAAATAATTCATCTCTCATGGTGGGTTATTTATTCCCTAAATCAACATGTATAATTTTTTTGGAATATGAACTGTCCTTTATTATGAAGAAATTTATGCTCCTACACAAACATAGACCATAATCAATAGTCCTTTCTTCAACTTCACAGTGCACCCACCCTGACCCCACCCAGCATGCCCCACCTACCCCACCCCACATGCCCCATCCACCCCCAACCCTTTAACAGCGCCCCGCCCCCTTTAACCTCGCTATCCCTTACTTCACCCACACGCGCGTCATTTTCCCCATGTATTCAGACTTAGAACTCATTGCCTGCATGATTAATCATTTACCACTACAACATATTTCTTGTCTCTTCAATTATTAATATATCTATTTATTTATATATATCTACTAATATTTATTCATATATTAATATATATTTATATTGATATATATATATTTATATTAATATATATATATTTATATATAGTTATATTAATATATATAAATATTTTTATATTAATATTTATATATCTAGATATTCATATATATATATATATCTATATATTAATATATATATTTGTATATTAATATATATTGATAGATTAACTTTAAATAAATTTATAAAATATGCTTTTGTGTGTGTGTTTATAAATAAATATATACATAAATATAACACACTCACACACAGACAGATATATATATATATATATTATAAGTTTATCTTTAAGTTTAATTATTCATTTATATATACATATATTATATATTAATCTGTATATACATATGTTTAGAATATATAGATAATATATGTAACGCCTCGACCACAGTTACGTAGAGTCAGTGCATTATTACATAATATCAGCATGATCACAAGAAAGATCATATCTCGAAAGACCGATTGGTTTAGTAGCCTTGGAAACACTATATATATTAATAATGTCTTACATTACATCATAAAGTGAAAAACTACTACAACAACATATTCTCTCCATAGTCCACACTATTATCCCCTTACAATATCCCTGCAGGTCATTCATAATTTACTTCTTCACATCCTGGGAATAATAAAACATAGAAAAGGGGCGATCTCAAATGCCCAGTAAGGATAACAATATAACAGAATCTTTCAAAAATAAGAATAAACATTTAAGGAAGTGTATAACTAAGACAAAATCCTTTTAAACTTGATCTTCAACATAGTATGGAAAAAATAAAATGAAATAATGCCATTTACTTATTCACATGGATATTCTACTAATAGAATAATCACATGCAATATTAATAAACACTTTCATAATGATGGAATGCATAATTCCAGACTATCAAAACCACATAACCAAGGCCTCGTGCCAAGACTAAAAATAAGATTTTTCCAAGGCCTTGTGCTAAGTCACTAGTTTGTCTCATGAGACCTACCGATGCATCGAGAAGCTATAGCGGTCTCCACCCGTCACATATTATGTCCAATGCATTCCCATATGAAAAGGTTTAAACATAACATAAACATTCATATTAAAACTAGCATACGAAATGACAATACTTTCACCATAAACCATGATTGGTATAAAAATAGAACATTCATAGTCAAACATATCACAAAACCTTCAATACAATATAGATGTTTTGTATCATAATAAATCAACTTCAAATAAGCGTAAATTCCATCAAAGGATGTTGACATAGATGAAATCAAAACTCTTTTTAGAGAAATATCTCTTTCTATTTTGAAATCATTTAAGAGTAATATATTTATAAAAAAACATTTTCTTTGAAAATATTTATATATGCTTGTATGGGAAGCTTAATGGAAAATTCCCACACCCGCCGTATATGTAAAATAAACATTCTTACCTTTATTCTGTCGAAAAGTTTAAAAACAACTTTTTTGGAATACGACGGAAAGATTACTTTATAAAAACTCTTATAAAAAGTCAAACAAGGGTAAAAATGACTTTAACCCGTATTATTTTAAATAGTAAAAATGTTTTGAAATACATTTTTAAGAAACAAGGATATGGATGATAAAGAGATCCCAGTAGATTATTACGTATAAATAACATCAGATAATGAAGAGATTTTGAAATAACCCTTACCATGTACTTTTCCTCGGTTGGGGGTAGGTTAACCTCCTATATAATGGTGAAATAATTGTTATTAAATTATACAAGAATCATATATATTAATATGATATCATATATGAACTTTTAACATTTATTTGTTAATAATATCTTAGTATTATGGGTGTTAACTTACTCATTTTCTTTTATATGTTTTGTTACGTAAGCCATGTTTTTCATGGATAGGTTGTATCTTAATCATATCCAGAATGATATTAAGTCCTTAGATACTATTATTAATCATCAAATGAGAATTATACTTGAATGGATATGATGGATAATGAATCTTATCACATTCGTGGAGACGGTAGTCCGTACGTACGCACGAGCGACAATATCATTCTTTTGATATTAAAATAATATATAATTGGATGGTATATCATATATACAGAATAATTATCATGTTATATTTATTATTTACATTAATTAAACATCATTAGTATACCCATACAAATAATAATATATTTGAAAACAATTACTCCACAGCGTGGAGACGGTAAGCCGTACGTACGCACGTTTGGTGATATGTCATTCAAAGGATGGATATAATAATTAATATTTTTGTTCCATATTTATAATAATATTAAATTATATCGGAGATACTGGATTCATTATTATAGAATGGGAAAAACAAAGAAAGAAGAAGTGGAAGAAGAAAGGAAGTTGAAAAAGGGTGGTGAAATCATTACCTCTTCTTCGAGTTCTTCCTTTTGATTTGATCAAATGGGCTCCTTAAGATGGATTTATGACTAAAGGAAGCCCTCTAGGATGAAGTGAGGGAAGTTTAGAGAGTATTTGGGTAGTTTTTGGCCGAACCAAAAGGCTTTGAAGGTGTGAATTAATGATAAGGGAGAGTTCCCTTTTATAGGAGGGGTGAGGGGCACCTTTGGAAAACCTAGAAATATTATTTTATAATAAATTCATATTTGGTTTCTAATGGATACAAAGTGGATTATTTAAATTTTAAGGTGGGGATAGGTCTAAATCCACTCATCCAATAGAATTTAGAGAGGTTTGGGTCATTATATTATCCTTATCCTTTAGTTTTAACTCTTAGTTAATTAGTTTGACACTTACCATGTCACTTTGTATTTTTATATTATATAGTTAATAAACATAATATATAACTCCAATCAACCCCCAAGTTGTCCATTAATGATACAAATATCATGATATAAATCTCTTGGCCGAACCTTAGATTTTTAGGAATTTAATATCAATTAATAATATAATATTTGTTTTAAATACTCTTTTATGTCAATTTTGACACTATTTGGAAAATTGATTTTTTTTTAAAATCACAACAGAATTATTAGTTCGAACAAAGTCAAATAAATCATTCTAATATGTCATATTATCCATGAAAATTGTTTTAATTCATTAAAAGTCTCAAATTATATTAATTTGGGTATTTACAATATCAATTATATTAATTTTTCACTATTATGTTAATCACTTCATCATCATTGTGTCATAATTAAATTGAATTATTTAATTTTTAAAAATTATAAATAAAATATCATTATGTAGGAAATAGTTTTATATTTCTAATGAATATTTACAATAGAATTTATCATACGTATAACTCTATATTAAAAATGTTTTTGTAAAGAAACTTTGTTTTTCCCTCTTTTAACTCTTCCTTGAATTAAATAATAATAAATGTCCTAATCTAATCCAAGTGGACTAAAATGATAATATTTTTTTCATAAAGTTGTTTTTGGTAGAGATAAACTTGTCCAATAGAATTAGGACATGTTTTAGGGTAATATTAATATCATCATTACCCTTAATTACCCTATTTACTTTTAACCGTGGTAAATAAAAGTGAAAAGTTACTATTCATCAAGAATTATTTTCATCTCATTGAATCACATTTTATACCTTGATATTAACCATGTCTCTTGGATTTTTTAAATTTTAATCACAGAAGCGGTAAAATTAAGTTTTATGAAAAATTCAGTTTTTTAACTACCACTTAGTAGTTTCACTATTCGTCAAAAATTGATGTTTTTCAGAACAATGCCAAAATTTCACCCTAAGCTATAATTGATATTTCAAATTAAAAAATGATGTATATTTTACAAAATTCTAAACATATAAGTTGCAATAATTAATTTTATAATTAATTCCTGCTATCACAACAAATAGCATGTTTTTAAGAAACAATATATATCAAAAGATTGATAATTTTTTATGTCCAATTTCAAAGTGAAATTAATTCTAATGAACACCATTGGATAAAATGGTAAATATATATTCTAATTATACTTTAAAACCACTTAATAATATAATTTATCACTATAAATTATTTTGATTAAAAAAGTTGTTTTTAAGTATTTTTCACTGTTCATAAAAATGGGATGTTCTTAGAAAAATACCAAAAATTCAACTTACAATAATTTCGATATTCCGAATCAAAATATGAAGTCCATTTTGAAATATAAAATATATATAGTTTCAAAAGGTAGGTATTACTATTCATAACGGCTTGTTTGATCGGTTGTGGTGTGTGTTAGAACTCGATGTTGCGTACAACACACACTATTACATTATTCAAAGGGAAAAGTACCGTAGAAGCTTAGGGTGTTACAATATATATGAGTTTGTAAATACAGACACCCAAAAACACACATATATATACATACACATTATATATGTATATAAATATTCATATATAAGTATTTTTTTAAAAATGGATTTTATTTTTTTATTTAGATAAGGCATATATATAGAGGAATATATTTTTTATGTAAATATGTTTAATAATTTATTTATAAAATTATGTTTTTATTTGAGAATATATATAAAATATGTATATATTTTTATATATTTGAATATAAATAATAGTACAATATAAAAAATAAATACATTTCCAGAAAACCTGAAAAATAGTTAAAAAGGGAGAAACCCTCAATACACGTAAATATAGTCAAAAAGTATAATAATACTAAAACTCAATGTAACGATGAAAAAATATGATCTGAGGGTCTCTTATAGCTCCATGACCATTCAAATAAATTATCCTATAAAGATATTTGATATGATATGTGGTGAAGGTGGAACTGACTTATAGATCATATGTAACAGATGTTTGAAAAAACAACATACAAGATAAAAGTGCTAGAAAATAGGGCTTGAAAAACCAAACAAACTGCAGAGTCACTAAAATGAGTATAACATCGGATTCAGGTCTCTATTTCAGAATCGTGACCAGAAAAACCAAATATCATGGAACTAAACATGATATAATAGGTCGGAGAGGCAAAACAAACACACAGATCAGAAGTTATTTTCGTTTTACAAAAAAATTGATAGGGCACCAGGCATTGAAACAATGTATTAGATGAATTCTAAAAGTTTTTTTGAATTTATCATATATAAAGTGAATTTAAAATATGTTCCAGTCATCTTTATTTGTAGATACTTTCGCGGAAAATGATTTTATATTTGGTTGAACCCATACAGGCTCCTAGAGTGAATGTTATGGTCATTTGAAATTAGAGTTTTATTGGAGTGGTATAAAAGATATATGATTTGTTTTATTGATTTTATCATGGTTTTGATTTGACTTGGTCCTTACTCATCTCACAATATTATATTTGATTGGTCGTGGCACTCAAACGGACTCCCAAATCATAAATTAGTCCCATTTTATTGAGTTGTAGGTTTCATTAGTTTTTAGGCATTAAGAGGGTTGCTCAATTTATATTATAATAACTTCTACTCCATGTGTCCATTTTGGATCTAACACATATTAAATAAAATATTGTTAAAATAAACACACACTAGTGACCCTTGTAACCCCTTATCACATGCTTTAAGGACCCAAAATGCCCAAAAGCACTCTGGATAGTCATATTTTTGGCTTTGGGTGTCCATTTTACCATAACTTCTGCTCGAGGTGTCCGTTTTTCCCATACCACATAACTAAAAAATATTTCAACTACAAATAAACTTTCTTGTCCACTGGAACACCTTGGAATATTTTTCAAGGAATGAAAAGTTCATTTATCCCTTCAAATATGAATAATTGCTACTCCGGTTGTCTATTTTTCATCTACCACATATCAAATCAATATAAAACATATCTAAAAAATATATTACATATATATATATATCAATATATATATATGTATATTATTTTTTATGAAATATAATTTTTTGAAATAATTACATTAGAAGCGCTCCTAAAATATGCACTGATAAAGAGGGTCACTTTAACAACAATAAAAAAAGCGTTGATAATGTTAGTGCCTATATCAGTGCTTTTTTATACCTAATAACGACACCCACTTTATCCACGTTTTTTTAGTTCTATAAAATGGTGGAATGGTAGAAACCCAATTTTGCGGTAGTGAATTCATGAGCTGGTCACCCTCGAATGTAAAGAGGCTTTCCACCCCAGTTTTTCTTCCAATAGTTGACAACACCATCTCCCACCACCAACATGATCGCACCTTCTAAATCATCTATGTGAGAATAAAAGTTCATTTCAAGACCTGGATCTCTAAATAAGGTTTATTTCCACCTACTCAAGTCATCCCCATGAGGTTTCCACCAAAATATTTCCAAAATAGAGGTCCATTACAGGATTACACAAGGTAATTTAACCTCTAAAAATAGTTTGGTTTCCAACACATTATATAAATGGAAAACATATTCAACAAGGTGCTTACCCATCCACTTCGTAGAATACAAGTTTAATTTTATTTTCTAAAAATCATACTTTAAAATACCTATTTAAAGTACTCCAAATTGTCAATGGTCCCCTTAGAAAACTTAATTATGGAAGAAATGAGAATGGAAATTGAATTATGGATGGTACTCACCAATGTTATAGGACCTATGTATGAAAAGAGTGATTTTTATTGATGATAATTTAACTAGTGATGAAGTTAATGATGACCTACAACTATGACTTGTTAATTATTCCATTTCAGAGGGCAGTTATTAGGTTTACCATAGGGATATCACATCTTTTCATAACAAGCATACTAAGAATAAAATGATATCACCTATTTGAGAATTTATTGAAAATATAAAAATTATCTTATCCTTATTGAGTGTTTTTCACATAGTTTTCCATATATCTATTAAAACTGTAATCCCCAATTAAATTTTTTCCTTCAATTCATGAAGAAGAGAACATCATTAGAAGTCATCAAGTGTGATATGTGACTATTTTTTGATTTTTCCTTGTAAGGTAGGATGTCTCTGACATGAATATTTTATTAATGATTACTTGTGGGATCCTCTTGTGATTGTGTGTTCAGCTTGGTAGATATCGGGTCACCTTGTCTAAGACCGTGAAACATCATAAAAAATACAAAAGTCTTCCACGTGAGTGAAATTGAGATCTATTGAGTGGAGTAACATCTAAAGAGAAAGTTGAAATATCATTCATTAAAACAAAACCTCATAGTAAATATAATAAATCTCCACTCATTTTCATTATATGGTTTATCTATATCCCCATTAATAGTGATATTAAAACCAATATCCTTTCTATTATGATCCTTTACTATTTCATTCACAATCCCGAACCCTCCTTGGATGTTTCTTCCTTTGAGGAATCCATTTTATTATTTGGAGACATCTCTTGGTATGAAATTTCGTAACCTCCTATTTATGTATCCAACAAGAATTTTTTAGATAATATTTTAAAAGGCATATGGGATGATATTAATTAATATAAATAGATTTGTTAACATCCCCTGAAAATGATCCAGGGCCATAAGAATTTTTTTACTACTCAATTCCCTGAAAATTTCACAGAAAAAAATAATTCTTCTATCATTTGAATATATTAAACATGGATGCCAATTAGTGATTATAGGGAGGGTAGTTATCTTAATGAGTTTATTTTTTTCCAAAACTATACAAGTAATACCCCATATTTTTATTCCATTACTATATTAAATAACTAGTTTCAAATGAAATTGTATATAAAAATTAACATCACTTTATTTCAATAATGAATAATAAACCAAAATCACAATCATTAATACATTAAATTAAAAAAAAATATTTAACATCATTATGAATATTAGAAGAAGAATAAAACCACCTGAAAATAAAAAAAGATGTATTGTATATATTACTCATAATGGTTTTTATTTATTAACATAAATCTGATTATAACTATGGAAATAATAAAAATGATTTGGAATATAACATAAATTTTGAGAATGAAATTAATGATTATAATGATTGAAATTTAGATAATTGAGGCTATATAAATTATTGAAATTGGTCATATGAATGGTTGAAATATATATTTATATTGCTAATATATAATACCAATGGGAATGATGATAATATATCAATTAGATAATAAACATTTATATAAATGAAAAATTTATAGTAACTAATATTATCACAATGAATATTAAATAATCACCATCTATTATATAAATTTTGATTTAAAAAATGTATAAAATAATCATTATATAGATAGGAAATTGTGTTTATTCAAAAATAAATGGTGATACAAACCATTTAATGGTTTTTAATTAGATTAAAAAATTAAAATTTTTAGATATTGAATTCTATAATATAGTTTTTTTTGAATCAAGAACTCACCATTTTGTATGAGCGTTAATTTCATGTCTTTGAAAAAATAATGTTACCATTGTGAATATTGAATAATGTTCGTAAAGATAAAAAATTTTATGATATAATATATGGTTAAATTTTTTTAAAGAAGATAAAAATAAAATTTTTATTGGAAAGAATAAATTTTCTCCTATTTTCATTTAGTTTTGGTTTGCATTTCATGTAAAATTCCTTAACTATTAAGAAATCATAAATTTGAAATATTTAACTCAAATGTATCTATAAAAACCCACACCCAACCACTAATAAACCTCATATATCAATTAGTTTACTCCTCAATACTATAAAGAATCTATTATTATATAGCACACATATACTTTTTCTAGCTTCTAGTCTGAGAAATTTAGTCATAATCCTTCATTAAGGCTGGATCCACAGTGAGAAGGAGTGATTCCAATAAAGTTTCTAGTTTTTATCTATAATTTTTTATTATATTATATTTTAAATTCATTTTGAAACTCATTCTCCACTATATTAATGAAATATTATCAAAAATAGGATTTTTTCTGATCATAATACTATTATATAAATTGACACACATACTCGTTTATTAGTTTAACATATTTTTAAATAGTTTGACCATATTCTTGGATGATGTTATACTTACATCATTATTTCCATAATATATTATTATAAAAATGAATGATAATAATTTATATTAATGATTATGTAAAATTATGATTATGGTTCTAGAATATAGACACACAAGGGATGATAATTATAATGTAACTCATTATTATTTGTAAAGTTAAATGAGAAACCACTTTTGTGAATTATAGTCTTCAAAACCATACTTATATATTCCATTAAATGATTTTGTGATATTACAAAATATTATAAAAAAAATTATTCTAATACTTATAGTAATCCAGAAAAAAAATAATCTTATTTAGAAAACATGGATTAACATCATCATACCCAAAATAAATTGTAACTACAAAAACCACTAGCATCAAATAATGGTAAAAATATGTATATTATAAATGTAATAAAGGATAATAATCAAATTGAATAATATTTAATATACTTGATTAATGATGTTGAGAAATTGATTTAAATGTATTATTGTATTATAAATGGGTATAAAGTAAGTACAATGGACATGCGAGTTAATGACAATTTTTCTCATCTAATACCTCATTGAAAAAGAGATTACATATTCCTAAATTTTTTTGGGACATTTGGTTTCTAATATATTGAAATAGAAATTTATTTTCCCTTTGTATATTTATATTTGGGTTTAATGTTCCTTCTTTCCACTTCACTTCTTGTTAATTCCTAATTCACTCTAATGTATTTTTATGTGAGGATAATCTTATGAACCTTATTTTCACTTAGTAAGTTTTTTTTCATATCTTTATATTTTTTGAATATTTTCTTAAATATAAATAACTCCATTTATATGTTTTTATGGGTAATTTATAATGATTCATATTTTTTAAAAATAGTTTATGGTAATAAAACACTAACCTTATTCACATTTTTTGATAAAATGTTCTCCCTTGGCATTTTCCTCGGGTTACGTCATGAATATTATTTTCCAAATTCTAATGATTATTCAATTCGATTTTTATTTTATTGCACAAAAATATTATTATATTTAAATGAATTATATATTCTATTTTTTGATAAAAATTATAAAATTGTATTGTATAATTCATATAATTTATAATGAAAATATATTGTGTTGTTAATATATTCCAATTTCCATTAATGTCTCTGATATTTCATTATTGATATTTTTCAATGAAACTATCCACATTGGTTCTTTAAAAGGTTTTTATTTATGTCTTTGTGATGATTTTATTGAAACACATTTTATTATCCGATGTTAATTATTATATAACAAATTTATGAACTTTTAGTAATCATATATAACAAATAAGATTAGTTTATCATTATGTGATCAATGGGTTAAGAAAATACATATCCCTCTAATTAATTATGTAAATATTATATCTCTTGATATTTTAGGTTATGGGACTTGGGAAAATAGGATATTTAACTCTGTTATTGGAATTAATTTTCCAACTTGTGATGATGGTATTTGATGTGATTCTTGATATAATATAGGATTTTTTTTGCTTATATATATTTTAAATCCTTATAATAAAATTTTAATACTATGATAAGATAATTTTGTTTCTAGTTTGTTTATGTTCTATAATTAATACATTATTAATAATGATTTATTTATAATCATATATGTTGATTATGTCCTCATACCCACATGTTCATATTATTCTCACTTGTGATCTTCATTTACTCTCTCTTATTTTATGCTGATTGATATCCATTTTTTCTAAACCTTACAAGTCATATGATAATTCCCCATTATTATGTTTATATTTCCTATATTATGAAGAATTATATTACATTTTTTAAAGATAGAGTTGTGTTATGTGTCACACAATTTTTGAATGAATATACTGAAGGTTATTAAACAAGTCATTTCGGTATCTAATATCCATAGATAGTAAACCTATAGGGACTATTGTTGTGATTTTTTATAATAAATAATGTATTATAATATAAAATTATTTATTATATATATATTTTATTTTTGGGACTATTAATTATGCCGGAACTCATTGACCTTATATGAATATGGAAACTAGGAAAACTAAGGATGCATCATAATAAACCAAAAACCATCATTAGGAAGACACGATATGAGAATAATATGGTGTTTATATTCTTATTTCTCTCAAGAATATATATTTCAAGTTCATTGAATCATATAAATTTAACTTTATTTTTTGTAATATATTTGCATTGGATCAACTACCATAGACATTTATTGAATAAGGAAGCAACAATATCCCACAATTCTAAGGAAACTACTTATTTTAAAGGAAATTGAATTAACATTCCAATATATTAACAAATCCTATTTCTCAAGATCCTATAAAATAATCTATTTTAAACTTAAATGACCATGAAATATCTATTCCCTTATCACGTTACGAGTGTTTTAATAGATTTGAAAAAAAAATTATAGGTATTTTATTCTCTATAAATATAAATTGATGTCAACTATGATACACTTATAATCATGAGTATATAATGATATGATAAAAAGACCATAATGAGTTACAAAATTTATAAATAATCTTGTTAATTAAATCTGTGAAAACATAAGAAGTATTGATAACAATAGATTAATAGCGAAGTATTCAAAATTACTATATCTTTATTGGATTGAATTATTATGATTCTCCTCATATCTGAATAAAACATGATTATAACATGAGTAAAGATCAACATTGGAATATAAAATTTTCTCATTTAACGAATAAAAGAGATGATGAATTCAATTAAAATGATTTTTACTATTGATACCCACATAAAACATTATCTGATAATATATATATTTACATAAACATGCGTAATCTTTTTTTGTATTGGGAACTATTACCCCAAAATAGAATATGGCTTTTGAATGAACCTCTTTTGTTTAATATCATACAATTTTTTATTTTTCTATATCATTTTAGATGATTCCATACAGTGTGGAGGAATTTATATGTGTATGTTCTATATAAATAGTTTATGGTGCATTCCACATCATTCATAAAAGGAATTTTTAAAAAATCTATAGGTAATGTGTTATGATACAAATCAGACATAAGAGGAAAAACCATATAAATATTTGATTCTATTTATCTAAATATAAAAATATCTACTTAAATGGTGATTGTTCCTACATTACGTTGAACTATACCTTCTAGAATATCCAAAATCTTACACTCTCCCACAATGGGATATGAAATAAAAATTAGAGTAAAAAATATTCTCTTAGAGAATAGAAATTAAACTAAGATTTGAATTGAATGAAACAATCCATTACAAGGATAATTCCAAATTATTATATATTCAGATACATATAGTTCTAGAAATTCATTTAGGCGACTTCAACAAAGGAACATGATAGAAAATTCCTTGTCTAATCTATCCTCATTACCATATTAGTATCTACAATCATAATAGATGATAATATATAAATATTATTTCCAAGAAATGATACCCATTGAGTAGAAATAAAACAATCGGAATAACATATTCCATATAATGAAATGTATTAAATACTAGAATAGTAACTATAATAGTATAAAATACCTCTCAACAATCTACCCTAGATTCATCCATAATATTTACTCTATCATAACCCTCATAATAAACATTAGGTCCCAATCCTAGATTTAATGATTTCACCACATCCATATAACCTTGAATATAGAATGTTCCACCTAGATAAGATATCTAATAATTTGGTCTTCTACTTATAGTGTGGTGTTCCACTAAGTGAGCCAACAATCATGGATCGACTGAGGTCATTACCCCAAACATTAAGATATAATAAATTAAAATATACTCTCAAGAAGGATACACTAACCACATTAATTAACCTAATTTAAATAAATGGTAAAATTATATATATTTAACCAAATCATCCCCACTAGATACCCTAAGTAAGTGGTCGACTGTAACTAGTATCAATTGCTTCACTATGACCATGGTTTTCCATATTAGAAGCACCACTACTCAACTCTACCAATTTTTTCTTATGACCCTCACTGGATTTAACTCACATAGTTAGTCTTATAAATAAAATACCCACTCTTGATCATTAACTATATATAATCTAAAAGAGTACAAATTTCTTCACATTAATAAAAATGTTTAGAGAATAAAAGAACCATACTAATATTAATGGAAAAATTCATTATTTTTAGTGTCGGAGATAGTGTAAATAGCCTCTATACCTATGGAAATAGTCTATAGTAAGAGTACATATGTAAATAGTGGTTTTTTTGGTATCGTGGAAGGTGATTAGTCCATTTTAACTATCACCAAATGTAGAATCTAACAATTTTTAGACTTTAATATTAGATCAATTTTTAGGAACATCACATACATATCAATAAAATTAATGCCATATATCTAACACTTTGATATTTTTTAATCTATTCATTAAGAATAAATTTAATCTTTTTTGTATTTCTTGTTACAATGAACGTTGATTTTATATTGTGTTACACGGAACACTTTGTTTAGTTTATATTACATCAAACAATAAGTTGAAATGAAGCATAACATACTATCAAAATTTGATTATTTAAAATTAACATAATCATTTAGCCATTGGAATATAGGGTATGAATAATATGAATATAATAATTAAAATATATGGATTACAATTTTATGTATAATGAATTATTTTCTGACCAATTATTTTCTTAATAAAATATTTTTTTAAAATAATGGAAATGTTTTTCGATAAAACAATTTTTTACAACCAATCACATTTTACCACAATATATTAATCAAACCACTTTTTGAGAAAAATTTAATTGAAATCCATATACTCTATATTTAATAAAATATTTTACATTCATTTTATGTGTTTCCAAGGAAATATAAAATAATAAATCCAATTTTAAACTTAATAAATGTATTTATGAAAAAGTAGTTTTGGAACCTTTTATGAAATTATAATAATACTAGAATTTTCAAAATTTTTCAAAATTTATTTAAAAAACGTATTTAATTTTTTAAATTATGATTTCAATATTTTTTTAGTGTAAATTGTTTAGAATATTTTGAGAAGCTAGTTTTTTTCATAAATATTGAAAAATGGTGAGTATGAATTCAAAACTGCCTTTTCTTTTAAATTATATATAAAGATAGATTATATTTTTAATTTTTATAATAAATAAAATATTTAAAATATTATTTATATTAATATAATTTTTTCATTGGAATCATTTTAATTTTTAGCTTCGATTTAAAAACCTTGTCATTTTTCAACATTTTCTCTTTGAAATCCAACATTCTCATTGCGTTTGTTGAACTTATTTGAAATTATAGTTTTTTATTTATCTTAATTTAATTATTAAATACGGATTCTATATAATGAGTAATATTAATTTTTATTTACTAAATGTATGAACATAATTTTGTACCATAATTTATAGAAAAAACATTTTAAAAAGTATTTACAATTTACTAAGTAAAATGGGTTTTTCAGTGGGTTAAAAAAAGGGATAAAATAACCAAAAAAGTATATAAAGTATATTTTATAGAGATATATACTCTATAATTTAAAATTATTTATATTACTATTTTTCAGCAATTTGGCATGTGAAAAATTTGGGTACAACGTTTCTTTTCAAACATTACAAGTGTGCTAGTCACCTCACATAAAAATAGGACACCCCCATTTCCTCTCCTCTTCATAGATTGAAATTTCTTTTTAGGACACTACATACTTAAATAACTCCCCAAAATATGTAATATGAACATAAGATCCTTATTCTTGAAGTAATTTCAACCCATGAATGATTTTCGGGAAAACAATTACAAGTTACTCGATGATGCGGTAACGCTCTTTAATAAAAAAAATTATTTGTTTATAAACCTCCATAAATTATTATTAAATAATGATGATGCAATAAAATCAGTATAAAAATGAATATATATATATTTTTTATTTTAATAACCTGAACCCAAATGAATTTCCTTAAATGGGTTATGAAATCATCATTCGTGTGGATGGAGAACTACATCCTCACGAACTGATGTCATTTATTTTTTCATTAGAACTCCTCATAGTTGGTTATTATAAATGATATAGAGTATTTATAAGATATTAATAACATATATACACCTATTTATTTATTATACCACATATACATTTTCTTATTATATTTTTTAGGGTATACCATAATGTCACTTGTTTTTATGTAGGACCACGGCCTCGCGAAGTGATCTCATTCATTTTTCACTAATTCATTAAATGTAATATAATAACTATATATATAAAGAATATATATTATATAAATTAAATTATTACTAAATTAAAGTATCATTTATTATTATTTAAATGTAAAATTTAATGTTCTTTCTTACTTATTCACTCATAGAAAGATTATTATAGTCTTCATGTGCGTGTGGACTACCTCCTTCACATAGCGATGTGGCTCTCAATATCATCCACACAAAACATGGATGATATGTATAATCATATTTAATGAAATGATATTATATTTATGGTATAATTATTATTCATAAAAAAATACTACTTACCTCATTTCTGTAAAATTCATTGAAAAATAGAAACCCTGATCATGCGTACTTAACACCTACCATATCTATGATCATAACACAAATCATTTATCAAAACCATATTTCATTATTGATATTACAAGATTAATTTATGTATACATATGATAATAAATTCAAGATTTT
Source organism: Viscum album (assembly GCA_963277665.1). NCBI lineage: Eukaryota > Viridiplantae > Streptophyta > Magnoliopsida > Santalales > Viscaceae > Viscum > Viscum album. The sequence goes on from OY728151.1 coordinate 169,179,615, forward strand.
TATTCTTGATATTATTGAACCATTATCATCTAATAGTACTGAAAATAAATAAAACATATATGAAAACAATGTTATTATTACCCTGATTGTGATTTTAACAAGGAATCATTAAGAAACTATTATTGAATAGTCAGAAGTAAAATATTTATGATAATATTTATTTATATATATGTATGGATATATGATATAATTACAATAAACTTATATTTATTATAATGTAGGATCATACATGTATGATGGAAGTCGATACGTAATGTAATGGAATTCTAGTGTCTTCTTATTTCAAGGAGACATAAGAAAATTCACAACCTATAAATATTGTGTGGTGTATATAATTACACATTATAATTTTATATCATGAGTACCATTATTTTGAATAAATTTAATGCTTCATTTAATTTTTTCGTTATTGGTCATTATATATCAAATGATTAATAATGTTATATGGGATTTCAGCCTCCCATTTCAAGTTCTGTGAGACACATAACATATTCACAACCTTTTTATTTTTTACGGTGTGTATGGGATCCCTAATTTAAATTTAGTATTATTCTCCTGATCATTATTTTGATTTATATATTGATTTTAATACCTCTCTTTCATGATTATTACAATTCAGATATTACCAAAGTGGTAATGTATTTTTTTCTATTTTTTTTTATTTTGAGACAAATCTAATGTTAGGAACTTATATTATTTAATTATATGTTTGTATTGCCCATGTGACATGTAATAGAAAAAATTTATTTATTCTCAAGATATTATATGTTTCATTGAGTGTTATTATTTCATGTGTATTATGATTCAATGTTTCAAAAGTGATAATGGTTTATTGATACAATAACACTACTTCTCAGTATTTTTTTGGATTGGGATTCCTATATTAAAATATTGTGTTATATTTATCTATAACTCATGAATTTTCCCCTCTTATTTTAATTTAATGAGTATAATTTTTTTTTTCATTTTACTCCCTATATGTATTCAAGAGCTAAACACAAAATTTTTAAAAAAATTGTCTTAATTTAGGTCTTCTTTCGAAAACCCTTTTTCATCAAAAACCTAGTTTTCTAAAAATGTTTATAGAAATTCTTTAAACAACATTAAGATGATTTATTAAATAAATTAATCCCCATTTATTATTTTTAAATTATTTTTTTGAAAATATTCTTTTTGACATTTTCCAATAATGCTATCTTCATTAATTATGAAAATGTTAAATGTGAATCCAATTTAATGTGTGTGTATTGAATTGAATTTCCCACCATCAGTAACAATATTTTATTTGAAACTACTATGAGAAAACATTATAAATATCCCTATAGTGTTTTATAAGGATAGGTTTAGTGATACATCTATTGATATGACTTTTGATGATTCAATGAATAATAAATTTTTTTGGAATTTGGGTTAGTGATAGAGTGAGCTGTTTGAAAAATATTAAACCCATTACATGGTACTACAAAGGGATGTGGCTCTATCATAGAGGTACTTGTGGTTAATAATTTCAAAAATAGTGCATTTATCTAGACTCTATCATTATTTTGTGCATCGAATTTTTTTTCTGCGCAACATATTTGACATTTTTTAGGGATATTTGTTTCAAATTTAAAAGGCATCACTAAAAATCATAAAGGATTTGAATATGAAAATACTATGAATTACATAAGATAATCCTAAATATTCATATATTAATGTCAATGTTTCATGATATATACATACCCTATGTAATTATATTCATGATTATGTGGTTTTCCACTACGATTAGTGTTTTTCACACTATGTTTTTTATTTTTAGTCAATAGGGGGAAAATGAAATAAATATGTTAACAATGAAATATGAATGTTTTTTACGAGTGGTAAACTGGGAAGATTAGAAGAGTAATTGATGTTGGGGTTATGAATAATAATTTGTCACATAACATGATTAACAAAATTATCATTAACCAAATATTTAACTCAATAATGAAGAGAATGAAATAATTCACTAAGTGTTTGGGAACTGGATACCATGGTGGAATTAAGATTCAATTTCATATACATTGAAAATGTGGGAAGATAAAAACCAGTTAATTTTTCAAATGAATGGAAATATATTCTTAGCTTGGAAAATAAGGACACAAATAATGAAATTTCAATGGAAAAACTGAATATTTTTGTTAAAAAATTTGAAGAGAATAATAGCCTCCCATAGATATCATAGACAATTGAATTCATTAAAAGTTTAATATATAAGAAATATTTAAATTTATTTCCTAAATGAGATTGTCTTGATGATAATAATTAAGGTTGTATTAGTAATGGTTATATTTTTAATTATTAAGAAAATGACAATAGAATATGAAAGTAAATAAGTATTATGTTATAAGGTGATGAATCCTTGTTATTGGTTCAAATGGAAGTGGGTATATTATTGTGATTTTGAATTGCAATCAAAAAATTATTCTATATAAATCATGAAATTTATAAGGATAGTAATGTATAAGTTTTTTCAATTAATATGGAAGAATATGTTGAATATTAATATTGACTAAGAAAAGTTATTTAATTGTAATGTGATATTATAAGGAAGAAACTTTATTAAGGTAAGGAAACTCTTAATTTATTAACGAGGTTGATAAAATGGTGTTTAGTTTAGATAAATAGATGATTGATATTGATATATTATGTTAGAAAATATTGATGACCTTATAACTAATAAATGATTTGTGGAGAATGTGGATTATTATTTGATTGATGGAGATTACATAATTTTGGATTTATGTAATACATCCAATAATCTATGTTTTGTTAATTTAATGACGATTATTTTATGAACTCAATAATTAATTATTTTAATTGAGTTCATTATCATTTTTTAGGAAAATACATGATGAAGGAATTAACATATTTAGTATATGGTAATCAAGAGCCACATTATGATATATGAGGGTTAATTTTAAGTTTATTTAGTGAAATATTGTATCCATATCTATAAATTCGGAGTATTTTAAGGGTTATATATAAAATAATTTATTGATTGGATATTATAGAAATATTATGTGGTTTTACAAGTTAATGAATTACGTCACTATATGATTCTTTATATATATTATATAATAAGAGGGAACCATTTTTTAAAACCGGGGATATGAGGAATGGAATATCATTATATTTTAGATCTTGTGATATATTATTTATTAATTTTTAAAATAATAAAAAAATTCATTTATTGGAGTAAAAGATCAAGAAAAAATTGATCGATGCAACACCAAAAATATGTATTTTTTATTAGGATAAAAATCAATGATATGTCCTATGTATATTGGTCCCTTTGAAATTATTGATCATGTCCAGATAGTAGAATATGGATTTTAATTTCCCCCAAACCACTATCAGGTTCATGATATATTCAATGTATAAATCATAAGGAAATAGACATCTGATCTATCACCTGTGTCGAACTCAGAGGTTGTAAAACTTTAGATAGATAATAACTAAAAGGAATAATTTGAAATAATTATTGATTGAATAGAGAGGGTTCTAAAAAAATACCATGTACCTTGAATTTTTTTGTGAAAATAATTGATGTTTGATTCCACATGGGATCCTAATGATGCAATAACGCATAAGTTTCCTCTGTGTTGGAATATATTTGACAAATTTGAATGGAAAGATTCATTTTAAGGGTTCTATAAAGTAACAACCCACAATATTTTAACATATTTCATTAAATAAATTTAATAATATAGGTATATTTTGTATACACAACATTGAATCAATCTTGGATTACATGCAACAATGATTTTAGATTGCAGTACGTGCATCCCTGAGTTTAAAAAAAATAATACATACTATTGAAATATTATTATTTAAAATGAATCTAATTTAATATCTATTGTAAATAATGGTATTTCAATGATTAAATTAATTATTAAAATATATGACTTATACATGTATATAAAATCAATTCTTTCGTGGACAATTAATTTAAAAAATTAAAACAAATTATTTGAAAATAATGGTAATCATTTTCTAAATGAATTTTTTTGTGAATTGTTTTTATCAAATATAAATTAATATTAATAATTTTGGTGATTTTTTTAACTAAATTTATATATTATTTAATTAATAAACTATTTAAAAATCATCTTCTATGTTTTCTAGAAAATATTTAAGAATAAATCCAATTTTGGTTCTGAAAAATAATATTTTTTTAAAATGCAATTTTCTCGGATTTTGAATAGTTATTTAATGACCAATTTTTCGAAAAAAATATTTGATAAAATAGAATACAATTTTGAAATAATCATGGAAAAGATGTACTAGGTTGAAATTGGAGTATTTTCAAAAAATAATATTTTTTTGAGGAATACTGAAAATACTAAAATATTAATTTAACATGGACATTTAATTTTAATTAATAAAAAAATTAATTTATATTTCAGAAAAGTTTTGAACTAACACAATTAATATTTTGTATCTATTAATTACATTAAATTCATTCTAATCATTTTCAAATTTTTAATTAATATAATACCATGCAAACATTTGAGAGTTTTTTCTCTCAAAATCGTCTTTCTTACCACCACTATATGATTTATATTAAATTTAATATTGAAAATAATTTGAATTTAAATGGAAAAACGTAATTTTTAGTTTCAATAATATTAATTAATATAATCTAATTATTTCAACTAAATTTTTCACTATAATGAATAAAAAATAAGAAAAAAAATATTTACAACAATTATGGTAAAAATGTGTTTATTGTGAAGTTAAACTAAAACTATAAGAATCACGATATCCTTTATAATGGTCTAGAATATATATTTTGATATTTAGTTCAAGATATAATTATTTGGGATCAATAATATTATATTTTTTTACCCATTTATAATGTGAAGAACATCAGTAAACAATTTTATTTTCAAAAATTACAAGTGAACCACTCACCTCACTTATAAAAGGCCACAAAATAACCTCTACAATTTACACATTAAAACCATATTGGATATGATATTCCCCGAAATAATCACTTCCCAAATTCCCTATTATAATTTTAGAAGGCATTTTTGGATGAAGTCCCACATAGGGATGATTTTGGGGAAATCGTAAGGAGGTTTCCCAAATAATAGGTAACATTTCCCAATGAGAATTTAAATTGTATTTGAATCTCCACCTCCATAAAGTCATTTGAAAAGTTTTGTTATAATAACCTATTTATAATTAATATACTGAGAATTTTTTAAATTATTGTAATGGAAAACTAACGTCTCAAAATAAATCAAATGTGTTACGAAATTATTATTCATTTGTACGTTGGACTACCACATTAAGAACCGATATCCTTCATTTTTCCATTAAAACATCTCACGGTTGGTTAGGATGAAAGATATAAATATATATATGAAATATATATATTTTTTATACTTCTATAGTTATTATATAGTATATAAATATTAAATTCTCATTCTATATGGTATACGATAAGGTATCTTGTGTGTGTAGTGGACTACCACCTCGCAAAGTGATTCATGTTTTTTACAAATTCCTTACATGGAAGATAATAATGATTAAGTTAGTGAATAAATATGATATAAATTTAATAATTTTGTTTTTAGTGATATTGTTATCATTTGGAAATGATAATTTATCAATTCAATTATTACCACTTCATTCACTGAAAGATTACAATGTTGTTCGGGTACATGTGGACAACATCCTTCACAAATCGATGTGACTCTCCTAACATAACAACTCCAAATGGATGTTATGAATAAGTCAATTTAAATAAATACAATTGAATATATGATATTATGATCAATATTTTAATATAATATAATATATACCACATGTTCATAATGATAATTGAAAAATGAAAACATTACTCTTACGTAAGTATGGACCACTGTCTGCGGTACATTAACATAGTTCATTTCTCAAAACCAACATACATGATTTTTATTAAAATAATAATAATTATTATTATTTAACCATTATTTTAATTCATATTATTTTTCCATCTACAATATAAAAGGGAAAAAAATTATAAATCAAAATATATAATAAAAATAGGTTTTTACATGAAACATGGTCTTAATATGAAATTGTTAATAAATGGGTAATAAATGGTCATATGAAAATAATATATGTTTATATATATATATGTATGGTTCTATAAAATATTTACAATAAAAATATATAAATTATATAGGATTTTAAAATGTGTATGAAGAAAGATGTTTCTTAAGGTAAGGTGTTTCTAGTATCTCTTTTATTTTTGAGAGACATAAAAAAATTCACCACTATATATATTTTTTGATGTATATAAATCAAATTCATCATGTGATATCATGAATCATATTTGTTTCAAGATATTTAATTTTTTTTTTATTTCATGATTATTTGATATTAGAAATCAATAGGTTTATAAACTGGTAAGGGATTTCTATATAAATTCTTACATCCATCAGAAACCTGCAATTTTAACCACTAATTTATTTTATGTGGTGTTTATAATGACCATGAATAAAAATTATGATTACTATCCTAAATATTATTTTAATTTAAATATCCCTTTTAAGAACTATCTTTTAAAGGTATTATTGTTAAAATTTTACTAATGTTGTAAAGGGTTTTTGTTTCAATTATATTTTTTTGATACATATTTTATGTTATGAAAATTAATTCTTTAATAAGATGTATATACATATAATTTTACAAGTAATATCACTAACTTATTTATTAAAATTATATAATATGATTAATATATGTTACCAATTTTTTAAAAGAATTATTATTCAATCTCATCAATTTTAATGATGGATTATGATTATGAATCCAGTTATCGAATCATATAATCTATCTCTCAGTAAACGTATGAATGTTTTTATATTATGTTTGTCTCAATATAATTGAAAATTTCTATTCAATTTATTCTCTTAATATACAAAATAGATAAAAAATATTTTTAATAAAAAACGTTTTTATTTCTCTCTTCAGTTGAAAACCCTCTTTCATCAGAAACCATGTTTTCTAAATCAAATTTCAAATAAATTACATTATTTAAGAGATTTTTTAATGAAAATTTTAACAATTTTTTAATTTTTATAATATTGATTCAATTTTATTTTCATGTCATTTTCCAATATTTCTTTATTTGGATTTTATCAAAAATATAATTGATACTTTATTTCAACATGTGTGGTGTGAATATAATTTCATGTGGTCACGACCATTATTCTCATGTAATATTACATTATATGTATTCATGATCATTTTAAATAAAAATTAGTTTCATAATATATAATGAGATTTTATTAGTAAATTTTAATTTTGAATCAAAATATATTTTTCCCAAGAAATGGTCCATGTGACATTTTGAAATAATTTCCCATATAAAATTATATCCTTTGATGTAACATCATATTGTATAGGTAAATGAATTATGGATACATTTTTTATTCATTCTTTAAATACATTTTGATTAAATTTTATTATGTAGCCCATATCTATTCCACGGGTCATACAATGATAATGTTCTTGTGAAACTAAAATGTTTTTCCAGAAGTTATTGTATGATGAAAAGACAATATGATTTTGAGACTCGTCTCTTTTATATAGTTTATGATACATTGAAAATTATATGAAACCCATTTCATTTCATTTATTATTATATGATTAAAAATTTATTATATAATGAAACAAATATGTTATATTTTCATTATAATATTGGGGGACCTATATCTCCCTTCAATTCATTGTGTATAGACAGATAAATCTTGGGAAAATATGATACGTGTGAACTTGATTAAATTTTTACAATGTAATATATAATCCTAATAACCTGATCTGAATTTTTTTTCATGAACCTAATGAGATGTTCACAATTTTACAAGTGAAAAACATTACATGTTTATAGTGTTACATAGGGGCATATCTTTCATGTAGATAAAGTTATGTGTAGACCAATTATCATGTCCATATGTTTTTTTGAGGGGATGATTTCTTTTCCATAAAAAATGGATAAACCTGTCTGTATTAATACATATTTTGATGATATTATATGATGAGTATAATACTATTAAAATAATTTTTCATATGTTATGATATCATGGATTCTGTTATTCAGATCCATTATGATTCATGTTTTATGAACATCTAACATCTATTTGATGAATCAATATTGTGATCTTTGATATTAAGGTTACGATTTATCAATTTAATTATCATGTTATGATGAATTAATATTTATTTTATGCATATGTATCTCACTTCAATACCCTTATCGAGAATCTGATCACACCCATCATTTTGATTCCTTTCCATAGGCTATGATAAAATGTTTTAAGAATTGTTTCTTAATAAAGATGACTAAAGGGGATGATCATTATGTGAGATTTTGAATATCATTCACTAAACTAGAATTTTTTTCACCTGTCTCTAATAACTCTATAGTATTGTAGTCTTTATTCCTACGTGGTTTTAATGTATTGAATATTCATCTTAAAAGATATAATATCAATGTATGACAAGCCCATGTCTCTATAAGATTCATTATTTTTTATATTCATTAGAGACTAGATATAAAATCATTTTTTTATGAAATATATTCAACATCACCCTCATATAACCCCCATATATATTTCTCCATATGTATACCCTATTCAAAAAAGACTTCATAACATTAGGAAATTTAAAAATATAAAAGGGTGAGCTCAGATACATAGTAAGGGTAAGCATGGTAGACATCTGCAAATAATTATATGAAATCATTTTATAAGAGTAAATCTAAGTGATCATGAACATAACATAAAAAAATCATACCATATATTAAATACGTCATAAACGTGAGTTATGTAATATTACATTTTAATTTTAAAAGGCATTAATCATAAAAATGACAACTCATCATAACATAATTATGAATTATATGTTTATTTCACACATTTCTGTAGCACCATCATAAGTGAAAAAGCATTTAATTTTTCATGGCTAACTAAGAAGACCATCAATTCAAGAATCTTCACTTGTGTCACATTTTTGACCAAGCACATCGACTTGTTTCCCATAACAGATCTTTCAAATCAACATGTTTCCCATAACAGATCAAGCACATCGAGTTTTTTCCCATTACAATATCATTAAAAATATTACATTACATAATGAATCAAAGTATTATATAGGTCCCACGTATCACATAATTGAAACCATAAATGGATTTTCGGTAAGATCATAAAACATTCATCATATCATAACCCTTGAAAAGTAATGGGATTTATCTACATTCATTGAAGCATAACCCATAGAAATGGGTTTTAAAAAAATGTATCATAGTAAACATAATCCATCCAAACGAATAATAAGAATCATCTCTTTTGATCATAACCATATTAAATCATAAGAAATATTAAAGTTTATTATCATTTATGAATATACATACCATTATAATGTCTTTTAAACATTCTTGTACGAAATTCCCGTTGATGATTAAGAATCATTTTTTAAAAACAATACATTGTACACTTATAGAATTCTTATTTTAAATAATTCCTTTACAAAATTTAATCAAAACATCAAATATTTAAGGCATAATATTGAATATAAATTTAATTCATGACTTTTAAATTTATAAAAACCCCTTTTCTATGATCTAGGACCTTTTAATCTATGATTTTGTTTATGATTAAATTTATATTCATTTTTTAGTTAGATAAGTGTTTCAAAAAGATCGGGAGGAGGCTCGGGGGGTGTTCTAGGCATTCAGGGCTTGATAGGTGATGGAAAATGTGTTTTTTGGCATCTTTCGGCATTTGTTCAGAGTTAGTGTAGATAGTGCAAAAATACTATGTAACTGTGGAAAGGGGTAGTTATTGGACAGTAGTATCCACAGAGTTTGGAATACAGCATAGGAAAATCCTACAGCCCATAAAAGTTATGAAATTTTATAAAAATTTCATTATGTTATTTTTGTGATCCACATGTAATTCCCTCCAATTATCCACCATTGAACACTATAAATGATCTAATAATTTAATATATTCCAAGAGCTAGTTCTCCTTCAATCCTTTTCTATTTATAGAGCTAGTAGTTTCCGATTAGAGATCCAGTTATGTCTAATCTCTTCCATTCCTCTCTTTTTAGTTTACATCATTAATTTATTCCCAATAAACTTCTAAAGATCTAAAACACTATTTTTAGGGTGGGATCTAGGTTAATAATTCCAAGAATAGTTGAATCAGAATCTAACACTTCGATTATGAGTGTGTTCTCAAATAGATTCATGGAAGTTGGTCTGTATGTTATAACCTAGAGTTTATATTTATAATTGTGCATGTAGGGTCTTATTCTTATTCACATATTGATGTGTTCATGGTTCATTTGGTAGGATGGGGTATATTTAGTGTCTAAATAACAAATTAACCCCTCATAACCACCATGGGATGCATAGAGGATGCCACGACTATTTTTAGGGCCACCCATTGTGTGCACCAACCCTTACTAATGGGATAACAGAAAAATAAGGTGAGAAATCGACCCATGATGATGTAGATACTTAAATAATGTGTTAATTGGTTAATGTAATGGGTTATGATGGATTGTGCATAGGCTTATTTAATTTGGTTAAATTCCTATGGATTGTTTGGTTATAATGTAAATGAGTTAAATGGTATTCATGGGAATATGATAAGGAATTATGTTACACTAGAATATTTTTTATGAGATCATCATGGGTAATGGGAATTGGAGTTAAATAGTTATGTGTCATAAATGATTAGTGTGTTAATGGATTGTGTCATAATGCTAAATTCATATTTATTGATATTGTTGTGATATTGCCTATGCATGGTTGTGGTGTTGATACTTGTGGATGATGATAAAAAGAAATGTGTACATGGTATGGTAGAGTGGGGTATAGACATGTGGTTCTATGACCATGGGTTGAGTTTGACTGAGTTTCTAATCTGTACACTCTAAATGAAATGGTTAGGTAAGGGGACATATATTCCCCTAACGGTTGCATTCCACCCAAAATAAGGCTTTGAGGTGATGATAATGTGGTTATTGTGATGTTATTCCTAGTAAAATAGTACACAATTTATTCCCATATGTGTTAAGAATATTGATAATGCACAATCCATTGAAAACATCAAAAAACATGTGAACGAAATTATTTTGGGCTTATGTAGTAAATATGTCTTTAAGGGTATCATAATTTATAGGAACATAATCTATAATATTGTAATGAATTATTTTAATTTACTTTCATTTAATTATCACTTTCCTGAACTATTTACTTGACTGGATATGTTTATACATTGTTGGTGGTGGCCTACTCAGTTCTGGTGACACCCTAGATGGGCCACCATTGGTAACCTGAGAAGATTTCATTATTGTAGGTCAGGAAAGAGGAAAGGCCAGATGATTGAGAAGTGATCTGGGTTCAGTATGTATACATATGAGGTTAGGGACTTAGATCTAGGACTTTTTTTGGAATTCTGATATTTCTCATTCCTTTTGGGTTTTTCTCACATGACACTATAACATGGAATGATATAGTCACTTTTTCCTATGGTTTGAATCCTGTTGAGGAAATGTTTATCTTTGAATGTTGTTAGTTGTATCCTATTTTTTATGTTATTTGTATTTTTTTCTATTGTTCCTTACTCTAGTAAAGAGGGTATAGTCTCCCAAGTGACCTGTAAGACCCTCATTGCTAATTGGAAACCTTTAGTGTGTGGGGAGGTGAGCTTGAGTACATGTGGAGACCAAGCTCATGGAACCAGTTTAGTGAATCCCAGATCAGGGATGTTACAAAGTGGTATCTAAGGAGTTCATTTTTTTATTACTATTTGGGGATAGAAGACAAGTGATTATTACAGTTTCTAGCATTGTTATTGAGCTCGTTCTGGGGAGTAGCTAACCCACGTACGTGGGAAAACCTAGGTCACCCTAAAAAGGAATTTTTTTCTTTTTGTGTGATGTTACATTGGTTGATATTTCACCATTAGGTGATGCACATGTGGTGTGATGTGACAATTTTATGATATTTTTCTCAGGGTTAGACTGGAATGAGGTTTCACATGCATGCATCATTCTATGAACAAATGTATATAAGCGACATGGATTATAGTAAGAACACATACATGGGATTGGTGTATGGGACACGAAGAGTTTGATTTTTTTGATTTTTTGAAAATGATGAAAATTGGTACTAATGAAATAGTAAAAATGTGAAAAATGGGAAAGAAAATATTGGATAGGAAATAACTAATTTTTCTTGATAAGGGATAGTATGTGGATTAGAGTGGTCCAAGTGAGTGGGGATATTGAAATAGTCCTGAAATAGTGTAATGTTTTTGGTTTGTAACTGTGTGATTTGGTTACCCATGTACATCATTAAATTGGTAGGGTGCCCAAGGGTTGTGTACAAGTTGTCCTTGAGCTCATTCAGGTAGTGTACAAGAAATTATTTTTTCATGGCCGGTGATGAACCATCCCCTATATGTTCACGAAAACATTCTGGCATGTATTGTAAACACCATGTTTGGAATTGTATAGAATTTCCACCATGAATATGTGTTCTAGTTCGCTGATAGAAGGACATTTCCGAGAAAACTCTTCTGGTGGTGGAGCAAGAGTATGTGGTGATTTTAGATGATTTGGAAGATTAGTTTTGTGGGATCTTTTCATGATTTCTAGAGATGATAGAATGGGACCCAGTGTAAGTTTCACCAAGTTTGTTTTTGCTAATAGGGGAGTTTTAGCTATAGCACCAAAATAAATTTACCAAAGAGGGTGGTCTAGAGGAAGTAGAGTTCTGGATGGTGTCTATCCAGATGATTCTTGACAATTTGGAGACTCCTCTTGAGAAGAAAGTCAAGTTAGAGGCCTATATATAGGGAGACCAAGAAAATAGTTAGTGGGACATCATATTAAAAAATTGTAGTCCAAAAGAATGATGTGGATAGATTTTCAGGAGAAGAACCATGAAAACATTTACCCAGAAACATTGAAGTGGTGTATGAGGTAGTTTTGTTGAATCCTTTCTAGGACGGGCTAAGACATGAGATCTGATCTTATGTGAAAATGTTCTGTAATATTTTTTATCTTCAGTTATGGATCAATCCCTCACATCAGGAGGTAACAAAAATGAAGCATCGAGCAGTGGAATTTTATTGCTAGCTTGGTGAGCAAGTGGCACGACTCTTGAGACTAGGTAGCTTTGTTGGGGAAACTTCCAGTAGGGGTGAAGTTTGTAGAGTAGATAAAAGAGAGGACCAAACTCTCAGAGTGGTGATTAGATATTTTTTATCTGTTTCATAGGATAGGGATCTTCAGTGTCTAGTGTCCCCTGCGATCATTCAATTGTTGAGTATGCAGTAAGCTAGGCCATGTATAGAGGTTCATAATGAACCCAAGATTGTAGGGAAAGGAGGTAAGTCGCATGTATAATATAGGTGTAGGAATGTGGTCAGTTACCCCATATCATGCAATAATATTAGGCTCCATGAGCCATACTAGAAGAGGTTTTTGGCAAGGAAATATAGAGCGAGATCACCCACAGCAACAGGGTAGTGTAGTGCAAGGTATTCGTACTAGAGTCTTGGGTAGATGGGAAGTCATATCCACAAAGATCAGACTATTCTTGAAGGTGGTGTGGCAAGACCATATACTATTCTAGGTATGATTCTTGTAGCTTCCATGATCTCTAGTGTTTTATTTGATATCGGTGTTACACATTCTTTAATTTATGCTCAATTTGTATTTAGGTATGGATTAATTTCATGGATACCTTGTGGGGTAATTTCACTTGATATTCAATTAGTGGTATGAGTTGAGGATATCAGGTAGGGTATGGACTGTGCTATGGAGGTTGGTGGATGCCATTTTCTGTTTGATCTGTTTATTCTAGAGATGACAGGTTTTGAAACAATATTTGGAATTTATTATATAGTGTTGTATCAATCCCATTTTTGATTTTCATCAATGTCGGTTAATTTTCATGTCTTCTAAATGAGATAATTATGTCATTTGTGGTGAGAGGGATGTTCGAGCAGGTCGTGTGGGGCCATTTTGTATGTAGTTGGGAGGGCTCATGGCCCAATTGGTAGGCCTTGTTCTCAATTATGGAGGAGTGAAACAATATTTCCATTCTCATGTAGTGGATCAGTTCTTGAAAGTCTTTACTAAGGACATTTTGAGGCTACAAACTAAGATATATGTTGAGTTTGCAATTAAATTCCTATTGGGAGTGGAGCCAGTTTCGATTCTTTATTATCAAATGGAACGGAATATTCTCTAAGAACATATGGTTATACTGGTGGAGTTGAAAAATAAAATAGTTTTATTCTTCCTAATACATCACCATGTTGATATTGTATTGTTCTAGCTAATTGATCACTGAGGTAATGTGTGGATTATAGGGAGTTGAACCATATTACCATTAAGAACTGATACCCTATTCCTATAATTTATGACCTGTATGACCAAATCAGAGCTACCTTAGTGTTTTTTAAGATCTATTTGACATCAGTATACAATATGTTAATGTTTCAACCTTCTGACGTACCCTAGTCACCTTTTTGAAGTAGGTTCGTGTTGTATGAATTTTTGGTGATGCTGTTTAGATTAACCAATGCACTAGATATGTTCATGGCATTTATGAAATAGATATTTCATCTGTATCAAGATAAGTTTTTGGTATAATTAATTGATGACATCTAGGTGTACTCTAGAACTCATGGAAATCATGAAAAACACCTTGAATTAATCTTGAGTGCAATAAGAGGGAACTGCCACTACTTCAAGCTATCAAAATGTCAGTTTTGGATTGATGAGGTGCATTTATTTGGAAAAATAATTTTTGAGTTAGGTGTGTTAGCGGATCAAGAGAAGGTGCTGGTTGTGGTGTCTTCAGACCAGCCTATGAATGTTTTGAATGTTCATAGATTTCTTGGTCTAGGTAGTTACTACTGAAGGATAATTAGACTTTTCTATCATTTCATAGTTCCACTCTCGGGCATAACCATGAAATGGGTTAGGATGGATTGTTCAGAGGAATGTGATAATTATTTTTCAATGTGGAAGGATTGTTTTACTATCACACTGATTTTGATCTTACACAAACCAAGTAAGAGATACACAATGTTTTGTGATGCATCTGGTGTTGCACTTGGGGAAGTGTAGATGCTAGAATATTGGGTTTTAGGTTATTTTTCTGGATAGTTGAGACCACATGAATGAAAATATCTTACTCATATACTTGATCTAGCTAATTTGGATCATTCCTTGATGTGTTATAGGCATTACTTGATGGGAGAACTCTTCATGGTGTTTACCATCTATAAAAGTCTCAAATTCATATTCTCTTAGTGTGATTCAAATATTTGATAGTGAAGGTGGGTTGAGTGCATACAATCCATTTATTTTGAGTTAGTTTATACACTGGGGAAATGGAATAGTTGTGTTGATTCTATGAGATGGAAGACAAAAGATCCGGTTGTTCCGGAATCCAATTCTGAGAGGATAATAATGACCTTGTTTTTTGAGATGCGTTGGGAGGTATAGAATAGGAACACGTGAATGATTCTCACATCCAAAAAAATTGAAACTATGCTATTGAATTGGGTCAAAGGTTGTCATCTTGTGGATCCAGAGTGTTTGGATATGAAGGAAGTTCTTAAAGGCGGTGATTCACCATCAAGTTGGGATTTTGATGATGATGGGGTTTCTTATGTTCAAAGCTATTTTGTGATGCTTGCAACTGTATGATAATATTTTATGCACAAGTTTAACAAATCGAAGTGGGAAGGGCATCTTGTCATGAATAAGATGTATTATTTCCTTCATAGGTAGTATTGGTGTCCGAGAATAAAGAATAAAGTTGTGGGTTTTGTGGCACAGTGCCTTAATTATAAAAAGGTGAAGGGTGACCATCATCATCCAAGTGGGTTATTTCAGGCATTGACTGTTCTATAGTGGAAGTGGAATAATGTAATAATGGACGTCATAGTCAGTATTCCGATAATTCCTTGGAAGAATGATCTGATCTGGGTGGTTTTTGAATTACTAAAAAAAGGAACTCACTTATTGCAGATCTAAGAGACATATATTGTGGATCGGTTTGGTGATTTATATGTTAAGGAGATAGTATGGTTTCATGGTGTTCCATGAACCATAGTCTCAGATCAAGATCAATTTTTCACCTATTGTTTCAAAATGATATTATATAATGTTCTTGGTATCTAGGTGTTTTTGAGTATGGATTATCACCCTTAGATTGACGGCCATTCAGAATGTATGATCTAGGTATTATAAGACATATTGAGGGATTATGTTATGGATTTTGGCAGTTCATGTGAAATTCAATTATCTCTTTTTGAGTATTATTAAAAAAAATTATATCTATAATTTAGATGGATACATTTGAGGAACTCTATGGAAAACCATGTAAATCATTATTTTGTTTTCTATAGGCCAGGTAATCTATGATATTATGACTGATTCTTGTACATGAGATGTTAGAGAATGTTTGTCTGGTTCATAAGTAGAAACAACGAAGAGTAGACATTATTCATATGCTTGTCAGCATCATAGACCCATCGAGTTCATTGTGGGTTACAGTGGGTTTCTTCAAGTGTTTCCATGGTTTGGTAACCCTCAAATCCAGAAATAGGGAATGCTAGAATCTTGTTATATATGGCCATTCAAGGTTGTGGATAATATTATGCTAGTGAATTATAGATTAGCACTTCAAAAATAGTATACTGGGATTCATGATATTTTTCAAGTTACACAACATCGATAGTATCATATTGATCCATCTCATGTGTTAAACATTCATGATGTTGATCTTGAGCTTGATACATCCTTTGAGGAGCATCTGGTTTGTATTGTGGATCATAGAGAGAAGGTTTGGGGGGTAAGGTTGTACCATTAGCTATTGTTCTATGGCTGCATTGAAACATTTATGAAAAAACATTGGAGTGAGATTCAAATATGCAGGTCCAGTGGATTGATATCTTTTTTTGTCCTCAATGATGCATGGGAAGATCATATCATGGATGAGTTGTCCTATGATGGGGAGGTTGTATGATAAAACTTTTTTTAAGGTATATTAGTTAATATTTCAAATTAATTTCCTTATTTTGGATAAATAAGTGTTTCTTAGTGATCATGAGGAGGCTTGGAGGTGATTCTGGGGTCTGGGGCATGAATGTGGAGGTAAAAGTAGTTTTTGTGCATATTGTACAGTTTGCACATGGATATAAAAAATAGTGTGAAATTCAAAGGTAACTATGAAAATGAGACGATTTTCTGAAAGCTGCATTTGCAAGGTTTGAGCATGGTTTGGAAAATTGTGCAGCCTAGATATGTTATGACATTTACAAAAATTCCATTAATGTATTTTTATATACCACTAGGTATTTCCTCCATTGAACAAAAGAAATGAGACATGCTTAAATGATCTTCCAAGATGTGATTCGAATTTAGTTCTAGCATGTTTGGAGTGCTGTCAGTTGTGGACTAATGATTAGGGAAAGTCTCATCTCCTATTGGAATCTGCTTTTGGGTTTGGTTTTTTATTTCTTCACTATCTCCTTATAAATCTATAAAAGCCTATTCTTCTAGTGATATGTAGGTTGAGGATTAAAATATTGGTTTTAGGAGAATCTAAGTCATCGATTAAGAGTGTTTTCACTAACAGATTCATGGTAGGTGGTATACAAGTTACATCCCATAGTCTATATTTATATTTATGCATGTAGGGTTTTATTCATGTTCTCGTAATGATGTGTTCATGGTGATATGGGTAATATGTGGTATATTGATAGTCTAAATAACCAAATGAAACCCTAATGTTCCTAGTGTGAATCAATGAGCATGTCATGACTGTTGTTAGGGCCACCCATGGGGTGTTCCAACCCTTCTGAATGGGATAACTGAAATATATGGAGATAAATTGAACCATGATGATGTACAACCTTTGATAATTTTTTAATTGGTCAATTTAATGAGTTATGCTAAATTTTTTTAGTTGTATCTAATGGGGTTAAATGCTAAGGGAATTTTTTTGGAATGTAATTGGGTTAAATGGTATTAATGGTAATATGATACGGAATTATGTAATACATGAATATTCTTATTGAGATAAGAATGAGGAATATGAATTTTGATTATATGATCATGTGTTATAAAATATGATTGTTTTAATGTATTGTGGTATATGGTTAATTCTAATTAATTGATATTATTATGATATTTGATATGCATGATTGTGATGTAGTTACATGTGGATGATGGAAAATAAGTATCTGCACGTGGAATCGTAGAGTAGGGTATAGACCTGATGTTCTATGCCCATGGGTTGAGTTTAACTAAGGTTCTACACTCCACACTCTAAATTCAAGCATTAGGGAAGGTAAAATATTTCTATTCCCCTAACCATTTCATTCCACCCAGACTGATGCTTCGAAGTGATGATAATTTGGATATTATGATGTAATGACTTTTGAGGTAGGACTAGTTTTATTCTCATATGCCTTAAGAACATTGATCACACCTAATCCATTGAACATATAATAAATGATGAACTAAACCATGATATGTTATTGTTATGAACGTGGATTTAAGGATATAATTACAGAATGGAATACAATCTAGAATAGATTATTGTTTTGTTTCATTTAAAATCCATTATTTTTTAGAATACTGAACTATCTACTTGACTAGATAATTGTAAGACGCAATTTTTGGTGGCCTATTGAGTCATACTCACACCCTACATGGCCTGACATTGGGTAATCGAGTAGATTTCATAGGTGCAGGTCATGAATTATTCATGGGACTTATACTTGAGAAGTGATTCGGGTTTTGTATGTGCATATATGTGGTCCGAGAGAATTATGTAGAACTATTTTGGGGATTCTTCTATTTTTAAATCCTTTTGGGTATTATTATCATAGAACTATAACATAGGATGCCATATTAACGATTTCTTAGGTTTTTTATCCCATTAAGGAAATTTTAGGTTATGCATGTTATTGGTTGTTTCCTATTATTTTCACTATTTTTATTGTGTTCTATTGGGTCTTAATCTGGTATAGAGGGTATAGTATCCCCAAATGGCCTATCAGACCCTCAATACAAGTGGAAAACCCTTACTGTATAGGGATTCACTCTTGAGGTCATGTGGAATCCCAGCCTAGGGAATCTTTTTATTGGCTCATTGGTCATGGATGTTACACCATTCATATCATTAAAAAATCAATATAATGAACCCCATTGGGAAAATGAAAAGAATTTCCACTTCAGACAATTTTATACATAGTAAAACATTGGAAAAATTATTTTAATAAATAATTCTAGAGAGGTAAAGAATTTAAATAATTATTTATAGTAATCATGGAAATTTAAGTAAAACATTCCACAGTGGAGACTTAAACAAAAAAAATCGAAATTTTTTTAATATTTTGAAGTAAAAACCAAACCAGTTTTGTGTGTATCGAATCAGAATCCCCAGGAAATAAATAAAACTATGTATTTATTTATATCACATAATATCACATATATTAATTACAAAATATATTCATGTGTTGTATAAACTACATAAAAATGTAACAAGTTGTGAATATGTAATGTTTCCCACTGAAATAAAAGTAGAATGAGAAACCCTTACCCAATGTCTCACCTTTCCTCATCCTCATTAAAAAATCCATTATAATAAATATTAATTTATTATAAATTTTAAAAAATTAACCATATTTATTTATATCATACCATTTATGAAATATTAATTATATTTTTTAACTGAATTTTAATAATTTGTTATTAAAATCACTGTTTTGGGTGAAAAATTCTTTATTTTCCAAGCATGTTTTGATTCGGCTGTCATAATACATATATTAAAATCATGGTCCCCTCATTAAAGAGATTATAACCATGTTATAAGATCATATCTATTTACTATATATATAATTAATCTCAAAATGTAGTGACATAAATTAAATTAAACTTCCCATTGAGATAGTTGGTCATATGTATGCATGAACTTCATTTTAATTACTCAATGGATGGAATAAAATAATAGTAAATAATAATTCACAATTTTATAATTATTATTTTATTATATATTTTGTATATATTCTTAGAACTAATACTTGTTATCGTCCATGAAAATATATATGTGAATAATTAATTACATCACTTTGTGGATGTGGAAGTCCACATGTATGCACTAATGACATTATCGTTTTCAAATGGATTACATGGTTTGATGGTATAAATTATATTAATATTAAAGAAAGTTTATTATATAATTGTTTTGATATTTAATAATTAATCCCGTAATAACACCAATCAACAATATATGTTGATGAAAAATTATTGGTATAGCAATGTGCTGCTGGTAAGTCGTACGTAGCCGTAAGCGATACATTCACTTCTCATTTGTTGGGAAGGAGGATGTATAATTATTCATTCATAGTAATATTAATATTTAGGATTATATTGGATACTAAATAAATTATTTTATTAAATATAAAATGGATTTATAAGAGATAAGGAATGTTTTCAATGAATGTGATGAGTTAAAGATATTACTTCTTAATTTAAATAACAATTTTAAAAATCCTCTAAAAGGATCTATGGTATGTATTTTTGAAATAAAAAACAACACTAATGTGTATAAATTTGTTTATTGGAGAAATAATGTGATATTTTTCATGTTATGAGGCTCAATGTGTTTTAATGATGTGAGGGATGTATTCCCGTTTTATATTTTAGGTGAGTGGAACCATTGGAATTTATTAAAAAAGATTAATCATTAATAAATTAATTCTCAAGAAAAATGCATTGAAATTTCCATATAATTAAATATAATGATGGATATTCCTATTTTAATAGAATTATGATATTATTTGGTTTAATTTTAAAACAAATAAATTTGATTAAAACATAGTTAATATTGTTAAATTTTATATGTTGTAATAATTTTTTAAATATTAAATGGTTTTAATTTTTATATATTTTGTTCAACTTCATCAATTAAAATAAAATAATGTAAAATTTTTACATATAATAAAAAACATGTATTATATCAAAAAATTTAATATTTTTAAATAATTTAATAAAACATTATTTTAAAAAAATATCATTATTGTCAATTTTTAAACAATTAAATTAATTTAACATTAAATACCTATCTACCTAGGGGTATTTGAATATAATTTTTTCAAACATCAATAATATTTAATATATATCAATAAAATCAATGGTTCACATTATTATGATAAATAATTTCATATTTTTATATTTTTAACAACATTTATTATAATTTTGTTAACTTGGGAAATATTATATCAGGGTTTTATAAGAAATTAATGTCATCATATAATATCAAAAATATATATAAAAATATATTTTTCATCATCAAAATTATTTTATTATTGTCATGATTGAATCTAAAATTCATTCAAGATATACATTTATCATTATTTGTACACAAGTTTTATTTTAAAAACTAATAGAATGACATTTTTTAACATTCTCTGATTTATGTAATATACTATATATATTCATAAAAAAGTGTACATTATGAAACTAAATTTCAATACTAAAGTGATGATATAACAATATCAATCATCCAATATAATTTGGATGAAAAATTATGGCCTTATCAATTATATTTAACATATATTAAGAGGATATACCCTTTTCCAGGGTGATATATTTTATCAAGAAGAGTAATCATATTGGGAAAAAAAATGATCCTAATGAACTAAGTATAAACTAATTATTATATATATGTAATTAATTTTATATAATTCAATATATATAAATGTAATAAATTATTTTTAATGTTAGCGTGAAAAATGTAATAAAAATTACATTTGTATCTTACAACCCCAAGTCAAAAACACAAGACACCCTTTCCAAACCATCTCAGTAAGGTGAATCAATGATAATAGAAAAAAATCATGAATATAACAAAATATATTTTAAACTATAGTATAAAGAAGAAGAAATAGATAAATACATGATCTATACAGTTCAAAACAAACCATCAAAACCATAACTTATAATAAGTCATTGACCAAAAGTATTCATGTTAATAACAGTCTCCCCCAAACTAGTCAAAATTAATGGAAACAATAACAATAGAATCATGTATGCTACATAAAAGGTATAACTATATACTCCAAATTCATGGAATAATCCTACGGACCATTATATAGTATGTAATCCATTTATATAGATTATAATCACTAAAAAGATAGAAAACAAGTCTGTTATGAACAAATTACACACCAAACAATCAACATTACTTGAACTCGAGGAGAACATTATAACTTTTTTGAAAAATTCAAACTCAGAAAACATTAATTCCAAAAAAATATGTACCCAATAGCTAGGTCATTTTCCCATGAAAGGCTCTATATTCCCATAAATCCCTATATACACTCAAATAAGGATAATAAAAATGAAATGATCAATATAGTACCAGAAAATCATGATTAGATGTTTAAATCACTCAACTTTAAAATCTTTATGACTTCAATAGTTTTCATGATTTTGGATTCCAAAAAAAGAGAAGACCACTTCTTCCTTTAAAATTTTTTTCCATTCCTCTGTCTTGGGGATATCATGTATTCACAACCATAGTAGCTGACTTATAAATTTTTTTAACCACATAGTACTATATCCTTGTGATATAAAATATAAAATGGAATCTCATACATAGTGTTTTTAGGATCAAGATCAAAATTTTCACATTTGATAACATTATAAGTATATAGAATATACCTCCTCAACTATGAAACATTAAATGCTACATGGATTAGCATCAAAATATACGGAAGGTACAACTGATAGGCCACCATTCCAAGTCTATCAATGATCTGAAAGGGGTCTAAAAACCGTTGTGTCAGATTATCCTACATACATAATCAATTACGTCCTATGAGAGGAGAAACTCTTAGAAAATATCGATAACCAACCTTAACTCAATGAAGATGATGACATCATTCTGCATAATATTTCTATGGTCTCTGTTCCATGACCAATCTCCCTAAAATTTGTCGAACCCTCCATATTGTGTCTTGTGTAAGGCTCAAGCCAACTAAAGACCACTATCCCATCCATTCCCACTACAAGGAAGATATACATGGATGATCAAAAAAATTATTAATGGCCTCCATCTTAATCGATTTCTAGTAACTATTTTCATAGGATGAGTTTACCAAAAAAACATAATTTTCACAATCCAATAAAATGAATCACACAATCTGAAATCATATCCTCAAAAACATGGATAAACCTATCTATTTTTATATCTATATATGGGTGATACATTGTTCTCAATTTCACCTATAATCCTCACTCATCCAAAAAAAATATGAGAACCTGGATTTTAACCTATGTTCCCAGTCAAAAACAGCTATCGTGTGAAGGACATAAAGGGTGAAAATATCTCAAGAAAATTTACTCAAGAAGTTACACCTTCATTATCTCTTTTGAAAGGAGTATATGTGTCAATTTCATGAGTTGAACAATGATCAACCAAATGTAATCCTTCCCACTATGGGTCAATGGATATTTTATGATGAAATATATTAAAATATATTCAAATTTCTATACTTGAATCAGTACGGGATACATGAAACCAACAAGTTTTTGGCCTTCCTCCTTGATTCACTAACATGTAAGACATCGTGATACAACATATATAATAAACCTCATCATACCTATACAATAATATTGATTCCACATGTTAGGATATATCTTGTTAGCCCCATGGTTCATAGACCAACATTATTGGTTTCCCCTATCCATCAATTCAGGCATCAGGAAAAATTGGATTTCCAATCTAATACAGAAGCACAGAGGGCCACTGGGAAACTTAGACCATGCACAAGAGGTTTCCCCATAATAAGGGATTTCACCAAAGTGTTGGCACATATTTTCTCTCAATTACTCGATCCCAACTCTCTCATGAAAATATTATTTATATTTTGAAAACATCATAACAATAAATTATTTTAGGAGGAATCAAAAGTGTTTCTGATGTCAATCTCAATATCATATTCTAAAAAATATGATTTTAAATTTTCATTCCACTCAAACATTTCACCCAAATGAGTTATAGAATATGTTAAGGATTCGGGAATATAGAATTTTTATAGTCTTTATGAATCATAAATAACATTTATATCCTATCAACATGTTCAATAAAATCCCTATATTATTGGATTATTATGTCACCGCCGAACATGAATAGATGCTACATAGTAAGGTATGATCCATGATCCAGCACACATCCTTGGTTCCTGACACACACTTGAGAAATAGTTTTAAGAGTTCATAAAAATGTTTCTACCAAAGAATGGTTCATTTTAAGATTTTATTAACGAACCTATCTCGTAGATTCCTCCCTTACATTTGGAAAATATTTTCATAGATTCATTGTCTAATAAGAATCAGACAATACCCATTCTAATCATGGGAGAATTACAAAATCATAATACCACTAAAAAAATTGAAACAATTGATTAAAAATTAGTTGAATTTAATGAAATTATACTTTCTACTAAAGAAAGACATAAATTAAAATGTAGTATGTAATTTTAAATAAAATCACATACATATCATTCAAATAAACTCAAATTCTCATTATCGAACCTAGTAAATGTCCCTAGCCATCCATGGTTACTCAGGTTTAGTCAAGAAGTGAACTGACCAAGACCATATTTCTCAATTAATTTCTAAATTCTGATGTTTCTAACACCTTTTTACCCATGAAACAAAACTAAACACATGTAGTGTCAATAAAACATTAGGCTAATCATTTACTGAGATGAAAAATTGTAACATACAATCCCAAGTCAACAATAAAGGGGACTTGAAATTCTCTATTAATGTGAGGTGTCACAAATATAAGTTTAAATTTACAGAATAAAAATAAAAAAAATACTATGAGAGTATACATCATAAAAAGATATATATATATATGATTAATAAATTTCGAGAAAATCCATCCAAAAAAGAATGTATAAAAATAAAAAGAATAAAATTCTCTATGTCACCAACATTCACCACAAAACCAACTCTAACAGAAGGAATCATCAACTAGAGAAGACAACATACTATAATATTCCATTCTTTTTTCCTAGATTATTCTATACAACATCTAAAATCTCCCAAATGAAATTATAGGGTTTGATTACAAAGAATATTATTATAACCCCAATGAGTCTTTATATGGTTTAATATCCATAATTATATAGTTATATATATTTTTAAAAAGAGATTTACAAATATGTTTTATAAATTTTAACCATGTTAAATCATTTTATATTAGGTTTTCATAAAATCCTATCATATTATAAAATCCATAAATATGAAAAATAGAAGTTATAAAACCTAGAATACAAATTACATATAAATAAGTATTTTTATATACATATTTCCGTAAAATAATCTATTATGATAATCTATGTTATATAACCTCGTATTAAAGACTCTGAGGAATAATCCATGATTAAAACAAATTAGGAAATAAGTAAATTAGAAATGAAAAAGAACCATGTATTTGGAACTAACATATGAAAATAAAAAGTAGACATTAAATATCCTAATAATTTAAAACATTAAATAAAACAAATATTGAGTCGTTCCATTGTCCATTGAAATGAAAAATCTTACCTCCTAGTGGTGTCACACTCACTGAGGCCATCTAAGTCAATTTATTGACATGCCCATGAATTACAAGGTTCTATCATTCAAATATCATCTTCAAAACCATGTTCAATATTATATAAAATATTTTAAAATATATGAAAGTTTACTTCAGTATTCAAAAAATAATTTTAAAATTAAATCCAACAAAAAAATAATTTCAAGAAACACATTGTGTGTTAAAACCAAATTTAAAGGAAAACCCCTTTCAAAAGTTTTTTATTCCAAAAATCACTACAATTTAAACAAATAAACAATGTAATTCATGATGAATTATATGAAATTCAAGTAATAAAACAATTGTATTGAAAACCCAACCTCAAAATCATTTAAAAAAATCCAATTTCTATTATAGTGAATAGAAACCAAGAGATTCGCCAACAAGAGATAGGGAAAAATAGGAAACTGTAAAGGTTAGATTGAAAACAACAATCTATCATGAACCAAAACCATAAAAGAAACAAATGTAGTTAGTCTGAACAATTTAAAGAATAACTAGATAGAATAATTACCCAAATATGTTAATGATAACCACTATGATAATAGATTTCTAAACAAGAGATATTGAAGGAGCCTAGATCTCTAAAATTGCATGGTCTGAGCTTTAGGTTGAGAGAGGAAGGCTTCATGGTCGAATAAAAAGAAAATCTCTTGAACAGTGCCCTAAAAACTACATATCATAATTTATAAACAACTTATAATCCATTTAATAGTTCGGAATCATAAAAAGGGTATAAATAGATAAAATTGATTTTTTCTTGTATAAAAACTTACTTTTAGTCATTACTTGTTGTGAACTCGAAATACATAGTGTGTAATCTTCTATCCATGAATTAGATTCAAGGAAACCTATAAATGACTATTAAAATACAAGTAATTCCATAATAAATAATTAATAAACAAAAATATATAAGACATTTTAGTTTTTGAAAATATTATAAGACCACCATCGATATTCTCTGGACTCAGGGTGAACTCTATAAGGAATTTAAGAAATTTTTATGTGGACCAAATTATTTCAAATAAACCTAAAACCATGAACTCTATGTTTTTTTCAGAAAAATCTATCTATCCTCGAGAGTCCTTCTATGCCCCCATACAAGTATAGATATCAAATTATTAACAACTGTGTACCTAACAATTATAAGGACATGTTACCACATTGAAGAAAAATCCCATTTTTATGCATTACACATCATACATATTTACCATAAACCATGAGAAAAATTGTGAATATTTATTAAACTATATCAATTAAATAATTTATAAATTTCTAATAGGAATTAATTTCATTTAACAATATTAATATAAATTTTGTGCATAAAAACAATTTTTTCAGAAAAAATCACTTTTATTTAAAAAAGAATTTTTTTAATTATAACAACTTAATAACTAAAAAATTAATTTTATAAATGTGTTGATTGTATATTTTCCATAAACTAGTTATTAAATTTACACCATATGCTCTTATGAATATTGATTTGATTTTATTTAATCATTTCGATATTTTTTATTTTCGCAAAATTGAATATAGTTTGTGTTTTATGAAAGAACCTAGTTATTCTTTATTAATATACAAAACTAAGTCTAGATTGTGCTATATAAAACATATAAAATAGATTATGGTACATTTAGCACAATATTTGTCTTGTTTAATAAGAATATTTGAGTTCTTCTAATAACTTGAGGGAGAGAGAAGATCGAATTTAACAAATCCATAATATAATAATAATATTATTATTATTATTATAATGATATAGTTATCACCTAGCCATTTGAATGGAAGTTATGAAAAATATTAAAAAAATTATGAAAATATGCTTTTAACAAGTATATAAACTTAATTATTTTGTTATAAATTAATTATAAATGAAAATAAAATTGAATTTAATATAAAGGAAGTGTTTATCTAAAAAACATTTTTGTGCCAACAAAGTCATTTTATCTTAATAGATAATATTAGTCACTAATAGGGAGAGAAAATATTTAAATTTATATTTAAAAAATTCATCCACTTTTTTTACATGCATACAATTTGTTTGATTGCAATAAATAAGAAAAAATCCAATTTTAGGCATAAAATATCTATTTCTCAAAAAGAGAGTTTCACCAACTATTAATGGAAGCATTGTTTTAAATGTAGATATGAAAAAATAATTTAATATTATTTTGGAAATTAAAATTCATTTATTAAATATGAGTATCAAAATTTATTTTGGTTAAATTATTTTTATTATTTTAAAAAAGATACATTTTTTGATTAATAGTGAAAACACTAAATTTTAACCGAAAACTGCTTTTCCTATAATATATTTATATAAATAATTTTAATTTTAATTTTTTACTCATTATTTATATAAATAATAAAAATAATAATTAAATATATATTATTTTAATCAATTTTAATGAGAAAATGGATATATATTTTTTTCAAACATTTTACTATTTTTACTTCAAAACCATGTTGTCTCATCTCGTGTTCTAGATTAATATTAAATTAATTGATACGACTTATTTTATATTAATTTGGATAAATAGATTCCATGTTTTCAATTAGTATAATATAAAATTTATGTTTTCTTTATTGTAGTTTTTGAATAAAAATATTGATGAAATTATTTAAAAATAATTAAGACAATAAATGTAAAAATGAGTTTACATAGTTGTTAAAATTTAAATTAAGGCCCCAAAAAACCTAGAACCACGTAAAAAAGCATTCATCATGAAATATTTCTACCATATAATAATTTAGATAAAAATGGGATAATTATTTGAGGCGCATGATGTAAGGGAGACTTCTCAATAGTTTTTAACTTTTTTATTTACTCGAATTCCACTCCTCCTCTAATATAAAACATCACTCACTCGCCTCACTTCTTCACACCTCTCAAGTCATTTGGATCATCTGCCCATAGAAAAAATAATATCATAAATTAACTAATATAATTCTACAATCCTAAATTTTGGCATAAACATAACCATGTTTGTTTATTTTTGGTGCATATAAGATAAATTACCCAAACAAGATATAACATCCTTCAATAAGAAATTAAATTATATTTTTTAATCATCATACACATATATTATTATTAATTGATTATATAATAACCTTATTAAACTCAATATACTTATATTTTTTTCCTCGAGGTTTCTACCTACACCCACACACACTTTGATCAAATCTGATGAGCAATCAGTGATCTTGTTTGTTGCAGACTACCGCCTCCCAAACTGAGTCTTTTGTTATCAAATTACCACATTTCATGAATGGGAATAATGATGAAATAATATTTATTTTAATATCTATATTTATATATAATTTTTATGATTTATTTACTCTTATTGAATCATAATACAAAATAAACATTTACTCATTAAATTTTGTGGGGAAACAAAAACATCATTTATTGATGTGTGGACTACCGCCTCCTCGAGGTCATGTGATCCGACCACACATTACATGGAATGTATTTATGATGTTGTTATTAAAATTATTTTATATATAATAAATAATAATTATAATAGAATGATAATATATATATATCATTAAGTTTCATTATTTCATTGTTATAAGAAAACAGAAAGAATTTTCATTAATATGTATGACCTCCTTTCTCAATGAACAGTGTATTCCATTTCATATTTCAGTATTTTAAAGATTATTGTAAATAAATTTATAATGAACATATTGAATGTTTATATAATTTTTTAAAATATTTAATCACATAAATAATTATCTGTGTAAGAGAATCAATAATAAAAATTCAACACATATTTGAAAAACAAAGAGAGTATTACAGGAATCAAAATGTTTCAATGGAATCGTTAATAAACGAGTAATATAATGTTATAAGTAAACTATATACAGTATGATATATATGAAAATGGTCATGTTTTAGATATATAATAAATATATATTTATATATAGGATTTTTTATCACTTATGAATAATCTCAAGACTGAATGTATTGTTTTCCCCATCCCACTTTTATTTTTATGAGATATATGTTATATTCACCAAATATTATTATTATATAGTGTATATAGTACCAGATAACATGTTATATCATGAATTTAATTTATTTAATGATATTAATTGTTTCAATTTATGTTATTCTTTTATGGATCTCATGATTCACATGTTACTCAAGTAGTGACAGAAATTTATCTCACTTTCAATTATATGTGAGGTCCATTCCATATTCACCAAGCATTTCATTTATGTGGTGAATATATGGCCCATAAACGTATTCTATGACTCTTATACATAAAATTATTGATATTTAAACATAATTTTTAAGATATCTATTGCAAGGGGATATACAGTAGATAATTTACTAAATAAATAAAGTAATTTTGTCTCAATTGTCATTAATTAAGACACATGTTTTTATTAAGGACCCATATTGTTTACCAGGTGTATATACAAAAATTTGGAATGTTAAGCCTTGAATATCCTTATTTTGAAGATATATTACAATTCATGTAATTTCATGCTCTCTTGTAAATTATGTTTCAATGTTACTAGTGTGGTATGAGTTTATTGCTACAATCTCATCATTTATCGAGATAGTTTTAGATTATGATTCTATTAATGAAATAATATGACTCAATTCTCAACAATTATCATGATTTTATTATCTTATTATTTTTAATTATATATTCTTTTATTGGTACCATTTTTACACACATTTGTACATTAGATGATTAAAGAAATGTTTTTAATAAAATTTGACCTTATTTCTCTCTTTACCAAGAAATATTTTTTTATTCAAATACCATGTTTGAAATTTTTTTTCAAAAATGATTCTTAAAATTATAATTTAAAATCATTTTCAATGAAAAATTATTTTATTTTCTTTATGGTTTTCAAATCATCATTACGTTTTCTATTGATACATTATATGAAAAATGTTTTCAAAATTGTTATATGTTTAATAAGAGTTTTAAATGATTTTAAATGAATCCATTATATTTTTTAAAAATATTACATTAAAAATTGTTTCCAATGATTTCAAAGACTATTTTATATGTTTTTAAATATATTGATAAATAAAATGTTTATAAATAATTTTTTATGTTAAATAAGTTTTTAAAATTATTTTTAATACATCCTTTATTTGTTTTCAAAGTTTTATTTTAAATGAAAAGGGTGTTCAATGTTTTTTTAATGACAATATATTTTTTCTAAAGAAATTTTATGAAAAGGTATATTGAAATTATTTTCCATATAAACTAAAATAATTTGGTGTAACTCATTATTTATTTAGGATATTATCCAAGGGTTCCATTCATATTATTTCTCTAGATGATTCATGTTTTGACAGAAATATATTTATAAACCCATTTTATCATTCACTGGTTACATGTTTAGGAAACCGGTTTCCCTTTTCCAGGTTATATGTTGATAAAACCAATATCTTTTCATAAGTAATTTTTCGATGAAATTATTATGAAGAATTAATTTTACCCATAGGTTGTGATATTATAACAAGTCTATAAAACCCTTTTCATTTCTTGGGATATGATAGGACTATTAATGATCTTGTGGAACATGTATTTGTTATTTTATTATTATATCAGTGGGACCTAAATCTCTCTATAATGTATTGGGAAATATTTATGTATCATGATATAGATAAAGCTTGAATGATGAGTATACATGGTCTAGTATGATTGTGATGGAATGAGCAGCGGACTCGATTTTGTATGACATGGTTGGAATAATAAGTGAATCCTTTAAGAAATACAGTAATAGAATAAGGATTGAAATTTGTTTAGTAATATAGGGCTATGAATGGATGTGAACTCGGTTCAGTAATAAAGAGCCAGAAAGTGATGTGAACCTGGTTCATTAATACAGTGATACAATGGAGAGATAACCTAGTTTATTAAAGTAAGTTTTCAACTAATATAGTCATAAGAATGAAATAATACTCCTAAGATGGTTAGGTGAGTGACCTCATTCCACTAATATGGCGTTAAAAATAATATTTTTCTTCTCGCGAAATCATTTTATATGTTTATATGTTTTCCATAATTCTATGTGTTATTCCTTGTTTTTATTTTATGGATTATTATATTGATTCTGTTATGATCCATTTCATATGAAGAGCCAAAAAAAATTCCATGACTTATGTGAATGATCTATAATATATAGGGTATGCTCTACTAGTTTTATTATCAAGTTATCATACCCTTATATGAAATTTATTCTTACATTTCTATTTTTTTTACCCTTACCGATCATCTTCTCTCACCCTTTCATATTTTTCCTCTCTAAAAATTATAAATAATTGTTTTAGGTTAGTGTTCTAAATGGGAATATATTGTGGGAAACATTGAGGAACATTCACCATTTTAAAAATTTGTGTTCCAGGATTCAAAATACCCTAAATGATTACGGTGTTTGAGAATGTACTTTTTTAATATGATGAATATTATTATAAAATTATGTAATGTTTTTAAATGTTAATCCCAGGTTACTATAGTAGTTATAAAGTGAAGGTTTAGAAAAAAATGGAAACCTGGAAGAGATAATTTTTATGAGATGCATAATGATATTTCTAATAATAAGTATTTCAATTCTCTAAGTATAATCCTATTGTGTTATGGATATAAATGTAGGTTTAAAGAAGTTGGCATACTATATATAGTTTTCAAATATAGTTTTGTTTTATATAATGATAATTTTAAATCACTCGTTTCATTCTCATCTAAGTCGATAATAGTTTCTTGATGGAACTGGTTTAAAATCGAATGTTTTCAATAAGGAAATTATTGGGATTATAAAAATCTATATCCTAAGTGGAAATATCAAGAATATAATAATGAATGTATTAAGAGTATTGGATATATTAGTTATGAAAAAGTGAACATAAACTACAAGTAAAAGTTAGGGGATGTTCTAATATTTTTAATTATTGAAAACATAAGAATTATGATTACTTAGGGTTGAAGAACCTTAGAACATGATTTCTATCAAATATTCATTGAAATGGTTTTTGAAAAATATGAAGATAAAACATGTATAATGGGTTAAGAATATTTTTGGAATGTTAAAGTTTATATGTTTTATAATTAAAAGATCATATTATATGAATCATGAAGTATATATGGTTTTTTGAGGAAGTTTTTATTTATAAACTTTCAATAATGTTTTAAATGACACTGATGAAAGTGAAAATTGATTTATAGGAATGGTTATATTAAGGAAAGTTAATCTTTAATATGTCCGCATGGGTGAGAAAGTTATATTTTATTTAGATAAAGATAAGATTATATGGATAAATTAAATTGGATAATAATTATGAAATAGGAAATGATAAAAGATTTTTTTACAAAGTGGTTTATGCTATCATAGATAAAGTTCATAGAACTTTGGGATTTACATAATATATCCAGTAATCTTTTCATTAATAAGGAATATATGGTTTCAACATTTCTCAATGGTAATTCGTGTTATTAAAATGTTTTAAGAGAAGATATGGTTATGGTATTCACATGATTGGTATGTTAAAAATAGTATATACTTTATGATATATGGGGGGTCAATGCAATTTTTTTTTTGAAATTTAAAGACCTTATATATATTTTTTTGAATGATGGGATTAAAATGGGTTATAAGTTAAACTATTTATGGATTTTTATATTTAAAAATTCATATTATGATGTTGATATTAAATAATTTACTCTCAATATGAGGATTTATTCATATTGGATAATGTTTCCAATCTATTTTTTTAAGGCAAAAATAATAAACTATCATTCAATTTATAGACTTCATGATCTAATAAATCATTAGACCTGATAAATTCACCTTCATTTCTTGTACTAATAGATCAAGTAAAAATTTATCAAAGAAAAAAAGGCTGAAATTATTCTGAAATGAAGTAAGTATATATTTTCATGAAAGTTATTAAACTTTATGGAAAATGTATCTTAATTAAATATTTTCTGGTTATTGTCATTTTTTATGATATCAGTTACCTTTTTCTATCATCTATGGTTTATGGGTTTGTGATCATTAATTTTAAGATAACCAGGTTCTCAATAACACACTATTATCTCTTGGTGGTTATATTTATATTTGATGTAAATTTTTTTACTTTCCAGCACAATTATCATATATGAAAACATTTTAGTGAGTCCCATTGGGTAACTGTTATGTTTATAAATTCTACTTTTTTTAAAAAGTTTTTGTGTTTATTTTTATTACATGGGTTTCTTGGAATGGAACATTAATTGATTAAATTATTAAAACATAGAATAATTTCATGGGAGAAATTAATTTTAAGGTGGGTATAATGTATCACATTATGTTTTTATGGATTATTTTTTGATTTAATTTAATATTTTTTATTTAACGCAACATTATATATAGTTTTTTATAAGAAATCACAATGTAATCCTAAATTTATATGCACACTATGTTTAGCCTATGCTATAAACAATACATATATTAGCTTCAGGTATACACAATATAGTGAGTGTTTTTTACACACAATTCTAAGTTCCTTCAATAAATTTCATGATATGAAAGACTGAGTTTTACAAAACAAAAATATAATTTTCATAATATTATCAAAATATTATAGTAGTTATCTCCTTTTTGTTGGAATATATGTTGGGAATAATATAAACTAAAGTGTGTAATTGTTTTACAAAAGTATATAAACTAACTTTTTCCATTATCAATTAATTATAAATGAAAATAACCACTAATTTAATAAAAAGAATGTGAGTTTTTGAAAAAAATGATTTATACCCACAATAGAGTCTTATATTATTAAATTAAATTAATCACTATAAATGAGATACAGTAATTAATTTAATATAAAATTAATTAAAAAAATTACATTCATCTAATAAGTTTTATAGGCACAAAATAAGAACAAATCCAATTTTAGGCATATAATCATATATTTTTCTAAAATGCGGTTCTTCAGCCTTTTAATGAAAAATTTGATTGAAATCTATTTTGTGAGACTTTAATAAATTTTAATATGAAAATTTAAATTCATTTTTTATTGTGGAATTTCAAAATTTACTTTGGGAAATTTGTGGGTATTTTTATGAGAAGTTACATCTTTTGATGAATAGTTGAAAACGATGAATTTAAAAGAAAAAAATCATTTTCATCTAATTTTTTTGAAGTAAAATTTTAATTTAAATTCGTTTTGAAGTATATTCATATCATTTATAACTATATTAATAAAATTTATTTCAATGGATTCAATTTCATATATGAATTATTTATAAAACCATTTTAATATTTTGACCACTTTTACTTTACAAACCCGTTTTCACGTCCCATCTATGGAATAAATTTTAAATTAATATATATTAATTATATGTTTTAGAATATGGAAAATGGATTAAATATTTTAAATTTATTTATTTATAATTTAAATTTTTTATTTTGTTTTTTACTCATAAGTTTAGTTAATTTAATTTAATTTAATTACACAAATTAAAGTCAAAATGAGTTTACTTAATTGTTAAACATAAACATATTGAGTAAAATAACCTTTAAAATGTCCAAAATAAATTTTTTTACCATTTTTTTACCATATCATCCCTTTTATAAAAATTGGACAATTATTGGAGGGATATTATTTTAAGGATACTTCCCAATAATTTTTCTATTTTATATTTATAGGAATGGAACTCCTCCATTATAAAACGGTACTCACCCCCTAAATTAATAATGCATATAATTCCATTTAGATATGAAAAACCCTACTAAAATAATCTCCCCAATTCCCAAATCTAATCCTAGATTCCTCAATTTGGTAATAAATAAATCCATGTTATTCATTAAGGTAAAATCAAATGTAATTACTAAAGAAGAGGTAACATCCATCAATAGTCACTTTTGGTTAATTTCATTGTCCACTAAGTAAATTATTATTATTTATTTATTATATAATAATATCAGTATCCAATAAATGATGAAATATATTTATGTAATATTTTCTAACTACACTGATACACATTTCAATCAAATAGGAAATGCAATCATCATTCACGTGTATGGAGAACTACCTCCTCCCAAACTGATGTCGTTTGTTGATCCATAAAAACAATTAAAGGTTGGTAATAATTATTGAAAATATTGAATTTATATGATATATATTTTATTTTTTATTTATAATTCATGAATTATTATATATCACATACATTAATGCTATCAATTTTTTGGATTACGATTGCATAATTTATAGAAGTGCAGACTACCACCTCTTCAATGTAATGTGATTCATTCCCACTACAAACTAAATGTGTTGTGTTTTTTTCATATAATTATATGATATATATGAAATAATAATTATAATTCAATTATATTATATTTATATATATCAATATATTTCATTTACATTATTTCTTTGAACACGATAAGCAAACAGAAACGACATTCTTTTGTACGTACGACCTTCCAATTTCATGAACAATGTATACCATTTAATATTTAAATAATTTTATATATTATTATAAATACTTATATATTGAATATGTATGATATTTATATCATGTTTTATATTCTAGAAATATGTAATTCATGATCTCAGTAAGAGGATAAAGAATAACACGTCAAACCATATACAAAAAACAATGTTTTCATTACCCGAAACAAATCATTAAAATGGAACCATTAATAAATAAGTAATATAATGTCATAATAAAATTATATATGGTTTTATATATAATAATTGGGATATTTTGTAGATTTATAATAAACATATAATTATTATAAAATATTTTTTTAACAAGTATGACGAAAGTCAATACTTAAAGTAAAGGTTTTCTCATCCCAATTTTATTTATGTGATATATATGATATATTCACCATTTATTATCATTGTGTGGTTTACATAATTCTATAATATATGTTATATAATGAATTTAACTTATTTTAGGATATCAAAATTGTTAACTTATTTTATTTTTTAACAATTCCACTAATTGAAAAGTTACTCAATAGTAAGGGAATTTAATCTCACTATCTTATATTCTTGAGATAATTTCCATATTCAGCACTAATTTATTTTATGTGGTGAATACACATTACATGAATTTATTCTATGATTATTATCCTTAAATTTATGGTTATTAAAATATCTAATTTATATATCTATTAAATGGTGTAATACGGTTCAAAATTCATGAAATTGGTAATGTACGTTTATCTCATTTTTATTTATTTTAGACACATGTTTTATTATTAACCTATATGGTTTTAGGAGGACAATATTCCACCATTTCACATTTAATATCTTCAATATACTAATTTTCATGACATTTTAATCTTTGTTTAATTTCATTTTCTGATTGGGATTATGTTTCTAAGTTAACAAAGTGGTATGAGTTTGTTTCTATAATTTCATCATTTCTCATTATTGTTTACAATTATGATTCCATTAATAATGTTTTATTAGGAATATCTTTTAATTCTTATGATATTTTTATCCTCTAGTAGTACATTATATCTTCGTGTATTGTTTCCATTTTCCCACACTTTCGTATTTAATATTATTAAGAAATCGTATTTACGAAATCATGACCTTATTTATCGCTTCAGTTGAAAATATACTTAACTCAAAAATAATGTTTACAAAAAAATTCAATGTTTTATATTTACAATATATTTTATGATAATTTTAATGGAAAAAGAATTTTGAAATTTTTTGTGGTTTTTGTGCTTCTTTATATTTTTTAAAGATATAATCAATGAATAAGTATTTAAAAATGTATTATTTTCCTGAATATTTTAAAATGATTTTTATAAAATTCTTTATATGTTCTCAAAAAGTTATTTTCAAAGAAAATGATTGATTTTGTTTCAATGAAATAATATATGTTCTCAAATACATTACCCGAAAATAGGATTTTTAAAAAAATATTTTCAAGACCTGTTTTAAATTATTTTCAAGGTTTCCTATTTATGTTTTCAAAATTTTAATTTCACATAAAAGGGTTGTCAATGAGTTTTCTAATGAAACCTAATTTTTCAAATGAAATGTTTTTACAAGATCAATGAAAATTATTTTGTGTCTAAGATGAAATCGATTCGTGTTACTCTTTACTTACTAGGGATATGTACTAAGTGATGGATTGATATTTTTTTCAAAATGGGTTACATTTCGATGGAATGATATTTATGAAACATATTTATCTTTCATGGGATATATGTTTATAAACTAGTTTCTATTTCATGGGTTAAATTCTTATGATCCCCCTTCTTTTTATGGGTTGTTATTTGATTAAATAATTATTAAACCTACATTGCTTCAACTTTTTAGGATTTGATGACATTTTTAAGATACCCTATTAATTTCAGGGTTAATGAAATGATTTTTTATGATAATCTAGAACATGTGTGTATGATTTAATTAAGATATTGTTTGGACTTATATCTCCCTCCAATGTGTTGGGTATGTATTTATGTCCAATGAGTTATAATTGTGAAGAAAGATGAGTAACATAATTCCAGTATGATACGGTTAGAATGAGTAGTGATCTTAGTGTTGTATGATAGGGTTGGAATAAGGTGAGAAAATGGTTCATTAATATATGGCTATAAAGAGTAGTGATCTTGGTTCACTAGTATAAGAATGGAATGAGGAGTTAACTCTATTTAGTAACACATGGTTGCGAGGGAAGGTGAACTAGATTCAGTAACACATGGATATAACAGGGATTGAACTTGGTTCAGTAATAGTCTTTTTCCTCTAAGATGGAATTGGGGGTGATTATTGGCTGCTAAGTTGGTTTGGGGAGTGGAAACTTTCCAACAATATGGATTTTCCAGAAATTCTTGACTACCATGGAAATCAGTTAATATGTTTATATGTTTTCCACAATTCAATGTCATATTCCTATGTTATTCTTTCATAGATTATCCTATTCATTCCTTATGATTCATGTCTTATGATCTACCAATTGTTATTCCATTACATAATTATATTATTTTTTATATTCAAAGTATGATATTCTAATATTATTGTAATTTTTTCTTAATGTTAAGCTCAAATTATTCTTATATATCTCATTTATTACCCTTATTAAAAACCGTAACTCACTATTTCATGTGATTCCTTTCCCCAAACTATAAATAATGGTTTTTGGTAGTATTGATATTTTGGAATATCATTGCGGAACACATCGAAGGTCATTCACCAAGTTAGATGATTGTGTTCTATGGTTCTAAATACAGAAAACTATTAAGGTCCTTGGGATTGTAGTTTTGTAATTTTTTGAATATTCACCTAAAGTGATGTAATATCTGGGTATTTTTATATTGGGTTTCTATATTTACTATTCATACTCCCCAATATATAGGACATTATATAAAGGACAAATAATATTTTATTTTTGTTTCATGGGTTTTCTAAACTCACTATTCTAGGTAACAAAATGTAATTAAATATTCATATTATTTAAAGATAAATATTTTGTGAATTCATAGGGTTTTATATTGTACCTCATAAAATGAATTTTTTTCTTCAAATGAGACCCTCTAATACAACAAAATAGGATATCATTATTTCAATGCATCATCCAATTCATATTTAGATACTTCAAATTAGTGTTTTCTCTAAATAAATTTAACCTAGTGAGTGATCTTCTTCTATATTACCTTATATATGTGATCTAAGAATTATAAATAACGATCCTCATTATAAATATCATTGTCCAATGGTATTCCCTCTATGTTTAGTATATACTCAAGATCATGAATATTATTTATCTTGAGAGATACATAGAACATCTCTTGGACATGATATTGGCTCATTAGATCAATATGAGGTAAGATAACATCACTAATAGGTCAAAAATAATGAAGAAGAAAATATACATACATACTAGCATCCATTTCTTCTGAAATGTCATAACCTTATTCTCTTTAAAAATTCAAAGAAAAACATATCATTAAAATAAAATTCAAAATCACATTGAGGATTTTAATTATAATTCTTTTGTTGACACTGAGATACCAGGATGTTTTTCTAAATACTTCTAACACTCTATTCTATTTTCTCTTCTATATTAGGTCCAAATAGCATTATTTATCACTCACCATTCATACATGTTTCAGTTATATACATATTTTCTTAGAGGTATTCATAAGGACACATATGAATTGTTTATTGAAATATATTGTAATAGAAAAATGTTACAAGATAGTAGTGTTGATCTGAACATCCACTGCATTATGTAGCACAACATCTTATCATATCCTATTGGGTTTCAATTTTTCTCTCAGACTGACAATCTATCTTTTGATTATAGACTATTCTAAAACTCATCTATATATTATAATCCTACTAAAAACTTCAATAGAACATAGAAGTAAATATTTGTTCCATGTCAGATATGATGGAATGCGGTACTTCACTAAATATTACCATTTTCATAATATATATTATGAAAATTTGATCAAGATGGAAATCTACACTGGTTACAATTTATAATCATGACTTCATATGGAAATAATTTATAGCAAAAATATAATTACAGCATTTAGATATTTTTTGTGGTGTCAAACAACAAAATACTTGGTGATGTTGTCCCATATTCATTTAGGAATGGTTAATGGTTGAGGAAATCCCTAATACATATATCTAACATCATTAACATGATGAAAAAATCACCAAAAAATATATTAGGAAATATTTCATTCCATGATGTCACACGAAAAATACTTTTTTAGGTTCTATACATCATTATTCTTCCAGGATGATTAGATAATGGGGAATCATGTATAGAGACCCTTCATTTCAAACATGACTATTACATTAGATTTATGATAAACTATATAATAACCTTGTAGCTTAGTATAAAAATATTTAGTATCCTTGGAAAATATAAATCATACATTATAAATAGGTAAGTAAATATAAACATTATTTTAAAATATTCTTCTATATCCTTCTAAATCCAAGGTTTTTATTTGTTATTTTAGTCACCTAATGATATACATGAATGAAAGTGGTGTGATAAAATCCCAGAAATAGAAGGAATAAGATAATTGAATAAATATTACCTGGGTGAGGATAATCATAATAATCATAAAATAATCATAGGATCATCATAAACTTTAAGATGTAATCATTTTATAAAGGAATGAAATGTGTATATGTGAAAAAAAAATCATTTCATTGTGGTAAAATAGATCACATAGATGGTAATAAATATAACATCATTTTCATGAACAACATAGGTGAATAATCATAATATCATCATTTTGAACAAATAGAATATCATTTTCACACATATTACACATTATCTCATGAGATACCTTAAATTAACCAGTGCACTAGAGGGATGTATAATTACATACAAATACACAAAATCAATATAATTACAAAATCATGCATTCTTCATAGAACATATGAAAATCCTAGTTAAGAAATAACCCACAAAATGAAATAGATTTCATAAATTTTTCATAATCATACATTGATTAATTATCTTAGAGGTCCCCAAATGAAAAATGGATATCATTATTTAGAATAAAATATTTTTTTCTTTGGATAAGAAATAACACTTGAAGTGACAATGTTTCTTATGAGTAACAATCATTTTGGAAAATCTTTGTATTTGGGTTAACAAACAAGGTGGAAATTTTTTTTTTCTCAAAATAAAATGAAAAAATGAGATGATATTAAAGGTACATTAATGGAATTACCATACTGTTATTAATATGAAATAGGGAGAAAAAAATGGACATCAGTTTGGAAATCCCCTTACCTTAATTCCTGCATTATTTAGTCGGTGTTAAGCCTCATAGATAATATTAACATTTTTATTAAAAAATTATCTAGAATAGAATTATATTACTTTTTACCACAAGTTATAAATAATTAAATTTTGATTTTATTTCTTAATATCATTGTTTATGGGTTGCTCGTTTTGATATCAATTTTAATAAAAAAAAATTATATTTTTCCATGATTTCACTAATTTAATCAATGTAATTTATACATTAGAATAACTAAAACTTATATATTATAATACAAATAAATATATAATTTCCCAATCCTAAAAAGCATATCAAATTGTGTTAAATGAGTCCAGTGTTACAACATTAGGCACACCTCCCCGAACGCCAAACGCTGGTGACTAGCAGCGAGGGTCTGAAAAAGTATAGTGGGGAGGCTGTAGTCTCTCAAAGGATAATAATAGTATTAGTGCGAGTATAATATAAAAAATGGGACTCTATTCACTAAAACAATACCCTCATAGTGTAAGAACATCTAATATCAATAAAAACCGAGATCAATGTATAGATACATGCAACAGATTTTAAGAAAAACAATAGGCTAAATACCGCCTATAACATCTATTGAAACCACAAAACATGCATCCACAGTTGGTAATACATATCAATAAAAAATTGATCCCATGGCTACCCAATAGTAGTAATGAAATAAAGTATGCAAGTTGATACATAATTAAAACTAAAATGAAGTAAAATTTATCTAGTAACGTCCTCAAGGTCCATAATATCTCCATGTAATAGCTAATACAATAGAGCTCCTAAAGTTGATCACTTTCCTGCACGTAAATACATTAAGTCAACACTATTTCTGAAGGTCCCATGTAGGATGT
Source organism: Viscum album (assembly GCA_963277665.1). Lineage (NCBI taxonomy): Eukaryota > Viridiplantae > Streptophyta > Magnoliopsida > Santalales > Viscaceae > Viscum > Viscum album. The sequence continues at coordinate 169,221,948 of OY728151.1, forward strand.
GAGATTAATCTCAACAGGATACCACCCAATTTTGCATACCTAGTATAGTTGTTTAATCAGGCTTGCATCTATATGGAATGTAAATAGTACGAGGCACAATGTGAACACAACGTCCATTGGTGCTCCACAACCACCAAGGAATGTCACCTGCTTCATACAAAGCCAGAATATTAGTCATATACCTCAGCACCGCATGCCTCCTAATAGATTATGTCTCAAGTATCAACATCCTAATGACATTACCAAACAATTTTAAATCATGCTCGAAATCTCATTTCAACCCATGGAACAACAACAAGAGGAACAACAATTCATGTCTTCAAATATGAAATTGAGAGTCAGTGATGTCTTCTCTGAAATCAATAATAGGAGGGATAGAAATGTTTTCCCTAAAATCATTAATTGGTTTGATAGTGATGTATGCCCTCAAATCATGTTATTCCACTTCCCCAACCCAGTAGAATAAACGCTATCCCATGAAGGCTCCTTACCTTCTAAATTGATTCCTATGGAAAGCATTCCCAAACCAATTATACTAATGATATCTATCAGGGACCTCTACCTAATGAGGTTCCAAAACCACCTCATTATAGAGTCTACCTGTGTGTGCACCACTCAATGGTCTGGGTGAGTAGTAATCACTAAAATATGTTCCCAAGAAACAACATCTCTGACACCTCATTCCCTACGACCATGTCTCTCATGTCCGATGGACTCCCCATCTATGTAACTCAGGCCATGCCCAACCTGATAGTCACACTACCTCAACCTCAAGTCTATGTTTCCCAATACCATGGTCATAACCGTCCAACCTAATATGGACCAAGCCCAACTTGTGATCATCCTAACTCAACAACACCAAGGCCATGCCCAATGAATCCCAAAGGATTTAGTATATGAAATATCACACATCACATATATATAATCAAAATTAATACTTCAAATAAGAAAAACAAACTAAACAGTTGAATTTCACCAACCATGTGGTCTCTCATACCAGCACCAAGGTCTTGAAAGTCTCTATAAAACATAATAAGGATTAACAATTCAAACTCAATAGTTTAATTCACATAAATTCATTTATAACCATTTTGGCACCCCATCCCAAAAATCCTCAAATGAGTAGAAGCATCTACCTTAGCCTCACTCAAGTATAACGGTATAATGGCATACTCAATACCATTCCACATTGCTTACAGTCATTTAAAAATAATTAAACAAGGGTCTCTCTCAATACCCAACGTCTCTATAAAAATCCACAACCCCCAAATGACATTGAAAACATGAAATAAGGTATTCAACAACTAACTCATAAACATATGAGGATCCTCCTCCGGTAACAACCTCTAATTCGGTCAAAATCAAGATAAATCTATGAAATAATCAAAACCATTAAAAATGCATAACTTGTTGTAGAACAAAAATTTAGGAGTAACGGTTCAAGTGGAATTAAGGCCTTACCTAATGGGTTCCAAATCATATGAAATTGATCAATTCTGAGTTTGGATGATGAATAGGGAGGGGTTTGATGGTCCGACGGATTGGGGATTGGTGGTTATTTCTAGAACCTCAAAACGAGGCTACTACCATTTTTAAGGAAAAAAAGAAAATATACAGTGTGTACTTAGGACAACACATTGCCTGAATTCATTAACTATTCATTTGGAACCCAATGTACATTGACTTACTTTCCAAACCATTCCAAAATTACTACACTGCATGTACTAGGTAGTACACGACATGTACTTTGTTTTTCTTCTATTCTTCATAGACTTCCCCACACGCCATGTATATCCATCATACACAGCTAGACTACATGTCGTGTACTAGGAGTATATGGAGTATACTTGGAAAAAATATCTCTACCAGTCTAATATGCTCACAATCCATGGTTGGACTTCACACAAGGACAAGGGTACTTGGTGTGTACTTGGGAGTACATTGCATGTAACCCAAAAATTTCCAAAACTGCCAATTTTCCCTTACTTTCCCAAAAACATCTCAAAATTTGAAATGAAATTACACTTACTCCTCAATGGTAAAACTTGGTTCTTACAAACATCACCCATTAAATAAATTGGTCCCTTAATTTCTCTTCCAAGGGTGGTGTAGAAAACATTCCAGGACAACAGCAATCCAAAACTCTAACTCAAGAAAACTTTCACTAACATGATTCTGGACTCATGGTCCTCTCATTATGCATTGTCACCACTTCACCACATTAGGTTCCCCCATGTTGCATCAAACACCCTGAAATATCTGTAATTCATCGATTTCTACTTCAATGATGTCCTACTTCCCATGGATGCTCCAAACAAAACACGGGGCCTTCCACCTCAAGTCACCTACATCCTTGATGCCCAAATGCCCACATCACCTCATGAAACCCACATCACATGAATTCCCCAATGCCCATGGAACCTCATAAACACACACACACACACATATATATATATATATATGAATCATGCACTTGATATGGTTCCAATCCCACTTACCAGCATCTGGTCGGTCCACATACATCATGTGCATCTCGTGCACACAAAAAATAGATGCCCCAACAGGCCATGCCAAAACAAGTAAAAACAAAACAGATCGCATCCACACTCACAGTGTACCTCTAACTATCATCCTCTCACTTACCTGGTCATCCCCTGGTAGCTACATGGCATTCACCTAGCATATCACATGATTTCTTGAAGCATGTCCTCCGTACGGTACTACAACGGTCAACTGCCAGTAACCCCTCAGCTAGGTCCCATTGTCTCTGTCTTGTCCTCCATGTGCAGCTAAAACTTAACTACCCTCTCTTGGTACTGAACTTGAACCACGTCTTGATTCCCCAGTCCATCCTGGTCTCTAATTACACTCTATTTGAGAAGGTTTCATGCAGAACCTCTCGAGATTCCAAACATTCCCACATGCCCAACACTACGTTGGAGTCATATCTCCCTATGATCAGACATGCCTGGGCGACCCACACTATAGAAAAACCACCATTGAATTTCCATGCGGAGGTTTTCTTGAGACCATGGCCTGACTGCCATGTTGGAACCCATCCTGAACTCACTTTATATTATGTAAACTGTCACATGAAGTTGCTTCCTGACCATCCTCGGGCATATCCCTTTGGTTTCCCTCTATTATGAGCACCTAATTCACCTCATTTGTGAATGAGTAAAATTTAAATTTGTTTACCTACACTAAAATGATTTGTTTTAATCCATCTTAAAATCTCCTGAACCACTAGGTGTCATTGCTTACCATACTAGGTGCGAAGCGAGGAAACTCAAAAAATGTACCTGCATTGTTCATGATAGACATGTCACCCTGCTAAATGATAATGAACTCTGGATCACTCTCTTCCCTCAGTGTCTCTAGATAATTGTTCTTAGAGAATCTATTTCAAATTCCTTCCAATGATATTCCCTTTTGTCAATAGGCCTATACCCGCAACATTCCACCAACGCTTTTCCGGTACTCGCATCATGTACGTCGCTAGCATGACCCTCTGCCACGGAGAAGTGTCGTGTCTCTCGAAGATCATCTTCATGCTCTCAATCTAGTCCCTATCCTCTTATGGAACACCCTCACCCAAAAAATGTGGTGGGTACTACAACTGGATTTCTCAAGTAAGATATTCCATAGAGGTCTCTTTACCCTATGCACCTATGTCGATCCCCAGTAAAAAGCATACAAGGCTAGATAGAAGCTTCTCATCGAGAAAAAACCCAAATTATATCAAACCTAGAAGCTTTTCGATTTGCACAGGATCTGGAGCCTAATCCTGGACTTGAGACTGTACCTGCAGTGCTTGCTCTATTTTCCCTACAGGGTTCTGAACCTGATCGTGCACTAGCGGCTCAGTATTGTCTCCCGCCTAATGCTCCATCGATCCATCTAGGAGGAACCCACTAAATACCATAAATGGTCAGAGAACCCACATATAATATGATATATATATATATAATGAAGATAAGTAATGTAGTAAAAGGAAGTGCATAATTACTACCCTTAATCTCCCCCACTGCAACCATGGCCACAACATCCCAGACTCATGGCCTCCTAACATTTCCTCAATAGAGCCTAGTATCAAAAGTGCCTTGGGTCATTCCCATCTTAACAACCAATGTGGTCTCAAACCAAAAACCTAGTCACCAAATCCAGGTGACCAAAATCATCTCAACCATAGTACCTACATGATCATATAAGATCCAGGCCCTAATCTCTTTCCACATGAAAATAAAAAAATATAATCCATGGCATAGTACATTGCAATAAACGAGAAATTCTAACATGAATTTAACCTATAACATTTAAAAAGCATTCATATCATTACATTTCATATTATTCATGTGGTATTATTACTTAACAAAACATGTGTGCAGTTATGAAATTGAAATACCCTAAAATTGGGCCTATCAAAATCTACGAAAACACGCCTTGCCATACCAAGACAAGGTCCAAATATCACAATCAAAAAAATAATATACCAAGTGAGCCACAAATGTTGAAACCATATAAACTGTAATCTAATCCAAATAAAAAGGCAAATTCCCACCAATGGTAACTTGGTCCATTCCTCGTACCTGGAGCTGTAGGAACCCAAGCACAAGCTAGAATCCCAATTCCAACAACATCCTCTATCCATTCTACCATATCCCAAATTTTAAAAAAATAGAAACAAAAATCAGAGTCTAAATATCACTAGTAGACATAAAAACAGTGGTACTAATCCCTATCATGAACTCCTCTTACTACCTTTGGTGCACCTCTTGGAATGGCAAAGGCTGCCGACAAGAAGCGAGGGTCAGAATAGGTATAGTGGGGGGGATATACCCTCTTAGAGGATAATTAGGGTATTTCTCCGAGTATTATATAAAATAAGAGACTCTTGAGACTTGAAACAGACCCACATAGTAGAAGAACATATAATATAAATAATCAGCTAAAGAAATGTAAAAACAGGTGAAGAAAAATGTTATCAAAACAACATGCTAAACACCACTTATATCATCTACAAAAACAACTAAACATGCATCCACAACAGTTTATAAATATTAATAAACAATAGTTCCCATGTATATATAATAGTTTATACAAAATAAAGTAAGTATGATGATACATAATGAAATTTAAAACAATGTAAACTCTTATTAAGAATGACCTCATGGTCTATACCATCTCTAAGAGATAGCTAATATGATCTAGCTCCTGAAGTTGATCTTTTTCTAGCACGTAAATCATTAATGTCTACAAGCATCCCTAAGATCTTGTGAATGGTGTGAGAGAAATTTTAGAAGGATACAACATAATGTTTCATAACTAATATTGGTTTTTATGAAAGAATGCATCTATATGGAAAGTAAAGTGTACGATGCACAATGTAAACAAAATTTCCACTGGTACTCAGCAGCCACCATGGATTGTAACCTTCTTCGGCCAACGCCGGAATCATAGTTTTATAACCAAGCACCATGTGCCTCCAGAGAGATCATGTCTGAAGTATCGACATTATAACAACATTCCCAAATAATAGTAACTCGGGCTCGATTGCTCACATCTTCCCATGTAACAACAATTGGAGGAAAAACGATGAATGTCCTCAAATAGTAACTAGATGAACAATGACATCTTCCATCAAATCAATAACTGGAGGGACAATGATGCTCTCCCTCAAATCAGTAACCAGATGGACAACGTTGTCAGTCCTCAAATCACAACTAGACTCTCTCCCCAACCCTATTGTCTCAGCATGATCCCCTGATGGTTGTTCACCATCCACGTGGCTTCCTATGGAATGGACCCCAAAACATGTTGTACTTAACTGCATATATCGAGGGCCTCTACCCAAATAGTGGTCAAAACCAACTCATAACAGAGTGTACTTGTGTGCACACTACTCAATATTATGGGTGAGAGGAAACCACCAAAATATGTTCCCAAGACACAACATATCTGACACATCATGTCCCTACAACCATGTCTCTCATGTCTGATGGCCTCTCTATTCAGGTAACCCAGGACATGCCCAACCTGAGAGTCACACTTCCACAAGAAAACATCTAAGATTCCCAATATTGTGGTCAGAACCACCCAATGTAATATGGGCCAAGCTCAACATGTGATCTGCATCACTCAACAACACCCATGCCATGCCCATTAAAACCCAAAGGATCCTTCATATACAACATCACACATCAAATATATATAATAAAAAGAAATACATCAAAAAAAGTGAAACTAAAAAATTGAATTGCACTATCCAAGCGTTGTCCCATAACAACAATAAGGTCTTGAAAGACTCTAATAAACATAATCACGCTTAACATATAAAGCTCAGTAGTTTGATTCATAGTAATTCAATTATAGCCATTTTTCAACTCCTTCAAAAATTCCCCAAATGAGAAGCGACCTCTAACCTAGCCTCGCTAAATCATAACATGATAAGTTAATACCCAATGGAATCCCACAATGTATACGATCATTTAAAATAATATGGGTATTTCTTTGTAACTGACATCACAATAAATAGCTGCAACAACCAAATTAACACAAAAACATGAAATAATGTATATACCACGCACCTCATACATGTATGACGATCCTCCTTTGGTAAAAACAACTAATTTGGTATAAATCAAGGTAGATCTACAATAGAATAAAAAATCTCAATCTAACATTACATCTTATAGAACAAAATCACGAAGAATAGCTTAAGAGGAATCATGATCTTACTTAGGGGGTTCTAATCCATTAGAGAATGATCAAATCCAAGTACAGAAAAAGAATTGGGAAGGTTATAAAGGTTTTACTGATTAGGGTTCAGAGGTTCTATCCATAACCTCAAAACAAGGATACTACCTATACTATGAGAAAAAATAAAATATATGGTGTGTACTTATGACTACATGTTGTGTGGCATCATTAACCATTCATTTGGTGGCCACATTACACCAACTTACATTACAAACCATTCTAACATGAATACATGGTGTGTACTAGGTAGTACATGACATGTACTTGGTATGTTTATATACCTCACTAACTTCCCCACATTAAATGTATATCCCTCATACACAGTGAGACTACACGACGTGTACTAAGAGTACACAATATGTACATGTTAAAATATATCTACCGGACCAACATTCTCATATTCTATGTATGACCTTCACACACGGCGAAGGTTACATGGTGTGCACTTATGAGTAAAATTTGTGTAACCCTATAATTTCTCAAAATTCCCATTTTCCCCAGTTTTCCGAAAAATATCTAGAAATTGAAAATAATTAAAACTCATACTTCAAAAGAAGAACCGAGTTTTTAAAAAATAAATAATTATATATATTATAATATCAATAAATTATGATGGTTGTATTTTTTGACATTGAAATGTCTCCATTGATGGTATATCAACCTATGTTAGGACATTGTTGGGAGGGACAGAATGGGATGTTTGAAATTTATATATATAATAAATATGACTACTAAAGTAGGTTAAAATCCTTAGAATAGTGTTAAATTACATCCAAATTAAACTTATATTGTTTATTTGTTAAAGTTGTAGTGAAAAAATGAATAGAATTAGAAGAATATATAAAAAAAAGAATAGTTGATTAAAACATACTGAGTCCTTGGTGTATGTTATATTCTATTCAACTATAATTACCTTGATTTTTGGGTTTTTTACACCATAACATTCAATGTATTAAAAGGGTCTTGAGTGGGAGGATTTTTTTTATAGGATATTGTATGGTAAGAGTTGTATGAGTGACTTACCAAGGGGATAGACTATGGTTATTTTTACATGTGGAGAGGGTTTTTTTCAATAAAATATTAACTAAAATAATATATCAATGGTAAAAAACATAAATATAATATTTTAAAATATTAATTATATAATTGGTTTAATACATTAAAACCCATTTATAATTCAAATTCATTTGTTAGTTAAAAAGGAACATGGAATTATAGAATTTTTTTTATGTAATCACTTTTGACATTAGGTTTGGGAAAGTTTCATTTAGGATTTTAATTTTATTTTATTTTAATTTGATGGGAAATTTATTATGTTAAATATATCATGGTGGAAATTTTTGTTCAATAAAAATTAGTTCATTATTACATAATAAACGATGTAATTTTTCATATATATGTCATATGAAATACTGTACTTTCACTATTCATTATAAAATTGAACTATTTTATAGAATTAAACTAAAATCACCCATTTACAATTTTTATTCCATAATTTAAAAACATATGTTCATTTTTTCAGAATAAATTTATATCATAGATAGTTAAATTTATTAATATAAATAACATTATTTTTGTGAATTATACTAAAATACAGTTAATAGAAAATGTGCTTATATTTTGAGGATTTTTAAAATCAATGTATTCTTTTTAGAATTATAAAATTTAAACTTACATTTAATAATAGTAATATAAATCATTTATATTAAAATTTGATATTTTGAGTTAAAATTAATATTTTGACAATCTTTTTATTATTTCCAATGGTCTGGCTTCTACTCCCAATGGACAGGTTAGTCTTCCTAAGGTCACATTTATATTACAATTTTCACATTACCTCCAATATGTTCCACTTAATTATTTCACATAGTACTAAAATAATATCCTATCAATGTTTTATATTTACATTTTCTATAATATAGTTTGGTTTTACTAATATTTTATTATTTTTCAACATTGTTTCTAGTGGGGATGATGATTCTGGTTGATTTAGTTAATCCATATATTCCCATTTTATCTTTTCTATTTTATATATTTTTTTCAAATTGTATTATTTAGAAAATTAAATATTTCCTTTTTTATTAATGTAACATTATTTATTAATGAAATATTTTTTTTCCATTTCTTTGTGTGTGTAATTTTATATAGTGTATGGTAACACAACTTTTTTAGAGACTCCATAATAATTTATAAATTATAAGATGTTACATTCTTCTCCCCTTTATAAAATTTTACATGGAAATTTGAAATCGTATTCTTAGATGAGAATGGTTGAGGGAACATCTGTTAAATTTTTTTCTCTAGTTCCCATGTTGAATTAATATTCATTTGGTTCTTACACAACACTTTTATATGTTGATTTTCTTTCTTGTGTTTAAATTTGTATCTAAAGTCCAACATTTTCCGCATATTTTATTCATATGAGACGACATTATGCAATTAGACCACATCAGAAGTCAGTACATGTAATGGATCAGGTATGTACTTCCTCAAGTGATTTATGTGGAACACATCTTGAATTTTTTCAATATTTGGTGGAACTGAAAGCTGATAGGATTTTTCTTTTATATGATCAAGGATATCAATGGTATAATGAATTGTGTTCTAACCTTTCCCTTCATTCAAAACATCATGACTCTCTTCTCTGGTGATATTCAACATAAAATATTTTTCTGCTTCTTCAAAATCAAATTTCATTAAATGGAATTAATTATTTCTCTTCTTTTGAATCATTTGACTATTATACTTTGTTAGAAGGATTTATTTTCCTATGTGATATCATGTAGAAGATTTGGTCTAAGAAGCTTATTTCCAACAAATTTAGCCCAATATTAGAGTTTTATATCACATCCCATATAGAGCTTCATATATAAGCATTTGAATACTTTAGTGGATGGTATTGTTATATGAGAACTCATCCAATGAGAGATGTTGATCCCATCCACCATTAAATTCCATTGGGTGTGTTGTTACCATATCCCAGAGCATCTAAATAGTCTTTTTAGATTGGCCATTATTTTAGGGGTAATATTCCATTATAAAATTTAATTTAGTATTCAAATCATGTTGAAGAGATATCAAGAATTTGGATGTAAACCTTGGATCAGGATTATAGATGGTTGGATGTGGAAACCATATATCCTCACCACTTCCATCACATATGCCTGGGTAAGTTTTCAAGTAATAAATCATCCCAAATAGTAGGTATGTGGGAAGTCATTGAGAGTTGATCCACCACAAACCATATCACAATATATTATTTCAATTTCTTAGAGAAACCAATGACATTGTATTTAGTGAAATTATCTCATTCCAACATGGGTATAACTAATGATTGATCATCCATTTTGTACTTTTGTTACCTCTTAATTGACTTGTTATCATACCAAACACCTTGAGATGTACTCCACAACACCTTCTTGATTTTTACACACAATAAGTTCTCTTAAAGATCAAGGTATATCTTGGTACCTCTATGATAGATATAGAAATGTGAGCTATGTTAATTATCTAATAGAAACTTATTTATATCAGGGTATGACGTTACAAAAAGCCTCGTCCAATATAGAATCACATCATTATCATGAATGTAAAACTCATATAGATCCCCTTTCACTTTTTTATAGCTGGAGATCACACCATTATGCCTCTTTGATTTTCTATTAGATATAAGGTTGGAAAAAAAATTTGGAAATGTATGATGTATTCCCTTCCATTATAATATCATGATCCATCCTTTTATTATTCATGAATATATTATCTTTCTCATTCTGCATCATGGGTAGTGTAGTAGTATTTTCCTGCTAAGAGCATCGTCTACCTTATTTTTCATTCTCAATGTGATGTTAATAGACTAATTCATGTCCTTTATTAGATCTAACCCTCTTCACTAATTCATATTGATATCCGTCTGTATTAATATATTCTTTAGACTTTTGGGACCAATATATATGTCATAGATTTCACCATAGAGGTAGTGCCTCCAAATCATCAGTGAAAAGATCAAAAATTCTAACACCTGATCATGTATCGAGTAGTTATGCTCATGGATATTAGACATTCATGAGGCATATTCTATCAATTTTTCATTCTTCCAGAGTAAAAATACTAATACTTTCTTTAAATCCTCCCTATATATCACAAAAAATTCTCTATTTATTGGTAGAGTGGTAAGAGGTTTAGTGAATGGCCTCTTATTGGGATACTAATAGCTTTACTCACAACGTCTTATACATCCATTAGTTTAACCACTTTTCATGTCAAAACAGCTATAAGGCTAGAAAATAAGGATAAGTTCCTCTGAAAATTACAAATGTACCCATATGATCCTGGAAATATATGTATTTCTATGACACTATTGGGACTAGGAAATGACTCAATTACCTCTATCATTTAAGTGTCCATAGATATTACTTCTCTTGTGATATTGTTCCCCTTTAATATGATGCTATGTATCAAAAATTCACACATGGTGAACATAGAAAACATTTTATCCTTTATTAATGTCTCTAGAACCATCCATAGATTCTCTTAACGATCCACTTTTTAGTGGGAGTAAATGTTAATACCATTGATAACGACTACAAAAAATCTATCAAGATAGTCTATAAAGAATATATTTATCATTTAACTAAAGGTTTAAGGGATATTAGAAGGAATTAATGGAATCACTAAGAATTCATAGTTCACATAACGGGTACAAAATATCACTTCTGAATATATTTCATCTTCACCTTCAGATGATGATTTCAAAAAAATCCAGTTTTTCAAGTACCAATCTCATCATTGTTGATCAAACAACTCATCATTGATTGGATTGGGATACTTGTTTTTTATTGTGATATTGATGATATCCTATTAATAAATATATATTTTCACTGGCACATCATTAAAATTGAAAAATGGAACTTCTCACCCTAAGGAGATGCACAAGGGAATATAAACCATTCGTAAAAAATCCATAACAACTACTTATTTATCTTCTTCGGTTCGATTAACACTATCTTATTGGGGAATTTAGAGATTTAATGGATCTAGGTACAAGATATATTTATAAATATACCTCACAATATATAATAAGTTAGGGTAACACTTTTAGATATAAAATACTGTAATCCCTAATAATTGGTGTTTCTATTAGGTCTATACCTTCCTTTGACTCAATCAATTTTAAAAGTTACTATTATTTGTAGTGTATCAAGCCCACAATGTTGAGTTATTTTCGAAATTATATTTTTGATCATCCTTAAATTTTTAGGGGAACAATAAATGATTCAAAATATGAAACAATGTTTCTATTTTTTCCAATAGTTGATGGGTGATCTATATAATTATATCCAATACAGGCCTAGTGTAGCATCAAAATATATGATGGAAATGATTATGATATTTCCTAGAAGAATATTCCCACATACGCTTACCGGAGAAGAGTCCAACACTTGTGTTTCAATAATTTCATAACTAGGTGTTTTTGCATATTTCTCTAGTTAAAGGTATTAGGTCATTGATTCATTAGTTTTAGAAAAAATTTAAGAATTAAAATAATAATTATAACTAGAATCAAATAAAATTTTCCATTATCAATTGAATAGAAATTATTACTTGAATGATATCATTTTCATGATCCACTCTTGCATTTGTGATAGAATAATATTTCCCTTTCCTTATTAAACATTGGTGGTTAGTGTTGCTAATTACCCTCATAGACCCATAGTTTAGTGAACAAGCTACCATAGTTCCCTTTCTCCATACCATTGAAATATTGAACAATGGGTGGTTTATTATAATGTTCACTCCATTATACAACCATGTTGGTCAGTTTCTTCATATTTCTCTAAAATTTGGGAGCTTGGTGAACTTTTTTCCCATACATTAAAATTTTCCCCGTCTTTTTGTTAAAATTACCATGATTCTTCTTCAACCATTATTGTCACGTTGGTAGTTGGATCCTCTGTCCCACATTTTCATTCGACACAGTATATTGAAACTCCATCCTCTTTTTCATATCTATATAACTGTTGGACCATTCCCTAAACTCCATCTCTACATTGAGAGCATAGAAAACAACTTCTTCCTAACAACCAAAGTCTCGTATAGATAGATATTTTTTTATGGTGTGGATTAAAAAACTAAATAATATATCGATTGTATCTATAATTTTTAGTAACAAAACATTAGGATTATCATGTAATACTTGTGTTGTTTTCTTGTTGTACTCTATGATAGATTCACAATAATTTTTTTATGCTCTATCAATTCTTTGTCACTTATTATTCTATGAATAGATTGGAAATACTTATTAAGAAATATCATATTAAATGATTCCCAATCCATTTATTCAATTTATATATTTGGATTGTTTTTTTAATAAACACCATGTACTGATAAACCTCTCCATATAAATTATATCTGACTACATTCACCTTATCCTTCTCAGAAACATGATCAAATAAATGATATTATCTATTTAATTATACCAATGATCCATGATAAGTGGATTAGAAGATATAATAAAAATTTGTGGTCATTGATGTGTAATGGACTGAATGGATATTTTACACTTCTTGGGAGAAGGAAGACATAATATATTATTGAAGATATAATTAACATCCTAAAACAATAGGGTAATCATTTCTAAGATGTTTTTAACTCCTACACCCCTGGAATTTAAAATGTCATTCAAGAAATAATTTCATTTTCACTCACTTGGGTTGTATGATATGTTTATCATGGTTCCCATTATTTTCTATAAAAGAACATGTTTAAATATAACATAGGTCAACAAATCATGAATAATTAATTATATATATTTTTTAATAGTCTTCAATGTCATATAATATGGATGGCCAATGTTTATATTATTTATAAGAAAAATATTTCTAGGATATTTTCATATACTTAGACATATTATAAGGGTTTCTAATAATGTTATCTAATCCAAAATCCCAAATAAAAAAACAAGATCTGATATTAATTATTTTTAACCTCAGTTTTCTTGCGTGACTATTAAAAAAATTTTAAGATAAAACCCATAATAGTGTTATAATATGGGATCCAAAGGTTTAGTATATTTGTAAAATTCAGAACATAAATCACATAAAAAATAAAACATAAAATTTTGTTTAAAAAATTATTATCTACCAATATAAATCTAACGTTATACTCATATAATGTAGTCACCTGAGGAAGTATATCAAATAAAGGGGAGAACTAAATGACATGTAATATGATGAATAAGGGACATGAATCAGTGAAACTTGAGTGAGAATAATATTAATAATAATAACATAATGATAATATTTTCATAAATATCATGAGGGAAACATTTTATAAAGGAATGGAATGTAAAAATTCATAAAAATGAAAAATCATGCCGTTGTGGTCAAATACCACAGATTGTCATAAACAAATCTCAAGTCATGTTCATGAATACTATATTTGTATAATCATAAAATCATCATTGTTAAAAAAAATATAATCATGGTGGAGCATATTTTAAATTATATTATGAGATAAATCACATTACCCAAGGCATCAAAAGGATTTATAATTCTAGACCCACCCATCAGATCATAATATTTACACAATCATGCCTGCCACATAAAAAGTATGAAAATCATAGTCATGATGTAACCCTTGGAAAAGAATATGTTTTAAAATGATTTCATTCTCCATACATTCATGTAAAAAAATTTGGGTTCCCTAATGTAAATGAATATCATATATTAGAATAAATTATAACTTTGTTTTGATATGAAATAACACATGAGGAGTCGAGTATTTGTCTGGAATGAATATTCCTTTTGGAAAATTATTTTATTTGGGTTAAAATACCAAAGTGAAAAACATTTATACCACAATAAAAAATAAATTATATTTTTGAAACATTAAAGGAATATTCATAATAAAATTTATTTCAATGAGTAAAATCCAAATAAAAGGAGTTGGGTTTGAAAATCCCCTTACCCTAATTACCTCTTTATTTATTCGATGTTTTCCCCCTTACAAAATAATAATAAATTGATTAAACCATCAAACCCAAGGTGAAGAATTTTAATTCATACCAATATATAACTATTATTTTCATTTAGATATATTTGTTAATATCCTTTGTTTTTGGGTATTCATTTTGATATCAAGTTTTACATAAAATTTTCCCATTTTCCTTGGATTTCACATCTTTTATGAATTTAAATTATACATTAGTATAATTATTTCCAAAAATAATATAATAAATTTAAATTATTATATATATACTATATTTGTTTTATAATATCTATCTACGATGTTGTTTATAAGTTTTGACATGGAAATGTTGTCGTAGGTCACCAACCGACTTGTGGCAAGGCGTTATCGAGAGAAAGGGAAAGGGTATTTTGGAATTAATATATATAGTATGTAGGATCATTATTATAGGTTAATATAATAAATATAATTTTAATATACTTCTTAATTAATCTTATGTGCTTGGATTTTTAAAGGAGTATAAAAAAAGAAATATAATAAAAAGAAAAAAAATAAGAGTTGAGGATAAGGATTTTGGTACAGTAATGGATTTGGTAAGAGTTGTATGTGTAATTTTACTATGGGAGGGAGTGAAGTAATTTATACTTGAAAGGATGGGTATTTTTAAAATAAAATAATATATAAAATAATATAGCATAAGAAAAACAAGTAATAGGGACTTTTTTACAATATTTATCATATATCAATATAATTTAACAGTTGTAAGAATTCAAATACTCGTTATAACAATAACACAATAGTTCATTAAAAATGAATAAATAAATAAAAAAATTATTATTTTAATGAATCTTTTTGAATTTATGTTCTGGAATATTATTTTTCAGTTTGTAATTTATGTTTATTTTATTTTTATAAATAATATATTAAATTAAATATATCATTCTTGAAAACCATGTTCCATAAAGTATAAGTTATTTATTTTATCCTGAATTAGGTAATTTAAAATACATCATTTATGTAAAAAATTGTATTTTTACTATCCATCGGAAAATTTAATTTTTTATAAAACATTCAAAAAACACAATTGGACAATTTTTGGGAGATGATTTTATAAAAATATTAATTTTATAAATTAAAATTTATAACATAGTTAGTTTTGATTTTTAATATTATAATTATGATTATTAAAAAATACATTAAAATACATCTTATTAAAAATGATCCAATATTTTCTTTGAGTTTTTTAATCATGGTTAATATTTTTCAGAATTATAATATTTATATATACATATACTAATCATGATAAATATTATTTATATCAAAATTTATTATTTTGGGGTAAAATTACTATTATAATTGTATAGTGACTATTCCAAATAGTCAAGTAGCTATTCCAAACTGTTAGGTTACTTTTATAATCATCACATTATTATTCCCATGGTCACATTTACACCTATATATATAAAATTATTCATTCCATAAATATTATACACAATTACTCTAGAGGTTCTATATTTCTGTTTCCTCAAATGATGAATAATTTTATTAATATTTTGTTTCTTTTATATATTGTTATTAGTGGGCTGATAATTTCTGTGGATTGGGATGATCTATATTTTTTCATTTTATATTTTTTATTATATATTATATTCAATTGAATTTTCCAAATTAAAATTTCTTTCATTAATGATTAATTAAAAGGTATATATTAATTATATTAGTTTTCATTCAATTTTTTTGTTTATAATATTAAATTACATATTATAACACTTATTTATTTCAGGTGAGAGGTATTATTAAAAAATATTATGTTGTTACACTATAATCATTTTCCAAAATATCATTCAAGAAAACTTGTTTGGGACGGACATAAACATGCTTATTAATCCATATTATTCCATTAGAATAATGGGTAAAATTAGGAACATTTCTCAAATTATTTTTCAGCTCCACCGCTTATTTTATCTTCTACTTAATCCTAATATGGATATGTGGTGTAAATTTTATTTGACAAAGTTAGGATTTAATCCCTTCCATAAATATACCCTAAACCATGTATTAAAAATCCTGAAATATTGGATATTTTGTGTTAAACATTAATGCTAGTAAACCACGGTTCATTCAAATCAAAGCATTTTCCTCCATAATATACTTCCTAGGGTGGTAATGTATTGATTAGTCATTATCATAAATTATCTCCAAGAATCATTTATTGAACATGTTTATCTTTTTTTTACTAAAAATATACTTTAATTTTTTATCTGTACACTTTCCAATAGTCTATCCAAGAAGATAACACATCTATATCATAAATAGAAAAATAGATATAATAAACTCTGTATCATGATTTAGGAAAAAAATAAATCATTGGACTGGCATGGGTAATAAGTTACCACCATAATTTATTTCAAGAGAATACATCCCTATCCCATATTCGATAAAAAAATTAGAGATGAAAATCATTTATCAACTACATAGTAGTGTGATAATTTCTTCACTAAAATCCTTTTTTCCCACCTCAATGAAATTCTCTAAACATTCTTATATTCATATTAACATAACTCATTACCCTGTCAAAAAATTGATTAAATTATATAATCATGATAAATATATCTAAAATTCTAAAAAATACCCATCCATCACATAAAAAATTTGGATTTCACTTAACATGTATAGTCTAGGCTAATTTTAAATAACTTTTTTATTTATAGGATATACTTATATACATTAACATGATATTATATGACCTAGTATTGATGCATTACAAATCAAAAACTAAATCATTTAAAATATTTTGTAAGTATTTTTCTTCTCAATGATCTTCTGCACAATCCACATGTTATCTTTAAGAAGTTTCTTACCCTTAGAATATACAATAATATATATTTATATATATATATGGGTACAAAAAAATCCTTCAATTATATATAAATAAACAATTAATTAAATCATTGATGATAGCATGGTAATTAGTGTGGAAAAATTAATAACTATAAATTCATAGATTCAATATCACGTATTGAAATTCATCTAGGGTATATCATCTTTCTTGAATTTCAATTTAAGATATCAAAATCAATGGATTATCATTACAAATATCTAATCTCCACATATTGGATCAAATAATTCAATAATAAGGGGTAGTGGATAATTTTTCGTTATAGTAATAATTTTATATTATCAATAGTAAATATTCAGTAGAAAAAATCCATAATAATTCATAACAAATAGAATAGGTGCATTATGAGATGAAACATTTTCTCAAATGAATCTTTCCTCAAGATTTACCATATTTTTTTTCCTCAATTACAACAACTCAATAAGGCTGATTCAGCAAGGTGTATTTGAAACATGCATATAACTATGTATGATCTCTATTGAAAATAGTCGTTTAAATTAAATAGAATACGGAAACATTCTTCCTTAAAGACATAAAAAACCGTAATAAAATAGATATATCCATATTGTCATATTTTTTCCGAACAAATATTGGTAAATAAAGGTCTTGTATAGTAATTATGGCCCACATTATGGAATAAATTTCCATTGAAATTTACAATTCCTCATCAATCAAATAAATAATCATAATTTCATTTATAATATGAAATGTAACATTCTATCCTTGAAAATTGATATAAGCTCCAAATAGAGAAACACAATCCCTGTTAAGAGTAACATCTAATTCAACTAATGGGACAATAAAAATAATTGCAATAAAATCATTCCGAAAAATATAAATTCGATAGAGAGTATTGCATTTAGATGTAACCAATTTTCCATTAATAGTTTTCAAGGATAATTATACTTCTAATTATTAAAAAGATAAATTTAAATTCATAGAAAATAATTTATAAATAAATTATTTGGTGGATGTAGAATCAAATAAAATAATAGTTTTTTTAGAGGATTATAATTTTACCTTTCACTTATTCATTCACTTAACCAATTTTTTCAGTCCAAATCTCATTAAAGTTACCTTTTTTCCTTTGGGAAAAATATTTTACTGATGAAAATCATTAAAAAATTAAAATTCATACACTGATTGGAATAATTCCTATACTCATTAATCATGAATAATCGGATCATGGTTTGGGATTTATTTAGAATGTTCTTGTTCCCCATTTCCCTATTAGATATATTAATCACCTTTTGACATTTCTAAGCCTTAAATCCAAAAATTATATATTGAAATCACCTATAAGTTTCATTCAATAAATTCATCTAAGGGTTCATACCTCATTTATTACATGTATATGAATGAAATTGCATTGAAACATCTTATTAATTTGAATTTTAAAAGGATGAAGTCAAATTTTCATATCAAAACCATGGGAATCGTGTGAGTATCCGGTTTATATTTCTAGTTTGGCGACGAATAGAACAATTTCATTGTAGTTAGTGTATTCTCTTATAACTAATTCCTTTTAGATAAATGTTCATATTCCCATAATGAATCGACCTATTTTATATTCATGGTTAATAATTAAACCAGTGGCATAACATACATTCCCTATAATATTTTCCTAAATGGTATGAATGGATTAATTAACCATTTACTTTATATCATGAAATTAATTGTCAATAGTATTATATAGAATACTAGTAAATTATATAATGATGAATATTTCCTTTAACTCATAACATTACATGGAATAAATATCTTCTTCTTTCCTCATAATTCTGATAAGATTCCACTATGGATCTACATCAAACTACATATGATAATAATATTGGAAAAAATTATCACATCATAATAAATAATGAATTTAAAATATTTTCCCAATGGTTTTGAAGAATATTTAAATAAATTGGTGATCAGAATATAAATTAAAACAATGTGCTTGTTTCTTCATGAAAATTTCAATATAATATTTGTACCTCCGTTGATAATTTATAACATAGAATGATTCATAACCAAAGAATGTATCTTGATTTTAGCAGTATTATTCTTCATTCCTACTCTCATAATATTTGGCTCCTTTTGTGGAGAAAAAATTCATTTTCCATCACATTCATCGTTAACATGTTTACTTTGGGTTATAGCCTTAAATTAAACCCCAGAATTATTTTTTGAGAAATAATATTTGTACTGGAAAACTGAATAATTATTTAAAATCATTTATTGAATGTATTAATTATGAATCCACATTATTTGACTCCTTAATATTATCCTATGTATTTTATGATCATTACCAAAAATATAGAAAATATTTTTATAAAATCATATATCCCTTTAATCTAAATATTGATTAAACCTTGATCTGATACCAACTATTTTATCATGATATTTCCATATATAAATATTGTTTCTATTTAAATGAATATCAATATGATCCATTCTTGATCCAAAAAGGATTATAGTTTTAAGAGAATAGATATACAGACTTCATATTTTATGAAATATTTTCAAAATCTCCCTGATTTATCATCCCTCGTAGTACTCATCATCTGAAAACCATAATAAAAATATTTTTCCCAACCCAAAGAGATAATACATAGGAATTGGGAGACATTATATTCTTAGTGACGATATACATGGGATAAATAAATATATGATAATGTTAAGAAATATAATAAACATAATTGTTTGAGATAATGAACATAATGTAAAATATTTATTCTATTTATGAAAAAGATCATTAAAATGAGTTATATCATAAAACATTACCATTTAAAATGTATTTAATCGTAAGAATGATAACTCATCATATCTCCATCATGAAATATACGTTCACTACATAAATGTGCATAACACCATCATATGTAAAAAATTATTTCTTATTTCATATTTAAAACCATGAAATTGGATTAGGAAACCACACCAGTCCCTAATTTCATATTATTCAAATCATCACTTTTCCTAAAATGGATCATGAACATAATCTTTTATCCCATAATGGATCAAATAATTTTACTTTTTCGAAAACTATCACACAAAATTTAATTAATTTACAAAAAAATTGATGGGAGATAAAATTCTCATAAATCAGATAATAAAAACAACACATTTCTATTCCATATGATCATAAATCATTGATCATATCTGAACCCCAAAATGTAAATGATTTTCACAAAATTTTTATCATAACATAAACCTTGTAAAGGGGTCTCAGAATTTTATTAATAATAATTATAATCCATATAAAGAAATAATAAGGATAAAATCATAGGATCATGGAAATTTTATGTGAATAGATGAATTACTGTCAATTGTAAATTATAAATATAAATATCATTAAAACCATTTTGAGGAAAACCCTATAAAATTAAAAAAATCACTTTTTAAAATCTAAAAACTATTTCTGTAATAATGAAACCACTTTTTATGAAAATAAAATTACAAAAATATAAATAAAGCATCGATTACTTGAGTAATAATGATGGAAATAAATTCTTTTCATAGATTATATATCAAAAAAACATCATGTTCTCACCATTGTAGAATGTCTATAAAAGAACCACATTCCAAATATAGAAAGATTATTCCTTTAAAAAATTAAAATCCCACCATGTGTAATATTACATTTAACAATAATATGAAATTATTAAGACCACTTTATAAACAAGTTTTTATTAGTAATGGATATGTAATATAAATATTCCTTAGTTGAGGAAAAAACATAAACATTCACAAATGATTGAACGATTTCTAAATAAATTCCTTACCACATTGGATGCTTTAGAATCACAAGACCCATATAAGAAGTAAACTCATTTTAATAATTATATATTATATTTTTCATGATAAGGATAAAAACATATTTGGGAATTATATACACCATATAAGATATAAATGGGGTTTATATGGAATATGTCCCACTGATATAAAAGTTATATGAAAATCCCTTATCACAGGTATCACCATTCCATGGTAATGTTTGAACTTAGAGTATAAAAAAAATATTTATTATAAATTAATTACATTACCAGATTAAAATTTATCAGAACATTTATGATTTAATTATAAATTCTTATCACCAGTAAATTAATAACTTATAATTTAAATCATTGGTCTGGGTGAAAACAACATCATATTCCAAGAATGTCTCGATTCTTTGGTTTTGATCCTTATACATTGATCATGGTTACATAATTTAAAAACATTAATAATGTTATATAAATCTTATATATTCATTATATAAAACATTATAATCATTAATAAAAAATTTATAATTGAAAAAATTAATTATACAGTTCATGGAGATAGTAGGTCGTACCTATATGTGAATGTTGTCTTCATTTTTCAAACAATAAAAAATGAAAGGAAAATTACAATTATTCTTTTATGAATAATTATATTTACATATATATCATATATATTCATAAAATTTATCATTTTTTCAATCAAATTAAAATATATATTAAAATTATTTACAATGGTTCACATTGCTTATAGTCCACCAGCATGCAAAAATAGAGTTATCATTTCCCAAAATATTTAATTGGAAAAAATAGATCTTATATTAAAATAAAATAACTGTAATTTTTTAAAATTATCATTTATAATAACTAAAACCATCATAATACACATCTATAAAAGATGATTATGAATAATTGATAATATCATTATGTGGAGGCAATAATCCAAACGTACACACAAGTGATACCTTCACTTATCCTTTAGTGGGAAATATGGTTTATTATGTTGTTTCCATAATCATGAAAACAAATTAGAATATTAAGGGTAAAAATTTTATTATGATATGAAAAATATCATATATTTATGAGTAAATTAGTTGTGTAAAAAAAGTGATATGTAATGGAGATCACTTCTTCATTAAAATGACTCCTTTAGATCTCTTCTAAAGGGCACTAAGGATTGTCTCTTAGGAAGAAATAAAACCTAGATAATATGGTTAGTGATATTGAAAAATAAAATGGGAATATTTTAGTTGAGATATAAGGCTTAATGTGATGTAATTAAGTAAGTGTTGAGTTTACCTTTTATAATTGATGTGTGGGAAAAATTTCGAAATTCTCAAAAGTTTAAATTATAATAAATTAATTTTAAATAAAAATTCTTAAAATAAGATCATGGAATCTAATACAATTTAATATAAGGATATAATACCATACAAATATAATTACACATGTTTTCATGTAATTTTATAACATATCATTTTGATTAACCCTTAGTTTCCAATTTTATTTATTACAATGGAAATACGTTTTTTAATATTAAAATGTCATAATTTAAACTTATAATTTGACAATGTGACAATAAATGGATAATTAATTTAATTTTAAAACATATCATAACAATATTTTATTATTTTAATATTTCTTGATTTTGTAATAATTTATTAAAATATTAATTTCATAAATTATCATTATCATCAATTTTGAAACTATTCATTTAATTCGACGTTATGTATATGATGATAATTATGGAATTATAATATAATTCATTCATGAATCCATGATATTTAATATAGATCTTGAATATTGGTTGGTCACATTAAATTATTAATATTTTAAATTTTTTAATAATTTTAAAATCATTTATTATCTTTTTTATTAGATTAATCAACAATCAATGTTTTATAAAAAATTATAAAAATTATGTAATTAATAAAATTTATAAATAAATTTATATCCTAAAAATAATTTATTAAGATAAAAATATGTACCTATATTCGTTCATAAAATACATTCTCCTCTATGTAGGAACATATGATACAGTAAAATAAAAAAGACTGCGATTTGGTAATTTTCCTTAATTTAAAAAATTTAAATGTCATTTCATGTTATAGTGTTCATTAAACAACTCAATTGAATGTAATTATGGTTTGGTTTAGGGATATGATCCATGTAATCCTACATGGAAAATGGTGGTTCAAAACCCATTGGATGCAGGTTTTGTATAAATAATATATTGGTACTATAGCAAAGATAGTTTCTTAGTGGTTGCATGATAATGTTGCAGAAATAGGGCACTGATGCAGCGGCAGGTGTTGTTTGGGTAGTGTACCAGTATGTGTACTGTAGCATTACTATTCAAATAATGGGCCTTGGGCCAAAAAATGGGCCAACGATCCATGTAATTGGTTATATTCCCTCTGGGCCTTGGGGCTATGTAATGGGTCTCCCTCAACCCAGTTTTAAGAGGGATTTGATTTGCATTAATAATAAAATGAGACGTCAACCCCAACCATTAAAAAACAACCCAATTTAGAATGTAATGTGTTAATAATTTAACAACATTCATCCATTAATAAGTAAGATGGAAAAATATGGCCTTGTCAATTATTTATATCTTAAAGTAACCCTATTTACATTTATCAATGTGATGAATTTTTCCATGATTACTATTAATATTGAATATAAATAAAATGGAAATTTTACCAGATTTAAACTACCTAATTCAAATTATGTAATTCATTTTATCAATTCCAGTATATAAAAATGGATTGAATTAATTTTCAGGTACGTCCAAAAATTCCGATAAAATAATTTTAGAATAATATTTCTAAGAATAAAAATTGAATTAGTCATAGAAAATTACTAGAATAATATTTTTTTAATGTTAAAAAAATTTCTTCTACCAAAATAAAGATACATTTCATTAAAATAATTTTCTAATATTTAATAAATTAATTTATGGATTTAAAAATAAAATACATGCATTAAATTTAACTTATTGAAAAAACGGAACATTCATTTTAAAGTAATTATATTATTAAATTGTAATCATATGATAAAAATGATTAAATTTTATAAATTTTTGTACTAAATATTTTTCAACTTTTAGTTAATTATATTCATACCATACAATCCAAAGGCTATGAGAAAATGAAGCCAAAATTTTTTAATAATGTTATGCGGATTCTCTAAACGCATTATTGTTTGTATCATAGTCCGTTGAATAAATTATATTATTTAGATAGAAATATTTCATAAATGATCAGAGTGTTACACCCACCAATTCCTGTAATAATGTTATTTGGAGAAATTCAATATTTGGACTCCCTAAATCCACCGTCTATGTTGATGATGGACATATCCTATCAAACAAATATGCAATGTTTTTTGATCTATGTACCTATATTATAATACTTATAATTATTTTGATGTAATTAGAGTTAATATATAAATATATATAGATATATATATAATTATGATTACTATACTTTTGTGGTGATAATCTTATGTAAACTCTGGAGGTGTGAATGTGACCATAGGTTGTTCCCATGCTCTTCCCATTGAAATTAATCTTTAAATGAACAGAAGAGGTTTTCCTAAATCTATTGGTTTATTTGGCCAATACTATACCCTACCTATTAAAACATTCATTTTTAGTACTAGGGATATAAGGACAGTATTTCCACAATCCATCTATAATATTTCTATAAACATTTGGTAAAAGGAATTTTTAATGCTACTATTAGGATAAGAAAAACACTTTTAAGATGACCAATACTACTGTTTTTCTTAATTATCAATGCATTAAATTATTCTATAAAAATTGTTGGTCAACTTTTCAACCACAGTATTAAATGAATCTTCAAAAAATTATAAGGATGATGGATTTGGTAGTTCATAATTGTGGTGGAGGTTATGGGATCCATTCAGTTATCTCCTTTTCCCATACCTCTGAGAACAATTTTAAGAACCCCTAGGGCCTAATTTAATGTTTTCAGTCTTATTGTTCTATTACATAATGATTTTAAGGGGTTAGAGGTATTAGGAGGAGGGTTTATGAAAATTTGGTGGAGTTAAACCTGGAATATGAGTTGTAGAGGATATCATCGAGAGGAGAATAAGAATGAGTTATGGTGGATGTTTTTGGGTTGTGGTTTAGTCCTTGGGAATTGGGTTTTTATGTATCTTTTTTTGTGGAACTAACTATTCAAGAATTTTTATAGTGTCAGGGTATGTTATAATATTAGACCTTTATGGGTTACTTTTCACTTTTCCCAATAATTTTTGGGGTAGATGTGGTTTAGTGAGTGGGTTGTGACATTTCCTTACCTATGTATATAGGATCCATGTTATATCTATAGTGTGGATCCAAAAGGTATCTTCAAATGAGGGTTTCTGCAAGATATTCATAGTTTTGTGCCATAGTTTTCGGTTGAAACTGTATTCACTATAGTGTGGTTACTGTTATTGTGTTATGGTAGCATTAAAACCAATTGCATATAAATTGGAATTCCCATTCAAAAAACATAACATTTCCATATAATCAATTGACTCTTGGTTGACATATGTGCATCTTTAATAGGACTTATCCCCCTTTTCAGGTGTTTTCATACACAATCATTTCAATATTAATACTTCAAAATCTATGTTGTGAACCCCTCTTTATCCGTTCTCCATTTTTTTCAATTTTCCTCTTGTGAGGTTTGTGGAAATGTTAATGGATTGTCTTGGTTATGTTTTAGGTTGAGGTTAATTGGAGATCTTCTTTTCTATAATTCAATACCTTTATACAATCCACTGAAATGATTTTTTCTTTTTCATCACCTTCATAAAATTTGGATCTTTAATAGAAAATAAAATTCTTTATTTGTGGTATAATATATTTGTTCTCTACCAATTATTATTTATTTTCTTGTTATTGATGGTTTTTTTCATTTTGCTGAATAATATGTATTTTTATAATTTAATTATAAACTAGATGAATATATATTGAAGGTATTGGTGGAAAAAATTGAATGTGTTTAATATATTAATAATGTTTTGTGTGGGAGATGTATCCTTGACCCTTCCTGAAAAATAACTATGGTTGTTGACCATTGCGTTTTGGGGGGTTGAGGTGAATTTAGGAACCCATTCATAGTTTGACTGATTGATCATGTATTGTATAAATGTTTAAGTACATATATATGGATAATTAATTTGTTTAGTGAGAATTTAAAAATTTTATTATATCCCCCCATGAAATATATGATGAAATACTATGAAATACTACATTAAAAGAGAATTATATTATTTATATCCATTATTCCTATTGGATTGTGTGCTTGATCAGAATTCTCTTCTCCGTGGTCTCTTGTGTTTGTCTTTTAGATGATATTCATGATAGGTTAAAATTTGGAATTTTAATAGGTAGTATAGGTATATTTGGTTTTTCATGGGATATGTAAGGGTTGATTTTTGATAGTTTTTTATTGGCTATTGGTGCATGATGTTAAGGTTTTTTTATGATTGAGGTAGTTAGTGTCGTGTTATTTTCTTTGAGTTGGATATACTCTTTTTTTTATTTAAATGTTTTCTCCTGGTTGTAATGGGATATGGATAGTAATAATTAAATTATAAAGTTTATATTCATATTTTATCATGATTCGGATAATATTAAGTATATATAAATAAATTAATGAATTTGACCATGAAAATTATGTTATAATTAAATATAAATGGATAAATTAAGAAAGGGGTGTTTTTTAGAATGGTTTATTATTAAATATGGAATTGAATTGTTATTTAATGTTACAGAGTTATTAATTATGAAACAATAAAAATTGGTGGAATATATAAATATATATAGTGTAATTATAGAACATTTTGAGTTTTTCTAGAGAGGTAACGATCCTTGTAGTTGTGGAACTAATTGGTTCCCAATGGAATGTAGTGATGTTTTAGTGTTTGAGACTTATCTAGATAAATTTAATGTGAAACACTAGACAAGGTATTGTGTTATAAATATTATCATTTTATTTTCATGTTAATTTTAAAGGACCCCAACCACATTGGGTAATTTTTTCTTACACTCAAATGTATATGGGTAGTTTTACATTGCAACCAGGATGGTGATAGAATAAATTACTAATTTACCCCTCTTACTTTCTCTCATGTTGTCTAAAACATATTAAGACAGTACCCAGTCAATAGTACGTATCAATTTTTGTTTTCACAGTCGATGGTCATTCCTTGTGATGAGAATATGTGATATGTAGCAGGGGTAATGCATGTAAGAAGGATATAATTAGTTTTATGTCCATTACATTTATAATACACTTTTATCATGGTAATAAGGTTGTGATTTGACACGACATGATTTAGATAATAATTTCATAGAGGTAAGCGATGCGTGTATGATTATGAATGCAGTCATAGGATTTGGGTCCCTATAGGAGGCTGGGAAATGTATGTTTTTGACATGTCTCACATAATAATTTGGTTGATATGTGATGAATGATATATTTAAATAAACAAAAGATAGAAGTATAGGATGTCAGATATTGGGCTATGATAGTGAAAACATAGTGAATTATTGGTTCTATTATATATATTCTATTGGTGTTACATTTCTACGTTTCATGTATTATTTTTTGAGGGATCCATAATATGTGATAGATGGCTAATTTACCATTTTGACTGCATGTTTTTTATTTATATATTTTTTGGTTCATTGGTATGATATTATCACATTTTTATTTGTGTAATTAGGTATGACATAATTACTATTCATGTTATTATCATACTATGTAAATATAAAATATTTCTCAAATTTTCAGGTGAGTTCCTAAGACTTAGATGGGAATTTCTATCTAGAAGGATTGAGTTTTCATAGGGTCTCTCTATTAGGATTTCCCTTAGTACTATATTTTCTAATATTCTTATTTGTTTTACTTCATATGAATTAAATTTTATTGGTTCTTTTATATTATATTAAATGGAAATTTAGTGGTTACTTATCTTATCTTTTGGTCCTTTTAATTTTCTTAAGCATAATTCCTCAGAATGTTTTTTACATGATCGTTGCTCATCACCAGCTAGGGTCCTACATGATGTGGTACATGGGAGGGATGACGTTTTTACTCACTAATAGCCTATGAGGGCGACCATTGGATGGGGATTCATGATATAGTAGTGTCAAGGATCTTATTTTAGGGTTAGGATAAATCATGGGGTCAGGAACATATAAATATTGTATGGATTGGTAGGGAAATAATTTTTTATGAACATAACATATGAGATAGAAATAGAGACTGATAAAGACAAAGGATTTTATGGACCCTATGATTGAACATAATTACCATAATCATTTAAAACATCCTAGTTAAATTGATTCCATATATTGGTTAGATATCTCGGCGAGAGACATGCAATATGTTTTCATTAAGATGTTTTCTTAATGATGTGATGATATAAAATTAAATTGTACTAATATAAATGAATCATAATACATTACAATCTCAATGTATTTGGGTCTCATTTATTCAACAATGAATTGGGTAGTGATATATAAAATAAATAGTGTGATTTGTATTTTCAAATAAAAATCGATTTAAAAGGGTAAAATAGTAATGTTCAATTATAAAATTGCCTCATAATAATTTAATTATGGGTCCGTTGACTCAAGATTGTGATGTTTTTTCTAGGGAATAAATTTACTATGGTTAAATGTTGGATTATTAATTTGGATTATTTTATATTTATAAATTATTTTCAATTATATTCCCCAGTATTAAATAGTAATACATTTTAAACAAATCTCTATATTTCAATTCTAACTGTGTAGTTGGTTATAAGATTGGAGTTTTACCATTGGGACATATAATCTCCTTTTCAGTTTATGTCTATTGTGAGACCCCTTTAATGGTTTTCCTTTTATGAAATTGGATATTTAATTATCCCTAACATATATTCCTATCTTAATTCACTCAATATGGGAGAATATTCTCCTATTCAGTTACACTACAACATAATTGAGAGAGCGAGATAATGGAGACCATCAATATGCTATACAGAAGTGATCTGATATGTAGATCATGATTAAACAAACATGAATTTGGAGCATAAGAACATGATTGTGAATCTATCATGATCTTCCAAGAGGTAATGATAATTATTTCTATTTAATGTTGTTTTTAAGTATATATAAATCATTATTTTCATATTAGGTAATGAATTTATGCGCACAAAATGTTTTTCTTTCATTGAATAAAATTTGTGGTGTTTGTTGTTTCTTTGGATTTCCCACAATTGTAGGTTATCTAGAATTTATTATTGTATGGAATATTCTCTAAAAAACACATATTGTATAGCACTTCTTAATTCCCCATGTTATAGATTGGGTTTACATATAATTAATTTTAAAATTATATTCCATGTGTTGCTTAAGGAAACAAGATTGAAGGTCCCCCCAAGTATATCATCATCTTATCTATGGAACATGGATGGAAGAAGTACAAATCATATTGAGAAACAAGACATGGGTTATGATAGATTACATATGAAGGAACCTTTGTATCCCACACCACATTTAGTTTCCACAGAAACCCTATACCATTGAAGTACACATCAGTTCATAACTAGGTACGAGCCCAGGGTTTGGTATTTGAGTTTTCACATCAAAAACCCCTATTACATGCCATATAATATTTTTTACACAAGGATATCACCATTTCTATACTTTTTGTTAGTCTCAGATATAATACTTGTTGATTATATTCTTTTTTCTCCATAGAACTCAAGGGTATGGTACTATTTACTCCCTGAGGTCTTCAACCAACTAATTCGGGAATAGGGTGGGATCTTAAATCATTGGTGAGAAATATAGAGTTTATATGTTGTTCCTCATAATGTGTAAATTTTTAAGAACATTTCATGGTGAAAATGGGAAATAGAAATAGTGTATCAAAACACCCTAGGATGATATAACACTTCAACCAAGATGGCTACATATAGGGAAGCTTAACCAAATATCAATACAAGTCACATAAATTACCGAACAAGATATATGAAATTAGATTACAACCAATAATACTTATAAAAATGAATTAGATATTAAAAAAATCCAAATGATGAACCCAAAAATAAAATCTAACAGGATAAAATCCCAGTCTCCATTTGGCCATTCATCTCTAAGAACCCCTATCACAAAGGAGGAAAAAATAATAAGGATAAATCAATGGTCTACCAGGAATATTTCAATTTATCTAATTCATACATAAGTAAACTAAAAACCCCAAAAATAAAATTTTGGATGTGATCACATAACCTAGTTGAATTATACCCAAGATTATATATAAATATTTAAATCATGAAACCATTAGATATGTCATAAAAACATTTGTATGAATATATATAAATATAAAATCATATTCTTAAATCCCTATTTGTTTTATTTTAAAAATATCTCTTTTTAAATGATATAATTATATGAATATAAATAAGAGTGTTAAAATAGGATGGTAATTAAAAAACTAGATTCTAAAATATTACATTCTGATCATATAATTAAATGTATAAATGTAACTACAAAAATGTAATCTAGTATCTGAGTGCCATCTCCATGGGCCAAATGACAAAAAAAAATTTAACATATAATAATATAAAACATTATACATATGTGAAGGAATTATATAAAAACCATCACTAGGATAAATATTATAGAATAACTTATTAGAAAAATAAAATGATTCTATGAATACATGTGAATCCAATTATATCAAATCCTACCACTATCTATCATTATCAACATTATTTTTATGCCTATAGTTTCAAAATGTTCCCATGATTGATGATTTCACAAAAAAGAACATTTTTTTAGACGTAGTTTTTCTAAATATTATTACAAATGAAGTATCACTACATCCATGATTTAATCATATCATTTTTGGAACAAATCATTGATGATATAATTTCATTAAACACATAAAATGAGATAAAATGTTTTAAAGAAGATTCCCATTAAAAATATCATTTTAACAGAAAATAGAAATCAGACAATTAATTTCTTATATATATCCAAATAATGTGTCATAAAATTATAGTATGTCATAGTTTATCACCACTATATAGAGATACCTACCTTAGACTTCTTATAGTCTCTTGACACAAAATACATTAATGTAGAAGAAAGAATAATTATCCGAAGTAACTATATCTTATCCTAATTTAGTTCAGTTAAACGAATATTAATTTATATGATAAATGAAAATTCTGATGAATGATGGATTGGGTATTATGAAATATATACTCAATAAATTGTAGTATTAGAAGCCCAAAATTAATACTGTCAGTTATTTTGTATCTTCACTCGGATCCTGATTGCAAAATGTTTAAATTATTTTTTAAAATCATATTTGAAACTTTAACTAGATATGTGAATTAAAATCACTTGATTTCTAATCTTTAAATTTATAAAGGTTGTTTAACGTCCTTTCTAGTTAATAATAACAATAAGGAAATTTTTTTCATTTTTTTCTTCAAAAGTGTTCTGCATAATTTTTAAATAGTTTTATCCTTAGTTATCACTTATGATACATGAACGAGAATAGAGATATGATTATAAATCCTTTGAAACCCATGTAATACCCTTACATAGATAAATTTACAATTAAAAGGTATAAAGTATATGCTAATGTAATCTTTAGAAAATGAGGGTAAATTTGGGTAGTAATTTTAGAACCATTATGTTCACATTAAAAATAACAGTTACCTTCACACAATTCATTTTGTACCATTACATAGCCTATGAAAATCCAAAGCTACCATTAAAAAATATTTCCTAAAAAACGGATTACCCTTATAGGGTTCCATGATTACCCAAATGTAATGAATACACATATTCAACACATATTCTAAGGGGAATTCCCATTACACTACAGTAGAGGAACCCTTACACAGTGTATATATATTTCCCCATACACTTAGAAAGTGATTATTTCCCCATAAATAAACCATATAATGTAATCTATAGCCTTTTATCCCTTAAACATCGATTGTACCCTTAGTCATCTAAGGAAAATAATTATATCCCCTAAAAAACTTTTAAAAAATACCATATATAAATGAATGTGGCACTTACTCTTAAGTAGACCATATACATTGAATGAGGGTAAAAACTAAGATGATAATTATTTCATATCCATTCAAAATACAAATAAATTTAAACAAAAGGGGGAATTATATTGTAGTTTTCACTATGAAATATGAAAATGATATCTTACACCTAATAAATAAATCATCATATACAAAAAAACATTCCTAGAAGAAAAAATCCAGTGTGTTATAATTCTCAACAACAAAAGTATTTCTACAAAAATAATGTGTTCATAGTTCTAGGAAATAAAATAGAAAAATATATTAATATATTATCAATAATTACCTCTCCCATGTGTCTTGGATATCCCATCCACACTTCAACAGCACATAGAAAAGGGAATTGTGTTAACATGACATACATTATCTTGGAGAACAATTTTTTCAATCCTGTTTTATTATGTAATGAATTAATTATCAATATCAATAATCTACCATTAAATAATATTGGAATTATCTAGTTGATAACTTCTATGCATGGAGACATGGAACACATCATCAATTAATAATATTGATAATGGTAACTATAAAAAATAATCCACTATTCCAAGTATTCAAAAAATATAAAAACACTGAAGAAATCATAGTAGAAACATAACCTACCTTATTAAATATTGATGTCCAACGAGAGAAGAAGTTATGAGAATGAACTGGTAATCAACCGTAAATTATTTCATGAGTCAACAATGGTCAACATAGGATTTCTTATGACTTGGTGTATTTTCATTCAATTTCCAGATCAATTGTACCTTTCTTATCATTTCATAGACATGGATTTCTCCAATGAAGGATAGATATCAATAATCCACCATTTATAAGGGATGTCTTAAAGTTCACCCAAAAAGTGATTTAGAATCATCCAATTTAATAAGATACTAAAAATAATTTTTATAGGAAAATTATATGAATGGAAGATTCTTTTCAAAATGACCAAAAAATTAAACTACACATTATTGGAGCATATCCTTAAGAATATGTATTTATTCATTATTTTACCCTTCTAACAAGGGTGATAAGTCATTAATAAATTTTTTTTGGTACCCATTAGAACCTAAAAATCCTAAAAAACAAATATGTGAGTTGAGAGTCTCTGCCTCATGTAATAATAAAATAAAAACCATGGATTTTTATATACACTTGGAATTATAATTGTTTGATCTCTATCATTATTATTTTATCCATAATATGAATTAAGTAGATAAACTTAGTAAGATAATAAATAACCAAACAAATTACATCTTTTAACAAGAATTATTGGGAAACCAGATGGTATGGTCTATAAAAATAACATCCCATGTCCATTACATAATGGGAAAAGGTTATAAAAACATGGGGGTTGTTGGTTCTCTGCCTTAAATAACTAAAAAATAAGGTTGTGAGAAATGATGTTTCAATTGGCTTCATCGTCCGCATCCACTAATACTGACATATTTGATAATGATACAAATTAGTAATCAAATATTGTATAGAATAAAGAACTAGTTTCCAATTTCCATCAATTCTAATGTCATAGTTATATGAATTACCAACCTACCTCTAAAAATTAATTAATCTACAACAGAATGGGGTTAATCCCCCTAGTTATCACCAAAATTTAGGATTTTACTAATTCATTTTAAAATAGTTTATATTAAAAACATGTTCCTAACCATATCATCAAATGATGATACAACCATCACACACAATAAGAACACAATCCCACTATACTTTTCTGCTCCCATTCTCATATCATTGAAAAAAATCATCTGATACCACTCCTCCAACATTTCCATTATGTCCAAGGTCTATTATTTGTTACTCATAGAATCAGCTAGTACATTTCCTTTTCTAAATGTATATGAAATATAAATATCCCATTCATAAATGTAGTCATCCAAAAACAGAGTTCAAAAATTCAAATCCATATGAGTAAAAATTTTAATTTGGAATAATATGATCAGAATATACTATAAACTGGTCCCCAGAGAGATTATGGAACAATGTTTTTAGAGAGTATATAACATCTACCAAGGCAATGTTATGTGTAGGGTAGTTCTAACAATTTGGGTAAAAATTTATTGATTTGTAGCATACCAACTACGTTCCCTATGTTAATAAAAACCAAAATCCCATACTCAAGGAATCATCGAAAACATAATAACCCAAATACAATTCTGTAAGATTCATAACTAGTTCCAAATTCAACCAATTTTTTTGAAAAAAACACCATTTAAATATTTTATTCCACTAAAATGTAACACCCATGTAGGTTAAATATATCAAATGAGATGTAAAACTGAAGAATTGTTAAATAGATAACCTATAATAACAATCCAAACACCAAGAATCGATGAATCTTGGAAAAATTATCAAGTTTCTCCCAAAATAAGACTAATTGAATCTTTTTTGTGTCAACCATGACACCCCTCTTAGGCATCAGATGGCTGAGAAACATCACTTAATTGATAAATGGTTACATTTTCTAAATCATACCATAAAATTTATGTTCTTTCATTATTGTAATGATTATATCTTAATGATTCATGTTCACTTCATATATCCTTGAAACACAACAATTTCCTCCACATAAATGTAAAAAATCTAAAAAAATTATTGATAATCCTTTTATTTAGTTATATATTTACAAATTATGATTCAATGAGACATTATCATATAGTAAAAAAATCAAAATTCACACAATGGAACTATATTATTCAAATACTCTACTTTGACTCTAAAAAATGGGTACCCAAATCATTTTTTTACTTATAAAACCTTAATGCTCCGATGAATTAATGTAAAATATTTTCAATATCGGGATTGGGGTATTTATCATTGACCTTCATCTAGTTATGATTATATAAATAAAATAAAATATTGAGGTTTCTATTGTCTATATTTATAAAGTGAACTTTCGAAGCCCATAGTGGAACTCTAGGAAAATAATCCTCTTTCCCTCCAGATCTACTAAGTGATCCTCAAGACCCACAATCTCATTATGTTCCATATGGTATGATTACATAGTAATTGGAATCATACATGGAATTTTATTAATATTGGTATCGACACATCCCTAGGGTGACAACATAAAAAAATATTCGATAAAGACGTTGGGGTATGAACACTCCACTACATGAAGTGTGATTGTAAAAGAAGGATCAATGACATAATGTAACATAATTGAAAATATCAAGATATCATTATATTTTAAGGAATAAGATATCCTTGTCACAGTGATCCACAATCCCACTCACATAGAAAAAAATTAGAGGCTCCATTATGAAATGAAAATTTAACTCAGAGATGATAACAGTTAATCTGAATAAAAATTGGAACATCTAATATATTGTAATAACTAGCTAAAGATGTAAAGATCGCGAACATTGAAATATATCACCATTTCAAATTTAGTTATAATCACTCGACATGAGTAACATTCATATCCATATTCAAACATCTTTTAATGGGATTTGAAAGTTCCAACATGAATGACATGTGTCAAAAATGAAACAACAAAACATTAATAAAGGTTTATTATGTAATAGAGTGAGTTTCAAATGTTTAGAATAAATATATTACCATAGTAAATATAATGAAAAAATACCTCTAATATTAGTCAACCAAACTTCATATTCCTATCGCACATAAATTTCTATGTAATGACATATGGCCTCAAATTCACCATGAGATTTAATCATCCCCTGATTATTCCCATTGTAATTAAGTTTAGTTACTCTATAATTTAACGAATTATAATGGACTCGAGATCCATTAGAGAGATTAGAGCTCAACTTCCATCATTGTGAAATTTTTTAAAAAATATTTATGTTTTCAAGATCATTTTCAAGTATGATATGTACTGGGATCATCCATACACATATTATTTGAATCTCGAGGACTCCAAACAGGATGTGAAACAACCTATTTTTTCAAAAGAATTAATAGAAAGTATTATTGATGTAAATTAATCGACTTAATACATCTCCTTGTTGATATAAGACACACCATGGTTATTTCATGTAGCAAATGGACCTCCTCCTAATACCATTTTTCAATATCTTTCTTCCAAGTAATATTTTTTATATCCACATTCATTAAAATGTTTTACAGAAATAAAAGAATCCTCATTTACCAAATTTCATCCAAAAAAATAATCTCAAACATATGAGATATAAGAAAATAATTACTAATAGGTTTAGGTTCTTGGGGAACCCACTCGGGGAAATGTGATTCATATATAAAAACTGAACACTCAACGTGCTCTAAAGTAAATAACACTTTGGTTTTAGCCAAAATCTATGTTTGAGTATATAATTATTGGTTGAATATCTTCTTTAATAATGTATCATTAATATTATCATGTAAAAATGATTTCATTATAGAGGGAAATCATTTTCATCCTTCTTATTCAATAATTTTATTGAAAACCCCTACAATAGAGTCTTTTAGAGATATCAAACAGTATAAGATCCTTTCAATATCCTCACGCCACTATTTAGATATTTGGGATCCTTTTTCACCCTGGAAAATATGTTTATTCATATTTTTTTCTTTTGAACCATGATCCATTATAAATCCTCTATTTCCTCCACCTACCATAACCGGTGTCTGAATAATATAGATGAATACATCCACCATTATAGTATATGCAATATGATTTCCATGTAGAATATGTATTACTACTTCACTTATTTTTTTTATTATATCTAAAAAATATATTTTTTAATTGATAAAAAATATAATATCTAATTCACATAATAAAAAATATAATATCAAATGAGAAACATTAAAAATACATTTTAAAACATCAAAAAAACGAGATTTTAAATCAAACATAGGTGTAATTATATAGAAACAATGCATAATTATAATATACAATATTTAAAAAAAATTAATTTCATGTTCATGTAATAATATAAAATACCATTCTCAAGAATCTTAAATTTCTTTGACCACCAAAGGTATCTAAGTTATAGATAGAAAATTAAGATGGACAATCACCAATCAATAATTACTACTCAAATTCAAGTGTCTCAAACTCATGTAATCTAAATAAACTGAACTAAAAATGGGAAATTTCATATCACTTATAAATGGGTAGTTGATATGAAATAATTTTATAGTAAACCAACCTAGGTAGACATAACACATCACATAATATGGCTAACCATGAGTGGGAGTTCACCCAACAATGCAAACAAGATTCATGAATAATGAAAATGAAGATTTACTAACTCAGATAAACATTATATAAGAGTACAAATAAATGTTACATATAGTTCAATGAAAAAAATATAAACCATTAAATAAAATTCAATGATACCAAATCCAAGAAACTATATGGTCTTCCATCACCACAAACCCATCTAGAAAATAATGTGACAAAGATGAATAGAATCGAGTGATCAATAAAAATACAATCTCTTAATCCAAGTCTCATAAAATATTGCCTATAAAAAACCAAATGGAAAGGTAGGGTGTGAATTAGAAACCCCATAGTATTCCAACAAAAAATATACAAAACATTTAGTATGAAGTTACTATTAATTAAATCCTGAATATAAAACCGAATATCAAATAAATTTCTACATGAAACTGAATTTTTAAAATCTCATTTGGTTTATTTAAAAAGATAATAAACTTTCATTAAAATAAATATATGAATATAAATAATAGTGTTAAAAAAATAATTAATCATAATAATAATATCCAAAAAAATTAAACGGTTATAATAAGAAATGGTAAAATGGCCACTATGATAGGATAATATGCTCCATGAGTGCTATATCTTGAGGCCAAAACCCCTAATATAAAAAGGTAATCATATTATGAATGATACATTTATGAAACCTTCATATATGACACATTATTGGGATCTAACATATAAAATAAATTCCATGTCAATGAAAATGAAATTTTGGGGACAACTGAATACTAAAATATTTAGTCGTATCATAGTCTATAAATATAATCAGGTTTCCAAACCCAATGTTCCCATGTACCACATTTTCATAAACTAGAAAATAAATTATATTCCAAGTTTTAATTATCATTTTCTACAAGTAAAGAATAATCACTCCAATTATTTTAAAAATAACATTTTAGAAATATAATAGCCATTATAGATGTTAGTAAACCATAATAATAGGAAAAGTCAGTTTTATTTAACATTTAACATTAAAACTAATTTTTATGAAAATATGAAATCAATAAATTGATTTATTATAACATATTAATGAAATATCTTGAACATCCTTATAACATTTGTTTTCACCACTATGTAGATATCCATAACTAATATTAGGTCGATAGTTTCTTGAAATAAATCAAAATGGTGGAGAATAATGAAAAATGCTCAAAAGGAACAAGGTCATCAATTATGCTTGATTATAACTTATAAATATCCTCATGAGGATATCATAAAATATAGTCAAGTTATGGATTTTGTATTTATAAAACAATAAACCATTTTTTATAGAATTAAAACCCCAATGTTAATATCAAAAATTATATATATATATATATATATATATGTTTTAATCAAATAATTAATTCTGGTGACTCCAATTAATTTCAAATAATGAGTTACAACATTTAATTGGATGATATCTTTAAATAACATTCATTTGAATCCATTAAATTTGTTAAAAGACATTACATGTTAGTTTTGGAGAAGAATAAATGAAAAAAACATTTACAGATATTTCTCCCAAAGATAGCATTGCATAAGGTTAACATGAAATTGCATTTATTCTGATCTTATTTGTTGTATATGGGTGTTGGGTAACCCTTAAGTATCAATTTTAATCGATATCCTGCCCTTACACAACTGGTATATCCCATTCACAATTTCTAAGATACTCTAATGTAACATTTAGAAAATCATGTGTCCCTTAACGGAACACCTTATGCATAATTACATAGACTTTATGAAATTATAGTTACCTATATTATGTTCCATATATATCCTTAAATATCCTTTAAGAACCATTATATATTCTTAGAAAACTAATTTATACATAACCATACATTTACCCATCGCCAAGATTACCCTTACTCAAACATATTCACAGTGTCTTACACTTGTAATAGTTCCATGATTGTAATTCCCTGACCCTAGTTACCCTGAGTCAATGCCTCATTGCATAACATTTCCATGATTAAAAAGAATCATGTCCCAAAGGACTGATCAGTTTATCACGCTTGTAAAATAGATTATATACATGAACGTTACATTACACATTAGAAAATAAAACACAACATAAATGATCCATTGATAATGCCAGTAATCCCCCAGCTTAACCCTGCTTATCAATCATGATACTCTTCTTGGAATCCTGGGAAAATAAAACATATGAAAGGGATGATATCAAACACTCATTAAGGGTAATAAATACCACATAAGGTAACATAAACATTAGGAATGGTGAATAATTTAAAACACATTCCTTTAAAAATAATAAACATGAACACATTATGGCAGAAATATGAGATGAGAAAATACTACCGTAATAAAACATAGTCGTTGGTATTCTACTAGTCCAATAACCACATGAACCATTAGTAATATTTTCATAATGAGGGAATGTATAATGATAGACATTATGAAACATCTTGTCAAGGCCTCGGCCAATATGTCTAAAAATGATTTAGGCCTCACCCAAAACCATATATAAAATTGGGAAAGGCCTTGGCCAATTACACATCTTACTGTATCATTAGACATACTGATGCATTGAGGAGCTATATCGGGCTCCACAAATCACTTAATATGTCTAATACATTACTCATATGAAAAGGTTGAAACATAACCTAAAAATTCTTATTAAAACATGCATACAAAATGTCAATAAATTATCCATAAACCATAATATGTATAAAAAAACACACCCATAGTCAAACGTATAAAAGATACATCAATACAATATGGATGATATGTATCATAGTAAATCAACATCAAATACGTTTAAAATCCATCAAAGGATGTTGGCACTGATGAAAATGATTTTTAAAACTATTTGAGAGAAATATTCCTTTTTTATGAAAACATTTAAAAGTCACCCAATTTAAAAAGGAAGATGTTTAAAGACATTTGTGGGTCAATGTTTCTCATTCCTCCCTGAATCATTTTAATGCAACTAACATTTTAAAAACATTCATGTCCATATAAATAAATCATTAATACCCATTTCGAAAACATGGAAATTAATGGGAATGATTTAGAAGAATAAATATTTAAAACATATAAATTTATTTTTTAGTATAATATTACATTAAAAAAATACCTTTAAAAACTTTTTTATGAAACATGGACATGGATAATAAATATTTTCTAGTAAAAACATAACCATAAACAATCTCAAACAATAATGAGATTGATGAATTAAACCTTACTTTGTACTTTTACATGGTTGAGGGTGCGTTAACCTACTATATAATATTTAAATAATTGTCTTTAAATTATAAAAATTTATATACATAAATATTATGTCATATATGATTATCTAATATCACATTGTTAATAATATTTTTGTAATATTATCATTTCGGGTGTTAACTGATCCGTTTTACTTTATATGATTGGTTATGTAAGCATTGTTTTTTATGGATAAAACGTATTTTATTCATATTCATAATGATATTATCTTCTTAAAAATTATTTTTAATCATAAAATAAAAAATATTCTTGAATGATTACGATGACGAATGAATCTCATCGCGTTCGTGGAGACGGTAATCCGTACATACGCACGAGCGACAATATCATTATATTGCTGGTTAAATAATATGTAATTGGATGGTATATCATATATAAATAATCAATAACATGTTATATTTTTTATTTACATAATTTATACTCATTATTAGACCCATAAAAATAATGATGTGTGTGAATAACAAACTACACCACGACGTGGAGACGGTAAGCAGTACGTACGCACGTATAGTGATTTTTCATTCATATGATGAATAGAATAATGGATATGGTTGTACCATTTTTATAATAACATCAAAGTATATAAAATATACCAGATGTATTATTTTATAATGGAAACAACAAAGAAATATGAAGTGTAAGAAGAAAAGAACTTGAATGATGTGATGAAATGTATACCTCTTATTGGAGTTCTTCCTTTTGATTTGATGAAAATGGCTACTTATGTTGGTTTTCTGACCAACGTAAGGAATATAGGATGAAGGGAGAAAACATTGGGAGGATATTTGTGCAGGGTTTGGCCGATCCAAATGGAATTGGAGGTGTGAAATTAAGAGACGGGGAAGTACCCTTTCATAAGAGAGGTGAGTTTTGCATTAGGAAAAGCTTGAATTATTATTTTATACTACAATTATATTTGGTTTATAATTTTTCTAAAATGATTTATTTAGAGGCTAAAATGGGTATGGGTTAGAAACCTATCAACCAATAGGTTTTAGATAGTTTTAGGTCACCATGTTAACCTTATCTTTTAGATTTAACTCTTAGTTAAATAGTTTGTCGTTTACAATGTCTCTTTGTATTTTTATATTATATGGTTAATAAACATACTATAACAAGACAAGAGAACCCCTTGTGGTTCATTATTAATATA
This sequence comes from Viscum album, assembly GCA_963277665.1. Lineage (NCBI taxonomy): Eukaryota > Viridiplantae > Streptophyta > Magnoliopsida > Santalales > Viscaceae > Viscum > Viscum album. Next base: position 169,264,016 of record OY728151.1, read on the forward strand.
TATAATCTTATATAAATCCTTTATTCGATAATTATATTTTTTTGAATATTATATCAACTAATAATGTAGTATTTCTTTTAAAAATTCTATTATTCAAATTTTGACCCTATTTTGTATTTGATTTCTTTGAAATCCATTAAAACTTTATCACTTTGAATAAAATTTATTTAACAAACCCAATCATGTCATATTAACCTAGAAAATTAGTGTAATTCATACAAAGGCTCAATTAAAATTTATAAGGATATTTATAGAATAAATTTTTGTAATATTTCACTAATAAGTTAATTACTGCATCATCATTGTGTCTTAAATAAATTAAATTATTTAATATCAAAAAATTATAAAAAAATAACATTATGTAAGAAATATTTCTAAATTTCTATTGAATATTTATAGTTGACTTTATATTTTATGTAACACTATTTTAATAATGGTTTAGTTATTAATCTTTGAATTTAACTCTTTTAACTCTTCTTTAAATAAAATAACATTAAATGTCCTAATCTAATCAAAGTGGTGTCATGTTTTATTTATAAGGTTATTTTGGTCGAAGTACACTTATCCATTAGAATTATAACATGTGTTAGGGTAATTATGATATAATTTTTACCCTTTAATTAAACTATTTATTTTTAACAGTGGTAAATAAATATCAAAAGTAATTATTCACCAAAAATAATTTTCATCTTATTGAACCAAATTTTAATTATTGATATTAATATTTTCTCTTGTATTTTTCAAATTATACTCACAGATGAAATAATATTATTTTTTATACCAATTTTTCAATGCCTTAAGATAGTGGGTATAAGACAGTAAGAAGTTCAATAAAATTTTATATGTCTAAAATTTTTATAAAATGACTCTAATGAATGAAATTGAACATATAAATGTATTATATATCTATTTAACATTAAATAAATTTAAATAAAATAATTAATTATTTAAATAAAAAGTCGGTTTTAAACAATAACGTAGTGTTTTTCACTATTCATCATAAATTGAATGTTTTAGGAAAAATATGAAAATTTACCCTTAGTTAATTTTGATATTATGAATTAAAAAATGAAGTTTATTTTACAAAATTCAATATATATATATATTTCTTTTATTAATCTAGATTTATCTCACATTTTCAAAACTAAAAGGATGGTTTTTTTAAAAGTAAAAATTATCAAAAGATTGACAAGTGTTTAGGTTAAATTTGTATGTGAAATTGCTTATAATGACATACATTGTATTAAATGATAAAAATATAATCTTATTATACTTTAAAAATATCAAATTCATAATTTAACACTATAAATTATTTCCATTAAAAGCGTTTTTTCATTTAAAATATTATATTTTTTACTATTCATCAAAATACAAAAGTTGTTATAAAAGTACCAAAAAACATTTCAAAACAAAATATTTAATTCCCGATTCTGAATTAGAGTTTAATTTCATTATATAAAATATATAAAAGTGTCAAATAATTGTTTTTAAAATATTTCTCCATTAAATAGGTAGTAAAATTTCATTTTATCAAAAATACTTCTTTTATCTAAAAATTGAATTTGTACTTATATTATGACATATAAACACAAAATATGAATTTTAAAATTATATGGAATATATATAAATTTCAAATTTTAGTTAATAATATTCATAATCGCTTTTTGAATGGATTAGTTTGGTATGTTGTGGTGCTCTTAAACTCATTGTAGAATGTAGTGAATTTTATTGAATTACATTGAAGATATAACATACTATGAAATCTTGGGTTGTCACATTATCCCCTCTTTAAATAAATTGTGTCCTCGCAATTTGAAATTGTTCTTCAAACTAAAAATTTTAAAAATAAAAAAATACCATTGTGGAATACCAACATTGAATATTGGTTCCATAAAATTTAAACTTAATTAGATGGAAACGGAAATGAAAAAGTCACCACCAAATTATGATCTCTATTAGAAGAACATTAATGGAAATTAGAGAAACATAATTGGTGGATAAAATGTAAATATTTATAGGGAGTGATTGAGGTCATCAATCACCAATAGGTATACAATTTAGGGCCTCAAAGCCATATATCTATGATGTTTTAAAATATCATCATCTCAAAAAAACATAAGGTATTAGTATAACATGTTTTTTGTTTTTAAAATCTTTTCCCAAATGTTCAAGAATTAATTTCTTCATAGAATAATAGGAAAAAATATATACTTGAGAAGTAGAGTTTTACCCTTCAACTAATTCCTACCATAAATTCTTCATTCACTCTAAAAGTTAATAGAACTCAATAATATTCTATTTATCCTAATCAAATAGGGTTACAAAAATAATGATTTTATAATTCATTTTTCAGACTATTTTAAAAAAACTACATTATAAAAACTAGGAAATCACGTGGGCCAGTGATAGGTGATGAAAACGTGTCGCCCATTGGTTGTGGGTTCCAGTCCCACGGCTTTGTCGAATGTGACGAGTTGTCGCCTGACCTCTAGGATTCCCTTCTAATGAAAAACCAAAAATAATCTCAAGAAATGATTCAACCATAACAATAGTATCCAATGTCAAACATAATCAATTCCAACTATTAAACTTGTCCAAAATAATTCTATCCAAATTCACAGTCCTAAATTTATAAGAAAGGTAAACAAAATTAAGATCTTTTTGTCCATGTAATAAAATGTGAATACCATCATCATGTATTCTTTTAAAGCACTGTAAAAAATGGAATTACAATAAAACTATATCGATTACATGCACGCTTCCTTCTTCCTTATAAGATATTGGATAAACTCCTTCAATACAAAAATGTTGTAAACTCCAACATTGATGGAATTTATGAATCATTAATTAGTTTCAAGGTTGTCAAGAATATCCAATATAATTTATCAAAATAAATCACATATTATTCCAAAATCACTACCTCACTATTAGAACCAGGTTATGGTTTATATTTCTCTCAACCATATATCTTCCAAAAAAAAATTAACATGGTATGGAGTCACTTATCTTGGTTCCACACAATCTCAAGTCCTAAATTAAATAGTACTACAATACAATCCTTATATACTCTATAATTCTTATAACATATAAATTATTAATACAATACTATAATGGAAATATTATTTAATAACATACTAAGAAATCTTATCAGTCATCTTTAATCTTCATTTTTATCATACCATGATTATTATCCAATAACAACATTTGGGGTATACTATAATGATTTGGATATTGATTCCCATAGTGTCCTAACTCCTTACAGATGAATCATTGTACTTTTGAAATCTTTTTCTTACCTTTTCAACCACGTACTTGGTGTCCTTTTTATACACACTTATAACTAACTCTCATTCTCTTCAAGAATTTCCCAAGGAGATTCTTTCCACATTTATCACATATGGGAAAATCCTTCTTTCCCCTCTTCCCTTTATCCATCTTTCTCTCTTCCATTCTTTTCTTTTCTTAAACCCTGTCAAAGCCATAGGACTCTGAGAATCATTTACTTATCTTATTAAAACATGATACTATTTCTTAATATGATTAGAATACATTGGAGACTATTTCCCTTCTAAATGTTGGCTTAATACCATGAAAGATATGATCCTTCTTAATTTTTGGATAAGGCGTATTGTTGGAGGTCACATTTCTTCTACTATAAAACATTTATAAACAATGGAATTCACTAGGATAGTTTAGGAATCACAATGCATAATTCCATACTTATAAAATAACTAATGTACATTGGAAATATTATGCATACAATTTATAATCATAAAAAATTTCCCGGAGAAGTATTTACTCCTAAATCCTTCAAAACGGATTGTAATGGAAATGTGAATTATCCTAAGCATAACCTCCAGGAGTGTCATATCCAAGAGTGAATCAAGGCCCGTTGTTGGGTACCTGGATTCCCCAGGTCCATCCTGAAACTACTTGTTTGAGTTTTCACTCTTAGGTACATCTGTTCCAGAGCCACCTCTACCTGCTCGTATCCAGACTGTGATGTATTGCTCGGAAAATACACAAAATCACTAAACTACCAAAATTCTAGGAATTTATTGTATAATAATCTACAAAATCTATCTTAGGATAATGTTCTCTAATCAGAGTTTTTCTAAATGTATATTCTACTGTTATTTATAAACCTCATCTGATACCAACTGTAAATCCCCAACCCTAGTTACCTAGAGTCGATGCATTATTACATAGCATTGGCATGATTACAAAGAATCAAGTCCTGAAGGACCGACCTATATAGTTGTCTTGGAAATAGATTACTTATAGGAACATTACATTACAACATAAAAAATAGAAAACAACATATATTATCCTTTATGAATTCCATTAATTCTCCATCTTAACCCAAATTATCAATCATAATATAGTTCTTGTAATCCTTAGAAAATAAATCATAAGAAAGGGGTTATCTCAAACACTCAGTAATGGTCAGAAATTCTACAGAAGGAAACATATACATTAGGAATGGTGAATAATTTAAAACACATTCCTTTAGAAATAATAAACATGAACACTTTATGGTAGGAACATGAGATGAGTAAATAATGAAATAATAAAACATAGTCATGTATACTCTACAATTTGAATAACCACATGAACCATCAATAATATTTTCATAATGAAAGAATGTATAATGCCAGAAATTCTGAAACATCTTGTTAAGGCCTTGGCCAAGACATCTAAAAACGATTTAGGCCACGACCAAAACGATATATCAAATTGGGAAAGGCCTCGGCCAATTCCACATATAATTGTCTCATGAGACCTACCGATGCATCGAGGAGCTATAGCGGGCTCCACATGTCACTTTATATGTCCAATACATTCCACATATTAAATGGTTGAAACATAAGATAAACATTCGTATTAAAACTAGCACACAAAATGCCAATACATTATCCATAAACCCTGAATGGTATAAAAATAACACTTCCCTAGTCAACCATATCACAGAACCATCAATGCAATATGGAAGATTCATATCATAATAAATCAACCTCACACAAGTTGAACATCCATCAAATCATGTTGATATAGAAGAAAATGATTTTTAAAACTCATTGAGAGAAATATCCATTTTTCAGGAAAACATTTTAAATTCACACAATTTAGAAATGAATAAATTCAAAGAAATTTTTGAATCAAAGTGTCACATACAACTTGGAATATTTTTAATGGAACTAACATTATAAAAACATTTGTGTTTGTGTTAATAAATCCTTAAAAACCCATTTTGAAATCATGGACATTAATGAGAATGATTTAGATGAAAAAAAATTAAAACATTTTAGTTGATGTTTGAAAAAAATATTCCCTTAAAAATAATACCTTTGAGAAATTTTATATGAATCATGGACATGTATAATTAATATGTCCTAGTAAAAACAGACCAATAAACAATCTCGAATAATAATGAGAATGAAAAATTAACAACTACCTTGTACCTTTCCTTATTCGAGGAAAAATTAAGCTCCATTATAATAGTTAAATTTTTGTTATTAAATTATACAAAAACTATATACATAAATATGATATCATATATGATCCTCTAATATCGCTTTGTTAAAAATATTTTAGTAATATCATCCTTTAAGGTGGTATCTTTTCTGTTTTCCTTTATATGATTTTTACATAAGCCATGTTTGTTATGGCTAAGATGTATATTATTTATATCCAGAATGATATTATGTTCTTAAACATTATTTATAATCATAAAATGAAAATTATTCTTGAATGATTACCTTGAGGAATGAATCTCATCACGTTCCTGGAGACGGTAATCCATACGTACGCATGACCGACAATATCAACATTTTGAGGGTAAAATCCTATGTAATTGGATGGTATATCATATATACATAATCAATAACAAGATATATTTATTATTTACATTAGTTATAATCACTATTGTATGCATCCAAATGATGAAGTGTTTGAATAAAAAACTACACCACGACGTGGTGATGGTAAGCTGTACGTACGCACATTTAGTCATTTTTACATTCATATGATGGATAGAATAATGAATATGGGTGTATCTGTAAGAAACAAGTTATTATATTTTAGGTATGGGTTTCTTCTTTTCACATTTCATTAATTGTTTTTTAGGAAATAAGGAAAATGGGACAAACCTAAATTTTGGGACTACACGTCATGTACCTTTCCACACGTCGTGTACTTTTCACCGTGTGGGTTGAGTACACAGGGCGTGTAGCCATGTGAGAGATGAAAGGTGTACAAACTAACTACACACAATGTAGTAGTTATTTACACACTGTGTAGTTAGTCGGAAGACGAAACAGTAATGTGGTGGAAGCAGCTGCCAGCTGGTTGACAGTACACGTCGTGTAGTCAAGAATACACGATGTGTACTCATGTCAACAGATGAACATTTTGGTAGAGCTGCCAGAGGAACAGTTAAATGAGGGAATTACATGCCATGTAGTCAAAAGTACAAGCCGTGTACTTTGTTTTTTTCACTTAAAATGGGTAGTAGCTAACCCTGTTCACAGGATTGGCATTGAACCGGACGGGAACTCAGGAGTGGACGACCGAACCTTTGTTGACCTCAAGATCAAGATTCAGGAATCCGTTTCCGCTTCTGTCGATCACGTTGGACCCCCACGGGTAAGACCTCCCATATCCTTGTGTATTTCTTTCCAATTATACCTATAATGGAAGTTATTTGAGTTTGAACAGGTCTTATTCAATGTCATATCTACATCGTTCTTGATCATTTCTGGAAGCAACGTTTTGGTAAACCGTTCTCTAGCATTTAAGGTAGGTGTCTTGGTGTTTAATTTCCAACTGATGTGCGTTTTGTGTACCATTTTGATATGTGCCAATGAATGGGGTGTCTTATATGTGAGGCCTTGTTGAATTATATACCTATAATTGTTTAGGTAATTTAAATGTGAAAATAAATTGTTGTTTGGGATCACTGCTTGGATCCAGGACCACCCTGGGGGTGCGTTCCCCTGTTTAGATATTTGGCTAGGATACCTGATGGAATGCCACATTTATTTTAAGCATTAATTCTTCCTTGAAAGGAATTGTATGAGTATTTCTTGTTTACATGTTGGGCATGGCCCAGTTACTTATGCCTGAGGGTAGTTTTTTTTTTAGCCTGAGGGAATTATTTGTTTAGCATGAGGGAAAGGTACTACTTAGCCTGAGGGAAACATCCTATTTCTCCTGAGGGAAGAGACTATGTGCCTGAGGGCGTCACTTCATACACCTGAGGGAAATAGCTGTTCTACCTGGGGGAAATACCTGAGGGCGAGATTCTAAATACCTGAGGGTAAGGGTTTTTGTGTCTGAGGACACTGAATGTTTTACTTAGAAATTCACTATAGTGGTTTCTTAAATAATAAATAATGAAATGAATATTAAAATGGCAATAACATGTAAATTTAGTTACATTTGAGTACTTCTTAATTTATTGCATTTACTTTTGCACACTGTTGTGGCATGAATACACACAGTTGAGAACGAGCCTTTGGTGGGTTCCTACAAAGATTATTTCTCACACCCTATTTGGTTCATGCTTTATAGCCCAAAAATATTACATTTATACAGGTGTAGATAAGGGAAAGGGTTCTTATACAGGTACTTGATTGCAGCTAAGGAGTAGGGGAGCATGGGACCCGGATTAGGCACGTGATGCTACCAGCTATTTTGTTTTGGTTTTGTTGTACTCTGTACTATACTGTTTTGTAACATGTTCTGGATTTGTTCTTAGAACATGAGGCATGTTGAATCAACTATATATACATATATGACTTTTGGTTGTTTTTACTGATGTTTTTTATTTAAAATTGTGTTTATTTATTTGCTTCCTCTTTTGTTGTTCTATGTTTTATCTGGTATTCTGCTACGCTACACTTTGAAAAATGAGGGCATAGATTCACCACTATCAAACCTGGGACCTTGCTATTAGTCAGCAACCTCTGGAATTTGGGGAAATGCGCTTGAGGTCACGTGTCAAACCGTGTTTGGGGCACCCGTTGAGTGGCACCCAGAACCGGGATGTTACAAAGTGGTATCAGAGGCAGTTTCTTTTCTTTGACTAACTATTTGGAGCCTTAGTCAGGGATAGGATGAGAACAGTAGTCTTTAATAAGTTGTGCCCCGGCGTAGCTGACCCGCGTACAGGGAAAAGCCAATTTTCCTCATGTTGTAATTTTTTTGATTTTTCAATTTTACAGTCGAATTTATTTTCACTGAAGGGTGACACACTTGTATTATGCTGTTTATATTTTATTCATGGGTTCTATCTAGTTGCATCCTGATGATATGAGGGTATTCCATCTCATTTAGAATTTAGGAACATGCTAGAAATCACAATCCATGCATAGTTTCCATGCCATGTAGGTGCATTAGACATTTCATGTTATTATGACAGATGTTGTGCAAGTAAAAGCATGTTGTTGTGATAGCTTCTTGATAGATACCTACTGTTTGATTGGGTGTTATTGTGTGAGCTTGTTTATAGAATGGTCATCATACTTTTGTTTTTGGGGAGTATGGGAACTCATTGACTGGAATTTGGTGGATCATTGACGGTTTATCCGGTTATAACACATATAAGATGTCAAACATTGTTTCAAGGGGAGTATGGGCCCTCACAGATCAGAATGTGGCACTCAGGTGTTGTTTTTCAGTATTTTCTGGGTTCTAGAGATGTTTCTGAGGCATACTATCTGGAAACCCAGTATAGATGCTAGGTAGTACCTTAAACAGGCCGTGTATATTCTTTTGTTCGGGATGAAATGAATTTTTTTTGAGTATATACCGTGTACCCTACGTACACTGTAACATCCTCAAATGATAAAGGGTTAAATAACTAAATGATATGACTCATGTCAACAATGTGAACCATCCTTTTCGAGAGCCTACCTGATTAGAACTCCATAGTTAAGCGTGCTTGACCTGGAGTAATGATCAGGATGGGTGACCTCTTGGGAAGTTTCGGAGGGTGTGTGTGAGTGGGGACAAAACACACTAGAAAGGACATGTGTTGGCCAGTGGGGACTGTCATTAGTCATATGACCTGTTTAGGCATGTGGATAGTCCCTAGGGTGGGCCCCACGTGTCTGCGGGGGCAACTGGTGGTACCTGGTGGGCCAGGACCCGATGGCCATATTAAGGCAGGGTGATTGTGCTGTCACCGGGACCCGGTTGTTACATTTGGTATCAGAGGAGGCACCCTGCCTTAATTGTGGTGTACTGCCTGGGTTGAGTTGTAAGGCCCATAATGATGGCGTTGTGCCCTAAAATGGGGGGTGATTGTAACATCCTCAAATGATAAAGGGTTAAATAACTAAATGATATGACTCATGTCAACAATGTGCACCTTCATTTTCGGGAGCCTACCAGATTAGAACTCCACAGTTAAGCATGCTTGGCCTCGAGTAATGATCAGGATGGGTGACCTCCTGGGATGTTTCTGAGTGTCTGTGTGAGTGGGGACAAAACACACTGGAAAGGACATGTGTTGGCCTGTGGGGATTGTCATTAGTCAGATGACTTGTTCAGGCATGTGGGTAGATCCTGGGGTGGGCCCCATGTGTCTGCGGGGACAACTGGTGGTACCTGGTGGGCCAGGATGTGACGACAATGTTAAGGCGTGGTGGTTGTGCTGTCACTGGGACCCGGTTGTCATATACACACCGTGTAGTCTCATCCTGTGTCATAGACTGTGTGGGCAGGGACACGAGGATGGAAAATTCATGGGGAAAACACGATGTGTACCGGATGTACACACCGTGTAGTGATGACCCGGATTCTACCCCTGTAACTAACAACATGGACGGTGGAGACATTATGACATACATGTCGTGTGCATTATTGAACATGTCGTGTAGTCAGACCTGGGATCCGACCGTGTAACTAACAACACGGGTAAGTGTAATCCTTTTGTGTACACACCGTGTGTATATTGAACACACCGTGTAGTTGGAGTCGTGTATCCGGCTGTGTAATGAACAATAGGGGTTGACGAAGCTCGTCTAGAACACGTCGTGTACCTATGGGACATGCTGTGTAGTCTTGTATGAGGACAGACCGTGTGGACTTATCCATGTGGTTGGAAAATAGGGTAGTGTACACGCAGTGTGCTGGTGTAACACACCATGTAGTTCAAGTCGAGTAGTTGGCCGTGTCACAAACAACACGGGCAGTTTGAAAATTACACCATACATGCCGTGTAGATTATCTACACACCGTGTAGTTTTGTTCAACGGGAGCCATGTGGCTTGGCTATGTAAAAGGACCCGGGTAGGGAAGAGAAGTAGGGTACACTCCGTGTAGTCAGTATACATGTTGTGTTGTCTTGTTTTACAAATCGTGAATCCCATCTTCCTTCTTTTCCCCTTTTGGTTCCTTTGTTTTCAGACTATGATAATCTTGAACTAAGGTGTGCATTTGACCATGTAGTGTCATGCTGTCGAGACATTCACGCGTTGTTCGCCAGGAGGGCGGCAACGAGTATACTCCAGAAATGGTGGGCCATGGGCTACCAGTGGATCCTCTAACAGAGCCACATGCGGCGCCATCTATTATACCAAACACAGGTGTAGAGGCACTGTTCCATGAAGGGTTTATCCAGTTCATGTAGACCGTTCCAGGAGCACTGCCGGCTACCACATCTATGACCGAGCGGACTCGTATATTCCAGTAGCAGCATCCTCCTACGTTTTCAGGGGATGGCGGACCAAAGGCTGTGAATCTTGGCTGGGGTCTATGCAGACTGTTTTCGAGCATCTTGAGACACCTCCTGTGCAGAGGGTCAAGCTCTCAACCTATATGGTGCGTGATTCTACCAAGAGGTGGTGGGATGTTACCACATAGTGAGAGCATCACAGAGACATGGAATGGGATGATTTCCAGATAGCCTTCGATGACTTGTTCTTCCCAGAGATACTGAGGGCAGATCAAGCTCGAGAGTTCAAGAATCTGTAGTAGGGCGCTATTTCGGTGATGGATTATTCTGCTCGTTTCACCGAGCTTCAGCGTTTTCACCCATTTTGGTGGGTGATGAGGCGCTGAGACTCAGAGGCTTTGAGGATGGACTTAGTTATTACATCTGTGCACTGGTGAATGTTTCCAACATTTCCTTCTGTACATGCTATTGTGAACTAGGTGCTGATTACAGAAATGAACCTGTGGGAAGCTAGTGGTGTAGGCCAGGGCGGTTCAGCACCAGTTTCTGGTACTATTTCTGCCGGTAAGAGGAAGTGACATACGAGTTTCTCTCAAGGTGGTAGTACTAGCCAGGCAGTTTCTTCAGGTGGACCGGTTATTTGAGACCAGTGCGGCAGAGAGGGTCACAAGAGACCACATTGTCCATGAGACCCAATGGTTTTCTGAGCATGCGACAAGATGGGTCATCTTCAGCACTTTTACAAGGAATTTTCACCAGTGGATATTGAGAGGAGTTTTGTGCAGACTACACATGCAGGGGAAAGACCATTAGTTTATTACTAGTTGGGGAATTGGAATATGTTAGGGTGTGCAGTTAGGGATGGTGGGAGTGGTTGTGGTAGCCAGGCACCAGGATCATAGAGGCAGTAGGGCGGGACAGCTCAGGGTCGCCACACTGTGTCACAGGGCTATGGCACTGCAAAGACATATGCAGTGCAACAGACCCAGCAGGAGCAGGATCTCAGACTTTCTACTATCAGAGGTACTATTCTAGTATCTTCTGTTTTATCTTCAGTACATTTTGACACAGGTTCTACACATAGATTTATATCTGTACCTTTTTTGGAGAGCCTTGGGCTCGGTGTTTCTACTTCCTCTGATAATATGACATTAGACACTACATTGGGAACTAGAACAGTTAGTGTGCATCAATGCAAGGAGTTCCCCCTTGAGGTTGGTGGGTGTCACTTCCTTTGGTACCTCTATGTCTTGGAGATGATGGGCTATTATGTAATTACCCGGATAGACTGGTTAGTTCCCCTTTGAGCCTTTGTGTATTTCTATTGTTGTATGGTGAGTTTCACATCACCAGAGGGCGGGGTGTTTCTATAAAAGGGCGAGGGGGATGTTCAGGCGAGTCAAGCTGGACTAGAGCATCATGGGAGAGGTGGTATCATAGCCTAGATTGTGAGATTGTATCAGGATGACCATAGGTCTTGTCAGAAGGATTTACCTCCAGTGGTTGATCGTTTTAGGGATGTCTTCCCGGACGACTTTTCATGTCTTCCTCTCGAGCAAGTGGTGGGTTTCTCTATTGAGGATGTACCAGGAGTAGCGCCAGTGTCCATTGCTTCTTATAGGATGGCTACACCAGAGTTGCAGGAGCTGAAGATATAGTTATAGGAGTTACAGTCAAAGGGTTGCATCTGACCCAGTACTTCTCCATGGGGTTCTCCTGTCATTTTTGTGAAGAAAGCAGCTGGTACTATCAGACTATGTGTGGATTATCGGAATTTGAACCAGTTGACGGTTAATAACCGATATCCCTTTCCTATGATTGATGATATTTTTGATAAAATTCATGGAGAACGAGTGTTCTCAATGATTGAGTTGAGATCAGGATATCATCAGCTACGCATTAGATCATCTGATATACCTCTCACAGCTTTCAGGAGTAGTTATGGTCTATATGAGTATATGGTTATTCCATTCAGACTCACGAATGCGCCAACAGTTTTCATGGCTCTGATGAATCGTCTATTCCACCCCTATTTGTATTCTTTTGTGGTAGTATTCATGGAGGATATCTTGGTCTAGCTCACACTCGACACGACCATGCCTCTGATCTTGATATCATATTGAGTACACAAAGAGAGAATCAGATATATGTTAATCTCTCAATGTGACACTTTTGGATGGACCAGATACACTTCATGGGACATATCATCTCAGAGGCAGGAGTTGCAGTAGACCCAATGAAGGCGAGAGTAGTAGATTCTTGTGATCATCCCAAGAATGTGGTGAGATACATAGTTTCTTGGGGCTGGCTGGTTACTATAGAAGCTTCATCAGGAATTCTCCCGCTAAGAAGCACCATTGACTTGTTTGAAAAAGAAGGGTGTGAAGTTCGTTTGGTGAGAAGCTTGCGAGATAGCCTTCCAGGAGCTGATCGGAAAGATGATGTACCCTTGTCACCCTTTGGTAGTGGTTTCAAGTCTCATGGCCTTGCTGAAGGCGACGGGTTGTCTCATGACCTCTAGGTTGTCCTTTTATGGCAATCCATAAATACTCTCAAGAAAATATTTAACCATTATAAGAGTATCAAAAGTTAAACATAATCAATTCCAACCATTAAACTTATCCAAAATACTTCTGTCCAAATTCACAGTCCAAAATTTATAAGGTAAACACAATGAAGATCCTTTTTTCCATGTAATAACATGTTAATACCTTCATTATGTATTCTTTTAAAACATCGTAACACCGTGAATTACCATAAAACCAAATTGATTACATTCTTGCTACCATATTTTTTATAAAATAATGGATACAATTCTTCTATAAAAAAATGTTGTAAACTCCAACATTGAAGGTATATATGAATCATTAATCAGTTTCAAGGTTGTCAAGAATATCCAATATAATTTAACAAATCAATAACATATTATTCCAAAATCACTACCTCCCTATTAGAACCATATTATGGTTTATCATTCTCTCAACCATATATCTTCCAAAAACATTTATCGTACTATTGAGTCACTTTTCTTGGTTCCACACATTCACAAGTCCTTAATTAAATTGTATTACCATAAAATATTTTATATACTATATAATTCTGATAACATGCAAATTATTAATACAATACTCAAATGACACAATGATTTAATAACAACCTATGAACTCTAATTATTCATCTCTATCTTTAGTAGTATCATAACATGATTATTATCCAATAGTTGCTTTTGGGGTATACTCTGATGATTTGGACATTGATTCGTGTAGTGTCCCAACTCCTTACAGATGAAGAATTGTACATTTGAAATTTTTTCTTACCCTTTAAACCATGTAATTGATGTCCTTTTTCTCCATACTTATAACAAACTTTGATTCTCTTCAAGAATTTACCACGGTGATTCTTTCCACATTTATCACATATAATAAAATCCTTTATTCCCCCTTCACTTTATCCATCTTTCTCTCTTCCATCCCTTCCTTTTCTTTCCCCCCATCAAAGCCATAGGACTCAGATAATCCTTTACTTATCTTATTAACACATGATACTATTTCTTAGTATGATGAGAGTACATGGGAGACTATTTCCCATCTAAATGATGTCATAATACCATGATAGATATTATCTTTCTTAATTTTGGGATCATGCGTATTGTTGCAGTAATCATTAATTCTACATGGAACCATTTCTAAAAAATGGCATACCCAATGTTAGTTTTTGAACTACCATGCATAATTCTATACTTGTAAAATACCTAACATAAATTGAAAAGATTTTTCATATAATTTATAATCATAAAATGTTTTCATTGCGGAATTATTTACTCCAAAATCCTTTATAATGGCTTCTAATGTAAATGTGAATTATCCTAAGCATATCCCCCAGGAGTATCATAACCAAGAGTGCACCTAGGCCCATTTTCGTGTACTATGATACCCTGGGTAAAGCCCAAAACTTATTGTCAGAGTTATCACTCCTAGGTACATATTTTCTAGAGCCGCCTCTACCTACTCATATCTAGACAGTTATGTATTACTTTGAATATACTAAAAATATCTACATTACCAAAATTTTAAGAAGTTCTTTTATACTAATCCTCAATATCTATCTTATGGTAATGTTCTCTAATCAGATTTATTCTATATCTAAATTCCAATTTAATTTCTAAACTTCCTCTAATACTAACTATAACACCCTAACCCCAATTACCCCGATCCAGTGCATTATTACACAACATTGGCATGATTACAGGGAATCATGTCCTGAAGGACCGGTCAATTTAGTAGTCTTGGAAAATATATTACATACATGAACATAACATTACACCTTAGGAAATAAAACCCAACATAAATTATCCTTTGATAATGCCATTAATCCTCTTTCATAACCCTACTTATCAATCAAAATTCACTTCAGGGAATCCTGGAAATAAAACATAAGAAAGGGGTGAGCTCAAACACTCAGTAAGGTTGAGGAATACCATGGAAGGTGACATAAACATTAGGTATGGTGAATAATTTAAAACACATGACTTTTCAAATAATAAACATGAACAATTTATGGCAATAATATGAGATGAGTAAATAATTCCATAATAAATCATAGTAATGGGTATTCTACTAGTCTAATAACACATGAACCATCAATAATATTTTCACAATGAGGGAATGTATAATGTGGAACATTCTTAAACATAACGTTAAGGCCTCGGCCAAGACATATAAAATTTATTTTGGCCTTGGCCAAAACCATATATCAAATTGGGAAAGGCCTCATCCAATTCATCATATAATTGTCTCATGAGACCTACTGATGCATCAGGAGCTATAGCAGGCTCCACCCATCACTTAGTATGTCTAATACATTCCTCATATGAAAAGTATGAAATATAATATAAACATTTTTATTTAAAATGGCACACAAAATGTCAATATATTATCCGTAAACAATGAATGGTATAAAAATAACACATCCATATTCAAACATTTCACATAACCTTCAATACAATATGGAAGATTTGTATCATAATAAATCAACTTTAAACATGTTAAAAATCTATCCAAGGGTGTTGACATGGATTAAAATTATATGTAAAACTCTTTGAGAGAAATATCCCTTTTTCATTAAAACATTTAAAAGTCACACAATTTAGAATGGAAGACATTTAAAGAAATTTTTTAATCCAAGTGTCCCATACCACGTTGAATTTTTTAAATGGACCTAAAATTTTAAAAAAATTCGTGTCCGTATAAATAAATCCTTAAAACCATTTTGAAAACATGGTCATTAATGAGAATAATTTAGAAGAATAAAAATTTAAAACATTTAAATTTATGTTTTAAAAAATATTTCATTATAAATTATCCCTTTGAAAACACTTTTATCAAACATGGGCATTTATAATAAATATGTTCAATTAAAAACATAACCATAAACAATCTCAAATAATACTGAGATTGAGGAATTAAACCTTACATTGTAATTTTCCAAGATCGAGGGTATGTTAAACACATGTATAATAGTTAAATAATTGTTATTAAATTATACAAAAACTATATACATAAATAATATATCATGTATGATCCTCTAATATCATTTTGTTAATAATATTTTAGTAATATCATCATTTTAAGTGTTAACTAATCCATTTTACTTTATATGATCAGTTAGGTAAGCCATATATATTATGGATAGGATGTATTTTATTCATTTCTAGGATGATATTAAGTTCTTAAAAATTATTTTTTATCATAAAATGAAAATTATTCTTGAATGATTACGATAGAGAATGAATCTCATCACGTTCGTGGAGATGGTAATCTGTACGTACGCACGAGTGACAATATCATTATATTGATGGAGAAATCATATGTAATTGGATGGTATATCATATATACATGAATCAATAAAATGTTATATTTATTATTTACATCAGTTATACTCATTATAATACCCATCCAAATAATGAAGTGTTTGAATAACACACTACACCACGACGTGGAGACGATAAGTCTTACGTATGCACGTATGGTGACTTTTTCATTCGTATGTTGGATAGAATAATGAATATATTTGTAAAATTTTTATAATAATATCACATTATATATAATATACTAGAGTTATTATTTAATATTGGAAAAAAAATGAAGTGGATGAAGAAAAGAACATGAAAGACGTGATTAATTATTTACCTCTTCTTTAGGTTCTTCCATTTTATTTGAACAAAAGGCTCTATAGGATGGCTTTCTGACCAAAGTATGGCCTCTAGGATTAAGGGAGGAAATTTGGGAGGAAATTTGGGTAGGGTTTGGCAGATCCAAATGGCTTTGTACGTGTTAAATTAACAGAAGGGGAAGTACCCTTTTATAAGAGAGATGAGGGTCACTTTTGGAAAATCTTGAAATATTATTTTATAATAAAATAATTTTATGTTTTTATTGGATAAAAAATAATTTATTTAGATTATAAGGTGGTCTTGGGTAGAAAACCTCCCAACAAATAGGTTTTATACAGGTTTAGACCACCATATTATCCTTATCTTTAAGATTTAACTCTTAGTTAAATAGTTTGTCATTTACAATGTCTCTTTGTATTTTTATATTATATGGTTAATAAACATACTATAACAAGATAATATAACCCCATGTGGTTCATTATTAATATATAAAACGTTATCTATGTCCTTTTGATGATCCTTAGATTTTTATTAATATTATATCAATTAATAATATAGTTTTTGTTTGGAATACTCAATTATGTCAATTTTGACACTATTTAGTATTTTAATTTTTTGAAATCCATTGAAACATTATCACTTCAAATAAATTTATTTAACCAACGGTAAAATGTAATATAAACCAATAAAATTATTGTAATATATCATAAGTCTCAATTTACATATATTTGGATATTTATATTATCAATTATTTTAATATTTTATTAACAAGGTAATTATTGCGTCATCATTGAGTCATTAATAAATTAAATTATTTAATTTCCAAAAATTATAAATAAAATAAAATTATTTATGAAATAGTTTTATATTTATAAGGAATATTAATAGTCTAATTTATTTTTTTTGTAACCCTATATTAAAAATGGTTTTGTTATTAAACATTGATTTTAACTCTTTTAAATATTCTTTGAATAAAATAATAATAAATAACCTAATGAAATCCAAGTGGACAAAAAGGATCATATTTTATTCCTAAGGTTGTTTTCGGTCAATTTACCCTTATCTAATAGAATTAATTCATGTGTTAGTGTACTAATGATATCATTTTTACCTTTATTACCCTATTTACTTTTAACTGTGGTAATTAAAAATCAAAATAAACTATTCAAAAAAATCAGTTTCATCTTATTGAACCACATTTTTATTAATTATATTAATATAAGCTCTCATATATTTTAAATTATACTCATCGAAGTGGTAAAATTATGTTTTATTTATATCTTCTAATGCTTCTAGAAGGTGGCTAAAAGATGGTAAAAAGTTCAATAAAATTTTATATATCTAAACATTTTATAAAATGAACCTAATTAATTACATTGAACATATATAGGAATTATATATATATATATATATATATTGGCATAAAAAATTTAAATAAAATAAATAATTAATTAAATAAAAAGTCAGTTTTAATCAATAACGTAGTGTTTTTCATTATTCATCAAAAATTGATTGTTTTCAAAAAAATACAAAAAATTAACCCTAATTTAATTGTGATATTCTGGATTCAAAAATGTATTATATTTTACCAAATAAAAAATATATAAGTTTCATTTCTTAATTTAAATTTAATTCTTGTTGTCAAATCAAAAAAGTGGGTTTTTAAGAAAGTAAAAACTTTTAAAACATTGACAAGTGTTTATGTCAAATTTAAATATGAAATTGCTTATAATGACCTAAATTATATTAAATGATATAAATATAATCTAATTATACTTAAAAATAATTCAAATTAATAATTTAACACTATAAATTATTTCGATTAAAAATGTTATTTTCAATTAAAACATAGTATTTTTCACTATTCCTCAAAATATGAAAGTTATCAGAAAAGTACCAAAAATTTATCCAAACTAAATTTTTATGTCTTGATTCAAAAGAAGAATATAATATAATTAAATATAATATATAGAAGTTTCAAATATTTGTTTTAATAAGGATTCTCCATTAAAAATGATGTAAAATTGCATATTTTGTAAAATACTTCTTTTATCTAAATTTTGAATATGTCATTATATAATGTCTAAGAAAAACAAAATATGAGTTTTAAAATTTTATAGGATATATATAAAATTCAAAATCAAGTTAATACTATTCATAACCTCTTTTTTAATTTCTTATTTTGGTAAGTCGTGGTGTGATCGAACTTTTTGTTACGTGTAGCGCAAGTTATTGAATTACGTTGAAGGGATAACATACTATGAAGTCTTGGGGTGATAAAATGATTAAAATTACAAAGTGAAAATAAAAAGGGGATTACCCTTATTAAGATTCAATATTTCCCTTACATTGAAATTTTAAAGAAGGGTATTACCCCTTACACGGAATCAAGGTAGTCCTTATGCGGTATATAAAAATTATGCCTACTCTTACAAAGTAGCTTGTTATTGTAACATAATTAAAATAAAATGAAAATATACCCTAATGTATTTTATATAATCGACATTCCACCAATGATAAACTGATGAAAATAAATTTTCAACGATATAGTACTCCGAAAAACCATCCCATAAAAATTTATGATGCACTAAAGCTTATGTATACCTTATACCATGAATAAAGTAAAATATTAATTTTAAAATTATTTTATTTCCATTAAAATGGGTTATAAATTTATACCAAAATTGTGTTATACAGATTATTTAAAGATATTAATGTTACAAATCATATCCAACACTTAAAAAACCAAAATAATACATCCTTGAGTAATTAATTGAAACCAAAAGTTGTGGTATTAAAAATTCAATTCTCATGAGTTCTTAAAGAGTAGTACACTTAGAACGTTTTCTGATGTTACGAGTATCAAATACAATTGAGTGTTATAGACACTAGTGTTTAGACATTAATTAGTGGTTCCCTCTATATAGTGCAGTAGTTATATGTTAACTAGATGGATGTGAAACTCTTGGAGGAGTCCCTCCCTCATTAAATTCTCCATTGAAAATTCATTGGTGCATGTATATTTAGTTTGATTATTGAAGGTGTTTGAAACTCCCTCATAAAAAGTGATTTCCTCATTTTTATCCTTCATTCATATAGTATGTACCTTATCACTTAATAATTTATTCTTGAGTCAATAAAAAGAGAGATTAATATTTATTTGTATAATTTTCTCAACCATCACTTTCAACATTAAAATTAAGGTCAATGACTATATAGAAATAGCATGTTGAAGTCTGGTATCAGAAACAACTATAGGGTAAAATTCCCTCTTGTTTGAGTTACAATATTTTTTGATTGAATTTTTTTATTGGAATAACCTATTGATAATTTCTCATTAGGTTTTTTAAATGTTTATGTTTGGAAGTAGGTATAATATCCCAATATTTTAAAAAATTTATTCCATGAAAATCCCGAATTGTTTTTTTCATTTGGAGGATTAACATGTTGAATAATTAATGGATTACATATATACTATTTGAAAAAATAAATATAGATTTATGACCAATCAATAACCACATTGAAATTCTACATTTACCAAAAGGGGAGATTTCAATACATTGGGAGACTTCACATGGAATGAATTTTCAGAAAGGCATTGACCTTAGAAATAAAATTTTTGTATCAGATATCATGTTTCAGTAATACTATTAAATTGTATATAAATATGTTTTGCATTATATGGCTACTCCATGTCGTGATCATAATTTTATAAAATGGTTGTTAAGTGGTCATCGCAAGGGAACTTATGTAATATAAAAATAACACCTCTAGTATTGTATGTTGTGTTGGATGATTCACTAAAGAGATTAAGGGTATTATTTATTATTAATTTTATCAATCCATTGTAAATATAATCATACCTTAATCACTTTATTTTTAAATTAAATATATTTTAAAGAGAAGTGCCACTATAAAAAATATCTATGTTCAAATTTGTTCATCAAAATAGATGAGTCTATGAAAGAGGTTGGTTCATGAAGAAGTGGATTTCACAATGGTGGATCAAATTTTGAGGTTTTTTTGTTTTTTATGTATATATTGTTTTTTAGGAGTCTTTATTTCATGAATTATTTGAATTTAAATAACTACCCTTTCCATGTGGTGAAAATTATGTATGAATAGGGAATAATATATTTTGTGAAGTAATAAAAATAGATCAAGGAAGGAATTTTCACACAGTAAATGTTTTGAATTTATGTGGATTTAGTCTAAAATGTAGAAAATGATCTCCATGGAACAATAATGTACGTTTGAACCAATAATGAGTGTATTTAGATCAATGCAACAATGTTTCGGTGGACGATTCAATTCATATCAATTAATAGGGTAGTGGGAATTCAAGAAATAAATTGATTTAAACTATGAGGGATAATGATTCCACAATGAACACTGTAATAGAAATTAACTATAGTGAATTTGGTACATTTAATAATTTCTTTTTCATGATACTTAGACTATCCCATTTATGGGTGACCAATCTAAACATTTTTTTCTTGTTAATCTCTTTAATTATACCGATATATTCCAAAATTATGGATAGAGATTAATGTCTTATTAAATGTAAAAAAAGATCCAAATATGTTGTAGTTTTAATCTATCATACATTAATTCACTGCCACCATATGTTTATTTAACATATTCGATCAAATAATTTTTATTATAGGAAAATGATAATGTTATTTATTCTATCAAAGTCAATGTAATAGAATTATTTGATCAAAAATGTATCCTTTTAATCAACGGGAAAAAATTTCAACTATGGATGTATTATATGAAATATTACTTTTGATCATTATGGGTGGTTATTTGTCCTATTTTGGTTCTCGGAATTTCAATCGATATGAATTTCAGATCATTATTTGAACTATAATGAAGATAATTTGATGCTGTTGTTAGAGTATTTAATATCATGGGGTGAGTCTTATCTATCAAAATCAACATGAAGGTGATATCATTTAATTTATCACATTCTATAATAGAAATGTTAAAAAATATATAGGAAGTATTTTCAAAATTCCCCAAAGAAAAATTTTAGTTTTTTTGCAGAAAAATTATGAGGATATAAGGATGATGTATAATGATATTGTTGATTAATTATTTGATCTGGAGAATATTCTGATGTAGGACATGGGAATCATTATAAGAATCGACAATGATGTAAAGATCATTAAGTGAATATTTAGAATATTACCACCTAGTTTCAATATAAATATATTTGTATTAGATTATTATGATGAAAAAGAGTTGACATTGAATATTGTACATCGTACTATTTTCCTAAATGAGATAATAAATAATAATAATGAGACTATGGAAAAGGGAAAATCTAAATAGGTGGACCTCAAGACCTTGAATAACCTCACCAAATAGGATTAATAATAAGAATAAAAGTTTAATGAAATAATTTCATTCCATTACTCAAAAATGAAAATGGTAAAGGAAATTTCATAATGTAAACATCCATTCAAGTCATTTTTATGTGAAGGTATTGGGCATATTATAACATAGTGTCCCACAATGTTTCATGATGAGGATTAGTATGATGATGAAATTCCCAGAAAGTTGTTTGTATCCAATGTGAAAATTAAAAAATGAACATATAGAAATTTATTCAAGAATTTGATCCCACATTAAAATTAAATTGATTGTTTAGAATAATATTATGTTAAAAATTATAGACTACAAAAAAAATCCCATTGTGGAAGTTATGGGAAACGTTCAGAAAAAGAATGTGAGTGATGCTGATGGGGGAGAAAAGGATGGATGATTTTATCACCATCTCAATATTCATGCCACTCTTAAATATATTTTTGTTTAGATAAGAAGAAAATAAATAGAATATAGTTTTTAATGATAAAAAAAATTCAATAAATATAATTAGAAAGAAGAGAAAAATTAGATGAAGGAAGATAATGAAAATATCAAATACGGACAAAAATCAAAGCATGACATTGATTATAATCACAAATTTGATAAAAGGACCAAAGAAATGAATGATTTAACTAATAATATCAAGGATAGGGTCTTGTTTTTCAAAGGGAAGTAGGAGGATGTTTTCTTCCTATAATGAAAAGTTCATGGTTTTGATAGAATGTTTACTCAGTATGTGTCATCAAAAAATAAAAAGGTGAAAGTGGAACATGAACTTCTAGTATTACATAAAGAAAATATATATCTAAATGATGAAATATATTAAGAGGTCTGATAATATACATTATAATACATATTAATATCATGACTAAAACACCATATATCATGTATAAGTTGGATTTGGGTATGAATCAAAATATATAGAGATCCAAAAGAGAAACTTGTTCTATAATAATTACATAAAGAAATACAACTCCAATTAGGTGCTGTTATTGTGGTATGAATATATAATACCAAAATATATGTTCAATGGTCATGAGGTTCTGAAGTTTGTATGATAAATATATGTAGCTAAATAGTGTTCAATATTCATGGAATGATTTTAATTGTAAATATTTTTTATGTGGATGAATGGAAAAATAAAAAAATATTGTTAAATGTTAGTGTAATGTAATGTGATAATGTAGACCTAAAGTGGTTGTATTTAGCTACTCATGGAATCAGTGAATGGGTTGAAATCACAAAATCCATTTGAAGCTTTGAAATATGAATTCCATCCTCCATAATATGAAGAATATAATTAATTATACTCAATATCATGTATGAATTCATAGAAAATTACCTAAATGAAAAATATATAAAAAGGAATAAGTCATAGGTGATTTCATAAAATCATCATATCTTATAGGTGTATGGATACCTGTTAATGAATAATGTTCTTACAAGATAGCGTAGAAGTATCATGTCATAATAATCTAAAATGATAAGGAATTTATCATAACATTTTAAAATGATTAAGACCTGAAGATTGTTTCCTGAGGAAAATTAATTTTTTTGGGGAAATATATGAGACATTAAAATGCCTTATACATTCAAGGTCTTTGTCATAACATTATTAGAATCAATTTAATTTTTTAATAAGTGAATGAAACAATATTTATTTAAAATATGTATTCCATGATGGGAAAATATAGAATAGTTTTAACGTAAGGAAAATATAAGAAGGTGAATCTTAATATTTTTACTAGTGGAGAAGATATTATATTTCTAAAATATTATTTGGAAACTAGAAATGCTATAAATATATTTTCCATTTTATCCAACAATCATTATAAGATTTGGTGAAATTTTATAATTCTATATATCAATCAATGTTATCTTGTCATTTTACTCAAATGTGTGGTTATTTCCCATATGGTAATATCACACTAAATACAAAAAAGGTGAAACATTAATGGTCTAAAAGAGTGCTTTAACAGGTTTATATTGATTTATTTGGACATATTTCCACAATAGATAATTATGGGAGGAGATATTATATGATTTTAATGAGTGAATAAAATTTGATATCTTGGGTTATAGTAATCACCAAGATTTCATTGGTGTTCAATTATATAACAAAATACTCAAGGGAATAATTAATATATACTTGTTGAAAATATAAAAATGTTATTATGAAAAATTTATATAGAGTTAATTTTCATTAAATTGTAATATTATCTTGAGAATCAATGGATCAAAGGCCATGCCTCACCAGTGAGAACTCTTATGAAAAAATGGTTAGAGAATAGAAACCATATCACCAAAATCGTTTCTATTAAAAATATTTTTGGGAAATAAATTATATAAATGATTTATAAGTAAGTTGTTTTGGCATCGATGTATATATCCCAAAGAGATTTTATGTGTCAGTGGAAATATAATACCCTATATTTGATGTGGTCTGGAAGAAATTTTATGTTAAAGTACATTTGAATCATCTGAACTATGTTTTCCCATTCTGAATAATATGAAACATAAGAAGATTAAATCTCATAAACATGAAGGGTTATTTAATCGATACATAAAAAAATTAATATCAACTAAATGACTTGAGATGTAGTTGTGAAATAATTTATAGTGTAGTGATGTGGTAGTGGAAGTGAATAGAAGAATATTAGGAAAATTAATGAATCATTTCAGGATGATATTAAAGAAGATATGGTCTATTAATTTGGAGTGAAAATTCACCTGGAATATTCTATATAAGATTCATATGATTGGAATAATTAGGATAAAATCGTATATATATTTAAGTAGAGGATTTGTGATTAAATTGATAAATAAAAAATTATCAATGATCAGATAGAACTATTGAAAATAAAAAGTGTAAAGTTTCAATATAAAATATCATTTTTATCATAGTTTTAACCAAAATTCGAGAAAGATATTATAAAAGGTGGAAATTGTGTTCTATTGATTAATATTGAGATTTACCAAATCAATATTAATTTGAATTGGGAGATTGTTTCAAGGATAATGAATGATAAAATCATCGAGAGAAAGTAGTTTTCCCCTAAAAAATGAATGATGATGGATTATTTATTTTAAAAAAATACATCATTCTTGTCGATGTGTTACTCACTGATTGAAGGAATTGATTCTAATGAATAATTTTTCCTTGTAGAAACATTGTGGGTAATATGATTATTCACGGACATTACAGTGAAATGACAATTCACATCTTTTTAGATGGATATTATATAATTGTTTTTAAATGTGATATTATATGTATAAGTGTATATTAAATACTTATATCATTTTTATGTTCATATAAAATATAAAAAAACTTCCATTTGAATAAGGAATTATATATATCATATTTCGGACTGATAGCCTATTATCAATGACTTGATCTGTATTTGAAAACGATGTGATTCTAGTATGGTGGCATTTATTAAAATATATATGTCAGCAATTAGAGTAATAAATGGGTGATGATATTGTTATATGTTAATGGAATAATATTTGTTGGTTCTAATAATACACAGTGAACACATTTTTAATAATTTCATAAATTTGAGTTCAAAACACCAGTTATTAGTAAGCTAACAGTTTTCATTACATTATTAGTAACATAAGGAAGGCATGGCACAATTATTTTTAAATCAAGATATTCCAAATGGGTTTTGAGAGGATTTAAAATTGATAATTACTATGGGATGAAACCACTAGATTCTTCCCTATTGAAACAATCATTGGATAATGAAGGAAAATTGGTCAATGTCATGAAATATAGGAAAAGCATTGGGAATATATTTTAATCTATAGAAACATGACCCAATAATATTTTCCCACATTCTAGGAGACATGGTATCAAATTAATACCAATCCAATGAACATAATTATAGTGAAAATAAAACATCTTAATTTTTTATAGGCACATTCCAACCCATGATCAATATAATTTCAACTTTGGACCAACCCCAAATGTTTTTGTCTTCCTATATACTCTGGCCCTTAGGAATCCCCATGGAAAGGACTCAATATGGGAGATATATCCATTCCACCTTAAAAAAGGGATTAGTTTTTTTCCACCTCATTTGATATATGATTTCTATATTACACTACCCCCCCATCCCTACTAGAAGTGAATATAATCATTGTTGAAACATCACACGGACAATGGCTTTGTTACCAATTGTAAAGGTCTAGTCCACCGCAAGATCATGATATTTTTTTCATTAGGCCTAGCATGCATGGTTTTATTTTTCCCAAGACATGGCCCTCAAGCATCCCCCAAGAATGTAACTCATGAAGGGAGAGGTATCCACCCCAACTTATAATGGTGTGCCTCCTGATCCTTTTCCTTTGATGTGGGATTTATATATCACCATTCCCCACATGAAGGGACAAGAATCCTCATTAGAACATTGAATGAACCCCATATCTGATATCATTTGTAATAGCTAGGTCCAACAAATGATCATGATATTTCCCATATTGGTCATAGCATGTATGTTCATTATTTACCTAGGATATACCCTTAGGAAATATCCAGGAAAAGGCATCATGATGGGAGATATATCCACAACACCATATAAATGGGTAATTTGTGCTTCTCCTCCTTTGATGTGGGATTTCCACAATCCCCCACCACAAGAAGTGACCATCGTCCTCATGCAAACATTGAATATATATTATATCTGATACTAATTTTTGATGTATAAGCCTTAGCGCCACACACTGGTGCCTTGATCTGCTTGGCCACAGGACCTCAATATCACCTACCCATATTGTATAATATACTAACTTCTAGCAAGGTCATTATAAGGGAATCAAATCGGAGAATATAACCATTATTATTTGATTAATAAACTAAAAAAAATTATATACAATAGATGATGGATATATATAACTATAAATAATACCAATATCTCAATATAAACAATGAAGGAAAATAAACTATCCATATAAAATAAAAAACACACCATGTTAACGTACATTTTATGTTTCTAAAAAGATAACCACAAATTAACACATTGATGACCCCCAAGAAGCTACCGAACCACATGTGTTTCCCTAAAAATGAACCATCCAAACTGATCCATCTAACGTTGGAAATTTTCCCATAACCTATTATCTAATAATAATGTAAATTATAGTATCGATTAGGCATACTGAGTAAGCTTTGAATACAACTCAGGAGGCCACCATCAAGGTAATCTAAAATAAATATATTCAGTAGAAGTATATTCATTTTTATAAAAAATTACTACAATGTGTAAATAAATATTTATTTTTAATTAACCTTTACTTAACAACAAAATATCACTAGTTCCCAAGGAAACCCAAAACATAATAACTGCTTTAGCCCACGCGATATTCTCTACTGTTTCACATTAAAATTCCAAATTTTATAAATATGATTAAATTTTTAAATCAATTTATAATGTGTAATGTGAATATAGGGATATAACCTCAAGATACTAAGGTGAGTGAAACCAAACATTTCACAATCCCTTACACGGAAAATAGGGAAGCTCTCATAGTCTTTCCCATGGCCCAACTCCTTAAACACTCATGGTCTCCCTTGGAAATCATAACAAAATCTCTAATGGTCTTCCATTTAATAGGATCCAATATCCATCTTTAATAGGATATCATGATCCTTCCCAATAGGCTCTCATGGTAATTCTCAATAGTCTCTCAGTTTCCTTCTCAATAATTACTCACTCACACCATTGTTATCCCATATTCCACTCTATGATAACATAATCACAAATAATTCCATTAGTTAATTCATAAATTAATTAATCACATAAACACCCATTAATTAATTCAATAACTATTTATTCAACCCAATTCAATTAATTAACATAATAATTAATTATTCACATCAATCCCATTAATTAAATCAATAATTAATTAATACAACTCAACCAATGTTGATAATCCCTAACTAATTATCCTAAATTCAATATTTAACATTTAGATAATTTCCGAAGCAATTAAATATTGACAATTACCCAAATTTATTCTCACATAATTAATTCACCATTTAATTATATTCATTCTTCAATTCTATGATTCCATTAAAACCCCAATATACCAAATTAATTAATTAGCCTAATTAATTAATTCAATTTAAGAATTATAATTTTTCAAATAACCCATGAAATTTATATAATCACATAGACGTAATTAATTTCATGTCTTTGTGAATTGATTAATAGACTTCGTATCATTATTCGTTGATGAATGATCTCCCAATGGAAATCCCCAATATTGAGCTGCATGACGTTTTAAAAAGGAGCTAGATCTAAAAACCTTTAATCAATATCAAAAAATAACGAACTCCTTTATCTATATCATGATCTATAATCCATGATCTATATTAAATATAGTAGTTCTAGATAAATCACAAAAATGATTAATAAATTCTATTAAAGTAAGATATAAGGATAGGATATCAACAAGAAATCAAGCGGGATAAGATCCTCTTAATAAGAGAGCTGAAAATATTTGATACATCATTTATAACACAATTAACTAAGGTTATATGGCCTTTTAATACATGTAGATAAATATGAGATCATCAAAAATCATAAAGTTATATGTTTTTATTGAAATGGGTGATTTTTGAAGGGTTGGGGTAATAAATACTAATTTTTGGACCATATTGAAAATCACGGATGATTTCCTGGGTAGGTAAGCATGGATTTCACTAACCATGCTTGTTAATCATACACATATTATTTTTTGGAGAAAATTTTATCCAATTTGGGAAAATAGTTTGAAAGACCATGCTCCAACAATTCACACCCCTACTGTCTAGGGTTGTGTTTTTTGCTAGACCAGGGCACACTATTTTGCATAACCCTATGCCAAGAGTGCACAACCCTCTTACCTTCTACTTTTTTTTAGAATTTTTCAAGAAACTGCCCAAAGGTAAAACCCAATAGAAAAGTACTCGTGATACAGAAAAATATTACAATTAAAATAATGAGATTAATCTTGAAAAGGTCATGATATTACAGTATATTAAAGGAATATAGGATTTTAGATTGTTTTATAATGCAATATAATGGAAAAAATACTAAGCTAAATACATAAATATTAGGTTGGTTCATCATATTAAATAAATTAAAGATATTTTATAATATTATATACTATACAGATATGTATTTTATAGTTAATAATGATATGATATTATATTTGCAAGAACACAACAAAATCTAAATAAAATTAAACTTTTTGATATTTCAAATAGATTTAGTGGATTAAGAATAATATTAATTATATGGGAGTTAAATTGATTTATATGATAATAATCCATTGTTATAATTAAATTTAAATAATAATTGTTATTTATATATATCCTTACATAATGAAAATGTACATTGAAATCAAATATCACATTATCATGGAGAAAGTGTGACATTGGTCGGTGATGTAAGATTATGTTCTTACTAAACTATCAGTTGCATACATCCTGGTAATGTTATTTTCCACAAAATCATATGAATGACATTGACAATATATTGGATTCAATTTGGCACACTAATGATGATCAATTTAGATGTTGGACCCCTCATAATGGGATATAGGTATTTTTTACTTATTCGTTTATAAGTCTTTTAAACCATGTTAAACAGCCAAAATAGTGATTTTTTTAACATTGAATAGGTGTATAAAGTATTATTCCTGAATAGACGGGACGATGATGGATGAATCAGTGAAATATGGGTATTTTTTATTATATGATTATTGGAAGACATTTGAGTAGTGAATTGAAATTAGATAATGAGTTAATGATGAAATATATTTATTATTTATGCATGATAAAATAGATCTTATAATTTTTCACAATATGTGAAATAATTTGATTAATTTTCATCAAAATTGAATAGTATAAATTCTATTTCAAAAAAATTGTATTCATAAACGCTCATCCAGTGATATCATTAGTGTAGTTGTTAATTATTGAAATTTTCATAAAGATTTTTTTATCAGATTATCATAAATAATGAAGGATTATTGTATTTTTTGTGTATATTTATGATCATTTTATTGATTCACAAAGTGAACAAGATGGTTAATGTTGAAGGTGCATTAATATTTTACAATAATAGTTATTATATAGTTTTGAATAATAGTCATCATATGAAAACGTTTATATTTATATAATATATAATTCTAAGGTATGTTTGAAGGTGTTTAAGAAAATTTTCTTGGGGAAGACTTTTGAAATTTTACTAGTTGTATTATTAAAAAATCAGTTGTTTTGAGCTTGGAAAAATTTCCTTGTTTATGCAAAAAAATATGAGGAATTTAATTTAAATGTTATTGTGGTGGAGAAGGAAATATTCCCATATTGAATAATATATTGACCAAATAATACCTATTAAAGGCCCTAAATAAGGTTTTTGGACCAATGAAATACCACTTATAAATTATGCGGTGATTGAAAAAGAGATAATGACCAATATAGGTTGTTTGCGGGGAAGAAATTTTTGAAAGGTGTTAGGTTTGAAAAAAAAAAGTTTGAATAATAGAGAGAAAGTTCAACAAATGAACTTTTTTAATATAAAATTCAATTTTATTATTCCACCATATAGGGTTCTCATCATTTATTAAGAACAGTGATTTATAATTCATTATATGTTATTTTACATGTTTTTTATACATTATAATGGGTGCAATATGCAGGGAAGTACAATTTGAAAAATCGCTTATGTGTAATTATGGTTAGAATTTTTCAATGTTTCAATCCATATATAAAGATACCATAGTACCAATATATGAAATATAAATGTTCATTATAGACCATTATCATTAGAGAAATTTAACTAAGGTTGAATGTGGTATAAAAATTATTTGAGTTCACTAATGATGTTTGTTTATGAAGCTATAGAGATTGAATAAGTGGTTCTCCTCACAAGGTCTATTTTTATATTTGAATAAGGTTTTGTATTTGTCATCTTATTGATATAAAAAGTATTTTTATTTTCTTATCACTCATGGAACATCGTGCATAGTATGTTCACATCTAGAATAATGTAATTCACGAAGGTTTAAGAATAATTTATGAATGGATTTTCTCTTTAGTAAAATCAACTATGTTATTCAGATTTCACCTCTAAGATGACCATAGATTTTTATTACTCAGTCACTTTTTTGTGAAATTTTTTTGATGTGATATTGAAAAATGAAATAATATGTTGAAAGAGTAGTATGATCCCTTTAGTTTTAAGAGTAATGAGCATTCAAATTGAAAATGATAGTAAAATATGTGGTACTGAATGTCTTCTTTGAACATTTAATCAACCGTTTACTATAACATATTATTAACATTTTATAATGGAATTTTCATTATTGTAGTCTATATTAGTAAAGGGTGAACCCAGTAAAATTTCAGTTTCATGTGTGTTGTTTTATTTATTTCAAAATATTACTACACTATGGATGGATAGAATTGTTTTATTTGAAAATAAATAAGATCCAAATGGTTAATTATTTTAATATTTCATAATATGATTATTTCACATCTTAGGGTAATTAACATAGAGGGTCTAACAAATTCTCTATGAATGAGTTCTTGGTCAAATAGTGAGTGGTTGATTTTAATTCCCTAATTCGGCATCCCATTGTTTGGTGGTGAATAGATCTTCTATAATAGGTCACATATTTATTAGATATCCATCTAGTTATTTATGATATACCATTTCATTTAAAATTATACTACTCTTCATAGATTAATTTTCCCCTCATCTCGATATGGGATCTCCATTATTGTTTCAGTGTTTTCATTTTATTATCAGTGGTTAAATGGTAGAGAGATATTAGTGTTCAAGTTTGGTACCATCTTGGTCAAATAACATGTACTGTATATTCACCATTCCCTGATGATGGTTTCATATTTCATGATTTTTTGATTGCAATGGAATAGTTTATTAAATCATTCAGTCATAAAGATGCATGTCGATTAGATTCTTCATAAGTTTCATCCCTCTTAGACCACCTTATATTTGTGAGCACGATCATGTGGTGGTTAACAAATTATTATTTTTTATTCAACCCCTATCAATGATTGTATTTTCAATTCTAATCTGAGGTATTTCTAGAAATCAATGTTCTTCATCATTAAGGTGTTTTGATGTATTGACTTATCTGTGTGGGTCTGAAAATGTTGGGCACTGTTGACTGGGTTATCTAGAGATAATAATGGGGTGTGTGGTCATATTATGAAATTTATGGTTTCGATTTAGTTCTAGTAAATTACATCGATATTTATTAGAAAATATAGTTTGGGTATTGTAATTAACGGTGCAGACTTCCCTCTTTGGTTGGGGGTCATGCTAGATCCTTAGGGTTTGTTGATCAAGCGTGTAACAAATTTCTATAACTTTTTAACTGGTTGAGATTGTCTTATTTGTTTTAGGTGTTGGTTGAGAATGTGACATCTAATAAGAAATATAACTTATTTTAGTTTCCATGGTGATGTGGTAGAGTTTGTTTTTTGTGTTAGAACTAGTCATCCTTCAAGATGGGGTGGCCTAAAAGATTGAGTGTTTGTGATATCATCTTCATGGGTTGAGTATCCCTTTGTTTCCTTTGGATTTAAATTATTTTTTATTATTTGGATATTGACAAGAAAACATGCATCCCTTTAATTGATACATCCTACAAGTTTTATTTATATTTAATCCAATAGAAGTCCCATCCACACACATGTTTTGTTTTTATTGATAGTGTACAAAATGGTAGTGTTTCAAACATGATGTTGTGAAACTGCCACATAGGGGAGAATTAGAATCTCAAGAGTTAGATACAATCAAATTATAGATGTTTTAATTAGGTGTATTTATTCTTACAATCTCGTGGGTGGTACAAATGAATGATGACACTTCAGATACACTTATATATATTATGTTGTTGTGTTTATTATTTCTGATGCTTTCACTGGAGAGTGTGGATCCGTCTGTGGAGGACGCGTAACTGTTGCCCCACCTTCCCACTTTCCAAAGGTAGGGGAATTTGTTCCTTATTCAGGGGCATTTTCTCCTTTATCAAAATGAGTTGATGGGATGTTGGTTCTCCCTACTGTCGATTCCTCCTCAGAACTCATCACCTTGTCTGGGTCTCCCGTATAGATTTAAGATGTTGTTCGTGAAACTCTTCCTAGTTCCATATATTTATGGACACCAGTTAATTACCCTTCTTCTTTTAGAACATTCCAAAGGGTCCAGTCAGGGCAGAAAGCTTCGGTCATGGGATTAGTCATGTTGGACATCACTGGCATCCCTAGATGCTAGACCACTGGCACGTCTGGGTTTCTTCCCATTATTATAGTGCTCCTCGAGGGTGCGGAAGCCCGAGGCAGCCCACATCGAACATGGGAAATCATATGCCTTGGGTATGTATTTGAGTCTTTCCTAATATTCCTATGTTTAACAGAGGGTATGTCATGAGTTTAACATTTATAGAAGATGGATTGGACTGATTAGAACACTGATTAAAGTGGATCAGATGGGTGCAACCTCTGGAGGGAACACTAATGTTGGGGGTGATTTGTCATGACCTCACCAGGATGTGGTGGCCCAGGTACGAATCAAGATCGATGATGGAGTGTTTGAATAAAGTGAATGGTGAATGGGATAGAATTGTCATAATAATGATGACGATGTGGGGCTTGAGTCTTGAGGATTCTTCCTACATATCCTTGTGGCAGGGAATCAATGTATGCATAGTTCATCTGATGATGGCTTACCACCAATTGGAGGTTTCAATGGCATACCACTAGATCAGGATATTAATGGATTACTGCGGAATGGGGTCACAATGGCTTACTGCTGATCAGGGGAGATAACTGCTTACTGCTAATTGAGGTTCACAGTTTAATGTCCTATTGGACGGGGGTGAAACGAAATAAAGTAGGACCTAGGGCCTAGATATATGGTTGTCTTGAACCTCATGTAGGCTTCCTACAAACCATTCCTTGACATGGATCAATGATCTCATAGTTCATGTGTTGTGGGAACTGACGTGAATGGGGTTGGACCAATGGATTGTGGGAATGACCCTCAAAGAGGATTTCTACGTACCCTGTCTTAGCAAGGATCAAAGACCACGTAGTTTAGGATGGGTTTGGTGAAAAAACGTGAAGATGGTTGGGACCAATGGTTATTGGGATTGAACCATAGAGAGGCTTCCTACATACCCTTCCTTGGCAAGGGTCAATGTCTGTGTAGTTCGGGATGGGTTTGGTAGACCAAAGTGAAGATGGTTAGGACCAATGGTTGTTGGGCTTGAACTTCAAGAAGGATTCTTCCGTACCCTGACATGGAAATGATCAATGTCTGTGTAGTTTGGGATGGGTGTAGGGATTACACTCTAGGTTACCCAAGGTGTTGGTGAACCGATGTGAAGATGGTCGGAACGACCGGGTGATGGGCTTGAACCTCAGAGAGTATTCCTACGTACCTTGGCTTGGCAAGGATAAAAGACCATGTAGTGCAGGTAGGGTGTGCTGAAATGAAGTGAAGGAGGTCAGAACGACTGGGTGCTGGGCTTCAACCTCAAGGAGGCTTCCTACATACCATGCCTTGGAAAGGATCAAAGGCCACATAGTTCAAGTGGTGGAAACTGATGTGAAGGTTGTTCTAACTAGTGGGGTGTTGGGTTTGAACCACAGGAAGCCTTCCTACTTACCTCGCCTTGGAAAGGATCAAATACCATGATGTTCATGTTGTGGGAACTGACATGAAGAGGGTTAGAACCAATGGGGTGTTGGGCATGAACATTCGGGAGACTTCTTACATACCTCACCATTGCAAGGATAAAATACCATGTAGTTCATGGGGTGGGAACTGACGTGCAGGGGGTTGGAACCAATGAGATGTTGGGCTTGAACCTCAGGGAGGCTTCCTATGTACATCTCTTTGGGAAGGATCAAAGACCACATAGTTCAGGTGATGGGAACCGACGTGAAGGGGGGCGGAACCAATGCGGTGTTGGGTATGAACCTCAGTGAGGCTTCCTACATAACTAACCTTGGCATGGATCCAAGACCAAATAGTTTAGGTGGGGTGTAGGGCTTACACTCTAAGATACCCAAGGTGTATGTCATGGTCAGTGCTTTCTCTAATCCTATGTGAGTTATGCTCAGTGTGAGAAACAAGAGACAGCAAAGACCTGACGATCACGTCGTGAAAGATACGTCCATGGGAAGTAGAGCGGGGCATACATGTAGTGAGTATCCCAAAGAGGAAACTGAGGCTTACGCGTGGTTAGCCGTCCCGGGAGATATAGAATGGGGCTTACTCTAGGTTGGAGGTCCGGGTGGTGACGAAGCCTAGCGGGAGAGGGATTTGGCACCCAAGAAGATAAGAGGAGCAGGGATATTACCTCTTACAAGAAAATATTGGGGATTTCACCAGGGTGGTTTCCCTTTCCCCATGTAATGGCGGTACTCCGATAAAGAGGATATCATTCTATGTGAGTAATGATTTCACTACCGTGGAGACCCATAGGCGTAGAGAATGTCCAAGGTGGGGTACCCCGCGCATGATACTTGTGGAAAGGCCATAGTTTAACGTCATGTGGTGAGGACGAAGGTTATTGGTAGTTAAATGTCTTGTAGCTCGGACATGGTGAGTTTACTCTACACCCCTAGGACTTACATAACCAACACCCTCTACACCTTGGTGAAGAGAATGGACAGGAAACACTGTGGAGAGGGGGTGTTATGAAGCGTACCATTGGGGAGTCCACGTTAGTGTGGCTATACAAAGAATAAATATATGTTAGCATGCCTATGCCAAAAAACATGCGTCAATGCAATGCAACAGGCGGTATTGTCCGAGGGACATTGAAATTGCTTCATTCATTCTTGGAGAGCTTCACGGGAAAAGGAGTTGTAGAAAAAAAAATTTCCATAAGTAGAACCTTTTTGAAGCTCTGGTTCTCTATGAAGTGGAGGGGGATCATGAAGGGATGTTCTTCACAAAGTGAAGTTTACTAGGCTAGGCATTGAGAATAGGTGCATATGGGAGGATCTTTGCAGAGTGAAAATGTAATCGTGAAGCAATTCCTCGCAAAGTAGGGGTTCCTCGTGACATAGGGTGTTGTGAAGCAATGTGCATCGAGAAGCATATGGACCCTTCCTTAACATACGGGTCATGTAGGTGTGGTTGGTGTTTCATGAAGCATAGAAATTTTGTGACAACCCTATTCTTTGTGGGGATCTACTTCCATCACGAAGGCCCATCGGCTTTGCGAAAGGCATCCCTCTCGGAAGAGAGGCTCAATTAAGGCCAAGGGGGAGGTACTTCACATGGTAGATTTACCTTGAAGGACTCATGGTTCGCAGATCAAGAGGTGCATCATGATTTGAGAGCGTGGAAGGGGAATGGTCGGATGCTCCATCCTTTGGGATTGAGGGGATCCCTTTATTGGAAAGAGGGGCCACAATGCAGTGTTCACTCAGCAGGAAGCCGAAACATTCCTTGCGACGGATCACAAACATCAAAGGGTTTCACGGCGCAATCCCTCTTACTTTCTTCATGGTGGTCTGTGAACGTCAAAGGGGTTCGTGAAGCCATCATGACCTCTTTCTTAGTAGATGGTCGTGAATGTCAAAGGGGATCATAGATCCATCCCACCTCCTTGCATTGTGGTGGGTCAGAAAGGAGATCTCTTGCACCAGCCACAGGGCTCCAGGGGCTTTGTGATCCGGAGAGGCAGTCCCTAATGCTTTTAGGATGTCCTATTCGCCTCCAATTTTGGCATCAAAAAATGCCCCCCCCACTCATAATAGGAGTCTTGGAGAAAATACAAACTTATTTCTAAGGTTCCATCGCCAAAATTCCTTGGCTCCCCCTGTGGCGGCCTTGCGATGGATGCTCGAGAAGTTGAGCAGCGATGTGCGGGCTAGGTACACCCCAAAGTTCACCATGGCTGGATGTTCTGTGAAGATCCTGGGGTCCCCGCCTATAAATACTGGGGTTGTCTTCACTTTTTTCCTTTTCTCCTCCGTGATTTCAACTTTTGGCGCTCTCGATTCGTGATGCTCTGTGTACTCCACGACCACTCCCCACGAATTGGTACATTTTCTTTGTGGTGAACATCAAATATTGATCTTTGCGTTAGTGCGGTCTGCGACTCATGTCTGAGGTTCAGCGCAAGGCTCTGTGAATCCAGTGTCTGGATTGAGCTCCATGAACGGTCTCCACAATCGATCTTTGAAATCGAGCTTTGTGATCCAGTCTGAAAAGTATCATATGTTTAAGGATAGGATGGCTCACCAAGAGGTTGTTAGGGAGTTCGTTATGGGTGCTGCCTGAATAGACGAGTTGGAGAATAGATTAGGTCTGGGGGAGTTGGTACAGAGAGACTCTGACCATGATTAGATGGTGCGGCTATTTTTAGATGGCCAAAGGGACTACCTATTGTGAAAGAGGATACCTTTGTATGGATTTGGGCTGAGGGATGGCATCTTCATCCCTGAAGCAAGAAGGGACGATCTAGCCTACTAGTTCAGGAGAACACCGTGCCAGCACCAATGGTTTATGGAGGTTAACGACCATGCTCGGGAAAACATTATGCCCGTAACTGCTGATTTTTTATACAATTATCTGAATGACACTGATGGGAAAGCATTGGAGATAGAGACATCCCATCCTCTATACCCATAATATTAATGGTGGCACTGAGGAACTCGAAGAATGTATGGTCTGATGATTGGGACCCTCGCCTAGGTGGAAACATCATGGACTACTAGTCCTGGGACTACTGTATAAGTGCCTCATGTGAATAGTTCAGGGCAGAGCTGAGTAGAGTAGGTCTGTATGAGGTGGCCTGGGCCTCCCAATTTCACATCTTCCAACTGAAGTAGTTGATCCCAGAGATGTTGAACCAGTGGTCATCTAGAACCAATACCTTCCATGTACATCATGTGGAGGATGAAATCATCTTATGGTATTTGCATCAGATCATGGGGGTCCCGATACTGGGAGAGATGTATGACGAATTCCTCCCTGCTATGGGTGTGTGGGAGGATCTGGAGTAGATGACACCACTGGTGAAGGTGTTGATAAGACTAGTGTTGGAGACGAAAAGGAAGCAGTGAGAGAAGTCTACATCAGACAGTGGTTCATGAAATTTAGGAACTTCCTAGAAAACAGACTATTCATGGTGAGGCTCTGGACATGCCCAATGGGGGCTCACCAGGGCATGGAGCACTCATACTGGTGGCTAATGGAGGACATCCAGTGGAAGACCGGGAGATTCAGTGTCAGCATCGAGTATCAGTCGATAGTTAGGCTGGGGGAATTGATCACGGCTCTCATTTGTGGTTGGATCATTCTCGTGAGGGACACAAACGTAGGTGTGTGGCCCAACACATTAATAATGGCCTCCATGCTAGCGATCAGAGGGTAGGTAAATCTTATAATCTCGATGCTTGCCAAGATGTACAAAATGATCTAGCACATCAGTGAGGGAAGAGTCCATAGAGGATGTGTGGGCCATTCCACCTCCTATACAGGTGGATAGCGGTGCACATTTAGGGGGTTTATGAATACCCAAACCCTATTTCCCCTCAAGGATTAGACTTTCTCCCATCTATCCTGAACGTCATGGGGAGATTTATAGTTATGAATATTGTACCATTGGTATTAAACTAATTCTAGAAGGTAGAAGATTTCAACTTCCATCTGTTCCTGCTACTAATGGGGGGCCTTCACGGATGATGGATGAGGGATAGAAGAGCACTGGTCCTATATTCGGGAATTTTGAGGTGGAGTCCAGGTGGTGAGGGTAGACCATGAGCCCCTCTGGGAGCCATACACCCCACACAGATTTCCCCGACAATTTTGGTGCATGCATTGACTGGCCCTGAGGGTTTATCTAGATGTGCGCCATAAGGAACAATTCTGTGTGATGAAGTAGATGTGGTTCATGTTCACACGGGAAGACAGGAATATGCGGAATGAGCTGCCTCCGTGTACTGCTGCCTTCAAGTTAGTAAAGGAGTATCCCCAATGTTGGGAGGTGGCCTACCCTGGGGAGATGATGAAGCAGCCAACCATTCTGGTTGGTAATAGTGAGCATCCCAAACCGTAGGGTAGGGGCCAGAAGGTGGAAAGAGAATCTTGTGGTGGTAGTGATGCCAGGGTGGCACGATCCACATCTGTTGAGGGTGAGGCAGCGGCAATAGAATCAACAGTGGTAGCGGACATGGGGGTTCCATAAGAACAGTTTCATCCAGAGGGGAGGCCGCTGAAAGAGTTCTGTAGGATACCCACCCAGGCTCCAAGGAAGCTGTTGCACCAAATAGACATGCCTGGGAATGTTTTCTTTCCGGAGGCTTGGGAAATATTGGAAGTCAACCAAAAATTCCTCAGCCTTCCTGAGATGTAGAAACACATAACACATATTAGGATGAATTTGTCTAGTATTAGCCCTATCAAGGCCGGCATTACGGTGTCCCGGGCGGAGGCAGAGAAATACCTCGCAGAGCAGGAGGACTTTGTGTATTCCTAGGGTGCCTTGAGTCCAATGATAGATCGTATCAAGGAGCTTCTAGATCACATGGTCCCTCCATAACTGTCCACCATTGAACTAAGATATCACTTCCTTCTTCCAGAAGAATCATGCGAGTCCTCCTAGAGGGATGAGGCTGGTAGAGGGAGCCTGTTGGAGGAGGGTGAAGTCACTGATCAGGACTCGGACCTCGAAGAATTTGTAGAGGACCGTGAGGTAAAATCCCAAGCCCCTTCATCAGGGTCTACACCCAGGCCGTTTTGGACACCTTGATAATACTTGAACTATGTAGGAGAGTCTCATACACTGAACCTATTCTCATCCCTCAGTGGATGAAGGTGCGGGGCCTTTAGGATCCACACATGTGGCTGCATCAATTGCTATATACAGTGGGTCTAGAACACCTGAGGTGACCCCTACGAAGATTTCAAACCTTCTGACAACATATGGGGGGCCACACCTCAGGGTCCCAATGGGGTGAACCTAAGAACGAGACTAGGAATTATATCTATGTTCATCTCTTCTACCAAATTCGTGATTTTAACACATTGACTAGGAAAAATAACAATCAAGACCCCATTTATACAGACATTTCTTCAAATGGAGGGGCCACCTTGGTGAGGTTAGTTGGGGCTTCTAGAAAAGTCCTTCCAAGAGGAATGCCAGAGATCATGAGGTGGATATCCATACTTAACAAAATACAGTGCTTCCGATCGCTGGTGGGACTGCCATTGGGGCTATGCCCAAGATTATTGTGGTGGTATCCGATGATGAGTATGGATAAAATAGCCCAGGTTATGTCGTGCCTGATCAAATTCCAGATGCGGATGCTGCTGACTAGTTCATGAGGGTGTTCCCCACATATGATCTTGCCAACTATGCTGACTGGGACGAGACGACCTATGATGATGAGGACAGTGAAATAGTCTGTCTCCGATCATGGAAGCTGATTAAGTGTGTAATTTATGACACTCACCAAGCATGATGGCCAAATGATATGGACAGACTTCTCTCGCGACTATGTGAACAATGTGATGGGGGACTATATGCCCATTGTCCTCACATGCTTGTCAGAGATCTTACGACAGAAAAGATTTGTGAGTATGACCATGTCCATGGTGTGGGCTAGTAGCAGAGGAAAGCGGTGAACATTAGGAAACACTGAGAGGCTGATAACGATGTTCAGCGGCGGCAGGTCTGGGCGGATGAGCACTCAGCCACACTTAACATGCAATCAGGGATGATGTTGCGGTTGAAGGCCCAACTAGAAGAGGCTGAAGAGGTCCTGAGGTGAGGCTCTAAGGAAATGACCGTCATTCGTACTAATTTAGGGTGGTCCAAGATTATAGCTGATGAATTTCTCCCCATATCTACTAAGGAGGAGTTAGAATTGAACAAGTGGCAGAAAATCCTCGATGCCATGAGCTGGAGGCTGGTGGAGCTACGGCTTTCTTTTGACGGGAATAACCCGTCCATGGGAGGGGTAGACCCTAGGGTACTGTAAAGATCACAAACCCTCTAACTCACTTTCATGCATTAATTATTTGGATACCATAGCATGCACGAGTCCTGTTTTTAGTGCTAGTTTTACATGCATCTGTTATATTCATGAAACGCCCAATGATCAATCCCTAAGCTCACGCAGGTCAAGACCAATGTGATAAACAAGGGATGATCAATATTTTATCCCTCCTGAACATAAGAGTGCTGAACAAGCATCATTTATCTAGGGTCTGAACAACCAATTTGGATTCTTGGGAAGAGAAGGGAGAGACTTGATTAGAGAATGAAGCTCTCAGAACAATTGAATTACCATTTTCCCAGTGTGTTCTGGTGCACAAATGGGGTGACGCCACAGGCACTGGAATAAACCCGAACAGGGGGAAATTGTGGGTGTGAATAAAAAACCCCAAGATCCAAAACACTCAAGTGATGGATAGACAATTAAGAATGAATTTTGACCATATTTGAAACAATGTATCTTTATTGTGTTATCCTGAAATGGGGATAAACAAATGAGGCCCACCGCTAACCATGTTCAAAACACATGGCCTGACTCTAAGTGTCATCCATTAGTTTTTTGGAACATTATCCCAAGACAGTATGCGATCCATAGGTTGTGCATACATATTGTTAGGGGGTTCTTTATGATGTTAAAGAGGGAGAGGATCCGAATAAAGTGCATGCAATGCATGGAGAGTGGAGTGATGGGTTTTTTCGACTACAGGCCCACACTAGTAAAATTATTACACCGTGGTGGAAACACGTTATCTGGGTACATCGGTCGGATCAGGAATCAGAAAAACTTTAAAACGGGACTTCTCTGATGGGAAAACTATCACCTCCCAACGTTATCATGGGTCATCCTGAACTTTTTCAGGGTAAATCTTCATTTTCAAGGTTCCCTAAAAGAGATCAGGTCAAGGGATGGGGAAATGAGGGGGGAACGAAAATCATGATTCCTGGGGCTGGACCAGGAGGCAGGATGTCTGGGGGTTCCTATTTGTCCCATGAGAATGGGAATCAAGCCAAATATAGTTCTTGGGGAATGGTGTGGTCAGAGACCGACACAGGTATGGAGAATCTTCTCTAGAAAGTGACGCATCCCATGATTAACATAGGGAATCCCAAACTTGTTCAATGTAGAACCACATTTTAGTTTCATGAATTCAGTACGTATAGACTTGTCCAATTTAACATCATAAGATGGTACGTGGAGTGAATGGGAAGATCCTAGGAAGGGAGTATGTGGTGTGGTAGCTGTAAACCTAACGTGAATGAGGACTTGGTCAAGATCACACCACGTATCCCCAGAGGAAACTCTTTAGGTCAGGGGACCAAGAGTGAAAATTATGTTGGACATAAAGCAAAGTTTTCGGGCATTCCTAC
The DNA here is from genome assembly GCA_963277665.1 of Viscum album. Classification (NCBI taxonomy): domain Eukaryota; kingdom Viridiplantae; phylum Streptophyta; class Magnoliopsida; order Santalales; family Viscaceae; genus Viscum; species Viscum album. The sequence goes on from OY728151.1 coordinate 169,306,657, forward strand.
ATACCCTGTGAGGACTGTAATAAAGACATACTTGGTTTTAAGTGTGCAGTTTAACATCATGTGGGATGAGGAATGGTGCGTGTGACATGACTGCTCTAGTACATGTCCTACCAAAAATAATAACCCCACGTTAGTCATGATCATTGAGGAAAACAAAAAGTAGTTATGGGAAATTCCTAGCATAGGGAGGCACAAGTTAGGGATGATGGGACACTAGGTGAATGACATCCCACAGATGTTGACCCGCCTATATAATGCACCTAGATTCACGGAGGGGTAACGTCTAGTATGTTGGAATTCCACTTGAACATAAGGAAGTGGAAATATGTGAATCATAATGCTCGAGATCTGGACCACAATAATGGTGGCGTGGTGATAAGGGATAGCTTTGGACCATGTTCTAAGCACAGTATCAATATCACATTATCCTAGAATCTGGATAGACAAATGAGGGTCTACCGCTGACTATCATCAAAACATAGAACTTGTCCCAAATGTCACCCAAGATCTTTTGAAACAATGGCCCGAAATGGTAGGTGAGCTGAGGTGGCATGATACAAGTCCATGAAGGGGGAACCTTCAGATTTGGAAGAGGAAGAGGATCCAAATAACGGGCTCCTAAATCATGGACATAGAACATGGGGATTGTCCTTGTGAAAATCCCACACTTTAGGATCATTTTCATAAGACATCCTAGTACGACAATGAGGCGCATTAGATAGAGGTAGTCGAGTCCCTTTCCCAAGGACAAGGTTCCTAGGGTCACACACTTTCAACATAAGGTCCTATGGTGGACCATTAAGGGTGGATTGATTTAATGGGTTGTGTGTAGCATTACGAAATAGCCAAACGTGACATGCAATTCCATAGGAATATCTTATTTGTGGGTCATAGAACTCGGACCATGCTGGGAAAAGATATGGGAAGCACATGGTGAGGCTATTGAAAAACCCGACATGAACGAGAACCTAAGAGGTACTCTCCATACCATAGGTTCCCATATGAGTTCGGTACAAGAGGATGAAAATGAATGGATAGAATATGTAGATTCCTGGGGCTGGACCTGGACTCAAAAATGTTTGGGCATTCCTACATATCCCATGAGGATGAGAATCAAGACATACAATGTTTTGGAAGATGTTGTGCAGTTTAAAGTGTTGCGACTAGGACATAGAGTGGTATTTTCATATATTCATTGAGATTAGACTATGGATGGTAATAAATGCGGGAGAAACATGGTGGGGTGATTATAAAACCCTACGTGAATGGGAACATGGGGTTCCGACCACCATTTGTTCCTTGGGGAGGTTTTAGGTAGAGGGACTGAAAATGAAAGCTATGATGGGCCCAAGGAAAAGTGAATGGGGGTTAATATTTACCACATGAGTATTAGGATCAAACGGGATGTATTTCTTAAGATATCATGGTAGAATTCCAGTTACAGGTATAATAAGGTTGTGTGGGTCTGGCCCAGACACAAAAAGAAGAAGTATTTGATAGATCTTGTTTGTCCTTTAGGATGAATGAGTGTTTTTTTGTGTTGCGATGGACCTAGGATTGAAGTATAGGCATCAAAAAAAATTAAAACTATGTGAAGGTGTTAAAAAATGGTATGGTGCATGAATGATACCAAACATGATGCCTCCTTGAGTAAGGATATCACGGTGCAGTTCTGTTTTTCATCGTGCGGCCTGGATGATAATGTCAGTGTTTAGGGTCATTTGATGGGACCAACCAAGAATTTTTAATGCCGTATATAATAGATGCAATAGATTATAGTCGTTTGAGACTATGAATCATTGTTTAAAGTCATATGAGGACGAGGTCCACACCATAACATGCGCGATTCTGAGAAAGAAACCATAGGATAAGGGGCCGGAAAAGGATAGAGGATATGGGGTAAGAGAAAATATCCCCCAATTGAGCTGGACTCAAGGATGAGATGTCCATGTGTTCTTACGTATCCCATGAGAATGAAAATCAAGTCCCATGTAGTTCTAGAATGTGCCTTTTAACGTCGTGCAGAACTACATACAGTTTAAGGTCATGTGGGATAGAATGTACGAGGAAAAATCATATAAAGGGGCATACATGGTGCAACTAATGCAAACCCAACGTGAATGAGGACATAATCCCATACCACGCCAAACAATCCCGTAAGAGTTAGATCCCCAAACGCAAAACAGAAGAGAATAATTAGTGGAACTCGAGATGGACCCAATGACAAGATTTCTAGGTGTTTCCTACGTATCCCACGAGAATGGGAATCAAGATGTATTCATTTATTACGAGAAACCATATTTCATTTTCTAAGATCTCGACCTATTGAATAGAAAAAACCTTCCATGTATTTGCGGACCTCAACCCAATCGCTCAGCCCATGTAAGTCAAAATCAGTGTGAGAAACAAGGTTGGAAGAGGTTTTTTTCAATACCAGGAATGCACACCAAAGGGAAATTAGTTTAGAGCCCTAAATTATTCCCTTACCATAGCTTTTTTTCTTCCTAACGTGCAAATCCACACTGAGGGATAGTGCCAAGAGTGTCAAAATTCAATTTGGACGTTATGTGGTGGAAAATAATGTGAATCATGTAACCAGCATTCAAGGATTGAAGGGGATGGAATGACAATACATGATAACTGTTGACCATGTTCGAAACACAGCCACCATATCACATTATCCTAGAATGTGAACAAAAAATGAGCATCAACCACTGATTTTATTCGCAACATGGGACCTATATCGATCTGTTGGTTGAAACCCTCAAAGAATTGGTCCATAATGGTAGGAGGGCCCATGGGCCAAGCATCCATGCCAATTTAGTGGTCCCATCAGATGTGAAAGATTATGGAAGCACAACTCAAGGGGATCACGAACCCTGAAAAATGGGTGAAAGCATGTCCAGGTAAAATCCGACACTCCAGATGCTGAAACAGTGTACTGTTGGGCACATTTTTGAATCACCGAAGTGGGTTGAGGGGGCTCAACATGAGAGTGGCTGATTTTAAAAGATGAGTATAGAAAAATGGGATAGAGAACTCTCATGAGAAAGAGGTAAATAGTATGGTTGTTAGAAAACTGACATAAATGAGGACATAATCCCACACCCCAATATATACCCCTCTCCCTGGGAATGTAAAGGCCAAGGGGCATAGGTGAAAGGGGTATTTCTAAGAGATGGGGAAGGACCCAAATTCTAGATGTTTGGGCGGTTCAACGTATCCCATTTGGATGGGAATTTAGCTATACCATGTTCTAGAAGAGGGTAATGTGCAGTTCATCATCATGCAATAAGGACACAAATAGGTAAGATACCCCACACGAAGTTTGTGTACAGCGTGGCGAGTAACAAAAATTTAAAGAAGACCTAATCCCACACCACATCGAACAACCCTATGTGAGAACATGGGTTAGGGGGCCAACAAGGCCATGGGGCCTGAGGCTAGGCCTCAGATGGAAAGTCTCGACCATATTGGAGTTTAACGTATTGCAGTGAGGACTAAGAAAAGTGGCAAGGTATCTCAATCATGGATGTGTATGGAACAATGAGAAACCTGACGTGAATGAGGAAAAGACCCTACACCACACTATACAACCATTAGTGAGAACATTGTTTAGGGGGCCAAAAAGGCCAAGGGGCGGAGTCTGGGACTTGGATGGAAAGTCCCAACCAGTATACAGTTTAACGTCTTGTAGTGAGGAAAAAGGTAATCTCATATCAGGGTCATTGAACTCAGACCATAGATTCCTAGTATAATGTCATATTCGTGGGATAGAAAGGTCGAATAATCATTCTTATTGAACACCAAAAATTTTCATTGATGATTGATGACAACTATTGACCATGTTTACAACACAGTATCCACCCTTATGTGACCCAAAGGGGGGAAAACAGTTCAGCGTCGACCATTGACCATGTCCTCAACACGGGACTTGCATCAACTTGTCACCCGAAATCATCAAGGGCATTAAACCGTAACTATAAGAGAGCCTTTAGGATGAGAAATCATGCCATTTGGGGTCCATTCTTGATGTAGAGGGTGATGGAAACCCAAATGGTGGGTCATGTCGAGCATGGCAGGGCCTGTGCTCATATAACTAATGATAAATGAAGGAAGGGATATCTCAAGGGGATATGTGTTGAATGGGGAAATAGCCCGACATGAACGAGGACAAAATCTGCACCACACCACATGTCTTGACCAGAGGGGAGACTCTACAGTTTGGGGCTGGGCCAATAGGTGAAATTTTCATAGGTTCCTACGTATCCCACGAAGAAAGTAATCAAGAGACATGTAGTTCTAAAAGGCCATGACATTTAACATCTTGTAGTGAGGACGTGGGAGAACAGATGAATGGTGTGGTGGTCCATGGTGTAATGGTTGTAATCCAGACATGAGCGAGATCCAAATAAGCCTTTAATAGACCATGTATAGATCCTTTAAGAGATCTACACCCAGGGGGGATAGTCAAAGAATAAATTTCTGGGCAGGGCTCAAGACGAAATGTTTGACTATTCCTACGTCTCCCATGCAGATGGGAATCATGCCACATGTAGTTATAAGGTTGGATTTTAATGTATGGAAGGACTCCATATAGTTTAACATCATGTGGGATGTTTTTCAATTTAATGTCATGTAGGTCCGGGTAGTTTAGGGTCATGCCTAACTCGGCAGTTTAGGGTCATGTAGGACCGGCTGGCTTAGATAAATTATTTCCTGAGAAACATGGCATTGGTTAGAGGAGTTATATGATCACCATATATGGATACCAGTGAGTATGAACCATTGGTGTAAACCTTGTGAACAACGAAAGGTCATTTCCATTTGGGCTCCAACTTGGGTGGTTTCCTGCCTGGTATCATTGGTGTCCTGAGGGCCAATACCAGATCACCTTGCAGGAAAGAGTGCAAGACAACCTTCTTGATCAACTCTCTAGCTATCTTATTCATGTGTCTTTCCAAGTTATGCAGGGAACAAAGCCTATTCTCGTATAGTGATTCCATTTCAGCCAGATGAATTTCCTCTACCTTATTTGGAGCCTGCTGGTCGTGGACCACTGTGTGTAACGAAGGAAACTGAATCACGATAGGCAAGACAGCTACCGTTCTATACAATAGGGAATATGGGGTCACCTATGTGGAATTACTAGTTGTTGTCTGATAATCCCAAAGGATATTGGGGGGCTTTTCTGGCCAACTCTTTTTGTTCTGACCAACAATTTTCTGCAAAATGTAAGAGAGGTTCTTGTTGAATCCTCGATCTTCCCATTTTATTACACATGGTAGCTGGAGGTGTGGTTAGAATATATTTTTTATTTTGCGTACAATTTCTTCATATCAGCTACTCAGAAGTTGGTTCCCTTATTAGTGAGTATGGAATGAGGGACTTCAAATTGGTAAATGATATTGGAGATCACGAAGTCAATTATAGAACAGGCATTCACCACCTTGATTGGAACTGCCTTTACCCTCTTAGAAAATAAATCTGTAGCGGTTAGGATGAACCTGCACTGGTGAGCTGTCACTGGTGGATATTTTCCCACAACATCCAGTCCCCAGACAACAAAGGGAAAAGATTACATGGTAGTGTGGAGTGGATTTAGTGGCTGATGCACAAGGTTGGCATGAACATGACACATATGACACCTCTTGGTGAACTCGATGAATTCATGGATCATGGAGGTCCAAAAGTACCCCAACCTCTGAATTTGGTGAGATAGCTTCATCCTAGTCTGGTGGGCCCCGTAGGATCTGATGTGAACCACTTACATGACCTGAGAAATCTCAACTCCTTTGACGCGATGGGTGATAACACCATTGAACCCACACTTGTAGCAGATTTTCTCATGACTAGGACCACTTTGGAGGGTAAACTATAATGTGTGGCATCAGATTCACTCGTGCTCAGCCCGATCAGCTGGGATGTAACCATTTTAGAGATAATCGACAATGGGGTCTCTCCAGTTGGGAGTCACTTCAACCACTACATCTGAGGGACCGGGGGGTACTAACGTGGAGGCTTTGGTAGGAAGATGGCTCACCTGCAGACCATCGTCATTACCTGGGGTGATGGGATCAATGACTCTTTGATGGGCCATGTGGATAATCAGATCATCCAGATCAGGATCTGTTTGTGATGCTATGAGGTCGGCCAGGGCGTCAGCTAAAACATTCTGAGATATATGGAAATGAGTAACTTCCAGCCGAGATGGGAACAGGGCCATTAGCTGGAGAGTGCCCTCCAAAAATTGTACGAGCTCTGGCTATCTGACTATGTAGTCACCATTGATCTTCTGGATGGCCAGTTCGGAATCCCCTTTCACACAAAAAGGGGTGCATCAATCTTCAGGGACAACTTGAGGCCAGTGACAAGAGCCTGATACTCTACCTCATTGTTGGTGCAGCCTTCTGAAAATAGGAATGTGTATGGTAGAATGGATTGTGTTGGGGTAATAAAGACGATACCAAAGCCTACCCTATTGTGCCAGGGGTCATTGAGTCTCCTACAAGTGGGACTCTGAGAAGAACCATCGAAATGAATTTTCCAACATAAGATGACATGATCTACTGAGAGGATTGTCTCATAATGAAAATCGAGATCCATGGTCTGGTTAGAAAGAGCTGGAAGGGCATCAAGAATGTATGCCAATGGTTTCACCTTAATAGATTTCGGAGGGACAAACCTGATATAGAACAACTGAAATATCGCTACCCACCATGCTAGACGAACATTCAACATTTGGCAGATCATGATGTAATTCAGTGGTTCTACCTGAGACACCAGCTATACCTCCGAGTGCTTCAATTAATGTCAGAATTTCTGTACTGCGAATACAAACGCAAGGTACCACTTCTCGATGGGGGAGTATCTGGTCTTTGTATCAAGGAGCATGCTGCTGATGTAGTAAAGGTTGTTCTTCATTCCCTCATTGTTCTTCTAGGGGAGAAGGGAACCAAGAGATTATTCTAGGGAAGTCACATAAAGGACTAGTGGTTTTCCATAGACGAACAACATCAATATAAGAGGCTAGAGAAGATAATGATTAATTTCCTAGAACACAGTTTGTCACTCTTCATCCCATTCCTAAGCAGTTCCATTCTACTTAATCTGAGAAAAGGGATTACACTTGTCGGCCAGATTTTCAATGAATCGGTATATGTAGGCTAAGTTTCCATAAAAACCTCAAATATTTGGAATATTTCATGGGGGAGGCATCTGGCTGATGGCCTTGATCTTCTTTGGTTCGATCGCGATTCCCGGGTACCTAACAACAAAGCTGAGGAACTTCTTAGAGGTAACCACGAAGGCACATTTCAATGTATTCATCTTCAGGTGGTGGGAACAGAAGAAGATGAACTCATTCTCAAGGTCCTTGAGATGGTCCTGGAGATGGTGATATTTGACCTCCACATCTTCCACATAGCATTCCACCAATTTCCCAAGGATTGGCATGAATATGTGATGCATGACCCACTAATAGGTGGCACGTGCATTCTTTAAGAAGAAGGGAAATAGCTGGTAACAAAACATACCTTGTGGTGCCCTAAAGGCTGTGGACTCCTCTACCTTAGGGGCCATTTGGATCTAGTTGTATCCAAAGTAACCATCAATGATAGAGAGGGATTGGAACACACCCATAGCATCAATAATAAATTCCGTCATAGGAAGGGGAAAATGATCCATCAGACAGTGATGGTTGAGATCATGGAAGTCGATGTAGACTTTGATTTCTCTATTCTTCTTCCTGGCAAGAACAAAGTTGGCTAGCCATTAGGGGTACTTATCCTCTGAAACGAAATTGGCTCTGATGGGCTTCTTAACAACCACCACCACCACAACACCGTGAGAAAGGTGCATCTTCTTGGGAGGCTGTGTGAACCCATGATGATTTGTAGGGAGACTGAGGTGGCAGACATCTACCTATGGATCTAGTACTGGCCTCTAGTCATAGCTCCAGGCGAATACATCACGATGATGATTTAGGAATTCTATGTACCACATCTGCTCCTCGAGGGACATGGCAGCCTTGATTAATGTAGGTCTTGGATCATCCTCGCTACTGAGGTATACCTATACCAACTCATTGACCGTGGAAGAAACTCCCTCTTCAATGGCTGGGTGAGCGTCCTCAAAACCCTCTTCTTCACTTTCAGGGGAGGGATTCCTAGTGGGAAGAGCTTCCTTTGGGTCGGTAGATTACGACAAGAGGTTGGTACCGGCCTGAGCAGCAATGGTCACCACATCGAGAGATTCATGTAGTGTCGAAACCATAGCAATAAAGGCTATCGACCCAATCCCATCTGGTCTTCAGCCCAAGGGGCCATGCCTGATAATATTTATGAAATAGTGGCGCGTTGTGTTGAGACGGTTGATTCTAGCACGATGAAACAGGTATTCATGACGTAATTCCATGTCCATGGGGTGGGCATCTCGATACCTTATGTGATTAGGGGTCTCAAGGATCACAGAGGCTTGATTCGTACAAGAATACGAAGTGATCTTGCTACGTTTCTTGGACTTGAGAATATGCTTCCCCCTGTGCCAGAGAAAAAAAAAATTCCCCATATCAAGGTTCTTATCCTCTAATCGATGGATTAAAAGACATAGGCATCATTCGGACCTGTGCAGGGGTCAGTTGCAACCACAGCATGCTCGACCTCATTGGCCAAAATCAGCTTTTCCTTTCTCTTGTAATAGTCATCATCCAGGTTGTAGGATTCACAAGAGGAAAAATGAGATGTGTCACATTGGAGCACACCGACTCAGCCATTGAGGGACGCTTGAGGCATTGGTGATACGATGAAAGAACCACCATGTGCTGGTGGAACCATTGTCTTCCCATGAATGCATTGTACGTGGTGTCTTAGGAGACAACCATAAAAGTGGTACTGGAAACTAGGCCACTGATCTAGGTCTTCAAATGAATCATGTCGACCAGGGTCTGCTCTGTGATATTTCATCCCTGTATTTTCATGTTAGAGGGAGTCAAGTCATCTTGGGATAACCCAAGCTTCCACAGTGTCCATGTCGGGATAAGTTTAATCTTGGATCTGGTGCCAACAAGACAACGGCGAACATCCAGGCCATTAAATTGGCCAGGGATGTATAGTGGGAGAATGTTCCCCTATATTGGGGAACCATTATATTCTCTGAAGAATGAGTTAATGTCATAGCATTCAAAATTCTCTATCACATCCGCATGAAAGGCCTCTGCAGTTACTACCTCTGTCTCAAACAGGATGGGTCTTCTAAAAGCCTCAGCACGGGCCTCACACATACCTGTCGATAGGCAAAGGGCCACGAGGATGGAAAGCCTTTCTGGGATACCGGAAAGGTTCTTGATAACAACATACTTCCATGCCTGTCATGAACTTTTTCTTGTAGAAGGTTCCTCTACGACAAGCAGTATGTTGGCCCCTGCTGGCTGGGCTAGTGGCTGACTGGTGCTGTGCATATCCCGCTGCACACTAGTCGGAGCCTACAATTTGGCTTCTAGATGACAACCAGATGACTAAGACTAGACCATAGTAGGGTGTGTCTAGTCGTGACATGGTTGATGTAGCTCTGCCTGATCCCGTAGCACAAAAAGCGGTGAAGGCGGGTCGGATGACAACGGATGAGGAGGCAGCATGCTATGAGCACTGTGCTAAGCCTCCTGTCAAGTCCTAGTGGTGTGCATGGACTGACTGAAATTTACACCTTAAATTCATCAATTACCCATATGGAAATGGCTCCGCTGACGTTGGCGTCAGCTCGGGACATTGGGGAGATCCGCATGGCGCTCTCCATCATCGAGAGTCATGTAGGGGTTTACAAACACTACAATGATAACTGAAGAAAACCCTTGACTGTCACTTGAAGATTCATCAACTTCTAGTAATATTATAGGAGGAATCCCGATATTCGGGGGCATGAAGTCACCAAGAGTATGGGGCGATGATGGAATTGGCAGAGCACATTGACTTCCCTCGCGCCACTGGTGTTTTCTCTTCTGGGAAGAGGCTGACTGAGATGACGATGCAGAAGTGGTACACGAGGCTTCATAAGGCTCTGGTCGATTTAGGCATGTGGAGAAGATTCCATGGGAATGGGTGACCATTTTTTGAGCCATCCAGTCATCATAATTCTGGGACCTATTGTTAGAAACATGCACCCACTTTCCCTCACTGTCACTACTGTTGTCTGGCCTTACAACGATGCATTCCATTTGTGTCAGGGTTAGGCCCAACCTGACTATGTGGTTATTGACCTGGTCTTGAAGCTAGTATTTGAACACATATCACTTCTTGAGAGTGCGTCCTTGGATATGGTGATAGGTTCAGTAGTAGGGGTGATCAGTGATGTTCGCCTCCTCTAGCCTTCTGCACTCAGGGAAACACACAATCCCTTATTCCAAGGTGCATCAGAAATAATCAGGAACCTAATTATCAAAAATTTGTTGGTTTGGTTTTTTTTTGTCCGGAAAGGGTGGACTTGGAGCTTGGCCCTGACGAGGAGTTGGAGGAGCCTATCAAGGTGGAGGACTCTAGTTATTTTACCTGGGTCGTGGCTACGCATTGCGCGGGGCACTTGTGAATTCTCAGGTGGACGCTACTGGGCTAGAGGTCTTGCCTCTAGTGGCGAGCCTCTATGGGGTTATGGGGCCTTCTCCACTGGTAATACATCTAGTTGTCCGGGGGCCTCAATTTGTTCCACCATGGTGGGATTGGATCAGGCAGTCCTCCTTGCATGAATTATAGTGTGAAATAGACGTGCATAGTTGGCTTATTGTAGGGCTTCATCCAGGTGAATGACCTTATCAGAGAAGTCTTGGAATCTTATAGGGTAGTTCGGGGTGATCATAGAGGGAACCCATTCCATTTTGAAATTCCAAACACACATCGTTAGTAATTTTTCTTCAGTCAGTGGCATTTCAAGGGAATACGTAATCCCGTTCCACCAGGTGTTAAAGTCCACGACCAGCTCATCAAGCCTCTATTTCCACTTGAAGAGTTCTACAATGCTCGTTTTCCGCATGGTGGAGCTGAACTATTAGATAAATTCCCTAAGGATGTCCTCCTAGATGTTCATTGATCCGATGGGTAGATGGCTATGCCAGAAAAACGCAGGCCCCTCTAATATCATCACAAAACATCGGAGCTTACCAGCCTCCTGCTGCACCAGAGTCCCTAACATAGTCCCAAACCATGAGGCGAAGTGGGCCCGATGATGTGGTATATCCCCTATCCCATTGAAGGGGGAAATGGTGGGATTCCCCAAACTCGGAGGTACCGACATATCATCCACCCATGCTGGATATGACTTTCTATCATGTTGGAGTGCCACCTATCGTGTTTCCAACACCTGAAGGTGGGCAATGAGTACCGCCAATGGATCATCAGGCCAAGGGTCCCTATCTTGATGGGGGTCTGTAGCCACGAGTTCGTTGGAAGGTTATTCAACATTGTAAGGTGGCTCAGAGGCTCATGGAGCGGCAGGTGGAGAGACCTTCATGGTAGTTGGGAGAACCCGAGTTGGGTTCCATGGATTTCCACACCGTTCTTAAGGGTTTGGAGAGACATAATGTGACCTATTTCCATAATTTTTTCCTCAACCCTATATGTGGGGGGAGGATGGTCAGGGTCACATGAAGGCACCTCGCTGAGGGAAAGTTGTACTTTCCCCTACTGTCCAAGCCTAGGATTTCCATATTATGGCCATCACTCTTCATCATGTTCAACGGGGAGGTCATCGACAAACTTCTTCTGTTTGGAATGTTTTTGCTGCAACACAAACTTCTCATGGACCTCCTTCATCTTCTGCATTGAGGGGGATGGGTCGGAGTGTTTGGTAGCTACAAATTTCTCTTTACCCTTACCATGAATTCAGCTAAGTACCAATGCCTTATTGGGTGCTAGGATACCTATTAGATTCCTCTGCTGGTGAGTAACTCTTCCCGATGGATCTAGTAGTGGTGGCATCCCTTTGAGTGGTATGTCCCCATCAAGAAGCTCCAAAACATTCTCCTCATCCAATATGTTATCCATGTCGATCGTGACCTTTCTTGTGGGAATGTCCTCAATATCTCTAAGCGAGTCGGGCTGCTATTAGATAGGACTGAAGAGGAGGGCATCATATGCCCCCCATCCACAAATTTTCTTGTGGGGAAAAGCTAGCTTGATAACCTTGCGTATTACCGTGAAACTCTGAATGTATTGTTGCTGGAGGTCCTTACGGTGTCCTGGTGACTCGGGGCGCTGTACCACAAGGAGTGCGTCCAAATCAACTAGGTGGCATTGCTCGAAAATTTCTTCAAAATTTTCTAGGATCCTGGGATAAAAAACTCACCGATGACGAAGGCAGAAGTGGGTCAACTAGAAGGATTGGTGGAAATAGTCATCTTCATCTCAGGTGAGGGATTCCGGCGCACAGAAATTCAGCGTTGCAATGGGATAAAACATCCTAGGGAGTTGGTACGTTGTGAGGAAATTCTATAATATCCTTGGATAGAATTTAGGGTATATCCCTTCAATACCCCACTCATCAACTAAAGGATGATAAGTAACTAGGAGTTGTATTGAGACAAACTGTTGGGATGGTAGGCTGGCTGGTGGGGAATACAGCGAACGAGCTGACTAGCCGCCGAATTTGGGGATGTCCTCCGAAGAGTGTAGTGACCTGGATTCTATGTCTCAATAATATGGGACGATGGATACAGTTCCTGGTGCAGGGGAGTGGGACAATGAAGATAGTCCCACCACTTCTTGCCTGAAATTGATCTCCAGAATAACTCTCAGTGATCTCTAGTCGAGGTAGAGTGTGCTTCGGGTGTCGATGGTGGTGATTTCATGACCATAACCTTCAAGGTTTCAAAATTTTCATCCTATTTAATATACATATATAGGGTGGTGAGAATCCATTGGACCTCATATTCTGGGAGTACTGGGCTAATGTGCCTCATTCCTGCCCCAACTCTTGACTCTGATGAGAGAGGGGAGGATTCCTGTGCTGAGTCGTATTCTGCTTCCATGTCTGAGAAGCGTACTATTTTGATCTTAGTTCATACCTTCCATGAATCCTTCTTAATGTGGCGATGAAACTCATTCCTACCAATGGATGGATCTTTTAGATAGGGCTGATCTCTGGCATGAGGAGGTCCTTCAGCCATACAGGTGCTAGGGTGGGGAGGACTTCCACCTGAGAAAGCCAGGGTGTGAGGAGCACCGGGGAAGATATCAAAAAGGATATGGTGAGGACCCTTGTGGGAAGTGCTAGAGAAGGTAGGACCTCGGCTCGAGCCTGTAGGAGCACGGGTGAGACCCCCATGCATGTTCCCTCTGATGACATTAGTATGAGGAGATGCCTCATACTAGTCGATCTGAACATGGGTAGGACCTCCGTACTGGGCACTACTGAGATGAAGTCGACCGTCACTCTTATGATTTATAGGGTGAGGATGACCTTTGCTAGCTACAATGAGGACACAGGAAGGGTCCCCATATTGAGGGGTGATTGGATGTGAAACATCCCCATACCAATGGTCTGTGGTTGGAGGAATGACTCCATATTCGATGTACTAGGAACAGCAGAGACTTCCGTAGTGGGGTTCAATGCCGCGGGGAGGACCTTTATTTGGACAGAAGGTGGCACAGTGTTGTCCTCCATGCCATGCCAGGAAATGGGAAAGGCCTGCTTTCTCCAAGTTAGTGGTATAGGGAGGACCTCAGTGGGATGTGCTATAGTGGATAGGACCTCCACTCGATCACGTAGAAGCATGAGTGGGACCCCCATTCTTGTTCCCTCTGATGACATCAGTATGAGGAGAGGCCTCGTAAAGGTTAATCTGAACATAGGTAGGAACTCCTTTCTAGGAGATGGTGAGTCAAAGATGGCCCTCACTTCTCTTATTTATGGGGTGAGGGGGAACATTTCCATCTAATGCGAGGACATGGAAAGGTCCCCTCGTTGAGGAGAGACTATATGTGAAACATCCCCATTCGAACGGTCTGTGGTTAGAGGAATGACTCCATATCTGGTGTAGTGGGCATGGGAGAGACTTATGTAGTGAGGGTCACTGCCGTGGGGGGAACCCTCATTTGTACTAAATGTGGCACGAGGTAGACCTCCATTCTAAGATTGGAAGTGGGGAAGGCACACGTTCTCTATGGTAGAGGTACAAGGAGGAGATACATACTAGTTTTCATTGCTACTGATTAGTCTGTTGCGGCCATTGCCTATGCCAGCGACCAAGAGAGTCAACCCAACCTACCCGTTAGGTGGTTGGGGACTTTATCCAGGTCGGGTGTATGAATTTCCATATTCAGCATACACATGGAGTTGGTGGTATGCGTCAGTAGTGGCTTGGGCCAGAGTAGCCACTGACATTGACGCCCCTTTGTGGGAATCCTCTTCAGTTTGTGCTGGAAACTAGAATCAGGTAAGATGTACCAGTGATGGTGGTGCAAGTGCGTGGCTTACCTACTCCTCGGCCAGAAATACTGAGCTGTGTAAATGGCATGGCCGAGTGGTATCCCTCACAGGGAGCCACTGGAATGGGACTCTAATCGGGCTACCTCGGACATCCCCGGCCTCATTTTCATATGGTAGGGAGTTATAGAAGTGTTCTGGGTATAGTCTCCCAAAACGTTTATATGTTGGATTGGAGAGAAGTGGCTCACTAGGTGGCCCTTGGGGGAGGCATTGACGAAGAGGTGAAGACGCCTCTAAATCCTGGCAGGCCATATCCCAAGTTGGGATAATTCCCTCCTCCTTGTACTGGTGTATGAGGTCATTGATCACCCTTCATTGGATGACCTCGGATGGGGAGATGGGGCATTGGCACCCCATGGTCGTGGATTTTGAGGTTGTTGTAGTAGAGTCAGATCCATGTGGGACTATCGCGTTTTCACTGCCCTTCCCCTACATCAGTGGGTAGGTGGTTAACAAGTTCTAGGTGAATCAGCTTCATTTCACGAAGTAGGGAGATAAACACATCAGTGCTGAAATAAAAAGGAAATCGATGACCGGTTCCCCAGCGCCATTCTGTCTTCCATGGATTGTAAGATTGATCCATGCTGACATTATCGCAGACCAGGAAGTCCAACGTTCTACTGCCCTAACTTCTGGTGAGTTTCACACCAGGAACACTATTTTCTTGGCAGGACCCGATGCTGGATATCGGGATCCGGTGACATACTAATACACTGATGTCTTGAATGATACTGATCTTCATATTGAGGAGAATATCTTTCACTTTTGGTTCACAATTTCAGTTTTCAATGCTTTCAACGGGGCACACACATCCATCTGTGGAGGATGCGTAGCTATTTCCCTTAATTCCCACTTTCCAAATGTGGGCAACATCTGTTCCTTATCCAGGGACGTTTTCTCTTTCATCGAAATAGGATGATGGGATTTTTGTTCTCCCATCCATGGATTGCTCCTCAGAACTCGTCACCTAGTCTTGGTCTCCCATATATATTTATGATGTTTTTCATGAAACTCTTCCTAGTACCATAACATCAGGGACAGTGGTTAATTACACTTCCTTTTCCAGCACATTCCAGAGGGTCCCATCTGAGGAACAACCTTCAGTCAAGGGATTAGTTATGTTGGAAGTCACTAGCATGTTTGGATTCTGGAACACTGGCAGGTCTGGGTTTCATCCCCTTATTATAATGATTCTTGAGGGTGAAGAAGCCCGAGGCATACCACATTGAACACGGGTAATCAAATGCATGGGAATGTATCTAAGGTTTTCATCATCTTCCTATGTTTAACATAAGGCATGTCATGAGTTTATCATCTAGATGAGATGGATCTGAATGATTAGAACACTGATTAAAGTGGATCAGATGGGTGAAACCACTAGCGGGAACACTAATGTAGGTGTGGGGTGGTGAGCATCCATGACCTCACCGGGATGTGGTGACCCAGGTAAGAATCAAGATGGATGATGGGGTGTTTCATTGAAGAGAATGGTGAATGGGACAAAATTTTCATGAGGACGGCGATGATGTTGGGATTGAGTATCTAGGAGACTTCTTACATATCCTCATGGTTGGGAATCAAAGTCCACATAGATCATCTGATGACAGGTTATTGCCCATTGGGGATTTCAATGGCTTACCACTGGATAGGGATGTTGATGGATTACCACTGAATGGCGTCACAGCAGCTTACTGTTGATCATGGGATATAATGTATTACCACTAATTGAGGCTCACAATTTATCATCATGTATGATGGGGGTTAATAGACGTGAAAGAGGGCTTGGGGCCTAGATAGATGGTGAGCATGAACTTCATGGAGGCTTCCTACAAGCCTTGCCTTGGAAAGGATAAAAGATCTTGTAGTTCATGTGGAGTGAGAACTGACGAGAATGGGGTTGGGACCGATGGATGGTGGGCTAGAACCTCAGGGAGTTTTTCTACGTACCCTACCTTGGCAAGTAGCAAAGACCACATAGATTAGGATTGATTTGGTGAACCGACATGAAGATGGTCGGGACCAATGGTTTTTGGGTTTGAACCTTAGGGA
Organism: Viscum album; assembly: GCA_963277665.1. Classification (NCBI taxonomy): domain Eukaryota; kingdom Viridiplantae; phylum Streptophyta; class Magnoliopsida; order Santalales; family Viscaceae; genus Viscum; species Viscum album. Next base: position 169,323,178 of record OY728151.1, read on the forward strand.
TGCTCCCTATATTCCTTGACATGGAAAGGATCAAAGTCCACTATGTTCAGGATGGGTTTGGTGAACTGATGTAAATATGGTCGGGACCAATGGTTGTTGGGATGGAACCTTAGGGAGGCTTCCTACATAGCCTTCCTTGGAAAGGATCAATGCCTGTGTAGTTTGGGATGGGTGTGGGGATTACACTATAGGCTATCCAAGGTTTTGGGGAACCGACGTGAAGATGGTCGGAATGACCGGGTTCTAGGCTTGAAACTCAAGGTGGCTTCCAATATACCTTTCCTTAGGAAGGATCAAAGACCATGAAGTTCAGGTAGGGTGTGGTGAACCGACATAAAGGAGGTCTGAATGACCGGTTGCATGGCCTGAACCTCAGGGAGGCATCCTATATACCTAGCCTTGGAAAGGATCGAAGCCCACGTAGTTCAGGTGATGGGAACCAACGTGAAGGTGGTATGAACCAATGGGGTGTTGGACATGAACCTCAGGGAGGATTCCTACATATCTCTCCTTAGCAAGGAACAAAGACCACGTAGTTTAGGTGGTGGGAATCGATGTGAAGGGTGTCAAAACCAATAGGGTGTTGGGATTGAACCTCAGGGAGGCTTCTAATGTACCTCGGCTTTGAAAGGATAAAAGACCACATAGTTCAGGTGGTGGGAACCGATGTGAATGGATTCCTGACCAATGGGGTGTTGAGATTGATCCTTAGAAATGCTTCTTACGTACCTCACCTTGGCAAGGATCAAGGACCATGTAGTTTAGGTGGTGGGAACTGACTTGAATGGGGGTCAGAACAAATGGGGTGTTGGAATTGATCCTTAGCGAGGTATCCTACGTACCTCACCTTGGCAAGGATCAAAGACCACATAGTTCAGGTGGGTTGTGGGTATTACACATTATGCTGCCCAATGTGTATTTCATGGTTAGTGCTTTCTCTAAGCCCACTTGAGTCAGGATTAGTGTGAGAAACAAGAGACAACAAAGTCCTAATGATCGTGTAGTGAAAGGTGCGTCCATGGGATGTGGAGCAGGGCTTACACATAGTTAGTGGCCCAAAAAGGAAATATGGGATTACGTATGATTAGTAGCCTAGGGAGATGGAGATTGGGGCTTGGGATGAGCATCCATGCAAATTGGGGGTCCCTTCGGATGTGAAATATTATGGAAGCCCAATTTGAGGGGAACACGAAGCCTAAAAAATGGGTGAAATCATGTCTAGGTAAAATCCAACAATCCAGATGTTGAAACATTGTACTCTTGGTCACATTGGTGAGTCACTGAATAGGATTGAGGGGGATCAACATGAGAGATGCCGATTTGAAAATATGAGTATTAAACTAGGGGATATGGAACTATCAAGAGAAAGAGTTACATGGAATTGTTGTTACAAACCTGATGTAAATGAGGGAATAATCCCACACCCCAACATATACCCCTCTCCCTGGGAAAGTGAAGTCCAAGTGGCCTAGGTGAAGTGGAGATTTCAAAGAGATAGGGCTGGACCCAAAGTCTAGATGTTCAGGCAGTCCTATGTATCCCATTAGGATAGGAATAAAGCCATAAGTAGTTCTAGAAGAGGTTAATGTGCGGTTTATTGTCATACAATAAGGACACAAAATGGGTAAGATACCCCACATGAAGGAGGTGTACGACATGGCGAGTAACCCAAAGTTAATGAGGACCTAATCCCGCACCACACCATACAAACCTAAGTGAGAACTTGGGTCGAGGGCCCCACATGTCCAAGGGGCCTGAGGCTAGGTCTCAGATTGAATGTCCTGACTGGCATGGATTTAAACATCTTGCGTTGAGGATGAATAAAAGGGGTAAGGTATCTCATTCAGGTTTTTGTATGGAACTACGAGCAACCTGATGTGAATGAAGATAGGACCCCTCACCACACCGTACCACCGTAAGTGAAAACATGGGCCAGGGGCCCGAAAAGGCCAAGGGGTTGAGGCTGGGACTTAGATGAAAATTCCCGACCGGTCGGTATTTTAATGTCTTGTAGTGAAAAAAAAGGTGATATTAGTTTAGGTTCATAGAACTTGGACAATAGATGACTAGTTTAATGACATATTTTAGGGATAGAAAGGGCTAACCATCGATCTTTTGGAAGACCACAAAGCATCAATGATGGTTGACAAAAACTATTGACCAGGTTCATAAGAAAATATCCACCCTTATGTGACCCAATGGGGGGTGAACAATTCAGTGTCGACCATTGACCATGTTCGCAACATGAGACATGAATCAGCTTGTCACCCACAATCCTTGATGGCGTTAACCCATAACTATAAGAGAGCCCTCGGGCCCAGAATACATGTCATTTGGGGGGTCATTCTTGATATAGAGGGTGATAGAAACCCAAATGATGGGTTATGTCGAGCATGGTAGGACCTGTGCTCGTAGAAAGGATGATAAATGAAGGAAGGGATATCTCAAGGGGATATATGTGGCATGGAAAAATAGCACGGTGTGAATGAGGACATAATTCTCACCACACTACATGTCTTGTCCCGAGGGGAGGCTCAGGATTTTGGGGCTGGACTAACAGATGAAATGATCATACATTCCGATGTATCCCATGAATAATAGAATCAATCCCCATATAGTTATTAAAGTCCATGCCACTTAACATCATGTTGTGAGGACGTGGGAGGATAGATGAATGGGGAGGGGGTGCATGGTCTGACTGTTGTAATACTGACACGAGAAGGGTCCAAATAAGCCTTCAATACATTGTGTAAGGATCCTCCAAGAGATCTACACATAGGGGAGATAGTCAAAGAATAATTTTCGGTTGTTGGGATCTAGATGAAATTTTTGAGTGTTCTTATGTATGTGATGCAGATGGGAATCAAGCTACACATAGTTCTAAGGACGTAGTTTGACATCAGGCAGATTCCATACTGTTTAATGTCATGTGGGACATTTTTCAATTCAATAACATGTAGGTTCGAGTAGTTTAGGTTCATGTAGGACCTATAAGATTAGGGTCATGCAGGACCAGCTGGCTCATACAATGTATTTCTTAAGAAACCTGGCATTGGTGGGAGGAGTTATATGCTCACCATATATGGTCACCAGTGAGTACGCACCATTAGGGTAAACCATGTGAACAATGAAAGGTCATTTATATTTGGGCTCCAAATTGAGTGGTTTTTTCCTAGGTATCATTGGTGTCCGTAGGGCCAATACCAGATCCCAATGCAGGAAATATTGGAGGCTGACCTTCTGGTTGAACGCTCTAGCAATCTTGTTCTGGTGTCTTCCAGGTTATGCAGGGCATGAATCCTATTCTATTCTAGTGTTTCCATTTTATCAAAATAAATTTTTTCTACCTTATCTAGTGTCGTCTGGTCATATACCATTGTGTGTAATGAAGGAATATGAATATTGATAGGAAAGACAACTTTTGTTCCATACACCAGGGAATATGGGTCACCTGTATGGAATTACGATTCATCGTTTGATAATCCCATAAGGAATTGGGAAACTTTTCTGTCCAACTCTTCTTGCTCTAACCAACCATTTTCTGCTAAATGTTAGATAGGGTCTTGTTGAACGCCTCGATCTTCCCAATTTCTTACACATGATATCGGGAGGTGTGGTTAGAACGAATGTAGTAATTTGCATACAATTTGATCAACTTTGTCACTCAGAATATGTTACCATTATCGGTGAGAATGACATGAGGGACTCCAAATTGGTAGATGATATGGGATCTTAGGAATTCATTGATAGAACATGCATTGAACTCATTGACTGGAACTACCACTGCCAACATGGAAAAGAAATATGTAGCAGTTAGGATGAACCTGCACAGGTGACCTGTCGCTGGTGGATATAGTCCCATGACATCCAATCATTAGACTACAAAGGGAGTAGAGTACATTGTAGTGTATAGGGGCTCTAGTGGCCGATGCAAAAATTTTGCATGAACATGTCACAGATGGAATCTCTTGGAAAACTCGATGCAATCATGGATCATGGTGGGCCAAAACTACCCCAACATCTGGATCTAGTGAGATAGCATAGGCCCAGTCTGGTGGGCCACATAGGAACATACATGAACCTCCTGCATGATTTGAGAAATATCAACTCATTTGATGCTATGGTGGATAACACCATTGAACCCACACTTGTAGAGGATATGCTCGAGACATGGACCACTCTGGAGGGTAAACTACAACGTGTGGTGTCATATTCATTTGCGCTTGGCTCAATCATCTTGGAGGTAACCATTTGGAGATACTCAAAAATGGGGGATCACCATTTGGGATTCACTTCAACCACTGCATTTGAGGGACTTGGGGGTCCTGACATGGAGGCTTTGGCGATAAGATAGCTCCCCTGCATGCCATCTTCGTCACATGGGGTGATAAGAGCAATGACTCTCCGATGTGCCACATGGATAATTAGATCATCCTGCATGGGTTCTGCAAGTGATGTAGCTAGGCCTTCTAGGCCATCTTCTTGACCATTCTGAGATTGATGGACATGAGTTACTTCTGGTGGAGATGGGAACAGGGCCATTAGCTAGAGAGTGAGCTCCAACAATGGTATGAACACTAGCTTTCTGACAACGTAGTCACCGTTGATCTTCAAGATGGATAGTTCAAAATCCCCTTTCACATGAAAATGGGGCACATCAATCTCAAGGGCCATCTTGAGACCAGTGATAAGTGCCTGATACCTTGCCTCATTGTTGGTGCAGCCTTCTGATAATAGGAAGAAGTACGGAAGAATGGCTTATGCCGGGGTAATAATGATGATACCAAAACCTACCCTGTTGAGCCTGGGATCATTGATTCCCATACCGGTGGGACTCAGGGAAGCACCATTGAAATTAATCTTCCAATATGGGTGACATTATCTACTGAGAGGATTGCCTCATTTGGAAAATCGAGATCCAAGGACTGGTTCGCAGGAGCTGGAAGGGCCGCAAGGAAGTCTGCCAATGCTTGCCCCATAATAGCTTACTGAAGGAAATACCTGATATCGAACTACTAGAGAATCATTGTCCACCTTTCTAGATGACTTTTCAACATTGGGAAGTTCATGATGTACTTCAGTGGTTCTACCCGAGACACCAGCTGTACCTCGTGGTGCAGCAAGTAATGTCACAATTTTTGTACTGAGAATACCAATGCAAGGAAACTCTTCTCAATGGGGGTGTATCAGGTCTCCATATTGAGGAGTGTGCAGCTAATGATGTAAAAGATATTCTCCATCCCCTCATTGTTCATCTGGGAGAGAAGCGCGCCGAGATATTATTTCAGGGCAGTCACATAAAGGATGAGTGGTTATCCAGAGATGAGTGGCATCATGTCTAGAGGGTGGAGAAAATAGTGATTGATTTCCTCGAACACAGTCTGGAAATCATCATCCAATTCCTATGTGGTGCCTTTCTTCATGATCCGAGAGAAGGTCTTACACTTGTCGTCCATATTTGCAATGAATCGGCATATGTAGTCTATGTGGCCTTGAAAACCTAGATGCTCCTTAATTTTTCTCAGGGGAGGCATCTGGCCGAGGTCTTTGATCTTCTCTGCATCAGTCACGATTCCCCGGTACCTAAAACAAATTTCGAGTAACTTCCTCGATGTAACCCCGAAGGCACATTTGAATGGGTTCATATTTAGGTGGTGGGAACATAGGAAGTTGAAAATTTTCTCAAGGTCTTTGAGATGGTCTTAGAGTTGGCAAGGTTTGACATTCAGATCTTTCACATAGCTTTCCACCAATGTCCCAAGGATTGGTTTGAATATGCAATGAATGGCCCGCTAAAAGGTGGCACTAGCATTCTTTAAGAAGAAGGGCATGACAGGGTAACAAAACATATCTTGTGGCGCCCTGAAGGTTTTTGATTCCTCTTCTTCAGGGGCCATTTGGATATGGTTTTATCCAGAGTAACCATCCATGAAGGAGAGGGCTTGGAACCCAACGGTAGCATTAATCAGCATTTCCATCGTAGGTAGGGGAAACTCATCCACCAGATATTGACGGTTGAAATCCCAGAAGTCGTTGTAGATACTAATGTGTCCATTCTTCTTCCTGATTAGCACAATGTTGGATAGATATTTGGGGTACTGGACCACCTTAACAAAATTGGATCTGATATTTTTATTAAATCTTGCCTCCACCACGAAACTTTGAGAAGTGTGCATCTTTTAGGGAGGCTATTTTAACCCGTTATGATTTGAAGGCAGACCGAGGTGGTGGACGTCTACCTATGGATCTAGTGCTGGAATCTTATCATAGCTCCAATCTAATACATCACGATGTTGTTTCATGATGTTTATATACCACTTCTACTCATCGAGGGACATGGAAGCACTAATTAATGTAGGTCTCAGATCAGCCTTTCTACCGAGGATTACCTGTACCAACTCAAGAAACCATGGAAGAAACGCCCTCTTCAATGGAAGTGGGAGCATACTACAAATCATCTTCTTCGCTTGTAGGGGAGGGATCCCTAGTGGTAAGATCTTCTTCTGGGTCAGAAGATTCAGATGAGAGGTCGGTACCAGCCTGAGCAGTAGTGGTCACTACATTGGGAGATTCCAGTAGTTCCAAAACCATAGCAATAAAGGTTGTCGACCCGATCCCATATAGTTTTTATCCCAAGGGTCCACAAATGATAATGAAAAAAAAATGGTGGCGCATTTTCTTGAGCTGGTTGATTCCATCCAGAAGAAACAAGCATGTATGATGTAATGTTGTTTCAATGGGGTGGACATCTCGATACCTTCTGGGATTAGGGGGTTTAGGGATCACCAAAGCTTGATTCGTATAAGAATATGAAGTGATCTCTCAACCTCACTTGGACCTGAGAATATTATTCCCCACTATACCAGAGACAACAACACATTCCCCATATCAGGGGTTTTGGCCGCTAATCGATGGATCTGAAAGACATAGGAATAATCCAAACCTTCTCTGTGGTTGGTTGCAACCCCGGAATGCTCGACCAAATGGGCCTAAATCTACTTGTACTTGCTCTTGTAATAGTCATCATCTAGGTAACAGGCTTCACAAGAGGAAAAATGAGACGTGTCACATTGAAGCACACCCACTCGACCCTTGAGGGAGTACTTGAGGCACTGGTGATATGATGAGGGAACTGTTGTGTGCATCTGGAGCCATGGTTTTCCCATCAATGCATTGTACGTGATGTCATAAGAGACAACCATAAACTTGGTACGGGATACTAGTCCATAGAACTGGGTCTTCAAATGAATCTTGTCGACCATCATCTACTTTGTCCTATCGCATCCTTATATTTTCTTGTTAGAGGGAGTCATGTCATCTTGGGCTAACCCCAGATTCCATAGTGTCTGTGTCGGGATAAGGTTAATCCTGGAGCTGGTGTCAACAAGACATCGGTGAACCTCCACTCCATTGAATTGGCAGGTGATGTACAATGGACGAATGTTCCTCTGTATGAGATAACCATCATATTCTTCAAAGAACGAGATAAATTCCTCGAATTCAACATTCTCTATGGCTTCCACAAGAAAGGCCTCGGTAGTTTCTACCTCTCTCTCAAACTAGAGGGGGCTTCATAAAGCCTCAGTGTTGGCCTCATGCATATTTGTCTATAGGATAAGGGCCTCGAGGATGGAAAGCCTTGCTGGGATGCTGGAAAGGTGCTTGAGAACATCATACTTTCACCCCAGGTATGAACATCTTTTGTAGGAGGTTGCTCTACGATAGGCAGTGCGGTGGACCCTACCAGCTGGGCCAGCGGCTGACTGGTGCTGGGTATATCACATTGCACACTAGTTAGAGCCTACAAAGTGGCTACTGGATGACAACCAGATGACAGAGACCAGCCTATAGTAGGGTGTGGCTGGTCGCGGAATGGTTAAGGTGGATCAGCCTGATCATGTAGCACAAACGACGTTGACAGAATTCCTGATGACAACAGATGAGGAAGCTGTGCATTCTAAGCTCTACACTAAGCCTGTTTTCTAGTATCAGTGGCATACAAGACCTGAATGGATTTTCCAACTGACATTCCTCGACGACCCATATGACCATGGCTCCGTAGACGTTGGCATCGTCTGGGGGCGTTGTGAGGATCCGCTTGGCAATTCCCACCATTGGGAGTCATGTAGGGTTTTACCAAATCTACGATGTTAAACGAAGTGTACCCTTGAATTTCACAAGAAGAGTCATCCTATTATGGTCGGACACTGGGAGGAATCCCAATCATTGGGGGCATGAAGTCAATGAGAGTACATGGTGACGATGGCATTGGCGGGGTGTGTTTCTTTCCCTTGCGCTGCTGGTGTTTTCTCTTCTAGGAAGTGGCCGACGGAGATGATGATGCAGAAGTGGTACACGTGGCTTCTGAAGGCTCTAGCTGATTTAGGTGTGTATAGATGATTCTAGGGGAACGATTGACCGTTTTGAGAGCAGCCAATCTTCATACTTCTTGGACCCATTGTTTGAACTTGGTACCACGTGCCCTCGCTATTGCCGCAACTGTCTGGCCTTACAATGATACTTGCCACTTTTTTCAGGGCTGGGCCCAACCTGACTATGTTGTTATCGACCTGGTCTTGAAGCCAGCCATTGAACACATATCACTGCTTGAGAGTGTGTTCCAGGATTCGTTGATAGGGGTAGTAGTAGGGCTGATCAGTGATGTTCCCCTCCTCTATCCTTCTGCACTCAAGAAATCCCACAATCCCTTGTTCCAAGGAACTTCAGAAATAGCTGAGAACCTGATTCTCATTAAACATGTAGGTTCGATTTATTGTTTCCTGAAAGGGGGTCCTTGGAGATTGGCACTGATGAGGGGCTGGAGGATCCAATCAAGGCGGATGAGCCTAGTTATCTCACTTGGGTGGTGGAAGCGCATTGCGCGGGGCACCTGCTGATTTTGAGGCGGACGCTGCTGGGCTAGAGGTTGAGCCTCTGCGGGGTTGTGGGGCCGACTCCAATTGTAATACATCCAGCTATCTAGGGGCCTCGATTTGGGCCACCGTGGTGGACTCGGATCTGGAAGACCTTCTTGTGGGAACTATAGGGGGAAACAAACGTGCATAGATGGCATTTTTCAGGGTTATTCTAGCTGTAGGGCCTTATGTAAGAAGTCTTGGAATCCTGGAAGGTAGTTCTAGGTGATCAGAAAGGGAACCAATTCCATTTTAACATTCTTTACACACTTCTTCAGTAATTTCTCTTGAGTCAGTAGAATTTCAAGGAAGTATATAGGCCCTTTCCACTGGGCGATAAAGTCCACGACATGCTTATCAGGCCTTTATTTTCACTTGAATAGGTCTACAATGCTCGTTTTCCACATGGTGGAGCTGAACTATTAGTGGAATTCACTACAGCGGTCCTCCCAGCTGGTCACTGATCTGATAGGGAGCTAGTTGTACCAGAAAAATGTAGGCCCCTCTAATGTCTACACAAAACATCGAATCTTGGAAGCCTCCGACTGCATTGGAGTCCCTAACATGGGCCCAATACTTAAGGCAAAGTGGGTCAGATGCTATGGAATATCCCCTGTCCCATTGAATGGGGAAAAGGCAGGATTCCTGAAACCTGGAGGTTCCGTCTTATCATCCACCCATACTAGATGTGGCTTTCCATTAGGTGGGAGTGCCATCGGTCATGTTTTCAACACATCAAGGGGGGAAATGAGTGTTTCCATTGGATCATCTGGGCGAGGGTCCCTGTCTTGACAGGGTTCCCTAACCATGAGTGTGTTGGAAGGTTATTCAACATGGTAAGGTGTATTGACAGCTCATGGAGTGGCTAATTTAGTGATCTACGGTGCTTCTGGGAGAACACGAGTTGGGTTCCATTGATTGGTACATCATTCTAGAGGGTGTGGTGGGACATATAATGCCCTCTTTGCATAAGTTATGGCATCAACTCTATATGCGGGGGTAGGATGGTCAGGGTCACTTGTAGGAAACTCCCCGAGGGGAATTTGTTCCTACCACTGCTATCTTGGAATAGGATTTCCATAGATTGGTTGTCACTCAACAACACGTTCATCAAGGTGGTCATCGATAAACATCTTCTGTTCGGCAAGTTGTTGATGCAACGCAACCTTCTTAGGGTCCACCTCTATCTTTTGCACCGAGGCGGACAGGTCAGAGTGTTTGGAAGGTACGAGGGGCTCTTTTCCCTTACCTTGATTTTGGATAAGGACCAATGACTTGGTGGGCACAGGAAGACCTAGTAGATTCATCAATAGGAAAGTAACTCTACCTCATGAATCCAGTAGTGGTGGCATTCCCTCGAGGGGTATGTCCCCATCATGAAGTTTTGGTTCATTCTCATCGTCCAATATGTCGGCCATGTTGACCGTGACCTTTCCTGAGGGCATGTACTCAATATCGCCTAGCATGTTGGGAAGCCCTCGGATATGACAGAAGAGGATGGAATCATATTTCCCCCGTCCACATATTTTCTTATGGTGGGAAGTCTCTATGATAACCTTGAGGAGTACCTTGAAACTCTGAACGAATTGCTGTTGGAGGGCCATACGATGACCTGGTGACTCGGGACACTGGGCCTCAAAGACTGAAGCCAAAACAAGTAGGCGACATTGCTCGCCAATGTATTCAAAATGAGATTGGCTACTGGGATAAAAAAATCACTGATGATGAAGGTGTAAGTGGGTTGACCATAGGGTTTGGTTTAAACACTCATCTTTCTCTAAGGTGAGGGATTCTGGCGTGCAGAAATTCAGTGCTGCCATGGGCCAGAATATCTCAGGGAGTTAGTACGCTGTGAGGATATCCCATAAGCTCCTCGGCTCAAATTCCAGGTCTATCCCTTCATTACCCAACTCATCAGCCATATGAGCCTAAGGAACAAGGAGCGATATTAAGATAGATTGCTAGGATGGTAGGCCGGCCGGTGGGGAATACAGTGAATCGGATGACTAGATGATGAATCTCTCGCTATCCTCTGAAGAGTGTAGCAACTTGGCTTCTACATCGCGATAAGATGGGATGAAGGCCACAGTTCATGGTGAAAGGGATAGGGATAATTACTATAGGCCCCGCTGCTTCACTCCCACCATTGATCTCTAGAATAGCTCTCTGTGAACTCTAATCGAGGTAGAGAGTGATTCTGGTGGCGACATGGGTGATTCCTCAACCATAACCTGTTGGGTTTCCAAATATTCATCCTACAGAATATAACTACGGAGGGAGGAAAAAATTTGATGGAGCTCGCATTCCGAGAGTATTAGTATAATGCGCCTCATTACTTCCCCAACCCTTGACTCAGATGAGGGAGTGGAGGGTTCACGCGCTGAGTCGTATTCTACTTCCATGTCTGAGAATTGGACTCTTTTGATCTCTGTTAGGACCTTCCTTGAATATTTCTTAAGGCAGCAATGACCCTCATTTATTCCCCTGGATGGCTCTTCTGGACATGGAAGATCTCTAACATGAGGAGGTCCTTTGGCCATACAGGTGCTAGGGCCAGGAGGACATCCACCAAAGAAAGCCAAGGTGTGTGGAGAACCGGGGCAGATATCAAAAGGGATATGGAGAGGACCTCTATGGGAAGTCCTAGAGTAGGTATTACATTCGCTCGAGCCCGTATGATCATGGGTGAGACCCCCATGCTTGTTCCCTCAAATGACATCAGTATGAGGAGAGTCCTCATACTAGTCGATCTGAATATGGGTAGGACCTCCATGTTGGGCACTGGTGAGATGAAGCTGGCTTCCTATGATTTCTAGGGTGAGGTGGACCTTTGCTAGCTGCTACAAGGATACATGAAGGGTCCCCACGTGGAAGATTGACTGGATGTGCAACATCCACAAACCAATGGTCTGTGGTGGGGGGAATGACTCCATATCTGGTGTAGTGGGAATTGGAGAGACATCTATAGTGAGGGTCAATGCCACGGGGAGGACCCTCATTTGGACTAAAGGTGGCATGGGGTAGTCCAACATGCCAATCGTTTAAGTGGGGAAGGCCCACGTTCTCCATGGTAGCGGTACGGGGAGGACCTCCTTGGGAAGTTCTAGAGTGGGTATGACCTCTGCTCAAGCCTGTAAGAGCAAGGGTGGGACCCACATTCATGTTCCCCATGATGACATCATTATGAGGAGATCCCTCGTAATGGTTGATTTGAACATGGGTAGGACCTCCATGCTAGGCGCTGGTGAGGAAATGTCGACTATCACTCCTCTGATTGCAGGGGTGAAGAGGAACTTCTCCAGCTGCTATGATGACACTAGAAGGGTCCCCACATTGTGGAGTGACCATATTTTCAACATCCCCATTCTAATGGTATGTGGCTAGAGGAATGACTCCATATCCAGTGTAGTGGGCATTGGAGATACTTCTGTAGTGATGCTCACTGCCGTGGGGGGAACCCTCATTTGGATTGAAGGTGGCATGGTGGAGACCTCCATGCTGAGCCTAGAATCAGGGAAGGCAAACATTCTCTATGGTAGTCAAATGAGATGGACCTCAATACTAGGTCGCATTACTACTGGTTAGTCTACAGCAGACATTTATTGTGCTAGAGACCAAGGGAATTGGCCCAGCCTGCCTGTGGGGCGGTTGGGGCCTTGATTTAGGTAGAGTGTATGAATGTCCATGCTCAGCATACACAGGGAGTTTTTTGGTATACATCAGTGGTGGCTCGGGCCGTAGAATATGCTGATGTTGACGGCCCATGGAAGGCATCCTCTTTGGCTTGCGCCCGACACTGGCGTCAGGTTAGACGTACCAGAGCTAGTGGTGCAGGTGCATGGCTTGCCTGCTCGTCGACCAGTAAGACTGGGTGGTGGTGCTGATGTGGTTGATTGGGATCCCTCACTTGGATCCCCTAGAATGGGACTCTATCTGGGCTGGCTCGTACATCCCCTACCTCATCGGCGTAGGTTAGGTAGTTGTCGAACCATTCCAGGGACATGCTCCCAAAACGGTTATGTGATGGAGTGGGGTGAAGTGGCTCCCTGGGTGGACCTTGGTGACAACATTAATGATGAGGCATAGATGCCTCTGAATCTTGGCGGGCTATATCTTGTGTTGGTATAATTCCCTCTACCTCATATTGGCATATGAGGTCATTTATCACCCTTTGTTGGATGACCTTGGATGGGGAGATAGGGTGTGGGTGCCCCGTGGTCGTGGGTGTATAGGCTGTTTCAGAAGAGGAAGAGCCTTGCGAGACTATCACATTTTCACTGGACCTACCCTATATGTGTGGGAAAGTGGTGACTGAGTTCTGGGTGCATCAACTTTATTTCATGAAAGCAGGGAGATAAAATTATTAGTGCTGAAAGATAAAGGAAATCGACGACCAGTTCCCTAGAGCCATTTTGTCTTCCATGGCTGTTCAGATGGATCCATGCTGACAAGGGCGTAGACCAGGACATCCAACATTCTACTGCCCCAATTTTTAGCGAGTTTCACACCAGGCACAATATTTTCTTAGCGGGTCCCAACGCTGGATATTTGGATTAGGTGACATGCTAATACACTGATGTCTCGGACACTACTGATCTCCATATTGAAGAGAAGATCTTTCACGTTGGGTTTGCCATTTCTATTTTGGATGCTTTCATTGGGGTGCATGAATCCTTCTGTACAGGATTCACATCTATTGCCCTACATTCCCGCTTTCCAATGGCTGGCGATGTCTGTTCCTAATTCAGGGATGTTTTCTCTTTGATCGAAATGAGATGACGAGATTTCATTTCTCCCATCCGTTGATTCCTCCTCAGAACTCGTCACCTAGTCCGGGTCTCCCATATAGATTTAAGATGTTGTTTTTGAAACTCTTCATAGTGCCATATCTTCAGGGACAATAGTTAATTAATCTGCTTCTGTTAGCACATTCCAAAGTGTCCAATCCAGGAAGCAACCTTTTTTCATGGGATTAGTCATGTTGGACATCACTGGCATGTCTGGACGGTAGAACATTGGCGCATCTGGGTTTCTTCCCCTTATTATAGGGATTCTCGAGGGGGAAAAATCCCAAGTCATCCCAAATTGAATGCCAGGAATCATATGGAATGGGCATGTATTTGAGGATTTCTTCACCTTCCTATGATTAACATAGGGAATGTCGCGAGTTAAACATATAGCTCAGACAGATCTGACTGATCAGAACACTGATTAAAGTGGATCTTATGGGTGAAAGATCTAGAGGGAACATTGATGTTGGTGGGGGGTGTGGTGAGTTTTCAAAACCTCACTGGGATGTGGTGGACCGGGTAAGAATAATGATGGATAATGGAGTGTTTGAATTAAGTGAATGGTAAATGGGCGGAATTGTCGTTTGCACGATAATGATGTTGGGCTTGAGTCTCGAAGTGACTTCCTACGTATCCCCATGGCTGGGAATCAAGGTACGCGTAGTTTATTTGATGATGGATTACTACCGACTGAGGATTTCAATGGCTTACCACTGGATGGGGATGTTGATGGCTTACCACTGAATGGGATCACAATGTCTTACTAGTGATCAGAGGAGATAATATATTGACACTAAGTGAGGCTCATAGTTTAACATCATGTAGGATGGGGGTGAAACGACGTGATGTAGGACCTAGGGCCCAGATAGACGTGGGGATTAAACCTTGTAGAGGCTTCCTACGTACCCTTCAATGGAAACAATCACAGATCTCATAGTGCAGGCATTGTTGGAACCGAAGAGAATGGGGTCAGGACTAATAGATTATAGACTAGAACCTTTGGGAGGTTTCCTATGTACCCTGCCTTAGAAATGATCGAAGAACACATATTTCAGGATTAGTTTGGTGAACCGACATGAAGATGGTCCGGACCAATGGTTGTTGGGATTGAACCTCAGGGATGCTTCCTATATACCCTAACCTCGCAAGGATCAAAGTCCTCGTAGTTGAAGATGGGTTTGGTGAACTAACCTGAAGATGGTTGGGACCAATGGTTGTTGGGATTGAACCTCACAGAGGTTTCCTACATATCTTTCCATGGCAAGGATCAAAGTCCATATAGTTTAGGATGGTTGAAAGGCTTACACTCTAGGATGCCCAAGGTGTTGGTGAACCAACGTGAAGATGGTCGGAATGACCAGGTGTTAGGCCTGAACCTCAGTAAGGCTTCCTATATACCTTGCCTTGGGAAGGATCAAAGACCACATAGTTCTGGTAGGGTGGCGTGAACCGATATAAAGGAGGTAGGAATTACCAGGTGATAAGCTTGAACATTAGGGAGGCTTCCTACAGACCTTGATTTGGCAAGGATTGAAGTCACCGTAGTTGAGGTGGTGGGAACCGACGTGAAGGTGGTAGGAACCAATGGGGTGTTGGACATGAACCTCATGGAGGATTCTTACATACCTCGCATTGGAAGAGATCAAATAACACATAGTTCAGGTGGTGGAAACCAATGTGAAGGAGGTAAAAACCAATGGGGTGTTGGAATTCAACCATAGGGAGGCCTCTAATGTACCTCTCCTAGGCAAGGATCAAATACCACGTAGTTCAGGTGGTGGGAATCGACGTGAAGGGGGTCTTAACCAATGGGGTTGTCATGACCCGTCCCCTTGGGGCTCATATCGTTACTACCCCAAGCCCACCTTCCATAGGCCAGGGGCCGGCGACTAGCACCGAAGGTGTAAATCCCTAAACGTGGAAGGAATTACCTTTATAAACTAAAAAACATGCTATTGAGTACATAACATGAATTAAAAAACTAAGTAAAACTGTATACAAGAGAGTGTTGTAAAGTAAAAGGGACTGAAAATACAATCCCAAAAATAAAGTACAGAAAATGAAAATGTACATGTACAATGGAAAGAAGATGTAAAGAAGCTACTGGGTCATCCTCCGGGGTTCCTACCGGAAGGGTAGGTATAGATGGCCTCCGCATCACTCCACGCCCATCTGTCCTCTCTGTGTACCATCTCACTGAGTGGTCTACCTCCGTTTACCATCCAGTCATGCTACTCTATGCCTCAATCAGTGTTGTCCATCATCTACAACCAACACCACAAGGTGCAGGCGTAACCTGTGCATGGGTGAGTATGACGATACTCGGTAGGGACCTCAAGACCATCATGGTGTCACTAAATCCAACAAAGATAAACCAGAAGGTAATGAATGATTGAATAACCCTTATATATGTATAGGACCAAACATATACCTATGTTATCTAGTAACCCATCTCAATCATGAGGAAACACAAAATCCATTTACTCAGCTCAAACTAGGATTTCATTCTTGGGGTAGTAGCTGGTAACATCCACAATAAAACTGTCATAATAACAGCAGATGGTGTACTCCTACTCAAATGAGTAAAGTGGGCCTAAAGCATCACACAGAGGCGCTCCCCACCTTCTTGGACTACTATAGTACTCCACCTGTCGAGTACCGTGGGTCTGATGCATCACAAAGAGGCACTCCCCACTGTGGGTCTGCCGCGTCACAGAGAGGCTCACCCCCTCGTATCCTACTGAGGTACTTCTACTGTTGAGTACCATGGGTCTGTTGTGCCACAGAGTGGTGCTTCCCACTGTGGGTCTACCACATCACACAGAGGCGCTTCCCACTAGTCTAGTCGAAACAATGTGAGTCGAAATCTCACTAGTCGTCAGGTCTCAACCAGCTACTATGTCTTCGCACTCCACTCGCTCATCTTCGAGAAGATCCGCTCCATGTGCTACTAATTGATTCTTATCCATCACGAAGTCCCAATAAGAATTATCTCAATGTTCTGCCTCGTCATAGGTGCCTCAACTCAACAGACGGTGTGTCAATCGGACACCAGGTCTACGAGTTATTGGCAATTCTGTTCTAGGGGCCCTATTGGTTTTTAGGTTCAAATCAACCTGACTATATCCCAATTGTTTCCCAACATCTTGTGGAGTATTCAAAAAGAACCGTCATTCTCTAAGCTTTCTGTCGCCATAGGTGGTTCACCGATCAGACACCAGCATCCCAAGATAGGGGAGTAAGGGTGTAAACTATCCATAGTGGGTTCGAGACTAGTCCGACCTAGTCGGATAGACCCAGCCCTACCCAGTCTGGATCAGGGCCTGACCCGGTCTATGGGTCGGACCCGATCAGAGGGAATGGTCTGGGCCAAGGGGGCGGCCCGACCTGGGGGAGGCTCGGCCCGACAGCGGCCCGACCCGATGGCAGCCCGACCCTGATGGGCGGCCTGGCCTGAGGGTAGCCCAGCCCGAATGGGCATGCTGGCATGAGGGCGGCCCATCCCGGAGGCCCGGTGGATTGCAGGGTCTGCCTAAGCTGCGGCCAGGGGGAACCTGCATGCCCCCAAGGCACCAGAATAGCTCTGCTGGTCAGGTGGAGCACCTACCGGCGTCAGGCGGTGCCTGTCCAACACACATAGGACTGGACGGGGTCTCGCTCCTCCCAGTTGCATGACTGGCCAGCCTCTCCACCCCCCAGTGCGGTGCGACAACACCGCACCCCTTTGTCCTGGCCCGCCCCGCCCATGGTTCTGCACCACCGCATGCCACGACGGTGCCACACCCCTCCATCACAGCCCACCCTCGTTGTGGCTCTCCTTCCACGCGGCACGGCAGTGCCACGCCATCTTGGAAACCCGGCGTCCTTGCGCCGCTTGTTTCTTCACGGTCGGCCCGTCGCCAGCCAAAGTTTCTTTTTTAGAGGTCCGTTTCTTCGGTGGTAGTGTTGCACCACCACCATAGTCAACAAACAATAACAAAAAAGCTGGAGGGTCAGGCCATGTTCTTTCAGCATGTGCCCTCCTCGTTTTGGTGGTACCATTTATCATTTCCCAATCCATAAATTGAACTAGGAAGAATGGGTACAAAAAGAGCTCAAAACCCTACCTCGTATGATGATAATCTTTGAAGATATCGTGGAAAGGTGGACGTTATTCTATTGATGTCGGGAAGCATCAATGGTAGGAGCCGAGGAATAAGCACCATCGGCATTCTTCACGGTTAACTCTTTTTATTTTGGATTGGTCGAAGATCGAAGAAATGGTTTGTCGTTCTTCAGTGGATGATGAAGAGGCATTCTTTTTGTTCTTCCTTGAGTGATAATTATCCAAGGGTTCTCAAAGTTCTCTCTCAAAACTCCACCAATGGAATAGCTGCCAACCAAAATAAAATAATAGATTTGTCTATTATTTAATTGTTGGAATGAATTCAAAAGAATTAAAAAGGTGCCAGTTAATTAAATAAGAGTTTAATTAATTAATTGTGACTAGGCACATTAAATTAATGGAGTAATGTGGAGAGTTTTCTCCCACATAAATGGGAGGTTAAAGGGGGTTTGAACCCCATGTGGGACCCAGCAAGGTTATCCTCCCAAGGGAGGATATGTGAATGTGGGCCCCACCACCATAACCTCTCATGGGAGGTTAGGGTGTGGTGGCCCCCACCACTAATCAACTTTTGGAGGTTTTAGCAATGTTAAAAATAAAAATAAGTTACACTTATTTTAATTTATCTTATTTAAACCCAAATTCTTACTTCCATTCTCCTTTGAACGCCACGACAGTGAAGGTCTCCCTAAAAAATCACTGACGCTGCGAGTTTAACGGTGCCCTCAAATTTCAATTCTGAGCACCGGTTCAAAATATATAAAATACCACTCGTATGTTTACTGACCGTACCCAACCAAAACATCATAAATTGATTCTGGGCACACCAGGCCTCAGAATCCTGCGCCGTAAAACTTTCACGGACTAGTAAAAATCCCACGAATTTAAGAAAAAAAAATTCCTAGAATTTCAGGATCATTGCATTCTCTCCAACACTGGGATTTACGTCCCTGTAAGTTATAACTTGAACAAAAAGAAAAAATGTGGGTACTGAGCACACATCTAATCCCCCTACTCCCATGTGATCCCTTGGAGGTTCCCGTGCTGCCAACGTACGCCTATCAGAGTTATCGACTATCCATGTAGGACCCACTCCTTTCGATCCTCAATCTCTACTGGAAACTCTGTTAATGTCGCCCTGTCATCGATGTCCAGCTCCCCATGGTCGATGATGTGGGAAGGGTCTTTCAGGTATCTCCTCAGCTGAGATACGTGGAAGACGTTGTGCACCCGGTGCAACTGAGGTGGAAGATATAAGTGGTAAGACAGTTCGACTACTCTACTGAGGACCTGTAGAGGTCTAATGAATCACATAGATAACTTTCTGCCTCGGCCAAAACTCCATAGACCTCATCGAGGTGAGACCAGTAAAAATATGTGGTCCCCATCCTCGAACTACAGGGGACTCTGTCTCCTGTTATCATACGACTTATGCCTGCTATGTAAAGTTCTAATCTGCTCCTGGATGATCTGAACCTTCTCTACGATAGCTCACACCATATCTGGTCCCACTAGTGCTGACTCCCCTGGGTCTGTCTAGCATAGTGGTGATCTGCAATTTCAACTATACAAGGCCTCAAAAGGTGTCATATCGATGGTGGAGTGATAGCTGCTGTTTTAGGAAAACTCCACCAATGATAAGTGATCCTCCCAGCTATGACCGAAGTCGAGGAATCGTGCATGTAGCATGCCCTCGTGGGTTTGAATGGTCCGCTTAGTCTAACCACTTGTCTGAGGATGGATGAAGGTGATCAAGAGAAGCAGTGTCCTGAAAGCCTATAGCAACCCCTTCCATACTCGGGAATTATACTGCGCATCACAGTTAGAGACAATAGAATAAATTACTCAATGAAAACTCACAATCTCTTGCACATAGAGGCGTCCCAAGCTCTATACTGAGCCATGCTCTCTGATAGGAGGGAAGTGGGCCGACATGGTGAGTCATTCAACGATCAAAAAAATCAAATCATGACTCCTAGATGTATGTCGAAGACCCGTCATGAAGTCCAGGGATATACCATTCCTCTTCCACTCTGGGACCTCTAAGGGCTGAACCAAGCCTGTTGGTACTTGGTGCTCTGCCTTCACTTTCTGAAAAGTTAGGCATCGTGAGACAAACCCAGCTACTGCCTTCTTCATTCCTGACCACTAGTGTTGTCGTATGAGGTCTTGATACATCATCTCCACTCCTGGATATACTGCTAATGGGGAAGTGTATAATTCCCTCAACACTTCTGAAGTTCAACTGGTACCAAGGTATGACCTCTGAAGAGAATTACTTGCTCCCCACCTTTGGAAAATCCATCAGGCGCATGTCCTTTAGATATCTGAGCATGTCGTGTCTCACAGTTAGAGTCTTCAAGTTGTGCCTCCCAGACTCGATGAAGAAGTAGAGGAGTGACGATATGATACTGAAGGAAAGATGCTCCATATCAGTTCAGAAAGGATATCTGCAAGGCAACCAGCTGCTCTATCGCCTCTCCTATAAGCTGTATAACAGATCTCCTACTGAGCGAATATGGAACAATGATCCCCTTCCCATGAGTATAGACTATCTCGATGTCATAGTCCGGTAGGAACTCAAGCCATCGCCGCTATCTCAGGTTCATGTCATTCTGAGAGAAGATATACCTGGGACTCTTGTGATCAGAGTATACTGTGAAAAACTCATCCATCAGATAGTGTCTCCACATCTTCAAGGAAAATACCACTTTTTCTAACTCTAGGTCATGGGTAGTTTATTTTTTCACATTCTATCTCAGTTTCTTAGATCCATATGCGATCACTGCTCTCTCCTGTATCAGTACACACCCATGTATAGTCCCTAATGCGTCCCAGTAGACTATGTACCCTATGCTTTCCTCCAAAAGCCTCAATATGGGGGAACTAGTCAGCCTCTGCCTCAGATCCTAAAATATCTGTTGGCACGTCTCCGACCACACGAATGTTTTCCCATTCTTTGACAAGGATGAAAGTGGTTCTGAAACTCTGGAGAAGTCTGTAACGAATCTTCAGCAGTATCCAAAAAATTCCAGGAAACTCCATACCTGCGTCACACTCCTGGGTGGATCCCATGAGATTACTGCTTCAATCTTCACTGGATATACTATAACTCCATCCTATGAGATGACATGTCCCAGGAAGTGAACCTTTCGATTCCAATAATGGCACTTCGAGAGCTTACCATAATGTTGGTACTCTCGGAGTGTGTCCAGCATTACTGGAAAATGGTAGGCGTGCTCCTCCTCAGTATTTGAGTAGATCATAATGTCATTGATGAAGACTATGACAAAATGATTGAGGTATGGCTATAAGATACTTTTCCTAAGACACATGAACACGACTGGATCATTGGTTATGCCAAAGGTCATAACCAAGATCTCATAGTAGTCGTACCAACATATGATGGTCGTCTACTGCACATCTTCATCTCTAACTCTAAGTTGTTGATAGCCTAATCTGAGATCTATCTTTGAGAACCATGAATCTCCCATGAGCTGATCAAAGAGGTTGTCAATCCTCATAAATTGGTACTTTTTCTTCACGGTCACCTGGTTCAGGTGACGGTAGTCAACATACAGCCGTAATCTCACATCCGCCATCATTGCGAACAGAATCAGGGCTGCCCAGGGAGAAACACTGGGCCCGACGAATTTGTTCCCCTACAAGTCCTCGAGTTGTACCCATAGTTCACGAAGCTCAAATGGATCTATCTAATATGATGGAGTAGATATCGGTGTCGTCCCAGGGTACAGGTCAATATAGAAGTCCACCTCTCTGTGAGGAGGTAGTCCTAGAACATCGTTAGGGAAAACATCTACGTACTGGTCCACCACTACAGGATAAGTCAGACTATACACATCAACTGCTCTGAGGGTATGGCAAGCCAACTGGTGAGTGATCGGCTGTACTCTCCTCTGAGTAAGTCCATCCTATACTACAAAGGTTCCCTTCACACCAGTGAAGATAAATCTGGTCTCATCCTTGCAGACACACCGCACTTTGCACCTAATACAGTCGATCTGAGCATGGACTCTAGATTACAAGTCCATACCCAATATGACATCGTAAGGCCTTGATGCTACTATTAGGAGATCCCAGCTGAATCTCTTGCCTCCTAGAGTAATCTCAAACTGCCGACACCAGTGTGTAACTGTCTAGTCGGCTCCCGTAGGAGTCTCTAACCATAAGGATCGAGCCAACGGCTCCATTGGGATCTCTGAGCTCTGAACGAGGGTAGTGACAATGAAATAATGACAGGAACCTGTGTCTATAAGAACTGCAACTAAGGAGGAGTAGACACAAATAGTACCTCGAATCATCTGCGCAGGGGAATGGGCGTATGTCTAAGCTACCTAAAGCAGAGCTCTCCCTTGTCCACCTGCTCCCTACGGTCGGGGTGGACATCCTGGTGGTGGTGGTGTTAACACCCCATAACGTTGTCCACCGCCAGCTGCACGACCAGATCCTCTGCCACGTCCTTCTTCTCCCTACATGATGCCTCGATCGAACCTCTACCTCTTCTTGATAGGTCCCTCAACTATCTACTGATCATCTGAACAGCGGGTCAGATAGTCACAAGCCATGTGACCCTACCCACCACATGAGTAGCATTGTCTGCTCCTAGCATATATGTAACTGCCCCGGGTGCCCCGAACAATTGATCCTGAGTCATGAAGTTGTCCACCCGTGGATCTGGTCATCTTGGCCCTCTGCATCATCTCTATACTACCATCCACAGAAGACTCCGCTATTTGTCGACTAGTTGTGGGTCTCGCTGCTGGTGACTGTTCAGAAAGGAAACTCTCCACTTGGAGGGCTCTCTCTAACTCCTATGCCTATGTTGGGATGTTGAGGGAGATCATCGATGCCCTGATATCTCTCCTACGCCCCTGCTCAATGGACCAATCCCTAAAGAATGGATCCCATACCATATCTGTGGAGTAACTCGAGAGGTCAGTGAACCGCGCTATGTACTGTGTTACTGTCATACTGCCCTGCTGCAGATGAAGTAGATCCTGTATCTGCACTGCTCGAAAGGGTGGATGGAAAAAAATATGCCTGGAATAGGCTCTCAATTTCTATCCAGAGTAATATCACCTCGTCATGGACCTGAAGCATTAGGCTCCACCATCTTCCTGGTGCTGCCGAAAGGTGACTTCGCAGTAAGGATCACCATAAGGTCTGCTGGTGTCCTTACCAGCTTGAAGACTCTCACCATAGCCTCTATCCAATCCTCAGCCACCTATGGGTCTATCTCTCCCCAGAACATGGGTGGCCTATGGTACTGGAACTCATGAAATGCTCTCAAGCAGCATGCATCGTCTACTGCTGGGGATGGTGGCATCAGTGGCCAAACAGGGTGTGGAACCGATGGTTCCCCCACTAGTGCCTCAACTAGAAGAGGACCTTGTACTGAGGCCTCTTCACTCAGTGGGCTGTCAGTACATAAGACTCTCGAGGCTTTAATTGTTAATTCGTGGGGAGGTATCGTGAAAGAAATAGATGTGACGCGGTCAAAAGACTCCAACAATTGAGTTGACCTAGTTGAGCTGGATTAAAGAAATAATTTAATATACATGTACAGAATTAGTGTTTTCGTGCACAATGTCGAAAATCAGAAGTCAGGGTCCTGGTGTATGGATACGTCGGCTGCCCACACAAACACTAGACTCCCTAAACAGAAAACCAAACTTAGTACCCTTAACACTATTGATTTACAGAAAATAATGATCAAAGTCCTAAGTTATGTGGTAGATCCGACACCTCTGATACCAATTTGTCATGACCTTTCCCTCATGGGCCCGTATTGTGACTACACCAAGCCCTCCTTCTATAGGCTAGGGGCTGGCGACTAGTACCAAGGGTGTAAATCCTTTAACTAGGAAGGAATTGCATTTATAAAATGAGACACACACAACAGAGTACGCAAGTGGAGTTAAATACTATGTAAAATTGTATACAAGAGAGTGTTGTAAAGTAAAAGGGGCTTGATATACAATCCCTATAGTAAGGTACATAAAACGGAAAGGTACAAGTAAAAATGAAATAAGAAGTAAAGAAACTACTGGTTCATCCTCTGGGGTTCATACCAGAAGAGTAGATACATACGGACTCTTTAGCACTCCCCAGCCGTTCATTTTCTCTGTGTCCCATATCGCTGAGTGGTACACCTCCGTGTACCATCCAGTCGTCCTACTCTCCGCCTCAGTCAGCACTGTCCGTCATCTGCAACCAGCACAATGAGGGGAGGGCATAGCCTGTACAGGGTTGAGTAAGACGATACTGAGTAGGGACCCCAAGACCCTCATGGTCTCACTAAATCCCACAAGGATAAACCACGAGATAAATAATCAATGGAGAACCCTTACTTTGGTATAAGCCCATACACACACCTAATATATCTAGTAACCCATCTCAATAATGAGTAAAAAAAGTAATTGACTCACCTAAAACTAGGATTTCATTCTTGTGGTATTAGAAAGTTGCATCCACAGTCAAACTATCGGAATCTCAGCTGATGGTGTACTATTCCTCTATAGAGTATAGTGGGCATGCCACATCACAGAGTGGTGCTTCATACATTACTGCACTACTATAATACTCCTCCTGTCGAGTATCGTGGGTCTTCCACCTTCCACAGATGCACTCTCCTTTGTAGCCTGCTTAGGTACCCCTCCTGTCGAGTACCGTGGGTCTGCAGCATCACACAGAGGCGATTCCCACCAGGATAGTCAAAACAATCCAAGTCAAAGGGTCAGCAGTCGTCAGGTCTCAGCCAGCTACTGAGTCTCTTCACTCTGATCCCGCGTCTCTGGGAGGATCCACTCCACAAGCTACTAATAGATACATAAAATGTCACGAAGTCCCATGTAGAAGTATCTCAAAGGACCTCCTCATCATAGGGGTGTCAACGCAATAGATGACGTATTAATCGGAAACCCGGTGTTCAAGTTATTGACACTTCCGTTCTAGTGGCCCGTTTGGTTTTTAGGTTCAAACCAACCTGAACGTATCCCAACTATGTCCAATCCACAAGTGGAGTATTCCAAAAGAACCATCGTGCTCTAAGCCTTCCATTTCTATAGGCAGTTCGTCGATCAGACACTCGTAGCCCAAGATATGGGTGAAAGGGTGTAAACTGGCCATAGTCAGTCCGGGTATGGTCCAACACAGTCGAATCGACCCGACCCAACCCAATACAGACTGGGGTCTGACCTAGTTTGCAGGTCTCACCCAGTCTAAGTGAATAGTCTAGCCCGAGGGGGCGGCACGGCCTGAGTGTTTCCCGACCCGAGGGCGGCCCAACCCAATGGTGGCCTAGCCCCATAGAGGCCCGACCCGAGGGTGACTCGACCCGATGGTGGCCCGACCTGATGAAGGATCGGCCAAGATGGGCGCCCCGACCTGAGGGTGACCTGGCCCAGAAGCCTGACACAAATGGGCAGACCGGCCTGAGGGTGGACCGGCCCAGCTGGCCGGTGGCTCGTGGGGTCCTCCTAATCCATGGACAAGGGGAAGCCACACACCCCATGGATCCCGAACAGCTCTGCCTTTCTGGTGGAGCTCTAAATGGTGTCATGTGGCACCGTTCCCGGACACGAGGGACCAGACGGGGTTCCTCTCCTCTAAGATGGCCGAGCGGCCAGCTGCTCTGCACCGCTAGAGCGGCGCGTCGGCACCGCGACCCTCCCTGGGCGATGCCCTCCTTCCACGCACCATGGAGGTGCCACACCCTCTTGGCGACCCGGTAGCCTTGCACCTCCGGTTTCTTCACACCCGGCCCATCCCCGACCATCGTTTCCTTTTCCATGGTCCATTCCTCCGGTGATAATGTTGTTCCGCCACCGTCATCAACAAACCAGAACAACAAAGGGGTAGTGTCGGGTCGTGTTCGTGTGGTCTGATCCCTCCTCGTTATTGTGGTATCATTCAGAATTTCTCAATCCATAAATTTAACAATGTAGAACGGGTACAAAAACATCTCAAACCCCTACCTCGTATGGAGATAATTGTTGATGAAGTCGTGAAAAGGTGGACATCATTCCATTGACATCGGGAAGCATCTGGGGTAAGAGAATGAAGAAAGAAGCGTTGTCGGCATTCTTTGCGGTTGGATCCTTCTCTTTAGGCTTGGTCAAAGATCAAAGAATCCGTTCGTCATTCTTCGGTGGATGATGAGAAGGCATTCTACGCGTTCTTCATTGAGAGATAATTCTCCAAGGGTTCTCCAAGTTCCCTCTCAAATGTCAACCAATTGAATAGATTCCAACCAAAATAAAATAATTTATTTGTCTATTTTTAAATTGTTGGCATGAATTCAAAAGAATTTAAAAGGTGCCAATTAAGTAAATGGAAGAGTTCAATTAATTGAATTTCAGGGTTGGCACATTAAATTAATGGGGTAATGTGGAGAGTTTTCTCCAACATAAATGGGAGGTTAAGGGGGTTTAAAGCCTCTGTGGACCCCATCAAGGTAATCCTCCCAAGGGAGTTGATGTGCGGGTGGGCCCCACCACTATAACCTCTCATTGGAGGTTACGGTGTGGTGTCCCCCTCCACTAACCACCTCTTACCGGTTTTAGCCACCTTAAAAATAAAAATAAGCAACATTTATTTTTATTTAACTTATTAAAAACCGAAATTCTAACTTCTATTCTTGTTATAACGCAACTGTGGTGAAGGTCTCACTAAGAAATCACTGATGCTGCAAGTTCAACGGTGCCCTCATATTTCAATTCTGAGCACCAGTTCAAAAGATATAAAATCCCACTCATACGTTTACTGAACGTACCCAAAAAAAACATCATAAATTGATTTCGGACACATCGTTCCTCAGAATCAAGCGCAGTAAAAATTTAGCACACTGGTAAAAATCCTATGAATTTATGAAAAACAATTCCCATAATTTTTGAGTCTTTATAGGGGTGTTGGTCTTGAACCATAGGGAGACTTCTTACGTACCTCACCTTGGTGAAGATCAAATACCACATAGTTCTGGAGGTGGGAACCTACTTGAAGGGGGTAAGAACCAATTGGGTGTTGGGATTGTTCCTCAAGGTGGTTTCCTATGTACCTCGCCTTGGAAAGGATCAAAGACCACATAGTTAAGGTTGGGTGTGGGGCAGACACTCTTGGATTCACAAGGTGTATTTCATGGTCAGTACTATCTCTATGACTACTTGAGTCATGTCCGGTGTGAGAAACAAGAGACAATGAAGACCTGACAATCACATCGTGAAAGGTACGTCCATGAGAAGTGGAGTGGGGCTTACAAATAGTAAGCAGCCCAGAGAGGAAATAGGGGCTTACACATGCTTAGAAGCCTAGGGGATGGAGATTGGGTCTTACTCCTAGGTGGAGGCCTGGGTGGTGACAAAGCCCAGTGGGAGAGGGATTTGGCACCCAGGAAGAGAGGAGAAGCAGGGATACAACCACTTATAAGAAAAGCTAGGAGCTTACACCAGGGTTGTTTTCCTTTCCCCACGGACAGACGCCACTACGATTAAGAGGATCTAATTCCATGTGATGAATGATTTCACTCTTGTGGAGAATAGTGGGCATAGAGAATTTCCAAGGAGGGGTGCCCCATATATGATACACGAGGTGAGGCCATAGATTAATGTCATGTGCTAAGGATGAAGGTTCATGGAAGTTTAACGTCATGCAGCTCAGATGAGGTGGGTTTACTCCAGACCCCTAGTTATTATATAAACGAGACCTTCTACACCTTGGAGAAGTGAAGGGATAAGAAATACACTTTAAAGGTGGTGTTATAGAGTGTACCATTAGGGGGTCCATGTTAGCATGGATTTGTGAAGAAGCAATAGGTATTGACATTCCTATGTGAATAATAATGAGGCGAAGCAACACAATGGGCGATATTGTCCAAGGGACATTGAAATTACTCTGTGTAAACCTGGAGGGCTGCATGGGAAAAAGAGTTGTAGAGAAAAATGGGCATATGTAGAAGTCTTGTGAAGCTCTTATGCTCTGTGAAGTAGAGGGGTTCGTGAAGGGATGTGCTTCGTGAAGTGATGTTACCTAGGCTGGGAATAGGGAATAAGTGCATATAGGAGGAGGTTTGCAAAGTGTAAAGGTACTAATGAAGCAATTCCTCGCAAAGTATGGGTGCCTCGCATAGTAGGGTGTCGCGAAGCAGTGTGCTACGCGAAGCACAGTGACCCTGCCTTAGCATATAGGTCATGTGGGATTGGTGGGTGTTTCATGAAGTATTAATGCATCGCAACAACCTCAATCCCATCGGGGATCTCCTTCCTTCGTGAAGTCCCTTGGGCTTCACGAAAGGAATCCCTCTCAAGAGAGGGGTTCAATTAAGGCCATGGGGGAGGCAATTCATAAAGTAGAAGTACCATGAATAACTCATGGTTCACAGTGCGAGAGGTGCTTCACGATTTGAGAGCTCAGAAGGGTAAAGGTCATATGCTCCATTCTCTATGCATGAGGGGAGCCCTGCATTTCAAGGCTAGAGGTTCCATGAAGTAGGGTTGACTCGGCGCAATAACGAAACTTGCCTCATGGGGCGGGTCGCGAAGATGAAAGGGGTTCGCGGAGCCGTCTGGCCTTTTTCATTCGTAGCGGGTCACTAACGTCAAAGGGGTTCGTGGAACCGTCCCACCTCATTTCTTCATGGTGGGTCGCGAATGTCAAATGGGTTCACTGATCCATTCCACCTCCTTGCTTTGCGGTGGGTCCCAAAGGGGATCTCCTATACTGGCCGCTGGGGTCCAGGGTATTCACAATCTGGTGAGGCAGTCCCTAATGATTTCTGGATGTTTTGTTCGCCTCCAATTTTGGTGTGAACAATTATATTATTATATCTATTTTTAGAATATTTTGGATAAGACCTTTAAATTTTTATTCCATCTTGGTGATAATAATTACCCCTAACCTATGGGATATAATAATGGGGTTTCAAACATAGATTATTTTTAGTCCATGTGGGGACCTTATTGGCTAAGTGATGATAGGGTGGTGTCAATATAGTTCATTATTATGGATGATGTTTGGATATTGGTTTTACATGTGTTTGGTTCAGTATATTTTGGGACATAAAAATTGAGTTTCTTTTGATTATATGTCATTCCATACAAAAAATCAACCATGTTGTGTCTGATGTATTCCACATTATCAGAACTGATAATATTGGTGACTAACTTGACAATATATATAATTAGTAACATGGAATTTTTTGTATTAACATTCATGATTTTCTAGTATTCGTATTTGATGAATTTATGGAATGATGTCCTATCAATATATTTGGACTATAAAAAGATGATATTGATATCCCTTTTAGAAATTCATTCTCTTATGGCTCAAAATGTACACCCTATGGATGACTAATGCCTAATGACCACTCAGAGACAAGAATGTATCCAATG
This sequence comes from Viscum album, assembly GCA_963277665.1. Lineage (NCBI taxonomy): Eukaryota > Viridiplantae > Streptophyta > Magnoliopsida > Santalales > Viscaceae > Viscum > Viscum album. The sequence goes on from OY728151.1 coordinate 169,352,393, forward strand.
AGGATATCCCTAAAAGTTATAATATAAAATTCAATCCTAAGGTAGGTTTAGTATCCCTTACCTGGTTATTCATGAGTTCTGTGTCATGAACCACATCGTGATCATTTGAAAAAAGGGAAAATTTATTTATTTATTATCATTTGTGGTGTTTAAGGAATGAAATGATATTTTTTCCAACCAATAGATCTTATATAATTAATATAAACACTCTATTGCTCATGTAGTAGTGTTTTAACCATATGGTAGAATATTGGTGGTATTTCATGTCATTTAAATTTTGGTCGAGTATTTAATATTTATTTATTAAATATTATTTCTTCATTCATGTCCTTTCAGTGATATATTATATTCATAAAATCATATTGGAATTATGAATTCTAAATTGTTTCCAAAAATGGTTTTTTCTTAGGAAATTTATTACCATGATTTGGTCATCAGTTCATGGCCAACATTTTTTTATTTTTCTATTTTTATTTTACCCTTTTTCTATTCCTCTTACTCCCCTTTACCTTACTACCTTTATTTGGGGTTCAAAGCTATTTGTTCTCTATAGCTGGGATATAGGGGAGAGAAGTGGAGTTATATGCGTAGAGGGATGGAGGATGATGCACTGTCACAAATCACAAGAGGGGAATGATCGTCATGTGGAATCTGTCAGTGGAATAACTAACAAATGATTCAGACTTTTCCATATAGAAGTTGGTTATTTTATTTTTTTATCATAAAATCATTATTTGTTAATATTTTAAATATATATATTTTTTGTTTTTGATGACCTATAGATGGTCGATATGGGGTTTTTTGGGTAATGTTAGTGGTTTTGTGATGTTTTTAGGTGTTTCCCATTTTTTAATCTGGATCACCCGACATGCAATAATATGAATTTATATGTGGTTTTGTTTCTATTTGGGGGAGTTAATTTTTTTTTATTAAAGGACATTAACATAAGTACATGAAGTGTGTCATCACATATTAATGTGTCCATGTACTATTGAATGTGGATTTTTTGTGGCTACACTCCATTTACCAATAGTACATGTTGTGTAGTGGTACATTGCAATATAGACATATACATGGGAAGACAATGGTTTTGTAGCAACACAACCCCTACTTAGATTTCAAGTTATGTATTAGTACATGGATATATGGATTTGTGGATTTGATGATACATAACATGAGGGGGACATGGCCATATAATAGTGCATGGGTAGAACTAATGTTTTCATAGTCCATGAACTAGAACACATGAAGACCCTATCTGTGACCTATCCATGTATAAGTACATGTATTGGTGCATTATTTAGAGTACACATTGAATTCTATGAATTTTAAATGGTGTACTCTTTTAACAATGGGTTTTGGGTGACAACCTGTCCTAGAGTTTGAATGGTACTTTTTATTAGTCTGTTATGTGATTTAATCCATAAGGATCACATTGGTACGGTATTTTCATTATGTAATGTGCATATAGATTTAGTTTTTTAATCTACTATGGTGTGAAGTAGATTATACTAGGTTAGGTAATTAATATTGTTTTTCATAGGAGAGTCAATTTTGTTTTTGTTAATGGCGATCTGAGCTCAGTACGGTCTGAGGATATCACATAAAATAAACAAATCATAGAAATTAAAACTAAAAGTGTACCACAATCAAATCAATTGACACTAATATGTTTAACATCAACCATAACCTTCTATATCACATTGTACCTATAGATCATATACACATTCTTATAAAATACATTGGAGTTTCAATCATCAAATTTTGGGTGATATCACTGTGATATTTTGAGAAATACGATGTCCCCACAATCATCATAATGACATTCATTTAATGAAACGATATGAGGTTGATATGATCACATAGATTGGGGTAATCTATCTCTATAATTGGGGAGATGATATTGAGGCCTATAAAAAATAATAGTTAATTGTATTTATGTGATATCCTCTCACCTCTTATATATATTCCATGCTCAAATTCCTAGAAATGGTTCTCTTACACATATATATTTAACATCCACTAAATAATAAATAAATAATTAATTAAGATAAAATAAATTCCATCAAAAATATTGTCTATATTTTATTATATACCTTGGATATATATTATATATATTAAATTATTAAAATGAGTAATTTAACTTGATTAACAATTCCTACTAATGTTAAATTAACATTTAATATTAAAATAATATTACTTCCTATACTATTTTTCATGTACTCACTAGAAATTTTTTTAATAATTTTAGTAATACAATTCAGCCCATTATATTGGACTCAAATAATAATGGATTTATTTATTCATCAATGAGTGATGAATTGGAAAAATATTCACCCTTGAGTTGGTTCCACCATGTCAAGTATACTCATTCATCAGAATTTGGTAGATTCTTCAATGTGCTATTATGTGTGACACTCAAAAACATTATCTGGATAATAATGAATATTTTTCGTAGAACAATAGTAGAGTATAGAATCACATCAAGGGACCTAAATAGGTATGTAATAGTCATTAAAATGATAGATAACCAATGAACAAATAATATGTAATTTAATATCCTTACCATTAAATATCTCATAAAACATGATGCACACTTATGTCATCATCCTCCTTTATTTATTTATTTATTTATTGTTATAAATCTATGTATTTACCTTTAAATTCATTGTACAAGGGTTTATGAATGTACTAACATCATGATTAATCATCCACAAGATATATTACATCTACAAATGAGATATGAATAATTATATTATGCCTATTCAACAAAGGCCATATCACAAATGAAGCACACAATTTTTTTTACCTAAGTGTAATTTCATTATCATGATTTTCCCTTGCATAATACTTCACAATCAAATGGAACATGTGGATAATGATCTTAATTCAAAAGGCCAAAACAAATTCACATATTTTGGTAAAACAAAATGCACCTAAAACATGTTGTGTTTCTAATGGTGGAATTGTCTTCATGATCTACCTAACAAAGATCACCAAGTGCACTCTTCATGGGAATAAGTCTTAATGCTTATGAGATCCATCACCAGAAATACAGATATCAAATATGTCAAATTGGTATTATATATCATGATCATAAGAAATATGTTTATAATTAATGTTATAGAATCTCTATGTTCACATAATATCCTGAGATATTTTATAACCATTTGTCACATCAATTAATATTAATATATTACCATTTAAATAGTTGATGTAGAAATATCTACACTATACTGGTAAGAATACATCAAGAATATCAAACTATATATATGAAATTATAATAAAAAAGTATTGTATAGTTGGGTCTAAGGAATCAACTATTATAACCCCATCACATGCACTAGAGCGGACATGTTAACCATTGTTGTTAACTCTCACATGATTAATATCATGTTTCTGAAATGTCATGAATTTAGTCGTTGTGTCTTCTGCCCAAATGGCTTCAAGGCCTTCATTTTTATTGATTTTTGATAACCCCCCTTTAAATAGATGAGGGGTAACCCTTACAAGGCCCGTAGGCTGATAGATTACATGGCTCATAAGCTTAGAAGATTACATGACCTGATGGTCTTTTGGAATTCAACTAGACTATCTACAAGTAACTTCCCTCCCCAGCATCTGCATCCTAATAGTATTTCTCCAGCTTCACATGGCCGTCTGGCTAGGTTTCCTGTCCAAGAACAGGATGGTCCCGATGGCATACCCATACCCTCTCATTTTGAAAAATCTATTTGGTTCTGCTCTGGTGAGTACACCTACTCTGAATCCTCTTCTGGGGTTTCTCCTTTTTGTAGTGTGTCTCGGGAAACTACATGTGGCCTGAAGGCCATAAAGGTGGCCCAAAAGCTATACTGAACAGATTGCCTGGGTGGCCCGAAATCCTTAATGAGTCGAAGCCCAAATCGGTGGCCCAAGATGAATAGTTCCAGCTATTACTGTACAGAACAATACATTCTACATTAACTGATATAATGCCTGCTCTAGTACCCACACAGTGTATAGTTCTGCTATAGTACCGCACAGTTTATAGTACTACTACAGTATCGCACAATTTACAGTTTACTATTGTACCTGCTACAGTACTTGCTAATGTACCTCAGAAATATTCCTCTACCTAGTTTTGAACCTGGGTCTTGTGGATGCACTTAAGGATACCTCACCAATTCGGATGAGGCTCATGTGCTAATCATTGTTTCTTCTGTGCCTCTACAATGTGGGTATTCTGATATATGTGACCTCACCTCCGTGCGGAATACTCCTCAAGAGATGTAATCTTGGAGTGTAGTAGTTTTTATCAATAATTAAACAAGAGTTCTTATGTAGTAATAGTATAATAATTTATAATATGTTAATATTTTACATACTAGGGGTGATTAGTATAAGTAGAAGAAATAATAGTGTACATTACAATACTTATTAGCTAGCCGATAAGTTAAAAAAACTCGATATTTGTAGAAATGTCTACCACCATCTCAAATGAGGTTTTTGCCCTCATTTACATAGCATAACATTGATAATAAAAATTTTTTTATCTAAAGGAAGACTAGTTTGTGTCCCCATGAAACGACAATCATTTTCTCTCCACATACTAGGTATATATCCATTGAACTTTCTCTGATGTTTACTTGGATAGATATGACTACATTCATTACATTTATCATAGATATAACTGATATTTTCATATCACAATGTTTATTTATGAAATATCATTTCCTATACATATCATTGTATGTTCGATTGATCGATTAGATAAGCATAGAGCACTCAACTCGTAACTTTATTATCCTCTAGTGTTTATGCATGTGTTCTTATAGTGATTTATAACATGCGACACAGGTATCAATTCTTTCTCGAACTATTCCAACTTTTATTGTATAATTCCTCTTCAAAATATATATGAATGACCAGGTCTATGAAAAAGTTAGATTTACCTCAGTAGATCTTATTCCCCTAAAAATTGGTTTCCAATTTATGTAAATTTATGTGGTGTTACTTTTATTATATTCTTATCTATCTGTAAGTCAAATAATTGTTTTTTATATTTCACAAAAATATTTCTCATGAAAACTATTCCACCCTCACCAGTCTTTGGTAGAATCATGGATAATATTAAATCCAATGAAATTTTCAATGATTTTTTCTCTTAAATTAATCCTGATGCACATTTGAGTAACATTCTCACCTTATTACAATTTTATAATTTCATCAACACTTTCAGTTTGTTTGATATTGAAACATTCCATTATTTGTTGTCCTGAAATCCAATTCTAAATAAAACGATCATAAATATTCGATATAAAAATTATAATTAATATGGATTTAGGCATACTGTCTTTGTATAGTCAATCAAGTATTATTATTACCATGATTGTACCACCCATGTATTTTATCACACAAATAAACACCATATAATTCAAAATAATAATCCCCTATACATTGATACATTGAATCAATTGTTGAATTTTAATCGATCTCATTAATTTTAGAAAATTTCCATATAATTCCTACTTGTTGGAATTATAATTCTTAATGAATAATATTTCACCAACCATGGAGAATATAAAAACATCACTATGTTTTTATCTATCCTATAAAGTTTATGTCTCTATAACATTCATCTTACGCACCTCTTATGGAACTTGTTCCTATACTAGATATTAGTACATCTCAGATAATGATTAAATCCATGTCAATGTTGATCCCACTATCTCAAATAGGGATATAAACCTTTTATAAAGTTATAGTCCACAATATGTCTATCTCTTTTCTATCATAGGGTTTCTATATTATCCTTATCACATTATAAGATACCTATTTATATGAAAATTGTGTTTTTCTTTATGAATGTTTTTTTATATCCTAACAGACACATTGCATAAAAACACATGTTCTTATGGAATAATTGATTTCTATAATACTAAATGTCTTATGAGATCCATAATTCAGGACTTTTGGTATAGGTTTATGGGACGAAATTGTAATTTCCAATGCATATCTTGAAAAATAATTGATAAATTTCCAATGGATATATATATATATATCAATATTCATTCGGCTTTATCATGTATCATAACATTGATGTATCGGAGGAATTGTGAATTTAAGAATTTTTTCACACTATATTTTGTTAACCAATGTTAAAATTTTTTTCCTCGTCATTTATTATACTTATTATCATCATTGATATGGCGTGGATAAAGTAATGTTCATTTTCAAATTACTCCTTGCAAGATTCTAAAGATCAGTGAATAGATGATCATGTTATTCTTCAGCATGTAGGCTCGATGAAACCCATATCATCTAACCATGCATATAAATTCCTTCACTTTATAATTCTGTAAAGGAATATTCTGAAATATATCAATATACCAATAACGTAACATAGGAATAGTTCATTCCCTCTAGCTAAATGTATTCTTAAATCATTGTGGCGTAAAAAATTTTCGAAACGTATCGACGTCTAAACTTAAAAAGATTATTCATTGATAATAAATAATATTTACATCCATTGAGTCTAAAACAAATATAGGAATATCCTCAGGTCGCACTTTTAATTTGAAAATACAAATTATAATATTTCCACAATTGGGTATATTAGTTATATATTTTATATTAATCATGAATTTCTTATGATTCGAGTATCACAAAACTAATGGTTACGTAATAAAAACCAAGAACAATAATAATTCAGGAACGTGAATAATGGGTCCTTATTTCCAAAGGACACATGAGATAACTTTTTCAGTTATAGTCAATAAAATTTGTTCTTGAATCATTCACGTAGGAATTGGATGTTTTCCAGTTCTCACTACTTTCATTCGAAGCAACAATTATCGAATTCTTGTATAACAATCCTTACTTCTCGTATTGGTTCTAAACATATGCGATTACTATATTAAAAATACATATATTTTATAGTAATATTTTTTTCACTACCCATGGACTATAATAGAAGAAATATTTATTATTTATGAATAATTCTACATAATAAGAGATTACTTTTTTATTCGATAGAGTTTGTTGCATGTAATTTTATATTGATTTATTTCATGATATACAACGAAAATAACCTCTTGATTGACTTCTCTTTCATTGAATGAAATTGTAAAGGATCAATTTAAAACATGCTTATAAAAAGACATTATATATTTTATTTTAATAGGCACACCATAAAAATTAACTAGTGTACTTTCATTAAATTGTTATATCATGGTGAACATTTACTAAATGGTTACACTGTGTTTTTTATATAGTTTGTTTTTGAAATCATAACAAAACTAGATGGAATGGGTGGAACTGATATGATAAAATGATCTAATTAATGATGGTGATCCATATTACTATTTACAAATATCCAATGTAAAATCTGCAATTCATATATTTCTTCCCATTCTCCATGAATGATTATTGGATATGAGATGACATGTTATATCATACATAACCTGATGTGGTATCCAAAAATTAAAATTAATGTTTACGAAATAATTATGTAAAATCCATAATATGAATCATGCAAGAGTCTCTAATAATCCTTTTTACAACCCAACTTCTTGAGGTGGCTTAACAGTTATTTGGGAAACCCTAACAATGAATTTATGATAAGATAGAAATGTGCACAACCATCAGTTCAAATCATTGGAAACACATGAAAGATTTAAAATAGACATTTTCAATTTAATATTACAATGTTTATTTTTGTTACATTTAATTTTCCAAAAAAAATATATAATATTGATACTTTTTTATTGACTAGATATTTAGAAATTATTGATTCATAAATTTAATCATTAAATGACTTTATATAATTTATACAACTCTAGAAACCGTATATACTAGAATAGAAATGCTCTATCAGTTGTGTATTCTAGAGGATCAGATCCTTTAACCTCATCTCATAGTTTACAAGATATATCAACACCTCTACTTAGAGAGTTCCAGGATGGGATGTGACGGCTTAACCATATTAACTCTTGTCTCCATGATCTATTGATTGATGTCACAACTGTTAAAATAAAAAATATATCAAATCAATGATTTCACCAAAATTTGTATCAAGATATATTTTAATGCTAATTTTCATCCAACCTAAGTAAATTCAACTCATCACTCTAATAATAAATCTTTGGTAGTAACATGCACCCTCAAATTTGGTTGATGAGCACCCGGAACACCATGTTTTGTTAATATTCGAATGTAAAAAGGTGTTTTGTGACATACTTTTCCATGAGGGGTTTATTATATTTATATTTACGAATATAATACATTTATATTAGTCTTTTCCATTCTAGGTTGTCACACTCACGATATATAATTAATCAAGAAACATTAATCTCTTCTAAATTCATTTTTTCTTCTTCATTATTTTATGTGTTTCTCGGAGTGGTGAAAATGAATAAAATAATAAAAAATGAATGATTTTATTTTTAACACCAGAATGGTACTAAGAAACTAATATGGTTTATCTATTTAAACATAATGTACAAATTAGGATGAAGAGAAATTATACCAGAGTCATATCTTGACTTGTGATTCATCTCATCCCCATACCATTTAAAATTCTCTTCTATAATTTATTTTTTGTGGTTTTGTCAGCATTTTTCACCATCCTCAACATAGTACAAAAATAATTTCTTTTATCTGTGGGGATCTTGAGAGTACAAAATACAGACTAATAAATTGGACACTCAGTCCCTTAAACATATTGATTGAATATAGGATAATGTAAAATCCTTTATATTTACATGAAATCATCATACACAAATAAATAAATAAAATAGACAAAAACAAGGTGGGTCAATTTCTCAAGATCACTTTTAAGGTAATATAAAATGATGATGAAAATTAAATTACTATTATTTATGTATGATGGAAATATTTGAATTAAAATATTTAATTAAATTCAAAAACATTATTTCTATTAGTTCCCTGTATTAATTTAATATTAATTTGAATAGTAAAATTAATTTACTAATTGAATATAATATATAAAATTACATTAATTTGTTGTATAAAAATAAAATAGTTTTTAAAGAATAAATTAATTTAATACGAAATTAATGGAATATAAAAATTAAATTACTTGACATAATTAAATTCAAGTATATAAAATAACTCGATCCACGAACCCAGTAGAGGGCCATTGTGGCTTGTGAAGAACCCTCGCACGTTAGTATTGGGCTATACAGACCCAGTGTAGGGGTGTTCTAGGTCTGAAAGGACAGCCTTTCCACTTCAAGGTCGGACATAACATCCCATGTCTATCTAGGACCATACCAGGTGGGGAGAACCCAATTTTAACATTCTATAAGACCCAGAAAGATGAAACTAGGAAAATAGAAAGTAGTTGAGGGTTACTAGATGTTTTAAACAAACTAGAACCATTTAGATAGAAATTACTAATGTATATCAAGGTGGTGAGATTGTTGGATTTCTATGGGATCAGGTAGAGGGTTTGGTTGTTGCATGAGATGAGGGTGGTATCAGTGTTGGTGATGCAAGACGACATGCTCACGGGGTCAGACATGTTGAAACTGGAAGTCATGGTTAAGGGAGTCTATGATAATGATGAGTTGTGTGACTCTAGGGTAGTGATGGATAGATCCATGTTGGTATGAATCCCTAATTCAGCTACGATTTAGTGTGATGGTGAGTAGGCCTCTAAGTGGAATTGGGGCAACACATCCTCTAGTGTTGGTGGGGGCCATTCTAGATATAAGTGATCAGGGTCATCCCCTAGGAGAGATTTCAAGAGGTTCTATGACCCTAATATGATGAGGATGGAGGTAGAGAGTCCATGCACTTGAAAATATAAGAGTATAGACTAGCTTCCTCACTATGCATGGGTGACATGTGTGGTGGATACCAAATCTAGCCCTTTGGAATAAGAGGGGTGGCACAACCAGGAAAGATAAGCCTTATGTGGGGGTTTCAGGTAATGAGGAGAACCATCTATGATTTTTATGATGACAGACATTGATGTCTAGTAGGGAGGAGGATGCCACGAGGTTTGCTTTCGATGGAAGAGTAGGGAGAAAGTGTGGTTGGATTACTATTTTAACCCATTTGAAAAACATTATTTTTAATATTTAAACATCATTTGAAAATTAGAAAAGAAACCACCCATTGAGTTTTTAAGTAATATCATGATTTTTTTTATTCAAAGAAAAAAATTGGGTTTTAATAAATATAACTACTATAAAATTTTTAATTTTTAATTATTAAATATTAGAATTTTTATAATAACAATGAACTAAAAAAATACCATAAAAACTATTCCGGTAGTTAGAATTACAATTCCAGTCCCTGGTGTTCATGTATTTACAAGAAACCACTTGAAATCATGTATTACAAAATATATAATAATATATGATCATTATATTTATATTCCCTTAGACAAAAAATTGTTCAGTATTTTATTTATATTCTCATATGATATATAAATGAACTCGGTTCAAATCATGTTCACAACAATTATTAATTAAATTAAACCACCTACATAGTTTCAAGAAAATTATTTGTTATTAGGTATAAAAAAATCAACCACTCAATATAATACCAATTTAAGGTACCAAGGAATGAATTGGAATATGGTCGGATGGGGATTCAGATTTTTCTATCAATATAGTGATTGAACATGTCATCTCTAGTTATTTGAGCCCTAGTACGGTCTGAGGATCTCAAATTAAATAAATATAGAATTGAAAATAAAACTATATGTGTACCAAATAAAAATAGAAAGGATTCTCATCTGTGATTCATTGATAATGATCATTTTTAGAAGGATCAATAGAAGAATACCTCTATATTATATAGACAATCATAAAAAATCTACAGAGGCATCAATCGTGGAATTTTGGGAGCTAGCGCGGTGATCCAATGATACCTTCAATTCCATAATGATCACTGCATCAATGTTTCCTTGATGCAAAGAGATGATCTTGATCTAATAACTTAGGTCAAGAGCTTCTCTCTCTTGGAAATTGTTGTGGAGAGAGAGTCTTTGAAAAGCTCAATGTTACTAGTAATTATGTGAGAGCCTCTCACCTCATATATATATTGGAAACTCAAATACTCGGAAAGGATTCTACTACCCATGTATATTTAATGTCCACTAAATAGGTATTAAATAAATAATTTCCAAAAATTAATCTAAATCATAAATATTCTAAATATGTTATCCCTTACTTATAATATATATATATATATACTATTATATGATAAATCTGAATCATTTAAATATACACATAATAATAGCTAATATTAAATGAAAATTTAATATTAAAATAATATTTGTTTGTATAATAATTTACCTATATTCAGTGTAATATTTTTAATTTATTAATAAATAAATTATACCCAATCACTATATACGTGAAGGATAATGAATATATATATTCATTGGTAATAATTTACATAAAAAACACTCATCCTCGAGGTGGGACATTCCATGTTTAATATACATGTTGTACTCTTCATGTTTTAAACATGTATTAATGATCAGAAATTCTGTAAATCCTCTCAATCATAAAAATTCGTAATATCCTGTAAATCTTGTTAATCATATTTAATCTCTCTCAAATCTTGTTTAGTAGTGATGGTTTTATTTATGCTTTAAATAAAACTCCACTAAATTCTTTTTTATCCTAAATCATGTTTCATTATGTAAAGTATATTTTATTTGTTCTATAATGATTTATTTTATGAATGATTAAGTTTAATTCATTCAGTGAATATTACAACATAAGATTGTATATTGATATTAGGCTAGGGCTGAGATGTCGAGAGTCTCCCACCAGTTCTAGTTTTCCAGAAGTCGACCAAGACATTGTAACCCAGACACCATAACCCAAACACCGCAACCCTGACACGGTAACCCTGACAATGTAACTCAGGCTTCGTAACCCATCCACTGTAACCCAAACAGCATAACCCATGTATCTTAACCCAGACACCATAACCCATACACTGTAACACAAAGAACGTGGCACATACATCCTGACCGGTTCCAAATCTCATGATGTTTGTGACACTATTTTCATGGTACCATCACCAAGACACCATTCAATGTTTGACAAGTACCAAACATTGTGATTCTAATACAACATCTGTGCTAATTGTTCCTGATATCAGTGAAACTATTCCATCATGATTTTATTTCTTCTTAAAGGCAACGAATAATACACCATTTTGTGGTGACACAATTTCCCAATGATACCATATCTGGATAGACTGTGACATTATTCTTTAATTATTTTTGAGATTTACAATTTAATTTCAGATGGTATTATTTTTGTCATTTAAATGAATTAATAGAATTAATATTTATTTGTAGACATATCTCCTAATGTTTCATTTTATGAGGTTTAAAATACATGAATCATGTAAGCTCCAACACCTACACCCCAAAAAAGGAAAGTGTGGTACTAGAGCAATAGCGAGACAAGAAGTAGAGCAACAGATGTGAGATAATTTTTTAAAAAGATAACATATACATAAAAATACTAAAGAAAACATGAGGAACTCTCAATTCTAGGGGATATAATACTTTAGATCCATGCCAAAAACATCTTTGTAGTACACCCTTCATTAATAAAATGAACTAGGAAACTTACACCTTCGAACTTGTAGACTTTTGATACTTTGTTTTTTTTTACAAGAGGGCTCGATACCTGCATCTGCTTCAACCTACAAGTCCAGAGTTGCATAGAATGACACTCAGATCACTTATAACATTTTTTAATTATCTTTTCTCGGTTTTTTGTTATCATTTTTAGCTTTCGAGCAGTGTGTGTATGTTTGTATTAAAACACACATTGTCTCCCATACTAAACTGAAGGATAAAATATATCCTTCCTCTAATATCGTTTTACATTTTTTTACTCCCATAGATAAGTGTGGAATTGTTATTGTGTGACGAGGTAGTTTTTACCCATGAAGAACAATGGAAGAGTTCTTGTGTGTTAGACAGTCTAGTGCACTGTTGTTTACCCCGAATCAGGGTGTGGATCATGTTTATTAATATAAAATACTTAGTGGAAGGTGATCACCAAGTGGAGTGGATTAGGTCTCAACTTGAGACTAAACAACTTGTTTTATCTACTGTGTTATTTATTTTATTTTTTCTCTAATTTTCTATATATTTTAGAAAACACTATATTTTAATTTGATAGTTAGTATTGGATATAAGTTATAATTGTTTATCATTATTAGTATAGCATCAAATGTATAATCAATAATTCATATTGATAATAATTAGAATTAATCAGTATTTTAAGAGGTTATTTGAATAGTAAAAAATTTATAACTGCATTACCTTGATTAACTGGGTTGTTTTCATTTTTATTTGGGAAGCATTTAAATAAAACCATTCAACAAAAATTATAAATTGATACTCAATTCACCCCCTCTTGAGATATCTACTCCTCCCAATATTTGTTATCAAAGGATTTTTAATTCTTGTTAACACTATGTTTTTTGAAATTTGTTCAACTATGATTTTAGTAGTACTTTAAAAGATCTGTAAATTTATGTTAATTCTAAATTTCTATCCCTTTAAATTTATTTCATTATTATGGATAATATACTGGAAGGAGATGAAACAAATAGGCCACCATTTTTTAATGGAACTGATTATGCCCAATATAAAATTAAAGTGACAATGAATTTAGAAAGTATAGTCTTTGAAATTTGGTCTTCAATTCATGATGAGTATAAAATTCCTTATATTGATAGAATTATATAGGATGAACCAACCAATAATTCATATAATAACATTTGGAAATCCATTAATGCATTATATTTATCTTTAATAAATGAGGAATTTAACAGAATATCTTCATGTAAAACTACCAATCAAATTTGGGATACATTTTCTATTTCACATTAAAGAACTTCTATTTTGATACAAATAAGAAATAATACTTATTCTATTAAATATGTAAACATTAAAATGATGACTGGGGAGCCTATTTCTGCCATGTATCTCAGGTTCCACTAAATTGTCAACACATTGATTTATTGTCGAATAGAACTTACTCATAAATAAAAAATCATGAGGATTCTTAGATGACTATATAATTTATGGAGAGGAACCTCTTTCTCTATTTGATAGTCATGTGACATAAGAAAATTTACTTTCAAATAACTCATTCTGAAACTAATGATGTATAAAGTAGAGTTGAATGTCAGCAATGAAGAGGAGGGTGAACCCCAAAAAAAATTGTGGAATTCAAGACCACCACCAATAAACACAAAGAAAAGAAGAAACTGTATATATCTGTAGAAAGTTCTAGTAGTGAAAAATCATCACCTGATAGTGATGAAGAGATGACTCAATTAGCCAAAATTATTACTAAATGTACAAAAGGTATAAATATTTCATAATTACAAACATTAATTGAAGATATGATAAAAAAGGAACCTATAATAAATATTGGAAAATAAAGAGATTGTATGTTATGAATGTAACCGAATAGGACATGTAAAGGCTGACTATCCCAAGATATAGTACAAAAAGAAATAAGAGGAAAAAGATAGATATTATAAAAATGAAATGAAATAAACATGGAGTGCTTAAGTGGATAGTTCAAGTGAATCAGAATATTCACAGGATGAACATGCTAATAAATCCATTATGTGTTTTCTAACAAACACATCGGAGGTAACCCTAGAATATCATGTCAAAATTCCTATTATTCTGTAAATGAAATTGATTCTGATAATTTTTATAAATAATAAATTTTGGAGTATTTTAATGTCCTTGAAGAGACATGTAACTAACTAAAAGAAAAATACATGTCTTTAGAGAAACAATGTGCTCAAACGTCAATTGTTAAATATTATCTTAATGTATAAAGAGAGAGAAATGTTAAATTAAACAAGGAAAACAATAAATTAATTCTACTTATGGAGAAATTGAAAAAGGTACGTTAAAGGATTAATAATGGTAAAGATACATTTGTACAAATGCTAGGTAAACACATTGCCACTAGATACACTACCAGTATTGGTTATTAACCTGGTAAAAGGAATTTTGGAAGAACCATTTTTTTTCTAATTCTCGATCATACAGAATTACTCCTAGCTCAATGAAAAATTCTCTTAATTAAAACTATGATACACCCTATTATATTTCAATATTTTATAGAATAAATAATATTTATTTTTCATGTAATTTTCATAATGCTTATAGGAAAAATATAAGACAAATGTGGGTTCCTAAAGCACTGGTTATTAATATCACTGGACGCAAACAAATAAGGATACCAATGTATTTTTTATTGGAATATTTGTAGGATAATTGTTTAAAGAGATCCTGTAAAAGTATATGGAAATTGGAAGTGGGTGTTCAAGACACATGAAGGGAGACTATTCAAGCTTCAAGAACATAAAAAAAATGATGGAGGACATGTAGCTTTTGTTGACAATTCCAAGGGAAAAATCATTTTCCATGGCCAAATTGGTAACTCTAACTCAGTTTGAATTTCCAAAGTACATTTTGTTGATGGACTGAAATATAATCTGCTTAGTATTTCACAACTATGTGATGATATATTTCATGTTAAATTCAAAAATAATTCTGTAAATGTTATTTAATTATGAAAATGAATTAGTATTTTCTACATTGATAAATGAAAATTTATACTATGTTAACATATATTCATGTGTTTCTCAAAATAAATCATGTTTATGTGTATTTTACAAGGAGTCTTGGAATTGTCAAGGAATAATATGACACTGCAATATTCAATCTCTTAGAAAGATAACTAGAAAATGTTTAGTGAAATATCTACAAAAACATGAGTTTCAAAATGATAAAGTGTGTAATCATTGTCAAAAAGAAAGGAAACCACAAATTTCCACCAACCCAAAGAATGATTTTTCAACTTCTAATCCTCTCAAGTTGGTTCACATGGATTTTTGTGGACCTTCTAAAGTTCTGCTATAAATGGGAAGAAATATGTTTATGTTCTTTTAGATGAATTTTTAAGATATACATGGACCTTTTTGGCACCCAAATGTGAATCATTCTCTCCATTTACAAAATAAACTAAAACTGTAAAATGTATTCATGGAATTAGAATTGAACCAATATGATGTGATCATGTCCGTGAGTTTGAAAATCAATAGTTTTAATCATTACTCTCATAAAAATCCATATAATCATAATTTCGCGCCAACTAGAATACCTTAACAAAATAGACATGTAGAAAGAAGAAATATGACCTTGAATGATATTTCTAGAACCCTTCTCAATCAATATGACATACTTATTTATTTTTTGGCACAATCTGTAAATACAAGATGTTATATTATTAATAGAGTATTGATTAAACCCATTCTTAAAATAACTTAATATTATTTATGGAGTAATAGAGAACCCAATGTAAGCTACTTCAATGTTTTTGGATATAATGTCTATATCCATAATACTATGGAAAATCTGGATAGGTTTTCATCCAAGAGTGAGGAAGGAATCATTATAGGATATTAAATCTCTAGAAAATCCTATAGAGTTTTTATCAAAAGAACTAAATGTTTGGAAGAATCTGTCCATGTCATGTTTGAGGAGATGGATCTACACATTCCTATGAAATCTCTAGAGAATCTTGAGGATGATATGTCAAATTTGGAAATCAATTCTAAATCCTCTAACCAACCTCTAGAGAAATTTGTGAAAAGTACTAGTTCTATAAGTTATCCATATTCAAGTCTTAATGAACCCAAACTTGTTGAAGAACATGAAATCAATATCCAATATTTTTCTATAGCTATTAAAATCTTTAAGAACCATCCTTTAGATATTGTTGTAGTAGATTTATATGTAGGAACTAAATCTAGAGATTCTCTTAGAAATTAGGTTGAACATCTTGTTTTCTTGTCACTACATGAACCTAAATATATTAATGATGCTATCAATGATGAAATTTTGGTGATGGCTAGGTAAGAATAGCATAATCAGTTTGAAAGGAATGAAGTTTTGAAACTTGTTTACAAAACCCAATACATATTTATTACAGGAACTAAGTGGGTGTTTAAAAATAAAGTATATGATTCTGGTAATATAGTTAGAAACACTGATAGATTGGTTGAACAATGCTATAGTCAAAAAGAAGCAATTGACTATGAGGATACCTTTCCAGCAGTATCTAAACTTGAATCCATCAAAATCATGTTTTCTTGGGATGAAAATGTAAATTTCAAACTATATGAAATGGATTTCAAGAGTGCATTCCAGAAAGTGTATATTTCTATGGAAATATTTGTTGAACAACCCCATGGTTTCACAAATCCTCACATCCCAAATCATTTTTTGAAATTATCAAAAGATTTGTATGATTTAAAACAAGATCCAAGAACATCGTATGATAGACTATGTACTTTTCTTATTTATAAGGGTACTAAACATTGTATAGTTGATCCTATCCCTTTTTATAAAAGGAATTTCCATTTATTTTTTAGTAGTTCTAATTTATGTAGATGATATTATTTTTGGATTTTCATTTTTTTTTTCTGTATTGCATTTTCTAAAATGATGAAAAATGATTTTGAATTGATTTTAATGGGCGAACTAAAATCATATCTTCGATTTCAAATAATTCAAAATTCATATGGTATTATTTTAAATCTATGAAAATATAGTAAATATCATATAAAACATTTTGGATCGGATTGAACTAAATTTAGTGATACTCCAATAAGTACTACTTCTAAGTTGGATCTGAATGAAGATAGAAAATCTGTTGATCAGACCACTTACAGAGGAATGATTGGAAGCTTAATCTACATAACTGCAAGCCATCCTGACATTATGTTTATTGTATGTATGTGAGCTCATTTGAAGAAATCCCAAAGGAATCTAATTTAAATGTTTTTAAATGAATTTTCAAATATCTCAAACATACACCCAATCCATGAATATTATTTCCAAGAGGAAAATCATTTGAGTTAGTTAGTTATTATTATTCTGGTTTTGGTGGTTGTAAGTTAGATAAAAAATCACCTATAGAACATGTTAATTTTTAATAAATTCATTATTATCATTGTGTAGTAAGAAAAAAAACTCTATTGCATTATCTACTACCGAAAATGAATACAAAGAAACTGGTAGTTGTTGTGCACAAAATTTGAGGATGAAACACACATTACTAGATTATGGATATAAAATCAAACATTAACCTATAAATTATGGAAATACAAGTTTTATTAACATATCAAAAAATCTTTTTTCACACTACAGTACAAAACAGATTGATGTGTGACGTCACATTTTGAGATACCAATATCTAAAAGTTGACATCACTTTGGAATTCATTGGAACTAAATATCAACATACTAATATATTAACCAAAAAATTAAATTCTAAAAGTATAGATTACATCATACATGAATTAGGAACGATAAATCTCAAATGCAAAATATACAGTATTCAAAGCATATTGTTTCACAGCATTTTGTTTCATGGTTTACAGTTTTATAGTTCACGGTCCTAGAGATATGTTCTCACTCTCAACGTTCTATGGATAACTATCTTAAAGTAACTATTTCACAGTTTATGGTATCACAGTCACTGTTTCTCAATTACTCTCTTGCACATGCTGTCTCAAATAATATGGTAGCACCATGTGGAGAAACACAGTAAAGATGACACCGTGAGAACGTATTCTTCTCTCACCATGATAAATTGTTCTTGTGTCAGTGTAATCACACATTTTCTTACTCTTTTTATTTTATTAACCATATCATTGTGTTGGTAATTTTATTATATTCATCATGCACTTTTTATTTTGGGATTATTTAAATCTTTAAACGGTAAAAACCATCTGTATTTCACTATTTTCTTCACTCGATCTCTCTTTTCTCAAAATAATAACACTTATATCTCAAAATGTAAGACCTCCTTCATACCACTCTCACATTCCCTTGTACCCTCGTTGAATCCATAGGATAACGTTCCCATATTCATCAATCGCATAGAAGTGCATATCTAAGATGAACAAGAAAAGAGAGCCAAAGGTAACTCGAAATGGACCATTGAATTGGAATCATGTTGATATAATAATGGTACCATAAAATGAAATTAACCATTAGTGGATGATGTCTAGTAAGTCAGTAGTTATGAAAGTGATGAATGAATGGAAGGATGGAATCGTTCAAAAAAGTGAAAATTCTAGTTTATCCAAAGCATATTTCTATGTTATATTAGTTGGTTTAGTTTTCATTCAATGGTGATGATTGTTTTATTGTGAGGAGTTGGATAAATGGCCAATTATTGCCTTTTCATTGGGTTTATGGGAAGCATGCCTAGGGATCCCCATGAATGAATTTTTGATGAATATCAGAGAGTTCCTCCACCTCATAGTGATATTTTTGTTTTAGAATACGTCTTAGGAAGCTTTACTGGCGATAAAAGGAAGAGAATAGCTATTGATGTGGAATTGGATGGTCAAACCATATTGCGGTTTATGTTTTTCCAGAATCTGATTAGTGCAAGAAATGGATATTTTTCTACACACAAATATCAGGATGTATTTTTTATAAATCTTATTAAGAATATGCACAAGATTAACCTGTGCATGTATGTTATACATCATATGTGGGAGATTATTAAGACAAAATCAATGTATAACTAAATGTTCTTTATCAGTTTAATCACGACTATGATGTATGCTAATGGAATGGATACACCGAATAAAGAATTCAACAAAGGCTATGAATTCTGTATCTCAATGGTTATAGTAAAAAATAATAATATTTGTTGTAATCCATAGAAATTGGCTTGGGTAGAAGATAATGAATGTTTATATTAAATGTTTAATCTGGTTGAGAAACCTTCAAGACCTAAGAACATATCTTATCCTAGTTTGGAAACAAATGAAATTATTGACTATTCTGTTGATGTAAATGAAGAGGCTGTTTTGGAAACTCTAAAATAAATTATCTACGATAAGGAAGAGATTTGACATATCCCCCAAGACATAGTTAATGAGGAATCACATGTTACTGAAAAATAATTGATTTGGAATAAGATCCTTATTTTGGAAGATAATTTTTTGTTAATGTAAGATAAAAGGTTGTTCCTGAGGAGAATCTATAAGAAGAATTTTCTCTTGAAAAAAAAGCTGCGGTTAATGAACATTTGAATGAACAAGGTAATCCTGATGTCATCATTTCTATAGAGGTATGAGAGGAACATGAAATCCAGCTATCTAGAAAAGAAACAGGTGAGATTATTAGAGATAATATTTTAGAACTTGTTCAAGGAATTGAATCTCTTATTCCAATGAGATATGCACTTATTTAGGCAGAGATACACCCTAGTATAGAAAGTGTTAAAGTTCCTAATTATGTTGATCAATGCAATGTGGATACCTAGTACAAGTTCTCTAGATACTTTGATGTGGATGATACCTTGGAATCCTCTGTTAAAATCATAGACCTGTCTACTATGGTTCAATTGAAACTAGTTTCTACTCTAGATGTAATATTTATAAAGGAAGATGGGCCTTTCATAGCTCCTATTCTTGAACTTTCACAAGATCCACCTACTTTCATGAGTTGGAGTGACTATAAATCATTTGGTAGAACATTATAGAATGGAGTTAAAAAGATAATGAACACCCAATCTACCCCTGAAAAAAACCTAAGTGAACGATATGTTACCTTTCTATTAGAGAAGATCATTTGGAAGATTTAGCCAAAAATGTTTCAGGAAATTCAAGAGGTCATAATTCATGACAAACTTCTATGTGGTGAAAAGACGTCTCTCAGAGCTATGGTTAAAGATATGTAAAGTGTGTTGAAATCAGAAACAACTTCTGTTTATCATCTTCCTGAGGATGTTAGTGGTCTGATTCCAAATTATGTTTCCTCTCGGATTCTACTGAACATAGATTCATTAGACGACAATGTGGATAAGAGAAACAATAATATATTCTAAGAGATGACATATCTTGTTATCGATCTCAACTAACTAAATGATGAGTACAAGGGTTTCCTAAAAGAAGTTCTTAATCTTCTCAAGTACCTCATTTCATCTGTTACAGCCTCCAGTTCATCTGGACAGTCAAATCAACCCTTTGAAATTGATCTGCTCAAAAATGTTGTTACGCTGGAACTTTAATAAGTGCTAAGTGGATTTGTCAAGGAGTTTCTTTCTATGTTTGTCACGAATAGTTATAGAGTACTTGATTTGGTGTGGATTCATTCAAAGATTGAAAATTACGCTCCAGAAGAAATTACTATGAATGTGGATTTCTAATTTAATAGTATTTTCTCTAAGCATGATATGACAAATCACTTCAAGTATCTTATAGAGAATTTGAAAATTCCTCCTATCACTCAACCCTTTGAAACTAAAGTTCAAAAGATGAAATATTTAACTTCTCCATTGGACATATTTGTGGAGAAAAAAAAATGATATTGAGAAATCAACGCAATATGGTGGTGAGATTGTCACTGAAATCATTTAATTGTTGTAGACTAATATTCATGTGTAGAACACTATAATTGTGGCTCTTAAGCTACACCCTTGCAGTTTGGTCTACCTCCATCCCCATCCACTACCTTTTAATCTACATCAATATCTATATCTCAGGATCTGAGCCAGATCGGGGCTGTTATCCTTGAAAAAATACATTCCTCTATCTTTCACCAAACCTACTTTGGAACCTTCTATTTTTTTTGGACTCCCTTCTTCAACTTATACTTCTACTATTGTGGCTCCTTCTGATGCTGCTACCAAGGTAAAAGAGATGACCAGTGCTGAAGAAAAGTTAAAACATTATTTTAATATATATGTTTTTGTATTTACTACTATTTTTAATGAAACATATTTTTCCATCTAATAAAATGTGCACTATTGTTGTCTATTATCTTTTCTACATTTATTCATTATTTTAATTGTACTCTTCTTGATAATACCAAATGGGTATAAAGAAGAATAAAAGGCCCAAATGGAGAATAACACACTAAGGCACTAGTAAGCACACTAATAATATATATGTAATTCTTTTGATTTATGAACATAAAAAGGGGGATATTGTTTGACTCCTCATGTTTTAACCATGATTTAATGATAAAAAATATTTTAAATCCTATAAATTCTACAAATCATGTAGAATCATATAAGCCTTGTTAATCATGTTTAATATATCTCAAATCATGTGTAGAAATGGTTGGTTTAATTATGCTTTAAATTAACTTCCACTAAATTCTATGAATCCAAAATCTGGTTTGATTATATAAACTATATTTAAATTTGTCAATAATAATTTCTTTTATTAATGATTAAGTATAAACTATTCTTTGAATATTATTGCTTATGTCTGTATATAGATATTGGTCTAAGTCTGAAGAACCATTAGTTTGACATCACTTCTGGTTTTCTAGAAAAAGACCCATACACGATAACTTACACACCGTAACCCAGTCACTGTAACCGAGACACTTTAACCCAGACACCGTAACAAAAACATCGTAACCCAGACATCATAACTCAGAGAACATAACATAGACATAGTGACTAGTTTCAGATCTCATGATATATGTGACACCAATTCCATGCTTCCATCATAAAGACATTGTTCAGTGATTCAAAAAGCACTATACACCATGATTCTAACAATGTATATGCGTTGTCAGTTCTATATCTCAATACAGCAATGTCGCAATGAATATCTCATCACTCAATAGAAAATATGATGAAAATGTTTCATGGTGTCACCATTTCCATGTGATACCATTTTTGGAAAGAATGTGATTCCAATATTTAATTTGTTTTGTAATTTTCAATTTAATTTATATCGGTCATATTTGATCCATTTAAATGTACTAACAAAATTAATATTTCATTGAAAACATATCACCTGGAAGTATGTGGTATGAGGTGTAGAATAAGTGCATCTTTTCAGCTCCAACACATGAGCGCCAAAATAATAATGGAAAGTGTGGCACTAGAACAACATAGAGACAAGAAGTAGAGAAACAATCATGCTAGATTTTTTCAAAATGACAACTGATACCTATAAAAAACAACTAGAAAACACATTATGAACACTCAATTCCAAAATCTGAACTACAATATATAAGATTCAAAAACATATTCACAGTACAACCTTCAATAAGAACACGTGAAACATGTGTTACACCATTGAACTAGAAGACTTGCGATACTCTGTTTTTCACAAGTGTACTAGATACTTGCATCTTCTTCATCCATAAATTCCAATGAAACATAGAATAACACTCATAGAACTTCTATCCTTTTCTCATAATATTTTCTCTATTGTGTATTATTTATAGCTTTTGAGCAGTGTGTGTATGTTTGTGTTTAAAAACACACTTTATCCTTCACTAAACTGAAGGATACATGATATCCTTTCTGTTATATCTTTTTAAATGTATTTACTCCCACCGATAATTGTGGAATAAGTCCTTGTGTGACTTGGTAGTTTTTACCACTGAAGAATAGTGGAAGACGTCATGTGACATGGATAGTCTTATGCACTATTTTTTACCCCGATCCAGGGTGTGGATCTATATTATTAATAAAAATAACTTGGTGTTAGGATATCACAATGTGTAGGGGATTAGGTCTCAGATTGAGAATGAACCACTTGTTTTTTCACTGGGTTATTTAATTTAATTTTTCTCTTCATTGTTGTATATTTCAAAAAACAATAGATTTTTCCTTGACAGTTTGTCTGGGTTAGATGTTATAATTGTTTTCCTTATTAAGATTGCTTCAAAATTAGTATCATTAATTCATATTGAAATAACTAGGAATTAATCAATATTATTTGAGGATACATGAACAATCAAACTTTTATAACTGTATTACCTTGATTAACTGGGATATATTCATTTTTATTGGGGGAACATTTTTCAAATACTTCTTAAGAAAAATTCATAGTTGATAATCAATCCACCCCCACTCTTTAGTTCCCTACAACGACCAACAATACCCATTCACCATAGGGAAGATTCATGAATTAACTACTATGTGTGGGCCTCTATACCCTAATATTGAAAGTATAAAATACTATTTTTATACATAGATTAGATTCTAGAAACCCACAATGTCCCCAAAAGAGATATGAAATAGTCACAGCAACAAAAATCAACCTACGAAAACATACTGTGTAATATAATCTCTTTGTATTTCAATATATCATAGTATGGGAGACACAGTTTTGTCATCATATTTTATTTATTCATAATTTTTTGTTCTAAATAGATGTAAGTTACATCCAAATAAATTAAAAATATATTTATGATGGTACTACAATCCATATCAACCATTCATGAGATATATTACTTCCCTAAATTAGAAGTGACAAATTTTACATGGATTATTCACCCAATTCTATACCACCAATTATGCAACCAACCTAAGCTTGCTAATCACTATTTCATTATCATGGATTTTTCATCCATCAATGTACGTGATCAAACGAAAAAAAGATAAAAACCTGAACTAAGGATACTAATACACATTTTCATATTTGGGAACAACCAATGACACATTAATGATATAATGTTCTTGGTAGTGATTATTTCTTAGTGTCCTCACATACCATAGACTAAAAACTAAAAAAATAATTAGGTGAAGTATCAATGAATAATATCAATGAGAACCTAAAATTTAGACATCAACTGTGTTAATTCACTTGGATGTATCTAGGCCATCAGATATATATATTTTTGATTAATTTCATAGTATCTCATGGCTCTAGTTGTAGCTTGAGATATTATATTACCATTTCATTTAATTAGTAGTATATGGAAACTACCATTTAAATAGTGGGAGTGGAAATATCTACAATGTAATGGTGATTTTACATCATGCATATCAACCTGTATACATTAATTGGTAGTAAAAATTACTCTATAATGTTTTCTAGGGAAGCCACTATTATATTTGTTTTAGGCTGAGAGAGTTTTTTTGGATGATTCTGTTGAGGTTTTTCTCTATAATCCTCTTAGGGGATGAGTGGTCAGATTTTGTTATTGGTTATGAGTGTGAACATGTTAATCACTATGGAATGATGATACTAGGTGACCTTATTATAGGTTCTGTAGACATGTCATTGTTGGAAGTATTGAGTGTTTCTTGGTGAGATTGTTTGTTTTCATGGTTGAGGTTAGGATCTTGTCACTTGATGTCTATACGAGTAGGATATTTTGGATAATATGACATCACATAATTCCTGGTATGAGTGAGTTATATTTCATGGTGTTTATATAGTTCTATGGGTTCGATGATTTGAATTCCCTTAGGGATATGGTGTTGAATGAGGTTTCCCTTCTAGGTGGTGTCATAGAGGTTTCCCTTATGTGTGTGATAGATTGAGGATTCCCTTTTGGAGGGAAATAATTAGGCTATGGATTTTTAGAGAAACTAGGTATTCTTTTTGAAGGTTGGGACAGAGGATTTATTTCTATATCAGAGGCCCCTGTATGTTACCCTTCTTATGATAGGGTTTTTTTGACTATGAAGGGTTACCTGTGATTGATTTCTTGTGAGATGGTTGATATTGGTCTCAGTAGCTCTAGTGTGTAGGTTTTTGTGTATCAAAAGATCTTACAAGAGGTTGTGGGATTATATTATTGATGAATTTATTATTTAAGGACTAGAAGAGAGACAAGACCTTTGGAAGGTTACATGATGCAAAATATTCCATGAGATTGACAAGGTTTCTCTCATCTATAGACTTGTTTTTTTGAGGCTGGTCATGGGAGACAAATAACGATTTGGATGATTGAAAACATACATGTTTAGATAATCTCCCTAGCTTTTAGAAACGATATATAGAGGATATTTCACCCTTGAGGCTCAGGTAATGAGTTTGGGCCCTTTCAGGAATCCCATAGATGTGATTATGTCACTAATGATTATAATTTACTACCACTTCATGAATAAATGTTTCTAGGTTTTCATTAATGATATCCATTTAAGATAGAAATTATCGAATTATTGAAAAAAAAACATTATGGATATTTTATGATATTAATTTCATATTTATTGATATAATAAGATAATATATCATTCTCATTATGAAAATTTTCATTCACAAAAATATGATAATGCCATCCTTGTACGTGTGCAGTACCCCCTCCGCGGATCGATATAGCTCATTATTTTAATCACCCCACCACATGAATGATCTAAATA
Source organism: Viscum album (assembly GCA_963277665.1). Classification (NCBI taxonomy): domain Eukaryota; kingdom Viridiplantae; phylum Streptophyta; class Magnoliopsida; order Santalales; family Viscaceae; genus Viscum; species Viscum album. The sequence continues at coordinate 169,378,569 of OY728151.1, forward strand.
ATTATATTTAAATAAATAAAATAATATTTTGGATATTTTAATTATTATGGAAACATAAAATATTAATTACTATCTTTCTACAATGATCACTGAGAAATGATAATCTTACTCACGTGTGAATACAACCTACCATATCCATGATTATAACATACTAAATTTTACAAAACCATCTTTCATGATTGGCCATAAAAGTATAATGGATATATAAATATGATAATTATTTCATGAATTTTATTATTGATATTATATAACCATGATTAGAGTATAATTACTGTGAATAATTAATTGAAATATATGTGAAAAACAAATCAGTTAATACTGGAAACATGATTTGAATAATGAATTTTAAAGAAAATGGTGATAAATAGTCATAAATAAATCATATATGATATGATATATATAATTACTATTCTATAATGGATGTAATGTAAACTCAAATTTATTATATATGAGTTTTCAATGTGTAGGAAGGAATTCGATACTTATGGTAAGGGGTTTCTAGTCTCTCTTTTATTTTTGGGAGACAAGTGAAATTTCACCACTCTTTTTTTGTAGTGTATATACTATCAATATGAAATGTTATATCCAAAATCCCATTATACTAATTATATTAAAATTATCATAAAATTTTATTCTTTATTGGGGATTATGATTCAAAATATTACTGAAGTGGTAAGGGATTCTGATCTCACATTTTTTACTTATATGAGATAGATTCTTTATTCAAAACTTGTTTCTTTAAAATGGTTTTTATACTTCCAATGAATTTTTTTTATGTTTATTCTCCTAAAAATTATTTATATATTTATATAAATTGTATTACCACTCGTTTAAGATTATTATTGTTCCAATGATATCAAATTGGAAATGGTTTTTTTTCTAGATTTTTATTCTTTGAGACATGTGTTATGTTATGAACCTATATTATTTTGTAAGGTGTATATACATCCCCTTTGACATGTAATATCCTGATTTTATATATTCTCATGATATTATATAGTTCATTTAATGTAATTATTTCATGGTTCTGATGAATCAATGTTACCAATGTGGAATTTTTTATGATACAACATTATTTTTTTGTCAAGATTGTTTATAATTATGCTTCCAATGATAAAATATTATGAGCAATCTCCCAAAAAATGAATTTTCTATTCATACTATTATTTAATTTAAATACATGTATTACATTAATTTTTCTATATTTATGTAATTAATTTTTTAGAAATATTTCTTTTAAATCATCTTAATTTATCTATACAGTCGAAAACATAGTTTCCATCCAAAATTTGTTTTTATAAAAATCACGAATAAAAATATATTTTTATAAAATGATGTACTAAATAAATTTTTAACATTTTTTTGTCATTAAAAAAATAATAAGGAATGTCCATGGTGCTTTCAAATAAATTCACATTTGGCATTTACCAAAAATGTTAATGGATATTTTTTTTTAACTAGAACGACATGAAACAAATTTTTTACCACCATGAAAATTATTTTCATTGAAGATTAATTTAAATGTTATTAATTTTATTTTTAATGAAAAAATTTAAAAACGTTTTTGGTTAAAAAAAATATTTTCTATTGGTGAAAGGTTACTTTCCTCATTAAATGATTACAGTGATAGTTCAGAATGATTCTCTATTTGTGATGTTATCTTTATATGTAACTAATATTTTCTAGTGATATAAACCAAGGATACAATTATTATTTCTTCAATAAATGTTTTATAAGGACATGATGTTTATGAAACCCATTTCCCTTCCAAGGGTTATACCATGAATAAATTCTTGTGAATCCCACACCTTTTTACATTGGTGTTTCTATGGGTAAATGATGAAATGATTATGAAACCTGCCTCCTTCCCATATGTTTGGATATTATGAAATTCATATGAAACCCATTTCATTCCATATGTTATTATACGATGAATGTTTTATGATTTTTCAGCACATATACATATGATTTTCATTATTTTATGATTGAGACCTATATCTCCATCCAATGTATTGGGAAATGATAGATAACCCATGAGTTAATATGTCATGTGTCGTCCTAGTCACATGTTTAATTTTATTTGAAACTCGTTGCATGATTATAATGTTATGTGTGAACCTGAATACATGTTCCCAATGTTATGTCGCCACCTGATTACATGATCATAGTGTTTTTCATGGACATGTCATTCAATTACATAAGTTTATGTGATGAACTATTTTAATGGTCATAAGATTATATGAAGGTTGTATTTCAAGTACATTACTTAATGAGGGATCCTGCCACCATTTTTACATCTGTATAATTGTATAAGATGTTTTTTATTCTATAATTATATTTATTATACCAATGTTATACTCTCATGGATAATGTTTCGTGATTCCCCTTTGATTCACATCTTATGAGATTTCATTAATTATGACATGAATCAATAGTATGATATTTTATTTGTAGTGTATAGTTTTAAAATGATATTCTCATGTTCAAATAAAATTATGTTCTTGTTATGAATTTTTATCTCTCATATTTACCCTTACAGGTCATCTGTGATCACCATTTCTTTTTTTTCCATTCCACATATTATGATGAATTTCCCAATGTATGGTATGTTTTAGAAGAGTTTTAAAGGTGAAAATATTGATGGGTGATAATTATGATCAATCAAAAAATAATAATATTGTGTACCTAATCTCCAAATAAACTAAACAATTATAGTCTGCATGTATGTGTTTGTGTAATTTAATTATTATTCATCTAAAAATATATAATATATATATATGAGATGCCTGGATCACTATAGTTGTTATTATAGGGTTTTTATAGTTATCCTTTTTAAAATAGAATGTGAAATAATTTGTGGGATTTCTATGTTCATTTCAATGGATTTTTCGTAGGATACTTCAAAGGATAAGTATAACGATGATTAAAATATTGAAAAATATCCCATATTTTTTATAACTGATATAGAAATCCATTTTCATGATATTGAATCTATGTCTAGATACTAAAAATGAATGTTGCATTGGAATAGAGGTACCATGTGTTAAAAAATCTGAAGATTTTTCATTGATATGTATCTATCATCATCTGTTCTATAAAAAGTAGCCTTACTTCACACAATGTTTGACACTACCAGGCTCTATCCATTGGAAATTAAAAAACTATTTATGAACCGTCATGAAGGATTTAAATATATTATTACTATCGATGGTATCTGATAAACCAAATATTTCATATATTAAAAAAATTGTGTCATGATTTAGACATCCTTTTATCATTTTCATAGATTTTTGGTTTTCCACTATTATTAGTGTTTCTGACGCTATGATCTTTGGTTTTAGTCAACATAGGGAAGCTGATGAACTAAATTTATATTAAATGTGATTGAAAATTTTATGATTTGTAGAAAAATGGGATGATGAATTCAGTGAATTATTTTTTTATTATAACTAAAAATATTAACCGGGATCATCATTACCAATGATCACCTAAACAATTTCTTGAACTCATCGAAGAAGATAAGGATACTGTATTGTAAGTGTTTTGGTAGTGGAGACCATAGAGAAATGATGATTCATTTTTCTATATTATTAAGATGTTTAAATAAGTAACCAAGTGAATGTCTCAAATGGGAGAGAAGATGTTTAAGGTGTGGAAAAGATGGGGAAAAGTATGTAAATGAAAGGAAAATATGAAATTTTAGGATAACAAAATTGATGTGAATAATGTCTTCCCAAGGGTATCATTGACTATTGACAATTTTTAATATATTTTTTGAATTTAGTGTTCTGTATAATGACCAAAACACAAAATTTATCAAATGAAATAAACGGTTACCCACGTATGAAATAAGGAATTTTGTTCACATATATAAAATATAGTGGGAGTAACACATGTGGAAGATCATCCCTCCAAAGTGTATCATGTGAAACCCCCATATTAGCAAGTCCATCAGCGATCTTATTTGCTTCACGATACTTATGTGTGAAAGTATATTTGATATCTAAGAGCGAGTTTAGGAAGTCCATCTAGCGCGTAGTGAGTGTTCAAGTAAGATGAATGGTACCATTCTAGATGGAATGGATTATAGTGGTGGAGTAACATTCAATCCAGATATTGTTCCATTTGTGCAGCTTGAGGAATGAGATAACATGGATAATGATCATTATGTCGGCTTACATTTAGGAAGAAAAACTATAGGATCTATAGAAGTAGCCTAGTGTCTGGTCGAGGTGATTTTTGAAGATGGATCCACAACCCACTGGGCAAGGGTCTCCTTTAGAGGCACCATCCACATTGATTTTAATCCAGCCTGGGGGAGTGGGCTTATAAAAAATTTCAAAGGTAGATCTAGGTCGAGGGTAATTCCCCTCAACTCCAATACGCCTAAGAATCCCAAGGTCACGAACTGAGTTGCTGCAATGATCTTTTCGAATCGAAGCTGCCTCCCATATTGCGATGATAATTTTTAATTTACATGCATTAAGATTGAATGAGTTGTTACCGAAAGTCAGATTGTTTCTACCGTACCTGATCACTTGAAGGAGCTCCGATACAACTACAATAATAATAATCTTGAACGGTTGGGAGTCTGGTTGGTCTATACACTACTGTATCTGAGAGGTTATATAACTATAAAACAACCATCTACGTGCAAAAATGTCAAAAATATAATTCCATAGAGACGTTTCTGTATCATAAGAAATAAAGAGGTGACTAATATCTTCTTGAAGTTAGTTACACATAAGACATTTAGAAAAATGATTAATCCCAAAAGTATGTAATCATTTATCCATGGGGATTCTACCATGGGTGATATGCTAAACTAGGGTGAATCTCAAAGGTTTTATCTAGGCATTTTTTATGTTCTTAAACCAGGCCGACTTGTTGTCGTAATTTTTTAACAAGTGTTTGTAGTAATTTTTAGATTCAAGAACCCCATTGTGAGAGGTTTCCAAAATAAGTAAATCTCTTTTATTCGTGAAGGGAAAACATTCAATAATATGTTTGATATCCTTTGGTAAACACAGATATTGAAAATGTATTAATTTATTTATGGTGTCATTGGTGTGGAGCAGAGGTTGGTTATTAGGCATTAAAGATATCAGGGGAGTTCTAGACTAGTTATCTAACCAAAAATTTAAATATTAATCGTTACTATCCATCCATATTGAATTTGTCATAATGGAAGTGAAGGTGTTTTTAATGGTGGGCCAAATAGAAGACATGGGAAAGTGGGATTGATTATTTCTATGTTTGTGAAGGAAACAAGCACTATGAAAATATGTGGAAGGAGAGTTATTATGAATGAGGTTCCATGTGAGCTTGTCATGAATAGATTCATTAAAATAAGAAAGGTTTTTAATACCAATACCCCATTTATCAAATAGTTTACAGCAAGTGGTCTAGGGGACATTAACCAGTTTTCTCGGTAGAGTACTCCCAGTCGAAAAAAATTTCATAACAGCCACATTAATGCACATTAAGAGACTCTTCAGAAGTTTTTAAATCATCATAGAGTAAACCAACTTGGTGTAAATAGTGGATTTATGAAGGCAAATTCTCCCAGCCATCAATAGGTTCTTACACTTCCACGAAGATAGATGTCGAAGCGTTTGATCAATGATGGGGAAGAAGTAAGCCACTTTGGGTCTACCCCAATTGATGGGAACACCAAGATAAGTGAAGGTTAATGTTCCATCCTTAACACCTAGGGTATTAGTGATGTTGGTTTTCCTATAGGGGGAAAGTCTTTACCCCAGTAGATGTAAGATTTGTGCATGTTGATTTGTTGACCAGACACTTATTGGTAGTGAAGAAGGTTTCCCTTAAGGTTATTCACATTTCATTTTCCCCTTGAATAAAGAGAATTATTTCATCGGCATAAAGATGTTGTGAGAGGGAATTCAAGTTTTTAGAGGTAGATATATATTTAATGTTACCTTTTTCTATAGATTGAGTAAGTAGTCTACTTATATTTTCTTCAGCAATGGAGAAAAGAATAGCCGAGAGAGGGTCACCTTGTATAACTCCCTTGGAAAATTTAAAATAACCATTAGGGGATCCATTAACGAGTATGGAAATATGGGCCGAATTAAACAGGGTTTTAATTCTTTTTATGAAGTTATCATTGAAGCTAAACTGCATGAGGACTTTATATATGAAATTCCAATCGATGGTATCAAAAGACGTTGCAATGTCATGTTTAATGGTATTTTAAATATTGAATGTATGATAATTATGAATATTAATGTCCTAATGGGAAATATAATTAATAAAATTAATATTTGTATGTGTAATGGTAATATTGATTATGAAAAAGTGACTAAAAATGAAATATGAATAGAAAACAGAATTAGTGAATAAGAAGGAAAAATCTCAACAATAGTTTGATAAGTAAGCAATATTATTAAAGTGATTGTGGTTTGGAATTAATAAATTTTGATATATGAATCATGAAATATATTAGGATTATTTAGTATTCATTTTTCATTAAGGATATGAAAGAACATCTTGAATATTACCAATGATCTAAAATTGTAATTTAATGGCGATGTATTGTTTTACAAAAAAAATGTGAACAATAGAAGATAATATTTAATAAATTCCTATGGTTAAGAAATTTTTTATTAGATTTGATAAAGTGATTATTGATATGTAAAAATAAATTATATAAAATTGAAGACATCAGAACATATAAATAATTTGTTGAAAATTTTATTTATATTATTTCTGATTGAGCTTATAACATTTTTATATCTATGAAATATTTTGAATAATATGTATTTTTATAAAGAATGTGTTATATTGTGTGTTTTAAATAATGTCATATAGTAATTCATGTTATTATATTGTTTTAGGAGTCTATATAATGATTTGTTTTCATATATTTTGTGTTTGAAAATGAAGAGCCACATTATCATATTAGCGTAATTAATGTCATATAGATTTTCAGATCTTCATTGAAGTTATTTAAAAATAATTAATATTATAAGCCTTATAATGTTAACCATTTATGGAATGGTTTGATTTTAACTTTTGGATAGGATTCATTGATTAATTTATTTCATCATCATATAAATATTTATCCATTTGGGATAACTAATTCTAATAATTTTGTTGTATCAAGAGATTAAAGTAATGTCATGTCATTTGGTTATCGATCTTGAGATATGTTAGTTATTTATCATGAAAAGGAAAAATCATATTTTTTCTTTGTGTAAGAGATGATGTGAAAATTAATTGAAGCACAACAAAAAGATGTTTTTATAATAAAAAGTAAATATAAGACCTAAGTAATCAGTCCCTTTAGAATGTTTGATTTTCTCTGGATTATAGCCAAACGATTGGTGCATCCACAAAACCTCACTTAGTTTCTGAATGTTTTCATAGTATAACTACAAGAAACATGACCTTTACCAATAGAACTATACTAAAAATTTTCCACAAACTGTTGGTATAGGTAGCATAAAATGACCCTATACCAATGGGAATACTAAAATCATAGGTATATGTACTAAAATTGGATCTTGTACAAAGGATTTTAAAAAAACCATTTGTATAGGTTATGGATATACCAACAGTTTGGAAAACCTGTTGGTATAGCCTCCATTTAATCATCATATACAAATGGGTTTTCCAATATAGTTGTTATAGTTGATATCTTTACCAAAATAGTTTATATTAACGTCGGTATATACTCTATTTAATGGCCTTATTTCAATAGTTTTTTCAAAACCATTGCTATAGGTCCAAAAAAAATACATATACCAATGTTGTAGAAAACTATTAGTATAAAAATTATTATTTTTAATGAATTGTGTTGTCAAATAACATTGTATACATCCATTATAAATTTACATATAAATTACGTATACATATTTATCATATTATGTTTCAAAAAAAATTACATTTTTGATTATGTAATTAAAATATTAGTCAAAGGTGTCAGGGTTAAAAAAGGCCAACTGTCTTTTTAAAATTCCAATCCAAAAAGTTTCCAAATATCATTGGTATAAGTCTATATGGATGCAATGGATGTCAACATCCACCAAATAGTTAGTATATATTATAAAAATGGTTTTGGGACCTAATAAAAAGTTTTCAAACCATTGGTTTGAGATTATTTCTAATAGTGCATCTTTCTTGAGGAAGTGCATACTTGATCCATCCCATGTAAATGACTCAGAGGTCATATCACAAGAGCATTATGTTCTTTTTGAGGAACAACTAGTAGGGATTCTTGATCAGAGTGAGAAGGTTCTAAAAAAAATACCACTTAAATGATCGATGATTTATTTGTGAAACTAAAATATTAAAAAAGCAATGTGGGACCTGAAAATGTTATGAGTCATAATTATCCTCAGTTTTTTGTTCTAAATAGATGATTATAGAGGGATAAATTCTTTTTTAGTATTATAGACCATAACACCCTTTGATTTTTGGAAGTATTATTTTAAATAAATTTACGCAATTCAAAATTCTTTTTTTCCACCTAACATTGACTTTTCTTGTACTTTAATGATCAGTAGGGTTGGTATGTAATATTAGTAACACTAAGATAAATGAAAACAAGTCATACTATAAATATATTATTATTTAAAATGATATTTATGTAATATATATTGAATTGGTGGGTATAAAAATTATTATAAAATTATGAAAATATTTCTCTTTGAATTGTATATAAAATTAATTTTTTCATGACCTAATAATTACAATTGAAAATTAATAACTATTTGAAGACAAGGGAAATAGTTTTCTAAAAGATTATTTTTATGAAAAACGCACATATTACCTAGATAAATTAGAAAAAAAATATTGGTGAATGATGTTAATGAAATTTATATACTATATATTCAATAATGTTTTTAACTTTCATCTTTTATTTTTAGATAATAAAAAAAATTGATCGAAATTTATGTTAAAAACTTTATTTTTTCTAAAACTATTTGTCGCATTTTTTAAATAAATTTTAATAATAATTTTTTTTTAATGTATTAAATTTCTATTTGGAAAAATTTTATTTCTTTTTTAAATCATTAATTAAAAATTAACATAGAGAGAATTTTTGGTAATTTAAAAAAATTATTTGTAGTGAAAAATAATTTTTTAAATGTATTTTTATTAAATTATAAATAATGATAAATTATACTTTAACTTGTTTTATAGTTAAAATTACTTCAATTTTATATATATATATATCCAATTTAGGTGTTTGGAATCATTTTTAATGGAAAAAATAATTCGAAACCTGTGAAAACTTTTGAGCATTTCTTCTATCAAAACATGGTGTCTTGTCACATATTTATAATTAATTTTAAATTCAAATCATCCAATTTTATGAATAGAAATAGGGAAAATGGATTCCATAATTGGAATAAAAATTATTCATATTATCTAGTATGATCAAAATAATATTTTACCCTAAAAATAATAGTAAAAATTATTTAAAATGGTTAAGATATAAATTTGCTTACCAGGGGGTCAAAATATTATGATAAGGATAAAAATAAACGAAAACCTTGAATAAAATAATTTCAATTACCATATTTTGATGAAATAATTTCTAATCCATGGTAATTCTCTATTTTTGAACATTTTTACATATAAAAAACCCAGGTACACATTTTTCTTTTCAATTATTATATGTGTGATACAATCCTCACATATAAAATGCCGCCACCTATTATTTTCTATTCATACTTTAAAAACTTTTTGATAAAAAACGATTCCTAAATCACTACAAAACATCACTCCTATCCGCCTTGAATACTTTTTTTTTGAAAAACATGTGACAAAGATGAATTTTATCAATTAAATTTTCCCTTCTTAAGTCATCAAACACAATACTCACATTGAGAATACAATAAAAAACCATATTCTCAAATATTAATAATGATACATTAGTCAAAAAATAGTCTAATAAGAATGAAAAATATTACAACTGAATATAAAAAAGATAATAATTATGTGAAAATTAGAATATTCTTGATCCAATAGAATAAAAACTATCAAGAAAAAAAGTTATATAAATAATAAATAATGTCAATATTCAGTTTGTAGAAGTAAATAACTAAAATTCATTTAAATTATAATTTAATGAAGAAAAAATTCATAAGAGGTATTTATTGGAATTAAAGAACATGTTTGGCTATTATAAACCTGATAGTTGGAATAGTAATATAATAGTTAAGAATATTAATTTGGATCATTGAATTGTTACATCACATATAAAAGTATAAAATAAAATTTTATTATCTTATATATATGAAATAACATATTTATAACATCTTATAATTAAATAAATATTTTAAAAAAGAAAAATTAAGTGTTGTTATTTTTAAAACATAAATGATTAATTAAAATTTAATAACAAATATAATGATTTAATATAATATTTTTCATAAAATATATTCATAGATTAATTTTTTTTACTATAATAATTATAAAATTATTTTATGACTCCTTAATAAAAAATTTAAGTGTCAAATAATCATCTATAATATTACAATTTTTATTTTCTGAATAAATGATTGTTTTATTTGAAATTTAAATATGGAATTTTTATAAAATTATTTTCTTAAAATGGATTCCATTTTTGTAAAATCTACACACTAATGAATGTTTTCGATGTGTTCTTTGTATTTTTCTAAAATAGTTGATTTTTTCATGGTTAGTGAAATACGTTAATATACATTATGTAACATTTCAAACAAAATAAAAGAATTTTTTAGTCTTGGATGATGTAATAACACATTGGTTCAAAATACCATGAACCATTTATTAATTTTAGTGATAATAATCAATATTATTATTAGTATTTATCCAAAATAATAAACTAATGAATATCATAATAAAAACATTCTTCTGCTACCCATATAAATACCACCATCACCACCCCTTTTCCTCACACTTTCTAATCCACATTACATGTCAATATTATAAAACATTACCTTCCCAAGCCTATTCCCCCTCTAAAAGAGCTAATTCTCTCAATAGAATACCAATAACAAATTCCTAAAAGGGTTGTTCAAGGAGACGATTTATGAAAGATTATATTCTCAAACAATCCATGTAACATCCCAAGTAAGTAATGAATAATAGATATTTTTATATATGTCTATTAATTAATTAGATTGTGTTTTAGAGGTTTAAAATGAAAATAAATCCAATCTTAAGCATGGAATACACTAATATTCGTAAAAGATTGTTTTACTGCCTTTTAATGGAAAACCCTTTTTAAATCAAAATTTTGACAATTTAATAAACTATATTTGTAAAAATAAACACATTCATTATGATTGGGACATTGAATTTTACATTGGATAAATTTTTGTTATTTTTCTGACAATGTTCATTTTTAATAAATAGTGAAAAATACTGCATTTCACATCAAAACTGCTTTTTCATTTAATTTAATTATATGGTTATATTATAGTTTTAATTGTTCTTAAAGTTTAATATTAATATAATTTTACCATTTAATCCAATGGTGGTCATTAGGATTAATTTCACTTTGTAATTGGTCATAAACTAATGTCAATCTTTTCATAGATATTGTTTCAAAAAAACCTGCAATTTGTCCTGTCATCGGGAATTAATTATTAAATTAATTAATGTAACTTATATGATATGAATTTTGTAAAATAGACATCATTTTTGAATTCAGAATATCAAATATAGCTTAGGGTGAAGTTTTGGTATCTTTCTGAAAAACATCAATTTTTGATGAATAGTGAAACCACTAAGTGGTAGTTAAAGAAATTGATTTTTCGTTTAAATGAAATTTTACCACCTCTGTGATTTTATTTTCAAAAATCCTACATACATGGTTGTCATTAATAAGTAAAATGTGTTTCAATGAGATTAAAATAATTTTTTGGTGAATAGAAACTTTTATGTTTTTAATCGCGATTAGTCTTAATTAGTGTAGTTTAATGTAAAAATAATGTTTTAATAGTATGATATGAGCTTGAAACATGTCATACCCTCATTGGATGTGTCATGGAAGACCAAGAAAATCCATGGGACAACTTGGGGACCCCATGGAGCCACTTTGGTTGGGAAATGACATTAATAACTTTTTATTTAATGAAAAAGTAAAAATGACACAAACATAATATGTTTTACAAAAACGATTTTTAAATGGGGTTATACTAGTAAGATGTTTGACTATAAATATTCATTGGAAAGATAAGAAGATATCCTACATCATAGTAGTTTTTTTCATAATTTTTAGACTTTAAATAAATTAAATTATTTATGACATAATGATGATGCATCGATTACCTCATTAATAAAGGATTTAAATAAAATGAGAAGATAATGTAAAATATTGAACCTACACATGTCCAAAAACTATTGGGTGGGTATATTTTGAACCCTTATCCCCTTATTCTTGAATTATATCAATGTGGGACCTTTTAAATCCGAAAAGCATTTTCAAATAAAGTAATATTTCATTACTTTCCAAGAGTGCCCCTCCTCTCCTCTTATAAAAGGCCCCCACCTCTACCTCCTTACCCACACTTCCAAAGCCTTTGGCTCGGCCAACCCCTACCCATTTTGTCTCTCCACTTCCCTCTCTTACTCCTTGAAGCCTCACTTTGGGCAGAAGTCTTCCCAAGGAATCCATTGAGCTCAAACCAAAGGGAGTTACCCGATTTTAAGGTAATGTCTTCACTTGAGTCCTTTTGTTTAATTTTTCTTCTCCAATCCCCTAAACTCTTTTTATTTATTTATCTTGTAAAAAATCCAGTATCTTAAATATAATAGGATGTTTTTATAAGAAGGATTCAATCTACACTTACACAAACCTACATCTAATGGATAAAGAACATACTGTTTCCGTGGATGGTGAATTTATGCCTCCCGAAACGATGATTGTTCAACATTCCTTTAACACCTTAAAAGGTGGCCATTAAGATGTAACAATATTTATATATGATATATAATATGTTTATTTTTTCCTTAAGCTTCTGTATTTTTCATTTTGGGCATACCTTTATGGTTTCATTATGGGTAAACGCGATATCTTTATTTAAGGAAGTGCAGACTACCACCCCCTCAAAGTGATTTGATTTCGTTAATGCCATATGTGGGACGTATAAAGGATTTAATTAATGTTATTATATATTATATTATACTGGAATTATAATATATCTTTATATAATTATGATTCCATTCCATAAAAAAATACGAAATAGAAATGAAAGTAGCGTTCATGCGTACGTACGGCTTACCGTCTCCATGAACGGTGCATTTCATTTCTTACCTCTAAATGATTATGTAATATTATAAATGCACGTATATACTGGATATATATGATATATATGATATATACATCATGAATATAATTCTGGATATAATGGATAAATGAAAAACTTTTAATTATAAAGGGTTTATTTTGACACAAGTACCAATGATCGTTAAAACGATCGTTATTAACTTAAATAATTACATAGTGTTAATGACATGGCAATAAGTGATATAAAAGGAATAAAGAACTTGGAAAAGGTTCTTAATAAAGTATAAATTAACTCATGTTTATTATTCAGGACATTAAAGAACGATCAAGTCATGTCGGACCCGAGGTATGGGGCTTCGTCTCAATCTCCTTTCATTGAGGCATATTTTATTTTATACACAACTTTCTTTTATACGGTGTATAAACTCCTTTGACTTTTACATTTATCCAAAAGTAATCTTTTTTATACGAAGCGTTTTACAAAACTACAAAAGGGAATGTTTTTTTTGTACGTTTGCGGCGACAACGACTTCTCCACCGTCGTGACCATTATTTGGGTTTCGGCTTCCTCTACAAGCCATACCTTCTTTTTAAATGAAAAATAAATACCATGTTTTACTTTTCTTTTATTTTGGTATTGAAAATGGATTTCATAATGTTTTTATTACATCAATGTGTTGTATTGATATCTCGTGATTGAAATGGGGAAATGTTATGTTTCCTTTATGCATGTTTTATGTGATACGATTATGTTGAGGTTCTTGGGCATTATTATGAAGACGGGTGGTTCCGTGATAATCTAAGGGCAGGTGAGCCCGATATAGCTCTCCAATGCATTGGGTAACGTGAAGGAGTGAAACGTTAAGGTTTCTCTGAAGAGATTTAGGGAAAATATTGTGATGGGTATTCCAAACGTAACCAAGAGGGTTACTCCCTACGTAAGAATGTTATGAATGCCTCAAGTTACCTTTGTGTCTTATGATTTCTATGATTTATTCGTGATTTGATGAGGTATGTTAAAGTGATTATGTTTTATGGGTAAAGTATGATCTCACTCTTATGTATATATGTACCCATGTTTCCTTTCCATATTTTTATATCCCTTACTGAGATTTTTATGCTCATCCCAAATTTTTTTGAAATATTTTTCACAGGTCAAGGGAAAGGTACATGATATGATGATAGCGTCAAGGAAGTGTCAAGAATGAATCCATGTTTTATTTTAAATATGTATCCATTGATGGGAATGAATAATACTATCTTTATGTAACCACTTTGTTTATATGTGGAATGTAATGCATGTTTTATGATATAATTCTCTAAAACTCTAAACCCGAAAAGATCCTCAATGTGTAATCTTGTAATAACTCATGATTAAGTAAGGATTAAGGTTGGGGCCTTATAGTTGGTATAAGAGGCCGGTTTAGATAACTTTAGGAGTTAGAATTCTATTAAATGATTATCAAAAAGTTTTTTTTTTCAAATTGATGTGATATAGTATTTGAAGATTACCATGTTGCTTCATCTAAGACATGTTTTTTCAGAATGGTTTTCCACAGAGGAAATAGGGAAGCAGTGCTAGGAAGGCATGCAGAAGGAAATAACCTTCCGAATCAGCATCCCGAGATGGTCGGAATTGGAACTGAAAAGTTTCTTGCAATAATGGCGCAGTTGACTCAAGCGATAAATGGCGGTGGTATCCATACACGAGATCAGCGAGACAACCGTAGAGGAACATGTCCGTGGTGGAACATTTTATGAGGCAACATCCCCCATCATTCAAAGGATCATCTGACCCTGTGTTAGCTGAAGGTTGGATTAAAGCACTGGAGAAGATTTTCGATGTCATGGGGTGTTCAGACAATCAAAAGGTTAGTCTTGCTATATATCGTTTGGAGGGTGAAGCAGATCAGTGGTGGTCGATGATTAAAAATATCAGGGACGCTGATGAGATTGATGCTCTTGACTGGGATGAATTCAAAGGTATGTTTCTTGAAAAGTATTTTCCTAAGGATGTTCGACTTAGGATGGAAAAATTATTCTTGGAATTGAGGCAAGAGGAAGAATTAGTGGCTACCTATGAAGAAAGGTTCACTTGATTGTCAAGGTATGCTCCAAATTTTATCCGAGACCTTGATAGCAAAATCAATCATTTTTTCTCAGGATTAAAGCCAAAATATCGAAGGGCATTAGCTTCTCATGAGTTTAAAAGTTATGAAAAGCTTGTTCAATGTGCTGAGAAGGTGGAAATGGAGTTTGCTGATGATCAAGTGTTCTATAACAACCAACAGAAGAAGAGACCATGGTGGCAGGAGAAAGGTAAGAATTCTTCAAAAAAGTCTAACGGTAAGAAAACTAAGTTTCCAGTTTGTGATAAATGTGGCAAAAGGCATGCTGGGGAATGTCTTGTAAATTCTGGAAAGTGCTACTAATGTGGTAAGATGGGACATAAGGCTCGTGATTTCACTGAAAAAGATCAGGTTAATGGTAAGACCAAATTTGAATTACAGTTAGTGAAATGTTATAAGTGCAATGAGACGGGTCACTATGAAAACGAGTGTCTGAAAAAGATCTTGAGTGATGGGAAGTAGATAGACTACAATCAGAAAGGAGTGGTGAAATCCTTTTCAACTACTTCAGCAGATGTCGAGCCATCAAATGAAGTTGTATCAGGTACTTTGTTTTTTCAGATTATGCCAGTGTGTTGTTTGATTCGGAGACTACACATTCTTTCATCTCTGAAAACTTTTCTCAAGAAATGACTCCTGAACTTCTCGTAAAAACACCTTGGGGAAATGTTGAGGCAAAAAGAATTTATAAGAATATTCCTATCCTTATCTGTGGAAAGAACCTACTTTCAAACCTTATTGTTCTACCTCTAGTAGAGTTTGATGTTATCCTGGGTATGGATTTCCTCTTTATTGACCATGCTATGATTGACTGTAGAGATAAAGAACTTTATTTTATGAAAGACTTTCAGTGTGTGTACAAGAATGAACCCTTACTGTTGATAACTTATCAAGAGGCCAAGAAACTTGTAAAATATGGAAATGAATTTTACCTTTCACACATCATTGAAAATAAAGGAACTGTTCAGATTAATGATGTGCCAGTGGTAAATTAGTATCCTGATGTTTTTCCTGATGAGTTGCCTGGAATAATACCAGAGCAGGAAGTTGAGTTTACTATTGACTTAGTTCCTGATGCTAAGCCAATTTCAAAACCCCCTTATCGAATGGATCAAATTGAACTTTTAGAGTTGAAGGAGCAATTTCAAGATTTATTAGAGAAAGGTTTCATTCGACCTAGCACGCCACCATGGGGTGATCCTGTTTTATTTGTTAAAAAGAAAGATGGTTCTATGAGACTTTTCATTGATTATAGAGCCTTGAATAATATCACTGTTAAGAAAAAATATCCTTTACCTCATATCGATGATATGTTTGATCAACTCCAGGGAGCTCAGTTTTTTTTCAAAGATTGTCCTGAGATCGGGGTACCATCAGCTAAAGGTAAAAGAGGAATATATTCCGATGACAACGTTCCATACAAGATATGGCCATTATGAATTTGTAGTAATGCCTTTTGGGATAACCAATGCACCAATTGTATTCATGGACTAAATGAATAGAATTTTCCATGAGTTCATGGATAAGTTTGTGGTGGTTTTTATTAATGATATTTTGGAGTTTTCTAAAATTAAAGAGGAGCATGGAAGACATTTAACGGTTATCTTGCAATCCTTAAAAGAAAAGAAACTGAATGGAAAATTCAGCAAGTATGAGTTTTGGTTGCAACAAATTTCTTTCCTTGGTCACACTGTTTCTAAATATGGGATAAAAGTTGATCCTGCAAAAACAACGATTGTTGAAAAATGGCCAAGACCCACAAATGTAACAGAGATTCGTAGTTTCCTTGGAATGTCAGGCTATTACCGAAGGTTTGTTAGAAATTTTTCACAGTTATCTAGTCCAATGACTAAGCTAACTCGGAAGGGTGTTCAGTTTATCTGGACAAAAGAATGTGATGATTGTTTTCAGGAATTGAAAAGAAGATTGGTGAATGCTCCAGTTTAGGCACAACCTTCCAGGAATGGTGAGTTTGTTATATACAGTGATGCTTCATTGAAAGGACTTGGTTGTGTCCTAATGCAGAATTATCAGGTAATTGCTTATGCATCACGTCAGTTGAAAACTCATGAGGTAAATTACCCTACACATGATTTGGAATTAGCTGCTGTTGTTTTCACTTTAAAAATTTGGAGGCATCATTTTTATGGAGTAAAGTGTGAAATATATACTGATCATAAAAGTTTAAAGTATAGATTCACTCAGAAATAGTTAAACATGAGATAGAGGAGATGGCTGGAATTAATCAATGATTATGATTGTACAATTCATTACCATCCGGGAAAAGCAAATAAATTGGCCAATTCATTGAGTCGAAAAAGTAATGCTTCATTAGAAATGTTGACTTTGGAACATGATCCTTTGGTTAAGGATTTGATGAACTTTGGAATAGAAGTTTTTGTTGCAGGATGTTCTTCTGTTTTGTTTCAGGGATCAGTGAAATCTTCTCTATCAGACAGAATCAAGCAAGCACAGAAGCAAGATAGTGAGTTGCAGAAAAAGGTAGAGCTGGTTCAGAAAGGTATGTTGCCTGAATTAAACATTGATAATGATTGCGTTTTGAGATTTGGGAAGAGATTGTGTGTGCCTTTTGATTCATATGTGAAGAGAGAGTTGTTATGTGAAGCTCATAGTTCTCTGTTTTCAGTTCATCCTGGCAGTACTAAGATGTACAGAGATCTGCAGGAGTATGACTAGTGGAATGGAATGAAAAGAGATATTTCTGATTTTACTATGAAGTGTTTGACTTGTCAGCAGGTTAAAGTAGAGCGGCAGTTACCGAAAGGGATGCTTCAGCCGTTACCAGTGCCAGAGTGGAAATGGGAGAATATATCCATGGATTTTGTTGTGGGATTACTGAAGACATCTCGAGGTAATAATGCAATCTGGGTTATTCTTGATCGCTTGACCAAATCTGCTCATTTCCTTGCTATAAGAGATTCTTTTTCCCTAGATCAACTTTCCTGTTTGTATCTTAAAGAGATAGTCAAGTTACATGGATTTCCTCTCTCCATTGTATTTGACCGTGATCCTAGGATCACTTATAACTTTTGGATAGGCCTTCAGAAGTCATTGGGTATTGAATTAAGTTTTAGTAAATCTTTTCATCCTCAATCAGATGGGCAGTCATAACGAACAGTTCAGACCTTGGAGGATATGCTACGAGCTTGTTCGATGGATTATCAGGGAAGTTGGGACCAACATATTTCTTTGGATGATTTTTCATATAATAATAGTTTTCATTCCAGTATATAGATGGCACCATTTGAAGCGTTATATGGGAAGCGGTGTCGAACTCTATATTTCTGGGATGAAGTGGGTGAAAGGAAGTTGATGGGACCAGAATTGGAAGAAGAGATGGCAGAAAGAGTTCAGCTGATTCAGAAACACATGAGAACAACTCAGAGTAGGCAGAAGAGTTATGCGGACAACAGGAGGAAGGATCTCTCTTTTGAGGTAGGTGATCATGTTTTTCTCAAAGTATCACCATGGAAAAGTGTGATGCGATTTGGTAAGAAAGGAATGCTGAGTCCAAGGTTCATTGGACCATATGAAATTCTGGAGAGAGTTGGATCAGTTTTTTACCGAGTGGCTTTACCTCCGAGTTTATCTCAGGTACACAATGTTTTTCATGTTTCAATGTTAAGGAAGTACATGCCAGATCCATCTCATATTTTGATTCCAGAGATAGTTCAGTTGGAAGAGAACCTATCTTATAAGGATCAACTAGTCCAGATTATTGACCATAGGGAGAAAGTGTTATGGAATAAGGTGATTAATCAGGTAATGGTTTTGTGGAAAAACCACATGATGGAAGAGGAAACATGGGAATCTGAAAATGCAATGAGGGATAAGTACCCCCATTTATTTGATAAGTAAATAAATTGTGAGGACGTAATTTTCTAAAGGGGGGAAGGATGTAACATCCCAAGTAAGTAAAGAAAATAGATATGTTTATCTATGTCTATTAATTAATTAGATAGTGTTTTAGAGGCTTAAAATGAAAATAAATCCAATCTTAAGCATGGAATACACTAATATTCTTAAAAGATTGTTTTACTGCCTTTTGATGGAAAACCATTTTTAAATCAAACTTTTGACAATTTTATAATCTATATTTCTCAAAATAAACATATTCATTATTATTGGGACATTGAATTTTACATTGGATAAATTTTTGGTATTTTTCTGACAATGTTCATTTTTAATGAATAGTGAAAAATACTGCATTTTTCATCAAAACTACTTTTTCATATAATTTAATTATATAGTTAGATTATATTTTTAATTGGTCATAAAGTGTATCTGAATATAATTTTACCATTTAATCCAATGGTGGTCATTAGGATTAATTTCACTTTGGAATTGGTCATAAACTAATGCCAAACATTTCATAGATATTATTTCAAAAAAACCCGTTATTTGTCATGACAGCGGGAATTAATTATTAAATTAATTAATGTAATTTATATGATATTAATTTTGTAAAATAGTCATCATTTTTGAATTCATAATATCAAATATATCTTAGGGTGAAGTTTTGGTATCATTTTGAAAAACTTCAATTTTTGATGAATAGTGAAACCACTAAGTGGTAGATAAAGAAACTGATTTTTCGTTTAAATGAAATTTTACCACCACTGTGATTTGATTTTCAAAAATCTGTCATACATGGTTGTCATTAAGAAGTAAAATGTGGTTCAATGAGATTAAAATAATTTTTTGGTGAATAATAACTTTTATGTTTTTAATCTCGATTAGTGGTAATTAGTGTAGTTTAAGGTAAAAAATAATGTATTAATAGTATGAGATGAGTTTGACAGTTGTCCTACTCTCATTGGATGTGTCATGGCTTACTAATAAAATCCATGGGTCAACTTGGGGACCCCATGGATCCACTTTGGTTTGGAAATGACATAAATAACTTTTTATTTAATGAAAAAGTAAAAATGACACAAACATAATATGTTTTACAAAAAAAAATTTAAATGTGTTTATACAAGTCATATTTTTGACTATAAATATTCATTGGAAAGATAAAACGATTTAATACATCATAGTAGTTTTTTATAATTTTTAGACTTTATATAAATTAAATTATTTATGACATCATGATGATGCAACGATTACCTCATTAATAAAGGATTTAAATAAAATGAGACGATAATGTAAAATCTTGAACCTATACATGTCAAAAACCTATTGGGTGGGTATATTTCGAACCCTTATCACCTTATACTAGAATTATATCAATGTGGGACCTTTTAAATCTGACACTCATTTTCAAATAAAGTAATATTTCATTACTTTCCACGAGTGCCCCTCCTCTCCTCTTATAAAAGGCCCCCACCTCTACCTCCATACCCACACTTCCAAAGCCTTTGGCTCAGCCAAAACCTGACCATTTTGTCTCTCCACTTCCATCTCTTACTCCTTGAAGCCTCACATTGGGCAGAAGTCTTCCCAAGGAAGCCTTTGAGCTCAAACCAAAGGGAATTACCCGATTTTAAGGTAATGTCTACACTTGATTCCTTTTGTTTTATTTTTCTTATCCAACCCCCTATACTCTTTTTATTTATTTCTTTTGTAACAAATACAGTATATTCAATATACTAGGATGTTTTTATAATAAGTATTCATGATACACTTACACACACCTACATCTAATGGTTAAAGAACATTCTGTTTCCGTGGATGGTGAATTTATGCCTCCCGAAATGATGTTTGTTCAAAATTCCTTTATCACCTTCAAAAGTGGCCATTAATATGTCACTATATTTATATATGATATATAATATGTTTATGTTTTCCTTAAGCTTCTTTATTTTTCATTTTGGGCATACCATTATGGTTTCCATTATGGGTAAACGCGATATCTTCATTTAAGGAAGTACGGACTACCGCCCCCTCAATGTGATTTGATTTCGTTAATGCCATATGTGGGATTTATAAAGGATTTAATTAATGGTATTATATATTATATTATAATGGAATTATAATATATCTTTATATAATTATGATTCCATTCCATAAAATAATGTGAAATAGAAATGAAAGTAGCGTTCATGCGTACGTACGGCTTACCGTCTCCATGAACGGTGCATTTCATTTCTTACATCTAAATGATTATGTAATATTATAAATGCACATATATACTAGATATATATGATATATATGATATATAAATCATGATTATAATTCTAGATATAATGGATACATGAATAACGTATAATTATAAAGGGTTTATTTTGACTCCAGTACCAATGATCGTTAAAACGACCGTTATTAACTTAAATATTTACATAGTGTTCATGACATGGAAATAAGTGATATAAAAGGAATAATGAACTTCAAAAAGGTTCTTAAGAAAGTATAAATTAACTCGAGTTTATTATTCAGGACATTAAAGAACGATCGAGTCAAGTCAGACCCGAGGTATGGGACTTCGTCTCTATATCCTTTCATTGAGGCATATTTTATTTTATACCCAACTTTCTTTTATACGGTGTATAAACACCTTTTACTTTTATGTTTATCCAAAAGGAATATTTTTTATATGTATCGTTTTACAAAATGACAAAAGGGAATGTTTTTGTCGTACGTATGCGGCGACAACGACTTCTCCACTGCCGTGACCATTATTTCGGTTTCGGCTTCCTCTACAATCCATACCTTCTTTTTAAAAGAAAAATAAATACCATGTTTTACTTTTCTTTTATTTTGTTATTGAAAATGGATTTCATAATGTTTTTATTAAATCAATGTGTTGTATTGATATCTCGTGATTGAAATGGGGAAATGTTATGTTTCCTTTATGCATGTTTTATGTGATACGATTATTTTGAGGTTCTTGGGAATTATTATGAAGACGGGTGGTTCCGTAAAAAACTAAGGGCGGGTGAGCCTGATATAGCTCTCCAATGCATTGGGTAATGCGAAGGAGTGAAACGTTAAGGTTTCTCCGAAGTGATTTAGGGAATATACTGTGATGGGTATTTCAAACGTAACCATGAGGGTTACTCCCTACGTAAGAATGTTATCAATGCCTCAAGTTACCTTTATGTCTTATGATTTCTATGATTTATTCATGATTTGATGAGGTATGTTAAAGTGATTATGTTTTATGGGTAAAGTTTGATCTCATTTTTATGTATATATCTATGCATGTTTCCTTTCCATATTTTTATTTCCCTTAATTGGATTTTTATGCTCATCCCAATTTTTTTTGAAATGTTTTTCATAGGTTAAGGGAAAGGTACATGATATGATGACAGTGTCAAGGAAGTGTCAAGAAAGAATCCATGTTTTATTTTATATATGTTTACATTGATGGGAATGAAGAATACTATCTTTATATAACCACTTTGTTTATATGTGTAATGTAATGCAATTTTTATGATCTAATTCTCTAAAACTCTAAACCGAAAAGATCCTCACTGTGTAATCTTGTCATAACTCATGATTAAGTAATGTTTAAGGCTGGGGGATTATAATCCATTTTAATTTAATTTCATTATTCTATATTCTAATCATCTCCTTCATCCATAATAGAATAATAAATATATTACCCTATATATTTTGGGTTGTTATATTTCTAATGGAATATCCACTATCCACCACATTTTTCATCTCCTCTTATTAAATTAAATTAAATTGTTGTCCAATTTATAGATGTATACCATCTCAATGTATAATATGTTTTTTTCATTACCTTTTACAAGGATCATAATAAATCCATTATTATGGTTAAAACATATATTAATATTTATATGATAACTTGTATCATTCTTTGGAACTAATTTATTTATACTATATTATATAAAATGAATCTAGTTCGTGATCATTGAAAAAAAAATCAAAATAAACTAAAGAGTTGTCCATTAATTTTTTGAAAATTAATCAACCACTCACTATATAAAAATGATACATGAATCCAGTTAATCTTTTGTATTATAATTAATACCATATAATTTCACATTTTTAGAATTATTCTAATTTGAAAAGAACTTCTATATTTTTATACAAGTAAACTAACGATGACACCATGAAAACAATCACTCCTAAAACAACAAAATTGAACTTTAGATATCATAAAAATGTCCATAAATGAAACTAATAAAATTAAAATATGTAAAATAAATATAAACTAGGTTTTAAATTATGTAATAAATGGGTTTAATTTTATTATCTATGAAATTATTTGAAATTGATGAGCACATTTTCACAAAAAAAAGTGATGTATCCCTTACAATCTCCATATTTCTACTAAGTTAAAATTACACTCACAATGCATTAATTTATATCTTAATTATTCAAACATACTTATCCTATATTATTTTTATCTAAAAATCATAAAACAATAGCTCAATTATTTTTTTATTAGGTATTACATGTTTTAGAATGTTCCATTCTCAATTCCTAATGATTAGAAAGAACCATTAAAGGTACCTTCTATATTTCTTAACCATTTTAAAATATACTCCATAAAAAATTTCTAGAAACAATTATATTTCAAAAATAAATTAATTTATCATGAAAATATATTTTAGTTTATTTCTAGTTTAAAACAAACAATTATTTCATTTTACACTTTTAGGATTTGTGTTTGTTCTCCTTAAAACCACACATATTTGGAACATTTGAAATATTATCTAACCACTCTGTCTCTTATTTGAAATTCATTTAGAAATCAGTATTCAATATATATATTTTTTTTCTTTATGGTTAACTTATGGTGATCTAATCCATATTTTCATGGATAACATTATGATACACCCATTTTTTATTCCATATGACATGATTATGATGCCCATTTCATTCCATTGGTAACTCTCATGTTTATCCCTAATTATTTGCTTAGTATTTTTGCACAAATAATCATTAATATTTTATTATGTGTGTTCCCAGATAACTCTCAAATTCATTGGGTAATTTTTTCTCAAGATACATCATGTATGAGAATGGTGAGAAAACATATTCCATCATGGTACATTGTATACCTTGTGATATAGTATGATAAGTTATCCATTACTAGTGTTTATGTCATGATTCATGTTTTTTCATCATTCAAATATTTTCATGATCATTTGATTCCATTTTCATTGTTGTATACTTCTATATGTTTATTCATTATTCACTCTTTTTATATTATCTTGTAATTCCATCTAACTCATGTGATATGTTTTATTCTCATGTTTATACCCATTGGTGTGATAAATTCTCACACCCTGATTATGGACATGATGAACCATGTCTTCTAGCCAAAATTGGACCATTTCATTGATTTTTTTATGAATGAATTTCTTTCCTACTCAGTATTAGATGAGGGACATGCAGAGCACTTGAGGATGGTTCTCTATTTGCTTCGAGGGCACAAGTTTTACAAAAATATCTCAAAGTGCCTTTTCAAGATTCATGAGGGTCACTTTCTAGGGAATGTATTTTATGAAAAAAATTAGAAATGTTTCTAATGAAGAACAAATTTGTGATTTCATGGGATCCACTCAATAATGTGTCAATGGTGAAGAGCTTCCATGGCATTACAGGATACTTCATGATATTTGTGGAGCAATTTTCCAAAATCTTAAACCCTTTGAAAGTCCAAACAAGTAAAGGGTACCTTTTTAAATACTTTGAGTAGTGATAGTGGGACTTTTATGAGTTTAGGAAGAAGATGATATGGATAAAGTGTTGATATTTCTAGAGTAATTTGTTGAGTTAGTAGCGTATTTTGACGCCACATGATATTCGATTGGTTGCATTTTGATGAAACAGTAGGTAGTTGTCACATACCAGTCATGGAATATGATACCCCACGAGTTGAAATACATGACCTATAACCTATATCTAGCATCATTAGTATTCAACCTATGGTTGTAGAGTCACTTCCTTCTGGGAGAGGTCATTTTGATTTACTTAGTCCACCAAATTTATAGGTACATCTTCAGGCAGAGAGACATGATCCTCATATAGTGATGCTAGTTCGAGTTCTTTCAATACTATGATATCATGATCATCTGTAATCTAGGGAGTGGGAAACTGTATAAGATTAGAATAGTATGAAGTATCAGACTCACTAGTTACTAGAATATTTGGAGCAGTTATCATCCCTACTGCGGACCCTGGAGGTGGAGGAGGGTAAAATATTTCTGCAGTCGATGGTGGTTACTTCTTCAGTCCTCAAGCATGTGATAGAGTCCCAGATAGGGGACATAAGTTTTGGTTTATAACATCATCATATATCAATAAGTGACTCCCCAAATGAATATTTTGAAGGAGTGAATGACAACATTTAATTCTCAGGGTAATCAGTAGTTCTAGTCACATTCTGGGAGGAGGGGATGTGGGCGTTCCAAACATCACCCCAAGATGTATATCGTGGTGTGTGGAATATATACAGATTCATTCAATGATAGTTTTGGTGGTCTAACATGGGACCAAGAATAGTTTATTTCATCTCCTGGTGCCTCACCTTTTAATAGGTGAGTGATGAGCATTAGGTTCTGACTGGTTTGTAAATACCAATTGAGATTATAGAGTTGAAATGGGATAGAATATGAATGTAATACATTATATGGATTCCATTCATATAGAATTTCCATGACACCATCTCGATGATAGGTGATCATATCAATAAGTAGGTTCACTTATTTTCAATCAAAGAGTACAGATCAGTGGATTTTTTTGTCAACTTTTACGTATGAGAGATCATTCTCCTTCCTTGGGTACCCAAAACGATTGTCTTCAATTGCGATGCATGATTTCAATCCTGATTGTGGATTTTTATGAAGGAGGTATTCAATACCCAATTGCAGATGTACATAACCATTCATCCCCATACTCATTGGTTGGCAGAGAAAACTATCCTGGTGATGGGGGATATGTTGAGATCACGCTTATTGGACTTCATCCGGATCTAGAATGATCACCAAACCTTTTCATAGTTTAGGAAAAAACAACTACTACAACTCTAACACAAACATAGACCATGTTAGTCTCTATATGAGATACCTTGTAGGTTAACCATGTGATAGACAAAGAGTGGAAAATCATCCCTTTTGGAACAATAGTTTATTTAGGTGAAAAAAGAAAAGGTACTGGTCATTTATGAGTGGATGTGGTTGACCTAATGAAAATTGAAATATCATTAAGATCATAGTTGTAATCCCTTGAAAATTGAGCATGGATACCTTGTTTCCCTATGATTCTAACCCATATAGTGATTGTGGGGGTTTTGTTGGTGATCCAAGCAATCCTTGAGGTTCATTGGGCGGATCCATTTTGGGAATATGGTTGTCGAGGTTTCCTACATCCTCAACCTACCCCCCATAGTTGGAGACAGTGCATGACGCCTTATATGAATCGTAGCTAAGGAGATATGTTCTTGACCCAGACATACCATTGACTGGGAGACCTAGAAATCGAGTATGGATCCACCTTTGAGGAGAACCCAATGGTGATTGATGGTCATTACATGTGTACCCTAGGTGGATGAACCATCCATTTAGTTCGTGTGTGATAATAGTACATAATATGCAAGAGAAATCCTTGGAGTGGGAGATCCATGTATGGGATTTGTATCCCAGGTCATTTTCTATGTTTTTTATTTTCAAGGATAAAAATTTAAGAGGCTAGAATGATATATAGATAGAGTTTTTTTTTTCAATTTTATACATTGAAATATATATATATATATACATATCTATGTATCTATATTTTGGCACGGAGATGACATGCGATTCCAAGGCCTGGTGTTCTCGTAATTTTTTATAAAAGACATTAAATATATTATATATTCACCACAGTATCATCATAATTAAAACAAGATATATATTGAACGATTGAGTAGATTAGAAATCCCATACAATTTTTGAGTCTGAAATTATGTATTTTCCCTAAGGACAACACAAAATAAGTCAATGTGGGATGTTCGGACCCCTCACTCGTTGGAAGTTCATTAAATGAGTTAATGGATTATTTATTTGTTTACTTTATTTATTTTCATCAAAATAGATAATATTACACATATATCACCCTAGAAAACCTTTCCATGGTTGGATCATAATTTCTAGAATTCACCAGTGAGAGCTCCTTCCTCCATCTGTTGGTGAACGATAATGAATGGTGATGAAAATCCAAAATTGTGAAGATCAAGCGGTAGAGAATGAATCATCTTTCTAAGAATAGTAGGAAAGCATGTTATTCCTTATCGATTGATCCAAAACTAATGTAGGACTTGTTATATGTATTTTAAAAACATTATTATTAAATTATTAAGTATATCTCTCAAGATTCTTCGATATGTTCCCTGTTATGGTCCTTTCATGTGCTCAAGTATTGATATAATGATTTATTTCATTTGTTTTTTTATCCTTGTCTCCCTCTTCTTGATCATTTTCAACCATTCTGGTACAATTATTTTTAAAACATGTTTTGGTGTCCTCCTCTCTATTTTCTATTTTTGTTCTTCACTGATTGGAACACCTTGGTCCCAATTAGATATTTCGAAGAGGATCAGAGCTCGATTAGACTCCCAGATACACATAGGATTGATTAAATAAGAAAGGATTGGCAAGCGTGACATAGATATCGAAATCATGTGGGATGAGGATGCATGATTTTAGGTTTAATGTACATTTAACCGAACCTATAATCTATTTCAGAATGTGTAATGAGTGGTGAAACCCTTCATAGTGACAGATGCCATTTTGTAAAGAACTATAGTGAAGATCTAGGTTTTTGAATAGCTCTATAAATTATGGCAGATTATAGGACCAAAATTAAATCCAAGATGATTACATAAGCTTATGGGAAGTGGATAAGGAAAACTGGAAAATATATCAAACTACACACCATGTTCAGTGAAGAACCCACGATGTGTATCCCCCTCAGTGGTGGTGCTAGGTTTTTAGAGAAAAAAGGATGAAAGATTGTGTAGTCCATTTCTACACGATATATACCCTATCTAAGTTGGACTATCAGTTTGATGATTACCTTGGATGGGTAACCATGTAGGATTACATGGGGATTGATATATGATCAGGTTATCTGGTATATTAAAATGACGAGATGCACATGGCCCTATTTCTGGTTAGCTAGGACATGCCACATAGTCGACATACATGTTGTGTATTATTACACAGACATGATCCAATGTGTTGATTAAGGACGTGACCAGGATATGATGTGGGGACACATGTCATTTGGGATTCATAACATGTCATATATCCCCCCATTGTTTCTTTAGGGAATCCAATATTCTCCAATTCTTAGACGACGATAAAGTCAGACGAGTTGTATATATTATTGATGTGGAAGCACATTAATTTTGGGAAACGATAAAAAAATACAATGACTAAGGATGAAATTTATTCCATGGATTGGGAAGGATTCAATATTTTATTTTCCAAAAAAAATTCTATGAAAAATAAATCATAAGATAACCGGGGCTTTCTTTATATGGTGTAAAATTCAGTATGAATATATCAGGATGTGTGAGGACAACATTAAATGTATTAAAAATAATCCTCTTTATTTTTCATTAACACAGAAAGCATGATGGATACCATATTTAGTGTATTAATTCATAGACTTTGGAAATACTTGGATATTCAATTCACTACCTGATATGAGGAGACTGTACAATGACTCCTAATGGTTGGTATTGAAATTTGATAATCTCATTTTTCTCATGGGCTTAGAGATAATATGGTTAAATGGAGTATAACATGGGATAATCGAGGGATAAATTCCTTGAAGAAAAAAAACCCAACATCACACATGTCAAAAGTGTGAGAATAATCATCCTAGGAACCATCTGAAGGGAACCAAGAGATTCATAAAATGATGGAAAGAGAGTCATTAGGATAATTTTTTCTCGATGGATTTAATGAATCCCAATAATGAATAAGAAAAAAGGAAGGCCTATATCAACACGTATTCGGTACTATAGTTCTTTTACTACAATAAACATGGGAAATATATGAGCTATTTTCCAAATCCATGGGTTATCAGAGGCCATCAACAATAACAATCTCTAAGACAACAAAGACCAAAATATACTACAACAACAACTAAGCTGGATCAAGAAAAGGATGTGGTGAGTAGTATTATGGTTATTCATTCAATAATAGAAATATTACTATTAGATTGTACAACTATTAATTCAATCATATCATTCATGTCTAGTAGAAAATTCATATAACACAACAGAATTTGATGGTTGAGTTATCTATGATAAAAAAATGGGGATATTATTTCATTTAAAGTATGTACCTCCTTTCAAGTTTACATTTTTTGAGTAAAACTCCCATAAAATATCATAATTCATTCAATAGTGGAGTTTGAAGCTATATTATTCATCTAATGGGTATCTTTATACAATTATAAAATCAGTTTTTAGGAAAGGGAGATAACTCTTCACATCCTGAGGCATCCCACAATATTATAAAAGTGTAAGGATGTAGATTTTCCATCAAAATAGTCATCTCAATTGTGGATATTATTTCCTTATGATGTATCATATATATATATATATATATCAAATGATTGGGAGAAGACACGTATGTGCTTCACCATGTAATGAAGTTATCCCATTTACCTAGAATAATTATGTATTAATTCCCCATGGAGTTGATTATCATTATATCAACAAAAAATATAAATAAAAATTTTCCCATACCATATATAAATTAATTTTTCAATCAGATATGTGGGGCAAATTATTTCACTAAGGTGGTCCTTTGGTTAGGGTATCCCCAATTAGTAGTGAAGAACAAATATATTCCCAATAATTCCTTTAAAATGAGGCAAAGAAACTATAAGTCCATGTTGATTATGTTTAGACATAGTAATTCTATATTATTTTTTTGGAATTAATAAATATATTCTTTATATATTACCTTTTAAATTTTTAGCAGTGTATATAGATGATATTATGATATACTCTAAGAGAATGGAGGAACATGAGGAGAATTTGAATACACTTCTAAAGAAATTAAGATGTGTAAAATAGTTTCCAATGTGCAGTAAATGTCTGTTCGGAAAGGGGAATTATATTTTTGGGGTAATTTTATCACCAGAAAAGAAATAATTTTGGACCCTACTAAAAATTAAATTAAGGTGTGTCCTAGAATATCATATTAAATAAATATTAGTAGTCTTAATTATTTATATGGGTATTAATGATTATTTTTTAGTAACTTCTAACAATTTTCAAACCAGTTATCTATGATGTATTAAAAGGGAGTAATGTTTCTATTGACTAGTGAATGCGACGATTCCTTCAGTGTGTTGAAAAAGAGGCTTCTAACTAAACTTGTACATATACTACTAATGAGTGGGGAAATAATTTTTGCATACAAAAATTCATAAAAGAAGGTACTATGATATTTATAGTTGAAATTTTTTAATGTGATAGCCTACAGCTTTAATGATTTTAATATTCATGAGAAAAACTATCCCACACAAGATCTGGAGTTGGCAGCTATCATCTTCCAATTGAAAATTTAATACAATTATCCTTATATAGAGATGTGTGAGAGATATACTAATTATAAGAGCTTGAAAAATATAGATACATAGAAAGATCATAATAGACACCATCTAAGAAGGTTATTACTCATCAAGGATAATGAAAGATCAATTCCCTATGATCATTGTAAGGAAAATAAGGAGTTATTATCTATATTGAAAGGATCATGTAACATTATAAATGGTTAGAATTATGAAGGATCCTATCTTATTACCCTTGTAAAGGATGGTCCTGATAATAAAATAGAATGTTACATAATCATTGTTTTCAAAAATTATTGCTCCGCCACCCCTTTTATAAAAGATAGAATGTTATCAAAGATATTTTGTTGAAATTCATAAATATATTGATGATATAAGAAATGGGAAATACTTTAATTTCAAAATTTATTAAGAATGAGGTATTAGATTTTGGTCTTAAGTATGTGTGATATTTAATTCAGAGATAAATAATGTGGTTTTTAATGATCCATATACCTTGAAATTTTCTATTCACCCAAGGAGGAAAAATATGTATCGAGTTCTCTTGAAGATTTATTGTTGAGACAATATTAGGAAGGAGATTTTTGAATATTCTTAAGCATACTAGGTATGTGAAGAAGTGAATGATGAAATGAAAAATTATTAGACAAAGATGAAACCATTACCCATGTATAAACAGAAATGGAAAAACATCACTATGGACATTGTAACTGGAATTTAGTCGACATCCTGAGGAAATAATTATAAATGGGTCTGTATGGATCATCTTACAATGATTGGTTACATTATGGAGATTTGGGATATCTTCTCACTTTACCAAATTGGATGGATATGCATAACAGAAGAGGTGAGGCTATACCAAGTACTAATATTGGTTATATATGGTTATGATTTGAGATTTACCTCTATGTTCTGGAAAAGACTCCATCATTCCCTAAATAATGATTAGAACATACTTATGACTTATAAACATCAAAATGATGTATAGTCTGAGTGAACTATTCAAAATCTTGAATAATAGCTGATAGAATGTTCAACTGATTTGAAAGGAGGATGGGATCAATATCTTCTACTAGTAGATATATCTTATAGTAATATCATATAATCATAAGTCCACATGGATAAATATGAATCCCTTAATGGGAACTGATGTTAATCACCTACATGATGGGTTGAATTTGGTGACTGTAATTTGCAAGGACCTTAAATAGTCCGAGAAATAGATGAAAAGGTGAAGATAATCTAGAAGCATAACTGAGTTTCACAAAGTAAAAAACACTATCTATGTAGATAATATTTTATAGTACATGGTGTTTAGATATAGTGGAAAATTATTCCTCCTCATATATCCATGGAAGGGGATCATGATATTTGGGAAGAAAGGAAATCTATATACAAAGTAAATTATCCCCTTCAAGAATCCTGATCATGTTTGAGTTGTCAAATATTGAACCAACAATTCAACCAACCATGTCACAATTAAATGATGTATTCCACATATCACTCATTTGGATATGCATATCAAATTACTCACATGTATTGAACTCATTTGTTGTATAGATAGCGAATGATCTCACTTATGAGGAGTAGTCCATGAAGATTTTGGACAAAAGAGACATGGTTATTTATAACAGGACCACTCATCTAGTCAATGTACTATATAGAAACTACATGCATAAAGTTACCACATGGGTATCAAAGGAATATATAAATGATAATCACCCTCACATTTTCACCATATTTTGTTAATGGTATTTATGAGGATGAAATTTCATAAGGGGAGAGGAATGTAAAAACACATAATTTTATATATGGAATATTTTCTCAAAAAACACACACATCACATAGAGAACCTAATAAAATATTATTCCCACAAATTAATAATGACACATTAGCCATCAAATAATCCAATAACAATTCCAAATTTTACATCCAAACAATAAATTTAAAATAAGATAATAATAATTATAAAATTTAGATTTTCACGATCCACTAGTATGACCACACTCCAGGAAAAATATAAAAATAAAAACACAATGTTAATATTCAATTTTAATATTAAATTTAATAACATTTGGTTAAATTTGCATTGAATGAAAATTATTGAAATAAGTGGTATTTATAGGAATTAAGGAACCTATGGGGCCATTATAACTCCGACCGTTATAATACTAATCTGAACACTAAGAATATTAATCTAAATTCTTTCATAGTAGCTTCACTTATGAAAATATAAAATAAAATATAGTTATGTAATTAAGAATATAATGGGACATTTATATCATGGTGTAAGTAAATAATTTTTTTAAAAATAAAAAAATTATGTGTTATTATTTTAGTAAAAAGAAAAAGTAATTAATAATTTAATAATTAATAGGATAATTTAAAAGAAAATTTATTATCGAAAAATAGATTCAAAAATTAATTGTATGTTGTATTATAATTATAAGAAAATTTTATGAGACCATAACAAATTTTTCAAAGGGTTATAAAATGGATTATAATATTAAAGTCATTATTTTTTTTGTAGAAATGATGATTTATTTAAATTAAAATTTTCATATTTATGAAATTATTTTCCTCAAATGGGTACTATTTTTCAACTAAATATATCAAAAAATAATTTGGGTGATGATTTGGAATTTTACTAAAATAATAGAATTTTTTGTGAATGTTGAAATATAATAATTTATGATATTTAATATTATAAGAAAAATAAATGAGATTCAGAGTGATGGATGTTGTATAAATATATTACCTCAATCATTTAAGGAAAATTTAATATATTTAGTTAAAGGAATTAGCACAATTGATATTCTTGAGAGAAACTAATAAACTAATGAATATAATAAAAAATACCCTCGCCACAATTAAACACCACCCCTTATCCTCACACCACTAAGACTTATAACATATTAATTTTCATAATAATTACCTAAATTTGATTCATAATAATGTATTAGTTTTTATGGCTTCAAAAAAAGACCAGTTCCACAATTATTAATCATCCCTTAAAGGAGGTGATATTTAGTTGGTAACATTCTCAAACCATATCATTTAATTTCATTTTTTCTATACCTTAAAATCACCTCCTTCATCATTAAAATAATATTAACTCTACAATAATGTATATACAATAATTTTATAAATAAAATTTTATATCTTCCATCCACCTATTTTATATTCACCACATCTTCATTTAAATGAAATCATTTCCCAAATTATGGTGGATTACTGTCTCTCTGAATAATAAGATTTCATTTTCCGTTACTGGATAAGGATTTTCATAAAAAATTTATTATGGTTAAATAAAATTTTAATATTTATAATATAACTTCTTTCTTATTATGGATCTAATATAGAGACACAATATTTGATCAAATGAAACCTGTTCATGATTATTGAAAAAACTGGAAGAATAAACTATATATTTATCATTTACATTTTACCGAATGAATCATCCAGATTATAGAAAAAAATAAATATTAGAAAATTTAAACATATATAAGTTAATTAATAACATATAATTTAACTTATGGAGAGCTATTACCCTTTTCTAATAACTTCCATAATTATATAGTAGTAAAATGACCATGAAACAACTTAAACAAACACTCAAAAAAAGTATAAATTGAACAATATAACTCATCTGAATGGCCAAAAATTAACATAATGAAATTATAACAAATAAAATACATGTTTAGTGTGATATTTATTACTAAATTAAATAATCTAATTTTATTATCCCATAAATTTAGTGTAAGTGCATAATGTATTCTAACATATGAAAAACAATCTCTTCAAATATCCATATTTCTTTTGGGTAACATATTCTCTCCCGTTGCATCAACTTATCTATTCATTATTATTATATTCATTTATTATTTTCTTTATATTTACCTAAAATATTTATCTATCTCAATTAATTTATCTTTTATGGGGAATGATATGTTTTAAATGGTTTCCTTCTCAATACCTCCCCAAAAGGAAGCCTAATAAAAGAAATCTTTTTTTTTTGTTCCCATTTTCAAGTACACACCATAAACTATTTTAAGCCATTTATGATTCTATGAAATCACTCATTTTATCATGAAAAAATATTTCAGTAAATTTGTGGTTTTATAAAAACAATTATTCCTTTTTCCTCCTTAATTTTTTTTATTCTCTATAAAACCACACTTTTGTGGAATGTTTCTGCTGTTCCTAAACACTATCATTTCAGATTTCTAATCAATTTTAAATAATTTTCAAGGAACTGTTATTATTTTTTATTTATTAATTTTTATGGTTTATTATATCCCATACTTCATTCATACCATTATGATGGTCCATTTTTTATTTTTTATTACATGTTTATAGAATGCCTTTTATTCCATGGGTAACTCTTATGTTTACTCCAAATATTTTATTTCATATTGTGGATCACAAAATCATCAAAATATTATGATTTATAAACCAAAATTTCTCTCCATGTCATTGTGTAATTTTTTTCTCATGATATTTCATGTATGATTTTAAGGAGTTCACCTAATCCATTATGGGTGTTTTTATACCTTGTGAAATAGTCTTTCATGTTAGTCTTGGCTAATGTTTATGTCATGATACATGTCGCTAAAACATTCAAATTTTTGCCATATTAGATGATTATGTGGTCTATATATTATGGTTCCATATGTTTATTCTTGAGCTACACATTTTATGTTATAATATTATTCCTTCTAACTCATGTGTTATGTTTTATTCCCATGCTTATTCAATTGAAAGGTTATTTAGATCATCAATTTTTTCTATACATTCATAACATTATGCTATGATGTTATAGGATCATAAAGGATGTTTGGATCTCATTATGGTTACTAATAATATGATTTTTTTTAATGTTTAATACTTTCAAATTATATACCATGTTTTTCAAAGACACTAGAAATCATGATCCTTGGTTTTTATTTTATAATTAATTATTGTAAAAACCATGTAATATTACATTTTAAACACTTTTGAAACTAAAATAATTCCATCATTGGATGGATTCTGGTGTAAAACTAATGAGGTTACCTAAAGAATCGGGATGTTCTTTAATTAGTGTTTTTATTAAATTTATTCCTCCATCTCATTCAATTTTTATTAAACCATGATAATATAATAACCTTAGAATCAGAAATATTTTGATATTTTCTTATATATAAGTTTAATGACTAAAAACAATCTCCACTAACATTGATTGGGAAATGAAATGATTATTCATGTGTATGATGGATCACAACCTCACAAAATAATGTAATTCATTTTCCCCATTACTAGCAATAATTAGAGTGTATAATGATGGATATAAAGTATCCATATAATATTTATAACATATTTATTACTCCTATATTAATATATCATATTCAACTTTTTATTGTTACATTACATAAGATATATGATAATTTCACTCATGTTTACAGAGGAATATTACCTTATGACAGATGTGAATCATTTTTTACTATTTCTTTACAAGGAAGACAATAATGGTAAATATAACTAAAATATAAATTTTTAATTAAATAATTAGGGTATTCATGAAATATTTTTCATTCATATAAGTTAATATATAATTTAATTTCTTCACTCTGCACTCACTGAATGATCATGAGGTCATTCATGTATGTGTGGACTACCACCTAGCTAAAGCGATGCGACTCTATCTTATAATCATATCCACAAATGGATGACATTTATATGAATGTTTAAATAAATAGAATTTTTTTAATGATAATATTATATTTATTTATATATAATATATTACTTATCTACTTTCTAAAAATATCATAACAAATGGAAACTTTACTCAAGCATATGTATCACAAACTGTCTCTATGATCATAAAATACTTTATATCTCAAAACTATCATTCATGATTGGTCGTAAAATTATAAATGAAGTTTAAATATGAAAACTATTTCATGGTTATTATTATAGATATTATGGAACCCAAATCAAATTTATATGCCTAGAAATTATAAATAAAAACATATACAAAAATCATAGTTGTTATAACCTGATACATTATATAAACAAGAACTTTTTAAAAAATAGATAATAAATGTTAATAAGTAAATATTATATATATATATATATTTCTGGTTATATAAAATATTTATGTAATATTATAATTATTAAACAAGATGATTTAATCCTTATGATTTAAGTTGATACATAAGGTTAGATATTTCAAGTCACTCTTCTATTTCATGGAAACATAAGAAAATTCACCTATTTGTAATTTTTTAAGGTGTATATACTTTCCAAATGTCATTTTATATAATTAATAACATTCATTACAATATAATTAATGATTTATTTGATGATATTATTTTTTAGCAATTATGATTCTAAATATTACTGATGTAGTAATGGATTTCCATTAAAATTTTTTCTTTAGTGAGATACATGCAATATTCATAAAATATTTTGTTATGTTCTGTCTATAATTCCTATGAATTTACTTAATGTTTAATTTTTATATTTTTTTAAAATATAAATTTTTTAAATGACATTCAATAATATAAAAGTTTAGAGTACACAAAATTATTAATGGATTTTGTTTTCAAAATTTTTCCTTCTTTGATACATATTTATTTAATGAATGTGTCTTTGTCAATGAGGTGTATTTATGGGCCCATTGTTATATAATGTCATGATTTTTTTTATTTTAATTATATTATATATTTAATTTAAATATATTCATTCAAGGGGATTATTATTTAATGTTATCAAAGTGATAATGGTTTTATGATACAATTCTATCGATTATCAAGATTTATTATAATTATGCTTCCAATGATGAAATATTATGATATGTCTATCAAGAATCTCATTAGTATTCTTAATATCTAGTTATTTAAGAAGGATACAATATTTACTATTAGTTTCCTCTTTTTATGTAATGAATAGTTCCAAAATAAATTTTTAATAAAAACTGTTTTTATTTTACCCTTCGGTTAAAAACCCATTTTTCATTCGAACACCATGTTTTATAAAATTGATAATTTTTCATATAAATTAGTTTTTAAATAAATTTTTACCCTTATTTATCTTTAAGAAAAATTAATTGAATATTCATGTAATTTTTTAATCAATTCCCAATTTGATTTTTACCAGAAATGGGAATGTAATATTTATTTTAATGCATATGGAATGAATGAAATTTCCCACCATCATGATCATTATTTTCATTAATGATCCATTAATATGTTTTAAATTTTATTTTTAATGGAAATTATTTTCAAAATATTTAATGTTATAATACCAATTTTTTAATGTGAAAATTCTTTTTTATATAAGAAATGTTCATATTGTTCTTTCAAAACCATTATCATTTAAAGATGAAATCTGTCAATGTAAATATTGTTTTTTGGATATAATCCCATGATACCATTATGATTTTTCTATTGAATAGTTTATCAATTCAAGATTTTTATAAAACATATTTCTCTTTTATGTGTTATTCATTGAAAAAAATCTTTTTAAAACCACTTATTTTAATATGGGTGATGCTATAATGAAATGAAAAAATGATTATAAAACATATCACTTCACAATAAGTTATGATATTATGAAATGTTTATGAAACCCATTTTATTTAGAGTTTTTTGATATGTTGAATGTATTATGATACTATGGCATACGTACTTATTATATTCATTATGTGAATGGTGAGACATGTATCTCCCTATAATATATTAGATAATTATGAATATCTCATGAGTAAATATGTTATGCATGAACTATATTACATGTTCTCAATGTTATACGTAAAAATTAATTAAATGTTCCAAATGTTATGAATAAACCTAATTATATGCTCACCATGTTATGGGTCTATCTGATTAAATGTTCACAGTGTTCTGTATAGACCTATGTTTCTTGCCTATAATGATTTCCATGTACTTGGTTTCATGTCCATAAGTTATTACAATTTAGTAATTTCTTGCACATATAATAATGAGTGAACATATATATATATATTTATATAATTTAAAAATGTCATAATCTCATTTTTATGAAACAAATATATGTCTTAGGCCAATTTTATGCTCTTCTGGATCATGGTCTTTGATTTTCTTATAATACATGTCTTATAAACATACAAACATTATTCTAGGACTCAATATTATGATCTTTGATATGAATGGTATGTTTTTAAAATGCTATAACTATATTCTCATACCCTTCTGTTTATGTTATTCTTATATACATATATATCCTTTTTTAACTTTAGTGAGAATCTAACCTCACACATTCTTATTTTTTCTTTCCACAAGTTATAAAGTTGTTTTAATTATGTTACTTTTGTGACGAGAAGTAAAGATTTACATATTTATGGGATATGTTGAATATATATAACCAAATTAAAATATTATTTACCAAGAATATAAATAAACTAAACTAATATGGTCGTAATGAATGTTTTGGTTAAATTTATAGAATATTTATATATTAAGAAGTACTATCTATGTATGAGAAGATTAGGTAACTAAAAATTCAATCAAATGATGATAGTGAGTCACCACCACTAATTTCGATAATGAAATTAAAGAAATATGGCATAGTAAATATGATTAGGTGGTTTAGATATCTAGGATTAGATCATAGACTCCGACCCTTTTCCTATCATTTCTTATACTTTTAGAGCTCCTTTCATGATTAGGAAGGCATGATTTAGGTAGTGGGTGTGTGATCCACAATTCGTAATTATTGTGACTTGGTCCAGTAAAATGGATGATTTACCTTGGGTGTCTAACTATAACTCATGCTTTTCATTTTTTGTTTTTTTACAAATTTTTCCTAATTTTCTTTTATTCTAGTAGTCTTCATTCATCAAGGCTAGGAAATAATAGGTTTTATATGAAAATATTATGGAAAAAGAAGTTATGATAACCATTAGGGTTGGTATATTATGATTTCTTTCTCAAACCATTTTTTCCTCATGGTGTTCATGAATACCTCATTTCAACTATCATATTAAGTACATGATATAGATGATCTAGAAGAGGAATTTATTTTCCAAATTGAGATAGATTTCTCTTATAGAGTTTTTGGGTTTTGATAGAATTGTTGATGTGGTTTGGATCAAGGGTACATCAATGATTTTTGTATTTACTTTCCATTATTATAATATAGGTTTTTTTCATCAAATTTATCATCCACTGTTTGGTTGACTTCCATTGAGTCTATATGTTTAATTCCATTCAGTATAGTTTATTTTCATTATTTACTCATTTATGAAAACTGTGATAGTCATGGACATGCTTATGTTTAGATTTAATCTATTGTTATTTGACTATAAAATAAGTTAATAGTATCCCCATTATATCTATTTAGTTCCAAGATTCTATTTAAAATAATTATTAATATAGAGAGGCATGCCTGAGGTCTTATTTTGAGATGGATTTGATGATGGGTTGCATCATCCAAGGATGGTTCATGACAAAATGGAATCAGATAATGCTACTTTTATTTGTCATTAAATTTTATGAATATTTAAATTGTTGATATAGATATGTTTCAGGACTTTTATTGACATCATACTTGTGAGTCCTAAAAACCTACTATAGAAGGAATTACAGATCACTATAGGTATTGG
Source organism: Viscum album (assembly GCA_963277665.1). NCBI lineage: Eukaryota > Viridiplantae > Streptophyta > Magnoliopsida > Santalales > Viscaceae > Viscum > Viscum album. Next base: position 169,419,085 of record OY728151.1, read on the forward strand.
ATAGTTGTTCTTGGGTTTTGTTTTAATGGTTGTTTGATTTTCCCCTTGGGAGATGGAACTGTGTTTGCCAAATTTTTTTATATATGAATTATTATCTCTTTCACTGAAAAGAAGTGTAATTTTTTCATACACCTTTATAAGAACAATGTCACCTCATGACGTTTTCTTAACTATGTGTATTTTTCTGACAATAGAGGTTTATTTGTTTAAACTATCAACAATAACCTCTATAGAATTAACTTATATTGATAATTAGTGGAATTACAACCAAATTAATTTCTATAATTTTTATTTTCAAGGTTTTCTATGTTTATCCATTTTCTAGGTTTTATCTAGTGTTATAGATGTAGTCCCATCCTCATGGGATAAGTGGAAATCATTATGGGTTTTAATAGATTTTTGAAGCACTACTAGTGTGTTTTAATTAATAGAGGCATGGATTCTAGAGATTTTATTAGATTAGGGTTGATTTTTCATGATGTTTTTTTATCCTTTATTGGTTATATGGTTAGGATATGTAATCCATGGGATTTTTAGGTAGATTTATATGAGTTCTTGTGGTTTCATTACTGGTTTAATATGGTATGTTTGGTTGGATTCTTGACCAGGTTGGTTCTGGTTATGTATATGGTTTTTTGGTGAGTACATAGTTGAACCCTCAGGGTTTTATATTGGTTCCATTATAGAGGGTTATCACATGCAGGTTCATGGAATAATAGAGATACCCCGATTTGAATATGAGTGTCTAGGTCTCATGGAGTTGTTTGAACTAGCCTATATGAGGTTCCCTTTGAGTGGTTTAGACATGTTAGTTGAGGATCACTATGCCATGACTCATTTAAGAGTAGGTTTCTATGAGATGTTTTTTAAGAATCAATATTCATTTAGGAGGATAGTTGTTTTTGGAGTATATATTTTTGGGAAATATATGATCCGCAAGGGAATCTTTATGGGAGTAGATCACTATAAGATGTTTGACATCATGGTCCTTGTTTTTAAGGGATTGTTGAGTATGGGGATGTCATACATGGGGATCCAGGAGTCGGAATCGGTTGGTGTTCCATGATGGACCTATAGTGTGAGATATTTTTACAAATATTGAAATTACATTTGGTAGTGGCTGATGTGTGGTCTGTTGTTATTTAGTTTTCATCGAGCGGTGATGATAAGGATTTATCTAGGTCATGTAACATTATGCATGTTTTGTATGAATGTCCCTTATGTTGGGTGAGGTGAGGATGTTACATAATAGGTTGGGAGAAGGTCATGGTAATGTTGGAAGTAATGGAATTAATGGTGAACCATGGAATCTAGTTGACCACATATGTTTCTACTGGAATAGAAGAAATTTTCATGGGGATCTTATGAAGAATAGAATCATGGTGGTTTGGAAAGAAGTGTAAATGTTAATTTTTTCTCTTTGGTGGTTTTGAAGGGTAAAAATAAAATTTAAGTATTCAAGATTCCTGAGATAATTTCTATGACTAATTTTTTTATCCAACAATATGGAGTTTACTCTAAGTCATATATTTTATTTATTTATGAGTAATTGAAATTTTGGCATAATTTTTAATATTTATTTTAAAAAATATTATTTATTATTAAACATTAATTAAATTATATAATATTTTGGGTAAATTTTTCTGGAATTATTACTTCATGCTTGATTACGTATGTTTGTTTTCATCCTAGGTGACACAAATATTTTCATTGGGTAATGGGATGGGCCTTGTCCCCATTACCTTTTTCATTTATTTTTACCATTTGTCCATTTTTTATTTTTATTTATTTACACATACAATAGTTTGGATTTTGTTATAGGGCTATGGGGATCCACACCCATTGGATTTTTGGTTCAGAGAGAGGAGATGGAAGTGTAGAGTGAGTGAGAGAGAGGGAGGGTGGAATATTGGTGGAGTTTCCCATGGGGTTCCCAAGTGGAGTTAGATCATCATGTGACTATTCTGGGTTTCTGATCGAATCTAATATTTTAAGGTATCCACATATAGATAGTTATTATTAATTCTTTATATATCATTACCTTTAGTTTTGTTTTTAAGTTTTCATTTTAATTAATTTGAGTTGTTCCAGATCCCTACAGGGTCGATCTGTTATGTTTTGTAAAATATTATGGGTTCTACTAGGTTTATAGGGGTTTTTTATTCTAAAATAGCAATCTAACAGTGTGTGGTATTAGTAGAACATTTTTTCTGTTAATCCCATTTAATTATGTTGATTTTTTAAATATATGATGTATAGTAGTTATGGGAAGTATAGATGATTACATAGGCATCTGGAGGGTTTGGGACTAAATAACATGTACCAAGAGTTTCTGTCATGTAGTGTTATATTTCAATGTAGCCAAGCATAAGGGAAGATATATGTTTTTTAAGAATACATAATTTATTCCAATTACACACAATTACTTGGTACATGTAAATATGTCCAAGTTCATGGGTAGATACCCCTTGTGAGGGAGACGTGGCCATGTAATAGTACAAGGGAGTGCCCAATGTATGCATTGGATGTATACTAGTATAAGGGTTGACACCATATTTGACCAAAATTCTTATAATTTCATGGACTTGGGTACCATTCAGAGTACATACCATATAATCATAATTACATAAGATGTTCTTTTTCACAAACGGGGTTTGGGTGTTTTTGTTCTTTGAAGTCTGAATAGGACTTTTGAGTAGTTCATTATGATCATTTCATCCATTGAATTATGATAATGAGGTTATCTCTATGTCTATATTCCATATGGTTAGATTGTTTAATTATACATTTTGTGGTATTTTTCCACATATTTGGTTTATCAATAATCCTCTTTGGGATTAGGTTGGTTTTATGAGGATCACGTAAGGTCGAGAACAGGTTGATCACCATTGAATGAAGATTCCACGTGAGTATTTTCATGTTCTATTAGATTTATCTTGGGAGGTAGTATAGAGCGTGTCTTCATGAGAACATTATTAAAACTATTTTAGGATTAGTAATCACTACTAGAGAACTATAGAAGTAAGATACTTTGGGAAAAATTGATTTCACGATATGTTAGGTACTGATTGGTTCTATTTCAAAGGCATAAGATTGGACTTTGGCACCGATTTGATGAATTTAATTATATTTAGGGTGTTTCATGAGGCTTACCTTCTTAGATGTGTGTCTTGAAGTTTCAATTCTATGAAGTGTGGCATGATGTTTTCTGTCTGTGAGAGTGATCTACAGTTGTGATCTATGAGACCATGTATTGTTTATTTTTAAAGGCTAGTCCCAATTTTTGGTTTTTCTGAAATATCGATTTTTTTGTTTCCAACTTGAGTTGAGGATTTGGGGACCATGGGAATTTCCAAATTTATTATCTTATGAGATGGTCAAAGAAAATATTATTAGATCTAGATAGTGGGTTTTGGCGTAGATGACCCTATAGCTTCAGTTTTTTGGAAAAAATGTTAGAGGTGGTTCATATAATAGGACTGGATAAGAGATAATACCATTGGGTTATTTCTATAATTGAAGTTTGAATAGAGACTAACTTGGTTTCTATACTCAACAAGATGGTTATTGTGAGGTGGGTATGGGGATTTAAAATATGATTTGGATAAGTGTATCTTTTTATTTAGTAGATATATCTCACTAGGGGTCACAGAACATTTTATCTATATTGATCTTGCGTCATGGTTTATGTTTTTTGGCCTGTCCAGGAATTCCAAAGATTCACTTAAAGTTAATTATCACTAATTTTGTTCTTTAGTACATTTAGGACTTGGTATTATCCAGTTTATGTCTATATGGTGTCCCGAATTGAAATTAAGATCATGAAATTGGGGTATTGGATCTTGATATATGTGATTCAGTGATTTATAGACATAGGATGCAATCCTAGTGTCTATCCTTCATTCAAGACATTTCATATACTTTTGGATCTTCTTTCTTCATTTGGAATATGGATCTGAAGTTGTGGCTCCATGAGTCACATTTAATAATTCCTCTGACTGCGGAAAGAGATAGGCTATATTTACCTCAAGTGTCAGGCTGGAACATGTGGTTCCGTAATTTCATTTTTATACCATTTTAAAACCTTTTTGTATTATATAATCTTATATTAATAATGTTCATTTAGCTAGGATGGGAATATTAGGTGTGATATGAACATTTTATTTATCATATTTTAGGAATAACATTGTGGGTGGACTACTGAAATTTATTAATAACCCCTCATATATTCACCTTAGTGCACATATAGTGCTTTTGTTTTTTTGACTTATCATATAATAGTTTATATAGGGTATATTATTACCATTTTATAATCAATAAGCTATTCTCAGGGGTATTATGAGCTTCTTGAAGGATCTCTTTAGTAGTTGTGGAAACCAGGTATATAATTTGGATCAATGTAACAAAAAATGCTTCCATATTTAATTTTCATCATATTTTTAGGTATTTTTTCAATCTATTTAGAGACTAATTTTTTTATATTTTTCCTTTTTATTTTAGGATACATTCTATTTAGTATTGATTGATTCAATTTTTTATTAATTTATGATTGATCTAATGTCCATGGATGTGTATTTGTTCAATTTATTTCTATTGTGATTACACTATGTTAGGAGGGAATATTCTCCCAACTATATCCTTTTAGGCCCTCACCACTATTCGATCCCCTCTAGAACACTGAGTGGAACCACTGAGGCCATGGTGGATGTAGTATCGAGTGATGGAGTTGGGTAAACCTAGTCCTATTAATATAATTTTGAGATTATCAAACATTAGAGGTAGTATCCCCTATTATGAAAGAGATAATATAAGAAATGTTATATTCCACTTTGGACAATATCACTAGGTTGTGGTGGTTTCAAGTGAGGGTAGGGGAATGAATATGATATTTTGGTGATCAATATCTCCCATAGATATTATGGTCATTTCATTTATTCAAGGGGTGTGAATCCTTCACATTTCCATGTAGTTGGTATCCCCTTTAACTTTATGAGGAATGGAATCCCAATATAATTATAGCTTCATTTTCTACTATAATATGGGGAATGATACTTGATTTTTAGAGGATACTTTCTCCAGTAGTGGAGGTGTTTTTACTTCATCCATTTTAGTCTATACACCCTCACAGATAAAAAATACATAATTACCATCCATTAGATATGGTTCATCGTTGGGACTAAAAGGTTTCACTTCTACACTCCAACAGTGTGGTATTTACTCCCTATTTTCAAAAAGGAATATCCCCACCATACTATAGATTAGTTAGTATTCATTTTAAATGACACAAGCCATCCTTATATAGATATTGGAATGGTGTGGATTCACTAATAGCGAGTTCATTACTACCCTATCTTATTTTTTTATACTCAAAAGGTGTGGTCCATTCACTATAAATCAATGATCTAGGAGAGTTTTCCTTATTTTTATGTAATGTTGTATTAAAATAATTTTGATCATTTCCTAGAGTGATCCATGGTATTTTTCATATTTTTAATGGGATATTTTTATTGTAGAGTGATGATTATAGTTAGTTTGATACAATGAATTTTATCCTTGGCTAGATGGGTTCTCTCCCATGTATATGGGGAGTCATATATTATGATAAATTTTCTTGTTAATGAATGATAGGGAAAATGATTATCATCATGATGGTTGAGTCATATGGTCAGAATTAATTAGATAAAATAATAATTATCCAATTATTATTGGGTTGTAAATATGACTGTTTTTGAAGTGTTGTGTTCTTTAATACTTTTTCATTAATTTATATCAATGTGGTGTTATTTATTTGGGAGCTAGAGATCCCTATAGAGACTTGTAACTAGTACAATGAGGTTAGAGGTATCTCTAAGAGGATATGGTCTATTCATAATCATTCCAACGGTGATGGGTGTTCTTGTTAGTGAGTTCTCAATGCTTTAAAAAATATTTTCAAAATAACTATAAGTGTTTGAGCTTAAATGTGAAATGTGGATAATTCTGGACATTAAATAGATTTATGTTTCCTTTGTATTTTGAGCATAACTCATATATTTTTCATCCAATTCATTGGAATCCTTTTTTTAGGATTACATAATTTTTGGACAACATATAAGTCTTTTGGACCCCGAGCCAATTCGAATTCTAACAGGCCAAATAAAATCTGTCAATATGAAAATGTATTCTGGTCGGTAGAATAGACAATGACCCATTCAATGAGTCATATATTGGGCTAACGAACACCAAATGGGGTGCTACCATATGGGTCAAAAAGAAAACATGACTAGTAAGTTTCACATAAAATTTCATGGAGAAATGAGTCGATTAAGAACGCCCTTCAACTGGTCAGATTCTGGTTGGAAGAATAGTTATTGGCGGCAAAAAAAAGTCATGTCTAATAATTCGGCCATAACTCATTCCAAATGGCTCAAAAGGCTTTCAAACATCAAGGGAAGATGAAAAACTCCATTAATCACCTCATATAAGAAGGGAACTCGGCCAGATTCGAAGCGTAGGTGAGAGAACCGAAGATATATTTATGGGGGATTGATTCTGAAGGAGAAACTTTTTGTTCTTTATTTTATTTCTTTTGTTATTCTTAGTTTTTTAATATAATATTCTTCCCCCTTCTCATCAATTACCCTTACCATGGTGGGGTAAATATTTTGAGTTATTGGGAAAGGTTAGGTTTTCCATTTTTTAATATTTGCGTTCATTCTATTAATGTTATAAAATGTTTTATCTATTATGTAGTTGGATTCAATTGAAATAACAACTTATATTATCTTGTGAGAATGTATTTTATTTTATATTCTGTTGTTATTATTGATTTAATTAAGGAAAATTATATCCCCCACTAGGTTATTTTCTATATAATATGGAATAGATCAGAACATAGTGGTGAAGTACTTGGCGATTGTCAGTATGGATCAGATTTGTACTGAATATTCAAGATTGTTTGGGATAAACAAGACCCAATTGGGAATTTCCTTAATCAATTCAGTGTATTCACAACAACTATTTCACAAAAGTAATTAGATTAGACTAAACTAAGATATTGGTAAGGTTTAATCTCACCAATATCATTAAATAAATAAGTTAGAGGATGCGAATATGAAATCTCATTTTAATCGATTTAATAATAGATGAATCAAAAAATAAGAACCATGATATCATTGAAATTTGAAAATCAACCCCAACATGATCACCCAGTACTTATAATTATTTTTAATCACATTTGTTTGAAATTTGTTTTAAATCTTATATGTATTTTTATTCGTCAGTTTTGTTTTTTTTAAAACCAAACTTATTAAAAAAACCAAGTGAAAAACATGATTGTTGTGCGCTCTTCTATGGAAACAACCTAGGTTAACCACTATAATATATTTTAATTTTGTAAATAACTATTTTTTCCACACCCCATGATAGGAATGTGTCAAAATTTGGCATTTCTTTCGGGTAGGTAGTTCCACAATCACAATAGAATATTTAAAATATTCAAAAATATATAAAAGAATATTTTTACATGATGTTTTCAAATGATTATTTCTTTAATTCATGTTACAACTACCCACAGTTGGAAAAAGTATATAAGGATGGTTATGATATAGTTCAGATGCAATAACTAAGAAAGGACATAGAAAAACTAGAGAATAATGTAGAACTTGCATTTGAATATTAATGTGCATTGATGGAAAAATAGAACCTATGAATGAACTCATGGAGGACAAGAAGGAAGAATTACCTACTAAGCTACATATGGGAGATCAAAAATATCTAGATAGATTTTCTAATATGTGTTAAAAACTACTTTATCCAAATATTCCTTACAATGTAAAAGGTCCAGAAACATTGAAGGAAGACACCACCAAAGTGGTAGAATTTAAATAAAAGATAGAGGATCCTTTCTACCTACCTCTATCTTGTGAAATTTAACTACAAGATAAACCTCATACTGAAGAATCAATTGAATTCAATACACATAAGGGAGATAATATTTTTCTTAACTCTTTTTATTCTGATTATATAGAATATGAATTGAGTATCACCTTCATTTGCTTGAAATTTTTAGATTTGGGCCACAAATGTATTTCCTTGGTGGATGAGGAAAATGAAGAAGATACACCTGAAGAAGAACATATGGAGCTCCGTGAAATAGATAAATTCCTATTAGAGGAATTTCAAGAGGAGAAAAAAGTGGATTTCCATGAGGAAAAAGAGACAATAGATGATTACTTTGAAAGGGAAGAGGTTGATATTGATTCATCATGATTTAATTTATTTCAAATTTAATTACTATTTGATTTTCCCTTTAACTATTATTTTGATTCATCATGCCTTGAGGAACCACTGGTGAATGAAGAAGAAGTTGTGAAAGTGGAAACCAAGAAAGAAGAGTACTCATTCTTTATCCTAAACCCACTATACAATTTGCATATCATTGTCATTATAGATTACATGGCATACAGTATCCATATAGTCCTCAAAAAAGGAAGAAGTTGCAACTGGAAGGAAAATGTGTTGGTGGTTCATCTCAAAGAAAATCAACACACCATCGGATTGGGGATAACCAACTGAAACAGCACATCTGGATGCAGTCAAAACCAAGGGCCCACTTGGGGGATTAAACCAAGATATATCCTTCTATTCTCATTCTCATTCTATTTTCTTTTCTTTCAATAAATTTATAATGTTTTTATTTTCTACCTATGTTTGTAGGTTTTTATGTGTGTAAAACTTAGCAGCTTTACTCAACATTGCACTACCAATAAGTTAGGTTTTACCATTACATTACACTTTATTTATTACTGTGATTAAATTTCAAAAATTCATACATGTTAAATCAATTTGAATTCATTGTGACATTGCAAAATTTATGTATAGGGGTAGGGAACCTTTGTAGTTTAGGAATTTCAATTGTTTGTTATTTTTCTATTTTTCAAAAAAAATGAGTGTTTTTAGTAACTTTTGAGCTAAAATAAATATCATCACCGTTTATGAAACCCATTTCAATGTGCGAAACAATTTATAACATGAAACTGAGCGTAAATAAATGCGGAAAATGACTTTGTTTCAAGTTCAAATATTTAGAAATTTCATGAAATGTACTAGGAATTTTTAATCTGATTCCACATTTCACTATCTTTATATATGAAATCACATTCTTGTGAGTCTTCTAAACCTAATTTTAATAAACTTTTATTTCACCTCACTTCTTGAGAGAACCATACCATGGTTGATTAAACCAGAATTTGATTTATTTCTTTCAAAACATGAGGGTTTGAGGTACATGTGTTTTAAATGATTGAGGCATTTCATTGGTATTAAATCCCCCTTTACAAAATAATAATTTTTATAATGGCCCACCTTGTACATTTAATCCTTGTACCCCATGGAATCTATAAACATCTTTCTAGGTTAGCCACATCATAATCCAATTTTCCCTATCCAACCAGCTCTTGAAGTGAAATTGTATAATATAGTTGAACTTATGTGTGGGGGAAGGTGTATTGTATTATGCTGCCTCATTTGGTGATACTTTGGGTGGAAAATAAAATGTTGAAGAGAAAATATAATACAGAAAAATATCATTTTGTTGGAATTTGTGCCTTTTTTGGAGCATTCATTTATGATAAGTTGTTCCTTTTTATAGCTTCCATTGAGAGAATGAAAGTTGTGCCTTTTCTGGAGCATTTAAGAAAAAACATGTTTGAGATGATTGAAACGGTTACTGATGAAATGATGAATGGTGTAAAATTTCACTTATTTTTCATGTTGATGGAGCATATTTTCAGCTAAGGGGAATGAGGAGGAGACCATATTTAATTAAAAATTAGAATAATGACATTTTTCCTAAAAAAGATCCAAACACTCCTCATTCAACCTCATAATTTTTCCAATCTAAATCCTACCAACCTAAAGCCATAGAAAAACCTTGAAAAGTCTTCCTGATAAACATATGTTCTTGACTCATACTGGGTGGAGATGATATTATTTATCAAGCCTATGGTTACCCCGTCATAACTATTGGATGATAAAGACATTGTTGAAAATTGATATTTGCGTGATGAGAAAAAAATGCATGTTAGGGAAGTGTTTTGTACGTGTGGGAGAATAAATGAAGAGGAAATATATTTAATTAACATAATTGAGAACTTCGAATAATTGTTGTTGATGAGGCATGATATCTTTTGTTTCATGGTGTTAAATTGTTATATCACATGGATATGTATTTTAAATTTGGTTTTATTTAATATCGATGTATACTTGTCCAAGATTCCAAGTGATATGTGTGTTGTAATTGACAGAGCTAATATTTTCATATTTATACGTATTTTCATAAATGATTTAATCCCTTACCATTAATCAATTTGAAATTATTTTCATTATTTTATGACTTTTGGGGAATTTTGAGATTAAATGTGAAAAGTGGTTAATTTTTGACATTAAACAGATTTATGTTGCCTCTGTATTTTGAGCGTGACTCCTATATTTTGTATCCAATTTACCAGATTCCTTTTTTGCAGGACTACATAATTTTTGCGATACATATACGTCTTCCATACCATGATCCAATTCAAATTTCAATAGGACAAATAATATCAGTCAATATGAAAATTTATTCTGGCCAGCAGAATGGACCATGACTCATTCAACGAGACATATCTCAGGATACTGACCCCCAAAAGGAGTTCTTTTTGCTGGGACTGAGAGAAAACATGACGAGTAATATTCACATAAAATTTCATGGAAAATGAGTTGATTAAGGTCACCCTTCAACCTGTTAGATTATGGTTGGTGGAATAGTAAATGGCGGTAAGGAAAAGTCATGTCTAATAATTCGTCCATAACATATTCCACACGGCTCAAAATTCTTTCAAACATAGTGGGTAGATGGCCAAATCCATTACTCACCTACTATAAGAATGGATCTCGGCCGGATTTGAAGCGGATGTGGGAGAACCGAAGCTATATTTTTGGTAGACATATTCTGGAGTAGAAACATTTTGTTCTTTATTTTCTTTCTTGTGTTCTTCTATGTTTTTTAATGTAATATTCTTCCTCGTTCTTCTCAATTACCCTGGCCACGGTGGGGTAAATCATATGATTGATTGGTAAAGGTTAGGTTTTTCAATTTTTAATGTTTGAGTTCATGCTATTAATGTTATAAAATTATTTCTCTATTATAAAGTTGGTTTCAATTGTAATAATAGATTATATTATCTTGTGAGATTTAATTTGTTTTTATATTCAATTTTTATTAGTGATTTTATTAATGAAAATTATAGCTCCCACGAGTTTATTGTCTATATACTATGGAATATATCAGAACAAATTTGTGAAGTACTTGGGGATCTTTAGTACGTGTCATATTTTTACTGAATATTGAAAATTGTTTGGGATAAACAAGACCCGATTGGGAATTTCCTTAATCAATTGAGGGTATTCACTACAACTCATTCACAAAAGGAAGCATATTGGACCAAACTAATATATTGTTAAGTTTTATTGACACCAACATCATTAAACAAAGAAGTGAGAGGAAGAGATTCTGAAATCTCATTTTTAATTGATTTAATAAAATAGGAATGAAAAAATAAGAACCATTATAACATTGTGTTGGTCGGAGTGGATACTCAAGAGGGGGTGAATTGTGTTCAAATTAAAATTTCTGTTACAAATATTTCTCTTAAAATCCCCCAATTTAATAACTAACATAAAATGTAGTTAATTTGTAAAACTGTAATGGTTCGATTAGGTTCTCAAAAGATATATTGGGTCTCAGTTAATTTAATCAGAAGATTAAATTAGCTTTTGAAACTAAACAACTGATTTACAATAGTTAAAAACAATTTCTAGATTAACTATCAATGTCACATTAAGAAAAATTGAATTTCAAAGTAATTAGAAGCAGAAAATAATGTATATAATATACTTTAGACATAATCTAAGATGCACAGCAGATATAACAAAGAGGCTAAGCCTCAAGACGAGACTTAGTCCTCTCAAACAATTTATATAAAATTTGATCCACACCATGGATTGGGGTAAAAAACAGTGAAAAGGCTATCCAGGTACTACGAACTCTACCACAGTTCTACTTGGGAATAAGAACAATAGATCAAAGGCTATCCAGGTCCTACTTGACCTCTTCCACTATCCACAGTGGGAAACAAAAGAGTTATGGAAGGTTTGTGTGAGGATTTAGTGATCCCCCAGTTTAGCATTGGAGACAATGAGTATAAAATATACAGAGTACAGACATTTCTCAATATATAAATAAAAGAATCACTAATAGAGTAGATATGATTTTATAATGGTCTAGTGATTTGAATTGCAGCTCTGGACTCCTTTTGATTTGTCAGAAATGATTATGAGTCCTTCTCTGGTTTTTGTTTTGAAAACAGAGGGTTGTTTTCTTCAAGTTCAGTTTGATCAGCACGAGTGTATGAGTAGCCCGTTGTAGTTCTTCACTCCTTGACTGAATTTCAGTTTTTGTTCTCTTCTTGTAAGAATCACTTCGTGTATGTCCAGTGTTCTTCGAGTATGGATGTAGTCTTTCTGTATGCACTCCTTTACATCACTCTTTTTCCCTTTTTCTCCACGTACATATGTCTGGCCTTTGTCATTATTTATATAACTTTTAGCTCAGGCAATTGGAATGATTACCTTTTTACAGGTATGAGGTATGGTTCCCTAACATGCCAACAACTATCATTAAATAACATTAATTGCATTAAAATAATCAAATATGACCATTTCTTAATAAATAAATAATGTTAATAAAATTAGAGTTTAAGAATCAGTGACTGGTAAGTCTATCAGTAGAATTATGTCGGTAGATATGTAATGGTGGACTTTGTATAGTTGTGAGCTCCTATGAGTAGCTCTTTTTTCTGTGTACTGGTAGCTCCTTGTATCAGTAGTTGTTACTCTGTATATTAGTGGCTCTATATACCGGTGAATCCTTCTATTAGTAGCTCTTGGTCTATCGGTAGCTCACTTGTATCAGTGGATCTATTGTATTCATGACTGTCTGTATCAGTAAACTTTGTATCGGTAGGTTATGCATATCTGTAGCTTTGTTTTGTACCAGTGATTATGTGTATATGGGTAGATTCATTCTATCGGTAGCTCTACTTCTATCGGTAGTTATCTGTATCAGTGGACTTGATCTATTGGTGACATGTTCTTACCGGTGGACTTATACATTCCGGTAGCTTTGCGTATCAATGACTTTTGCTTATCGATGACTATGTCTATCGGTAGACTGTGTACTAATAGATCTATATCAATAGCTATAAACATACCAGTGACATTAAGACTTATCTTTTTTATGAAAAACATATCCGATTTAGTTAGAATTGTTTCAAAATTCATATAAACATAGATAAACATTGATTAACATATTTCAAAGATTATTTTAATATTATTATCATCTTGATAATAGAAGTTCATAAATTGAATGAATTATTATATAGATAAACTTTATTTGGGATTATCATGGCATGTGAAAGCATAATTGGGATTATCAAAACATGTGATGTCAACAATCTCCCCCTTTTTGATAATCACAACTTATGATATTATAAGCCCAAAAATAATTAGTAATGTATCAGAGAAAATAATCAGGAATGTATTAGAGGAAAATATTATCATCCCAAAATATTATTAGAGTATATTCTAGTAAATCCAATTTTATCAGAGGGAAAAATATATTATAACAAACATGTAGTAAAGGTAAAATGTAAACTAAATGTACCAGAGGGAAATGAATTAATCTCATAAAAGATAGTATTTCTCCCCCTTGGACATAAAAGATATCATTTCTCCACCAGATATGTTTCCCTTAGATAGTATTTAGATATTATTTCTCCCCCTTTTTGATAATAAAAAAGTTGGAAAAGAAGGAAGTAGAGGAGATGAGAAGTAATGTAGAGTAAAAGAATGTAAGATCACATATATTCCTTTGATGAAACACTTATAATGAAATAAATAATTGAAACAAAAAATTACACATGATTCATATCAAAAGATCCAAGCCACTAATCAATACACATCCACATAATGAGATTTCCCCTTGGGATCAGAAGATGATTCAGGCATGGTGGATTAAGGTGAAGGCTTAGGAACACCAGAGATGATCAAAGGTGGCTGATCTACTGAAACTGTTCCTGGGCTGTACTGTGTAGCTCTCTGAGTGATCATTGGAGTAAGGCTTTGGATGGATTGGGATGGAGTCATCTGGGAAGGAGAAATAGTATAAGTAGATGCAGGTAAAGCTGGCGGTACAATCACTGGCCCAACATCGACATGCATGAAGGGAAACAAGGGATTTCTAAAATCCATAAAGATTCCTCCCCCTCTTTCCATAGAAGAAATGAAATCTTCTTTGTTTTCCATGAATGTTTCCAGTGCACGTGTCAACTCTCTTAGCTTGATGACTTGTTCTAGGATGTCTTGATTGATAGGAGGTAACATTATGTTTTCTAATAGAATATTGAAGTGATTATTGATCTGATGCTTGGTATAAAACCTTTGGAAATAAAAATAAACCTTGTGTTTCAACTCTTTCTAAGAAGAAGAATATTCTCTAATATAGTATTGAACAATGTTCATGATATCTCTTGTGGTATATATAGTATAATTTAAAACTTTGGTTAGATCAGATGAGTCCACAGATCCACGAGTTGATGGTGAACGAAGCTCCTCCTTCATCAATTCTCTAATATGATCCAAATACACTGAAGGTGTGGATGAAAGAAATGAATAGAGAAGGTCACAATTTCCTTGAAACTCTCAGTTATCCCACTAAAAATATTTTTCACTCCAGAATCTTGGGCACCGATATTATTCTCTACATTCTTTTTAAAGCATTAAAAAACATCTGGCTCACCACACTTTTCACATAGGCCAAATCCTTGTCTGCTTGAGATTTTGAACTCATATAGGATTCCAGAGAGACAACCGATTTCTTTAGAACTCAAACATCCTTTTCCAAGATATATATCTGATTTTGGGAAGCTGTGACTTCATCTACTATCTCTACCACAAAGTATGACACATTACAACCAAGAGAGTGTTCAAAAGACCTTTCCAAAATTCTCATCTCTTCAACAATGCGATTCATTAACTCAGTAACAGAAGCACTCAAAATCTCTTTCATCTCACCCTTTAAAGATGTTAAGTCATCCCTGGTGATCATATCCGCAGGTGAAACCACAAAAGATGCTCTTTCAGACACTATACTAGCCACAGATTCATTCATAACCGATTGAATAGATGACACCAGTGAAGCTTCCATTTTATTTATTTATTCTACAAACTTGATTTTAAGATCAGACTTTAGCTTATCCAGATTATGTATTCTAACCACATATTCAGGTAATATATTAGAATGAATATCATAATTTGTTTTTGGTATCTGACGGGATGTATCATTATCAGAATCTATATAATCTAGTCCACAATCCACAAACCCTTGTTCCTCTGCCCAATCTTCAAACTCAACAGCCGCTGAATCATTTCCACAATTGGTTGGATGCTCCCCCAAAACTGGTGTATTCTCTTGTACAGCAACAATACCCTCAACTACTTGGTCTTCCTCATCATAATACATCAAAAACATATCTATTTTCGCAATAGTAGTAGGTTCCTCTAGAATAGGTAAAGTTCTATCAACCTCATAAAATTACTCAGCAAGCATTAGGGAATGTCTAATCAGTGGACTAAGGCTCATGCTAACAGAAACAGATGCTTCACTTGCATGAACCTATTCTTCATCTTCTCGAGTAGCCTCTTCCTGATTTTATTTATATTGGTATTACTCATCCATAGGTGCCTCTTTATTACTTATTCTCAAAATAGTTTTCATACTAGGTATGTTCAAAGAAGCACTCTCTTTTCTTTGTGATAAAATTTCAAGAGTTGGGCTTGGATGAAAGTCTGGATCCCCCCCATCTGCTGGAGAGGAATCATCCTCTTCTGAATAATCACTATACGGTGGATCTTCTTTATCAGTTCCCAGACCTGGATCCCTCACATCCTTAGGTCTTGAAGGATGGTATACAGGATTGAACTTATCATATAACTTTTTGTCATTAGTAAACCATTCTATTTTCCATGGGTACCAGTTTATCTTCATTTAATTGCATACTGTTATTGTGATACAGAAGTCGTTCATTACCACAACTGTCTCATCGTGAGACTCTACTACTCCTTTTACCTTAATCATTATTGACATGAACATGGAAAACAATAATGCATTGGTCTTTGATTTTGGTCTAATCATATCATCCATTTGAATCAGTAAAAGCCTGCACAAATTTACTTTCACTCCATGTCTTAAGAGATGTAGTAGATAGATATATTGATATCTAAAATTTCCAATGTCCCCCTCCTGGGAATTAAAACATGTTGTACAAACTTGAATAGCAATCTGTTCTCTCCATTCATTTCAGCAACCACCACCTATATTTTCTTGTCACTACCGGTGAGCTCCACTAAGTCAGTCTCATAATCAAATATGTCACTTGTAGGTGGTACTGATTTAGATAAATATCCAGAAACACCTTCGTGTGGTACCATTAGGAATCCATCCCACTCAATAGAAGAAAAAGCTCTATCATTTCTATTTACCCATGAAACCATTATTTTTTCTTCGTCAGATTTCTCAAAACCTACAAATTCATAGAACTATTTCACCACCTTCGGATAGTAGGGGACATTGTAGTTCGAAAATAATTATACCCTCTTCTGATTTTCCATCACCTCTAGAACTAACAATTTAATAGAAAATATCCATTCCATGCATAGCTCTTTTTTGATCACAATTACTCTATTTTGTAAATGTGGGTTCACTGGTCACCTCATCGACCTTGTTCTACCAACACTACTACTTTCTTTTTTCTCTATCTTCTACTTATTCTCATTCGGCTCATCAATGTCATCTCTAATTGTATGCATTTTAGTTTTTTCCATTTCTGGTTCTAGGAACATAGGGTTTTCATGAGATTTGAGAGCTATGGCTTGAGGGAAAAGGGTTTGAGGTGGATTAAAAAGTAATTAAGAATTACTTTTATCATTTAGGAATCAAAAAATAAATAATTAAATTATAAAAATTAAAGTATATACAATACAGATTCCGGCGGCAGATAGAAGTTCAAAACAGTGCATACTTATTGGTAGGGTATATCTGTCAGAATTCCAAATCGGTGAGGTTTCATATCGGTGAGGTTTATTAGTGATCTATCATTCCTAACTCATGTCTAATGTAACTTAACCTAATCGAACATAAAGGTTTGGTGAAAATGTTTGCTAATTTATGTTTTGAACCTTTAAATTCAAGAGTAATATCACTTTTTGGTAGTGAACTTTCAATAAATGGTGCATTGCATCAATTTGTTTGGTCCTAGAGTGAGATACAGGGTTATTTGAAATGTTAATTGCACTCGTGTTATCACAGTTAATATATACATTCTTAAAATCATATCCATAGTCCATAAGAGTGTGTTTCATCCACAGAATTTGTGCACAACAACTACCAGCAGCTATATACTCTGCATCAGCTGTAGACAATGCAATAGAGTTCTGTTTCATACTACACCAAGATACTAGGGACTTTCCTAGAAGATGACATGTTCCAGATGTTCTCTTTTTATCGAACTTGCATCCACCAAATTCAGAATCTGAATGACTAATTAATTCAAATGATTGTCCTTTTGGATAAAACAAACCTAATTTATTAGTATGATTAAGATACTTAACAATTATTTTAATAGAAATCAAATGATATTATTTAGTATTATCTTTAAATCTTGAACACATACACACACTAAACATAATATCTAGTCAACTAGATGTAAGGTAAAGTAAGCTTCCAGTCTTACCTCTGTAATTTGTTTGATCCACTGGTTACCCAGTTTCATCTACATCCAATTTATAGACAGTACTCATAGGTGTATCACTTTTCTTTAATACAATCCAAACCAAAAAGTTTTAAAATAAACTTTGTGTATTTACTTTGATTCAAAATAATACAATTTTCATTTTGAAAAACTTGAAATCCATGAAAATATTTGAGTTCTCCCATTTAACTTATTACAAATTCATTTTGCATGCTCTTTGAAAAATGAGTACATAAAGAATGTTTAGAAGATCCAAAAATAATTTCATAAACATATATTTGTACTATAAAAACATATTTAGAAATTATTTTTATAAAAAGAGTTGGATCAACATCCCTTTAGTAACACCTTTTGAAATAAAAAAATTACTAAGTCTATCATACCAAGCTCGTGGAGCTTGTTTCGGACAACATAAAGCTTTATATAGTTTGAAAACATGATTTGGAAAATGAGGATTAGTAAATCCAGGTGGTTGATCAAAAAAAATCTTCAATTATAAAACCATTTAGAAAATCACTTTTAACATCCATTTGATATAACTTGAATTTCAGATGAGCAGCATAGGAATGTAAAATCCAAATAGCCTCTAATATAGCTACAGGGGAAAATGTTTCCTCATATTCTATTACTTCCTCTTGACTATACCCTTGTGGAACAAGTATTTCTTTATTTCGAACGATATTTCCTGACTCATCAACTATGTTTCTATAACCCATTTAGTGCTTATGGTCAATGTTCCCTTAGGACATTCAACTAATTCACAGACCTTGTTTCTTTCAAATTTATTTAATTCTTCTTGCCTATCCATTACCCAAAATTCATCATTTATTGCATCATTGACATTTTAAGGTCCTAACTATGAATGAAATGATTGATGTTCAACCAGGTTTCTTAGAGAAGCTCTAGTCTATGTCCCTCTATCAAGATTACTAACAACATGATATAAAGGATTATTCTTTGGAATCCTAGTTGATCTAGTAAAGGTAAGACTAGAAATTTCAGGATCTTCACTATGTTAGGGTTCTATAGAAGCAGATTCTGGAATACTTCCAGAACTGGATGTCTTTACAATAGGATAATTGGTTTTATCATTAAGGTTCAGAACAGACAAATATTCTTCAAGATTTTCAAGATAAGACATAGGTTCATGTATATTTTTTTTTCATAAAACATTATATGAACATATTCTACCACACATTTTGTTCTTTTATTAAAGAATCTATATGATTTTATAGTAAAAGAATAACCAAGAAAAATTCTATCATTATTTTGTGTGCAAACATGTCATGATTATCCTTTGTATTGAGAATAAAGACTTTTCAACCAAAAACATAAAAGTAACTAACCTTAGGTTTCCTATTATTCCACAAATCATAATGGGTCTTCTTGAGAATGGGCCTAATCAAGACTCTACTGATAATATAAAAATCAGTATTTATAGGTTCAGCCCAAAAGTAAATAGGCATGTCATATTCATTAAGAATAGTTCTTGAAATTTCATGAAGGGTTCTATTTCTTCTTTATACTACACCATCTTGCTAAGGAGTTCTAGGGGCAGAGAAATTGTGACTATAGCCATTATGTGAGAAGTAGGATTATAACTCATGATTTTCAAACTCACAACCATGGTCACCTCTCAGGGTCATAATCTTATGTCCACTAAGTTTTTATACAAACTTGGAGTATTTAATAAAGTAATAACAAGCTTCACTTTTGTGAGCTAAAAAGTATACCCAAGTATATCAGGAAAAGTCATCTACTAAGACATTGAAAAAGTGCTTCCCATTAAAATTAGAAAATCTATAAGGTCCAAACAAATCCATGTGAACCCACTCAAGAGGTTTAGAAGTTGAAATTCCATTCATTGATTTAAAAAAAACTTTATTTTTCTTTCCCTTTTGACAAATATTGCAAACATTATCTGCTGAGAACTCGAGTTTAGGTAGGTATCTTACTAAGTTCTTCCTAGTCAATTTTCTATGGGAATGAACATTGCAATGTCTTAATCTTCTATGAAAAAGCTAAGACTCTTTATAAAAATCATTTAAGCAAGTAATGCATTGTTTAGATAAATATTTCAAATCAACAGGATAAACATTTTCATTTCTCAAACATAAAATACTAAAACATTTTTAGAGGTCAAATCATTAAAAGAATAATTTTCAAATTTAATATTGAAACCATCATCACATAACTGAGAAATACTCAACATATTATATTTATGTCAATCAAAAATAAAAAACTTTAGAAATCAAAATTGAATCAGTGTTACCAATATTACATAGGCTGATGATTTTTCCTTTAGAATTATCACCAAAGGTGACAAAGACTCCATCAACGTTGATTAAACTCTTGAAGAATGAGTAATCTCCAGTAATATTCCTTGAACATCCACTTTCCAAGTACCATACATTCTTATGAAAAATCTTCAAGAAAGTCTCTTACAAAATATGTTTAGATTGAAAATGATTTTGGTACCCATATTTTCTTGGGTCCAGATAGGTTAGCAAGAAAAGATTTAGGTACCCAGATTTGGATTATGGGTCTCAAATAACTTATAGAATCAATAGATTTTGAAAAATAAACTTTATTTGATATATAACCATATGAATAGCTATTTGAAGCATATGAATTTACAGAACAATAACTAGCAGCATTCTGTCCAAATTTTGGAATAAATCTAGTTCTCACAATCTATCTCTTTCCAGGATGATAGCCAATTTCAGTGGTATACATTGGTGCCACATGATTTCCTATAATTTGAGTGAGTGTATCATTTCCATTTGTGAATTTTTCTATGTCCTTCCTTAATTGTTCATTAGACAATTTCTATTCATTATTTTCCTTAAGTAATTGAGCATTATTTTCCTTTTCTATATCGATGTCAGATTTAACAGAGGTGGTTAAAGAATGCTTTTTCTTTAAGGTTTTATATTTTTCCTTTAATTCATTACATGTTTCATCTAGCATATTAAAATATTCAAATAAATCTTCACATGACATATTTTCATATTCAGATTCAGATTCAACTCCAGAATAATATGAATTTATAGCAGGAGTATCTAATGTTATCTTAGATGTGTTTTACATAGAACACATGTTAGATTTTTGAGATTTTCATCCTTAGTAGAATCATAATCAGTTTAAATTTCCTCTTAAGCACTCCAAGTTTCTTTCATAGATTTCTTATACTTTTTTCCCTCATAGTCATATTTCTTTTTAAACGTCAATTTTTGACAGTCTTCTTTAACATTTCTTTTCCTTTTGCATTCATAGCAGAAAATTTCATCAATTTCATCAGGCTTCTACCAGTCCTTCTTCCAATGACATTTGTTATTATATTTTCCTTTATATTTTGATTTTATGAAGAATTTTTTCTTCCTATAGAACTTCTTTAATCTCCTGGCTATCTGAGCCATTTCAGCATCACTGTTAGATTCATTCTCATAACTGCCCAATTATCACTTTCACAATGACTTTTTTCCTTTGTCATTACTCTTTGAAGTAGATGTCTTTAAGGCTACTAACTTCTTCCATGGTTCATCATACTCTTCTTTGTTGACCTTCAGCTCTTCCTCATACATCATTAACTTACTAATTAATTCTTTAACAGGCAGTTTGCTGATGTCACATGATTCTCTAATAGAGACAGATGTGCCTCTCTATCAGTCTGGCAGACATCTCAGTATTCTCATGATTTGTTCCATTGCTGGATCATCCTTTCCAAAAGAGCTCATAGTGTTGACAATCTCATTGAGCCTGAGATACATGTCAGAAATGGGTTCATTAGGCTTCATTTTAAAATTATCATAGTTAATAGTATAGGTATTCATCCTCATTTCATTAACATTGGTTGTTCCCTCATGGGAAATATCCAAAGTGTACCAAATTTCATCAGCAGTTTTACAAGCAGATGTGTGATTGAATTACTCATCTCATAAATCACAATACAAATCATTAATATCTTTACAATTATTATTATAAGTAGTTTTAGTATGTTCATCCCAAGAAGTTCTCTCAGTTTCTGGAATCTGATATTGAGTTTCTATAGCAGTCCAAATATAAAATCTGATACATTCTAAATGAATTTTTATTTTAAGCTTCCACTAGGCATAATTTTTTACATTAAAGAAAGGTGGAATGTTGGTAGCAGCACCCTAAAATCTATTTTCCATAGTTATATTTTAGCAAATATATTTAAAGAGATAAAATTTAGAACTAACAAAAATTTAAGATCTTTGAGATACAACTAAAATCACAGTAGAAAAATAAAGTGTTTCAAAAACATTTAATAATAAAAACCCCTTTGATACAAAATTTTGGTTGGAGTGGAAACTGAAGAGGGGGGATGAATTGTGTTCCAATTAAAATTTCTATTAAAAACATTTCTATTAAAATCCCCAAATTTAAAAACTAAGTTAAACTATAGTGAATTTGTAAAACTGTAAAGGTTCGATTATGTTCTCAAAAGATTGATTAGGTCTCAGTTAATTTAATCAGAAGATTAAATTATCTTTTGAAACTATCCTACTAATTTAAAATAGTTACAAACACTTTCTAGATTAACTATCCAAGTAACTTTAAAACAAATTGAATTTCAATGTGATTAGCAGCAGAAAATAAAGTATGCAATATAATTTAGACATAATCTAAGATAAAAAACAGATATAACAAAGAGGTTCAATCTAAAGCCGAGAATTAGTCCTCCCAAAGAATTTATATAAAATTGGATCCACACCATAGATCGGGGTAAACAACAGTTCAAAGACTGTCCAGGTACTAAGACCTCTACCACAGTTCTATGTGGGAATAAGAACAATAGCACACATGCTATCCAAGTCTTACTTAACCCCTTCCACTATCCACAGGGGGAAACAAAAGAGTTATGGAAGGTTTGTGTGAGGATTTATAGATCCCCTAGTTTAGCATAAGAGACAGTGAGTATAAAATATACAGAGTACACACACTACTCGAAATGTAAATAAAATTTTCACTAAGAGAGTAGATATGAGTTTAGAATGGTATATTGATTTTCCGTGTAGCTCTGGAATCCTTTTGATTTTTTCAGAAATTATTTCGAGTCCTTCTATGTTTTTGTTTTGAAAACAGAGGGTCATTTTTTTCATGTTCAGTTTGATCATTTTGAGTGTATGAGAATCTCATTGTAGTTCTTCACTCCCTGACTGAAGTTTGGTATGTGTTCTCTTCTTATATGAATCGCTTCATGTATGTCCAGTGTTCTTCGAGTATGGATGTAGTCCTTCTGTATGCAAACCTTTACAACACACCTTTTCCCTTTTTTTCACGTACATATGTCCGGCCTTTGTCCTTACTTATATAGATTTTAGCTCGAGCAATGGGAATGATTACCTTTTTACATGTACAAGGTATGGTTCCCTTAGATGCCAACAACTAGAATTAAATAACATTAATTTCATTAAAATCATCAAATATGACCGTTTCTTAATAAATAAATAATGTTGAAATAAGTATAGTTTAGGAATAAGTGACTGGTAAGTATATCAGAAGATTTCTATATGTAGATATGTAACAGTGGACATTGTATAGCATTGAGCTCCTATCGGTAGCTCATTGTGCTTGTACAGGTAGCTCCTTGTTTCGATATCTGTTACTCTGTGTATCAGTATCTCTATATACCGGTTACTCCTTCTATTGGTAGCTCTTGGTCTATCGGTAGCTCGATTGTATCAGTGGCTCTTTTTTATTCATGACTGTCTATATCGACAAACTTTGTATCAGTAGATTGTGCATATTGGTAGCTTCGTTCTCTACTTGTTATTAAGTGTATATGAGTAGATTTGTTCTATTGGTAGCTCTTCTTCTATCAGTAGTTTTCTGTATCGATGGACCAGATCTGTCAGTGACTTGTGCTTACCAGTGGACTTATAAATACCGGTAGCTCTATATATTGGTGAACTTTTCTAATCAGGTACTATGTATATCGGTAGACTCAGTACCTGTAGATCTGTATCAGTATCCATAATTATATCAGTGACTTTAACACTTAGCCACTTTATGAAAAACATATCTGATTCAGTTTGAATTATTCAAATATTCATATAATCATAGAAAAACAATGATTAACATATTTCAAAGATTATATTAATATTATTATCAGCTTGATAATATAATGTCATAGATTAAAAGAATTAGTATATAGATAAACATTATTTGGGATTATCAAGGCACGTGAAAATATAATTGGGATTATCAAAAAAGGTGAGGTCAACACATTGAAATTTGAAAACCAACCCCAACCTGATCACCACGTACTTATCAATATTTTTAATAACATTCTATTTCAATTTTTTTTAAATATTATATGTTATTGCTTTCTTTATTTTTGTTTCATTGTTTTCAAAACCAAAAAAATTAAAAAAAAGTGACAAACATTATTTTTGTGTGTTCTTCTCTGGAGACAACCTTGGTTAACCATTATACTATATTTTAACATAGTAAATAATTTTTTGCCACCCCACCCAACAAGAACGTGTAAGTGTTATAATGATGATGAGAATTCATCCTCTAATGAGTTCGCAGGGGTTATATAACATAAAAAATGTTTTTTTTTGAGAAGTTGAATCATGGTTCCCATTATTTAATGTGGAAACTAACTATTTACCAATATTATCCCCTGGAGAAATAAATAATTCCCTTTGTAGGATGATGAAATTTCTTATACACTGTAGTTTTTATCATCAGTCCTACAGATATTATTCAAATAATTGTTCTTTTCTTATTTGTAGTGATTTTAATGTTATTAGGGAACCAATCACTACGTCTTTAGTTGTGTTCTATATTATAGGTTTTCTGGAGCTCAAATGTATGTCAGGATATTCCATGATTTTTCAGTGGTTCTATAATAGAGGTATATATATATATTCCTCATAAATCCCTTATAATTGATCCATTCTAGGAATGCGTAAAAATTAATTATACTATGTTTTTCAATGTAAACATTTTTTATCTAACTTATAAAAATTGATCTTAAATTCCTTACAACTTAGTATATATGACATTCATTTTTTAGTGTTTTCTGGATTCCTCTCTGTAATTGTTGGTGAGGATTCCTGATTAACATGATCACTTTTTCATGGTTAAAAGAAATAAATCATTGCTATTGAGTTTGGGGGTGATATTATTGGTTTTTCTATAATGGTTGAGAACCTAGATAAGTGCAATTGTGTTTAAATTAAATCCGTGAACCTCAACATGATTCCAGTATTATATTTTTTATATCCCCTTGTAACCCAAGAAAATTTTGGTGTGTTTTTTTCAAGAAATGTTTTTTGTGAGAGTGGTGGTGGGTTCCCCAGATGTGTTTAGAAATCAAGTCGAGGCATCTGAGTGTGGTTTTTGGTTAATTTAAATTTCTCAAAATTTTAGTCTTGGGGACACCCATTTTATGTTTAAGAGTGTCATACCCTTCAGAAGCTTCTTTCTGAACAATCTATATTTGATAAATATCTCTAGTTTATGAATTTTGTGTTTATTGGGATTTTGAGTGTCTTTCAATGAGAGGACTCATGATGTTGGTGTATATCGCACATGATTTTTTATAATGATAGGTTCATGGTGTAAAAACTTCCTCTATCACTGATCTATGGTAGTTGGACATAGAAGAAAGAATATATTGGATAAAGCACACAGTATATGTGTTTTGGGTGGAATTGTCTCATAGGGTTGGATCTTTTTGGGATCCTTGTTTATGATAAAGCAGAGAGGCCAAAGGATAACATGAAGTGGTGTTCTATTTTTCTACATGAGGTTAGTTGGATGAATTATAAAAGATACAATAATGTTTTCTCAAATTTCAAGGATGAAAATTCATAATATTTGGAGAATGTAATGATCCAAATTTTAATTCATGGAATACATAGATCATTTTAGAGTGTCATATCCATGGTCATTTTCAAATGTTAAAATGGTAATTTGTTTCAAATGACATAAAAAATAATACAATGGATTTATTTACAATAAATTTTTTGATTTACCCTATGCTGGGAATTTTGTTAGATTCTATGTCAAAAATTTTATTCAGAGTATTTAATAATTACAAAATAAATATTAATAATTTTACGTAGGTTCAAATTTTAAAACCACTTAAATGAAGAATCATATTGGATTTTCTAATTCATCTTTGGTACTAGAACAACTGTTTATAACTAAGAGATGGCTAATCCCAGTTTAGGGTATGGAATAAGGTTGGACCCATTTATTGGGGTTTCCATTTTGATTATTTTGAGTTTTAATTAACCTTATTCCCTATTAAAATTCTCATTCATGCACAATTGGATAATAATATCCCATTCACTGTTTTTGTGACCATTATACTTAATTGAGATAGTGGAGATTAATGAGATCAAATAATGATGTTACCTATGTTCTATATAAGGATGTAACATTCATGAATTATGAATCAGAAACACATTATTGTGATATCTAAGGATCTAAAATGTAGTAGGTATATTTATTTCAATTCGTGTTTATTTTTATTCATAAACTATTCATGAAGTTTGTTTTTAATTTTCAATTAATTTCATTCAATTTTTTATTTCATTGAATCTAATCTATGGTTTTCACTATGGATTTGATTTTTTTCATAGGTGGATGTTCTCAGGAACTATGGACGACATTATGTTTATTATACTGAATAAAGGTCATGTAATGTATATATATCTTTTAGGTTTGGGATGGGTTCCACCTTGAATATAGGTCAAAATTTTATTATTATTGGGACCCTAGTATGCACTACTCGAGGCCTAAAAATTTATATGGACAGAAACCCATACACATCACATGTTGTGTTCATGTACATTCCATTTATAGAAATATAACATGATATGAGATAGTTTACATGTCTTAACAGAAATATATCATGGAATCCATGTAGCATCATGACACCACATGTAATGTGGAAGTAAGCATAGAGTCAAACTTATATACTTTCCCAAAGGTAAAACCTTTGAACGTTAATTCCATGTAGTCAACTTTCCTTTTTGATTTCAACCATTTTCTCTGAATTTGGATAGTCATAGTCATATACATAGTCTATAATAATTATCCATTCATATATAAAGTGATTGAAATGTACTTTTTCTATTTGAGGTATTGGGTGAGGAAATATGGGGCTACTTATAGATATTAATACCTTGAATTGATGATAGAGTTTGGGTCACAGGTAAGAACAAGCATGAGGGCTTAAAACCTTTTTTTGGCATAAATATATATAGAGGAGTGAAATACAATTTGTTTTTAGTGATATTTATCCTTTATGAAATATATTTAGTAATGATAATATTAGAGGATATAGGGTGTTTGATTTTGGTGTTTAGAATGTTTTGAGTTATAAACTATTCATATAAGTGTATTTTGATCACAAATAGGTGGATTTGAAACTCATAGCAGATTTCATCCACAATACCATGAACCATAGATTTTGTTTTTATATCACATGTCTTGAGATTGAAGGGAATTGGTATTGGACATTACCAATATAGTGGGGATCAGATGAGTCTGCAGATTATATTCAGATGGTAGATACTTCTTGTGTTACATTCTAAATCTCAAATTTTAAACAACAGTGATAAATGATAATTTATGGAATGTTCTAAATGGTCCCATTTCATGGTACACATAGATTTCATTCCATTTTTGTAGTGGTGGGATAGAATTTTGTTTCAGAAACATTCATAAAAAATGTGTTCTATATTAGTGATTAAGTGGGTTATATTAATTAATGGATTGGGCATCCCCTACAAGGAGAGGTGTAGTTCCTCCATGGTAGTATATTGATGTATCATATCTCTGAAAAATGAGTCATTGGCTATACTTTCATGGGAAATGGTGATACTATTTTTAGATAATATTTCCCTTAATCATTGTGTGGGATACCTGATGGAGATATAGTGTCTGATTTGTGTTTTTTGTGGTTTTTGACTACAAAAATATCATTTTTATGGATCAATGACCTCTTATATTGGTTTTAGATACTAGTATTTAATAGGTATCTTATTATTGTTTTTTAATTTGGGGATCAATGGTGATTTTGGATTACCTCTTAAGGAGGTTTAAGTGTTAAAAATCTTGTGAACTATATGGTGGTTTAGTTCCTTCCTCCTCATCCCACCTATAAGATTGATGCATATTTGGGTAGTGGTTCCCTATTGATGAATTATTCCTATAACTAATGAGTATGTCTATGTTTTTGGTATCCTATCTTGATTTATGTTTTAGTAATATTTTTCTCTTATTTTAGGTTATCTAATATAAGTATTTATCTTTATTTATATGAGTGTGTGGTTTTTTGGCTATTTTATATAGTGAGAATTGAATAGCTTGGAGCCTCATTCAAGGAATGATTTCCTGGAATTAATGCTAGTCATATGCCTTGATATTCAACAAAAGATCAAATAAAAGATGTTTAGTTATGGTATGTTATTTGGTCATGGGATGAGGTATCTTGGTATATCCATATGGAATTGTGATGGTGCATGTGATGCATTTCACTTTATTTAAGATCAATAGATATTGTTTTCATTTTCATCAGTGTTTAGTAGAGATATTTTTTCCATAATAATGGGACTAATACACATTTTCCTTTTTATTTTTTGGGTGATATATTTGAGTATGTACAGGTCTCCCTTCTCGATGGGGTGGGCTAGGTGTTTGGGAGATTTGTGATGTCTTCTTCTCAGCATGAGTTTTCCTAGGTCTTTATTGGGAGGTAAGAGTATAATATCCTATTTTCGTACTAATCTATGACTAGTTTTCTATTTTTTTGGTTTTCTAACTATGTATATTTATAATCACCCATACAAGGGCCTCAATCCCATAAATGTTGTGTCTAGAAATATGATGTATATATTTGTCTATATTCATCCATAGTGTTACAATGTTTAAAGCCATTGGATTCAGTTAGTGTTAGGAGTGGGAAATGTTCATATTAGTGATGGAATATAGTAGGGACATTCTTCTCCTAATAGCTTCAAAGGTACACATACATGTTTCCTTTAAATATAGACTTATGTGTCCTTATTTTTTGAAGTTATGTTCTTGGTTTGGTGTGTTAAATGGTTTTATAATGTTTACTCAAGAACCTCAAATTGTTTTTATGGATTCATGGTTCCAGTCAATAATATCTAGCTGATTGGAGGTCGGCTTGGGGAGCCACAATTTTCTTACCAATGTTCTAAGTGGGGACCAAATGGGTATGTCTCATGATATGGTGGTATCAAATAATTTTTCTTATAGATTGAGTTTTTTGATACGTATATTGTCAGTTTGGATAGAGACTTGTGGGTGAAAATGATTATGTTTCATTGGATTTGTATTCCGAACAGAGAACCTAGATAGGGTGTGGCATCTAATGAATTCATAAACTGAGACTCTAAATATTTGGATGGAAAACAAGGGTTCTAATAGAATTTCCCACATTTTATATATTTGTATGTTCATAAATCTTGTAGCGGTCTTTTAATTTTTAATTTCACATCGTTACATATAAATGAGATATTATCACTATATAAAGAATATTTTTACTTCACCTCGGGATATGTGTTCCCAAAATGTGCAAAATACACCCTATCTATGTGAGAAAATCTTGGAAAATACCCACATGTGTGTGATATTTATAGGAGGATATCTCTAAATGTTCCATGATTTGAAATGGTATGTATATTTCTAGTTTCTCATGTGGTATGAGTTCATCTATCAATGGAGTCAGTATGAATCCTATTTGACGATCATATATAGGATGTGAGATCCTCAAATAAGTATGATACAAACTCAAAAGATGTAATATATAGTGTGGTGTATATCCCCCATATGAGATAGTGTAGTTTAGTATACAACCAATAAATATAGGAGTCAAGTATACCAATGATGGGGCATAGATTCATCACTCAGGTATGGGTTTATTATCTCCTACGTATAAAACTAATGTTGAATGAGTAAAATAACCTTAATTATTGAATTAAATTCTCTAAAATATATTATAGATATATAAAACATTAGAACTTCTTTGGATTTGTTATATTCTATCAGATTGAAAATACCATTAAGCATCCTTAATATATATAAAATAGTCATTTAACAATGATCGTTGGATTATTATAAATATAGGGTTATAATAAATCCAATTGAAAAATACAAATAAACGAAATGGACCGAATTATCATGATCATACATTATAATAAACATTTATTAGATACTACAGTGGAGATAGAATCATTGGGCATTCCCCTTGACCACGTCCAAGATGATACCTAAAAACTAAATAATGCTCCAAACTGTTTATGGGGTAATGATCATGATCGTAATGATCATGAACAAAACCATGTACATTGAATGACCCAATCAAAATCAGACCATCACGTAGAATACTCATTCAGAGATCACTATTTTAATAATAAGATATGTATCATGACCATAATAATAATAATATGTGTAAGGTATCTTCAATATAATAATTATTATAAATAATTCTTATTATCACCACTTTATAATTTTTTTTATTTTTATTTGATAAAATAATAATTGTATTTTTGGCAATATGAAATTTCAACCTAGAAATTCATTTTGACGAATTAATGAATTAATGAATTTAATTATATTTTTTAAAAATATTATTTTTATATAATTGTTGACACTCCTTTAAGTCATAGAGTCTAACAACTCAAAAAGGGGAATACATTAAGCACAAAGAGATTCATCCCTTGAAGAGCATAAAAATTTGATAAAGGCATGAACAAGGAACCCTTTCAGAAGGAGGTGAAAAAGTTTCATTCGGATCATGCAAGTCACTTGCTCGCCAAATATGGGTCTCACAATTCAGTTGCACACCCTATTCTTATTTTTTATCCCAAGGTTCCCAGTGGCCTATAAATAGCCCCTGTGGGCCCCCCAATTCACAGATGAATTTCCCAATACTCAGATTCAAGCACTGGTCACCCAAGTCTTTGTCTGACGTCTTCCAAAAAATTATAAAGTAATTATTTACCTCAAATGGAAGCTATAAATAGGAATAATAAGGCCTATGTATTAGAACTCATCAATACTTGTGTGCCTATGTTTCAAGCCCTTAAGGGACGTGAAAACACTTGCACTCTGCCTTTCCCTCTCATGGGAACTTGTGCACCACTGTTTTGGAAGCATCTAGGGATGATACTAAGGGATTGAGTTCAAAGTCGCCCAAGTATAACCCTATGGATTCTTCGTCGCCCAAGGTGACTCAAGTCATGCAAGTATATTTGCATGACCAGGACTTGCGGGCCAGAAAAATTCTTGTTTTCCTCATTCCTAGTCACACACTTTCCTCAAATTCTCCTCTCCTCTTTAAGACATGGACTTCAAAACATTCTTCAATTCTATTTATGGCATGGTTAGTTTGTTGGCATCCTTATCTGAGAGGAATTCATTTGGCCTCCTTCTTAGGAGTATGTCCCAATCATAATTTCCTTTAACTTTGGGCCTCCTCCTTAGGATTAAGCCCTAGGTTATATGTTCTGTTTAATTGGGAATCTTCCTCAAAAGTATGCCCTAGTCTTAATTTCTTTTGATTCGGGATTCCTTTTTAGTAATAAAAGCCAATCATAAGTCCCTCTTAATTCAGGCTTCCTTTTCAAGAGTTTGTCACGGGTTAAAATCCCAAATCTATAAAAAGTAAAAATACCATTATAAACCATTCTCATGGGAAGTCATACATATGTATGCCCCACATCATTTCTTATGACTGCATATTTCATGGC
This sequence comes from Viscum album, assembly GCA_963277665.1. Taxonomy (NCBI): domain Eukaryota; kingdom Viridiplantae; phylum Streptophyta; class Magnoliopsida; order Santalales; family Viscaceae; genus Viscum; species Viscum album. The sequence continues at coordinate 169,450,739 of OY728151.1, forward strand.
ACAATCGTCAGATTTATTGATACCTCTTGTTTCTCACACCGAGCATGACTCATGTGAGCCTAGAGTGTAAAAGTAATTACGACATCTCTCTTTGAGACATTTATCATGAATAAACCTCATACATCATCACCTGATCTATGAGGACATTTAACTCCTCTTTAAAAGTAGAGTACGTAGGAAGCCTTTGGAAGGGTCAAGCCCAACATTCAATAATTCCATTTTTTTCCATATGACATTAAACAATCTCCTTCCTATCTAACTACCTGGGTTCTGAATCCTTTCTTTTTAACAAGGATACATTGGTTTCCCATCTATGGGTACGATCCCAACTCTAAAATAATATTTGTCTTTTTGAATGATAATAAACTTTAAGTGCCCCACTGAGTGGATTTAAAACCAGTATGGTCATCATAATGACCAAGATATTTCTACATACTGTATTGAAGGATACCATTGACTAATAATAACTAATTCATATGGATGATTTTTTATTTATGAAGAACCTAAAATACATATAAAAGATTCTATAAATCTCATACATATCAATCATTGATTGCAATATAAAGGAAAAAACTCATTTTCATTTTTGGTAAATTAATAAGGATTTGTGGACAAAACATAAATATATAAGAGATTCCCTGAGTAGTCAATAATTCCCCCCAAAAAGGTGTGATGAGTCTGACCTCCCATCCTCTCAACCAATGCAAAATCTTAATCCTCATCAGTCCACAACTAATGAGCACCTACCTTTGTAATGTATGTCCAAATGGATATAGAATCACTGGATGTTTCTAGTTCTATAAATAAACCCGTTTCAAACCAATTGGAATGTTTGAACATTAAATAAAAAAGTTCATCCCCATTTCCAGAAGAATAAAAAAATGGTGAACCCGACGTGAATCCTCTACCAAGTTAAAATAGTGTTTTAATTATTTGTTAGGAACATATTATATTCAATATAAGGGCCAACAAAGCAATCATACACAAATATGTTTATCCAAAAGATATAGTCTAGCCAAGCTTATCCTGATTATTTATGTTATATAAAACACGCACATATTTCCAAGATCTCTCTGCAATACTGAAATTTCTTCTTTAAAGTTTACACCTATGAATGCCTCGGCTGCTACTCCAGCTGGATCCTCATCCTCTCTGAGGATGATATCACCTACTCTGCAGCATTAATGCTGGGTCTTGAATGCATTGGTGAAGGAATACCATCAATACTATACCATCCCCACTATGGAGGCCAATCTACAAGCCCTCTAAGTTAACAACCCACCCTGGTTTTTCGGACAGCGATGACCAGTGGTCAAAAGCAGGTTTTACCAACCACCATTTCCAATAGTTTCGGGTTGTTATCCCCAAAATGCAACAAACAGTCTCTCCCATATTATAGGTAGGTAAATGAAGAGGTCACTCTAGCCCTCAGTTCAAGAAGGAAGGATCCCTTCCTAAGGACTCCCACCAACAATCGACACCATACTCGTACGGTAGTGCACCCTCAACATGATGAGGGAATCACTTTTAGGATTTTGGCTCAGGTTCCTCAGACCCAAGCACGCAAGACGAACCGTCAGAGGTGAAATTCAAACAACAGGGAGCAGGTTCTTATTTCTTCCCCCTCCAGAGATGTCCATCAAACTAACATGATGGAAAACAATGAGAGGGCATATACACCCGTTCATCCTGAATTCACAACCCAGTAAACTCGTCTGGAAGTAACACATCAATACCGCTAGGCAATTCCGGCAGAGTACTATAGGAAGGCACATACACCTTTTTATGAATCATTAGCTAATCTATAAGATAGTGTGATAGCATCCAAAGAAACTCACCAATTAAATGTGGTGGATAACAATCAGTAGGCACATACAACTGTAGTTCATTTGGCTAACCAATAGTCTCATTTGGTAGCACCCAGAGATGTCAATTGGAAAGCTCCAATGACAAGCAGGAGGCAGAATCAATTTTATGCCACCACATGTGAGTACTGTCAGAATTCGTTATTAGGAAAAGGTGGTCAGGAGCAGGAACATAAACCTACTCCAAACATGGAATGGACGTATATTCCCATTCCGGCATCTGAACTCACCAAGAAGATTGTGACAATGGGTAAAGAGAAAAATGAAATCCCTGCCCATATTTTGGATATCTACCAGAATATTATAACAACTTCACCAGCATCATAGGGAAAGAATCACAAATATATCCCAATCAGTGGAGTTACTCATCAAAATATCACTCTGCGGTAGACGCACACCTCTGTCCAAGTCCATGAGGGTCGTGGAGCATACTCTCCCATGCCATACAAACAATCAAGTCAGGAACATACACCCAGTTTAGATGGAGATAATCGGCCTAACTTGACCATTTCTTTTGAGTAGTCATATACACCTGCCCATAATAACCACTTTTGTCCACAAGTGGTTTCCAAAGTGTGTAAGAAGGAATTTAGGAAAATGTCTCATCCGGTATAGTCGAAAAATCAAGAGATAATCTGTAATAAGGACTTGGTTGATGCTGGAGTTCTTGATGCCCCCAAACAACTATCTATTGCAACTCAAGATTGTAGTCCCTCATTTCTAGATTATGGATGTGACAAAAATAAATATGAAGGTCCTTATCAGAAACTTCCTCATGAAGTCTTTCTTCATGAAAATTCAGTCAATCTCAAATTATCATCTTCAGATGAGAGCCACAATAACCCTCTACGTGGCCGGATGACCAAGGATAAGGAGGTTTCATCTTTTATTGTAACCCAATATGGTGGTCATCCCCATGATGATGAATTTAGCTGCAAAAGTCCCCTTTGTAGTAGTAACTCGCATTTCCTGTAAAATAATTCAATGGACAAGGAATAAACAAGAAATCCCTCATATCTTGAGGAACATGCAAATGTGAAGCCAGTCATTTCTGATAAATTATTTCTAGCAGATGAAATATTATCTCAATCAGAAGATAGCCCAAGGTGTAAGTCATTCTACAAACCACCCCTGGTACATTCCTCTTCTAATTTGACAAATGAATTCTCTACAAATCTTGTTGAATCTGATGAAGCAACAAAGAAGCACCAGTATTTGTCCAATCAGATATAATAATATTCATCGAATGACAAAGAGGAAGTGCTGAATATGATAAAACAACTAGAAAAAGGAGAAATACCAGTCATGTTTTGGCCTTTGGCTGACTCTCAGTTTGATATTCCAGAAATGTTGATAGAGGATTGTATTCACGATATTCGTCTCAATATATGGAAAACGTTTTTTCACTTTAATGAAAAAAATATTATCTTATGATGAATATGAAAATCATTTTAGGATAATAGAATGGTTTTAACACCAAATTGACTTGACATCTCCCTCAGTTTCCCAACATCCAAAGGTTGAAAAGTAGTAGAGAGATCTTCAATGTTCATGACTTGGTGTGTTAAAAAGGTTGCACCAGTTAATTATTAATGCCACATCTTGTATTCATATCAGGGGATGGGGTGTTCTTAGAGAACTGCATTTCACTGTACTCTCCAATCAACAGTGCCCTCCAAAAGTGGTATCATGCAATATTATTTCCCATAGCTGGAAACATATAGCTGGTTTTGTGTGTAATCAAAGGCTTGCCCAAGAACATGACTCAACTAGTTCTTCCAAGAGTCATGTATTTAAATAACAAGTTATCGAATTTATATTGAATCATGTAAATGAGAATATATAACATTCTTCTTGTTTAGAGCAAGCACAACATTAGGTGACATATGTGTCAGAAATAATCCAATGGTCATCTCAGCCAGGTGATTTGAGTGGATGTCGGATGATGCATCTGGCTAATTTCCGGACTAAAGTCCTCAAAATCAAGAGAGATTTTAGGAATGTTTCAGATGTAGCAGCTCAAGAGCCACCTTAGCTTTCCAGACTGGGGACTCTTTTAATCCAACCATCAGAATCAACAAATAGGATTTGAGGAGTTAAGCAGAAAAAACCGGAACATCCCCAATCCACCGAACTAGGGACTATTTCAAATTCTCAATCTCTCCCTCAATAGAAGTCAGTCTTCTCACCATTATAGAAGAATACAAAAGAGGAATGAATAGCTGAATTATTAAGAGATTCCCTCAAAATTACGGTTCATCAATAAGTTCCTGAGTTATCAACCAAACAAAACGCAATGTCTCATAAAGGACTTGTAGGAAGAAAGTATCACAGAAGCACTGACAAAAGGGATGCAATGCGTTATGAATCAATAAATTTCATCAATGTCGTTGTCACTGATCCACCATAACATGTGTCTCACTCAGAGGGATCAGATGTAGAAGTTAATGTTCAAGAGGTTGTGCAGATAGAAACTAATGAAGGTGGTGTGCATACCAGAAGACATAGTGTTTCCCAGGGGAAAGACATTTCTTTGTATAATTTTCTTCCGTATAACAGAATGTCTCATAACAAGGAGAAGGCTAAAATTCAGGATACATTCCACCCTACCTCTAGATAAGGACAATCACTCCCATTAGAGGAAAGGTTCTCAAAACAAGAGTAAGAAATGAAGGAATTAAGGAGGTTAAATGTAGAACTACTTAAAGGTAGTCTTCCTCTTAAGAAAGCTCGAGTTAATCAATCAAGTGAATTTATTGATATGACTAGAATGGATCAATAATATCCTCCATTACAAATACACCCTCCTAGGTCCAATCCTATGGGACATGCGTGACAATAACCGGTAGTACTACCATCGGTTGTAGTACTAGTCAGCATAACTGTCCAAACTCCAGTTATGGAACCTGCTCTGGTCCAAGCTCAACCAGATGATTCTAAAAAATTAATAACTACTATTGAGTCATTAACATCTCGGTTGGAAGCTAAGAAAGGAGAATCTTCACAAGTTCAAATAGAAAAGAAATCCTACCCTGAATGGGTAAGTGCAATTCCCCCCCATCAAATTTTGTGAATACCACATTCCCAATTTTTAATGGTTCGGGGGATCCAGAAAAAAACTTAACAAATCATTATTCTTGTTGTGATCCTATGATGGGAACTCCTCAACAACAAGAAGAAGTTAAGTTCAGGTGTTTTGTGAAGTCATTAAAGGGACTTCTTTTGTCTTGTACACATGTTTGCAATCTCAGTCAATTACTGTGTGGGAAGATCTTCATCAAAGATTTATTATTCATTTTAGTTCAATGTGGCCAAAAACAATTGTTTTTTATATTACCAATTTTACGAAATGGGGAAATGAAAGAGTTTCAGATTTCATTTTTTGATGGAAGGGATTAACATATTTCTTATGTTTAACAGTCCCTCAAGATGAATTGTTTCCAATATATGTGGAAAATATGCGTGATGAATTACACACACCATTGACCCTTTTGAAATACACTGGTGGGTTTTGAGACCTTACATCAGTTGATCAGTAGATTTAATACTCTATTACAACGATTAAGTCTAAAAATTGTGTAATTACATCAGTTCCAAGAAGGATAATAGGGGAAGAATAGACTGCTACAGTTACACTTAAACATGAACCTATTACTGCTTCCACTTCAAAACCTTCATCATATCGAAGGGCTCCACCTCCTGAGTGTCAACAACAAAAACTGCCTCGTCAAGATGATCCAAGAGATCAAAGGCGAAAACAGTTTGAATATTTGAAGAACAAAGTTTTATAATTCCGAAAAGGACATGTTCCTGGCTACTTCATCTTGGCTCTGGAAAAAAATTTGTTTCAATTGCCATGGCCCAAAAGGCTGAACAAGGAATGAAATGAAGACCACACCATCTATTTCCCATTTCATCAGATGTTGGTGCATCCCATTCAGGATTGTTTTTTCTTCATATACCTTATTCAAAAGATGGTGGACTCTTGAAAGGTAAAAATGGTTTTTCAGCCTAGGTAGCATGGGTTACTGCTACTATTCCAGAGGAAGAAGGTGAATGGCATGAAGTAAAAAAAGTAAAAATTTGTATAAATATAATGATTGGATGATCAGGAAAATGATCCACCAAACTCATGACATTTTATGAACATAATTTAATCAACCAATTGTGTCTTCTTCTATGAATTCCATTGAAAAACCACTTTCATTAGAAGGAAAATATTCAAATAAGCAGCATAATTTGAAGATAGAAGAGAAGTTAGAAGAAGAAGAGTCTATGTCATAGCTGATGTTGTCTTTGAATCTGGCAGATTTTATTCTATCTTCTTCAAAAGCACGGGCACTGCTCCTCCAAATGGCACAAAATGAATTGGATAATCAGGTACAATCATTTTCAAATAATGTGTTTATCTTTGGTTCTATTAAAAAGATTCACTTAACGGATCAGTATGCTAGTCACAGTTCTGATATTGATGTGCCTGAGTTCCCTGTATCGAACAGAGGAAGTAGAGGATGAAACAAAGGTCTAGGATATAGGAGAAGATGTGGATATTCCTGAAATAGCTATTTCAATCCTACACCTGCTACAAATGTATATGCAGAAGAAACTCATGTCAAAGCCCTTTAGTGGGATCAACAGGAACAAAAAAGATCTTCCACACATGGTAGAGTCAGTCTGGGCATAGTTATTTTGGAGGATCGGTTGGATGTTACACCTTCTTCCTCTCAGAAAATAAATAGAAATAGTCATTCTAATCTACCGAATCCAGGAGTATTTTTAACTCCTACCCTGATACGAGATGCATCTACATCCAATGCATCAACTTCTAAGGAAACTGTAAAACCACATTTTCATGTTGGGAAATACAGAACTGTAGGCAAGAAGTATGATGTCTTGAAACATTTGGCCCACGTAACGACCAAGTTATCAATTCTGGATGCCTTGAATCAATCAAAAGATCTTCGGGAGGCACTCATTGAGGCTTAGTGAAGTCCTCGAGAATTCAAAACAGAAATTGTTGTGGCTGAGGTTTATCATATAGAGAATGATACTATAGAATTCAATGGATTGATATCTTTTACAGATGAAGATAAAGATGATGTTGTACATGGACATATCAGACCATTTTATCTATTAGGAAAAGTGATTGAAATATTCATCCAACGATCTTTTATTGATAATGGATCAGGAGTCAACCTCATTCGTATTCATACACTCCATCAGTTGGGCCTCACAAAATCTGATTTATCTTCTTCTACTTTGATGTTGCAAGGATATGATAAAAATTAACAAGAACCTTTGTGCGAGATTACACTCAGAACTTAGTTTGCAGACCTTGTGGATAATTCAGATTTCATGGTTGTTCTGCATGACACAGCTTTCAACATTTCTCTTGGAAGACCTTGGTTACATCATCTGGCAGTTGTACCTTCGTCATACCATCAATGTCTTAAATATTGTTTCAATTATCAAATTGATACATTGTATGGTGACAAAGCCCCATTCAAAACATGTTAATGTCAATACATTGGGGAAGAATTCTATCACATGGAGGGAAATGAGAAATCCTCGACAAAGAGGTCACCAAAATTAATTCTCCATATTGTTTGGAAAAAATTCTAGTAATCCCATTCATACATTTTACTACAGATAATGTGTTCACTATTAGTTAAATTGATGGGATAGACCCAAATCCAAACAATCTTATGAAAACTTCTATAATGTCAATTACAGAAATCAGGCCAGAAAATATGGGAGAAATTATTGATTGGCCAAGAAATGATGAAAGCTTAAATAGAGTTGTTTTCATTTCATCTATTGAAATCCAGAAATTTTATACTTCATCAACCCATCCAGAAGAAGTTATAGCAATACCAGAGGTAAATAATGATGTTGACTCCCAATCCATCATCTCCTCTCTATTAACTTATGAAGACCCTTCATCATTAATAGGGTCAGAAATGGCAGCCTTTTCATCAAAATGTTCAAATTTTAACTTCTCCCCTAATCATGGTAATTCTTCTTCGTCATATACTATGCAAGTAGAAGCAGAAGAAATATAACATATTTAAGAAAATGAGGATGATCTTAGTGATGGTTCTGCATAATTTGAAGAGGGTATCTCTACCACTATGGATGAACTCAGAGAAATAAATCTGGGAACAAAAGATGTTCCACGCCCCACTTTAATTAGTGCGGACATGACTTTTGAAGAGGAAGAAATTTATAATTCATTTTTGAAGAAAAATCAAGATGTATTTTCTTGGAATTATATAGAAATTACAGGTCTTGATCCCTGTGTTTCCACTCATCATTTGGGTTTTCCAGAAGAACATTGAGGATTCAACCTAGCCGCATGAAGAACACACCAAACTTATTCCTCCAAAATTGAAGTTGAAATTGATAATATTATCAACGATAAAATTGTCTGAGAAGCTCAAATGTATGGATAATATTGTCCCTATGAAAGTGAATAATGGACAAATTAGAGTTTTTATTGACTTCAGAAATCTTAATCGGTATTTTCCTAATGATGAATTTCCAGATCCGTTCACAGAACTCTTAATTGATATAATAGCTGGCTATGAAGCTCTTTCCATCATAGATGGTTATTATGGGTACAATAAAATACGAATAGCACCAAAGGATGAGGGGTCTACAGCTTTCAGAGTACCTCAAGGTGTTTTTTTTCAATCGAGTAATGCCCTTTGGCATGAAAAATGCATGTGCAATGTATCAACGTGCCATGCACCATATCTTCAAACCATTTTTAAGGAAATCTGTTGAATTTTATGTGGATGATTTGGTGGTTAAATCCAAACAATGTTCTGATCAGTTTTCTGATTTGGAAATCATATTCAACAAACTTAGACAACACAAATTGAAGGTGAACCCCTTGAAATGTTCTTTTGGGGAAACCTCAGGAAAATTTCTCGGCGTTGTTGTACGCCATCAGGGTATCGAAGTTGATCATGAAAAAAAAAATCAATCCTTAGTATGTCACCTCCTCCAAATTTGAATGAATTAAGAGGACTTCAAGGAAACTTGACCTATATTCAGTGTTTCATTGCCAATTTTACAGGCAAGTGTTTACCCTTTACCAAATTAATGAATAAGGGAGTCACCTACCAATGGACTGAAGAATATAAAAAATCATTGGATATTCTCTAGAGATATCTCTTGTGTCCACTAGCATTAATGCCACCTGTTGAAGGAAGACCACGTATTCCTTATGTGACAGCTTTAGATCGATCATTGGGTACCTTCCTTGCCCAAAATAATGATACGGGAAATGAGAACATCCATTATTATCTCAGTCGAACTATGCTTGAGGCAAAAACTCGATATTCATGTATTGAAAAGTGCTACATAGAGTTAATATTTGTAGTTCAGAAATTGAAAACACTACCTTCAACATCATGATGTCCAATTGGTATCTTACAATAACCTGCTAAAATTTATCCTATGTTATCCAATGCTTACATGACATCCGAAAAGGTGGGCAGTTATTTTGCAGCATTTTGATATCTAGTATGTTTCTCAAAAGGCAATAAAAAGACAAGATCTAGCTGATTTCCTTTCTGAACACCCATCTGTTGAAGATGAATCTTTAAATATTGAACTACCTGATATTGTAGTATTTTCTATTCAAGATAATCCTCAAACATTGGAAATGTACTTTGCTGGTGCCTCAAAATGTCCAACAGAGAATAAAATAGAAGATCCTAAATTCAAAAAATTTGGGTTAGGAATTGTGCTTATTTCACCAAAGAATGTAGTGCTACCCTGTTCCTTCTTATTTTTGGAAGGCACTACAAATAATGAAGCAGAATATCAAGATCTCATTGTAGGCTTGGAATTTGCATTCCAGGAACAGGTGATCTACTTGAGGGTAGTAGGTGGTTCAGATTTGGTAATAAAACAAATCAATGGGGACTATTCCATCAGAAAAAAGAGTTAATACCTTTGTGTGATTACGTCAGAGAGTTAATGGAGGAATTTCCTTCATAACTGACATTTTCTTATGTCTCGTGATCACAAAAAATATATGATGATGCATTGGATAATATAGCCACAACCCTATAAGATCCATATCGGGATGAAACAATCATCAGTATTGCCCACAGTCATGTAGTTTCACCTTTTTTAAAATTATAATAGAGGAAATCATTGAAATCAAACCCATTTCTGAACCCCATGGTCATACTACAGAATAGATGACACATATCGGGGAATACCTACAAAATGGAACACTTCCAACTGATAGAACCGGGAGATAACATGTTCGGAGACCTGTGGTAAATTTTACTCTTTATGAGATCCCAAATCACTAAAAAATTCGCTACAAGCGAGGTTTTGATGGAATTATCTTCATATATATTGATGGTGAAGAGACAGTAGCTATCATTAATGAAGTTCATGCATGAGATTGTGGTGCCCACTAGTCTGGACATAGACTTTCTGGTCAAATTCAGAGGCCTGGATACTTATGGCCCTCAATGGTGAAAGATTGTGTTGATTTCAATAAGAAGTGTAATTCTTTCCACGCTTGTTCCAACTTCATTCATCAGCCCCCAGAGTTTCTTCATACAGCTAAATACTCATGGCCATTTTTCACATGGAGAATGGATGTAGTGGGACCTTATTCTCCGGCTACATCCATGCAGTTTAAGTATATTCTTACTAGTACTGACTTCTTTTTCAAATGGGAAGAGGAAATACCACTCCAAGAAGTTAGTCATAAAGGCATTGTTAGGAGCGTCAAGTCTAATATCATTACCAATTTTGGTGTCCCTCATACCATATTGATAGACAGTGGTACCAAATTTTGTTCACATGAGATGAGAAAGTTGTTTCAAGAATACATCATCAAATCTGACCATTCATATCGGTATCATACAGCGGCCAATGGCCAAATAGAAGTCTTCAATAAGACTATTTCAAACATACTGCGAGAGATGGTGGTTAAAGATAAGAAATCATGGACTGATAAACTTTTTCATCCTTTATGGGCTTATAGGATTACCACCCACACTACTACGCGGTCAACTCCATATTTATTGGTATATGGAACAGAAACAATCTTGCACATTGAGGTTCAATTTCCTTCGCTCAGAGTATCCATTTGTGATTAGTTATATATATATGAACAATATCATAAGAGAATTAATGAATTGTAATGATTAGATGAATAATGATTGTGCACCCTACACCACATGAAAGTTTATCAAAATCGAATAACGTGAGATTTCAAAAAAAAGTTTTTCTTTGTTCATTAATTCAAGGAGAATTGGTATTGGTCCTCAAAACTCCAATTATACAAGGAAAGAAACATCCAAATATTGATCCAAAGTGGGAAGGTCATTATTCAATATATAAGGTCTACTCCAATAGATCTAATTTATTAATCTCAATGGATTGAGAACTCATTACAACTCCAACCGATGGAAGATTCTTGATGAAGTATTTTGTGTAACACATATACACCCTTATAGTCCTCACTGCAAGACTTTAAACTAAATGTTCCCTTTTCTCCTTGCTATAAGACATTAAACTGCAAATCCCTTCTATCATCCAACATGACATTAAATTGTGTCCCCTTTTTCATCCAACACGATGTTAAACTATTCATCTGAGTTGCAAGACATTAAAATACCAAGCACCCCATGTCTATGAAACATGTCATGTTAACTGTGAAAAAGTCCCTTATATGTCCTACATGACATTAAACTATGCATCATTTGGGTTTTTTTTACCTTTTGTTTCTCACACTGAGCAGGACTCATGTGAGCTTAGATTAAGCTTCAACCATAACACCCTCTCTGGGCCGCTAACAATGTGTAAGTCTCAACACCATCTTCGGGTTGTCATCAAGTACAACTCAATCACCAATTCATTCTCTAATGAACATTGTGGACTTTGATCCTTTCTTTTTAGGCTAGGAATGTAGGAAACCTCTAAAGGTTCAAGACCAAAACCAATATCTTCATATCAGTTCATCTCCATCTCATACGATGTTGATCTGTGAAGCCACCCCCAAACCAAAATCTTCACATTGGTTCATCATCATCTTTTTATATGAAGTTAAACTATACTGCCCCCCATTTTCCTCACTAGAAGTCATTAAATGGCATAGAAATACGTCCTAGCTACATGATGCTAAATTATGAAGCACTAGTCCATGCATATGACCTTAAACTAATCACATTTTTGTCCGGTACGGCAGTAAACTACAATAGTCTCTGACACCCTCACCTGAGAGGGAATCATTATTTATGTTGATATACAATCATTTTATATTCCAAAGACTACTTGCATATATGGGAATGTCTGAACCTTTAATCTTGGATCCAACCATCATTGCACTAAAGTCCCCTCTCACCCTTAACTTGTACAAACCGAATCAGTACAGAAGGTATTTCAAGAACTATGTATGGCTTGATTCACATTTCTATGGGATACGTAGAAATTTTTTAGCATCCCTCAATCCTAGCCCCAAGTCTTGGAGCCTAACCCAAAACTCCACTGTTAGTCACTTGGCTGAAAAGTCCCGCTGTGAGTGCATGAAGGTCATGTGAAAACCCAGGTCCATATTCACATTAGGTTTATAAAAAACACACAATGTGTCTCCCTCATTATGGTCTAAACTCTAAGAAACTAAATCAAGATCTCATATGCTCTCATCCCATATGACGTTAAACTGTATTTTAAAAACATCATATGGCTTGATTTTCATCATAATTAGATATTTAGTGAAGTTTAGCATTTCAATTCAGGACCCAGCCATAACATGATTATGGTCAGCATTGGTCTATATATATCCTTCATGCATTGGACAATACCCATTTTATGTGTCATACTACTAACCTTAAATACTTCCAGATCTCCATAAACCTTTTTCTTGTCTTCTCATCACAAAATTTCTGACACCCAGGAGTCCTTTTTCCTGACCGTGCAACATTTTCCCCTAGGCAGCCTTGCATAAGTAGTCTATATAATGGACCAGTCTTCCAAAAGATGGTATTATTTGACTAGGAATCCAATTACCTTATATTTCCCTGCATCATTCAAACCCCCAAATGGGTTGTTCAAATAGTGGAAACTTCATTCTTGGGAGAAAAACTCTTTTGTCCTTATTTTTTTTAACGACGATATGTAGGGATCCGAACAAAACATCCATCTTTAACATATTTATCCCATACAATTTTTCATGATATGAAAGTATTCAAGTCTATGGTTTATATTTCCCTTCCCTACGTTTGGGTCAGACCTTCGCTGGAGTGACATTCATCCAATTCTCTGACAGTCTTGATTGGGAATATCCTCTCCATATTCAGGTACCACTATCCATACAGAAGACTCTATGCTTTGGAAATTTTGAATCTCCATAACATTTACTGGCTTTTGGCAATAGAAAAGTAAAATTTCTAAGAGTTATTTTGCTTGACTATGCACGTGCCACTAGTTTTCCTTGCAAATGTAGTCTACCTAGCAGACCTGTCAACCAAAAGATGCTATTATTTGACTATGCACCCAATTCCCTTATGTGGCCCTGCTTAATTCAACCCCCTCATCGGATTGTCAAATAGTGGAAACTTCACTCCTAGTAAATACTTACTCTAATTCCATTTATCCGGTTTTTCATATAATCCATCAGATTCAAAATTTCTTAAGTCACAGTTTACATGTTTTCCCCTATGCTTGAATGTGGTAATATTTTTTCAAACACATTATCATGGAATTGACCCAATTTTAATCCATTTGGTCAAAGCTATTCGCCCTTAAACATTATCCTTTTTATGTCCGACATGCATGACATTAAACTGCAAACAAAAAACAAGGTACTCATTGAATTGGGAACTTGTAAAATTAACATTGAACAAAAGTCAACTCCCATCTCTCTAAACATACATATTGTATTATTTAGGCAATATTGAGAAAAAAAAGATACAAAACTTTTGGGATTGTTTGTGTAATCCTAGCAAAAATCAAACTATTGTTATTAAGGCCAGTTGGCTTTGGAAAAAAAATACAGTAATAATATAAGAATTTAGCAAGAGAATACAGGTATAAATGATTAAAGATGAAATGTCTTTTTCATTGATGAAAAAATTAGAAGAACGTCCACATATTGGAGTATCTACTCTTTTTCAAGAATTACAAGAGGCTTTCATCATAACTTTTCATTTTATTTATGGCATCCCAAGTATCATCAGTAGCCACATGAAGTTCTTTCACATGACCAGCTTCATTCTTTTCAGCTTGATGGATTTCCTTCTTGGCATCTGCAATAGATTTCATACCATTCATTTGGACTCCTTATAATGAATTGTTAAGCTGGTCAAGTTCCCCAGTAACGGCATCTAACTATTACTGAAGATGAATCTGTTAGACTACATTATCCTTGATATTATACTTCAGCTCCTTCAGCTTTTCTGCATTATCAACCTCATCTTGGGACATCACAACCTCAAATTCGCTGATATTGGTCAACAGCCACGCTCTGGTCAGATCTTGACGGCACATTTCCTCATGCTCCCTCTTTAAAATGACTTGTTTCACTGCGGTATGCATCTATTGATATCCAAACCCACCAAGTCCTAGCATGAAGAACAGGAATAAAAGTCGCGGGATCATCGAAGACAACTCTATAAGAGGCAATTCAGATATGATCTTCCATGTATTCTACCATGCCTTGCGACGTGAGAATTGTAGTTCCTTTTGAACCTCTGGGTCTGATTCAGCATCAATATCATATGGGGAATATAGTCTGGGATTAACGCACTTAAAAAAATTCTCTATTCTGCTCCTTCCCCCTGACCCTTGGTACTTCACTTTCTACTACTGTTGGGACTAAGAATCAGGCATCACCTCCAGATCTAGCCACTAAAATTGACGGATCTACGTAGTCAATTGAAGTTTTGGTTAGTTCCAAAGGATAACGAAAGTTGATTATCTATATTTAAAATTAAATACAGCCACAAATATTATCATCATTTACCCAATGGTAGATAAAAAACATGAGAAGGATCCTCCCCATCTTTCCTAGATTAAATAGGATTTTCAGGACGGATTTCAAGAAACTCGGTCATGTTAAGATCCAATTGAGCTAGTGTCTCTATAATGTTAGGGTTCCCTCTACCCCTTTCAGGCATTGGAAGATCAGCAGCATGCTCAGATGAAACTACACATTTCAACCAATCATGGTCAGAGATGTAATAAAAAAATTTAACAGGATGAAGGATAACACTCATGTCCAAAATCTTCTAAATCACATGGTAATTTAACATGATCTAAAATTTCTTCAAAAGAAGCACCACGTTTTTTCATTTCATCTAGTGATATCTCCAATTCCTGGTTAGTCTCACTAGTGGTAGAATTTGATGTGTCTTCTTGCATACCCTCCTCTTGCGACCTCCGACCCTAAACAGCTTCCCCAGAGAATATTACGGAGTCAGTTGCAGTGGTGTCCAAATGATCATGTGCAGGTGTTGAACCTAAAGCATCGAAGAATGGATGTCAGTTGATGTCTTCATTCAACATTCTATGAAGTATTTTTAATTTACCAGAAGTAGGCTATTCTATCCTTGCAGTAGCAACATGAGCAGTACTAGGAACAGTAGCTAGATCTTCTTCTCTTGTTTCTTCAGGAGAGGCAAGGTAAACATGAATATGGTACTATTCACCAGCACCCTCTGTCGTCCTTAGAGGAGGGTTAGTCCTCTTCCTTAGAAGAGAAATCGAATAAGCCCCTGCATTCCCAAGAAGTATGAGCAATATTTTCATGAGTTAAAATTCATGACAATCCAACGGACTTACCACAACTGATGAAGCATTTTTCTATGGAATTATTCCTTTGAAGATTTTTCTTCTTTTACTTTTTGGGTGTGTTGACATTGTTACCTCCAAATACAAGTATTAGAGAGTGACAAGCCCTTTATAACTCCTTTTCCATGGCTTTATGGCCTGGAGATATCTCACCTGGCTCATGAGGAGATTCAGAGGCTACAATAGTGGTGCCAAAAGGGTTGTACTTCAGTGAAGGGACCTCAGTAGTTCCTTTCATAGCAAGCTACAGGTTGAAGAATGTAATTTCTTTGAGTAACAAAGCTTTGACTGAAATTTAGTTTCAATGTAAATAAGGAAAGAAATTTAATTCTTTAAAAGCCATGTAGTCATGCCGCTCCCCATCTACTGAAGTACCAATCCCCTCCATGATTCCATGATTCATTATTTAATTCACTCTCTTGGTAATAAGAATGGAATCATCAGTGGCCTATATGAGCATTTCTAGTTCTCTGATGCAATCCCACACTTCATCGGGGTTATCCTTGAAATAGATATCCATATAAGCCTTGAGATTCCCCACTCCAGGGATATGTAGCCCTTCACATAAGTCCATCTAGGCAGTTTCAACATCACAATATAATATCCTCCATGTCTAGACATCCTATAGTTGTAAATATTCATCATTTGCACCAGAAGACCGTGAGGAGGGTGCTATAATCTGTGACTTCAACCTCTTCCCACCTCCTGCAATCACAAATAAAGGATATGAAAATGAAACATCTTAATCTTTAGAATAATGGGGATTAAATTTCCTCAATGATTTAACTCACCAGTATTTTATGGATTAGGTTTCTTTACTCTGGATGGAGAATTATATCTGGCACAAGGCCTCTTTGATGCATGTCATGCCTCATCATCCCTATCCTGGGAATCTGGTGAATCATCCCCGGGCGAGGAACCCGGTGAATCAGCTCTGGTTGAGGAAGATTCACCTTCCAGATGAAGGGTTTCTTTCCCGACGGTTCTCTTTTTTCCCCACCTGAGGTACCAGATGGTTCAGTACCCCTTCAGGGTATGATGCTACCCACTTCTCGACATACCATGTAGTCGATTGACTCGCTACTCCAGCAACTTGTAGATCAAGAATTACCATAATTTTCTCTATAGCTGTCTGCAACCATAGTTGTCAGGCAACAATTGGATACTACTCTGTCTTGACGTGCACGGGAGTGGATACAAAAATTTTATACGGACACATGAATAGGTGTGAAAATCTATATAGAACATAGGCCTTACATATAATCTCTCCGTCAATTCTGGTGTCCAATACACCATCTCTGCAAGCAAGCTTATACGAACTCAATTCCAGGATAATTGTACCATCATCAATAAACCACCCAGTTGGTGGGTTTCCATAAGGAATGAAATGAAATTTGTTGAACATGCTCAGCCTCACCTTCAGATCATAGGGATTAAGGGACAACAAAAAAATCCCAGATAATGCCTGCACCGATGGCCTAAATGAACATCCAGGATCCTGTACTCCGCTTTGTACAACGTTTTTACTGAAGTGAGTGGTGATCCATCCCCACAAAACATGGAATGGTCCCACTATTCTCAAAATAGAATTACCCATATAGACGTGGAGTAATCTCCTGTGAATCTTTGCCAAAATCAGGGTGACCAACCCAACCATTTTTCTCTCAGCCAACTTGGCTAGAACAATGATGGTTTTTGGCCTGACACCTCCCATGAAATCCCTAACTAGGAAAAGATAGAAAATGAGACAAAATGATAAAAATCCTGCTAGATAGGTATTCTCTGGGATTCTTTGGTCCACTTCATACCCCCACTTTTCAAACTCTCCCACTTCCAGAGTTGGCTTGAATGTGACAATAGCACCCCTATTTTCTATTCTTGGGCAGCTTGTAGGGCGAGTACAGTTGGGCCCCTTCCCCTTCTTCTTGATAAGAAACATTTCCATATACTACTATTGATGAATTTTCTTTTCTAGAATGAGTTTGGATGGACATTGAATTATGGACCTTGTGGAAAATTTTCAATAACTCTCGATCCAAAGCTGGAGTCTTATTAGAATCATTAAAGGTCACCTTGGGGGGAATGAATTCATCATACATATCTCCTAAAATGGGAGCCCCTGATATCTTGTAGACATCCCACATGATGATTCCTACTTCTCTTTATGTCAGATAGAAAGAATTGGTTTCTTGGATCCCGCGACTGATTAGCTCTGGCACAAAATTATCATTCCTATAGACATATGTCTACCCAGCCCTGATGACATCATATATTGCAGCTCCTTTCAGATCTTCGACAAACTCTGCATAGGTTTTTATTTCCCATTATGACCACATCCAATTCAACTTCACACCTCCTCTAAGATGGAAATTGCAACTCTTTTTGCGTCCCTTGGATTGATCCATCTGTGAATTTCAGAAAATAGAGGCATAGAAATGCGAATGCATCTCCGACTTGTGAGGTTTCAGATCTAGAGCACATGGTCTATGATGCATAATGAATTCTTTCTCCACTGTTCCAGCATTGACAAATGATCCTACAATAGAGACATTTTCTGAAGTGAAATTGGGGTATGTCTAAAACAATGAATGAGGAATACAATTCTTTGGATATAGAACATTGACTCCTTGCAGATGACTATGTCCTTAAAGGAGTGTAAATTCTTTGTGAGAAATTGAAATGATATTTCTTCATGTACTTGTCCAAATCTGAGAGAGTGATGTCACAAATCTCATAATATTCATGGCCAATGATGTTCATCATATCATCAATTCTCTTGCTAGCCTACTCATCAGCTGATCCAAATCATTTGGGAGGTATTGAATCTGCACAAAGATCTAATAGTTAAATTTTATGTATAGTATGTTTTTTATGAAATACATGTCATGAAATCAAAAAATGGATAAGGCATTAAGGAACACATGTTTGGACATGCAGGTGTGGTCACACAGGTTTGGTCATGCAATTATTGTCATGTAAGTCAAAATCTTACTAAGGAAACACGACACAAAAAAGGAGCGATCGAACAAGGAGATGGAGACACTTTCATGACGAGAGCTCAAAGACATTGAAATAAGGATGGTTTGCGCTAAGTGACACCCATATATATAGGTGATCCTGCAACACTTGTGCACCAGAACATGCGTTCCAGAACCTGTGAGCCAACATTTGTGCGTCGCCGAACCCTTGTTTCTCGCTTTCCTCAGAGTCAAATCCTCTTTCCTTTTTTGGATCCAACTCTGAGGGGGGAATTTGGTTGACACTCCATTACATAATAGTTTCAACTGAATGGCAAAGTGGAATACCTTAATCAAAAATAGAGTCATTCATTGAAGAAAATAAAAATTTGACAAAGGCATGAACAAGGAACCCTTTATGAAGGAGGCGCGCAAGTTTCCTTTTGGTCATGTGAGTCAGTTGTGCACCACATATGGGTCATGCAAGTCACTTTCACACCCTATTATTTTTTCTCCCACAGTGCCCAATGGCCAACAAATAGTCCCTATAGGCCCCCCATTTCAAGGAAGAATTTTCCAAAACTCAGATTCAAGCCCTGGTTTCCCAAGTCTTTGTCTGACATCTTCCAAAAACTTCTAAGTTAATTATTTTGCTTGAATGGAAGCTCTAAAGATGGAGAATAAGGCCTAAGTATTAGAACTCATCAATACTTGTGCACCTAAGTGTCCATCCCTTAAGGGATGTGAAGACAATTTCACGTCGCCTTTCCCTCTCATTGGATCTTGCGCACCAATCTTCTGGAAGCCTCTAGGGACGATACTAACGGATTGAGTTCAATTATTCCCATGTATTACCCTATGGATTCTTCGTTTCCCAAGGTGAATCATGTCTCACAAGTATACTTGCATGAACAAGACTTTGGTTCCAGATAAATACTTGTATACCTCATTCCTAATCACCTATTTTTCTCAAATTCAGCTCTCCTCTTTAAGACATGGCATTTAAAACCTTCTTCAATGCAATTTATAACATGGTTCCTTTGTTGGATTTCTTATCTGAGAGGAATTCATTGGTCCTCCTACTCAGGTGTAAGTCCCAATCATAATTTCCTTTAAATTTGGGCCTCCTCCTCAGGAATAAGCCCTAGGTTATAAGTTCCCTTTAATTGGACATCTTTCTCAAGAGTAATCCCCAGTGATAATTTCTTTTCATTCAGGCTTCCTTTTCAAGAATAAAACCCAATCATAAGTCCCCATTAATTTCGTCTTCATTTTCAAGAGTAATTCCCAGGTTAAAATCCCAAATATCTATAAAGTACATATACCTTTATGGACCCTGCTCTAGGGCAGTCATACATACGTAAGCCCCACATTATTTCTTATGAATTCATCTTTCGTGGCATAATCATCAGATTCACTGATACCTCTTGTTTCTCACACCGATCATGACTCACGTGAACTTAGAGTGTAAAAGTAATTACAACGTCTCTCTTTGGGCCATTTATCATGTATAAACTTCATAATTATTCACCTGAACTATGTGGAATTTGATCTCTGCCTTAAAAGTAGAGTACGTAGGAAGCCTTTCTAAGGTTCAAGCCCATCATTCATTAATTATTTTCTATCCCATATGATGTTAAACTATATCCTTCCTATTGGACTATGTGGGTTCTGATTCTTTTCTTTTTAACAAGGATATGTAGGTAGATCATCTGCGAGTACGATCCCAACTCTAAAATTATACTTGTCTTTATGAATGACAATAAAATTCAAGAGCCCCACTGAGTGGATTTAAAATAAATATGGTCATCATAAGGAATAATATATTCTACATAATGTATTGATGGATACCATTGACTAAGAAACTCTAATTCATATGGATGATTCTCTATTAAGTAAGAACCTCAAATACAAATAAAATATTCTCTAAATCTCATACATATCAATCATTGATTTCTATCTGAAGGTAAAAAACTCATTTTCATGCTTCGTAAATTAATAAGGATTCATGAACATAACATAAATCTATAAGAGTGTCTTTGAGTAGACAATAATTCCCCCAAAAAAGGAGTGATGAGTCTGACATCCCATCCTCTCGACCAATGCAAATTCTTAAGCCTCATCATTCAGCTAATGAGGACCTACCATTGGAAAGTAGGTCCAAATGGATATTGAATCATTGGATGTTTTTGGTTCTACGAATAAACCCATTTGAAACTGATTGGAAAGTTTGATCTTTAAATAAACAAGGTCATCCCCATTTCCAAAAGAAACATTAATACTTCAAATAATATTTCACAATATTATTCAATAAAGTAAAAAAATTATTTTTATAAGAGTTTGTTTACTTTTATTGGATAAAATTAATCATTTATCAGTAAATGTTGATTCATGTTTTAAAGTGAAAGTTGACATATTTATAAAAAAATTTAAATTTAAATTATTTTTTAAATAATCACATAAAATTTATGAAACATTTTTTTTCATAATATTATAATATAGTCAAAAGTTTTGTTAAAAACTTAAATTCATTAAAAATATACTATCTATATTATGACATTATAAATTCTAAAAGGTATCATAATATATGAGTTAAATGTTAACCAAGAACAAATATATTTTTAACCTTAAATAAAATAATATTTTGGGTTATTTGATTATTTTATAAAGTCATTATGAATCCTCCAAAAACCTATATTACATTATAAGGTTTTGTAATTAATTTCATATAAGCAGGACTCACTCATATATCACCAAAAGTAATGTTTTTTTGATTTTGGAATAAGAAAATATAAAATAATGAAAAAAACTCTACATTTAGAGAAATAGTGGGAAAACACCATTGGATGGTTTTGGGTTTTGATATCTTTACTATATTCAGTATGAAACTTATGTTTGGGAAATAATAATTGACTCCCATATCCTTTACTTTATGTACCCACCCATTCTCCCATTCCACTTCACTAAAAACCATAGAGAACATCATTTATCTTCCATTTCTTATTTAGAGTCCTCCCATGATTCCCATATGATCTCTATATGCTCTATCCATGAGTTTGGAATCACCCTCTTAAGTTTAGGGACCTCCGTCTCCTATCATATATTCAAGAACCTTCTTATAATTATCCTTTTGAATGATAGCTAGTTATTTTGTCAGAGATTTCTAAATATTCCACAAATTTCTAATTTATTTCTAATCAATGAGTTATCATTTATCCCCACACATTATATAATTAACCAACCCATTACTATAACGAATTTTAGTTTAAAATTCCCTCCTTCTGATATTTATTCAAGAATATTATTCTTTATATTTATTTTTTTAATTCATAATGATGACATTGGTCTTCACACATACCTCTTGATAGCCATTTTATTTTCAAATGATGATAGACAACTTTATCTCTCATTAAACCATTTTATTAAACATTAAGTACTAACATTATTTTTCAGAAATTTGGTTCTGATTTTCCATGTCAAAACATTGTGTTGTAAATACAATTCTTATTTCCACTAAAGGGTTTTCACCTAGACATAGCTATAGTTCATTTAAATGGGACATCCAAGTATTATTCCATATTCCTTGATCATGGAATTAAATGTGATTAATACTTTCTTAATGTCATTTGATCTTTGTGGAACACTTTTTTATACACATCATATGGTTGTGACGGGTTCACTATGATATCATTACAATGCATTGGGTAATGTTTTAGACTCATGAAATTCTATGTATCGATCATGGGAGATTATCCTAATCATGTTATGTTATTAATTCATGGTGGGTATCATCGACTTATTCTTATGTTTTCATGTTTATCAATTCTTCCACAATCCCATACTGCCTTTATGTTTTCATAGTATATAATGCCTCATTTTTTATGGTCCTTAATTTTACTCGTATTATATCTCATTTAAATTCATATTTTCTAACATGTTGAAATTTATTCATGTCATCCTATGCTTGTTCACATAGTGGGAATTATAGCTCATACCTCCTTTATGTATGTTCCCAGGGTATCCCATATAATTTTTGGAACGATGGAAAATTATGTGAATTTTAATAAAATCTTAAATATTTTTGGTTTAATGCATTTTTTAAGTAGTTATGAAATTCACCTAATTACCATAGACACTATACTTATTGATCATATAGCTATTATTTTTTTATTTTTATGTAATAAATCATAAATTAATTTTTAATTAAGAAAAGGTTTTTCATACCATTATCAGAATGTGGTGTGATTCTCCCATACTATGATTGGGTCAATATCCACATAGCATACATGGAATGATGCTATATTTATATAGGAATCTTTTACTAAATAGATGTGGTGTTCTTCCTTTATCCATTCATGTTAATAATACCTCATGGATACTGTTTCCATTACTAAAATCCATTATGTTAGGGTCCACCATTGGACGGGTAGGATTTCCCTCAATGTTTACTAATGTAGTAGGTGTTACCTCATGCTTGAGGAGGTGGGTCTTCTCATACTATTTATTATCTAATGTATGAATAAGATATTTTTAATGTAGTCCTATTTTTTAAAATTTCATGTGAATCCACTACTAGTGTGGTCTGTACTCCCCTGTTTGGTTATTGAAAACTCAATGAGTTGTGATACCTGAATCATTGATTATATTTCCATTTGAGTTTGGAACATTTAAAAAGATAGTTCAAGTATTCAAAAAATGATCATTTTCTAGGATGATCCATGGTTCATGCTAACATTATATAATAATATCTTCTAATTAGAGAGTTAATATTATTGCGATATGGATTTCAATACTATGAATCCTTATTGGATGATTGATCCCACCATGTTTATGGGGAATCCTATATTTTTATGAAATATCTTGAATATGGTCAGTATAGGATTGATGGTCATAAATATTACTCCCTATTCATAAAGAATTTTTTAAACATATATACCAATAAGTCCCCAAAGTGGATTTTGTGTGACCTATGTCATTCTATTGGAAATATTATTTTTTATTAACAATAGTGAATGTATTTCTCTTGAGGTAATGTTGTTGGTTGAGGATCCAGTGATTCTAGAATGGAATCTAGACTAGCACAGTTAGGCTGGAGGTATCTCATGGAGGCTCTATGTTATCAATGTTTCAAAAGATATGGAGATAAATTTTCTCTCGTATATTCCCTGAAGCCTATACTATATTATGAGGGGAACCATTAATGTTTTTATAATGATTGACATTCACCATTTACTATGTTTGGATTTATTCTATAGTTTCAAAGTGTTTTGAATTTGATAGGCCCATTAATGGCCAAAATCATCATGAGTGGGACCTAGGTGGTTATTAGTATCAGAACTCAGAAACATTACACATTCACTTTATGGGATGGTTGGATTTATTTCACACATGGTGGTTTTCTATGGATCATAACTATAGTTATACTATAATATGTAATTAATTTTTCATAGGTGTTGATCCTAAAATAAGAGTGAAAACGACCCTTCAGTCCCTAACTATGGACTAAATCATATATTTTTAGGATATATAGTATATAATATTTAATATTTTGGTGTTTCCATTGTCAAATAATATACATGTATATGTATGTATCAAATAATTCCTTTAGAAATGATCTTTTATATGCTTGGTAAAAGGTGTGTTGGACCATAATGTTTGTTGGTCCAATGTTTCAAACGAAATAGTAGATAGTAATCTTGATTTCAACACACTTTCGTTTATAGGGTGTTTATTTGGAGTTTCATTATGGCCACTCTATTCATGTGGGTGTGGCTTACCGTATCACATTACTTTTTATGGGTCCATTATAGAATGTGGTAACTGAAATTTTGTTTCAAAGTAAATGTATCAAATATTTTCTCATGGATGAGGCTCCATCTAAGGTCAATGGTATAGAAATATTTCCCTAAAAAATCTATTATGGTTAGAATCAGAGGGTTAATGAACCACTAGAATCGTAGTCCCGTCAAAATTAGTTTTGTTACATGAACATTATTTTTTTTGTTTGGGATGTGGGGCCTAATGATATGGTTTATATATTTTAAAGATACACACATGTGTGGTTATTGATGCATTAGATTGTATTTTAATGGTTGGTTTATGGTTTATTTAATACATAATACCCACCTCAAGTAAGTAAACAACATATCTAAAATTTTTTCACTGTGTTCTCTCTAAACATGTAACACCCCAATATTTTTAAAATAACATCATTTTATTCAATAGTGTATATTCCACAAAACACAAAGAATAAAAAAATATAGCATCCTAAGACTTTATAATGAATTTAATATTTTATATAATTTTAATATATGATATATCATTCTATTAAAGGAACACTGAGTCATCTTGCATTACATGAAACAATGACATTCATGAATACTTGTGTTATATACAAGAATAAGTTTTACAAAATATTCATAATATTTATATATAATATGAAACATATCTATTAAGATATTAAATATGTGATTATGAATAGGATTTAATAAATTATTAAAATATATGGTTTACTTCCATTGTTATAATTTAATTATAAATTAATATAAAAACCAATTGAATATAAAGGAAATTTCTTTACAGGAAACTATTATTATGCACCAAAGGTGTTTTACACAAATAAATAAAATTAATTACTACTAGTGGATGTAATTACAATTAGTTCTATATTATATATGAAATAAAATGTTTCCAAATTCATATAATATTTTTTACAGTCATAAAATAAAAATTATAAATTTACGGATTAAATTCTATATTCCTTTAAAGGTAGTTTTGCTGCCACGAACCAGCCTGAGTTGACCCTGAACCGGTCACCCAGACCAGCCCGCGGCATGTCCCAAGAGGCGTTCCCGATCCTCCTAGGATGGCAAAAAGCACCAAAGGGAATAAATACTGTACAAAAGGGAATGATTTCACCTATATATAAATAATCAAACAAAAAACAGAAATAAATGTAATGCCCAAAATACATTTATATACAAATTGAACTAAACATTATTTGTACAAGAAACTAAAATTAGAACTGAACCAAAAATTAAACTAAAAAAACCGATAACCAAATAAATACATTTGAAACCACTGGTAACCCTCCATCATAATGATCACATGTTTCCCAAGGTGATCAAACTCGAGGTGAAACCTTCAGAAGGGATAAAAATAGATGAAGACTATAGGCGTGAGTATTAAAACTCAGTAGGTTAACCCGATATTATATTCCAAATGAAATTAATTTAAGATAAAATAAACATAAATTTCATTTTTAAATACATGATATAAAAGTATGTTTTTAAAATGAGGTTCCATGCTATAATAATTATCAGACAAAAACTTGCATGTTTTGTAAACAAAAATGCAAGAAACAATTTTTCAAAGAGGTGCAACTTCAAAATAAAAATTGTTTTAATGGGGGATTATTTAAAGATTGTAAAATTTTAAATAAATAAGAAACATTACTGAATTTAACAACCAAACACACCGTATTTTGAAAGTCAATAAAAAATAACCAATGAGCACAACTCACGGGAACACCCCTAGGCACTAGTTAATTGTGATCCCCAAGTACCTCGTATCTCGGTGAATGTAACCATAGTAAATATCCGTTCTCATACACAAGAGCCACTAGTTGGGAGTATACATATAAACTAGTGGTCCCCCAACATCATCATAATAATATTTTAGTTAGTGTTGTCATCATAAAACTTGCTACGTCAAACAGGGGCCAAACCCCATAGAATTACTAACATACTAGTACACGTCCACGCACCTAGATACCCGGGATTCCCTTTAGTGATCAATCAAGTTACACATATTATAAAATACACTTTACATATCAAAATTCAATACCCAAACTATAAACACACTTACAGACAACAATATTATTTCACATTTCTTTCATGAATCAATAAACCACTAATAATTTTCTTAAAACAATTTCAAGGAATATTACGAGGCCTTGGACATAAAATCCATTTAAAGATGATATTTTAAGGAAAAACCCCCATCAATTACATAAATAACCATATTTGGAAACCCCAAAAAAATTAATAAATCATTTTCATGGACCATAAAATTTCCCAAAATGATAAAACATGAAATACACATGGAAACAGTTTTTACCCAACCAAACAAATACCAAACGGGCCTTTAAGCCTTTATCAAAACAAACATTTGACCAAGGTATGCAATATATTTTATTAAGGAGGTGTATACACACCATATTATGTGGCAGACCAAGTTCTTAAATCACTTAAAATACTCATTTTACATAATCAAAACACAACCATTTTCATAAGAAATTGAAATAGACCATTTTCCGGCCACTCGGGGGAAAACATATAGTAATCAAAAACCCATTTTTTTGTAAAAAAAATCCAAATTTGAAATCATTATAAGGACCCAAAAATAACATTTATAATTATTCCAATTCATTTTAAATCCAAATAAATAATATTTAAATCACACATCACACATAAACGCCAACTGGGCAATTTACCGAAAAAATGTCATTCCCTTTTTAATCCAAAAAAATTATTTTGAGAACATGAAAAGGAATAAAAAAACACCAATTGAATGAAATATTTTATTCAAGATAATTTTACATGTTCTAAATACAATAAAAAAGCTTATAAACCTCTCAAAACAATTTTGAAATACAACAGAACTTTTAAACAAACACTTGGTGTGAACTTTTTTGACAAAACAACACTACATACAACAAAACAAACCATAAAGAACCATTTGGTACAACAGGAAAACTATCCAAAGGGTGAAAAACAATAATAAACATATATATATCAGGTGTTAACAAAAATAATGATGAAACTTAAATAATAATGGAATTTTCAATGGATATCCTACCTCAAATCCATGGCGTAATAAAAACACACACACGAAATCACCATTTGAGGGTTTACAATTCCTAAACCTATGATGAATCGACCCTAATGAATAAAAAACCCATCCAAAATCCAGGAATAATAAGACCCTCTGTCTAACAAGACTGGGGGATTTTGTAAAACCTGGAAATAATGAAAGGAGGAAGAAGATGGTGGATAATGGAGAATGAATCTCACATTTTTAGCTAGAAAACTCTTCGTATTACACTACATCTGCTCCCATTGATAAAAGGTAATGGTTCGAAACTCCTTGGAGAGACTCCTATGGTCTGAAAAAACTAGGGAAAGATTATTGGTGGCCTATAGAGTACGAATTTATTGTTTTATTAATGATATAATTTACATTGTTAATTCTAGACGATTTAAGAGACTTGGAGAATGTTTCCCCACTCCAGGACTCGTCTGAGCTTCAAAGAGGGAATATCAATAATGGGGGTGAGGATAGAGATATTGGATTCGGGAGGGAGGTTGAAACATAGAAAAATATTAAATATTTAAATATATATAAAATAAATATTTTTTTTAAAACATGAAATGGTCTCATGGGCTAGCCCAATGCCTAAATAAGTTATCCCAATTCACCTGGATTATGAATTCATAAGGGGTAAAAAAGGACATGGTAGTATGAATATATCATTTGAGGACATGAGAAAAGTGGAATGGGAGAAAAAGGTCGAAAAAAATGGATTTATAAAAGAATAAAATTTGGTTTTTAAAACTAGAAATGGGCTCACAGTTGGCCCAAATCACGAAGTAACAAACCTTTCACAAAAAACTCCTAAACAAGAAATGGGGATCCCAAATTAAGGTGATTATACATATACGAAACATAAAAACTCATCATTAATCTCACACAAGACCCATGAAATGTATCGGGATTTCAAATGAACCGGATGAAAACAAAGACATGAAAAATCAAGTGTGACATTTGCCGCTTTTTAATGGCACATTTTTTTAAAATAAAATTTGACAATTTTATAATTATTATTTAAAATAATATAATTATTCATTGATAGTGTAATTTCAAATTATATTAGAGTTATTTAATATGTTTTTTATGGGAAGTTTTATTTTTTGATGAATAATGGAAAATATTGAATTGTAATTTAAATTTGGTTTTTTATCTAAATTATTAATATGGATAAGTTATATTACACATAAAATTTTATTTAAAATTATATCAATAATAAATATATTGAAAAAAAGTATTCCATTAGAATCATTTTTATATTAAATTTAGATATAAAAATCTTAGTCAACTTATGAGCATTTTTACATTAAAGATCTGCTTTCTCTTCCAATATATGATATTAATTTTAAATTAATTTTGAACAATTAGATGATTTACATTTGAAAAAATAGATTCCATATTTTGAGTCAGAAAAATGTATAATATATAATAATTTTAACATTATTTTGGACCATAATTATTAGTTAAAATAGTTTTTATCAATCATAGAGATGAAGGTAAACGTGAGTTTCCTTAGTGGTTAATCATAAATAACAAGGTGTGTAAATGACCAATTACTTGTCAAAAACCCCTTTCATATCAAAATTTAGATCACATAATTTTTTTATCAAACATTTTTTATTATTTTAGGCACATTAGTTAAGGGATACACGCCAATATTGTTTACATTTTGGTATTTACATTAATTCCACACCTCCTCCACTATAAAAGTGAACTCACTCCCATCACTTCTTCAAACCTATCATTATATTTTTAGAAACAAAACCCTGAAAAAATAACATAATAAATTCCCTAAAATCATACAAGATTCATTATTTTTCTAATAAATAAAATCATTTATGTTTTTTGTGAAAAAACAAGGAGGATACCCAGAGAAGAGGTAATGTTATTCTAATAGCATTATCATTTGATTTCATTATCCACCAGTTTTAATTTCTATTATAAAAAGAATATATAATAATAAAAATATATTAAATATAATAATATTTTATTATGTTATTGGTAAAACCTACAATTTTACACACTCGCTTCAAATGTGTTACACAATTGTTGTTCGTGTTTTTAGAAAACAATCGCCCCGTGAACTGATGTCATTCATTCTTCCATTAGCACAATTCATGGTTGAAAATAATGATGAATTTATAGTTTATATGTGATATATATAATATTCATAATATTTTAATTCTTATGGAATTAGTATATAATATAGAATTTCATTTTTTTCCTTTTTTGAGAATATGATAATGTCACTCGTGTGTACGTCGCACTACCACCTTGTGAAGTCGTTCATTCCATTCATGATTTACATATAATTTATTAAGGATGGTTTTAATTACACTATGTTATATATAAGAAATAAATATTATATTTTAATAGAATTATAAATATTTATAATATATTTTTATTTATTTTAATATGATATGAAAATTGATGCAACGTTTATGCGTACAAACTGCCAACCATCTCTATGAACTGTGTATTCCATTTCCTATCAGTATTTTAATGGATTACAATATATAAATATATAATGAATATTGATTATATATACATAATATTTTAAATTGTTTATTGTATTTAATCATAAATGATGTAATAGGAACAAAATAACAATTCCATAGATACTCGAAGGAGAAGGCAACTAACACATAAAAAAGTGAAAATAGTGAATGATATTAACAAAAAGTTTAAAGGGTGTTATTAAATGATCAAAAGTGGTATTATAAACATGATTATGTTTCTAATATAAGTATATTACTCTCTTCAAAAAATTTATACATTTTTTTATGTTGTTCGACCAAAAAAAGTGTGATTTAAGCGATTTTTTCTATATTTCATTTTATTAAATAAAATAGTATTGTTATACAACTAATTTATTTTATATGGTGTATATAATGACATTTTACATGTAATTTCATGATTTATTAAATATTAATGGTATTTAATTTCTCAATTTTAATTATTTCATCAATGGGTATTTGACATAAAAGTTATCAAGTAGTAAATAAATTCATAACATAATTTTCTTTCTTTAATTTATTTTAATTATTCACTATTGTTAATATTATAAGAGTATTAATATAATGAATTTTGATAATAATAAGTTGTATTTAAACGTTTTTTATATATTTAAATCATAAACCCATATTTTCTTCATTTTTTGATTCTCAATTCATTGTTATGCTCATTTGAAGGGTTTATTTCACTATCTTTCTCTAATCAAGATAATATATTCCTGAATATCATTTGAAGAAAATTTCCTGATCATTGTTTAATAAATTTTTTATTATTATCATATGGTTATTCATGTCTTTTTCCAATGATAATAAGATTTCCCAATCATTGGTACCAAAACATATCAACAAAATGTTTTAATGAAACCCAACATCATTTCTCCCTTTAGTAGGAAATGTGATTTCTATAAAATATATGTTATATAAATATGTTTTACAAAAATTAACCATTACAAATTGATATTCTAAAATTAATTTTTACCCATATTTATTTTAAAATAATTTTTTAAAAATAATATTCTTTTCACTTTCGAAAAATTCATATTTCTATCTGATTGAAAAAGGGAAATAAATTTTGTTTTAACCTTGTATAAAATTTCATATTATCATTTTTTGAATCTCGCATTACATTTTACGAAGATATTTCGGGATTTTTATTGAAAAAATATTTTTATGGAAAACTATTTTAATTTTTTTTCCAAATGAAATGAATATTTTTCTCAAGAATGTTTTATAATGAATTATTTTATAATATTTTTATTGATAAATGAAAAAAAAATTATTATAACTTCATTGGATATATATTTTTACTGACATTATTCTTCCTTTGGATAGTTTAAGATAATTTTGACCGAAGATGGTATTGAAATTCACTTCCTTGTTTCAAGATAAAATATTAATTTTACAATTATAATTAGATAGTAAATTTACCACCAATATGCATATTATTTATCAAAAATGTGTTTTTTTTATAAAAATTAGCTAAGTGGATCTATATTAAAAACATGAAGAAATTACTTGAGTCTAAAGAAAGGAATTTTAAATTTTTCATGTCGAAGGATGAGAACCATGACACAAATAATGATATTAATTAAGATGAACACCTCATTGACCATTCCATTGTTTGAAAGACCATTGAAAAGTTGGTTGTATTCACAATAGATGTGAGTAATTATATAGTTCATTATATCAATATTTTCAATACAGTTAACAAATTTTTATATCATCCTCTACGAAAGATGAAGCTTTTACAATATTATATGTTAAAAATGATTGTATAATCACATTCAATCCCAATATTAGTCCAATTAAATTATCTTGAAAGATCATAAACATTTTTAAAAGCCAACATTTATGATTCCAGATTAGTGACACATCCACAAGGACTATTTAGGTATTCATAAATGTCATAATTTGGGCCCCTAAAGACATCCCAATGTCTCTAGGGACCTGATTTTCCCCTTGAGGACCCATTTGTGTTTTATTTTAACCATACAAATAATGAGGGAACCACGAAATCTCTATTTTATAGAGTGTATTAGGGAAGTTAACTAAGAAAATAAGCCTCCTCAGAACCGAGAAGTCCCTCACTAAGATTATGAACAATATAGAATTCATCAATTTAACCATTTGTACAATAAAGAGAAAGGTCCAAGGACACTATATAAGTTAATACATGATCAATAATGGATGGAAATTTTTTAGTTAAACTATATGGCATGAATCAATTATATCCAGGTGATTTTGAATAGCACTGCAAGTTGGCTAGACTTCTGAATGTCACAGATCACATAAAGGATGTTCTAAAATTAATTACCATGTAGGGGACTAGGATCAAATATATCCAAAATATAATTCCAAAGGGAGTTGGTGTTTTTAAATCATAAGAAAATGTGGTCACCACCTCCACTATGTTGATGACTTAGAGTGCATCTTGAGCAATGTGAGATTCCAACAAGCTATACATTGTCACTAAATAGAATCATGTTGAGAGAGATTAATACAGATATGACTAAACTGGGAGGGAGGAATCCATTTTTTTAATTCATAAATATAATTTATATCCCCTTCTATGAGATATGTATTAATTCACATAAAGTCAAGAAGGATATTTGGGGATTATTCACCTACCAGTATATCCTCATTCATAATGAATACATGATTATAAACGATTGTTGTAATTTCATTAGGCCACATTTCCAAATTTTTTATTTTAACTTTAATTGAGATTTTACTGTCAACTATATGGTTAGGGAAGTTAATATGGTTAATCAAAGGTTTCCTATTATAGTTATCTTGTAATAATCTTAGAGAAAAATTTATGTTTACCAACTATTAAGAGTGCCATTATGTTTTTTGAAATAATTTATTCATTATATGCCATATTAATGTTGCAATGTAAATCTATCTACCATCAATTAATAGTAAAAAATATGGATTTTTGGAAAAACAAAGAATCTTCTTCTTTGTTGAATAATTTTCAAATAATCTGGGCATGCAATGATTTGTTGAAAAGTTCTAGATATGTTTTAGCCAGACCTCTAAGAACCTATAGCTTGTAGAACTATTTCTAGCATTGTTTAATGATTTTCTATTCCACTAAGCTACAACTCCAAAAACATTTCCTCATCATAGAGTTAATAGTTTTAATAACATATGTATGAAAAGAGTAAACCATGATAAAATATAGAATCTTTGAGACAATTATGTTTATAACAAGACAAACTTTTCTTTCCATTCAGAGGGATTTCCTTTCTATGAGGCATGGGATCTTCTGATCTATCTCATAACATCAGAGAAATGAGAATCTGGAGGCCTTCCCCATAACATTTGAACTCCAAGTTAAATGAAATCCAACATTCCTTGTCTAATTATAATATAAATAGTGGTAATATATTCCCAATGATATGAGATGTTGTTTTTGAAGTAGATTAAGGACTTTCCTCAACTAATTTCTTCTCTGAAACACTCTTATAATGATGAATATTTGTTTTGGTATTTCTTATATTCCTTATATATCCCTGAGAAAAAATGATAATTTCATCCACACAGAATAGATGAAAAGTAGAAAAAGTACCTCTATCCTCCCTGATAGTTTACATTTCACCCTTGACCACCATGTGAAGGAGAATCCTACTAAGATAGTCCTCTACAATAGAAAAAATGATGGACAATAATGGATCTCATTGCCTCACCCATATAGTATAGTTGAAATATCGTTTAGGGGACCCATTGATGAAAATAGATATATTAGTATATTCCAATAGAGTTTTTATCCAATAGATAAATCTCATATTGAAACTAAACTTGTAGAGAACTTTTCCAATGAATCCCCAATCCATTCAATAAAAAGAATTCTTGATGTGAAGATTGAGGGAAATGTTTCCTCCCTAGGAGGATTTTATAAAATGATGAAACATTCAATGTAATTTATCCAACAATATTAGGCATTCTATTCTTTCACATAGACAAACTGATTCCTTAAGAAAATTTTACTAGGGACATGAGAAAGTCTATTATCAAGTGACATTATGATGACTTTGTAGATTGTGTGTTCATGTAAAAATGGTTGGAATTTTGTGATTTCACTAAAATTATCCACTTTTGTAATAAGATAAATGAATTGAGCTTTGAGGCCTTGATTGGGGGATCCACCATTAAAAAATGCTTAATCAGCTTACATGTATTGTTATGGATGAAATCACAATAACATAGGAAGAAGTGATTTGTAAAATTATCTGGTCTAGGTGATATGTCTTTATTAATAGAAAATATTGCTTCAATTACTATGTATCCTTAACCTAACATGGAAAGGATACATGTAATAATCTGGTTATCCTCATGAAAATTGATAGGTTGTTCTACACTACTATTAACCATTATCCAGAATCAATTAGAAGAAGAGGTAGACCTAGATGCTCAAATGACTATGTATCCTCTAACTAACATGCAGACAATAAAATTTGAAGATTTATTTTTTTAGTTCAAAGAGTCTAATAAGTTTCGGTTTGTACCTACCAGCAAGGAGTCGGTGGGAACATTCAATTCCAGTATTGTCTATTCCATGACAGTCCCAAAATCGGATCTTCGTTATGGCTTGTATTTGGGGGTGAATCCCCCATTTTCATTCATTTACGATTGTATTTATTATTTATGTAATGATTTTTACCCATTTTAATCTATTATCAGTGAAATCTTCTATTGGGACTATGACATCTTCTTTTCAGTTACATTTATTGGTGTTCTCATTGTAATGTTGTCAGTTGTTTATTGAGAAGATATTTTTCAATGTCCAATTCCAATAAAGGGTATATTTTGATATTATGTATATGGAATAGTGAAAGGAATATCCAGACATATAGCATCATTATGATATTGAACAATGAGATCCAACAAATTACCATCTTCTTTCATTTCCATGGAAGTGTGAAGAAATGTGATGATAATTTTACATAGTTAATGGAATATTTTTGGGGAATGCACTAAATATTAGGTTCATAAAGAGTGTCTTGGCCCTCAGCATTGTGGTACAATTGACGCACTTCCTCTTTATCTATGAAATCCTATTAGGTGCATGAAATATCATGTTTTTCAAATTCACACAATTCTTTCAATCAGTCCCCACTTTTTAAAAATTGGCACCTGAACATTTCTACATGTTCTTTGAAAATAATTTTCATTCTGTGGTTCAAATCACTAGATTCCCTAGCTTTTGAACCACATGATACTATTTTATAATGTGACATACCCATTAACAGTTATCAAAAAACAATTGAATATTTTCAAATTCAAAACTAACCACCAATTGATGGTTATTGGAGAACCAATACACCCTCTCAAGAGGGGGTGTTTCCATGTTAATATTGATCATGACACTGTCACATAATCCTAAATTATGATTTATCATGTGGTAGTCTATTTTCAGGGGTACGAATTCTAGAAGGAATATTTCTAAGAATCATGTGGTTATCGTAAACCCAGGGGACCCTGTAAATTCTTGTCCACACTTGTGGCATTGAAATCCTTGGATTATTGATATTGAAATTGGTATCCCATTTTAATAGTCAAAAAAATCATGGTTAGAGGTTGAAATTTCTAAAATGATAATGCACATCAATTTAATCCTTACTTTCTAGGAATATATGAATGAAACCTTTTCTAATCGAGATAAGCCTCCATCTTGATAAACTTTTTTAATGAAGGATTCATTATTTTTTGTTACATTAAGATCATGGGTTTTACCCCTTTCAAATGAGATGCGACAATGTATCGAAAACATGCAATGCACCAATCATTTCTTATGCTCCTCTTAATTAGTTACCACCATGATAGATCCATCTCCCGAACACTTTATCATTGAAGATCAGTGGGAACCAGATGATGCATTCGTAGATCCCACAAGAACATCGATAAATGATGGTTCCTTATAAAGAAATCCAAAAGAAACAATCCTTGAACCAATGGATTTTTGAGGATATTTGGAATTCGTTCCCCCATAAAAATTAAACGATTCCATTGGAAAGAAACCCAATCTTAAAATGATAAAGCTTCTTCATAATCTATTTAAAATAAATAATCTCCCATGTTGTCTATTGTCCATCATTTTTTAAGGGATTCACTCTTTTAAAGATATTCATATTATTTAATGAATTTCACATTTATATAAATGATTATTTACTTTGAAAGATTTTTCTTTTACTAGGAACCTGTTAATAAATCTATATCATTTAATCAATATGTATTTTTAATGTTATCGAATATTATCTCATGAATTAAATATATTATTCAACATATTAGAAATTCTTTGGACCGAATGTGATGAGTGGGACTGATAAAATATATCCCCTTTATGAATCTGTAGGTAATAAGAGAAAATTATATTAATCTATAATTGTACATGTAGATTATACCATAATGTGAAAGGTATTGATGTTAGTGGATTAACATTCCAAATACATGAACTTCAATAA
Organism: Viscum album; assembly: GCA_963277665.1. Classification (NCBI taxonomy): domain Eukaryota; kingdom Viridiplantae; phylum Streptophyta; class Magnoliopsida; order Santalales; family Viscaceae; genus Viscum; species Viscum album. The sequence goes on from OY728151.1 coordinate 169,487,236, forward strand.
TTAATCATTTCCCTTATTAATAATTTAGTTTTTATTATCCTACATTTTTTTCTATGAAAAATTTTATATATACATTTCGTTCTCAGTTTATAGATTAAATGAAATGTTTTTTAGGTATTTATACTTCATTTATGACTAATCCAACTTTCTAAATGTCTTGTGTGTTTAATTATTTACCATCCCATATTGATTATGTCTTATCTAGTTATTTGAATGGAATGTGTGTTAAATTATTTACCTTTCCATATTGATACATTAATAATTATCTATGATAGCTTCCATTTTACATAACCCTTACTCAGTATTTTAGGTCACCCATGTTTTTTTCCTTTCACATTGAATCAATGAGGTTAGCTATTATAGATTTTTTTTTATAAATTAGATTGAATATATTTACTAAAAAAAGAAATTATTATCTTATAGTGTTTTGTATTCAAATGTAATATAGGAATCAGGGATGTGTCTAATTTACCATTATTACTAAATGAAATGGTATTTGGGATGGGTTTACATGCATATTACTCTAGTTTTATGGAAGCAAAAAACAACCTCGACCTTCTTAGGGTTGGGTAAATACATTTGAAATCAGAGGAAGTTTAGTAGCAACATTGAAAACTATATATATTAAAATATTGATTTTGGAAAAAACACTATGATTGAATCTAATGGTAATTATATAATTAGATTCTAAAGTCTTTAAAACATATAGATTATGTGGTTTTCCATGATTTTTTTTCTATATTCTAAAAGTGGACATGGTTTTCGTTCATATGTACCTATAGGTAATAACTTTTCAGTAGGCACATTAGGCATGACTCAATCATAACCTATTTCACAACAATGTGACATACTGCACACATTATTTGACAATCTTGTGGGATATGATTAAAAAAATCATAATTTTCATTAAAGTAAATGAGGGAGGATATAAATTGATAGTTACAATTAATGACCTCAGATAAACATTATACCAAAGAAGAATTTATTTTGAAATTTAATGTATGAAGTTATTTTGTATTGTGATTCATGAAATAAATTTCTAAAGTGTTTTATGAATAGAAATTTGGATAAAGGAAACTGAAAACATCTAAGGATGTAGTTAAATTTTTGAAGAAATTATGAATTCATAATATTTAAGGATGTAATTCTAGGTTAATGAGATTAATATTAAAAAATTGATCATGGACATAAACAAATCTATAGGTATTATATGATGGGAATTTACCCAGAATAATGATATTATATATGATATTTAATGGAATAAAACAAATTATTTTTTACATTTTTAGTGGAAATTTTATTTGTGTAATAATTCCTTTAAATTTTATACACATAAGTTTAATATTATTGATAAATTATAGGGTTTATACACAATTAATTTTTTTTTAACTTTGTAAAAAAATAGGTTGTATTGAAAACACTTGTAAAAATGGGTATTTAATTATTAATTTCAGGTCAATTAAATCAATTATAGTTTTTAGATATGTTTTTGGATATATATTAATATAGTTATGAAAAATAATAACCCACATATAGGGTGACAACCCGCCATATTTGGTGAGGCTGTGTGGCTTGACCCAATGATTGTAAGATGGTAAGGGTTTTATAACAACCACAAGACTATGCATTGTCATCGCTAATATGCCCTTATTTTTAGTTACAAAAATTTATGAATAAATATTAATGGTGAAAAAGTAGTATTAATTTTTTTTGTTTAGATATTATTGAATTTATCATATTGGTTTTGGTAAAATGTTAGATAAAAATATAAAGTACTTGTTTTATGGATCATACAATTTGCTAATAGGTTAATTTCATTACTTCAGGCTCAGAAAAAATTAATTTTTCTGGAAAAATTTCCTAAAGTAATAGATGAAATTAAAAATTTTCTAAGCATATTGAAAATTTTATTTTTTTATGGAAATATATCATGTATATATTTTTCCTTATATTGTTAACATGAAAACTAATTCCTCAATGTTGTGAAAATTATCTTAAAAAAATTATGTGTTATTATAACACCCAATTTTTTGAATTTATAGTCTTTGAAACCATAATATATTTATGGATTTGATCCCATCAACAATCCATTGATCATTAACTTGTCTACGATCAACAAACTCAATCACTCTCTTAAAATATTTACAATTGTCCTCAATATCTATATCTTCATTTTCTACCAATGTTCTCCTACTTTGAAATGTAGTTATGTTTTTATACTCACAAGCTTCGTACTTCCCTATCTCTTTTATAAATTGAATATTTTATTAAATCATTTAGGATGTGGGTTATTGAACAAATAAATTTTTACATATAAACCCCTAAACTCCTAATATCATGTTTAAATTTATAGGAGTGAATTTATTTATTGTGGGGAAAATGTATCACCCTAAATTTTTTTAAAGAATATCAATTTATTCAACATCATTTCTGAAACACATCACCAATCATAGAAAAGAATATTCAATACTTATAATTTAAAATACATTTACTATTTTATATAAATTTAATCCAGTATAGATAATTCAATTCTGGTAACACCGAGTTAGCTTGTGTTACACACAACATCAAATTTCATTGGTAGATTGTGTTACATGCATGACTGAGTTTTGTTGAATAATATTAATATTATTATTTAAAATGAAAATTATTTCCTTAGATATTAAATATGTGGTTATTTATAAAATTAAGTGATTTCTTTTAAAAATAAATTGTTGAATTCATTAGTAATAGATTAATTATAAATGAATATAAAAACCAATTGAATAAAAATTAATTTTTTTAGAAAATATTATTATGAACTAAAGGAATATTATACTAATAAATTAAATTAATTGTATGATGTCAGTTAAATATAAATATTATATATTCGATAATTGATATTTTCATTCATTCAATAGGTTTTATAGGATTAAGAAAAGAAAAAAATGTAATTTGACATATAAAAAAGATGTATTTATCTAAAGGATGTTTTGTCACCTTTTAAATGTTATCCTTTTTAATTTTTTTTAAAATATTAAAAATTTAATTGGAAATAATCAAATTTATTAATGAAATAATAATTTTAATGTATATTATGGAGATATTTTTGTTTTTTGTTTTCTAAGGAAATTCATTTTTAGATAAATAGTGAAAAAATACTTGATTATAACATAAAACTAATTTTTCATATAAATAATTTGTAATGATAAAATATATTTTAAATTTATTTCAAAGTAAAAAAAGATATATTATAATTATAATGAAAGTAATTTTTTATGAAATTGGATATAAAAACATTGTAAAATGTTGAACATTTTCACTTTAAAACCCATATTCTCATCTGTCTTGTAAGATTAATTTTAAATTAAATTCAACAACTTATATTATATGAATTTTTTTAAAAAAATTCTTTATTTGAATGTTGAATAATTTATAATTTATTATATGCTCAACATAATTTTTTCAAAAATTATTAATGAAAACAGTCAATGTAATTCATAACAATTAAGGTAAAAATGAGTATACTTAATGGTTATGTATAAAAGATGGGAGTTAAAATATCATAAAACAGGTGAAAAAGATATTATCTAGACATATATATTATATATACCCTAATTTTATGAAACATTTTCAGTATTTTATGTATATGAGGTAAGGGATACTTCCCACTATTGTTTGCTTTTTGGTATTAAAAAGAATGCCACACCTCCCCCACTATAAAAGGTACTCACTACAATCAACTATTCGCACCAATAAATACATTTTGAAGGACCATATCCTAAAAATATCACATAACAACTTATATCACCTCATTATATAATTCTTATTTTTTATAAATATTTATATTAATTTTTTAGTGAATACCTAAAGAAGATACCAAAAAAATATTTATTATTCCTCTAAAAGAGTTTTTATTTTACATCACTCTCAACAACCTTATGTTTATTATTTATCACTATTACATAATAACATCAGTATAATACATATAAATATATGATGTTATTATTTTTGATCTCACAAAAACATCATAAAATTCCATCAATGGGATACACAATCATCATTGGTGTGTACGGTGGACTACTACCTCTTGACCCGATGTCGTTCATTCATTATTTTCTACCTTTCATGGTTGGGAATAATTTTGTATTTATAGTTTATATATGAAATATATGATATTATTAAGATTCTATAATTATTATATAACACTTACCTTCAAGCCTATAATTTTTTTCGGAACCTGATAATGTTGCTCGTGTGTAATGTAGTCTATTGTCTTGTGAAGCGACATGATTCATTAACTCCTTACATGGAATGTGTTAATGATGGATTTAATTAAAAAACTAATATATGTTACATAAAAATAATAAATTAATAAAAAATTAAAATATATTTCATTTATATTTATTTCTATTAATACAACATGAAAATGGAATTAGTTTTCATGTGTATATATGGAATACCTTCTCTATGAATTGTGCATTCCATATACTATCACTAAATTTTATTGATTACAATAAATAAATATATATAATGAATATATATGACTCATAAATCATGTATTTAATTCTATATATGATGAAATTATGATTCAAATTTTAAAAAAATTAACAATTTAAAACATACATGAAAAGTGAGGCCATGATCACCAAAAATAGTTAATATAATGAATATTTATTAAATATGGTTGATAAGATTTCATAAAGGAATAATATATGATATTATAAACATGATTATGGTCCATTTATAATTTCATATCTTTCATAATACCGTTATACAAGAATCTACAGAGCATTCAACCAAATATAAGTGTGATATAATTAATTTAATCTGAATTTCACTTAGATGAGGTGTTCTGTAATGTTAAGGGACTTCTGAATTTTATATGGTGTATATAAATCTTTTTGATAGGTAATATCTTAAATAATTCATTGTACATGGTATTTTATGTGCCAAATTCTAATAACTCACCTATGGGTATTTTATTTAAATTGTACCAAGTGTTAATGAATTGCATAACAAATATTTCTTTCATTGGGTTATATTACATCCTCATAGTCATTAATATTTTACTATTATGTGTACAGTTTTTTTATGATAAGTATAATTTCCATTTTATATGGGATTTAAAACTAATACACATAATTTATTCATCTATTGATTACCATATCAATGTTATGATCATCTTAAGTGTTTATTTTAAAACCACATTCTAATTGAGATTGTATATTGTTGAATTATATTTGAATTAAATTAGTTGATAATGTTTTAATAAATCATTTTATTTTATTATTATCTTTTTTTTGAAGATATTTTTCAAGTGTTATTACCATTTTCAACACTTATTTAGATAAATTATAGATAAATTATTTTAACAAAATCCTACACAATTTCCCTCTTTGTTTGGAAATTCAACTTCATAAAAAACATGATTTAAAAAAAATAAAAAAATCCTAAAAACATTAAAATTTATTTTTCAATAGTCAATTTTACAGCTTTATTATTTTTAATATTTCTTATCAAAGGAATATTAATTCCAATTTCCAAAATAATCACTTTTCTTTAATTTTTATAATGGAAAAAGAATGTTCTTTTTACCTTTTACAGAATTACCCAACCTCATTCCATTGATTGTTCCTTTAACTATTTATAAATATAATATTAGATAAAAATTTTTTAAATATATATTTCAAAGAAAAGAGATTTTAAATTATTTTGCAAATAAAAAATGATATTTTGTACAAGACTGTTTTTAACGATATTTTAATGATATTTCTATTTAAACATGACAATATATTTTATTTTTACTTCAGTGGGTATGTATTGATACCATATTTATAATTGTTTGAGATTTTTTAGGATTGTTTTTTCTGAGTATTTTATAACATTCAAGAATCCGCACCTTCATATCTGGTGCTCAAAATATAAAAGTTACATTTTTCACTTTGATACTGATAAATGTGACCCAATATTTCAAACAAAAATTACAATGTTGAAATAAAATATTAGATTTCTAATATATAAATGGGCCTTTTAGGTTTTTATTTTTAGAGAATTAGTAAAAAATATCAGTAACATCGGATTATAACCAACTGGCACATAATGATCAAGATTATCTCCCACTATACCCAACGTTCTTAATAGGTAATCCAAATAATCCATGTCAAATACTTCTAGACACAGTTAGTTTAACATCTATACACATAACATGGAGAAAATATACATAATAACTATGAGTTAATATGATTAGTAAGGGTAAACATGGGAGATACGTAATAATAACATGAGAGTAAGGGTATGAGAAATTCAGCATAGCATTTGAAAAGAATACCATACATATCAAAGATTTTATTCTTGAAACATATAACTAATGATTTTCAATTTATACGAGATGAATCAAAAGATAATTAAATAAAATGAGGAATGATAGTATAATAATTGAATAAGTCATGTAATTTGTGGAATAAACATAAGCTTATAAAATTATATGTCAACTATACGTACCAATACATTCATAACATGTCAGGAAAAACTATTCACCCCAGTACCTACTTCGGGATTTATATTAACTCCCGTGTAACTTCTATTTTTAGGCTTATGATGACCTCCCATTCACTCTATTGTTGTGATCTTGAGTTTAGATCATGTTACAGGCTTTGGATGACCTTCCGTGTACACTCTTATTTCTCTCTTAGGATGACATCCCATGTATCCTATTGTTAGGAGATTAAGATGACCTCATATGTTACCTATTATTATGAGCATAGGATGAACTCCTTTGCCTTATCTTCATACAAGATTATGATGAACTCTCATGTACCCTACTGTTGCATGTTTGGGATTACCTCCCATGTACCCTCTTCAGATCAATGAATATTCAACATAACCTAACGCATTGAAAGGATCTAGAGGTCCCACTGAAAAAAAATAATGATTATACCTATGTGTTCCACAAGAATATAAATCATTCATCATATCATAAATCATGATCAAAAATGTTTTTTTTAATTTCATCATAGCATCTGTAACGCCCTGATATCTCGATAAACATTTATCTTAAAATAATTTATATTATTTAATAGCTTTCATTTCATGCAATTGTTAGTTTAAATGAATGGAGATATAATAAAGAATGACCACTCTAAACTTTTCATTATTTTAGAAGGAAAAAATACAACTAACTTTTGAAAATATATGGTGAATTCAATGGATACCAATTTTTTTCAAAAATATAAACAAATTAAATATAAATGAAATGTTGGTATTTCAGTCTTAAAAAATTATGCCAATTACAATTTTTAAATAAAATTAATGAAATAAATTTATTATATAACTAATTAAATATTATTGATATTCATCTAATATAATTTTTTAGTAATAGGAAATTAATAAACCATATTTCATGTATTAAACCTATATTTTTCTAAAGTTTAAGTTTACTTCATTTTAATGGAAAACCCATTTTAAAATAAAATATTGATAAATTATTAACTTTTATATGAGATAATAAAATTATTATTTGGAATATGGATAAAAAAATTTACTTTCCATGAATTTTTTGTATTTTTTTGATATGTTACATGTTTTGATGAATAGTAAACAAATAATAAATTTTAATCAAAAAAAACTTTTTTTATTAAAAATAATTTATATAGTCACATTATAATATTGAGTTTCTGTAATTTATAAATTGATTATATTTTTATTAGATAATATAATTTATTTAATTTGAATTAATTTTACATTGAATTAGTTGTAAAAACATTTCAATCTTTTGCATGTTTTAACATTGAAAACATGTTTCCTTAGTACAAAAATGGGATTAATTATAATTTAATTACTAAAACTTCTATGTATTAAATTTTCAAAATTGGTTTCCCTATTTTGAACTATTGGGTACATATTATGTAAATTTGTTTCTTTTATTTTTTGGTATTATAAATAGTAACATCAATAATTTTTAATAATAAGGTAAAAGGTTAATCGAGTAATTAAAGTTAAAAAAATATTCTCAAATTACCCTAACACTTGTCCTAATAAATATAAATGATTATTTTTTGACCTAAACAATCCTTTTGTCGAAATTTTATCCTTTTGAAGCCACATGGATGAGATTAAGGCATTTAATATATTTTAATTAATGAAATGATAAATATGTTGTACTCTAATTTTAACGAATATATCATTTTTAGTATATGGTTAAACATAAGATAAATTAGACTATAAATAGTCGTTGTAAACATAATGTGTTTTTATTTATCATGGTAATTTTTATTTATTTTTTGGAAATAAATAATTACCTCATATTTTTATACAATGATGACATTGAAATTATTTAGGTAAAGAAAAATCAAAAAAATAATTTTAATTAAAATAATTATAACAATTAAAATTCCAAATACCAAGACTAAATATACTTTCTTAATTATATACCTACCATATTAATATAAGGGACAAATTATTGACATTTCTATGCACATATAAATGATTATGACATTTATAATAATTAATTTAAAATAATATTAAAGATGTCACATTCATGTTACAATAAATATTGAATTTTTAATGTAGGATTTTTTAGAAGATATATTAGGCTATAAATATTTTTCTCAATATATAGAAGATTTATCTTCATCAAAGTATTTTTTTTAATTTTTATTCTATAAATAAGTATTTTAAATAATTAACCAAATCTAAAGTAGTAATTATATTGTTAATGGAAATATCAAATAAATGTTACTAAAAATATTAAAGTAAATATAATTTTGGATAAATAATTTATCCATAAATTATTAATTATCACATTTACATCATTTTAATATAAGTAATTTTTCTATGGTAACTTGTTATCTATATATTTAAAAAAATTAGTGATTTGAATAGTTTAAAATTTTACACAATTTATTTTAGATCAAAATAATCTTTTGTTAAATTATTTAAAAATCATTACACTTTTTTAGAAATATAAAATATTTATTATATGGTTAAAAGGGTTATTAATTATTCATTTAAGGTCTAATTTATATAAAATAAGTTCCAATTTCACCATTTTAATATTGAAATGTATGTTCCCATAGTTAAAATTAAAATAAAAATACTTAAATGTTAATTTAAATGATAGTATTTAAATTGATAGAAAATCATATATACAATTTATTTTATGATGATATAACAACAATATATCATCTCAGTTTCGAAAATATAATGTTTTGGATGTTTTTTATTTGGAATGATTTGATTATAAATTATTATTTTTGGAGATTCTAAAAAATCCCCCTCATCTCAATTATATAAGGGAACATTCTCTTTCACTCTTTCACGTCACATTGATCCTTAATTCTTGAATATTCCCTACCTTTTTACCTTATAAACTTCCCTAGTCACATTTTAGAGATGATGTATTCTCTAATGACCAACTCTTGTGCTTTTAAGAGGATACATAGAGGGCTTTAATCGAATAAGAGGTAATCTCCAATTCTGATTATTTCAAAATTATTTCTTATTCTACAAATAATTTATATGATGATTCAATATGATGTAATAAGATAAGCCTATTATATTTACTGATGTGTTATTACGATTATGGATCAAACATATTCCACCTTCAACCCATCCTACAGAAAATTCACCACCACTACTGGTAAAACTACATATACCCAAGGTTCAAGACCGTGGGTATAGCCCCCAAAACCATGGGTATAGCCTATACCCACGGTTTTGGGAACTGTGGGCTGGTAAGGCATTGAAATAGGGGTCGTAGCCTATCCCACGGTTTGGCAAACCATGGGTATAGAGGTGGCACACCGTGTCACACTGGTGTACAGTTCGAACTACACAACCACCATGGTTTGAAAACCATGGGGATTTATATTAAAAAAATAATAGGTGGTGAGATTTTGCCACGGGACGCGTCCGATGCTGGTCACCGTCTTTGACCAACCAAGATTCTACGATGTTCGATATATATATATATATATATATATATTAATATAGGTGCTTAACAAAAGATGATAACAGCATGATTCGAACACGCGACTGCTGCGAGGTTGATCTGTCCCCTAACGAACTGAGCTATGAATATTTTTTTAACATGATTATACATCTTTTTACTTATATTATTTGAACTCATTTAAAATAACTAAATAATTTACCTAGATTCGAACTGAAAACCATTTTAAACATGATCAACGGTCCAACTAACCATCCTATATATTCTAATTGCATTTATATTTTTATATTTGTAATTATATTAACACAAATTATGTTCCCACCAAATTTTTGTTGTTCTCCCACTTAATTTTTTCCCCGCCATATGGCAGGAAAGATATACCCACGGTTCTCTAAAACCATGGGTATAGGTCTTCAAAAAACCCCAATACCCACGTTTTTGAAAAACCATGGGTATTTATCTTCTGAAAAAAACTCTATACACACGGTTATACCCATGATTTTGGAAATCTGTGGTTATTGGTCTTTGGAAATAATTTATACCCACAGTATTATCCAAAACCGAGGGTATAGGTTAACTATACCCATGGTAATTTGAAACCGTGGTTATAGGTCCTCATATTATCCCCATACCCATGGTTTTCAAAAAACTAAGTATAGGGGTACCCTATTTCCCATGGTTTTTTTGCAAAACCGTGGGTATAGGCCCGTTTTCTAGTAGTTCACGTGTGTGTGCGTACAACGTACTATCTCTACACTATGGTTTAATATGTTTTCCACCACATTATTTTTATTACTAATGACGAAAATAATATAAATATAAATTTATTATAACATTTTATTGATTCTAGAATAATGAATATACCATCAACTTCTATAATTTTTACTATTGGAGAATTGATATCATCTCTTGTGCATACGTACAATGTATCATCTCCATGACAAGATGCTATTATTTTCCTTGTCCACCATCCATGTGTGATTATATAAATGTATATAATGAATAATTATGATATATATTACCTTAATATAATTCAATAAATGATGGAATAATAACTTATTTATATAAATTGGGACTTATATGAGAAAATGTGTACGAGAAAATTAAGTAGTTAACACCAATAAGAAAGTAATAAGAAAAAAATTTTAAAAACGGTGATAATACGATCATATTTGATATAATAAATATAAATATGGTTCTAGAATAAGTTAATAAAAACCTATGACACATTATACAGGAGATTCAAATACAAATGAAGGACTTCAAACGTATGGTAAGGGATAATTTCACTATCTCAATATTATTTGAGACTGTTTATATGAAAGTATTTACAGAATTATATTTATTATACATGTACATGATTCCAACAAATATATTCCAAAATATTGATTTTATTATTCATAGAAAATCAAATCCTATTTTATCGATTTTTTAAATTTTATTAAATGGTATGAAAAGAATAATTTTTTCATATTTTTACGACGTACATATTACTTATCAGAAAAAACTACAAGAAAAATGTTTCATTAAAACTTATATGGAATTAATGGGTATTTAAACATTCATAACACCTTATTTAATTGAATTATACATTCAAATATATCAATTATATCTTCTATGAAAATAATTTATTTCAATGTTGTTTTTCATTTTAATAAAAGAAAATAATTTTAAAGAAGAAGGGATATTTTCCTCCCTAATTTTTTATGTAATCTCTCAAAATAACATTCCATATATTATAATATTTTTTTGTTACATGAGTTTTAATCGGGATATGTTTTATGTTTTATAACCCAATTATTCCTATGACTATACTTTGGTTATGATTTAATAATATATTTGAAATCCATTTATTTTTAGGGATTATGTTACGATGGATTAATGTTTAAGAACCCCATTTAATTCCAATGTGTCTAATATGATGAGTTATTTATGTTCATGTGACCCAAATATGTATGGGTTTCATTGTGTGATGGGTGGGACCTGTAGATCCCCATAATACATTTGATAATGATTTATATCTCAAGAGACAGACTTCACTGGATGGGACGTAAACCCGGTTCAGAGAACGATAGTGGAATGAGAATTGTCCTCGGTTCAATAAAAGAATTTTATTACTATGATGACCTTGTAATAGAGCCTTGGATAATATGGGAATTATTTTTTGTTTATGTTAATACCAAAAATTTCATGTCTTATGTTATTCCCATTGAAAATATGTTCATTGATTTGTTTTGAACATTTATTATTTATCCCATGAGATGATATCATGATCTATCATATATAGGATAATATTTTCAAATGTAATGATATTATATTTTATTATTATGATAAGATTTATATATCCCTTATTTATCCTTACTGTGCATCTAATATGACCCCTTCTTATATTTATTTTCCCTATGTTATGAAGAATGGTATTATGTATGATATTTGAAAAAAGATTATAGTTAAAAATAAATAAGAGAGAGACAATGTAGATATTTTATAAACCAATTGTTTATGTTTAATGATTTTATAACGACATTAAACCATTATAGTCCTAGTGTTGTTTTGTTGTATTTTTCAATGAATATTCTTAAATTTTGATTTAATATATATGTATGTAATATTTTGGTCATTTTAGTTGGTAACTGATAAAAGGTTTAGTAAACATTTATAAAATAGGATGAAAAAAAACCATAGTAAGAACCCTAAGGATATGTCCCAGAATAGGTTATAATTCTAGTGTTTTAGTAATGATGATGAATAAACTAGGATAAAACCTAAAGTGTACTAAAAATTAATTTTATTAATCATTATGTGGTTCTCTAATTATGATTAGTGTTACTCATATTATGATTTTTTGTTTTAGTCAATAGATAGAACACAAAATAGCATGTTAATGCTTAATGTGATGGGAAATGAAATGATTTTACACTTGTGAAAATGAATTTTATTAGATTTGGAATGAAAAACCTTGTTGATATTCTCAAAAAATGTTCTTTATTCTAGGAATAATTTATGACATCCAAATGAGGAAAGTAGAGAATAACATTCTATTGAATCCTTCATGAGACAAAATCCAACTTCTTTCAGTTGGTCTCTTAATCCTACAGTTGATGAAAAATGGATTAGTACTAATGATTAGATATTTTCATTTACACACTGTTCAAATAATTATAAATTCATCATGGAATTTTATCGTTTAGAAGGTGAATTTGATCCATGGTGAAATCATATCAAGAATTTGAGGAAAATGGATGAAGTGGAATATAAAGAATATGACAAGTTGAAAATTTTATTCTTCCATAAAAATATTCCTAATATTCATTTAATGTAGATAGATAACTAGTTACTGGAGATATGAAAATAAAAGATTTATCATTTGGTACCTACAAATAATAGTTTACAAGACATACAAGGTACACTTCTGGGATTATTTTCCAACCTGAGAGTAAAATTGATCGATTATTTATTCCCTTAAAACAAATTCATAAGAGTTTATAATCGATAAGTGACATCAATATATATGATTAAATGGATTTATGTTCTATCAATATTGATATAAAAATCATAGTTCTATATCAGTAACGTTTGTTTTATAAGTATAGAAAAAGGGAATTCATTAGAAAATAAAAATACCACAGTGAAAAGAAGAGATCATTCGTTTCTGCTGAATGTGTAGAAATAAATATGGAGTAAAATTTATAAAGGGACTATTAAATGTTTTATGGGTTGGAAAGAATTCCATTGGGAAGTTTATTACTGAAGTGATAGGAAGAAGACATCTAATTATGCGATGATAAAAAGGGCTACACAAAATGCACCACCCACACATTAAAGTAACGTGTGCAACGAAATGGGAAATTATGATAACCAATACCAAAATAAAGTTTTTATAAATGATGATAAATGTTTGAATACACTTAAATACCATGACAAAGTAAAATAACATGTGATTATTTTCTATGATGTAGAGTATGATAATGAATTGTTAAAAGATACACTTTCCATTCAATCTAAAGTAAAAAATGTTTTATTTGATTATAGATCCAATGAATATTTTATTTATTAATAATTTTCTATGGTTATTTTCATATTACATAAATAACTAGACATTGAGTTTGTTGTGACAACTCCTAATGGAACAACAGTTGCATAAAAAGTTTTTTAATTCTTCTACAGTTAATGTATGTGGTAATGTGGTTCCTAAAAATCATATATTTCTTCTATTAGTGGAATATGATGTGATTATTGGCATATATTAGATTTATTTATATGTATATCATAACAATTTTCATTGAAGGTAAGTTACACTTTATATTTTCTATCAATCTATTATAATATATTGATGCAATGATGAATATGTCCTTCTTGTGGAAATTTCCACCATCTTATAAGTCTTGGTTCTTATAAATTAGGTGTATCTTTCTCAAATGGTTTGGGAGAAACTCACCATTGAGAACATAGCTATACTATGATAGTTTTTTTATGTCTTTCAAAATAATTTCTAGTTTTTCCACCAAATCATGGAGTTGACATTTCAACAGAACTCATACATGGTACTATTAATATATTGAATAAAACTTATAGAATGGAAACAATTGTGTTTCACAAATTGAAAAATAATCTCCAAGATAATCTTGAAAAGGGATTCATATGACCTGGTGTTTCAACCTGGGATACACCAGTTCTATTTGATAATAAGAAAGAAAAATCAATGAGACTTTGTATTGATTATTGAGAACTTAACAATATCACAATCAAGAAAAACTATCCTCTCCCATATATTGATGAATTATTTTACCAACTACATGGAGCTGAATAAATTTAAAAAATTGATCCTCATCATTGATATCATCAATTATGGGCTAAAAAGAAGGATATTCCCATGATTCGATTCTGTACAAGGTATGTCCACTATGAAATTATAGTTCTTTCAATTGGTTTTACTAATTCCCCCACTCTCTATATCAATTTATTTCATAGAGTCTTTATAGAATATATAGATAGTCTTTATAAATGGTATTGGTGTTTATTGGAAGATAAATATACAATGTGAAGATCACTTGAGAATTGTGTTGAAGAACATGAGAAAAGATAAAATTTATGAAAATTTTAAAAAGTGTTAATTTCAGATTATAAAGATTGATTTTTGGGCTATATAATCAAAAGAATGGGTATATTTGTGAATCCGAAAAAAACAAATTCTAGTGATTTTTAGGATAGTTAATCAAAGATAACTGAGATCTTAATTTTTCGAGGTTCGGATGGATATTAAAGACATTTTTTACAAAAACATTATTATGATATAATGAATGTCACATGTTTATTTAGAGGGGAGTGAATATCATTTGGATATATGAATGTGAAAATAATCTCAATGAGTTGAGAAAAATGCTAGTCATTTCATCTATTCTCACACTACGTTATTGTGGATAAAGGTATTGTGATCTATAGTAATGCATCCAAGAAGGGTTTGGGATGTGTTCTCATGAAAAATGATATGTTTATATCTTATGCCTCACAATAATTGAAAATCCATGAGAAAAATTTCCCAAATCATGATTTGGAGTTAACTTTGGTAAACATTTCATTAAATATTTTGAATAATTATCATTATGGTTAATGTAATTATATATATATATATATATATTGATCGTAAAATATTAAAGTATACCTTCATGAATAAATTGATGAATACAGGCCACTGAAAATGGTTAGAGTTGATTAAATATTATGACTATTCAATACATTACCACCCTCGGAAAGAGAACAAGGGGGTAGATGCTTTGAGTCGAGAGGTACTTTTATGACTATCCATGCCCAGGATCACAATATATATAATATTTTTCCATTTAAAAAGCATGGATCGGGAAATTTTAACGGAAGGCGGTAAATATTGTCTTTCTCAATTAAATTTTCAACTATAAATCAATGTGAACATTACAGAATATAGTGAATATGTAATGCTATAAAATAAAGTGAAACTGTTCCTGAATTAATCCTCTATTATCTTCAAATAATAAGGTTTATGATCTGTTTTAGTATTCCTCCCATTCTAGTATTAATGAAGGGTATCCGGGAAAAGACATATATTTCTTCATTCTATATTCATCCAAGGAGAATAAAGATATAGAAGGACATGAAGCAACATTTCTTCTGTAATGGTATCAAAAGAGGTTCTATAGATTATATCTTATGGTTTTTGGTTTGTCAGCATTTTAAGGTTGAAATACAACGGTTTAAGGATTTTTTACAGCCATTACCCATACCAGAATTCAAATAGGAAACAAAAACTATGGACTTTGCAACTATAATTCCTAAAACATATAATAGACATAATGTAATATGGGTCATAATTAATCCCCTTACGAACTCATAACATTTAATTTTTATTAGAGAATATTTTTCTTTTGACCATATTGTTAGGATATATTTAAATAAAATGGTAATATTTCATAGATTACTATTAAACATTATATATAATTCAGATCCAATTATTGCGTCAAAGTCATGGATTTTTTAACAGAATCTAGATATGTAGTTTAATTTCATTACCACTTATCATCCATAGACATGGGGTTACTCTGAGAGGACACTTAAAACTTTTAAAGACATGTTGATATCCTACTCTATGGATTTCAAAGGAGGTTGGTATAAATACCTACCTTTGGTTAAATTTTCATAGAACAATATCTTTCAATCTAGTATTAAAATGTCTCCTTATGAATCCCTCTATGGAAGGATGTGTAGAACTCTAACATTCTAGAATCAAGTGGTGGAAAGGAAGCTATTGGGACCTGATCTTGTTGAGGAAATGGTAGAAAAGGTAATATCTATTCAACAACACATAACATCATCTCTATGTCAAAAAAATAGTTATGTTGAAAAATGGTCAAAATACGATGTGTTTGAAGTGGGTGATATGGTATTCTTACGAATTAATCCTTGAAGATAGTAATGAGGTTTAGAGGGAATGTCAAGTTGATCCCTAGGTATATCAGTAATTTTCAATTTCATGATCGTGATGGGAAGGTAGCTTATTGTTTTTTAATTCAACCAAATCTATCTCATGTTTATTTTTTTGTCCCATGTATCTATCCTGAGAAAGTTCAACCCGATCCGGCAATGTACTAAATTTTGAAGTCGTACAATTGGGGCATGATCATTCTTACAAGGAATAACCAGTAGAGATTCATTATTGTAGCGAAAAAGTTCTAAAAAACAAGACCATTCTGTTTGTTAATGTTTTATAGAGGAACCACCAATGCTACATGGGAACTAGAGGGTGTTATGAGGTAGTGGTATCCTCATATTTTTTGTATCTATGTGAAAAAGTTTTAGGAAAAAATACATTTTAAGGTGCATAGAATAAAACACCCAGATATTTTAGTAAATATCACTCTTTTTATAATTTTAATTCTTAAATAGATTTAATCACACACATTAATGAGTTTAAACAAATCCTGAGACAATATAAAATAAAAATTATAAACTAGCTGTAATATTATTGTGAATAAATATAACAGACTTATGAAAATATATGGTGGATTTAATTATTGTAAATTATTTATGTAAAATATAAACTAATTAATTATAAAATAAAGATAATTATTTTTGTATTAATAAATTAATTTAATTATCATTAGTAAATGATATTAATGAAATATATGTGTTAAATATTGAAAAAAATATTTTTTATATTCATCTCAAATTATTTTTTACAGTCCTTGGATATAACTAAACCATATTTTTTGTATAACACCCTATATTTTTCAAAAGGGTCATTTTACAAAATTTTATCAAAAACCACATTTTAAATAAAAATTTTGACACATTAATAATTTTTTATTAAAACATAAAATTATTTTTTGGATTTTGGATTTAAAAATAAACATTGGATTAATTTATGAAAATTTTTCTGATATGTTTTATGTTTTGACGAATGTAAACATATACAAGGTTTTAGTTAAAAAAAAATTTACATCAAAATAATTTATATTGTTAAATTATATTATTTAATGTTTTTAAAATGTAAATATATTAAATATATATAATTTAATAAAATTTATGTCATTGGAATTAATTTTACAATGAATTTAGATATAAAAATGCTTCATTCATTTTCATGTTATATCTTTTAAAACACATTTCCTCAATCCAAAAATGGGAATAATTTTTAATTAATTATTGAAATTTCTACGTTCGGAATTTTGAAAAATAGATTACATATATGGAATTACTTAATCCAAAATATGTAAATATATTTCTATTATTTTTGGTAATTTTGAAAAGTTACTTCAGTAATTTTTATTCATGTGGTAGAATAGTAAACATATAGATAAAGGTAATAATATTTATATAAAACAACCATAACACTTGCCATAATATAATTTTATGTGTTTTTTGACTTAAATCGTAATTGGGTCAAAATTTTATCCTTTATAATCCACTTGTAAGAGATTAAAAATTTTAATATATTATACTTTAATTAAAGTTAAATATGTCTTAATCAAACTTTAAAAAAAATATCATTTTTAATAAAAGGTTATACAGAAGATACATTCAACTATAAAAACTCACTTGAAATATAATTTATATTAGTTTTATTGGTAATTTATTTGAAATATTTTGGGAAAAAATAATTATATTATATTCTTATGAAATGATGATGTTGAAATTGTTTAATTGAAGAAAAATAAATTTAATATATTTAATTAAAATGATAATTAGCCTTAAAAGACCAAAACCCTTGATAAAATCATATTGGTTGAGTATATATCGACCGTAATAATCCATGAGACAAATTCTTGACCATGTGGATCAACATATCGAAATGAATATTCCACATATAACTTTTTATCCAAAATAATACTAAAGTTTTCACATTCATGTTTTAAAAAAAATTACATTTTAAATATTAGATTTTCCGAAAGATATATTAGAATATAAATATTTTTCTAACGTATATAATATTTATGTTCATAAAAATATTTTATTTTTAAATTTTAGTGAATAAATAATTTTATTAAATAATTCCACCATCTATTGTAGTAATTATTTTTTAATGGAAATATAAAATAAATGTTATTAAAAATATTAAAATAAATATAATTTGGGATAATTAAAATATCCAATTAATTTTTTATAAGAACATTACCACTAAGGTATATGATAAAACATGTTGTTTAAAGTTAACTTATTAAATAAATATTTACAATAAAAATATTTGAAGTGTGTCAAAATTGAAATTGTTTATTTTTTAATTAGAATAATAATTATTAAAGTTTTTAAAAATAAAAATATATTTTTATAAAAAATATATAATTAAGATATGGTATAATAGACACTAAATTATTCATTTATGGTATAATCTAAATTCAATAAGTAAATATTAGAACCATTTAATATTGATATATTTATTACATTCAATAAAATTAAACTTGAATAACTAATGCTTAATTAACATGATAATGTTTAAATTGAAATATTTTTTTAAAAGTCATTGGATGATTAGATTATAACCTTTTATCATCTCATTATGAATATATAAAATTTTGGTGGTTTTTGAAGGGGTATTATTTTATTATTAATTAATATTTTTGGAGATTCCAAAGTGGCCCCTCAAATCAATTATAAAAGGAAACATCTTCCCACACATATTAACTTAGATTTTGGACTTTAATCACAGCCATGACATACCAATTTTCCATATCAACTTCCCTATAAAAATTATAGAGTTGTTATTCTTCTTTAAATACTACCTTTAGATCTTTTAATATGAGATCTATTGACAACTCGTCCAAAAAGACTTAATCTCCTCTATCAATTCTCTCAAAACTAGTTCATATTATAATTCATCTTTCGATGTTTCTTCAATTATAAAAGAAAAAAAATCAGTATCACCATTATATTGTGGTGTTATTATGATAATGGGACAACCATATTATGCCTTATATACATCCTATAAATAATGATGCATCAGGTGTGTGTACGTACGACCTACCGACTCCACGTCATGGTGTAATTTGTTTTTAAACACATTAATTTGATGGCTATAATGATGGATATATATATATATATATATTTATTATAAAATTATATTGATTTTATAAAAATAAATTATCATTATTTTCCATTCTTTTTACTTACACGTAAATCATACAATTTCCCAGGCGTACATACAACCCACCGTCTCCACGACGTGCTGCGATTAATTTCCATGTCCACTATTCATGTATGACTATATAAATTCATTTAATGAATAATTATTACAAATATTACTTTAATATACTTATTTAAATTATGTAACAATATTCTATTTACATGAATTGTGACTTATATAGAAAAACATGCATGAAAATATAAATAAATTTTCACCAAAAGAAGAGAAATAATGATATATTTTTAAAATGGTGACAATATTATCATAAATTATATCATAAATATAAAAATGATTCTGAAATATGTTAATAACATTCTTTAATCCATTATATATGAGATTCAAATACATATGAAGGAATTCAAACCGTAGATGAAAGATAATTTTGGAATCACATTATTATCTGACATTATTTTTATGTTTGTATTTACGAGGGTATATTATCATCCATGTACATGTTTCCAAAAAAAAATATATTCCAGAATATTCTCCCTCTACTTCTAAATTTGTTTAATATAAATTTTAGTAACTTTTTATATTTTAATAAATAGAATGAATGTAATCATTTAATTTTTTTTATAAGGATCTTTTGGAATTATCCAAAAATAGTATGAGAAGAATGTATTCTTTTAACATATTTAAAATGTAAATATTATTACACTTTAAAAACGCCTTAATTCCCTGTATATTACCTTAAAATATTTCATGTTTATTTTCCATGAAATGATTTTACTTTAAAATTTAATGTCAATTTAATAAAAGAAAATGATTTCAAATAATAAAGGATATTTTCATCAAGAATTATTTTCATTTAATGTCACGACCCATCCTCAGGGCCCGTGCCGTGACTACCCCAAGCCTGCCTTCCACAGGCCAGGGGCTAGCGACTAGCACCAAGGCATAATTCTCGATAAAAAGGGAAAGCATTTCCTTTGTAAAGTGACAAAACACACAGAGTAAGCAAGCTGAGGTAAACACTAAGTAAAAACTATGTTCAAAAGTAAGTGCGGAAAAGTACGTGGGCCAGAATACAAACCCAAACTGGAAGTAAAGTACAACTGAAAAAGGGGGTACATCAACTAAAAAGTAAAGCCGCAACGTCGAGCCGTGCACTGGAAGTCCCACCTGAAGGGAGGGTACAGATAGCCGCCACAGCTCCTCGGGTCCAACCGTCTGCTCCGAGTACGTCTCGCCCGATGGTCCACCTCCATGTACCGTCCTGCTCTGCAAGCCTCAACCACGATCAGCGCTGTCTGTCGTCTGCAACCAACACAACATAGTGCGGGCATAGCCCGTGTAGGTGTGAGTATACGCTACTCAGTAGGGACCCCAAGACCCCCGAAGGTCTCCCAGAATCCAGAAAAGATAATCCAAAAAGGAAAGATACAATCACGAAGTAACATCCGACGCTACTTAGGTATATGCTCATACATATACCCAAGTCATCAATTATCATTCGGATCCAAAATCCAAGCCCAAGTCTGATCACATCCACATAGGATAGCACAACACAATTCACATAGGAAAGCAAGTCAACCACAGTGAAGATAATGATTGAAAGTCAAGATTCATCTCACACATGTATACTTCTTCGTAAGACGATAGAGATGATCAGATGTAGCCACAGATTCATCGAAGCTGTCGGACCCACACAGGATCGATAGATACAAACCCCCACAATGACCCACAAAGGATCGATAGGTACTAACCCCCGCAATGACCCACAAAGGATCAATATGTACTATCCCCCGTAATGACCCAAACAGGATCTGACCCACACATGATCGGTATGCGCTGACCCACACAAGACCGATGTGCGCTGACCAACACAGGATCTGAGCCACACAGGATCGGTATCACTGACCCACATATGATCGCTGAGTTCTTTAGTCGTCACCGTCGAATCCAAGGAGGATTTATGTACATTCGTCATCGTCATTGCAATCGCAGCCAGCTCTAGGGTTTCCGGACACAGCAAGTTCGTTCTGGAGGGTCCGCTCCACGATCCGAGGGGATGATACATCAACTGACACAAAGTCTGGATTTGATGTATCCCAAAGATCTGTATCGTCAATAGGAACTCAACGTGACAAACGACGCATCAATCAGATGCCCGGTCTAAGAGTTATTGGCTTTTTCGTCCCAGGGGCCCTGTTGATTTTTAAGTCAAACCAACCCGACCATACTCCATATGCGTCCAAACATCGAGCAGAGTAAGCCTAACGGTCCATCTCACTAAGAGTAATCCAACAATGTTGATGACACATCAATTGGATGTACGTAGCTCAAGTTATAATCGTTTCCACTCTGAGGGCCAGGTTGGTTTTGTGTACGAACCAACCTGTCCGAACCCAAAGTTCACTGAAACCTTGAGTGTAATATACCGAAACGACCGTCTCGATCCAAGGAATACATCACAGCTGACGATGCATCGATTGGAGTTCTGTATCCCATGTAATGGGAAAAAGACCAAAAGGGGTCCGAAAGTGGGGGTTTCGGGCCCGGACCAACCTGGCCCGAGACCCCCTGGGTCGACCTGAACCGGGTCCAGGTCCGGCCCGCTTGGGCACATCCGTTCCAGCATGGGCAGCCCAGCCCAGTGTGCTAGCATTGCCAGCGGCTCGGTGGCTCAGCCGAAACGGCCGAGCAGCTTGGGGGGGGGGGGGGGGCGCTGCCCCTTGTTGCGCAACCACGACCCCCATGTGGGGGGCTGCTGCTGTCCGGCGAGCCGGGGGTTACGACCCCGGCTTCTCCCCTGACTGGTTGGATCACTTCGGCTTGCCGGCTGCTGCAGCCACAGAACCGGTGCTGGCCAGTCCCCCTGCTTCGACACCGGTGGCCGGAAACCGACCACCTCTCTCTGCTCCACCATGGCCCAAGGTCGCGGCCTTGGTCCGTCCGGCGTGGCGTGACGGCGCCGCGACCTTGTTCATCTTCATCGGCGCGGCGCGATGGCACCGCGCATCCTTGCCGCATGATCCCGCGCGGTAAGACGGCACCGCTCCATCTCCATTCCAAACCACAACAAGGTCATGCAACAAAATTAAGGGAGGAGGTTCGGCCGTGTTTGTGTGGTCCGGACCCCTCCTGTTAATTGATAATAAGCGGCTACGATTAACGAAGAACGATAGAAAATTCATGAACAAAACAACAACAATCAAACCCCTACCTCAGCATCATCGAGCGAGGGTTCGTCGCGCAATTGTATGTCATGGAAGACGGTGTCGCGGAAGGGGGATCTTCACATCATGGGTAAAGGATTCATCGGTGTCGCATCGTCGATCTCCGAGGATCCGGTGTCTTTGTCGACCTTCGTCGGAGGTCGGCGTTCTTCACGTTCTTCGCGTTCTTCGCGTTCTTCATCGAGGAAGAATAACTTCAAGACCTTGAGCAAAATATCCCAAGACTTCATGCACAACGAACCCCTTAATAAAATAAGACTTGTCTTATTTTATTAACACACAAGTCAACTTCGTTGAAATTCAAAAATGAATCAATTAAATTAATTGAATTAATTGCAACGTTTAAACCGCCCAATTAAAAGAGGTGTTTAATATTTAATTAAACGCACGAGTTGAATTCATTAAAAAAAAGGGGGTTGCAGGTGCATTACCTTAATTAAAGGGGTTGAGGAAGTTTAAAGGGTGGGGCTCGTGTGGTCCCCACCTCACTAATATCCTACCTAGTGGATTAGTTAGGATGTGGGTCCCACTCAACCACTTATCTAAGGTTAAAACTTCCTTGAATAAACATAAAATTTGTTGCACATTATTTTATTTTATTCTTTAGTTATCCCAATTAAGTAAAACTCCACTCGAGCAAACGCAACTCTAAAAAAGGTGTTCCTATGAAATTACTGGTGTTGCGATTCCATCGGTGCACTCGGAATTCAATTCCAATCACCGGTTCAAAATTTAGGAAAACACGCTCATTCGTTCACTGAACGTACCCGAGCCAAACTTTGGAAAATGATTCCGGGCACACCGGGCCTCAGAATCAGGTGCTATCAGAAACCGAGTCCTTGTAAAATCCCAAAAAAATTAAGAAAAAAATTTCCCTTCAATTTTACGGGTCTTTACATTAATCCCACCTCAGTGATTTATGTCCCCATAAAGATATATCATAAACTAGGGGAAAAAATGTGGGTACTGAGCACGTATCTGAGCCACCCTCTCCAAAGTTCTCTCTTGGAGGTTCACGTGCTGCCATCTGATGCACACTAGAGGAATCGACCGTCCATGTAGGACCAACTCATGTCGATCCTCGATATCCACCAGGACCTCCACAAACATCGCCCCATCATCAATGTCCAGCTCCCCATGGTCAATGATATGCGTCGGGTCATGCACGTATCACCTCAGCTGGGATACATTGAAGACATCATGCACCTGGTGCATTTGAGGTGGAAGATCCAGGTGATAAGCTACCTCACCAATCCTGCTAAGGACCTTGAATGGTCCGATGAAGTGCAGAGATAACTTGCCGCCCTGACCAAATCTACGTAATCCTTGTCGAGGTGAGACCCACAAGATTACGTGGTCGCCATCCTCGAACTCCAGTGGCCTCCGCCTGCTATCACCATAAGACTTCTGCCGGATCTATGTTTTCCTCATCCACTACTGGATGAACTGGACTTTCTCTGGCGTGGCCTGGACCATCTCCGGTCCCACAAGTGCTGACTCCCTAGGGTCTATCCATCACAACGGTGATCTGCAAGGTCGACCATACACCGCCTTATATGGTGCCATCCCGATGGTGGAGTGGTAGCTGTTTTTGTACGTGAACTCCACCAAGGGTATGTGGTCCTCCCAACTGCGACCGAAGTCGAGGACACATGCGCGGAGCATGCCCTCGAGAGTCTGAATGGTCCTCTCCATCTAACCATCCATCTGAGGGTGAAAGGCGGTGCTAAGACGTAGCTGCATCCCGAATGCCTCCTGAAACCACGTCCAATGCCGGGAAGTAAAGCGAGCATCTCGATCAGAGACGATAGATGATGGCACACCATGAAGCCATACACTCTCGTGAACGTAGAGACATCCCAAGCTCTCCACTAAGCCCTGGTCTCTGATGGGTATGAAGTGAGCCGACTTGGTGAGTCGGCCGACGATCACCCAAATGGAGTCATGACGTCTAGAAGTACGTGGAATTCTAGTCACGAAGTCCATAGATATCCCCTCCCACTTCCACTCTGGGACCTCCAAGGGCTGTACCAGGCTTGCTGGTACCTAGTGCTCTGCCTTCACCTGCTGGAAGGTGAGGCATCGAGAAACGAACTCTGCCACTGCCTTCCTCATACCCGGCCACCAGTGCTGACGTCTGAGATCCTGGTACATCTTCGCCACTCCTGGATGTACCGATAAAGGGGAAGTGTGGAACTCTCTCTGCACCTCCTCCTGTAAAACAACCGGTACCAAGGTACATCTTTTGAAAAGGACGTTGTGATCTCCTCCTAAAGGGAAACCATCAGCTGCATGTCCTGAGGATATCTGTGGACGCTGCATCTCACAGTTGTCGTCCCCATGTTGTGCCTCTCTGACCCACTGCAGTTGTGGAGGAGTGACTATGAGTGACTGAAGAAAGGTTGATCCATATCTATCCATGAAGGATATCTGCAAAGCATCTAGCTGCTCTGTCGCCTCCCCATGTAGCTGAATTCCCTTCCTCCTACTGAGTTCATCAGCTACTACGTTCCCCCTTCCAGGATTATAGACTATCTCAATGTCATAGACCTAGAGGAACTCGAGCCATCACCACTATCTCAGGTTCAGGTCCTTCTGCGAGAAGATGTACCTGAGACTCTGATGGTCAGAATAGACTGTAAAGCGCTCACCCATCAGATAGTGTCGCCACATTTTCAGAGCGAATACCACTGCTGCTAACTCCAGGTCATGGGTAGTATATTTATGCTCATGCTGCCTCAACTGATGTGATCCATAGACAATAACGGCCCACTCCTGCATCAGGACACATCCGAGTCTGGTCCCTGATGCATCGCAGTAAACTACGTACCCAACTCCCTCCTCTGTTAGCCTTAAGATATGAGCACTGGTCAATATCTATCTCATCTCCTGGAAGCTCTGAAGGCATCTATCTAACCACACAAAGGGTTTCCCCTTCTTCGTCAAAGCTGAGAGTGGTGCCGCAACTCTGGATAAATCTGGCACAAATCTCCGGTAGTACCCAATTAGTCCCAAGAAAGTCTGCACCTCTGTCACGCTCCCGGGTAGCTACCAAGATACCACTACCTCGATCCACTCATCATGGCCATACCGACATCTGAAGTCCATCTTCTACACGTCCTCATCTCGAACTCTGAGATGATGATATCCTGACCTAAGGTCTATCTTCAAGAACCACCGTGCTCCCTTGAGCTGATCAAAGAGGTCATCAATCCTCGGTAAAATATACTTTTTCTTCATGATCACCTGGATCATGCAACAATAGTCAACAGACAGTCACATTCTGCCATCCGCCATCTTGGCAAACAATATCGGGGAAGCCTAGGGTGAAACACTAGGTCACATGAATCCCTTTCCCAGAAAGTCCTCCAAATGTACCTGTAGCTCTCAAAGCTCAGCGGGGGTCATCTAATATGCTGGAGTGGATATCGGGGATGTCCCAGGGTTTAGGTCAATATAAAATTCTAACTCTCTGCGAGGAGGTAGCCCTAGGACGTCATCGGGGAAAACGTCCACAAACTGATTCACCAGTGTAGGAAAACCAGGACTCCGCAGGTCAATTTCTTTTAGGATGCCGCTAGCCTACTGATGAGTGATGGGCTGTACTCTCCTCTGAGAGAGTCTATCCTATGGTACAAAGGCTCCCTTCTCACCGGTGAAGGTGAACCTGCTGCCATTGGTGCGTATACACCGCACCTTGCACCTAATACAGTCAATCTGGCCATGGTCTGTAGATAACCAATCCATGCCGAAGATGACGTCGTAAGGCCTCGACGCCACTACAAGAAGATACCAGCCGAATCCCTCGCCTCTTAATGAAAACTCACACTACCGGAACCAGTGTGTAATCATTGAGTATGATCCCACAGGAGTCTCCAGCCGTAAGGATCAATCCAACGGCTGCATCGGAATCTCCGAGCTCCGAACAAGGGCAGCAAAAATAAATGAATGACTCTCTCTTGTGTCTATAAGAACTGCAACAAGGGTGGAATAGACACAGATAGTACCTAGAATCATCTAGGGTGTGCCGTGGTCATAGGCCTCCGATGCCTGGAGTTGTGCCTGTCATTGTCCACAAGCTCCCTCTGGTCAGGGTGGACGTCTTGGTGGTGGGGGTGGTAGAGCCTCAAAGCGTCGCCCATGACCTGCTGCTCGGCCAGCTCCTCTGCCTCTTCTGCCTGCTCCTGGCGGACCACCACGGTCAACCCTCTGCCTATACGCGGGTGGCCCCTCAACCATCTGATGCTCCTCGGTAAGACGATTCGTGCAGTCATGAGTCATGTGGCCCTACCCGCCGCATACATAGCACTGTCTGCCTCTCGAATGATTGGCTCTGTGCTGTGTGCCCCGCACCTCTGAGCCCATGTCCTGAGGTCATCTTCCTGAGGGTCTGGTCTGCCTATACCCATGTGTCATCCGTCGACTGCCAGTGACAGAAGACTCTGCCACATGCTTCCCTTCGGTAGGTCTCGCTGCTGATGTAGGCTCAGCAAGGAATCTCTCAATGAGAAGGGATCATTTTAGTACCCCTACCTATGTCAGAATGCTGAGGTAGATCAGCGATTCCATGATCTCATGCCTCAGTCCCTACTCGTACGTCCGGGCCCGGAAGAATGGGTCCAGTACCATGTCCCTGGAATAGCGCAAGAGGTCTGTAAATCTCACCGAGTACTGGGTGACTGTCAAGCTGCCCTGCCGCAGATATAGAAGCTCCTGGATACACACTGCACTGAGGGTGGGTCAGACAAACTCCGAGCGGAAGAGGCTCTAAAAGTCCGTCCAGAGGAGTGATGCCTCGTCGTGCAACTGGAGCATCAAGCTCCACCATCTGCCTACTGCCACGTGTAGGAGACTCGCTGCAGGGATCACCATGAGGTCTGCTGGTGTCCCTACCAAATGGAAAACTCGTACAACTGCCTCCAGCAAATCCTTGGCTACCTGAGTGTAGAGACCTGTAAAATTCAAGGGAAATTTTTTCATAATTTTCTTTGGAATTTTACAAGAGAGCGGTTTCTGACGGCACCTGATTCCGAGGCCCAGAGTGCCCGGAATCATTTTCTGAAGTTTGTCTCGGGTACGTTCAGTGAACGAACGAGCGGGAATTTCTAACTTTTGATCCGGTTCCCAGAATCAAATTCTGAGGGCACCGATGAACTCGCAGTGCCGATATTCTCTTAAGGAGACCTTTTCTGAGGTTGCGTTTATTTCGGGTTGAGAGTTAGTTTTTGGGAGTTTAGAATAAGTTAAATAAAAATTGTGGGATACAAATTTTTATTTTAACTTGTTTTTTTTAAAAACCTCCCAAAGGGAGTTAGGGGTGGGACCCACAACCACTTAACCTCCCTTGGGAGGATTAAGTGTGGTGGGGCCCACACGAACCCCTACTCCTCAACTTCTCTCAAAAACTCCCCTTTCACCCATTTCAATTAATGTTTGACAACTTGGTTTAATTAATTAAGGTGGGTTGATTTGAATTTCAAACCGTTGAAATTCAAGTTGATATTTGTGTAAATTAAATAAGCCTTATCTTATTTTATTTTGGTTAGCCATCTTTAGAGGATTTGAGAGCTCCTTCTTCTTCTTCAAACTTTGATGAAGAACACGAAGAACACTCAAGCTCCGACGAAGAACGCCGCTCCTCTCTTCTTCGTAGCTGGTTTGTTTCGAAAGATCGACGACTCCTTCCGTGTCAACGAAAGGGAACGCCGATTCCTCCTCGGACTTCCTTCGTCGGCTTACGAAGATTCACCAACGACGTACCACTTCGGACATACCTCTTCATCAATGGAATTGACGAACGATTGTCGCGATGCCCGACCTCCGCGACATTTGTCTTCCGCGGGTCCTTGACGAACATCTTACTTGAAACCGAGGTAGGGGTTTATTTATTACTTTTGTTCATGAATTATACCTGAGAATATTTCTTCATGAAATTTATCCAATTGTTAACAATTAACGCAAGGGGACCAGACCGTACAAACAGGGCCGACCCTCCTCCATTTCATATTAATTTTGTTGTGGATTGAAACGGGTGAGGCGTGGTGCTGTCGCACCGCGCAGGATCATATGACAAGAAATGTGCGGCGCCGTTGCGCCGCGTCGTAAAATAATGCAAGGACGCGACGCCGTCGCGCCGCGTCGAAGAAAGTTGAAGGCGCGGTGGCCGGAGAGGGGCCGCGGCGGTGGGGCACGGTGCCGTCGCACCGCACCGAACGACGAAGGTCGCGGCCGGTTCCGGGCCGCGGCGGGACGTGAATACCGACGGCTATCCGGGCCACCGGTGTCGGAAGCCGAAATGGGGACCGGCCTTGCCGGTCCCATTGAGGAATAACCGGCCGACCATGTTGGGCTGGCCGGAAGGGAGAAGGACCGGGGGAATAAATTCCCCCGGCTGGCCAAAACCGGCCCCCCATAATGGGGGGGCCGCGGTTACACCAAGGGGGGGCAACGCCCCCCCATTTTCCTCAAAGCAGGCACCCCACGTGGGGGGGGGGGGGGTGGTTTCACAAAGGGGGGCAGCCCCCCCCCCCCATTTTTCTCAAAGGCAGGCCCCCACGAGGGGGGGCCTTTTGATCAATGGCGCGGCTTTCAGCCGCGCCGCCAGCAGGAAGGGCGGGGGCCCTGCCCCCCGCGCATGGCACCCGAGCGGCGCACCGGCCGCGCTGCCGCGCTGGACCACGCCGCCGTGCCAGGCCGCGCCACCACGCCGGACCACGCCGCCGGCTGGGCCGGCTCGGACCCAGGGCGGGTCGGGCCGGGCCGGCCCGGACCCGGACCCCCCGTATTCGAATTGACTTCGGTCTTTTCCCCATAACATGAGCTACGAACCTCCGATTGACGAACCGTCAGCGGCGATGCGATACTTGGATCGAGGTGGTCGAATCGGTATATCGCACTCAAAGTTTCGGAATGCTTTGAATTCGGCCAGGTTGGTTCGTACACGAAACCAACCGGGCCCTCGGAGCAGAAACACTCATATCTTGAGCTACGGACGTCCGATTGATGTGCCGTCAGCTTTGTTGAGTTCCTCTTAGTGAGAAAAATCTTTTGGCACACTCCGCCCGAGGTTTGGATGTAGGTGGAGTACGGTCGGGTTGGTTTTTCCTTAAAAACCAACCGGGCCCCTGGGATGAAAAAGCCAATAACTCTCAGATCGGGCGTCCGATCGACGCGCCGTCTGTTGCGTTGAGTTCCTGGTGACGATACGGAACTTTTGGATACATCAACTCTGGACTTTGTGATAGCTGATGTATCAGCCTCTCGGCTCGTGGAGAGGATCCTCCCGAACGAGATTGCTGTGTGCGGGAACCCTAGTGCTGGCTGCGACTGTGACTGCTACTGCTGCTACTACTGCTACTGTGACTGCGATGACGACAATACAAAGATCCTTGGTGGATTCGACGACGACTACAGCACTCAGCGATCCTACGTGGATCAGTGCTACAGGTCCTGCGTGGGCCCGATCGTGTGTGGGTCATTGCGCTCAGCGGTCCTGTGTGAACCAGCGCCTACAGGTCCTGTGTGGACCCGATCCTGTGTGGGTCTTTGCTGGGGTTAGTTACCTATCAATCCTCTGTGGGTCCGACGACTTAGATGGACCAGAGATCATATTTATCGTCTTTCGAGGAAGTATACATGTGTGAGCTGAATCCTGTTGCTTTCCTGTGTGGATTGAGTTGTGCTATCCTGTGTGGATTTCGTTTTGCTTTCCTGTGTGGAATACGTTTACTTTCCTGTGTGGACTGAGTTGTACTTGGTCTCAGAGGTTGGAGCATATTGAAATTGATGACTTAGTTATATGTATGGGCATATACCTAAGCAGTGTCGGTTGTTACTTCGTGTTTGTATCTATCCTTTGTGGTTTATCCTTTGTTGATTTTGGGAGACCTTCAGGGGTCTCGGGGTCCCTACTGAGTAGCTTATACTCACCCCTGTACGGGCTATGCTCGTACTACGTTGTGTTGGTTGCAGACGACGGACAGCATTGATCTTGGCTGAGGCTTGCAGAGCAGGACGGTACCTAGAGGTGGACCACTGGGCGGGACGTGTTCGGAGCGGACGACTTGACCTGAGGAGCAGTGGAGCTATCTGTACCCACCCTTCAGGTGGGATTTCTAGTGGATATCTCGGTGTATCGAAATTTACCTTACAGTTGTTGTTTTCCCTTTCGAGTTGTACAATACAATTAGTTTGGGTTTGTATACTGGCCCATTTATTTTTCCGTCCTTTCAGTTGTACTCTGTTCTTACTTAGTGTTTACTTTTCCGCTTGCTTACTCTGTGGTGTTTGTTTAGTTTCCAAAGGCAATGCCTTCCCTTTCTACTGGGATTTACACCTTGCTGCTAGTCTCCAGCCCCTGGCCTATGGAAGGCGGGCTTGGGGTAGTCACGACACGGGCCCCGAGGACGGGTCGTGACAAATTGGTATCAAAGGAGTTCGGTTCTACCGCGAACTCTGATCTTTTCTATGTGAAGCAATAATGTTTAGTGTATTGAGTGTGGTTATCAGTCCAGGGAGTCCAGTGTTGGTGCGGCGGCCGACATATCCGTACACCAGGACCCTGACTCCTGATTTCCGACTTAATGCACGAAAACATTGATTGTGTGTGTGTTTCAAAGTTTTCTTTGTGATTACTTTATATCGGCTCACCAGGTATACTGTTCTGACCGTGGCGCACCTGTTTCCTTTTCAGGATGGCCCCACGACGGCATCCAGCTAGGGTTCCGAGAGTCGAGCGTGATGACAGCCCACCGAGCGACGAGGCCTCGGTGCAGGGCCCTTTGTCAGTTGTGGCACAGGCGGTAGAACTACCCACCGAGCCCCCGATGCTTCCAACACTAGCCGCTGACGATGCACGTCGCCTTAGCACACTGCATGAGTTTCAGCGCCAGCGACCGCCCAGGTTTCGTAGGGAGACGGACCTCCAGGCAGCCGAGGACTGGCTAGAGGCAGTCGTGCGAGTTTTTAGGCTAGTGAGGACACCTGCAGACCTCATGGTGATCCTCGCTGCGAGCCTACTACACGCAGTAGCAGGGCGATGGAGGATCCTGATGCTCTAGGTGAACGATGAGGAATCTCTACTTTGGATGGACTTTGAGAGCCTCTTCCGCTCGGAGTTCGTCCCAGCCACCCTTTGTGCGGTGCATATTCAAGAGCTTCTTCAGCTGCGGCAGGGCAGCATGACAGTCG
The DNA here is from genome assembly GCA_963277665.1 of Viscum album. NCBI lineage: Eukaryota > Viridiplantae > Streptophyta > Magnoliopsida > Santalales > Viscaceae > Viscum > Viscum album. The sequence continues at coordinate 169,519,682 of OY728151.1, forward strand.
CTCAGTACTCTGCGAGATTTACTGATCTCTCGCGATTCTCGACCGACATGGTACGGGACCCATTCTTCCAGGCTCGGACCTTCGAGTAGGGATTGAGACATTAGACCAGGGCATCGCTGATCTCCCTCAGCATTCTGACTCAGACAAGAGTACTGGAGAGGGCCCTTTTGATCAAGAGTTTCCTTGCTGAGTCTGCACCAGCGCAGCGACCCACAGCAGGGTGGCACGTGGAAGAGTCATCTACAGCAGGCAGTCGGCGGATGACTCAGGGGTCCAGGCAGACCAGACCTTCAGGCAGACGACCTCAGGACATTGGCTCAGCAGTGTGGGGAACATAGCACGGAGCCAGTCTTTCGAGAGGCAGACAGTGCTACTTGTGCGGCGGGCAGGGCCACATGGCTCGTGACTGCCCGACCCGCCGTGCCGAGGAGCAGCAGACAGTTGAGGGACCACCGAGGCAGAGGCAGAGGGTCGACCGTGGCGGTCCGCAGGGAGGAGGCGGAGGAGGCAGAGGAGCTGGATGAGCAGCAGGTGGTGGGCGACACTTTGAGGCTCTACCACCACCGCCACCAGGAGGTCCACCCTGACCACAGGGAGCAGGCGGGCAGAGATAGGCACAGCTCCAGGGAGTAGAGGCCTACGACCACGACGCACCCGAGATGATTTGAGGTACTATCTGTGTCTATTCCACCCTTGCTGCAGTACTTATAGACACAGGAGTGAGTCACCCTTTCATAGCTGCTGCCCTTGTTCGGAGCATTGAGATTCCGACAGAGCCATTGGCTCGATTCTTACGGCTAGAGACTCCTATGGGAGCAGACTCGATGATTACACACTGGTGCTGACAGTGCAAGCTTACTCTAGGAGGCGAGATCTTTGGCTGGGATCTTCTTGTAGCAGCGTCGAGGCCTTACAATGTCATCTTGGGCATGGATTGGCTATCTATGGTCTATGCACAGATTGACTGTTTTAGGCGCTAGGTGCGATGTATACGCACCGACGGGAGTAGGTTCACCTTCACCGGTGAGAAGGGAGCTTTTACAGCATAGGATGGACTTCTGCGGAGGAGAGGACAGCCCATCACTCATCAGTTGGCTAGCCTCATCCTAGGAGCAGTTGACGTGCGGAGTCCTGGATTTCCTACAGTGGTGGATTAGTTTGCGGACATTTTTCCCAACGACGTTCCAGGGCTACCTCCTCGCAGAGAGGTAGACTTTTTTATTGAAATGTACCCCGGGACAGCTCTGATATCGACTCCGGCATATCGGATGGCCCCCGCCGATCTTTGAGAGCTACGGGTACAGTTGGAGGACTTGAAGGGCAAGGGGTTCATCCGACCCAGTGTTTCACCCTGGGCTTCCTCAATATTGTTCGCCAAGAAGGCGGACGGGAGCTTGCAACTTTTTGTTGACTAGTGTCACCTGAACCAGGTGACAGTGAGGAACAAGTATCCGCTACCGAGGATTGATGACCACTTTTATCAGCTCAAGGGAGCACAGTGGTTCTCGAAGATAGACCTCAGGTTAGGCTATCATCAGCTCAGAGTTAGAGATGAGGACGTGTAGAAGACGGCCTTCAGATGTCGGTATGGCCACTATGAGTTCTTGGTTATGCCTTTCGATGTAACCAATGATCCAGTAGTGTTCCTGGCTCTCATGAACAGAATCTTTCAGCCATACCTCGATCGGTTTGTCGTGGTCTTCATCGACGACATTCTGATTTACTCGACGACTGAGGAGGAGCACGCCTTCCACTTGCGAGTTGTACTAGACACACTCTGAGAGCACCAGCTTTATGGTAAGCTCTCGAAGATCCAGTTCTGGATACGTGAGGTCCACTTCTTGGGACACGTCATCTCGGTGGCAGGAGTTGCAGTGGATCCTGTGATGATCGAGGCAGTGCTAGCTTGGGAGCCACCCAGGAGTGTGACAGAGGATCGGAGTTTCTTGGGACTAGCTGGATACTATCGGAGATTCGTGCCAGAATTATCTAGAGTTGCGGCACCACTCACAGCTTTGACAAAGAAGGGGAAACCCTTCGTGTGGTCAGATAGATGTCAGCAGAGATTTCAGGAGCTGAGACAGAGATTGACCAGCGCACCTATCTTGAGGTTTCCTGAGGAGGAGGTAGGGTACGTAGTCTACTGCGATGCATCAGGGACCGGACGCGGATGTGTTCTGATGCAGGAGCGGGCAGTGATCGCCTATGGATCACGTCAGTTGAGGTCGCATGAGCAGAACTACGCTACCCATGACCTGGAGCTAGCAGTAGTGGTCTTCGATCTGAAAACTTGGCGACACTACCTGATGGGTGAGCGCTTTACAGTCTTTTCTGATCATCAGAGTCTTAGGTATATCTTCTCGCAGAAGGACCTGATCCTGAGACAGCGGAGGTGGCTCGAGTTCCTCCAGGACTATGACTTTGAGATAGTCTACACTCCTAGGAAGGGGAACGTAGTAGCTGATGCCCTCAGCAGGAGGACGGGCATTCAGCTACTTGAGGAGGCGACGGAGCAGCTAGCCTCTTTGCAGATATCCTTCGTGGATAGAGATGGAGCGGCCTTCCTCCAGTCTCTCACAGTCACCTCTCCACTACTGCAGCGGGTTAGAGAGGCACAGTGTGAGGACGCTGACTGTGAGACATGGTGTGCACACATATCATCGGGACAGGCACCTGATGGTTTCTCCCTTAGAGCAGAGCACGACATCCTTTTCAGAGGACGTACCATGGTACCAGTTGCTTTGTGAGAGGGGGTGCTGAGAGAATTTCACACTTCTCCTTTGGCGGTACATCCAGGAGTGGTGAAGATGTACCAGGATCTCAGACGACAGCACTGGTGGCTGGGCATGAAAATGGCTGTAGCAGAGTTCGTTTCTCGATGCCTCACCTGCCAGCAGGTGAAGGCAGAGCATCAGGTACCAGTAGGCTTGGTACAGCCCTTGGAGGTCCCGGAGTGGAAGTGGGATGGCATATCTATGGACTTCGTGACTGGACTTCCACGCATTTCTAGAGGTCACGACTCCATCTGGGTGATTGTTGACCGACTCACCAAGTTGGCACACTTCTTACCTGTCAAAGAGCACGGCTCAGTGGAGAGCTTGAGACGTCTCTACGTTCAGGAGATTGTGCGGCTCCACGGTGTCCCATCATCTATCATCTCCGATCGAGATGCTCACTTTACTTCCCGGCTTTGGAAGGGGTTACAGGAGGCGTTCGGGACGCAGCTACGTCTGAGCACAGCCTTTCACCCTCAGACGGATTGTTAGACGGAGAGGACCATTCACACTCTCGAGGACAAGCTCCGTGAATGTGTCCTCGACTTTGGTCGTAGCTGGGAGGACCACCTACCCTTGGTGGAGTTTGCATACAACAACAGCTACCACTCCACCATCGGGATGGCACCGTACAAGGAGTTGTACGACCGACCTTGTAGATCTCCTTTGTGCTGGAAAGACCCTGGGGAGTCAGCACTTGTGGGACCAGAGATGGTCCAGCCCACGACAGAGAAGGTCCAGGTCATCCAGGAGTAGATGAGGACAGCTCAGAGCCGGTAGAAGTCATACGCTGACAGGAGGCGGATGCCACTAGAGTTCGACGATGGCAACCACGTCTTCTTGCAGGTCTCACCTCGACGTGGTATACAGAGATTTGGTCGAGGCGGCAAGTTATCTCCGCGCTTCATCGGACCCTTCCAGGTCTTCATCAGGATTGGGGAGGTGGCTTATCGCCTGGCTCTACCACCTCAGTTTCACCGGGTGCACGACGTCTTCCACGTGTCTCAGCTGAGGAGATATGTGCCCGACTCAACGCACATCATTGACTATGGGGAGCTTGACGTTGATGATGGGGAGACTTTTACGGAGGTCCCGGTGGAGATATAGGATCGACAGGAGCATGTCCTACGTGGGCGATCAATTCCTCTTGTGTGCATCGGATGGCAGCACGGGAACCTCCAGGAGAGCACATGGGAGCGGGAGGCTCAGATGCGTGCTCAGTACCCTCATTTGTTTCCCTAGTTTTTGATGTATCTTTACGGGGATGTAAATCCCTGAGGTGGGAGTAATGTAAAGACCCGTAAAATTCAAGGGAAATTTTTTTCTTAATTTTCTTTGAATTTTACAAGAGCGCGGTTTCTGACGGCACCTGATTTCGAGGCCCGAAGTGCCCGGAATCATTTTACGAAGTTTGGCTCGGGTACATTCAGTGAACGAATGAGCGGGAATTTCTAACTTTTGAACCGGTGCCCGGAATCAAATTCTGAGGGCACCGATGAACTCACAGCGCCAATATTCGCTTAAGGAGACCATTTCCGAGGTTGTGTTTATTTCAGGTTGAGAGTTAGTTTTTGGGAGTTTAGAATAAGTTAAATAAAAATTATGGCATACAAATTTTTATTTTAACTTGTTGTTTTTTTAAAAACAACCCAAAGGGAGTTAGGGGTGGGACCCACAACCACTTAACCTCCCTTGGGAGGATTTAGTGTGGTGGGGCCCACACGAACCCCAACTCCTAAAATTCTCTCAAAAACTCCCCTTTAACCCATTTGAATTAATGTTTGACCACTTGGTTTAATTAATTAAGGTGGGTTGATTTGAATTTCAATCCTTTGAAATTCAAGTTGATATTTGTGTAAATAAAATAAGCCTTAGCTTATTTTATTTTTGTTAGCCATCTTTAGAGGATTTGAGAGCTCCTTCTTCTTCTTCAACCTTTGACGAAGAACACGAAGAACACTCAAGCTCCGATGAAGAACGCCACTCCTCTCTTCTTCGTAGCAGGTTTGTTTCCGAAGATCGACGATGCCTTCTGTGTCAACGAAAGGGAACGCCGCTTCCTCCTCGGACTTCCTTCATCGGCTTACGAAGATTCACCAACGACGTACCTCTTCGGACGTACCTCTTCGTCAATGGAATTGACGAACGATTTCCGTGACACCCGACCTCCGCGACGTTGGTCTTCCGCGGGTCATTGACGAACATCGTACTTGAAACCGATGTAGGGGTTTATTTATTAATTTTTTTCATGAATTATACCCGATAATATTTCTTCGTGAAATTTATCCAATTGTTAGCAATTAACGCGAGGGGGCCGGACCGTACGAACACGACCGACCCTCCTCCATTTCATATTGATTTTGTTGTGGATTGAAACGGGTGAGGCGCGGTGCCGTCGCACCGCGCAGGATCATACAACAAGAATGCGCGGTGCCATCGCGCCGCGTCGTAAAATAATGCAAGGACGCGATGTTGTCACGCCGCGTCGAAGAATGTTGAAGGCGCCAAGGCCGGAGCGGGGTCGCGGCGGTGGGGCACGGTGCCGTCGCACCGCGCCGAACGACGAAGACCGCGGCCGGTTACGGGCCGCGGAGGGACATGAAGAACGGCGGCTATCTGGGCCGCCGGTGTCGGAAGCCGGAAGGGGGACCGGCCTTGCCGGTCCCGTTGAGGAAGAACCGGCCGGCCATGTTGGGCCGGCCGGAAGGGAGAAGGACAGGGGGAATAAATTCCCCCGGCTGGCCAAAACCGGCCCCCCATATTGGGGGGGGCCGCGGTTACACCAAGGGGGGGAAGCGCCCCCCCGTTTTCCTCAAAGCAGGCCCCCCACGTGGGGGGGGGGGGGGGTTTACAAAGGTGGGGCCTCGCCCCCCCCCCCGTTTTTCTCAAAAGAAGGCCCCAATGAGGGGGGTTGTTTGATCAAAGGCACGGATTTCAGGCGCACCGCCAGCAGGAAGGGCGGGGGCCTTGCCCCCCCCCCCCCCCCGCGCGTGGCACCCGAGCGACGCACCGGCCGCGCCGCCGGCCGGGCCGGGTCGGACCCGGGTGAGGTCGACCCGGTTCGGGCCGACCCAGGGGGGGTCGGGCCGGGTCGGACCGGACCCGGACCCCCCGTATTCGAATCGACTTTGGTCTTTTTCCCATAACATGAGCTACGGGACTCCGATTGATGAACCGTCAGCGGCGATGTGATCCTTGGATCGAGACGGTCGAATCGGTATATTGCACTCAATGTTTCGGAATACTTTCAGTTTGGCCGGGTTGGTTCGTACACGAAACCAACCGGGCCCTCGGAGCGGAATAACTCATATCTTGAGCTACGAACGTCTGATTGATGTGCCGTCAGCTTTGTTGAGTTCCTCTTAGTGAGACGGATCTTTTGGCATAAGCCGCCTGAGGTTTGGATGCAGGTGGAGTATGGTCGGGTTGGTTTTGCCTTAAAAACGAACCGGGCCCCTGGGACGAAAAAGCCAATAACTCTCAGATCGGGCGTCCGATCGACGCGCTGTCTGTTGCGTTGAGTTCCTGTTGACGATACAGAACTTTTGGATACATCAACTCTGGACTTTGTGACAGTTGATGTATCAGCATCTCGGCTCATGGAGCGGACCCTCCCGAACGAGCTTGCTGTGTGCGAGAACCCTAGTGCTGGCTGCGACTGTGACTGCTACTGCTACTACTAATGCTACTGTGACTGCGACGACGACAGTACAGAGATCCTTGGTGGATTCGACGACGACTACAGCACTCAGCGATCCTACGCGGATCAGTGCTACAGGACATGTGTGGGCCCGATCCTGTGTGGGTCTGATCCTGTGTGGGTCATTGCGCTCTGTGGTCCTGTGTGAACCAGCGCCTACAGGTCCTATGTGGGCCCGATCCTGTGTGGGTCTTTGCAGGGGTTAGTTACCTATCGATCCTTCGTGGGTCCGACGACTTAGATGGATCAGAGATCATCTGTATCGTCTTTCGAAGAAGTATACCTGTGTGAGCTGAATCCTGTTCCTTTCTTGTGTGGATTGAGTTGTGCTATCCTGTGTGGATTTCGTTTTGTTTTCCTGTGTGGAATACGTTTACTTTCCTGTGTGGACTGAGTTGTACTTGGGCTCTGAGGTTGGAGCGTATTGGAATTGATTACTTAGGTATATGTATGGGCATATACCTAAGGAGTTCCGGTTGTTACTTCATGTTTGTATCTATCCTTTGTGGTTTATCCTTTGTGGATTTTGGGAGACCTTCAGGGATCTCGGGGTCCCTACTGAGTAGCTTATACTCACCCCTCCACAAGCTATGCTCGCACTATGTTGTGTTGGTTGAAGACGACGGACAACGTTGATCTTGGCTGAGGCTTGCAGAGCAGGACGGTACCTGGAGGTGGACCACTGGGCGGGACGTGTTCGGAGCGGACGACGGGACCCGAGGAGCAGTGGAGCTATCTATACCCACCCTTCAGGTGGGATTTCCAGTCGACAGCTCGGTGTAGCGGCATTTACTTTAGAGTTGTTGTTTTCCCTTTCGAGTTGTACTTTACTTTCAGTTTGGGTTTGTATACTGGCCCATTTACTTTTCCGCACTTTTAGTTGTACTCTGTTCTTACTTAGTGTTTACTTGTTCACTTGCTTACTCTGTGGTGTTTTATTACATTTCAAAGGCAACGCCTTCCCTTTATACTGGGATTTACGCCTTGGTGCTAGTCGCCAGCCCCTGGCCTATGGAAGGCGGGTTTGGGGTAGTCACGGCACGGGCCCCGAGGACGGGTCATGACACTGAGGGTCCGTCTCCCTGCAGAACCTGGGTGGTCACTGACGCTTGAAATCGTGCACTGCACTAAAGCGATGTGCACTCTTAGCGGATGGGGTTGTAGCATCGGTGGATCGGCGGGTAGAGGTACCGCTGATGCCTCTGCTGTCAAAGGTCCATGTACCGATGCCTCGTCGCTCGGTGGGATGTTGTCACGTACAAAACTCAGAACCCTAGCTGGCTGCCATCGTGGGGCCATCCTAAAAAGAAACAGGTGCACCACAGTCAAACAGTATACCTAGTGAGTTGACAAAAAGTAATCACAAATAAAACGTGAAACACAAATGAAATCAATGTTTTTGTGCACTAAGTCAGAAATCAGAAGTCAGGGTCCTGGTGTACGGATACGTCGGCCGCCGCACCAACATTGGACTCCCTGGACTGATAACCACACTCAATACTCTTAAAGATATTGTTTCACATAGAAAATGATCAGAGTCCTGAGTTCTACGGTAGAACAGAACTCCTCTGATACCAATTTGTCACGACCCGTCCTCGGGGCCCGTGTTGTGACTACCCCTAGCCCGCCTTCCATAGGCCAGGGGATGGAGACTAGCACCAAAGTGTAATTACCGATAAAAAGCAATGGCATTGCCTTTGTAAAGTGAAAAAACACACAGAGTAAGCATGCTGAAGTAAACACTAAGTAAAAACTGGGTACAATAGTAAGTGCGGAAAAGTAAGTGGGCTAGAATACAAACCCAAACTGAAAGTAAAGTATAACTGAAAAAGGGTGGTCCAACAACTAAAAAGTAAATCCGCAACGTCGAGCCGTCCACTGGAAGTCCCACTTGAAGGTTGGGTACAGATAGCCTCCACAGCTCCTCGGGTCCAGCCGTCTACTCCGAGTACGTCCCTCCCAATGGTCCAACTCCAGGCACCCGTCCTGATCCGCAATCCTCAACCACGATCAACGGAGTCCGTCATCTGCATCCAACACAACGTAGTAAAGGCATAGCCCGTGCAGGGGTGAGTATACGCAACTCAGTAGGGACCCCGAGACCCCCGAAGGTCTCCCAGAATCTACCAAGGATAATACACAAAGGAAAGATACAATAACATAGTAATATCTGCCACTACTTAAGTATATGACCATACATATACCCAAGTCATCAATTCTCGTTCAGATCCAATATCCAAGCCCATGTCTGATCACATCTACACAGGATAGCACAACACAATCCACATAGGAATGCAAGTCAATCATATCTAAGATAATGATTGAAATTCAAGATTTAGCTAACACAAGTATACTTCTTCATATGATGATTGAGATGATCAGATTTAGCCACTTATTCATCTAATCCATTGGACCCATACAAGATCGATAGGTACTAACGCCCGCAATGACCCACAAAAGATCGATAGGTACTAACCCCCGCAATAACCCACAAAGGATCGATATGTACTAACCCCGGCAATGACCCACACAGGATATGACCCACACATGATCGGTATGCGCTGGCCCACACAAGTCCACTGTGGGCTAACCCACACAGGATCTAACCCACAAAGGATCGGTATCACTGACCCACGTAGGATCGCTGAGTGTTTTAGTCGTCGCCGTCGAATCCACGGACTATTTCTGTATAATCGTCATCGTCATTGTAGTTGTAGCCAGCTCTAGGGTTTCCGCACACAGCAAGCACGATTGAGAGGGTCTGCTCCACAATCCAAGGGGATGATACATCAAATGACCCAATTTATAGAGTTGATGAATCTCAAAGTTTCGTATCGTCAACAGAAACTCAACGTGACAAACAGCGCATCAACCGGACGCCCGGTCTGAGAGTTATTGGCTTTTTCGTCCTAGGGGCCTGGTTTGTTTTTAAGTCAAAACCAACCTGACCATACTCCATCTCCGTCCAAACCTTGAGATGAGTAAGCCAAAAGGACCTTCTCACTAAGAGGAATCCAACAATGTCGATGACACGTCAATCGGACATTCGTAGCTCAAGTTATAAGCGTTTCCGCTCCAAGGGCCCGGTTGGTTTCCTATACGAACCAACCAGGCCAAACACAAAGTTCTAAGAAACCTTGAAGGTAATTTACTGAAATGACTGTCTTGATCCAAGGATCGCATCGTAGCTGACGGTGCATCGATCAGAGGTATGTAGCCCATGTTATGGGAAAAAGGCCGAAAGTGGTCCGGAAGTGGGGGATTCATTCCCGGACCGACCCGGCCTGGGCGCGGCCAGCGGCCAGGTGGCACGGCCGAAACGTCCGAGTGGTTTTGGGGTGTGGGATGTACTGCCCCCCTATTGCGTAACCGCGGCCCCCATGTGGGGGCCCGCTGCTGTCCAAACAGAGCGGGGTTACGACCCCCCGGCTTCTCACCTGACCGGTCGGCCCACTCCGGCCGGCCGGCAGCCGCCGCCACAGGACCGGCGTTGGCCGGTCCCCCTGCTCCGACACAGGCGGCCATAAACCGGCCTCCGCTCTCTACTCCGCCGCGGCCTCAGGCCACGGCCTTGGTCCATCCGGTGCGGCGCGACTGCGCCGCGCCCCTCTGCCGCGGCCCCGCTCCGGCCGCTGTATTTTCGCAATTCTCTGGCGTGGCACGGCGGCTCCACGACCTTGTCCGTCTTCATCGCCACAGCGCGATGGCACCGTGCATCCTTGCCGCACGTTCCCGCGCGGTGCAATGGCACCGTGCCATATCCGTTCCAAACCACAACAAGGTCATGCAACAGAATTAAGGGGGGAGGGTCAGCCGTGTTTGTGCGGTTTGGCCCCCTCCCGTTAATCGATAGCAAGGGGCTATGATTAACGAAGAACATTCGAAAATTCATGAACAAAATAACAACAATAAAACCCCTACCTCAAGCATCATCGAGAGAGGGTTCATCGTGGAATTGTACGTCACGGCAGAAGGCATCGCTGAAGGGGATCATCACGTCGTGGAGAAAGGATTTGTCGGTGTCGCGTCATCGATCACCGAGGATCGAACGTTCTTTTCGACCTTCGTCGGAGGTCAGTTTTCTTCACGTTATTCACGTTCTTCGTCGAGGAAGAAGAACTTTAAGACCTTGAGAAAAATCTCCCAAGCCTTTACGCACAACGAACCCCTTAATAAAATAAGACTTCTCTTATTTTATTAACACAAAATTCAACATCTTTGAAATTCAAAATTGAATCAATTAATTTAATTGAATTAATTTCAACGTTTAAATATACCAATTAAAAGAGGCGTTTAATATTTAATTAAACACATGATTTGACTTCATTAAAAAAAAGGTGGGGTGCGGGTGCATTACCTTAATTAAAGGGGTTGAGGAAGTTGAAACGGTGGGCTCGTGTGGGCCCCACCTCACTAATATCCTAAATTGTGGACTAGTTAGGATCTGGGTCCCACTCAACTACTTTGCTTAGGTTAACACATCCTTGAATAAAAATAAAATCTGTCGCACAATATTTTATTTTATTCTTTATTTAACCTATTTAAGTAAAACTCCACCCGAGCAAACAGAACTACAGAAAAGGTGTTCCTAAGCAATTACCAGCGCTGCAATTCCATCGGTGCCCTCAAAATTCGATTCCGAGCACCGGTTCAAAAGTTAGGAAAACCCGCTCGTTCGTTCACTGAACATATCTAAGCCAAACTTCGAAAAATGATTCTTGGCACACTGGGCCTCAGAATCTGGTGCCTCTAGAAACTCTGTTCTTGTAAAATCCCAAAGAAAATTATGAAAAAAAATTTCCCTTTAATTTTACTGGTCTTCACATGTAATATATAAAATTTATTTTCCTTATAAGATTATATTCTTTTATATTAAATATTATTTAATATGGTTATGTTTCATGTTAAATACCACAATTTTTCTGATTATTTAATTATATTTATGATAGAATCACATTTATGAAATTCATTTCATTTTAATGGATTATGTAATGATGGAATGATTTTTATGAAATCCATTTTTTCCATTAGTTATTATATGATGAATGATTTATGTTCTAGTGGAAAAAATATGTATGGTTTTTATTTGTGATATGTGGTACTGATACCTACTTATAATGATTTGGATAATGATTTATATCTCATCACATAAATGGGGAAGTAATGAGAAGTAAACACAGTTAGTAACACAAGATTGGAACATGGAGTGAACTAAATTCAGAAAAGAATATTTTCCAATATGATAGTCTTAGAAATGATCCATGTCTAATATGAAAATTATTTTCAATGATTATGTGTATTCTACAAATTTCATCACTTATGTTATGCCCTTTGGGAAAATGTTCATTGATTCCTTATGATATTTTATGATTTATCCAATTACATTATATCATTATCTTTCATATAAGGGATTATATTTTCAAATTACATGTTCATATGTTTTATGATTAATATATGACTGATATAATTATTAGTTACCCATATTGAGAATATAATCTCACCCTTTATTTCGATTCATTTCCCCAGGTTATGAAGAACAATATTAAGAAATATGTTTCAAAAGGTGTCTAGTTATTAATGAATAAGTTGGAGACATAGTATATGATTTATGGACCAGTTGTTTATGTTTTCTTAGTTTATATAGACACTAAAACTATATGTTCTTGGAATAGTTTCGTTTTTTTAATAAATATTATTCAATATTTAAGTAATATATATGCATGTAATGTTTTGGCCGTTATAGCATATCTCATTAAATATTAACAGGATTCATAAACATAAAATCAAAAAATCATTAACCATAAAGATAAATTCTCTATTTGGTTCCCTTGGATTATATCCCATGTAAATCATGAATAATAATATCTAATTTCATCATAAATAGATAATAAAGTTTCAATATATTGCTCAAACATTTATTGTAAAAAATGTACTCTCTATAATAAAAACAACTTTTTAAATAAAAAACATTTAGAAAAAAAAATAATTGAAATTTCCCATGAATACTTATAATATAAACATTTAATAAACTTTATGAATCTTTTAAATCCATTTTAATTAAAATTCATAAATGATAACTTTTAAAAATATTATGAGAGAACATAGTTTTTTAATGAATCAAATTTCCCAAAAAAATGAAAATATAATTACATGAACCAAAAATTATCATTAAAAGAAGTATATTCGTTATAAAACATTTCAATGTGAATTATATACACATTTTGAAATATTACATGTGAAAAACATAACATGTGTCTCAAAGAAGGAAAATTGAGACAAAATGGCCTTACTAATTTGGTATCTTTTGATCTTTAAAATCCCCTAAAATAGAGATCATAAAATTGATATTTAAAAAAAAATAAATTATTGTATAAATATAGAGGTAAAAACACATGCATGTTATATCTATCACATAAATGAAATGAGTGGTGAATATGGAATAAGTCAGGCAAAAATAATCGTGGGACGGGAAATCACATTTTAAATATCAGATCATATAAGTGAGCACTAATAAAATGAATCAATTATGTTTTTTCACTTTGAATATTAATAAAGTCTGTGTAAAAATATTATAAGATAATAAAATTCAATTTCACACATAATAATAGAATTAAATAATCATGTAAATAAGTATTTTTCCTAATGAATTGCAATTGAGTTAAAAATTCACATACAACTTTATAATCAGTTAAATTATATGCACCGTAAAGGTAATAAATATCAAATAATTAACATTTTAACAATAAAACAATTTTATTTCTGTTATTATATATCAATTTGTTTTATGTACACCACAAATAAGAAATTATTTGGGAATAAGGCATATATCTCAGAGAAGAAAATTTGAGATGAGAAACCCATTCCTCACATTTACATTTAGTTCATCCTAAATTAACCTCATGTATAATGGTTTAGATAATGTTATTGATTAATTTTAGATCCACAGTAATATTTTTAATACCATATATGATACTATTAAAACATATTTCTAGCCATTAATCAATAATATTTAATTATTTTCAATATTTTAGGTGCATTCGTTTCATGTTTTCATGATTAGTTTACCTGTGAATAATTATAGATTTTAGTTTCTAATGGAAATGAAACTATAGAAGTGTAATTAAATAGTATTATTTATCTTTTATAAGTATAAATTATCTCTTATATAATTTTTCTTTCACAGATAAGAATTATTCATTTGAAATAATGTTAATAATAACTATTTATTTAATTTTAGCTGTTTTTATGACCATCAATAACTAGTTCTGTTTTATTTAATATTATGTCTAGATATATTTTATAGGAAATTAAGTATGTTTTAATATACTTATTAAAATATTGTATAATCAAATTAATATTTTTATGAATGTACAACATGGTAGTAACAAGATATGAACAAAATCATTATTCGTATTAGGGATTAACATGTATAATTTGAACAATTGTTTCATCTCATTGAATAAGAGTAGATGAGAAGTGAAATGGTTATGAGAAAATCCATTATAAAAAAACACTCTAGTATATAAGTTTTTTCAATTTATCATATATAGATTTATGAAGTAGGAGATATACAAGTAGAATAAGAAAAGAAAATAATAGAGGTGTCTTGAGAAAATTGCTTGATGAATATCACCTCCATGAAGAAACCCTTAAATTCCATTGAAATTGTAGTTTAGTGATATCGAAAGGACATGGATGTTGGGATATTACGTGGGATGGGTTTTGAAATATTTTTTACGAGATTCATTTATTTAGAGCAGAAATGGAGTGGTTAGGTGAGGTATATATACTTCAGGAGGTATAACTTTTGGTGAATAAAAATTTATTATTTAATAATTAAAGCTATCCACGTTGTGATGGAAAAAATTTCAAAGAATTTTGATGAGAATTAATGTTTTAATGGATTTTTAGGGTATGAAAAAACTAGAAACAACCATTTAATGTTGTATTATTTTGGTATTTGATGATTTTACATTTTAATTTTACTTAATTAATTTTTTGTACTTATATCATAGTATATATATTTTTTTTACCATGGTATCTTTTTTAACCATAAAAATGAAAACATATTTACTATCTAATTTTTTATTATTTCTTCCAAATATGGAATCCATTTTACCAAATCAAATTCAAAAAAATTGGAAATATTTTATTTAAATTTAATCTCACAGATATAATGAAAAGTGAGTTTTTAATGGTAAAAATATGAATTATTTGAAATGTTTTTATCTATAATATCAATGAAAAATTAATTAAAATTATTGAAAATATATTTATTGATTTATTATTTAACTAATTAATCAATATAATAGAATTTAAAATACTATGTAATATTATAAATTTTTTTTATGAGATATGAATTTTCAATTCTACAGCAGTATTTTTCACTATATATAAATAAATAAAAGTTGTTAGAATAACAAAGAAAATTAATCCTAATATAAATTTTATATCTTCCTACCAGAAAATATTTTTATTTTGTACAATAAAATATATTAAAAATTCAAAATATACTTTCCTAATAAGATCTTCATTAAAAGAGGAAAAATGTATTTTAAAAAAAATATTGTTTTTTCTGAAAATTTTATTTATTCTCGTCATTTGATATTTCAACTAATTGGGTGAATTTAAAAACATTATATTAGATAAAACACATATATTCCATTAATATCATTCAAAAATAGTGAATAATATAATTTATTAAGATAAAATTTCATTTTGGGTGTAAATAAAAATTTTATAAAACCATTTCCTTTATGTTCAATTGATTTTAATATTCATTTATAATTATTTGGTAACCAATGAATACATATTATAAAAATGTGTAAAATATATTTTCAAAATTTATTTAATCTCATTCATTCCATTACATCAATAGATTTTTGATAATGTTTATTAAAATTAAAATATTTTTGGGTACATTTAAGCTCGATGTTTTGTGAATGGAAGTAATCAAAGTGGATATATTTATTTTTAAAAAATTAAATAGAATAAAATCAAGTGGTGTCCCCCCCCTTAAAATGAATTTCTCCCTTGAAACTCATCATTCAGATACAAACTTATGAGGTTACCTCTACCTCGTCACATCCTTATGCTACAACCTAGATTTATCAAACAAGAGGTCTCACAAAAAATTGACCTGGTGAGTGGGCTTGTTTCATGGAAAATTCTATTTTTGATCCAGAATATCGTTCTATAATACTATATAACAAATAACATTCTCTAGTGGTATAAATTATTATTTTAGTACTTGTGAGGGATCATTTTTTTTAATTTCTCATGATGTATAAATGTTAAACTTCATGGAATTGATAGAGGTTTGGTGGAAGAACGAATGAATATGCCAATAACCCAATAATTGAAGAATTTCATGATAATGCATCCTCACAAATTTGAACTCACAACTAAAAAATTACAGAGTGTTTGTTTGAAAATCCTTTACTTGGAAACCCCTATCATAATTATGGTTAATAAATAATCCTCTTGAAAATAAATAAATGAATGTAAGATGATCACCTAAGATAACACATAATATAGTTTTCATAGGAGAACATGGAAATAGAAAAAAACACTAATTATCAACAACTATTATAGAGTGATAGATAAATTTATCATGAAAAATTAAACCATTACAAAACCATAAATTTGTGAGGGTAAAATTCCCAATTAGTCAAGTAAAATTATTTTTTACCACAATAATTTTCCCAAAATTGATTAATTATTTTATTGTATATAATAAGAACAAAATGAAACATACTAGCATGTCATGTAGAATTTCATCCTCATATTTTATCCAAATTATGATTTTCAATATGTTTTATTTTACCTAAATCATCATCATCCACTTCTATAGAACCCTCTAACCAAAAAGATTAATTATTTATTCCTCCTATCATTATGAACTATTTAAGTCCAAAAATGGTTAGTATAATTTATAATATCCCAAATAGAATAACCCATAAGATACTGAAAAATTACATAAATATATAAAATTCATCACAAATACTAATTGATAAGAATAAATATTCAATAAATAAATACCCACATAATTCATCCAAAAAAATGTATACTGAGATTTAAGTAAAAAATATACGAAAGGTTTGATCATATTGTATTCCAAGAAATTTTTATCATTTATTTATAATTAACATCAATAAATCACAATGTTTCATACCAAGAATGTAATTTCCTAGATCACATAATCTCTAAGTAATGATATCCATTTAAAAAACAACATTACTCACCATAAAATTAAATCATAGATACATTGAAAATATATATTTACTATTAATTCTTATATAAAATAAAAAAGTATTCTATTTACCTTAATCATCTATTTTTCCCACAATTTTGACAATATTTTAATATAAAATTGATCATATAATCACCTAATCAATTCCAATATCATTATTTACATTAAAACAAATTTTAAAAAATTTGATCATAATCTTTATCCATTAAATATTTTAAATAAAAGGAAATAATTTTATAATAACTACGGCATCACAAAGGCCACTAGTAGGTGATTCCCCCTTGTCACCCTTAGTATGTGGGTTCAATTCTTCAGGCCTCTCTGGATGTGATAGGTTATCACCCATCCTATGGTTCGCCCTTTTCCTAAAAATATATTTTTATAATTCATATAAAATTACATAATTGTGAGGAGAATCCTTTAAAATGATATTATTGTTTTAACATAAAATATAATATCATACCATTCATTTTGAGTCCTAAAATGTAATACATGATAATTACTTAAAAATGAATGTCTCCCAAAATACCATTACTCAACATAAAATTTCATAACATAAATCTTCACATGGTTTTCTAAAAAAAACTATAATTATGATCAACTATAACATCATAAACCAATAATAATATTCATAAATCATAAAACACCACAAAATATAACATCATAATCTCTAATTTTTTCTAAAACCAACTCTGATACGAACTATAACATCCCAAAATATGCACATTTAGATATAATTCTACAAAAATTAAAATCAAATATCTAATGTTGATATTGAAAAATGGGAGATAATGTTATTCAAAATAATTTATAATGTCGAAAGGAAATATTCAATCAGATACATAGCTATGGTAATTTTAGGATTAGTGTTTCATAGAATTATAAAAAAATATTAACAACTAGGGATCATAAACAAATAAAACATAAAGATAAAAATATCATCAAGTATACCTAAATATCTCAATATTTAATCAATATAATCAATTTCAAGTACTTCTAGACAATGTTCATTTATAATCATTCCTCATAATTTAGGGAAAATAAGTTGTAAGGAGGGAGAGATTACATGATTAGTAATGGTAAACATGAGAATAATGGTATGAAAAAATTAGCATAACATTTGGAAATCATACCCTGTATATCAAAGATCGTATTAATGATTCATGGAATTAATGATTCATAGTTAATGACATATTAATCATCATAAAATCACATAACATGACCCGTGAGAGTATAATAATGGTATAAGGCATGGAATTTTTGATATACACATTATATTTGAAAATATTATGTCAAGGATACCTACAAATTAATTCATAAAAACTGAATATTTGGATATTTAACCTTGTAATATATTTGTTCATGGTATGAATTACCATGTACCATATATTTTAAAGATTAGGATAACATCCTGGGTACCATCTTGTTGCAGGCTTTAGTTGGCCTCCCATTTACCCTCTTAATACATGATTAAAATGACATCACATGTACACAATTATTAATGAATTTTGATGACCTAACATATACCCTCTTGTTGCAGTGATATGATATATTCCTTTGTACCCTTGTGTTCTGGGACAGGGATGACCTCCCGTGAACCCTCAAGTAGTTGGATTGGGATGACCACCTATGTACCCTTATGTTTCAGGCTTAACATGACCTCATATGTATGCTCACGTTGGATGATTTGGGTTACCGCCCATGTTCCCTCTTAAGCTAATAAAATATTCAGATTTACCCAATGAATTGGATGAAATTATAGGTCCAACCTGTTACATAATGAAAACCATACACATTTGTTACAAAAGAATATAAATCATTCATCATATCATAAATCCTAAAAATAAATGGGGTTTTTGAAATTTCATAAGGTCATATCTCATTAAAAGGTAACATAATTCATAAACATTACTTAAAAAAGGAAAACCATTTTGATAAAAACTATTAATTTTACCTTATAAAATATAACAGTACATAATGATTAAATCCAATTGAATTCATATTATATGGAAAATAATTTTGAATGTTATTGTTAAAGAATTTCATAGGGACAATATCCTTTATACTTTCTGAATTTATTTTTATGTCTTAAAAAAATTATATAACAATTATCATTGAAAATAACCTATAAAACATTTAATTTATTCTATGAAACTATTTTAATCATCCTTGAAATCAATTTTTTTGAAAATTGATAAAAGATTATTTTTGGAATAATTTTCTGATAATATGAGTTTCTTTAAAAAAATTCCAACTGAAGTGAGAATAACATTAAATGAAGTATGCAATATCATAAAACAAGGATATTATATAAACCTCCTAAAATAATATAGTTTCATAGCATAACATGTGTCTTAATTGAGTGAAATTGAGACAAAATATCCAAACTAATTTGGTAACATTTGTATCATGAACCCAAGGAAAGAGATATCCTCAATTTGATAATTAAATATCCCCAAATTAATGGATAATTATCCAAGACAAAATTCATGGACCATATATACTCCATTACAAATAAATAGTGAATATGGATTATGTCTCAGAGAAATAAACATGATACAAGATATCCCCTTATATATATTATATCATTTATGTGACCATTAACCAGATAAAATGATTTTGTTTTTTCACATAAAATAAAAATAAATTAATTTTAGATAATCCATAATATATTAAAATGTAACATAAAATATAATCATAGAATAACATAATGAAGAAAATAATTGTTTTAGTTATTTAATTGAAATTGAGTTAAAAATTACCCACCAACTTCATTTTCAGTTGAATAATATGCCCCATATAAGTAATAATTATCAAAAAAACATTTAATAAAAATAATATAATAATGTTTATGATATTATATATCAAATGGAAGTATATACATCACATAAAATAAATAATTGGTTGATAATGCATATATATCACAAAATAAATAGTGATACAAGGAACCATTACCACATGCACACCATTAGTTTTTTGAAATTTAACATTTTGAATAAATGTTTAAAGAATATTTTTAACTCATTCCAAAACCATATTCATATATATTACCATATATGATAATTTCATAACAACTTACCATCCATTAATCAATAATACTTCAATTTTTTCATGGGTTTGGGAGCATTTGTTAATGTTTTAATGATATTCTCATTTGTGCCTAATTAGGGATCTTATTTTTAAATTGAAATAAAACAATTCAAGTGTAATGAAACTCTAGACATGAACTTACCTAATTTTAAATTGGTTTGATATAACAATTTACATTATTTCTTGATGATGATTCATTTGATAAAATGTTAATGATAAATGTTCCCTTTAATTTGGCAGTATCCTATCCATCACAAAGATGATTTGTTTTTTTAATATTATATCTATATATTTCTTATAGAACATGAAATATGTTATAATATAATGAATAAAATGTTATTTAACTATCTATTTTTTTGACCATCCATTATAATAGTAATTTAAAAAAAACAAAATCATTATTCATGTAGGTGATTAACTAGAATAATTTGAACTATAACTTTCTTTATTTGAATATGATGAGATTGGAAATGAAATGCTAGAGATATATTAAATTTTAATGATAAAAAAACATTATTTACATTATTCTACAGTAATCATGGATTTTATGGATGATGTACGTGAGAACAAAGTAGGAGAATAAAAGAAAACAATAGAGGTGTTTTGAGAGACGTTCCTCTAAATATCACCTCCTTGAAGGATCCCTTAATGTCCTTAGAAATCGCCTTTGAGTGATACCGTATGCACAATAACAATGGGAGAGTGGGAATGAGAGTTTTATCCAGATATTTGAAAATATTCATGGATTTTGAGGACAAATGGGGAGGTGAGGGATGTTATTTATACCTGAGGAGGGGTTGATTATGGCGATTAAATTATTATTATTTTAAATTAAAGCCAACAACATTAGGTGGCATTAATTTAAAATAATTTTGAATATAATGAATGTTTTAAAGTCAATTTTGGGTTTATCAAATCATAAACCAATAATTTAAAGTTGTATTGTCTAGGAATGTTAATCTTTTACCTTATAATGTTATCATATTATCTTATTTTACTTATAATGTGGTAAATATTTCTTTTTTCCATGTTAAATTGTTTTATGAATAAGAATATAAATGAACTTAATAACATGTTTGGACCATATGAATTGAAATATTCAATCCATTTTACCAAATTCAATTCACAATGTTGGGAAAAAATTATTTTAAATAAATCATATCGATGAAAAGAGAATGGATGTTCTTAAAAGTGAAAAAGCTCAAAATATTGTTATGTTTTATATACAATTTTAATGTGAATCAAATTACAATGACATTAATTGGATTTATTGATTTATATTTCAACTAATTAGGCTATAAAATAAATTTAAAATATAATGTATCGATATAAATTATTTATTTGGAAAGATTTTATTCAATTAAAATACTGTATCTTTTCACTATTCATAAAAAATGAATCTTATTAGAAAATATTAAATATTTAAAATAATGTAATTTTTATATCCAGACATGAATAAATAGTATTATTTTTATTTATTATAATTTATAATCATTTAAAAATTTAGTTTAACAATTAGTGCACTTTTAAAAGAAGGTAAAATTGCCTTTTAGAAAAACCTAGCTTCTGGTGCTTAAAATTGGATTTATTCTTATCATAAGCCTATCAAAATTAATATACAAAATTAGAAAAAACTTATTGTATATAAACCAATTAAATTTCAACAATATATTTCACCTAATGTGGGTAAATTATTTTATTAAGCTAAAATTTCATTGTGGACATAATAATAGGTTTTAAAAAAAACACTTCAATTGTGTTCAATCGGTTTTAATTTTATTTCTAATTAATTATTATCCAGTGAAATACTTTTATAAAGATGAGTAAAATAAAATTTCAAAACTTTTTAAATATCATTAATTCCCTTCATTTCAAAAGATAGTAGATAACGGTTGTTAAAATAATAATATTTTATAGTTTGTTGAAGCTCAATGTTTTGTTCTAGGATAACTATAAAAGATATTATATTTATTTTAAAAAAGAAATGTAGAATAAAATCATATGGTGTTACATTGTCTCTCCCCCCCCTTAAAATTAAGTTTCCCCCATAATTAATCATTTATATACAAACTAATTTAGATACCTCTACCTCACTACATCTTTAGGTTCCCACATAGATTCCCCGAGGTAGGGGTATCCCCACAAAACATTGGCCAAATGAGTGGTTCTATTTCTTGAATCATTATCTATTCAATCCAGAATCGATTTCTTAAATTACATATAAGAAAAATATTTCACTATAGAACTGACATCTAATTTTAGTACCTGAGAGGTATCAGTTTTTTGGTTCCTCATTAAAGATACATAGAACACAACATGGAATTGATCAAGGTTTGAGGGAATCACAAATCAATAAAACAAACTCATAATACGGTTAATTTTTTTTAATAAATTTCTTCCTTCAAAATCTTAAATTATAGTTCAATAATCAATGTAAGATATTTGAAAATTCCATAATGGGATACCCACATCATAAAATAGATCAATAAATCATCCACTTGAAAATAATGAAAGGGAAGTATGATGGTCACCTGAGATAACACATATTAGATTTCTATGTAAGAGAACAAAAAATGGAAGATAATAATAACTATTAGTGATTAATAAATACTAATAGAAACATGATCATGAGAATTTTAACCATCACAAAATACTAAATATGAAATATGATAACTTCTATTAATAAATGTAAATAAATATTGTTTTTATTTCAAAATAAATTTCATAAAATTGAGGAATTCAATTACTTACTGTACTAATAAATTCTGAAACATTCATAGATAAATGAAATAACCATTTTATAATGAAAAACTAATTTAATATACAATCATTTACAAGAATACCCAATGTTAAACATATACACATTGATAAATAATGATCCTTAAAATAACTCAAAAATATTATACACTATTACTGAAACCCAAATAATAGAAGGGTTTGATCACATAGCCATCCAAGATAAATTTTAAACCTTGTCTCCAAATAACATAAATCACTCTTAATATCTCAACCCAGAAATGTAATTTATTAAGTAATCCAATATTTTTGTTATTCAATCCATTTCCATACATAAACTAACTCACCATACAATAAAATAATACATGCTTCCAAAACATAAATCAATTATTATTCCTCAAATTAAATGAAATGATATTATATTTACCTTAATGATATTGGGTTATCAAAAATTGAGAACATCTTCCCAAATAACATTAATCTCTTTATTAAAAAATCATTTCTAATGTCATGGTTTTCTATGATAAATATTTTTCAAAAATGATGTTATTATAGAACTACCAGAAATTTTAAATAAAAAATAATAATTTTATACTATCCAACACATTACATAGGAATGTGGTAAATGATTTACACCGGTCACCATTCCAATATGGATTCGATTCCTATGGGAATTATGGATGTGACAGGTTATCAAACAACCTGTGTGTATCCATTTTATTAAAATAATATATTTATAATACTTAAAAAATTAAATTAATGTGATAAATATAGTAAAAATTACCTCAATATGTTTTAATATCAATGGTTAGATCATAGTATTAATTTATCATTCCAAATTTTGACAACCTATAATTACCTCAAAAATGAATATCTCTAAAAAAGCATTTTTAACCATATTATTTCATAACATAAATCCCTAATGGGGTTTTATGAAACTTAACTTATGATCAAACTAAAAATGATAAACCCTTATGGATATTGATAACTCTAAATAACACAATAAAAGAAAACATCCTAATCTATAATTTTTTCTAAACCCTACTCGGATGCAAACTATAAAATTCTAGAATCCACACTACTATATCTTATCTTGAAAACATAAAAGTTACATTATTGTCTTTGATACTAATAAATTTGACCCATTTTTTTAAAAAAAATTAAAATATAAAAAGGAAATATTAAATCACTAACATACCCAAAGGATGTTTAGGTATTTAGTTTAAAAGAATTTTGATACTCTTAAGGACCTGGGATCCTAAAAAACTAGCTCATAAAGACTAAACATATCAACCATTATTCACAACCTTCAATATATAACATCATCATCATCCTTGAGAAATCATTCTAGAAACAATTCATTTAACATTTTTCCTTATAACCTTGGGAAAATATGACATAATAAGGGTGAAATTATAAGTATAGTAAGGGTGGACCTGGGAGATACGTAAGCATAACATGAGAATAAACATTGGAGCACATGATCATATATATATATATGAGCATATGATCATAATAGTTGAAAATTATAACACATATATCAAATATGATATACCTGAATCATGAAATTAAAAAATGGTTGTTTATAAGACATGAATCATAAGATAATAAAATAACAATGGCCATGTGAGTATAAAAGTGTCAATATACATGGAATTTGTGGCATAAACATAGGAATAAAAATATTATATGAAGGATACCTACCTAACTATTAATATAATGTTAGTATTGGTACATTCACATGGGTACATTCGTAGTGATTGGGGGGACCTCCTGTATATCTTCTTGTTTTGGGATTAGAATGACATGATGAGTAACATATTGTTATGGGATTTTGTTGACCTCTCGTGTACCTTAATGTTTAGGGATTCAGATGTCTTATTAGTGAAACTTCTTATTTTGGACATAGGATGAACTCTCTTTTACCCTATTGTTGTGGTTTTAGGATGACTTCATGTGTACCCTCTACATTCATGCTTAGTATGACATCACATGTACCCTCTTGTCTAATTGATAGGATAACATCCCATCTACCCTATTATTGTGATCTTGGGTTGACCACCCATGTAACCTCTTAATCTCATAGAATGTTCATAATTACTTATTTAATTGTATAAATATATAGGTCCGAGAAACCATATAATGAAAACCATACATATCTGTTCCACATAAATATCAATCATTTATCATGTTAGAAATCAGGATAAGAAATTGGTTTTATAAACATTTAATAATATCATATCTCATTTAAAATTAACAAAATTCTAAAAATTCACATCATAAAATAATAAAACATTTAGTTAATTATTATTAATGGCACCCTTAGATAATATTCATATCAAAGCATGAGTAATACCAATAGATGTCATCTTAGATGGAATTTTTTTTGAAAGAAATTTTAAGGCATTTCATCAAGAAAAACATTTAATTTTTGAAAAAAAATAAAACAAAAAACGTCTAGGAAATAAATTTATTTGAAATAACATATATAATTATAAGGTAATATTTGAAACCATTTTAACAATATTTGAAATATATTGAATTGAAAATTATAAAAAGGTCATTTATTAAATTGTTTTTACAAAACATGGTTTGTTAATTAAAAAAATCTATCCGGAGTATGAATAACATTATATAAAGCTTAAAATAATATGTAAATACATATATTCATGATATAAAATTTTAATGGTACCTATATATACCTCGTAAAATAAAATAGGTGCATAACATAACATGTTCCCCAAAGGAGGAAAATTGAAACAAATTTAACTTACTAATTTGGTAACTTTTTAGCTGTCAACACCATGAAAGAGAGATCCTAAATAGTTATATAAATAATCAT
This sequence comes from Viscum album, assembly GCA_963277665.1. Taxonomy (NCBI): domain Eukaryota; kingdom Viridiplantae; phylum Streptophyta; class Magnoliopsida; order Santalales; family Viscaceae; genus Viscum; species Viscum album. Next base: position 169,545,076 of record OY728151.1, read on the forward strand.
AAATACATGGATTGGGATAATATAAGATATAAATGGGATGTATATACACCACAAGAAAAATGAATGGTGAATATTTTCTAGATTTCCTAGAAATAAAAGTTAGATGAGAAATCCCATTACAATTAACATATCATTAATGTGAGAATTTCTAGAATGAATTGATTATGATTATTGAATTTAAATGGACCTAAAATATTTGTAAATAATTAATAATATAATCAATTTAATTTCACATATTATTGTAAAATAACATAAACACGAAAAAAATAGTTTAACCAAATGAATGAAAAGTGAGTTAAGAATCCCTTTACCACTTTGTAATCAGTCAAATCATATACCCCATAAAATTAGTAATTATCCATTGAAACATAGTATAAAAATATGATAAATATATTTTTTTTATATATAAAATGGAATTATATACCCCCAATCACATTAAATTAGTGGTGAATAATACATATATCTCAAACAACAAAAAGTGAGATTAGAATCTCTTACTTTATACATCCCTTTCATTTTTTATACTTAAACCTCCTTTATAATGTATTAAATAATTTTAATAATTCATTTTAGTTCCGTATTAATATTTATAATACATTAAATGATAGTATTATTACATATTTCCACCGATTCATCAATAATTTTTCATTATTTAATTGTTCTTCATGTGTTCATTTCATGGTTTCATGATCTGTTCATTTGTTTATAATTATGGATTTTATTTTTAAATGTAAATAAAACTACATAATTATAATTAAATGGAAATAATGATCTTTCATAATTTTAAATGTTCCAATTTATAATTTTTCATTCTCCTATATGGATTAATCATTGGATAAAATGTTATTAATAAAAGTTTAGTTGTATTTTTCCGGTTTTATGACTATTAATAACTAATTTTGTTTTATTAAATATTATAACTATATTTTAGTTCCAAAAAATAACATCATTTATAATAAACTAATTTAAATCTTATTTAACCGTAATAATAGTTTTATTTCTATCCATTAATGTGGTAATATTAAAAAAACAGTTATTCATCAATGTAACTATTTGGTATGATTTAGATATTAGTTTTATTTATTTAAATAAGAATATATTAATAATTAAATGGTTATGAGATATTAAATTATAAGAATAAAACACTAGTATTTACATGATTTTTTATTTATTATTCCTTTATATATGAAGTATATTTGAATAAAGAAAAATAAGAAAAAACAAGAGATATGTTTTGAGGACAATACCCCTTGAATATCCCCTCCAAGAAGGATCCATTTAAGACCATATAAATAGTATTTCAGTGATTAAAAAAGAACATGGACTTGGGTAGAGTGGGGAGAAGTCTGTTTTTGAGTTGTTTTGGGAGAATAATTTATTTTTTTGGGATAAATGGGGTGGGGAGGTCTAGAATTTATAGTTGATGAGGTGAGGTTTTATGTGACTAAATAATGATTATTTTATAATTAAAGACAATCACATTGAGGTGGAATTAGTTTACAAGAATTTAGAATATATTAAATGTTTTAAAATATTTTTTGGATCTATAAATACATAAACTAAATAGTTCATGTAGTATTATCTTGGAATTTTACGCCTTTTCTTTTCAAATTTGACCTATTACATTATTTGACCAATATCTCGGTAAATCATTTTTTACTATTAAAAAAAATTATACATAAAAATGAAAATAATGTTACTTCAATATTTGGTAATTATGATTCAAAATATGAAATCCATCTTACCAAATTCAAATAAAATAATTTTAAAATTATATTTAAAAATAATCCTAATGATGAAACCGGAAAACTGGTAATTAGAGTGAAATTTTTCAAAAGATCAAACAATTTTATATCCAATTTGAAAGTGAAATAGAATATAAGGACTTAAAATGTATTTATTGATGTATAATTAGAGTACATATTTTTTAAATTTAATTTTAAATATAATTTATCATTATTAATTATTTTAATAAAGAATTATTTTTCAATTAATATGCAGTATTTTTCACAATTTATAAAAAATAATAACTTATTAGACAAAACAAAACATTCCCCATGTGCTAATTTTAATATCTCAATTTAAGAAATTAAGATTATTTTTATAATAAAATATTCAAAATTGTACATTTTTTTAACTATAGGCCATCAATTAAAAGGCGATAAAATTTTGATATAGAAAAATATTGCATTTATCCTTAATATTGGAAATCTTATAATAATAATCCTATAAAACATAATAGATGAATTTAGAAACATATTGTTGGAAGTAATAAAAAAATATTTCATTAATATATTTCACTAATAGTTATTAATTTAGTTTAATAAGAAAACAAATCCATTTTGTAAATAAAAATAGTATTTTTAAACACTTCTTTTATGTTCAATTGGTTTTAATTTTAATTTCTAAAAAATTAGTATCCAATGAATTCATTAGAAAAACATCTAAAAAAATATAAACTACTAATTTATTAAATCTCATTCATTATCTGAATTCCAATTTCTAGATGATACATATTGTTTGAATGATAATATTTTTGACCTCCTTTATGAAAAGTGTTTTCTGCAACGTAATCAATGAAAGAGGTTAAATTAAATTTTATAAAGGAGACATAGGTTAAAATTTTGGGTTTTATGGATTGTATTCAAATTCACAAACTCAATAAATATTAAATTATTTACTTTCTTATGATCATTAGATATTAAATTTCCTCTAAATATAAATATTAACTATAATTGAAATGACTATTGTTTAAATTATATCTCATTTATACATACATTGTTTTACATTGAAAGATATTTCTTTCGATGGGGGTGTGATGATAAACTTGAATAATATACTCAAAATAGATATGTAATATTAAGGAATATTTATTCCTAAAGGTATATAAATAATTATTTGGTCCTAATGAGATGGGTGGGGCCCATTATAATACAGTACCTCGACATGACACTAGGTATCATGAGAAAAACTTATTTAGATATCATTAAAAATATTAATACTTATAGAAGAAATTGTATTATGAAAGGCCCTGACAAAATTTATTTCTTCGTTCAAAAATCTCATGTACAATAATTAATTATTACCTTTATTTAGAATTTACTTATTATTATCAATATAAGTTTCCCTATATTCAAATCCATGGTTTCATTTCATTCACATATTATTGATTAAATGTATGGTGTTTTTCTTTATTTATGTTGCCATACTAATTAATATAAATATAGATATTAAAATTGAATGTGTGTTCAATTATTTAACATTGTATATTGGTTATACCATATGTTGTTTTCTAAATGGAATTTGTGTTTAGTTGTTTTTTTACATGTTAATTATTTATAATATATTTATAATAGCTTCTATTTTAGTAAAACCATAACGAGAATTTGAGAAAACCTATATCTTATTTCATTACCACATATTTTAGGATGTCTATTAGGAATGATATGAAGTGATAAATAAGATAGAATAGTTTTAATTATGAAAAAGATAACAAAAATTATGTTATAGTTTGGTGTATTAAAATATAATAGAAGCATGTATTTATATAATTAATTAAGACTAATTAACCAGTTAGTCCTCTAGGATGTGTTTCCTTATATCGTATGCCGTTATAATTATAGCAGGCACCTTCTTCGGGCTATCTTGGGTCATATTTCTACCAAAGTGACTTTTTACAGTAATTTTTATTAAATTACACATTTTAATTTAAAATTAAAAAAATAATGTTATTGTGAATTCATCATATAAAAAATATATTATTATTAATTTATGTGTTTTTTCTCGAAAATCTATTTTCTCAGTCGAGAAACTACTATTTTCACAAAACTTATAATGTGTATAAATTTATCATTATATAATGATGGCTCAGATGTTTTCAAAAATTATTAATTTAAAAATATGAATTTAGTGAATTACTCAATGAATTATAAAATATTCATTGAGAATATAAACACATAGTCCAAATTTTGATGAATTAATTAAAAGTTTAAGTAATAAATGATAATTTTCCCTCATTTCTTTTAATAAATAATTTTCATGGGATATTCAGTTTTAACTGTCAATAGATACCGAATATCGATTAATTTTATAAAAAATGTTTTACTCTAAATTCTTATATAACAAAATATTGTCATTTAAGTAATTTTAATGGATAAAATATTAATTTTTTGTGAAATATTTTTACTCAAATAATTGTCTCTATTTTAAAATTAATAATTCACATCATTATAAATTTTTTAATTAAATTTATTTTAAAATATGAAATTTGATGTATAAAATCATGTAAATGGGAACATATTAATATTTTTTAATAAAATTAATTATTAATGATATAAATTAATTATCAAGTAAAATTTTAATTATGCTAAAATAAAATGTGATTAAATAAAAATCCCAAACTATCTAAAATTTGTCTAAAAAGATGTTTATTAGGTAATATTTGACCTAAAATCCCATTCTCATCCTATTTTTTCCATTTTTGTACCATTTTCTCATGATTAATATACTTTTGTTATTTGAAATATAGGGGTTAATCCCAAGACTATCCTTCTCCTCACTTATATTAGTTTAAAATTGATAACTAGATCAAGTCTAAACTTCTACTAATATTTCTCCATGAAATATGGAAAAGTTTATCCTCTTACAATCCTACCGCATTTTTAAAAACATTTTCCCCCATTTATATTAAATTAATTAATTTTTAAAGAGACTTATAAGGATAATTCATGTCCGTAAAATGAGTATTATCAAATACATTTCTTTTATCCATAATTATCATCACTAAAATTTATTATATTTACCTTAATGAAATTATATTAGTATCAATTAGATAAAATAATAATAATATATTAATGGTATAATATTTTTTTACTCATTTACCTCATCCATTAAAAAATTAAAATCATTTGTCATGTGTACGTGAAAATTGTATCCATCACGGGTATTGAAATTCATTTTTCATCAGTAGCCAAATAAGATGGTTCCATGATTAGTCTAATGGGAAATTATGATTTTTTTCGCAATATTAATGTTTTGGAAAATAAAATATGTGGACCTAGTAATGAAATAAATAAATACAAATCATCATTAATTCAATCATTTAAAATTTAGGTGCTAAGAAGAAAAACAGTTATTCAAAGTATATAATATTTTAATATCCATTTGTTATTGGTACACATCCTTTTTATTTATCATATATCATGGTAATTAACACTGAATATGATAATTATTCTTCTATTATAATGATAATAAACAAAACGATGATATAATAGTTCATTAAACTGGGGTATATTCATGTTTTGGGCTGTTTAACCACCCACTTCAAAAATATTATGAAATTATATAAGGGATAAGGATTTTCTCTCTTAAATTCATTGATTTGAGATATGTTTGATATTATGAACATAGTTTACTTTATATGGTGTATATATTCTAATTATTTTTTATATCTTATCATTAATTTCCATTATTTATTTTGTTGATCAATTTGAAGACCTCTCTTTCAACTAGTTATGATCAAAATTATTCCCAAGATATAATTAAGTATTTACATCTCGATTTTTGTACATTGATATTCAAGATATATTCACCACATATTTCCTATTCTATGGTGCATAAATTTACCTGGAATATTATTCACAAAGATAATAGTGAAATTTATGAGATTTATAGGAATATTATATAATCCCCTATATATATTCTTTTGATTAATGAGTTATTAAACCAGTTGTTAAACTAAGACATTTCCAGAGTAGAAATAACCATCTTATGTTTAGGTAATGTAAAAGTGTTTTTATATTCGTAGAAATTAAATCTATGTCAAGATATGAGAATGAGGTTATTTATTTTTCATTAATACACTTAGGGGTAATAACTTAAAAAATATGTGTAAGAATCAGAACAATCATCAGTTTAAAGCATGATGAATTAATAAAAGATTGCACACTTTCATGGAATCCCACAAGGGATAAATATTGGAATACTCAAAATGTATTAGACAATGATGAAGAATTTTTACCCACATTGCCTTAGTATACAACATTGGAAACTGTGGAACCCAATTACCATCTTCCATAGAAAACCTAGCACTTTCAGTACACCCATAACCACAATATATCTTGATAAAAATCTTTATGTTACATTTACAATACCCACAACTATTATTTTGATTAAAAATTGTTATCTGGGATATGAAAATTATTCATGATAATAGAGAATTATTTTTTATATCTTTTCACTAATATAGATACCCATATTTTTATTCATTTAGAGGTTCCTTATAGAATCTTTGGAAATATCTAATTTACTCTTACAATGAATGTATTTGAATTAATTAAGAGATGAGTGGGTTATACAATTATATATTCCCATATTGGATCGATAGTTTTTTTAAGATAATATCCCTTTGGATTTCATGTATAAATCATTCTATATCAGTATAGTGTCTTGGAATATGGAATTAATATTATATTTTGATGTATCTAATTATGAATAAATTTAGTTTAATATTTTTTTATGTTTACATTTATTTTCATCGATATAAAACTCCCCAAATTTTAATTTATTATGGAACCATTTTTCTATTTATTTCATCCGAATAAATTATTCCATGTTTATTTTATCATACCTTCCATTATATTATACCCATTTTTTAGTATGTATGATCGATTTTAATTTCATTTTTTCCTAGGAAACCAAGTGGATAACTATGCGTTTTTTTTGGGGCACAGTGGAAGGGCTCCTAATTTAATTATAATTTGGAAATTTTGTATCATATATTTTCATATATAATGTAAATATGTATCTTATAATACAAAAATAAAAAAATGATATATTCTTTGTAAACTATTATGTTCTATTGTAATAATGAAATACAAATACTCTATACTCATTTCAGGATAATGAGATGATATCTTTGGTATCACAAAATGTTTAGAAGGAAATTTGGGTACAATATTTTGAGGAACCTTGTTAGAAAGAAAATATTCTTTGAAAGGACCTCAATATTTATAGGGAATAATATATAAAATATATAAATAATTTTCTATTATAATAATATTGTTTGATATAATTATGAGTATGAAATTTTATACTGATGGTAACTAACATGAGTAATGTGAACCATATCAACACCAGTAGTCAGTGCAGTTATACCCCCCATGAACAATATAATGATGTAATAGTAATGAATTATTATTTCATAACAATATTTTCGCAGTTGAACCTTGTTATACCAAATGATTCTATCTGTATAAAGAACATGATGATCCACAATATGGTGTAACTATATTGGACCCATTCATGTGACAACAACATATATCAATAATTAAAACTTCTAATCCATTTTTAGTCAAATAAGAGATCATGTCATTTGAGAAGATCCTTCATTCTTATAGAATAATGGAAACAGAATAATCTCTTTATGTTAGTTAATCTCTAGAGGGGAGATGGAGACTAGTGATGGTCTCTAATTCCAAATAGTAAAAACTAATTTGAGGTAAATAATATGGAATTTATGTCAATTCCCTATTTTATTCATTAAAAATTTCTTTACTCATGATCAAAGAGTGTAAATGGAAGGTTATTTACTCCATATTAAAAGTAGAAACAAATTCATAACATGTTTGAGGATAATTATAAAAGGATATCTAGAAAAGATGTGGACTAGGTACACATATTGGAAATAATGTCTGATCATTTTTTTATTGGTTATGTTCAATCCAACTAAGTGAATTATACTCTCATAACTTTTCTTCATAAAAGTATTTTGGCTCAAGTTCCATTAATACATAAAAGTATATTGATAAGAGCAATGTAAATAATAAAAATAATGATAAAAAGAGGTTTGATGAGAATTATGATAAGTAAAATGTGGAATGGAGGTGAGTGTATGGTTGAGATTTCCCATTTTTGATAACTATTGGATGAAACAATCTATAGATTTATAGAATAGAAATTGAGTTTGTTACAACTATGCATAAAAATGAAATCAACGTCCTGAATGAAATAGAAAAATAGAATCTTATTATGTTCAATGATTTAAATGTAATTAGAAGTGAAATTATGAGACCAAATGAACCAAATTTTTAGGAAATTTACCTTATAAAAATCCCATGGATAAATTATAAACATAATCTTTTACCAAAGCTGGTGTACATGTTGCTAATAATTTTATTTTAGGAACATTTGAAATAGCTATTTGGCAAAAGAATGATTTATTTATTACAGATCATTTAACTATATTATATCTCATATGTTTTTAAAAAATATAATATAATTACCTATAAAAATATATAGGGATGTACCATTAGTAATTGGGGAAGAATGATGACATACTAGAGACCAAATTTCGAAAAATGTACTGAAATTAGATGTTTAGGTTAATTTCTAATGGATATATTGGTGAACCATATGTCATTATGGATATGATGAATAGAGTATAGATGGACTATGTTTATAAAATTTTTATGGTATTCACAGATCAGATGTTGATATAATCATAGAGTTGTGAATATAATTAGTGCTATCTAGAAATAATTCTACAGTAGAAATAGAAAAAGTACTAAAATTAAAAAAAATAACTGATAATTTTGGAACAACAATATTTCTATTAAACCCATATTCTGTCCAAAAATGGAATATTTTTTACCCTACAATGAAAAATTTATCCAATTAATTTCATTGGCTAACAAATGTAACCAGTATTTGATGTTTCTTAGGTTAATCGTGTTACAATTAGTGGATTCTTCATGATTTTTTCTGGTTGGACAATTCATTAAAACTTTTAACACATCATGGTGTTAAATTATCATTGTGAAGGGAATGAGAGGATGGTTTTGATGATTTAAATATGGATTATTTAATTATCTAATATTAAACTTTTAATCCATTAACTATAAATTGGTAATATATTGTAGATCATCAATGAAATGACTTTATTTTTATTTATAGAGAATGATATGGTGATTCTATGTGCATCGAAGAGATTTAAGATCAATGGATAGATGTAACTAACTAATGTACTCAAGCTGGTTGATATTATCATTCACTTATAAATATATATCTTTTAAATCTATATTTAAAGATGTAATATATGTATGAACAGAAAGTTTTTCATGTAAATTTTCTTGATGAAGGATATCAGGATGTGGAAAATAAGATAGTTGCAACTACTCAAGGATTATGATTTCACGATATAGTACAATCATTTGAAAGAAAAAACTAGTTTATTAATTGAATAAGAAAAACCAAGGATTTCTATCCAAGAGGAGGATTAAAAATGATCAATTATAAAAGGATCTAATAAATATGAATATGTTTATTTTTATGAAAGTGAAATAATATTCAAATTTTAATAAATATTATATAGAATACTCAATAGAAGTGATAGAGAAGTAATAGTTGGATGATGATAGATAAAAAAGTATGATTATAGTGTAAAATAGTTGTAAATTATGTAATTTCATCTTTAGATATGGATTGTTTATGTTTTGGAATATTTTAGGTGTTACATTTATTCCAAATTAGAAAAGGGAACTCATAGATGACGTAAACCACTCTAATTTCTCTATAAACTAATTAGAATAATGATTTTTAGGGATTTAATAGTAAATTTATAATGGTATTGTTTGACATGAGAAAATTGGGATTGTGTGTGTGGATTCATAGTATTCCTTTAGGTAAGGTATGAAAGAATGAATCTTAAGGGATCCGGAAATCTCTACCAATACACATATGTATGTGGGACAACATTGAAAAAAATATTTTTTCCAGACTCCAAAATATTCCAAGGAATAATGATTCTATATGCTTCATCATCGATCATCTTATCATGTTCGATTATTTCATATAAATAAGAGAATATATTACTCTTTATTTCATTATATGACTCTTTTTCAATGAAATTGTATTGTTTCATGGGAAACCATTGTCGATGGTATCTGATCATGACCCTCAAACCATATTGACATTTTGGAAGATTTTTCAATGCAATATTAACATTGAGGTATATTTAACCACCACATATCATCTTCAGAGTGATGGTAAGACATAATAGACTATATTAACATTGGAAGAGATGTTAATTTCAAGTTCCCCCTTTTTCCATGGTACTGTAAATCAATATCTACCATTGGTGGAATTTTAATAAAATAATAGCTTCCATTAGGTCATAAAAATGCTATTAAAATATTATTTATGTTGGAAGAGTTGTTGTGATCCGTCTTTTTAGGGTGAAGATATAGAAAGAATGTTTGTTTCCTTATAGATTGTGGGGGAGATAACTATTAATGTTCTTACTATTTATGATAATATTAAAAAATCCTAGAGAATAAAAAATATCTATATAGAAAATAAATGTTGTAATTTGATGTTGGGATCATTATTTCATTACGATTTCATAATAGAGGGGAGTTGTAAGAATTATTAAAAATGGAATCTTGATCTCTTATTAAATTGCTCCATTTTAAATATGAGATTGAATTTGAGTTGTAGATTACCAATTTCATATTCCACATAGCCTCTATAAGGTACATGACATTTTTAATATTACATTACTAATTAAAAGAATGTTAGATCAAATGCATATTATCAAATCTGAGGTAAAAAAAGTTGGTTCCTAACTTTTCTTTCATTGAAAATATTTTTAGATTCATGAAACAAAATAGAATGTGGGGTATAATCAAACAAATCTATTAGCAAGTGTTCATTACTTTAATACAAAACAATATTTGGAAACCTTGGTGAATAAATAATCTATTAGGAATGAATAATCACATTTTTCTATTCCTAATATATACATAATTTTTTTTGACTAATGGGTTTAATATGTGAAAATGTCATACCTGATAACCTATTGTAATAGATTTTTAGGTCCATTAGGTTGAATACCCTGAGTGGGGGGTGAATCGGTGTATAAAAGATTAAAATTTATTCCCTATAAAATCATATTTTGTCATTAAACAAAACACTCTTCTCTCTCATTCTCATTAAAAATTATGAACAATATTAAAATTTGGCATGGGACACAACAATTTTTACTTGGTTCACCATCATTGGGCTACGTCCAAGGAGTATAAAACGGTGGTGTGACAATGTACCAAATTCACTAAGGCTCACATAAAATAAGGAGTACAATTTTTTGGATATATATTCTATGCCAAATCTCGCTACATTTACAAGGTTTAGGGTTTTCACCTTGAATTTCCATTTTTCACACCATATGCCTCTTTCTTTGGATCATATCTATTGTAAAGGGTCACCATCATCCTCTTTCTTCACTCACTTCCATTGGAAAGGAATAAACTCATAGATTATATACTTTTAGGTTGAACATACTTTATAGAAATTTAGATCCTTTCATTTTCTTTAATTACTACATCCTCAAATTTAGGTATATGCTCTACTAAAGTGCCTTTCCCTCCCACATATTAAATCCAACATTTAGAGTACTATTATGTAATAGAAATGAATTTCAGAAACTATCTTGATGACTTTAAAAAATTCATTGAGTGTTTGATGAACCACCTACTCCTCCAACATACTGTGTGACATGTATTTTATGTGGAATGCCTCCTCCACGTATAGCTACCACTACCATGAACTTCCCTTCCTCCACAGACTCCTCTTTCGTTGCTGTCATGTACCACCTCTGCGTACTGACTTCATGAACCTCCTCTACAAACCACTCTATATTCACAAACTATTCTCTTTTTCACGGAATTCCTTTTATTCTGTATACCAATTATCTCCCTATATGTATCACATTCTATTTCCACAGACTGTTCTTCCTTTGTGGACTCGAACTTCCCTAAAAAAACCTTCATGGACTATTCCATGAACTTCTTCATCCATTGCAGAATTTCTTACAGCAAAACAAATTGGGATTTAACCATATTACAATTAAAAAGATATGTCATCTAATGATATTTTCTCTCACATATAATTAGTGGTATTTGTTCTCTTTATGTAGTAAAATATATTCATAAAATATGTTAATCCAATATGTACCAAATCATTGATTCAGTACAGCCTCCACCACATACAGATCCTCCGGCCTCGAATATCACCCTTTTCATTAACCATTTTTCAATAGAATACATACTCCCATTTCACATAAACGATGTCATTCTCTATTTCTATCCTGCGAACCATCACGCCTTCCATATTACACACTCCCTTCATTGAAAACTCTCTCCACAAAACATTTTTGGTTCAATGAACCACTCCCGCATACCATTGTTGCTTCCTGGTACGTGGCCACAAACCCTTCTAGGACATGGTATGTGATCAACGTCTTGAACTCCCTATCTTTTATTCCATTATAGAATTTTTTCTCTGTTATTCACACCATTCGGTCCTATGAAAAAAAAACTTGAATTTCCAAAGAAAAAACACAATCATGACCAAAACATAGTGAGAAGACATATTGAGTGAATTTTTACCAACATAGGTAAACATGATATCAAGAACTTTCAAAAAATCCATTCTTTAAAGAGCCTTTATTTTTTAATTTATTCGAAATTAATGTTTTTTTATTTTAATTTCAATAATCAAACATGATTTTTTATTTCATCACATCAAAAATAATATAGAATAAATTTTGTATTTTTTTGAAAAGGTTTTATTCTAGCCGAAGGATATAGTTTTCAAAAAAATTGATATTTCTGCAACATTATAATTATATAAGAATGATATATATGTTTAAACACCTTTTTTAATATATTATTTTAATGAAAATTTATATAAACTTAAAAAAATTATTTCGACACCTAAATCCATAGTCTATCTTTTTTATAAATAATTAACAAGTTTCATTAATGATGAACTATTTTTCCTCTTTTAATTTAATCTAGTATTTTAAAGAGATAATTTGGTTCAGTATTTTTATAAGAGAACCAAAAATTTATTTTGTTTACAACACATCAATTTGTTTCCCTAAAATCTGTATACAATATTATTTTATATTATTTTAGAATTAAAATTTTAAAAACATAATTTTTTCAAAAAAAAATTCATAACAAATTATTTGAGTTTTTTATATTAACAATAAAAATTATTATGAATTTTATTGGATAAAGTTAATTAAACTAATTATGCAATAATTATAAAAATTATTCAAAAGGATAAACCTATGACGACCTGTCCCCCAGGTCATATTCTAGGACTAGACCAATCACGCCTTTGATAGGCCCGGGGTTTGCGACTAGTAGTAAGTAGGAATATCCAAAAAAAGGTAGGGATATGCCTAAGAACCAGTACACATGCACCATCTAAAAGAAAATGGTACTAGAATGTAAAGACACTATGAACAAGAAAGAATCTATAAAACAACAACTAAAATACAGAGTATGAAAGATGGTAAAATAGTAATGTTGAAACATGCCAAAATACAATCCCTTAAATGAACGACAATTGAAAATTCCACCATACAAACAATTGTTCTGAAGCTATTGTAGAATGTAACGAGAGACAAATCGGCCTGTCTGATCTTACAAGGCATCGTCTGATCTTTTTCCTAGTCTTACTCTACAATGGACTCCGTCAAAGTGTTGAGTGTCTTCATATGACATTACACATTAAAGAAAAACCGTCCAATGGGTGGGTAAAAAATAATCAGTAGGTCACCATGAAACCACAAAGGAAAATAATAAAATATTGTATAGTCATCCCTAAAAAGGTATATTCCCATAAATACGACATGAATATCCAGATACAGTCAAAACATTCCACAATGAATGAAAAGGTAAGTCACATATACTTTTGAGTCACATGATTCTTCTCAATGAATGCTTATTCCGGGAGTCCCACTCCTCATGCCTAGATGTTATCCGAGACTCATACATGTGGTTCCATTGAACATTGGCCCTGACCATGGAGAAAACGTAGTTCAACAGTCATGAAATACATATATGGTGTTTTTATGAATACCGTCAACCCAATCTAAATTACCTCACAGAGTAGGGGATTCTCAATGAATACTACAAACCCTATGATGCAGATCATAATGTATGGGATTCAAAATAATACTGAATGTTATATAAAATGATCCACATTATGGTGTATTAAAGCCTTCCACATAGAGGTCTCATCAATTCCCAACTAATTTCATTTTGGGTGATATAGTTTTAGTACAATCCCATGGAGGATTTACAACTCTAACTGGGACTCGTCTCTCAAGGTGATTACCATGAAATGTCGTATCAAACCCTCAACGAAGAAACAAGAGGAGGATCCACTCTTATAGTTTCCCTTAATAATAGACCAACAAGACATATCAAATGTACCTCCTCATCTCTAGGGTCATAATGTTGTAAAAGGATTGTTAATTAAACATACAGTTTGAAAGTTATGGCTCATTTTTTTTAAAAGTGGTCAGTTAGGACTGGGTGCAGTCCAACCAGAACCACTGGGTTAACCCAATATAATGGGCCTAGCCAGCCCCATTTTGGCCATGCCCACTGCTGGCCCAGCCCATCAGATCCATCCCAACCTACACTAAGCAGACCAGTTTGTCCACCTTGAACACGACAACCTGTCCCATCCCTCTGTGTCATGTGTCCGGATTGGTTGACCATTGTTTCCACAGGTGCCTTGCAGCCTTAGTAGTGGGTCCCTTTCCTCTCACTATGACTTTATGTCACAACACCTCCCATGCGGCGACTGTCGCTACTTCCATTCGGAACTTATGTGGTCTACCTGAAGCGCTCTGGGGGTCCGTTCTTCAATCCAGAAAAGTTTATGGGATCCTCATGCTACATTCTTCATTATATGGGGTTTGAATTCTTGTTGTGATCAACCACGATGCAATATCATTAGAGCGATGATAAATCCATCACTACCTCGATCTGTTCGTCACCGTTGTCATCGCACCAACCTCATGTAATGTCCATTACATATCCAAGACATTAGATTATTGTTCCGTGAAACAGTTGGCCAACGATTGATCTTGTGTGAACCCATGAAGAACATGAAGAATATCTGGGAGAAAAGAATAATAAGAATCCTGGGCATCAAATGTTTATTTTCTTATTCCATCATCATAATAATCAATTTGATGGATCTAGAAAATGATGAATAAAAAATTCAATCATACCACCATAAGTCTCTAATAAACCCCACAGCGTGGAACCCGTTCATCAACAATACGCATGATCCATGAATCGATCCATTCGTCGACTAATTAACATTATTCATAGGAATTAAAAGATGGGGAAAGGGTGTAATATAAATAAAAACCCCTACCTGGATGTATTTCAATTGATCATTGATAATGATATTTGGGTCTTCATTTCTCCACGATCCAAGATCTTGATTCATAAGATCCACCACACTTCTGATCCACGTTTTGATCTTGATTCTCCAAATCTTTTGGTGTTCATCATTAAGGAAGTCTCGCAAAATTGTCTCATTGAATATCCATGGTTATGTTAATAAGTCTAAAACTCTGACAAATTTCACATTAAATGAAAGATTCACACTCAGTAAAAAATAAATATTTTTTAGAATTTTTTATTTACAGTTACATCCAAAATTTAACATTTCCTGTCTGGCCCATTCCAGAAAACGTTAGGCCATACATAAAGTAAAGCTGATGATTTGGATGAAATGGTTTACTCATATTTCTAATCAAGGCACCCATTAGGAATTATTTAAATTTATCAGGAAAACAGCTCATGCATGCTATTTTGAAATATAATATTTTTCATTAGATTGTTCCAGGAACACTGAGTCTCAAAATCCAATGTCGTCTTAGCACTTAGTCTTGTAGTTTTCCCAATAATTTTCTAAAAATTGAACTAAGAAATTTGCGGCATTATATTCTCCTAACCTTAAGTCTCTAAATCCTTGAGAATCCAAATAAGGTCCACTCAAACAAAAGGTGAGAGTACCATGCATGATTATGAGCCTCCCTCTACCATGTGCTCCTATGAAGAACCTGGTGCTACCTCTAGAATTGTACGAAGGTAAAATATCATTTATGAAGTATCCTCAATCTTCATTGGGAATTTATCCAAAGAAACTCGAACGTCAATGTCCAACTCATCCATGATTATGGAAATCCAATGGTTATGAATGAATATCCTCAATTGAGACTCGTGGGAGATGCAATGTACCTCAGCCTACTATGTGACTGCTCCTAGAAGTATGATACATTTCAAACTATACTCATCACTTAAAAGAGGGTCTATTAACCTTGGATATAGATTTTTTCCTTGAGAAAATCTATGCAACCCTTATAACAGTGAGTCCAAAAGGAAGACATTCTCCCTTTCATCGAACACAAAATTTATCCACCAAATATTAGATAAAAACATCGAACAAACCTATACATACATCATCCTCTCCAAGATGACTACACATTCTCTCGAAATGCCTTCTAAAATCCCTTCCACAACTCAGATATAATGTGAGAATCATGATATGAAACAATCGTCGATGAAACGTCACAGTGTGGAACTATCTCTTATATATAGAGGCATCAAAAGACCCCCCACTAAATTCTCTTAATGATTTGTTAGAATGTGGGTTGACTTAGTGAGTTAGTCAACGATCACCCAGATGGAATCATGTATCCCAGACATACGTGGTAAACACATTATGAAGTCCACTTATATCCCTTCCCACTTCCGTCCTGATACCCCTAGATAGAGAAGGGGATACCCACAAATCTGATTGAAATGATATTATAGCTTCAGTCTGAATAGGTAATCACAACATCAACCCATTTCATCACCTTCAGTATCTTCCTTGACACACACATGAATGCCCCAATGTGTCTCGCCACTCTAGGAATTACTACTATAACTGGGCATTTTCTGAAAAGAACGACGTACTACCCACCTTCCAAATGTAAATCTGGGGTATTCCCTATGGATCACTATGAATGTAGTGACTCGCAGTCGGTTTCCTCAAATTGTGACTACCGAACTCATTAAAGAGTGGACGGGAAACAACCAACAAATAGAGATAAGCTACTCCCTCTCCATCCATGAAGGCTATTTGCATTGTGGATAACATAGCTGACACATCACACATCATCTTCATGCTGGATATCATGCTGATAGAATCTAATACCATGTTCCCCTCCCACGGAGTATAGAAAATCTTGAATTCATAACCCTGTAGGAACTCTTTCCAATGCCTCTACCTCAATTTCATGTATTTCTGAGATAAGATGTACTGGAGACATTTGTGGTTGATGTAGACGGTGAACTAATCTCCCACCATGTAATGATTCAGAAACTTCAGAGAAAAGACCACGGCTGCTAACTCTGTATCATTGGTCACATAATTCTTCCCATGCTATTTCAGCTATCGTGAATCATAGTCAATCACAGCTTCCCCCTCCATCAAGACACGTCATCGTTCGGCCCCTGATGCAACACAGAACACTATATACCCAATGCACTTTTTGGTAGTATCAAGATGGGGGTGCTCATCAGCCTCTGCCTCATCTTCTGAAGTCTCTTCTTACACTTCTTCATCCACATGAAGGTTTGCAAATCATTTTTCAAATCCATCAAGGGTCCTGCTTCCCCTGAAAAGTCAATCAAAAACCTCTGATGGTACCTAGCCATGCTGAGTAAACTCTTCACCTTGTTCACACTCCAGGGTGGCTCTCAAGAGATCACTACCTTCATCATTGCTGGAACAAACGCAACTCTAGAACTCATAATTACATGTCCTGGAAAATAGTCCTTTGGAATCCAGAACATGATCTTCGAGAGCTTCCAATAAAGCATGTTCTCGTGATGTGTATCCCGGAAAATCATCAAGTGTATCATGTGCCCCTCCTCAGCTTTTGAGTCCACTAGAATTTCATCATTGAAGAACACAACGAGGCAACCAATGTATGGTTAATGGATTCTATTCATGATTCCCATGAACACTACTAGGGTGTTAGTCCCTACGAAGTGCATCACTGTGTACTCATAGTGTCCATATTAACATCTGAATGTTATGTCAGGTACAAACTCAACTCTTACAAAATGATTATGGTAGCCAGATCTAAGGCCTATCTTCAAGAACAACTTCACTCCCTTAATTTAATAGAAGAGGGTCTTCAATTCTCGGCAGTGGATAACTATTCACTATGGTCAGCTAATTTAGGCACCGGTAATCCACACACTATCTCATGTCCCCATCTATCTTCTAGGGAAATAGAACTACAGACACCCATGGTGAGACACTAGGCCTCACAACACCATTTCTATTCTAATCCACCATATGTACCCATAACTCACTATGCTCTACTGGAGCTATCCAATATGATATCCAAGATAATAGTGCCATCACATGGTAAACATTCAATCCATAATTCATCCTATTTATAATGATGTAATTCGAGAACATATATGCAAAAGATGACCACATACTCTGCCACCTCTTCCAAAATCTAAGGAATCCTCTCGTCACTTCACTAAGGATTAGGATCGCCTGCTGGTGATAAATTTATTGAAAATTTCTAAGAGAGAGATCATTCTATGCATCATAGGTTTCATTTTCACTAAGGAGGAAAACCTCATTCCACCACTATAGATGCAACAAATTCATTTCCTAATATAGTAGATTTGCGCATGAACTGAGGATAACTATTTCATGTCATGAATGATTTCGTATGGAATTGACACCACAATAAAAAGATCTCTATAAAAACTCTCACCTATATGAGTCAGGTCACACTGCCAGCACAAGTTCGTGATCATTGGGAGTCCTCTAGTGGGAGTCTATATGCGTGGGGATGGAGTCCACTATCCAACCAAAATCTTTTCACCCTAAGAAAGGTCCATGGAAAGAAGGTAATGATTATAATCTGTGTCTATCAATATGGATTCCAATATAGAAAATACATAGACAATACATAAAATCATTCCTGGAGATCTTTGGATACATGCCCTGACAGTATGCTGTTGTCCCCTCCCCTATCCTCCTGCTCCCTGAGTTTGTTATGGACAACCTAGGGGTAGTGGTCATAACATGTCAGAATTTCTACCACCATCTACTACTCTCATAGCTCCTCTGCAAAATCTTTTTTTATTGTATATCTATCTGCACCTCCATGACCATTGCAGACTATTACATGTTAAATCACTCAACCAAGGTATTTTTCCAAAAAATAGATTTCTATAGCACCCTATAATCAGAAGGAATACACGAAGCAATTTTACTAGACCATAGTCCCAATGAAAACATTTCTTGAAGGTATGATCCCTAAATCATTAATCATGTATCATATCCATCTAGTACTCAAAATAGTCATCATGCCTCGATGAATACCAAGATACTGATAGGTCATTCATTGGATCTGTAGAAGCTTGAAGACTTGCATGGCCCTTAGCTCATAACCTTAGAACGCCTCTATATAAAGGTTCTAAAACTCTACCCATGGAAGAGTCAACAGTTCCTAATGACATGTAACCAAACCCCATCATTTCATTACTAAGCTGCCTGGAAGGATAACTATAAGGACCACTATCGGATTTTTCAGTGTCATAACATGGGGAAAACTCAGTCACTGCCTCTACTCATCCCTTATCCACACATGTTCCAGGCTCTCCATGAAACCTCAAGGGTCACTACTACTAATACATGTGAAGCATGCTCAGTATGTGTGTCTCAACTTTTAGTACTACATGTACTATGTGATGATCTATAGGTTTTGATATGGATGGTGCACCACCTAGATGTTCTATCTATCGTAAATATACTTGTACTAATATCTTGCCACTCATTGGATCATATTCATGAAAATTCAGTGGAATCAGGGAAGGTTTTCATTGTTTAGGAAAAATGAAGTGAAAAAATATGTGCCATAATAAATTGATTATATCTTGAGAGATATCGAATGAAGGACATGGAAAACACAACCCATTGTTATAAGATTTATACACCATTAATTTCCCAGAAAACAATATTTTTATATACAAATTTGAAAAGTATGCGTCCAATGTCCTGGTGTATGGATACATTGGTCGCTACCCTAAAACTAGAGTCCTTAGACTATAAGCAAAACATGGAACACTTAATAATTTTTCCCCAAACCAATCTCATAGATTATTAGGTGAAATGTGTAATCAAACCTACTATATTGAATCTCTTTCACTACCCTTCCCTTGGGGTCCATGCCATTACTACTCAAAGACCACCTCTGATAGGCCGGGGGCTTGTGAGTAGCATTGTGTAGTCATATCCCAAAAGGCAGGCAATTTCCTAAGATCCTATACACTCACACACAACTCCAAGAAAACAGTGCTGGAATATAAAGATATAACTAATGAAAATCACGAATATTACCACAAATCAACAAGAGAGTACAAAAGATGGTAATGTAGTAAAGTACAACTGGGACAGAATACAATCCCACCAAAGAAATACAATAACAGAGTCTGTCTTGCAAACAAGGGTTCTGAAGATGCTATAAAAATATGTAGAAAACACCTCATCTCCTCTGATCTCACAAGGCACCATATAGTCGTGGTCCTTGTCCTACTCCATATAGGACTCTATAAAATCAATTGGGTGCCTACATAAGACATGACACGTGTGAGAAAAGCCCGTGCAAGGGTATGTAAAATAATTCATTGTAGGACACCCCTAAACCATAAAAGAAGATCAAAAAAGAATGCATAGTAACCTCTACACATGTATACACCCATACATACACCAATGGTATCAAGATACAATCAAACCCTGCCATAATGATAGAGAAGGTATGTCATATCCAATCATTAGTCAACCGATTCTACTGAAATCATTCTCATTCCGAGAGTCCCACTTCTCTAGATAAGATGTCATCCAAGACCCTAATAATAGGTCCTATTGAACATGAGACCTACCCAAGGAGAAAATCATAGGAAAAGTTAATGAAATACAGATAGTGGATTTTGAATAATACCATGAACACAATCTATATTACCCTTCAATATATGGGATTCATAGAGAATACCATGAACTTTACAATGTGGCACATAATGTTTGGGAATCCAATGAATATTGTGAACCCTAGCATATGGCCCACAAGATGGATAATTAACACCATGTTCTCCAAGTTCATGTGAATACCCATAAAACTCCATTCAATGTGATATAGTATCACTCCAGTCCCAATAAGGATTTACCACTCTATCATGGACTCATCTATTGAGGGTATTTCCATGAAGTGTCATACAAAACCCTTAGTGGAAGAACCAATGGGATAATTTTCACCTATAAAATTTCTTATTAATATCCCAAACCCCCATATCAAATCGACTCCCTTATCACAATGGTCTCAACACAGTAAACGTCATATCAATCAGACATATGGTTTGAATGTTATGGATCATTTTGTAAAAAGGGGCATGTTGGGTCTGGGTATGGGATATTTTAGACGGACCAAACCAACATACCCAGGGGCCACCGAGCCAACCCATCCCACTAGGTTGAACTATTCTATTAGTTACAGAATGCTATCAGATCGGCTCATTGGCTCGCATTGGGCCCACTCCAAGATGGCTGGTACATCCACCACATACACGGTAACCCACCACAACCCTCCATGTCACGTGGATGGCCCAGCTGACTATTGTTTCCACATGCACCCCACGGCCTGAGCCACATGTCCAAGTCCTCCGAATATATAATGAAGTCGTGGCTCCTCCTACATGGTGGCGACCACTGGCCGGACCTTCCACAGGCTTCCTAACTCACTCATCTTGTCTGTTCATCGATCTAAAATAGGTTCTGGGATCCTTAGGATGTGTTCATCATCGCCTGGGATTGAATCCTCATATTGATCCACCATGGTTCCACATAGTTGAAGAAAAAATATCTCCCACACCACCATGATATATTCTACACATTCTCTATCACACCTTAATCATGTCGTGTCCATTCCAGATCCTAGTGGTCGGATCATTGCTCCATGAAATAGTTTTGCAATGATTGATAGTTCGTCAACCAACGAAGAATGTGAAGAACATGGTAGGAGAAAAAACCCAATAAGCAACAAGAGTAACGAAACATGGTCATTTGATCATTACAGACTTGATCCAATATATTTGAAGGATCAATAAAATGGTGATCAAAATAGAAATCAATCATACAATATGCAAACCCCAATAAACCCTACAAGGTGAACCAGATCCCATAACAGTACACATGATCAATGAATCGATCGATTCACTGATTAACTCATGTTCACCATATGAATTAAAAGACAGGTAAAAGAATGAATTTAAATATCAAAACCTAGGTAGATTTCTTTTGAATGATCATTGATGGTGATATTTTCTTCATTTTCATTCATTGATCCATGATCTATGATTCATCGGATCCACTGCTCTTCTGATCGATGTTCTGATCTCGATTCTCCAAATCCTTTGGCTTTCAACATTGATATTACCCCTCTACAATTCCTCAATGAATTTCCATGGATATTGAAATTACCCTCAAATTATTCCAAAGGTCCCATTAAAATAAATATTAAAATTGTCTAAAAATATTTTTTTTCATAATATTTTAATTACAATTACACCCCAAATTTAACTTTTTCATCTGGCCTACACCAGATAATGTTTGGAACTTTGCAAAGAAAATTCAGCATTATAGAAACATTGATTACCTTGGTTTTATGATCCAGGCACCCATATAGGAGTTATTCCAATTTTTCTAGAAACCGCTCACTGGTTCTATTTAAAAACATATCATTTTTATTGGATCATTCCGTCCACATTGGGTCTCAAAATTTATCACTAATTGAGAACCTGTTCTCCTAGTTTTCTAAAGAACATTCTCAAAATAGAAACAAAAAAATCAAAGTTGTTAAGATATTCTAATATTTTTTTTTAAAAATCAATTAATATTGTTAGATATTAATTTCCATGTTTGATGTAAATTTGGGTGACATTAAAAACGTTAAAAAATCTAATTTGTGTACAAAAATTGGTTTTGTGGTTTTCTTAATCCCACACACACAATATCATAACCATTTTTCAAAAAAATCCATTTAACCTCAAATTTTAGCCTTACATTGTTTTAAATACAAGGGTTAATCCCAAAACAACCCTCCATTTCACATATAAAAGTGAAAAAGATTCCCTACATGAAAACTCGCATACCCTTATAATTTCTCCTTGATGAGATATCAATTTTATCTTCCAATAACCATTTTACATTTTAAGAAAATTATCTACACTAATAATTAGAATAATTTCTTCAATTTGAGGGATACTTAAATGGAAAATATGTGTGCCCCACATGATTATTAACAAGTATTTTGCTTGTATTCTGAATTATTTTCATTCAAAATTATATTTGAGACACTAATATAATGATATAAGAATAATTTTTTCCATTATTTTAAAATATTGAGATCATTATCATTTTTTATTCATCAATCATATTGATTGAGGAAAAAAATTCATTATTTATGCATATGTTAAGACTACACCCACAACCAGCAGTGAAATAAAATATTCAACAACTCCATTCATGGTTGGTTCCTAGAATTTTTTAATGAATGAATACTACCTTTAGAATATACTTAATTTTTTAGGTAAAATTTTCGTACCCACTAAAGATATTATTGATATATTATTATTATCATTTTAATCATGATAACAAGAAAATATTTTATTAAAATTATTTAATATTTCCATATCTAATAATTATTTTTACAAATAATGTTCTGTTTCATGTAGCACTAATAAACACTAAATAAGATCACTATGATTCTAATATAATGTCATTACAAAAAAACTACTTCATAATCATTTATTAAATCCCATATTATTATCATTTAGTTTATTTTAACTAACTACATGATCTATAATATTAATTCATGTCATAAATAATTATGGGAATTATATTATGGGTATTATATAATATAAATTTTTGGATACGTTTCTTGTAGATTTTATATCAATATTTAATTCATTTATTATCAAACCAACATTCTATCATTAATAATCAGTCAACTATTATTATTATTAATTTATTCTTAAATGATATATAATTAACCAAATTAAATGAGTTTAAAAGATAGTAACTAATTATAAATCAATCCTTACGGTAACTTTAAGGGACAATTAATTTTGTATTTTTTTGTGATGATTTATTATGGATAAAAGTATTATGAAACAAGTACAGACAATCAATATTATAAATACACAATATGGAAAAATAAAAATAAATATTTATTATTAATGTATATTATAGAATAAAATGGATATGATTGTATTCATGAATTAATTCATTACTTTAAATCCCTCATATTTTACAATTTTTATAAACAAATTATAATATATTGTTCTACACACTAGACCGATTATAAAAAAATTATGATATAAAATAATAAATTAGTATTTAATATTATATATAATTACTAATAATATAAAATAGATTAGTTAATATGGATAGATATATTTTAAAAAAATTATGTATAATTTTTTCAAAGAAATAGAAAAACTGATATGTATATACTAAATGTTTAGTAAAGTCTTTTTTATATTCAATAATACTTTTTCTCTGATGTTTTTGTTATTGATTTTTGTGAAAAAAAATAAAATAATTAAATTCAGAAATATTTATAAAATTTCTCAAAAAAAATGAAAGTTAATATTGAAATAATCATGTTAAAAATATCATAGATCGATTTTTTTTCATAAATTTTATATTTCTCGATGAATAATGAAAAATACCAATTTTTCTTAAAATTTAATTTTTTATTTTAAGCATATATAAAGTTACATTTTTATTTTAATTGTTTTAAAAATTAAGATTAGTCAATTAAATATTTATTTATCCAATTTTAATTATTTTACTAAATTTTTTGTTGAATTTTTAATTTTAAAAAATTTAAACTTAAGGAATCTTTTTCTTTTGAAAATCGCTCTTCGTTAGATTAACATGATTAATTTTAATTTATATTCATACACTTATAATAATTTTGTTTTATAAAATTTATTACATATTTTCAATAAGAATAATATATATTAAATAATTTGGTTACCATAAATTTATCCTTAATGAATAGTGAAAACATTACAAATCTTTTAACACCATTATGGATAAAATTGTTTTCATGGAGGGTTAGATTAAATAGATAAGGGTAAATGTTTCCTAAATCACTAGTTTGTCTAATTATTGAGTGTTTTTTAGTCAATTATAAATTTATAGAGTCAAATATAGTATTATAAATCATTACATTGATTTTTTGAACTGAGTATTGTCTTTTGAAATGATAAGTTATATTTTATACAAATTATAAACTATTTAAAATTATATGATATTAATTAATGCGTTGGATGTTTATACATTATTTTGGATTGAAAAAAACTATATAAAACATAAATTTTTTTGTATTTAACCAAAAAGATTCATGTAAAAATTTATTACCTTAAATGATGGTGAAATGATTTTTACTCTTAAATCTTGTATTTTTCTAAAAACTATTTTCCATGAATTTTTTGTACTTTTAATAAAATTTATTTATACATACTTAGAAATTAAAAATGATATAATTTATTTCAAATGCAGAATCATCATATTAAATTTTTTTAGTTGTACCCTTTTATTATTATTTATATAATTATGTTATGATTGTAAAAAGTAATGTAATACAAACAAATGACAAAATGGGTTTAAAATGATTTAACTATAATATTGTATTTAAATTTATCCAAGACATGCTAAATGATACTGTTTTTGTTTATTTTGACCATAAACCATATTATATTTTAATTTTTGGTTTCATGGTGCCACATGACTTGATTATGGTTTTTATATTATTTAATCTCTTAAAAATTTCTAGTACGTCCATACCCTACATTATAAATAGAAACCCCACATTTCCCTTCTTAAAACTACATTTAGAATTACAAATATACCAAAAAAATATCATATTCTCTTCCCATATTCCCAACATACATTCTATAGGCTATTTTTTCCCAAAATATTAACTGTATGATCCTTAATCAATAAAGTAGAGGTGTTATTTCAATGAAAAATTAATATCATAACTGATTAATTTCTTTTTAATTATTCATTTCTCTCATCTAAATCTATTATATTATTCATAAAATAAAAAATTCATCATCATATATATAATGTAATGTTATTATGATTATAAATCCCCCTTTATTATCTGTTATAACATCAAATTATGAGTGAATGTATAATGTGTGCCTACATACAACTTACGATCTCCATATAAAGATACAACTCATTATACATCATCTTATTTAATGTATTGGTATTATGATGGTTTTAATATTTATATATCTCATTTTTGAAAATCATTAGAATAATTAATTTATTATATGAAATCTATCTTCTTAAGTTCCAACATGTTGGAAAAAAATTTCTATTGTGCGTACGTGTGGAATACCACCTCCACAAAGTAATGTGATTATTTATTTATAATTTACATAGATTGAAATAAGGATATATTTTATTAACATATATTAAATATAATATATTGTAAATTTTATATAAAGGTCAATTATTATCTTCCATTATTTTGTTCCTCTTGTTTAAAATTGAAAATACCGTTCAGGAGTATGCAAAGTCAAACATCTCCATTAATAGTGTAATTCATTTTTCATTCTATAACAATTTTTCTTTTAAAACTATAATGGGTATATATGATATTATAAGAATTAACCAGATTGCAATATATTTTTATAGTAAATTTTAATTTATTATACTCGAAGTTATAGTTTATTTGAATCTAGTTGAACCCGGTGTATGGGATTTTCAGCACACTTTTATTTAAGTGAGACTGATGTCATATTCACCAATTATTTATATTATGTTATATAAATAATGTCCACAAATGTATTTTATTAATATTAATATGAAATTTATATGGATTAACGAATCCATACAATGTTATTTCTTTCATTTGGATTAAAATTAAAATGATACTAAAGTGGTAATGATTTTATGTTACAATCTCAATATTTATCAATAATGTTTCTAGTAATGTTTTTAATGATGAAGACTAGTGATGTTATATTCAAGAATCTCCTAAATTTTTTTATACTCTAGTGATTTTTTGAAAATATATGGTTTACTTTAATTTTACACACATTAGGTACTCATGTGGCTGATTTTTTTATAGAAATCAAATTTATCTCTATTTTCCATCATAAAATTTATCAACTATATCCATTTTGTGTAAAATTATTATAAAAATGATATTACTATTATTATATGATTATATAATGAAATTAATAAACCCTTATCTTTTTAAATTTATTTTTAAAATGGTTCTTATTATCATGTAAAAAATTAGGTACATTTAGACATTTTGTATAAGAATGAAAAAAATGATTACTTTTACATCATATTTAATATAATAAATTTCACACTATGGGGAAGACCCACAGTTTTTAATATTACCTTAAATTTCTTGAATGATACTTTAAAGGATAATGTTTTCTTAAATATTCATGAAATATTAATATTTTAAAATTTTGATTTCATAGTTTAAAGAATAATTTTCTCAAGAAATGATCCTGGTTATCTTTAAAAATAATTTCTCATATAAGTTGAAATTATTTTATGTTACATATGATTTAATAGTGATGTGATATAATAATAAAATCCTTATTATTTCTTTGGGTGGTCTCTGTCTATAATGAAAATATTTTTCAGACACGAGTTTCTTATGTATGGTTTATGCATTGATAAAATAATGGGATATTTATACATTTCATTTCATTTAGACCGACCATTCAATAAGGAAATGTTTGTGAAACACTTTTATTTTCACTAGATATTATATAATGAATATTTATGACATTTTGGAGCAAATATGTATGATTTTCAACATGTGATGGGTGGGACTTATATCTCCTTCTAATGCATTGGGTAATGATTATTGTCTCATGAGACAAGTAAGGCTACAATGAGGAGTGGACTCTGTTCAGTAAGGTACTCTTTCCACTATGCTAGTCTTGGGATTGAACACTTACCAATATTATATATTGGGGTGAGAACCCAATCCACTATGAAAGTCTTGAGAATGAACATGGATATCTACAATGGTTTGTACAATGAACACAATCCATCATGAAAATCATGTTAGTAAGTCCTTAACTACTATTTAAATGATTTAATCTAATTCTTGTGAATATAATAAATCACTATTTTATTCAAATTTTATGTTGTTATGGATCATGGTATCTAATAATTTTATTATTTATTCCTTATGAGCGACTAATAATTATACAGTTACTTAACAATTAGATATATGGTATGTAGGGTAAGAATTTCAAATGTTACGAACATATTTAAATATCATTATTCTTAGGTTATGCCATGTTATCATTGATATCATCCTTATTTACCCTTATTAATAATTTTACCTCACCCTTATTTAGGATTCATTTCCCCATGTAATTAGAAAATGGTAGGTCTAAAAAGGGTTCTAGTTATGAAAAAAATACTAGTAGACTCTTATGAAAAAACTATTTCTATGTCTATAATGTAAAATAATATTATACCTATAATATTATGTCATGTATATTTATTTTATTTTATTAATATTATTCTTTTAATATATTGATATTGATGTATGTAATTTTTGGGTCATTATAGTATGTGTTAAAGAATGTTTTAATTAACCATTGGAATATAAGGTGAGTTAAATTTTGTGAGAAATCTTGGGATAAGTATAAGTATTTGATATCATCAAAATGTATTTATATTTATCACCTATTTCATAAAAAAAATTTCGCATATATTGATAATATGGTTACATGATTAAGATATCATGTAAATAGTTTTTTTATGACTATGTGGCTTACATCTATCTCTATTAATGATCACACTATGCTTTTTGGTTTTAATAATTGGGTTGAACTTGAAGGAATTTAATAAATGATGAATGATAACAAAATTTTAATTAGTTTCCTCCCAATAGAAAAACAAATGGTTATTGGACACAAAAGGTCAATGCTATACTCAAACAACATTCTCATGTTATTAATCTTGCTGAGAATCCCAAAAAATAGTGGAGAGAGCAACATTCTGTTGAGGCCTTAATGATGAAATATCAACTTTATTTTCATGGTTATAATGATCCACTAGTTTATGAGAAATGGATATGTATCACTGAAAATACATTCACTATTCTTTGATGTCTAAAAAAGTAGAAATATTTTTAGTAGTCATTAATTTGAAAGGACAGTAAAATTAAGGCGAGAGTCTTATCAAGGACATGTGTCAACTAGAAGAAATTGTCTCTATTATTATGGATGATTTTAGGAGATTATTATTTTTTGATATGTACCTTCCTTGTATCTTTCAAATAAAAATGGGGATGGAATAACTTGATCTAAAGTAGAGGGATGGTAAATCTGATAGTACCTATGAGGGAAATTTTATAAAAAAATGGGGTATGTTTATGTTTATTTAATCAATCCTAAAACTAATTTTGATCGATTCATCAGTGGATTATCCCAATGTTTATAAAGGGAGTTATGTATAATGGAATTATGTATCTATGAAAAAATGTCCAATGTTCCATTTTGGTGGATATGGAGGTTGTAGTTACACATCAATCCCATAGTATTGCAAAGAAAATAAAGATATAATTAATAGGAAATCATAAAAACCATGGATAGATGAATATGAGGCATCATTTATTATCAATATGTAGAAGGAAACACGAAGGTAATTTTATAATTGAAATGGTAAGTGTTTCAAGTGTGGAATGTATGGTCATCAGTAAATATAATTCTGATGTGATTTAAAGAAGATAAATAATGATAAGAATAGAGAGAAATAACCATATAATTCCCCTCACACACTCAAAAATTTTAGGTTAAAGGAGTAATTTAATTATTCTAACCTTTTTCCAAATCAAAAGGATAATGGAATTAATTAACTTCAAAAACCTTTTAAGGGTAGATATTAAGGGATTTATTATGAAATGAATATTTAAAATGAGGTTTATAATTTGAATTCAGGGAAAGGTACACATACTAACCCCTCTAGAATTGAAAATATCTTCATTGATTATATATATACCCACCATTTTATAAAAAAATAATTCTATAAGGTTATCTCAATCCCACCACAATTATTAGATGTAGAATTGGTAGTGAAAATAAATTGTGGTATGATTATCACATCTCATGAATATGATTCCTTTAAGGTGGATTATTATGAAAAAATGTATCCTTTAGATATTTTTATCCAACATCTATTTGAATTTGATGTCATTTTATCCATGGATTGATAATATTTACATAATTATCACATCAGATTCCAAGTTTGGGAAGTCGCATTTGATATTATAAAAGAACTTATCATCTTCTATTAGAGACTTGATATATATGAACATATGATTAAAATGAAATGCATTTTATTGGTCTTGAATCCTATTCCAAATGATTGTAAATGTCATATGGTCATGGAGATACTCAACATCAGTGATATGGCTATTGAAAATCAGTTTCTTTTTTTTTCTATCAGGAAGAATTTATAATTATTCCATCTAATAAAGCAATTGAGTTCCCAATATGACTCATTTATAGTTATATGCATATTTAACAAAATCCATATAAAATGGACTCTATTGTGTTATATGAACTGAAGATACACCTCTAGAAATTTTTTTACAAGGGACTTACTTTTCAATGTGAATCCCCATTTTTTCCACACATTATTTTTAATATGAATAAATATGGATCAATGAAATAGTACATTGATTATCAATAACATTTAAAGATCACAATCAAGGACATGTATCCAATACATAATATTTAATAATCATTTGACTATCTAAACAGATGTTAATAATATTAATTGAGTTACCTTTATTATATATATCGTTAATCAGGTCTCAAGAAAGAGGATATTAGCAATGAAATTTATGTACTATTTTTGGACACTATGAATTTAATGGAATGCACTTTTTTCTTAATAATTCTTCTATTATCTTCACCTATTTAGAGAATACTATCATTATATATTTCCTTGATTATATAATAGTAGTCATTATTGTCAATATTCATATATATTTAATGAGAATTTATACATATAGAAATATTTTTTGGATTTTTCTAAAAACCCTCAGGAAGGATAATATTTATAAATAATTTACCATGTGTGAATTATGGATATGAAATTTCTCATATATAAGTTATATAATCTAGATAGAGCATATATTAGTAGATCCTTTAATGAAAGAAGTTATTGAACATTTTCCCCAATAAACCAAATCGAATGAGATACATATTTTTCGTGAATTAGCTTTATATTTTCATCACATTGTGGAAAATTATTCATTACTTTTTAACCCAGTCATCAACTTAACTAAGAAGGGAGATAAAATATTTTATATAGACTAAAATAAAATAACAATTCAATGAATTTAATAGAATGTCCATCATTTAAGTAGTTCTTACATTACCCTATAGTGGAAGTGGTTTTGTAATCAATTGGGATGCATCCAAGAAGGTAACACGATGCATTCTCTTGAAGAACAATATGGTTATATATTAATCCTCATTATAATTTAATGTTGATGAGAAAAAATTACACAAATAATTATTTTGTGTTAGATATATTAATTTTTTTATTAATTAAATGGATTAATTGTTATTATGTAAAAATCAAGGATATATATATAATATTCATGAAATATTAAATTATATTTTTTCATAGAAAGTGATATATATGTTGTAGAGAAAAATGAGGTACTAGATTAATTATTACGACTTCCCAATAGAAAACAACTATTGGATTGCTAAAAATGTGGTAGATGATTTGAGTGGAAATAATATGTTAGCATATTAATTATGAGGATCAGAACAGATTCTTGGTTAATGTAGTTTCAACGATGGATGAAATCATAAAGTGATGGGAGAAAAAAAAATTATAAAATATTTGTTATACCATCTATCCTTGTAAAAAATAGAGAGACGTGAGAGAAATATCTAGATCTAAATAAGAAGGTAAGAAATGTAATGAATTTAACCTTGATTATGATTGAATAAAAGGGTTCAAGAAAAGTGTATGTATTCAATCCAAGTTAAAAAATAATAAAGAGATATTTGATGAGTCTCATAGTTCATCATTATCTATTCATCATAGAGGTATAAAAAGTACAGAGATTTTAAGGAGTATTTCTAGAGGGGAAACATAAAGATATAAATTTTTTAATATATATCTTAGTACATTTTATTATAGAAAGTTAATGATAAGAGATTTAACTCTAAGGTTATGTTCCTACCATTAAACATACCATAATGGACATGGGGATGTATCACCATGGATTTTACCTTTGGACTCTTCAAAAAATATAAAAATAATAATTCAATATTGGTTATTATAGCGACCCAACCTTTTCTTACATTACTATTACATCATTTTAAAGATAAACATCATAATAGTATTACACATAGAGGATCCAATGGTTTATTTTATTGGGAAAGCTAGGACCAATAAAAAAATTTACAACATAAATCATAAACAATCATTTAATTACTTCTTCACTATCTTCTTATTGGCACTTTCCCTCTCCTTCATACATGTAGTCACCTGAGGATATACATCAAAAATGGGGTGAGCTAAAAGCTCAGTATGGGGATAGATAAAACCATATATCATAGAGTGAGAATAATCATAACATTGGAAGAAGATCACGAACATGAGAGTAAGCATAAATATAAGTATTGAAGTGTGGCAATGCATAAAAATGAAACATCATGTATGAGTGGTTAACAAAAACACATAATTTTGAACTAAGATAGAATGTTTTCCACATCATTTTACATTTAATCGTGAGATTATTCACTTTACTCAATGCATTGGAGCACTGTATAATTCTGCGCTCATCGGTCACATTCAAATATTCATATTGCGCTATATAATTCTAGGCGCACCCATCACATCACAATATTATCATTATCCTGCATTCCACATAGAAAATATATCAATAATGAACATAAATGAACCATGGAAATTAATGGGTTTCATATCATAATAATACATTAATAAACTTTGGGACCCCAAAAGAAAGATGGAACAACACATATGATACAAGAACCTTCAACCTTAAATGAGGGGTAAAAGTTGAGTTCTTAAAAGAAGAGTTCTTTTGGGAAACATTTTGTTTCACATAAACTATAGTAGAAAACATATATATCCAAGAAATGGTAATATAATTATGAAAAAGTTATTTTTAAGAAGTTACCATACCAAATTGGAGTGAAAGAGGGAGAACCCAATGAAAGAAAATTGGGTTCATGATTTTCCCCTCACCTTATATCTGAATGCTTCCTTCGCTTTAATATCGTACATAATAACATTATATTAATTAATTAGAAATTTAATAACCTTTTATATAAGAATGGGGTTTATTATGGAATCATTATGTCATTTTATCTTAATTTGGATGACTTATATGGTTAAAAAATACTGTTCGGTGATGTTCATTTTTATGGTTTATCTTGAGTGGTTCACATGTATTCATAAATTGACGTTCTGGAAAAACATGTGTAAACATCCAGAACTTATATTACATGTTATTAATGAGATTGAATAATATAAAATGATATTATGAGGAATTATATTATATAAAATGTGGATGAATCATTAGATAAAAATAAAATAATGAACGTTTGGGTTAATTTGGGTGTTCTTCGATCACAACGAACATGTTTTAATTTACCACATAGTAATATGTACATAAGTTAGTTCAAAAACATTAAATAGGAAATAATACATATACCATATTCAGGTTCAACCATAAAAATGGTTTCAAGACCATATCTGAAGGTAGAAATTAAAAAAAAAAAAACATGTCGTTCTTGAAGGTGATAAATTAACACCTCACGAACAACGTTCTCTTTAACAAAAATAAAAGGAAGAGGTAAATGGGTTAGAACATATAATATCCCATTAGTATCTTAACATTTAATTATATTCAGGAAACTAGAGTTACCATACCATTTGTACAAATATAGGTGGGTTGAGAATTAGAAAATAACATGAAATTGAAAGGGAATTAAAGGAGAAGAGGGAGAGAAATTACCTCTTGAATCCTCCTCTTGGGATCCTCCTTAAGGGCCTAATCTTGGTATTTTGATGAGACCATAAGCTCTTGGACATGGGGGATGGTATAGGAATGATTTTTGGGCATAATTTTGAAATGTAATCAAGCTTGAGATGTGTGAGGAAATGAGGGTGTGAAGGGTGTTATTTATAGTGGAGGGGTGAGGGGTTTCCTTAATATAAAATACATTAGTCTATTAATTTCCCCTAAGACAAGGAATAGTGAGTCTCGCATGACAAAGAATATTAATTTGATAATTTAATCCCGAACCAAGATGGCTTACATCAGAATAACATCACACTTGACTCTATAATTAGCTTATTTATCTTTTTTTATTAATTATGGTATTTCACTATTCATTAAAAATTCATGTCTCTCAGAAAAATCCCAAAAATTTACCCCATCCATTTTTCGAAGCGTTGAATCCAAAAATGTAGTCCATTTTTCAAAAATAATTTTCTAAATATTATAAATTTAATATTCAATTACAATCATAATTTATTAATAAAAAATTAGTTATAAAGAATTCATTTACATATTCTAAAGTATAGGTACATCATACTTTAACTTGAATTTTATTTTTATACTATCATTGGTAAGGTTACTATTCATTAGGGTATATCACTATTCATATGGGTATGTTACTATTCATAAGGAGAGGTTAGTATTCAATAAAAATAGTTTTTGATTTAATAGACTCCAAAAATATTCTTGAACACAACCGTGTATGTCATATTTTTAAAATTCCCAACACAGAAGTGACAAAATTATGTTTAATGGTCACTTATCACTTAGTATTTGATTGTGTTTTTATTTAATGCGATTTTGTGACATAATTATTAGAATGTAATTTCCATTGAAAAACATTGGGTCGTTACAGTTATAGTCAATGTAATTAAAATTCAATACACTTTAATTATATTATAATATGATTCTATTTGGATTGTCATTAAAGGATTTATATTTAATAATTGGTAAGGATACGTGGAGTACCACATTCAATTGTACATGATTGGGATATGAGGTTTACCAAAAAGTTATAGACATGTTTTCCGCTGAAATTTGATACATTGTTCAATTTTAGTATAATTTATCATCCTCACATATATGGTGAATTTGGGAATAATATTCAAATCACATGTGATATACTATGATCATTTTATATGTATCTCAAAAATTCTTGGGATCAACACCTTCCTCTAGTATATTTTTCATTGAATAATAACTTTCATTCGAGCATTCAAATGGATCATTATAAATAACTCCATTGAAATAATTGTTGAACCCCAACATGAAGGGATGTGATTTTTAATGAATTATAAATGGACTAGTGATATCTGTAGAAATGGTAGAGAAATAAATATCCATTCAGTACCACATTAAGGAAAAATAGATTTGATGGAAAATTTTTTCTGACAATCATTGGCATGATCAATAATTTTATAGTAGACAAAAATTATTTCTATTAATTTATATGTGGAATAAGCTTTTGAAAATAACAAATAATGGATAGTTTTTCCATAGAAACATTCATATTGTCAATATACATGATCGAGTAGGCATAACAGTTTATCTATTTCATGATTCATCAAAACTATCTCAAGTTCATGAGGTTTTCCATGTATATCTATTGAGGAAGTACAAACATGATCCATTACATGTATTTAACTATGTGGTAATACCAATGGTTAATGAAATTTATTTTAAATAAAAACATGTATAAATCTTGTATCATTGATATAATGTCCTATGAAACAAGAATAATTAGATTGTTAAAGTTCTATAGACAAATAAAAAAAATCAATGAATTCATTGGGGAACCAAAGGATGTAATGAAATAAATATATCCCCATTTTTTTAAAATGATCATGCTAGATATAGAAGGTGAAATTTGTTTTATGGGATGTAGAATATAAGACAATAACATTTTAGGGAATGTTTTTGAAATAAATTTAATTTAATTGATATTTTATGCAGCAGACACCACCATGTTTAAATATTCTGTGATATAATCTAAAATGATTATTATTTAATATCATAGTTACATTTATGATGTTAAAATATAATGAGGGAATTAATAAAAATTAAAAAATATAATTTATATTGTTTTTAGTTAATTCGAACACATTTATTAGTAATAATGTATATGTAAATACATTATATAAATCCAAAATTATTTTTCCCAAAATTGATTTTATTGATTTTGTCAAAAAATAATTAAGTTTAACAATTTTATAAAATATATTTTAATAAATGAAAATAATTTTTGAAATCAGAATCTAAAAATTATATAATATTTAATTTTATAATTTTTTTATGAAAATAGTTTTTTTGAGGAATAGTTAAAATAATGGTTTTTATTAAAAATTTACTTTTTTAAGGTATTTAACTAGATACATCATGATTTTAATGAATTAAAAAATATGATAAAATATATTATTATTAATTTAATTTTTCTCACTAGAATATATTTTGACAATAATTTTGATATAAAAATATTTTAAACATAAGGAATCATTATTTGGGAAATCCACTTACCATTGTTTTTGTGGGTTTACTTTAATATAAAATTCATCCACTTATTTCAACTAAATTTTATATCCTTTTTTCAATATTTAGAATCATCATAAAATATTTTATATAATATTTTCATATTATGTTTTTTATCTTAATGCATCTTGAAAATAGAAACAATTAGCCACCACAGTGAAGGTGAAAACATTTTTACCACAGGGTTAAAATAATGATTTAAGGGATAAATTTAAATGAAACAATCGATTATCTTATTGGATAGGGTTTTAAATACATCTATATAGTCATGTATTTAAATAAATTTTTATGAAATATTACATTAACATTTTTTACAAAAATATTAATTTTGAAAATACTATTTTTTATTTTATTCAAATTAAAAAGGAGTAATGAATCTTTCGAATTAATGGAATTGTTGGAATAATAAATTGGTTTTTATACTTCATAAAAATGCATTAAAAATAATGTTTTTATTATTTACCTAATACATGTGTTTGAAACAAAGTGTTTACATTATTTGAGGGTAAAAAAAATTTACTCTTAAATCATTTATTTTTTAAAAATGTTTTCCTCGCATTCTGTGTATTTATATTAAAAGTAATTTAATAAACTAAATGAAATTAAATTTTATAAAATTTATTTAAAATATTTAATTATATTATATTTAAATATATTTACAACTACTCTTTTATTTTTAGATATAAAATTATGTTATCAAGGTAAAGATTAATATTTTTCTAGTTATGGTAAAAATGGATTTAAAATTATTTAACTAGGTGATATGGATTATATTTTATTCAAAATATACAAAAATGTTATATTATGGGTTTCTATCATCCATATAAAAACTTATATCAGAATTTTGGGTTCCTTGATTCCCCATTAAATGATTATAATATATATATTATTTAATATTCTATGAAATTTCAATGCTTTCATTCCCTTCCCTTATCAAAGGTAACCCCACCTATATTATCTTCAAACGTAATTGAGTGTTATATATGGAAAAAACCAAAAAATTCTCTTCTCAACTACACAATTCACATTATAGTGGTTTTGTTCTCCCCAAAATACAAATCAAAATATCCATAGGTGGTGATCTATAGGTTTTTATTAAAATAAAATGTAAAAACCTTAAGGGGTCAAATTATTTTTTAATTATTATTTTACATTCTAAAAATCAATTATAATATTTATAGAATAATTATGTATGTATTATAAATGTAATTAAAATATATTATTATAAGAAGATACAATTATTCACCTTATTTCCATCAAATGGGATGTTTAAGTACCAGTCGTGCAAAGGTACGATTTACTACCTCTATATTGGGATATAGATGATTTCCCATCTAAAAATTTTATGGATCACAATTATGTTGAGTTTAATATTTATATATTATAATTATGATAAAATTAAATTCTAGGAATTGGGATTTAACATCTACCTTCTTTCCATCAAATCTTTTATAAAATGAAAAATTTTCTCATGCCTATGTGTAGACTACCTCCTCCATGATGCGATGTGATTTTGTTCATTAATGTTTTACATGTATAGTAATGTGGAAATATTTAATGAAAATGTATTAAATATATTATTTATTATTTATTTTACAAATTTGGATTATTTTAATTCTTTCTTTCATATTCATCCATAGAATAGTGAAAACACCATTCATGATTATGTGTGACATAGAATCCCTATGAATTGCGTATTTAAATTTTCTATATCTATACTTTATTATCCTAATAATGAATATAGTAGATATATATGAAATTCTATGTTTTTAAAATATTATAATATAGAATTATAATTATATAATTTTATATTGCAGGATGATATATTTCATTTCAATCAAGTGGAACCCAACGTAAGGGATTTTTATATCATGTTTATTTAAGGGACACACATACCGTATTCACAAGTATTTAGTTTATTTTGTTTATAGATAGATATAAAATGTTACATTACATTATTTTTAAGATATTTATTTGTATTTACATATCCACATAAGGTTTTTTCTTTCACAGGGCTTCCAATTCAAATGATATATAAGTTGTAAG
This sequence comes from Viscum album, assembly GCA_963277665.1. NCBI lineage: Eukaryota > Viridiplantae > Streptophyta > Magnoliopsida > Santalales > Viscaceae > Viscum > Viscum album. The sequence goes on from OY728151.1 coordinate 169,583,723, forward strand.
GGTTTTATGTTACAATTTCAATTTTATTGAGATTTTTTAGGATTATTATTACAAAGCGGAAAAAATATGTTATAACTTTCAATAAAATCATGAATTTTTTTATTTTCTGATTATATCATGAAAATAATTAGTTTCATTCCACTTTTCTCACATTAGGAATATAATATACTAAAAATTAGTTTTAAAAAATCTCATTTATTTAATTTTTTTTCTAAATAACTCATTTCCTTCCATTTCCATGTTTATGAATACTATTTTAAATTGGTTTTTAGTATACATATATAAACTATTAATTTCATTCTTACCCATTTATGATTTTTTCAAAAGTATAAAAAACGAATCTATATTTCATTTTCCAAAACATGAACTTTTTTATTATGAAAATATTATATAATATAGATATATAGGTGGATATGTACATCAATGTTTCAGTGGATATTATTAATGATGTGTATAGAACATTCTTATACATCCCATGCAAGAATAAGGGGAAATAGAAAATTGGATCCATGGAACTACAGTGTTTTAATGGGAAAATTGTCAAAATCACGTAGGGAATATTTTATGTTACTTAAGATGGTGGAAACAAGGTCCTCCAAATTTTGAATGTTATAGTCTGTATAACCCATGTCACACTACCAGAATGGAAAATATTTTTTTATTCTACATCATGAACATTTAATGTTGGAGTGTGGGGAGGAAAAAGAACAAAAATTGGTTGGTGGTATGTTACAATACTGCAATCAAGAGAAGGTGATTACCAAAAATTTGGTTAGAGATACAGATTCATAGGATGAGGAAAATGAAAATAATTGGAAGACATCATTCATTAAATTTAATAAATTTTGTTGGAGTATTTTGATATCAATGATACACAAGGGAATTTTGAAAACATGGTTGAGTTGTTGATTCGGGTAGAAAATAATAAGGAGAAGTGTTCAGGGTTAAATAAGAAAAAACATTTTTTTCTTGTTTCTTCAATGAAATTATTATTAGAGTGAAAGAGTTTATATAAAAAAATTAAAATAAGGACTTGAATTTTGATTACCTACTTATAGATGTCTCAGAGATGATGTTCACGTATCTTCAATGAAGTATTTACTGAGGTATGGTTTCTAATAGACATGTTCATGATTTCATGATTCATTGATCTATTATGGTTTCTGTTTATTTGTTATTTCAAACATTAAAGGATTCCCACTTTCCACTAAAATTTATATTCATAATAAAATTGAAATTATCAGTTTGTCAAAAGAGGTAAGTTTTTACTTTTTCTAAAAAAATGTGAACATAATATTATATTTTAATATATACGACATGGTAGTAATTCTTGTACATCATGAACACTGATGTTTTTTATACTTTCCTTAAATTATTTAAATGTACCTTGGAAATAAAATGTTTTCCTTAAATTTTATAATTTTTTATATTTCAATTATTGATATCAAATTTGAATGGATATTTTTATCCAAAAATGATCTTTGTGATCTTTCAGGGTTCTGATGTGATGAATTATTTATCATATTGTTACATAAATATATATGATATTAATTATTTGATGTGTGTGATATATATATTCCACAAATTCATTACGTAATGATTTATTTCTCATGAGATAAATTGGATTAGAATAGGGAGAGAACCAAGTTCATTAAGGGACTCTATCTAATATGATTGTCATAAGTGTGAACCATGACTACTATATTAGTCTATGGAGTGAACCTAATATGAAATGATGGAATTATGTGTGATCCATATATATAATTATATGATGGGTTGTTATCCCAACACACTATGATAGTCTTGGATATGAAGCCTTGTCTTACATGGAACATATTTTATTATGCTAATGTATATGCCACATTTCCCTATCTTGTGACATTGTTATGCTCTCTAAGATCACGTTATTTGATTGGATTATGATTTATTTCTTATAATCTGTCATTATTTATGTATTAAATTTATATTACTATATATCATTTTAAGGGTATTTATTTCAAATTACAAGCTCGTTTTCTCATACTACTATTCTAATGTTATACATATGTGATCCTTGATATATCCCTTGTTTACCTTTCATGATCCTCTGAGATAAAAAATTCACATGTTTCAATTACCTAGGTTAGGAATTAATATTTTAGGAAATTCGCCTCTATTAAGGGTTATATATATGAAGAATATAAAGGGAGACTCTGAGGATATGGTTTTTTATAATTTCTTATTTCTAATGATATGTGACCTATATGATTCTAGAAATGATAACTAGTTAATTTGATTAAGATTAATATATTATGATGTTATTTAAATTTATAAAAATTATGAGATTATAAAATTATGATATTAATGTTTATGATACCAATTTTGAAAGTAAATTCTTGGATGTCAAGACATATATTAAGGTATTTCAATTAAAAATTCCACTCATTAAGACTTATTTTCTATTATGAACCTAATTTCCCTAATTTGGTTTATATATACTTCATATTTTATATTTCATCTCATGAATCTACTTTAATAATGGTATTATAAGATAATTTTAATTAACTCTATTTTTAATATTATATTATGAAATCTTTACCGAATCCATAATTTGGAGTTTCATTACAAATTTTCATTCATTGGGACTCAGGTAATATTTACCTCTAGTTTCCATTTTTTTCAATTTAAATTTACCTGGAAAAAATATTACCATGTAAATAATAAAATATATAAGACCTAAATGTCTATATTAATATCCATCACACATGTTTTTTTGATTAAAAAATTACTAAAACTGTTGAAAAAGTAATTCATTTCCATTTTTGAAAACTCATCATTTGTTTTAGTAATGATAAATTGTTTGAATTTTCCTTAAAAATAAATCCATTTCCTTACATTATAATTTGGATGCATACATGAAAAATATATCACAAGATGTAATCATCCTAAATATGATTGGTTGAATATTGACCTAATCACCACCCAGATTCATGATGAATGGGCCTAATACTGCACACCTGGCATGAAACAAATGAGGGATGTCCTTTTGAGTTCTCACAAATTATTAATAAACCATAATTATTGAATTTTTCTATCATTTCTATAGTCTCTAATCAATGAAATCTATTGAACAAAATTAATACCATCCATTGATGACCCAATACATTGAAAGTAACCTAAGAACTATTTTTATTGAAAAGGGTACATCATATTTAATTTGTAATATATTATATTTTTCTCATTTATTAAGGGGTGTTACCATAAAAATCAAAATTATTCCACTAAATCTAGAAGTATTTTTCCATATTTTTCATTATATAGATATTAATGTCATTAATTTTCTAGGTGGTTTATTACAGAATCATATAAAACTTTTTTCTGACTCTTATGGTTTAATATATCGGACATGATCATGTTGGGAGTTGGTCTTATAATTATAAAGCCCCTAGATGTAATAATACATCATATTAGATAAAATACATTGAGGTTTTTTTCTATACATCTTCCTATATCAGTGTAAATCATTTCCAAGACACCTTGATACCAAATTTTTATGTCTAAATTTATTTATTCATTCATTATAAGATAAAGGATTATTGTTATCCTTGATTTTATTTATATTCAATGGTATAGAATATTATATATTTTAGTTGATTTTAGATTCATGTTGATTATTTATTCATACTATATCATGTATTCCATGTCTATGTTACATCATCATCCACATTATGCTACACCTTAATGAGTATATATTCTCATTCTTATTTTTTCCATTCCCTATATATTTTAGAGAAGATTTATGCCATATTTTTAAGGGTCTTATGGAAGGGATAATCATGTTCTCACACTAAAAACATATTATAAATTTTGTTATCAAATTTCATTTTATTATTTATCTATCCATTTAGGATTACAAAACCATGTGCATCTCACCTAGTAAAAATCGAAGTGTCTTTTCCCAAAATTCTTATATTCCACCTATTGTGGTTCTATCATCTATCATCACACATGGAAAAGATACACCGCAAATCAAATAGTTATATAACATTATCTATAAAAAAATATATGAGTGATTTATTATTACATCATAATAACCCAAAAGTGATTTAATATATTCCATAACTGGTATCCATGAAAAAAATAAAAAAACACCATTCAAAATAATTTATTTTTGAAGTTATATGATTAAATTTATAAATCCTTAATGAATCCTCCAAAACCTATATATTGGTTTATATTTTTAATATAAATTATTTATATAATTTACACACATTAACTACACTATTTGAATTAGTGTAATGGGTTATGTTATTATACATGAAACAATAATAAAAAAAATAAATTTGGGAGAAACCATGGTATGGTTTTATTTCGGATTAAATTATAATATGTAGTCAAAAAATTGTGATTTGAAATTAATAATGAATTTACCTCCCATTTTCTATATATATCCATCAAACCAAACACTAATCTTCAATAAAAAATATTAGAGCACTAAATTATTATACCTTTATCTCTCAATATTCATTCCAAGGTTCTGTGAAGCTCTCCAAAAGCTCCACCCATGCATTCAGAGGGACCCCCAAAAGATATAATATCCAATCCTTCAACTATCTATTAAAAAACATCATTTATATTATTCATCTTTTCAATTTTTCATGTTAATTAATTTATAAAAACACCTATCTTACTTACATTATAATTTTCATGTGATTAGATAACACTTTCACTCTCATCAATGCATCCCATTAACATTAATGTACACTATTATGATAATGAAATTATCCTACAATTTTTCATTCAATAAAATTCTATTGTGAATACTAATACTTGTTACACATTAGGGTATTAGAAAAGTTGAATATCCCCTTATTTGATATGGTACATCGATTTATGTATCCTATATTTCTTTTCCATGTGATTAAATTTGATGAAATATGATCATATATTGAGTTATCTATTATTAGCACAAATAAATGTACATGATATAAATGTGATGGGTGGGATAATAAATATTTAACCATATACTGCATTGGATAATATTTTTATCTCTTCAAATTCTATGTATGGTGTATGGGTGGTTATCAAAAAAATAATATGATATGTTTCCATGCCAGTTATCCTTGAATTATGTTTACGATGTCATGTTTTAAGTAGTTTACTCAACCCTATGTTTTATTTATATTATCATTTTATATCATGGATCGTTTTATAGGATTATGATTCCGACCCCTACCTTGTTTCCTTGATATGAATCTTGGAAAAAAATTATATTTTACCATATTTTATGATTTATTTATTATCCTACAATATTTATAGATGAAAACTTTCTTATTTTAATCCATAGACTATTTTATGAATTTATAAAAGAATGATGGAATTTGAAGATCATTCTAAAGATTATTTAAATTTTTTCATGGAATTTGTGGTTCATGTTATTATGATTTGTACATAATTTCCCAAATACAGTATATTTCATATTCTTATGTGATTATATAATGTGTACCTTTTATAGTAAATAATGAAATAATATTTATTGAATATATGTTAATATTGTATATTTTAGTGGTATGTTTAGATATTTTTAGGGAGTTTTATTATAAACATTAGTATAAGTCAATTGGATATGATTAAATAAGTAAAAGGATACTTTAAATTTTATAATATAGAGAGTATGTTGTTTCTATTAAAATAAAACACTGTATGGACACTAAAAGTGTATGTGGATCTAGAATATAGGTAACTAGTGGTAATAACCCTAAAATGGGTACATTGAGATGAACTCAATCATCGACTAGTGCACAAAAACGATCCTTAATTTATCATATTTTTACACTCCTAGGGTATTTTCTTTGGTAAATTAATAATCACCTTATAGAACATTATGATGGGTCAAATAATTTCAATAAAATTATAATTTATTAAAAACATAGGTAACATAGATAAAAACATGAAAATCCATAGGTTAGTTGATATACAACATTTATATGTTATATATTTCATGTTCATTTTTTCCTTTTTTGTGTTTAATAGATTAAAATTACACACTTCCAATTTTCCCTTTATTGTTTTGTCAATGGAATGAAATAATCGATGTTGATCTATCACCCAATGTTTTGGATTATGTGATTACTACTCAAATTTTTTCACCAACAAAATGGGAGATGGAATCTATATCATTCTGATAGTACACTCTTAGATATCTCTTGTTTTGAATCAAAAATTGAATCAAAATTAATCCCAAAACACCCTCAGAAATAGGAAATTAAAATTGAGGTCTATATCTAAAAATTAAATTTCATATTTAGTGGATATTATGATACCATAATTATAGATAAATGTAAAATACATTGAAATTCACTTCCCTATCCTTTAATTATTTGAGAATGTGATTGTAATGATTTATTATTACCATAGGATGTATTCATTAGATAAATGTTAGAATTTGTCCAAAAATGTGATTTCTAGTGAGGATGTTGAAGTGATGGAGTATAAAAAATTACAGAAAAGGTTATTTTACAAATATTTTCCATGAAATATAAAAATAAAAACATAGAGGGACTAATAACACTTAATGAAAATGGATGATGAATCCATTGAGGAATAGAATAAAAATATCAAAATACATTCATGACATTCCACTGGATTTTAATTGGCACCAAAATGGAGGATAACAAATTATTATGTGGTATAAATAGATATCAATAAAAATCAATATCCATTCATCACATTGAAGGGTAATAGAATAATATTATATGAACTATGAAAGTAAAACTACTAATGGGTGATTCTCAAGGGTTTCATAGGACTAGTTAAATGAAGCATTGAATGGATTTTAATTTTGGAAGATTGAAAATAAGACCCCATGAGTTAAGAAAGGCAATCATCCCACTTGAAACAAGTGTGGGTAGAATCAAAAAGTAAATTACATGAAGGGGAAAACAAAATGATTTTAGAATGGGAATGAAGGTAACATCACTGTTTAATTCAAATGGGATAAACCCACCAATGTGAGGGAAAAAAAGATTGTTCAATTTAACCCTCAGTATATTTTACGATGTTTCTGCAACATGTAACACAGACACTATGTGAATAAATTCACTAAACTAAGGGTTGCTAATGATAATTAATGAGTTCAGCCACCATGGAAAAGAGAGATAGGGAGAGACTATGTCATTATAATTAATAAGGGGGATACCAACAACTATATGGTGACAATTAATGTAGAAATTAATTCATTATATAATAATATACTTTTAATTCTTTCTTTATGGATTCATTCATATCACATAATTTTAGTATTACTATTAATACACCACATCAAAACATGAATGTCGTTTTATCATTGAATATAGAAAAATGGTAAATTATCACATCCCATATATATAAATCCTCCCATTCCCATATGTTTTATATGATGATCCCAAATAGAATTTGATTATCCCATTAGTGGAATTTGATGCAATTTTGGGCATGCATTTTCATTCCTTATATAGGGGAAATATAAACTTATAAAATAATGAAATCACCCCCATACCACAAATCACCCTCATATTATATAATGTTTAATTAGTAGGATGAATCTTATTTTTTACATATCTCAATCATTGATATTATTTACTTTTGATTAATCTTATCTAACTCAAAAAATTCAGCCTAAAGAGAAAATATCCATTGAATAAATTACCATTGTTAAGTAATTTTCTTATGTTTTTCAGAATAAATTTTAAGTCTTATTATAATATATGAGGTTTATTTCTCAATTTACTTAATCCATGGATCATTGAAAAAAATATAAAACTCTATATAGAATTATTTTTTTTAATAGTAAGAGATGAAGAGGAAACTGCATGAGAATTCGGATAACGGGTTCATAAACCAACATGCATCACCATGGGGTTCACCTGTTATTTAAGTATGTATTAAATATGGGTAAATTATCTCCTAAATTAATTATTACAAGAATTAAAATATCATGAAAAATGACAAGTATACCCTTCCATGGATTGATGACTTGTTCGATTAGCTATATGGATCCAAGTACATCTGTAAAGTCTATCTCTAGTTATGATATTATAAATTTATTATAATGAAGGAGGATATCCCAAAGATTTAATTTCATATAAGTGGTGAACATTACACACTCATAATGGTTCCATTTGGTCTCACTAATTATTCATTATTCTTCATGGAAATAATGAATAGTTTCTTTAGGAACTACCTTAAGAAATTTTATGTAGTATTTATATATAATATTTATATCTAATATTAATGTATGGATGAACAAGAGGAGTATTTCATTTCTATAATGAAGAATTTTTTAAGCGAAATTTATTTGAAATGTATATTAAATGGGTGATTTTGTTAGATAATGTAACATTATAGGGTCTTCATGTAACAACTTGGTCTTGGTGATAACATAAACACCTTGCCTTTAACATTTCTATCAGGTCATGGCCTTCCAGGTACCACCAGTTGTCCTGTAGACATGTGATCCCTACCTTGGGGCCCACCAATGCCTATGAACAAGTAATCAAACTAATGAAAGTCCCCAAATACTAACACATATCCTTTCCATTGTGTTTTTTCCATGCTCACACACACCCTGAGAAATTTCCAAGTAGGGCAGTCATCCTGAAAACAACTCAAGTACAATCATGCTTAAATATGGAGTTCAAATCTGGTGGACTCTGAAATAAGAAGGTTCACCTTATTAAAATGAGAGATTTATTTAGATAATGTGACATTATAAGGTCATCTTGTAGCAATTGGGTCTTTGTGATAGCACAAATACCTCACCTTTAACATGGTTGTCGGGTCCTAGCCCACCAGGATCCACCAGTGGCCCTGAAGACATGTGCCACTCACCTTGGGTCTACCCACATGCCTGAATAGGTCATCTAACTAATGATAGTCCCCACATGACAACACATGTCCTTTCTAGTGTGATTGGTCTTCACAGACCCACACACCATGAGAAACAACAAAAAATGTCACCAATCCTAGTCTGTACTCCAGGACAAACATTCTTAACTTTAGAGTTTTAATCAGGTAGCCTCCAATATATGAAGGTCCACATTGTTTAAATCAGTCAGATTGTTTATTCATTTAAACCTTTATCATTCTACGATGTTTTATTCACCCCATAGAGCAAAAATTCTTCATTGTGGGACCTACATCTCACCTATGGAAGTGCACCACACATAAATCCGAGTACCACCTCTAATTACAAATTGGACAACTCAGTTCTGCTGAGAGCACAAACACCTCGCCTTTAACATGGTTATCGAGTCATGGCTTTCCAGGTACCGCCAGTTTCCCCGAAGACATATGGTCTACACCCAAGGTCCCAACCCATTTTTTAATAAGTCATATTACTAATTATTGTCCCCACATTCCAAAACATGTCCTTTACGTTGTGGGTTTTCCTCACTAACACGCACACTGAGAATATCTCTAGAAAGTTACCCATTGTGATAACTAGTCCAAGCTATGCACACTTAACTCTGGAGATATAATTAGATAGGTTTTTAGAAAGGAATATGCACCTTGTTGATATAAGTCATATCATTTAGTTATTTAACCATTTCTCATTATGATGTGTTACACATATTATCACTATATTATGGATATTTTTGGATCCATAAAAAAATAAGTCAATTTAAGGACTCAAAAGACCAACTTTATTGATGTAAATCAACTATTTTCATAGATTTGGTCATTTTTTCATTTTGGGGTAATCAACTCATAATTTTGAATCCCACTAACCTAGAATACTAATAATTGATTCATACTATTTTGTAATGATGAATGGGAATAATGTTTAAAATAGATGAAGAAGGGGAAATAATTTCACATGTTCTCGCATTACCCACTTGTTGGGATGGATTTGTGATCTATAGTGACGTTATTAAAAATGGCTTTGGTTCCATTCTCATTCTAGATGAAAATTTCACAGTTGATGCCTCCCACTAATTAAATATCTATGGGATGAAATACCAAATGAATGGTCTTCAATTGGATATAGTGATCCTCACATTGATGATTTGGTAACATTGTCTCTATTGGCATAATTAGGTCATTTATATGGACCATGAAAAAATTAAGAATATATTCACACAAAAGGATATCAATATTCAATAAAAAATGTTTCAAAATATATTCAAGGATTATTATTGTTCAATACATTACCATCCTATGACGATAAAAAATTGGTTGATAGATTGAGAAGAAAATATCTAGTAACCCTAATCTTGATGAGGATTGAATGTGATCTAATATCATTGGACATGAAAAGGATGGATATGAGAGTAATAAAAGGTTGTTTATCCTACCATTCTCAAATAATTACTCAAATATTTATTATTATTAAGATAATTTTGTGATGGAAAGATTATGAATTGTTGTAGAAAATATTCTGAATATTTCGGAGTATAACACTGATGAATATAGAGTTATATGGTTTGAAATCCAGATCTGTGTCCAAAGAAAATAAAGGAGGGAAATTATGGACGATTAAAATGTCACATCATTATCTATTTATTCAAGAAGAATTGTGAATTATACATATTGGAGAAAAAAATTGTGATACAAAATTAATTGGGATATTATAGATTTTGTGTCTTGATGTTTGGTATTATAATAATTCATGGTTGAATAATAGAATCCAAAGGGAATCTTGAATAAATTTTCAGTACCAATATGTAATTGGGATATCAAATCCACGAATTTATTTATAGGATTATCCAGGTACCCTAATGGAAAAAATTCCACCTGGTAGGTAGTTAATCGCCTTTTCATGTTATCTTATTTTATTGCTATCAAGGAAGAAAACTATCCTTACCAACTCTCTAGAATATAAGAAATATAATTGATCATACTACATGTAAATTCACTTTCAATTGAAATTGATTGAGATATGAGGATAACCTCGACATTCTAGAGGATCCTTCAGTAATATTTGGATACATAGTTGGGATTTGAGACTACATTTCACCCCCATATTAGAGGTTATCAAAAAAAAAATAAAAAAGCAACCTCATGAAGATATACCTAGATCATGTTCAATTGATTTTCAGTTATATTATGATCAAAACTATTCCCTAGTTGATTACTCTTATAAAAATTGATTCAATTCAAGAATTTCTATTGAACAATGTAACGATATATATGGGAACAAGCCTGTACCCAAGTGGTATAGGCTCCTTCTTGGCATCAAAAAGAAACAACATTGAATCTAGGTAGGGATGAAATTATGGTACTATTGCAGCACTGTAGTTGGACACTATAGCAACATGGACCATATCATTGGCAGACTGTAGCAGCGATGACACTATAGCGGCGGTGGTGCTGTAGCAGTCCAGGTTCTATAGTAGTACTCTTCACCGTGGGGCTCTTTGGGACAAAAAATGGAATTTCAAGCCTTATATTCAGGCCACTTAGCCATGGCCCTTTGGTCTATGTAATGGGTCTTTCTATACCCAGTTAAAACAAGGTCTTCGCATTAAATTATCATGAGGCTTTGGATCCAACATTTTAAAAAAATATGGGATGATGTTCCTGACACCAATATACTATGACAATGTTAGAGCGTACCATGCATCGAAATATAACCTTACCGATATGTTTTTATAAGTGGTTTATGAAAGCATCAATAATTTTTTTTAAATGACTTAGTGGATTTTTTTCCAAAAACTATTGTTAAATATTTTATTTTTTTAACATACATGACACTTCTCCCCCGACCCCTTTAACACTTCACCCCAACCCCCCAAAGCCCTACCCAACTCCCCAAAGCATCACAAATGATCCCAAACCTCATCGCTGATTTTCGACCCTTGCTACACATCACCGCCGGTCTGAACCTCACTGACCCCTCTAACTCTTCACCCCGACCCCTTCAATGTTTCATCCTCGACCCCCCCCCCCCGTCCAACTTCTCGAAGCCTTTCCCAACCCCCCTAAAGCCTTGCTGTTGATCCCAAACAACGATGCCCCTCACCATTGATCTGGACCCCACCCAATTACCCTTCAATGATAAAGTGTTAAGGGAAAGGGAGCTTCTATCTACCAATTAACGGTATAAAAATTTTATTTACCATGGGTGGTTAGGAATTACATCTTGATTTCAGTTTTGTTCTAGGGTGTTCTGATATGGTTTGATATAATTTACTATTATTATGAGAAATTGGGAATCCTTTGATGAGATATCCAAAAAATATATATTTATCTCATGATATATTTCAGGTTAAATGTATTACTTCCAAGATGTTTGAGTAGGGTTTGTATTCAAAAATGTAGTATATCCCTTTGTTTGTTGAGTTGGTTTTCATTCCCCCAAATCACATCAAGAATGATTATTAAAACTAACGTATTACATTAGTTAAACAATTATAATTTTATTACCCACCACTTTATTGGGATTATTATAAATGGGATATTTTAATTAAATTATATTTGAATGCATATTTTTTTTATCAACTGAAACTCGTTTAATTGTATTATTCAAATTTATATTTTTTAATCATGGATTTTAAGGAAAATTGTTTTAAATTTAAATGTTATTTAAATTAAAACAATTTATTCATATTATTTTTATTAGTCTTCATAATATTTTTTATTTGAAACATTATGAAATTTAAATGTCAAAATATTATTTTTACCTTTATGTATTCCTTAAAATGTTCTTGTTACCCATTTTTTAATTCGGTGTACCCATAAAAATATATTTTTCTACCTCTACATATTTAATTAAATGTTCTTTTTACACTTAAATAATTGTTTTTCATACAATTACATGAAATTTATAGTTTGTGTGTTTCCATTACATATAAATCTATATACCCTTATGCATGCTTTATATTCTTGGTTTTACCCTTATGTACACTATACATACATTTACATAAGTTTTTCTTACATTTATGAATGTTATTCTAACATTTATAATAGTGTTTCGTACTTTTAAGTATGTTTTTATTACCTTTAAGAAAGTGATAAGAAACCCTTAAATGACACAAAAAAAATGTTAGTTACCCTTTGGTAGTGAAATATATACCTTTAAATATTGTATGTAATTTATTTTTGTCCTTTTCACATGATTTAAAAAATTCATATTACCCTTATGTATTTTCTGAGTGACTTTATAATGGTTTTTTGTCACCTTTACAGGACAAGTTTAAGTGAAATACTTCAATTACACACCATTACTAGTTACCGATATGCAATTATTATAATTAATTCTTACCTGTAAATAGAATTATAATTTACCTACATATATCATGTGTAAAATTCATATTATCTTTATGAGGACTGCACATTTAAAAGGATACCATTACGCAGATTATAAAAATAATGAGGTACCCATATACAGCCAGTGAAAAAATTATTTTACCCTTACTTGGGCTATATAGGTATAAATTTTCCATATTATATTTAAGGAGTATCATCTAATTTCTGTTTAAATGGTATAAAGCCTCTATCAATAGAAAATGATACTAGGAATGAAATACATAGAGTATTTTTTATTTTGAGCGTGATAAATTAAACATTTGTTTGATTCTATTTTAATTTCTAATTGTTTGTTTTTAATTTTATGATGAAGAGTTAAGAAACACCCATTTGTAGAAGATTCAATGGATTTAAAAAAATGTTATCCATTTATGCTCTATCAACAAATAGAATCTATGAAAAGAAGTGGATAAATAATAAGAAAGATATTAAAAACATCATGTATTAATTATACTGATTTGTTGGGGAATTTTTATTTTCCCTATATTTCCTTGTTCTATATCAATTAAATAAGGGTTCATGTTTGGTACTCTACACAAATTTTTTCATCGACATATTATAATAGTCCATACTGTTTCATTATTTTGTAGATGTGTCTGTAATTATTATTTCATTGATGGTTATACATACATTTATAAGGTAGTATATGGTTATTCATACCTAATCAAAATGTAATAAGAAATTTTTTATCCATCTTGTAGAATAAAATAGGTTTTGTTTACACCTTAAAAAGACTGAGTGATAGGTTGGGGATTCACCTTAAAAAATCAATGGTTTTTAATGAACCTACTAAAAGAAAAGGTCATCTATCTCCTTTAGACTAGGATGATCCTAATCCTATAAAATAGATATTCTCTCTTTATTTTAATTAAATGTTAAATGAAATATCAAAATGTAATTTTATATTTTTAACTATTTATACATTTTATATTCAAAATTATTTAACCTTATAGAATTTTTGTTACATGATTGATACCTTCCAAAATATAATTATTTATAATTTTGGTACTTGAACTCATGGTGTCATGAAAATAAATTCTTGATCCCTTCTTGTGTATTTATATTCGAAAAACGTATTTAACATATTCATATTTTTTCAACTAGTATAGATTAATGTCTTTTCAAATTTAATAATAGTTTTGTGTTTTAATTTTTATTAATAATGTGTCACCACATTTTGATATATATGGATTAAATTTACATCACATTACCGATGAACATACCTTATTATACTGAGGTTTTGGAAGAGTTTAAATATTTTTCAATTTCCCATTGATCCACTGATGGGCGAATGAGATGTCCATGTCCTAAAATTAAATTTAGAAGATGTTTGGATAGAGATGAAGTTTATGAACACTTGATATTGAAGAAATTCCCTACTCAATATTTATGTTGGATTTGGCATGGAGAATCAAACATTACTGAAAGGTTGATCACAAATTTCAATCCACATAATGAGATCCCAACTTCATAAATAATTGAAAATGAGATGACAACCCTTATAAATGATTCATTTGTAATTCCATGTCACTAAAATCAATATCAAAACATATTAGAACAACTCAATGATGGTGCTACAAATAGAAACCCGATATGTGATGTTTTTGAGACTGTAGGACTACCAGATCAAGATTATGACATATTATTATATTCTCTTATTGATTATGTAGAAACTAATGTATGATAAATCTCCAATAAGAAGAAATATGAGTGTCCTTGTTTTTTTGATGATGGAAATCAATAGTTTTATAGTGGATGTTTGAAATTTTCAAAACATTATTTTCTTATGATGTTGTACCATATAAAATGCCTATATAGAATTACAAACAAGACGATGCCCTTGATATTTGAATTGTTGCATGATGAATTACCTAAATCAATGATCCCTAAGCCTTTTTATGATATTAAAAAGTTATTGACAAGCATGACCAAAATAATACCAAAACACTTGTCTTCCCCAATGGTTGTATAATTTATTGTGGGGAGGATTCAAGCAGATAGGATTGAAAAAAAAATGTTCTTATTCTTGAAGGTATTCTATGGGTGATATTGGGAGTCTAAATTAACATAATACTATAATGAATATAAGAATTAACACCCCTGAAAATGTTTTTCATTATGATTCTTTAAAGAAATGATTGGAAAGATTATTCATGTCATCCAAAACCCCCTAACACATGAATTGTCATTTTGTAGATAACAACAATGATTTGTTAATGCGACATCCAATAGATTAAACATCATGTAATACATTTGATTTATTATATCTAGATTTATCATATAATTCATGGAATGTTCAATTGGTATTTGATGTCAATGGATTCAACACAATTGAGACATTAATTCCCAGTTATAGAATTTGGCCGGTTGTTTTGATCACTTACAATATGACTCCATGGATGTGTATGAAACAAACAACTATTATCATTTAGATGATTATTCCTTGAAAAAAACCCTAGAAATGATATTTATGTATAAATGGATCTTTTAATTAAATAATTACAAGTCTTATGGAGCAACGATGTTGAGACATATGATACATCTTCTAGAAAAACGTTCAAAATGAAATATGCTCTAATATGGAACATTAGTGTCTTCCCTGGACATGGGAATTTTTATAGTTGGAACACATACACAGGTTTGGCTTGTCCTTTTTGTAAAATTGATTTTGATCTTGAACGAAATCCACATAGTATAAAATGGTTATTCTTGTGTCATTGAAGATTTCATGATATAACTCATAGATTTCGGCTAAAAACTTAACATTAAAATTATTAATTGATCATATACCACCAAATTTTTTTAACATGTTCTAAAATATTGGAAAAACATAGAAATATAGAAAAATAATTGGATAAGTAGTATCATTTTTATTATAATGTAAATCATGTTTTAAGTGCACCGTTAAGTGAAATCAGAATGCAAAAATGGAAGGAAAAAAGTATATTATTCAAACATGTATATTGGGAATTTAATTTGGTGTGGCATAATTTTTATGTGATACATATTGAGAAGAGTATTTTTGACAATTTTATCTTTACATTACATAATGATCATGGAAGGTTGAATGATAATCTCAACTCTCAGAAAGACTTATATGAAATGAACATAAAGCGAGATATCCAGCCAGATCAGAGTGGAATATATTCTCCTAAAATCTATTCAATGAAAAATATGGATAAAGATACATTCCTTTTATTTTTAAAACACGTGAAGGTATCTGAGGGGTATTCAAGTGACATCTCATAGTGTGTTGAATTAATGACTCATAGGTTACAAGAATTTAGAAGCTATTATTCTTTTATTTTGTTACAAGAATTACTTTCATTAGAATTGCATAAATTATTACCTAAAATGGTTACTATTATTGTACTCCAATTATGGACATTTTTCAGAAAACTATGTGAGAAAAATATATATACATTTCATCATGAAAACCATTAAGAGATATATTTATTGACAGATTATGATATTAAGATGATTGTTTCTCTTTCATTTTTTATTATCATTAGGCATTTAACTGTGCATTTGGTTGTTAAAAGTAAATTAGGACTAGTAAATTACTGATGGAAGTATCCAATTAAGAGTTACCTTACTAGTATGTTCTTCATTTCAATAAAAAATTGTCGTCACTTAATTAACTACATAATTATGCTTTTTTTATTTTAGTTCAATTATATCATGAAATTTTTAAATCATATGTGACAAATAAAGCTCAAACTGAAGTTTCTATTTCTGAAGGATATTTGGAAGAGGAGTGTCTTACCATTTGTTTTATATACGTTGAAAAGTTTGAGAGAAGATTCAATAATGTTGGACTTTTTGATGACACATTAAATCAATCTATAATACATGGGAAATAAAAAATAATTCTTGATATCAGTCTATCAATTGGGAGGAGTAAAAATTTTACACTATCAAAAATGGAATAATTTTAGGCACATAGATATGTGCTCTTAAATAGTTAAATTGAAAATCCATTTACTGATTACCTGAGGATACAAACAAAGAGTCAAGTTAGAGGAAAAACATGAAATGAGAAAGATATTATATAATCATTTAAATAAAGAGCTTCTAGAATAGTTTTCATGACGCGTAAGTTCATAAATATTAAAATAAATATAGATATTAGGTAGATACATATATTTTTTTAATCTAGTATTAATTTTTACTTTTATCAAATGATGAATATTGATACTTGAGGGAAAATTTCAGAAAATTTGATGATTATTTCTACAAGTCCTCTAAAACAATCTATAATATAACATGCTTAAAACATGAATGAATTTAGATTACATAAAATTGATCCGGAAGAGGGTTTGAAAACACATAATAGTAAAATATTTACATTTACTGAAGTGAGATACTATGGAATGTTGAGTGATATTATCTAATTAAACTTCCACGTACATTTTTAATTTTTTAATTCAAATCTAATTGCTTGGATATTATAAGGTGTGTTAAAAAATAGTCCTTGAAATTTACAATAGTGAAATTCTCTCGTTGGATGTGTGTTGGTGACCATGAACTACATGATCTATATATCTTATCAGTGCAAGAGAATATTGTTCATTATGAGGAATATATCATGGATAAAGGATGAATTTTAGTATCTCTCATAAAATAAGAATACTTTTATGATATGGGTGTTGAAGAATAATATTTGACCTATGACATTGAATACCATCAACAACAAGAATAAGACTTATTTTTCCATCATGATATTAAAAAAATTATTCTTTCAGGAGTGCATGAAGTAGATAAAGTAATGATGGAGTAGGAAACTAACATTATTAAAGGAGAAATGATTGTATGTGCCATTATCTATTGATTTATCGACCACATTAGTCATTTTAGTAGTCATTCATTATCATTGATGTATATATTTTATCTGTTAGTACTATAAATATGTTATCATATCTATTTTTTCAATATGAATTTTTCAGAATATATGTTCTGAACATAATTTAATTTTATTAAATAACAGTAATGCTAATGATGAAGTGTTTCACTCATGCCAGTCGACTCTTAATCAACATTCCATCGACCATAGTGACAGATGATGATCCATCGGTCTCCCTCCCTACAATATATGAGACACCATATGCTTACCCCGACATCATCTCTCACACCCTCCATCAGCATCCCATCATTATCTCAGACATTTCCTTCCTGTTTAACAACCTCAGTAGTGAGGGAGTAGGGCGTCACTTTTAGATCATCATGGAGATTATGGAGGGTGACTGTGAGAGGTACACATTTTATGTTGAATAAATTTATTACACTTATTTGTACTAATAACTTTTTTTTCATTAAATATGTAAAAAATAATTCTATGGAGAAAATTATAAAATGTAGAGATGTATAGAATCTGACAGGACATAAGATAGTTTCCCCATTTGATTTCTTTGGGGTCCCTAAGGATGACAAAGAGGGATTACACAGCCAGATTCTATTCTAGCTGGCAGTGAATCTTATGTCCCTTCTCATTACGTATGATTATTTCATTCATATGCCTTCATCATGAAATTACAAGTTTTTTATTCACAAAAAAGTAATTTTTATACATTATGGGGTAATTGAATGTCATTTTATTAAATTATAATATTTTAAAAATAAATCTGGGTGTAAAAATGTTTTTCCTCTTGAATGTTGTGGATATCCTAGCACAAAAGTGGACATTGAAAATTTTGGGAAAGAAATAGAAAGATATTAATTGGATATTATTGATAGAATTTAACGATACTTTGTTGAGTATCCAATAAATTTACGATAAGGCACCCAATGAGGTACATAGAGATCAATGGAAAGCTTTTATTGATAAGAATCATGATTAGAAGCACATGGTATTTAAATATACATTATTATATTAATATTATTTTACATTTATACATGTATATAAAAAAGATATGAGATTGTATACATTACTGATAAATTACATTTTATTTATTTTACGATCTTCTAAGGAATAATTCAATGAGTCAGGCTATGAAAATCCTCCTTCACACTATGGGTAGAATATTTTTTCTAGATACCAATAAAATAGGGTAATATTTTCATTAGTTTGAACATTTATCCGAAATAGAAGTGTGGTTGAATGTTCATAGAAAATTTTGATATGATTTTTTTAAAGAGACATCCATCAAAATTTGGAAATGAATTCATTTTTCATTATAAGAACTTATTATTAGCTTTAGCTGTGTTAATATATATTATATCTAATATTAAATATTATTGATTTATAGGTAAAAAATAAATAACTATGGTGTTTCAATCCCACATTATCCTAATCAATCTCCTAGGATGACTCAATTGGTTAAGTCATTAGGAAGGAGCAGTATGGTCAAGTGCATTGGAAGGGTGTGGGACCATTTTATCTATGGTATTTGGTAGGAAAATGTGCATTTAAAGTGTATCAACTCTTGTTTGTAGTGACTCTCGACGCAAAAATTCTAAGATAAAGATTGATTCTAGGAAAAAAAATTGAGGAATAGGGGTATGAGATGTCAATATCTAAGAAAGAGTTTCTTCATTTATTTTTGAAGATGGATGGATCTAACTATAGGGATTTTTTTGTGATGACTGGAATTGGGAAGGTAAATCGCACAACATAGAAATTAATTTAGTTCACAAATTTTATTGACTTTATGTTTATAAATAAATATTAAACATTATTTAATTTTGAATATAATTGTCTTATAGGTGCCTGTAGCATGAAGTAGAGAAGGAGAAGAAGAGGGTGATGATCAGATTTCATCACTGGGTAAGGATTAGGGATGAGGGTTTGTTCATGTATCTATACATCAAATATGGGTATTTTTTTATTTTATCTTATATTTTTTATGGGATCAGGACAAAAGGTGTCCTATGTACATGTTGTATAACCAGTTCTATGTATTTTTTGTTTCAACTAGCCATGGGGATTGAAATTTCTTTATAATCATAAATTATGTTTAGTTTCGTGACTCTATTATATATATATGGTG
Organism: Viscum album; assembly: GCA_963277665.1. Taxonomy (NCBI): domain Eukaryota; kingdom Viridiplantae; phylum Streptophyta; class Magnoliopsida; order Santalales; family Viscaceae; genus Viscum; species Viscum album. The sequence continues at coordinate 169,603,975 of OY728151.1, forward strand.
ATCATTATATTATATTTTACTATTTACCACTTGTTTTTCAGTGTTTTTTACTAAGTATGGTTGTACTCACTCTTCTATGGGATTTGTATATTTGATTTTTTTATATTAAAACAACCGGTAGATGGTGTACATAGAGGGCCTTGTATCTATGGATGATTGAAGTATGTGGACAACCCTGCATTGTTTTGTGGTTAGACTAAGTGATCTTGATTTGGGAACTCTTATTATTTATGGTTTTAGTTTTTTCTATATTTGGACCTGTTTTCCTTCTTGGTTCGACATGTAATTTACTCTTTTTATTTCCTTGATATTTATCTATCTCATTTTGATATATTTTCTAGAGGTAAATAAATTTAATTTTTTATATCAAGAGGTTTTATTTTATAATACCTATGCACTATTTAATGGATTTTAGTGTGTGTGTGGGTGTTCACGTACAAAAGGAATAAACCCTCCCACTTCATTGATTTTTTTACTCTATACTTGTCATTATCCATTAAAATATTGTAGGTGAACTTGTGGTGTCACTCTCAATATACTGGTGTGCAAATTAGGGTCTCTATAAGTCAATTAAAGACATAAAACCCCATGGTTTTCTCCACGGTCATATTTTATATCTTAATCCAACCATTGTATAAAAGTCTATACCCTTTTACAAATTTCATATCATGACATAATACAAATAACCAAGAAGCATTCTATGTTATCTCTCACCAAACTATGGTCCTATATCATTTATGAATACAATGATATCTCAAGCCTAAAACTTATAAGATAACCCATATCTTTCAGACCCTATGTCCAATTATTATCCTCTCATTGTTATAGCTCAATCGTGATGTGTTGGGTGAACTCCCTTTGGGGTAATTTTTGTGCTCTTTTAGTGTTTTTTACCTATATTTAGAAATCTATCATGTAGGCCATGGTTAGGGAATATGCATGTTATCAAGTTCTCATACAATGTCGATTCTTTTTAGACTATGCAAATAGAAGAATCTATGTAGTTTTTTATATTCTCGTTAAGGGGTGGTATCCTTGTTAGAAGTCCAATGATTTCATACATTATTTACATTTTTTTATAGATCAATGTTAGTTTTAATCCTTTCTTATGGACTTCTAGATCACTTATGGATATTTAGAGTGATTTCCATTTTGTCTAAGCACTGGTTATTTGTTTTGAATTATCAATGAATTATTTGTAGAAAATGGTATTCATGATGGATAATTTCATATTGAGAATTATTTATATATTATTAAATTAAAATATTATTTTTGTAATTTTTATTGATTTTGTTTTAAAATGTGAAGCCTTATTTTATGAATGTATTTTGATGCTTTATAGCTTCTTTTAAATGATATCAATTTATGGTTTCCTTGGAAATTTATTGAGTAATTGTTTAAATAATCAATATACATTAAATGAGAAATTTATTGAGAAATGAATTGATTATTTCAATGTATTGAGAAATGTATTAACTCCTTATATTTATTGTGAAATGTATTATTGATTATTTCAATGTATTGATTCTATCAATATATTTATGTATTATTGACTCGTAGTAAGTTCATTTTTTATTATCAAAGACACTTTTTGGGAAAAAGTGAGAAACCCTAAGTTCATCTAGGATAAGAAATAATGTAATAAACATAGGTGTTAAAATTAAACATGAACGTATTAAAATTTATATTCTGTTGTTAATTTTCTAGTTCTTTAATTTATTTTAGAAATGTCTTATTACTCTTGTTGTGTTTATTTGCTTGGACAATGTATTGATTAATTATCCATTGATGAGAATAAATATATGTTGATTCTCTAGTTTTAAATTGGGGGTTTCCCAGTATGTTGATGACTTATTTGATGATCTGGTAAATTTTTTTAAGTTACTGTTGTGTTCATTTGGATACAAGTTCTACGGCTGTAGAACCTACAACATGTTTGTTTTTTGTAATTCACTATTTTAGTGGCGGTTTAAATCACTCCTGGATATAATTTTCCAGAGGTTTAAACCACCGCTATATTATGTAAATTTCTTCGGGTGCCAATTAAAACAACCCCTAAATATAAAAAAAATTACATAGAGGTTTTTTTATCATTTTTACCAGTTGGTTTTCAGTAAAATGTTCAAAATTTTGTGGCGGTTTTTAACCGTCTCTAGATTGAATTTATTTTTTAAGAAAAACCATCAGTAAAACTAAAAAACCTCCATTAAATATTCATTTTATGACACATTCTAGAGAATTATTCTAAATGGAAGGAACAAATGTTTATTGAATGTTGATAATAATTTTAGCAGTGGGTTTTTGAAACTATCCTAGAAACATCTAGGAGCATTTTAAAGCTTCGTTAGTTTAAAAAAACATCCGCTCATTGGGAATTTTTTTTCATAGTAGTAGATTTTGACCTTATCATATCCTTGAGATAATTAATACGGTTAAAATAATTAATTACTATATAAATCCAAAAAAAAGAGTAACAAATTCTATATAGATAATCATCAATGAGAACTTGAGTTACAGGTAGGAGATAAATTAGTCCTTTAGATAAATTTGAGGAAAAATTTTTGTGAGGTTTGAGAAGAATGGAAATGTTAGTCCTAGAAGTAATAATACCATTGATATCCTTGATTTCATTAATTTTTTTTCCAATAGACTAGTAATCATACATACCTATCTCAAGTAGAAGATGTTTCCCATATATCCCTCTTGATGAAGTAAATAACAGACACCTAACATGTTCGAGATATATATGTCAAACCATTTGAGAATGATGATTCATATTATGATCAACCAATATAGATCTTATATATAAAAAAGGTTCTATGGAACAAGAAAACTCACATGGTCAATGTGTTATAGTAGAACCCCATGTATATGGATGTGTAATGGGAACTAGATGAGGATACAAAACAAATGTACCCTCATCTATTATAGTGTTTAATATAAAATCTTATGGGATAAATTTATGAATGGGGAGGTAATGTAATGACCAAAACATTTATAAATTAAATTTTATATTTAATGGTGTGATTGATATATTAAGACATAGAATTATATAAAACCCATAAAATAATTTTATTATATTTTAAGATTATTAGGTATTTCAAATTTAAAATACCATTAGGCATAACGACTATTGATAATAAGGACGTTTTATATTTACCAAAACAATTACTATATTAATTATTAAGATAAAGAACTCTTGACACAAAAAATGGAAGTGATGAGCCAACGAGCCTATACCCTAGTGGTTCAGGCTCCTGCTTGGCATTCAAAAGACACAGGATCAAATCCGGGTAGGGGAGAATTCCGGAGTACTATAGCAGTCTGTTGTAGCAGCATTGTACCAGTACTATAGCAGCGGCGACTGCAGCAGCGGTTGCACTGTAGCGGCGGAGGGACTGTAGCAGTGTTCTGTAGAGGAAATGGTATTTTAGTAGTTAATGCAGCTGCGCGGTTACTGTAGCAGTACTATTCACCAAGGGGTCCTTTGGGCCAAAAAAATGGGCTTTTTAGCCCTGTATGTAGGCCAATGGCCTTGGGACTTCAGGAAATGTAATGGGTCACCCTCTACCCAGTCTATAGAGGTCTTTTCCTTATTTATAAAATTGAGGCTTCAGTCCCAACCTTTAAAAAATGGATGTGATGGCCAAGAACAATAATATTATACCTAGGGAAGACCATTTATTGAAGCATATAAGGGAGATAGAATCATATTTATTTTCCCTTGACTAAGACCAATTATATATTTTACAATTGAATCATGAGTGAAACAATTTATTAGAGAAATTCAAGCTCATCGAGGTCACCACAAAAGCATGTTCCCTAAACTACCCCACGAAAATATCATGATCTAACAACTTAATAGTATGGAATTCAATTATGTATTTATGTACATTGAATCATGACTATAATATTATAAATTTTAATAGTTTATTTTTAATAATATAATGATTATATTTATACTCTTTTATTAATACTTTTTAAATTATTATATTACGAATGTTATAAAAATTAGATATTCATACGATGAAACAGAAATTGAATTTTTGAGAAATATATAGTTTTAATCATTTCACACGATTTTAATGAATTCGTGCATCTTTAAAAAAAATTATACTTTAATAAACTATTATTATAAAATAATATCTAGTAAATATAAATGCTAAAATAATTTTTTGAAGTCAAAAATAATTTTAGTAATGGTCAAAAAATTGTTATTATCAAAAAACAAGATTTTATTAATAAATATATTTTTTTTAAACAAATGTGAAATTACACATTAATAACTAAATTGTTAGATGAAATTAATACAATTTTTTAAATTAAAACTTTTTCATTTGAAAACATTGATTTTTTCTTAATTTTCAGAGGCAGTTTAATTTTTAGGTCTGCATTAATTAAAATATAAAAATAGTGAGTTTCATGAAATCATGATAACCTAGAAGTGATTTAATATATGAAATAAATGGTATCCATGAAGAAATATATATTTACCCTTTAAGATAATGTGCTCTACTGTTAATTTATTAATTTTATAAACCATTAATGAATCATCCAAACTAGTATTTCGTTCTAGAATTTTAAAATCAATTTTTAATAATCATTACATACATCCCCATCACAAAGGTTATTATTTTAATTATATTCGATAAGAAAATTAGAATAATTAACACCACTATAATTTGGAAGATACTGTGGTCACATTCCATTATATGGTTTTTGGATTGATTAATTTATCATATAGACTCCAAAAACGATGTTTAGAAGTTAATAATTTATTTATATCACTTTTTATATAAAAAACCTCAAAACGACACAATTATATTTACAAAAACCTCTTGAAACATAAAATCACTATACATTTGCTTCTCAAGGTCTCTCCCAATGTGCCCCCATTCCCTCCAGAAACCACTTTGAATCTTTTAGAAGCACCCTCTTAAGATAAAGTATCATCTCATCCTCTTTATTTAAGCACGTAAATTATAATATTTCACTAATTTTACACTTTCTCATGTTGGTATATATTTCCATAAATCCATATTATTGATCTTGTAATGTAAATTTTATTTTATGTCCCTTTCACATTAATTAATTGATCTTATTAATATTTATGTACACCACTTATGCTACCAAAATTGTCATGTAATTTTTCATTCCAACCAAATATATTTTAAATACTCCTCCCCATTTTAACATGATGCTGTTCACCAAGATGTACCTATACATTATTAATTGGGAAATCTATTTTATTTATCATAAACTCAATAATTGTGGGATTAAATTTGATTAAATTTGATCCTATTTTGAATGATCTATATAGAACACCCAAGTATGTGCCTCATATGAATGAGATGGGTCAGACTAAATTTATATTTTCTTTTAATGCATTGGATATTGTTTTATTGTAATGAGATCCCATGTATAGTGCATTCAATGTTATCATAAACACATTAAGTTTAGTTATCTTATATGTTACCCATGACAAATGTTTTTCATGTCATGAACTATGTTATTTCCATTTTGTTATTTTTTCATTTATTTTTTCATGTAATTTCATAGCTCATTATACAAGATTACTTTATTCAACCCCCCTTGTGTTACCTTAATAGGCCTCTTTGAACACATGTAATTATTTGGGTTATAGTATGAAATTTTTATTCCCTTACAGGGATTTATAGCTCACAATTTTCTTATATTAATCCCCATGTTATCCAAGGTATATAATGATGAAATATTAGGAACATGATAAGAAATTTATCAATAATTTCATTGTATTTATATTTATTATTTCTCTAATTTGTATCTTATTTCGAATATAGTCTATAGTATAAGATATTATAGGACTATATGATGTGTAAATTTATAAAATAAATACAATAACAATGTGTATTAAAGATATGAGATTTAATGTAATAGTCTTTTAGAAGCCTAAACAGTAATTTACTATTGTCAAATAAATGGGGAAAAATATTCCTATATTTTAATGGACTAAAATATGTGTATTTTACCATAAAAATTTTATTAACACTCCAAATATCAAAATCTCTTTAGAATATTTAATATTGAATATATAAGATTAATTATATCTGGTGAGAATATACATTATTACCACAAAACTCTGTACTAGATTGGAATTATTGGTTCACAATTCTTTTTTAAGATATATGTTTTACCTAGAGAGTGTATAATAAATATTCATGATCCTGGAATGGATCGTCCACATTTATGGTGTTTTCCTTTTCAATTAATTGGGGTTCCAAATTACTATGGACTATAATCCTCTACACATTCACACACAAATGAAATCTATTGTACAAATCATTAACTCTGTGATGGTTCTGATAGATGGAGTGAGTGGAAACTATTGTATCCCCTCAAAAAGAGATCTGAGGTGCATATTAAGATGTATTGTTCAAGAACCAAGATTCTAAAAATTATGATTGTGAAGATCTGATGATCCACTATTTAGTAAGACTCATTCCTTAAATTTAATTTTTTTATTAATAAAATTTCCCCCATGTGCATTGTATTATTTAATTACTTATATTCATATTTTATAAATAATTGGTTTTAATGTGTGGTGTATTGTTTGGAGTTGTTTTTTTATAATTAATGATATCTATATACATACAGACTCAATGGTGTATAGTCTAAATAACACTCACTATGTGGTGGTTTTGTCCATGAAAAGATAGGGATGAAGTCGATGTGACTTATATGATACATTTAAACATCAAGTTTGGAGGCAGGGAACACAAATCTGTGTTTAGAAATGTGTATATTTAGGCACATGTGTTGGGAATATAACATGTATAAGTAAATTTGGTATTGGGAAACATAACATTGGTTGGGATATGGTATAGGGCCAAGCTCTCATGTTACCCAACCCTCATATATTTTCAATGCACCTCATGTAATTTTGAATTACATTTCATATTAGACCTAGGTACATTCCAATGGAGGGGTTGTTGATGTGAATGAAATGAAACCCCTATATGTAATATGTACTCTAATTTCCTTCCCAATTTCCCCTTTCCTCATACTATAGTTAGTTTTTTATATAAGAGGGGTCTATTTTCAGGGTCGTATACATTAATAAAAAGATTATAAGTACCACATCATTGTCATAGGACATGGGTGAGGTGATTCATGATTGGTTGTGGATCATAATTCCATGGTAGTGATGATAATGTTCAGGTATCAAGTAATGGAGTGAATGAATGTTATAGTCTGTCATATTCATAAAATGGGTGCTAGACCTGTAACTCTCACAAAATATTGAAAATAATTATTCTATTAGATTTTTCTATGGATATGGTTATGTTAGAGGTTTTTTGGATTATGTCATTGGTGTTCAAGGAGGCTTGAGAAGGTCCATATTCATAGTGTATTACATTGATGGGTACATGACTGATGTGGACCTCATGTATGAGTCAATATAAACCCTTCACCCCAAAGTTAGTTTTTTGACCTTGTAGATTGGTTATGGATTATGAATGTATTAGACACTCTCTACATAGTTATGATGGGCTTTGTGGATAGTCTCCATCTAATGTATATATAGACTATCTCTTTGATGTTTTATATTGAGTTTTGTCCAAGGGAGTTAGATTTGTGTTTTAGGAATGTTCTTTATGGTCCCATACCATAGGACCATCAATATAAAGTATTGAGTAGGTGTACGTTTTTGGAAATTTATTTTGGAATCATTCATAGATCATGTGTTCTAGGTTATTGAGTGAATGATATATTTTAGTTTATGGGGTTAGTATCAACCTTATTGGAAGGACATGTGTCTTTCATGATAGGTTATTTCTTTATCGAATTCCCCTCTCATTTGGTTCATGTTATGAGATTATCGATTATGTTGTTACTTTTATTAGATAATATATTCCCTCCATGTTATGTGGGATCAATATTGTGTTTTTAGAGTTAGATCAAGGTTGGTACTGGTTGTCCGAAAAAAATAGATAAATGTATGGGGTCGATACCCCTCAATTAGGATGACCATACTTTTGATGTGTGGTTCACCCATGATGCTTCATGATTTAATGGATTTGTGTTGATGTTGGTTTTTTTCATCGTATGGATGATTCGTGTAGAGTATTATAGAGCATGAGATACTTCATTTCCTTCCCACTTAGTCCTCCCTCTAGATATTACCATGTTTCCATAGTGCTATCCTTCTAGTTAATTTCTATTTTATCCCTTGTGTGTGATTTTTTGAAGTTGGTTTCATGTCATCGGTGTTTTTGGATTCATATGATCTTCTTCATTTAGATTTTATATATGTATATGGAATTCATTTCAATGAAACCTATGAATAGAGAGTTTTATGTTGTGAGGTCTGGTGAGAACAGGTGTTATGTGGGGCATGATTATGAGAATGATATAGGGAATGAGTGATAGCCACATTTATTTTGAGATATAGGTAGTTATATTATAGTCTGTTTAGTCCTTCATTTTTGTGTCATCATTTTCTAAGTGATCCTACAAGATCCCAAGGGAGTGTAGATGGTGTGTGTATGTGATTTTATTCCCCATAAGTTATACCAATGTATATATCTTGTTGAATTGTTTTTGTTTAGTTTGGAGTTTTTAAAAAAATAAGTGTGGGACTTGTATAGGGTGTCTCTAGGTTGTCGTTGAGTGAGTAGTTGGCCTTGGCCATGGTCTCCCAACCAGATATATTTTCTTGGTTTTTGGATGTAATGTGATGTGTTAATCAAATAATTAGGTTCCATTAGTATTTATTCAGTGTGTATAACTTCATATCTATTTTGTTTGGTGATCTGAATCTGTGTTACCCTATTATTTTTATGGAATCATTCATTGTATATTTATACACACACAATTATAGGCCTCAAGAAAGATAATTTGTTTATTAAATTGGAAAAGAGATTTGGATGAAAATCAAACCTTATACTGTGGTACTAATGTTTAGTTCATATGATGAGTCTCGAGAGATGGTAGTGATAATGTTGAAATATGGAACAATGAGGTTTATTTATTCAATCAATCGCTAGAGTTCTACACATCCATGTTTACAATAGAGATAGACTAATATATCACATGTGATTTTTAATGTCTTACTTGTTTGATTAGTTTTCAAACAATAACATGTCTAGGATACGACCTCTCATCCATTTATTTCTTCATAGTGTATGTATTATTCTCCTAGAATTTTGGAGGTGGGTTTGGATAGTCACACAAGGTATACCCCCAGACCAGGTGGGGTACTGATAAAAAATTTCATGATATGATTCATCGTTTCAGAAAATTCTTTTGGTCATTATGTTTTTGTAGATCATTTAGGATAGGTTCAATAGGATAATCCCATCTTTAGTAGATGATTTATCTGACTGATGAAGATGAGAAGTGGTAGAATATGTTTCATTCCATAAATCATAAATGATAGACATTGTAGGTGGGGAATATTTTGGATCTTGAGACAGAGCACTAGAATGGTGATCTTGAGATTTCCCAGAAAACTATTTAATCTTAAAGAGTACTAGATTTCATTTTAAATCTATAAGATATGAGGTGTGGCACATCCATAATTGACAATGTAACATGTGCAGTGGGAGTTGGTGTCTATTTACAAATATTCTTTCTATATAAAGAATCCTAAATTATTTTAATGATAAATGATATCAGTATTTTAATAGAATTGGTTTTCCACATTTTGAAAGGAAACATGAGCATATGAGATCATGTGATCATGTTCAATGGACTCTTGTGTTTATCTCTTAACCTATTATGAGATGTGGATCCCCAATAATGAAATATTATGAGGGAGTGGTTCCCAATTATCTGATATGTAGTAAACCCATTTATCCTTCCTATATATTTTGATATTTAGATGAAGGAACATATGATTTTGAAGACACACTCATGGGATGAGTAATTCATGAGGGAGGTCCCTAGATCTATTTTTATGACATAGTTTTATATAGGGAATCTTGAGAATACTAGAAATTGCACCTTAGACTAATATAAAGATAACATCAGTAGATTAGTTCATGCTATTCAGGGTAGAGTAGTTTATGAGAACTTATTTGGGGACACTCATATATATGATACACATGTAGTGATCATGGTCACTATCAGTATTAGTACTCAACCACTGGTATAGGATAGTAGTGTTTGAGAGAAAATTCCCCTATTTCATCAATATTACCATTAGTTTCCTCTAAAGTTGTATCAGTAGCTAGGATGTCCATAATTATATCATATTCATTAATTATAGTATTATTTCAATCTAAGAGAATATAGAAGAGGTATATTCCAAAAATTTGACAACAATTATCTCACGGAGAAAAAATGGAGTGTTCTAATGGAGGGAATCAACATAAAGGTAGATTAACTAACTGAGGGAAGGTTCATGTCAAAGGAACATTAGTTTTAGAAGGGCTGCAGGTTGTTTGATGTATGATCATTTCATTTTCTCTCATATTTTTTGTATTGTTATTTTGATTATAAGGAATAAAAATCCATTATTCCACCTTCTCTACAATGCTCATTAGGAATATAGTGGAGAGATATCTCATTCCCCAATACATATCCATGGTATAGGGAGGTTAAGATTACATACTTTCTGTGTGATAGATATATACACTAATTATGGGGATGCATTAGTTAATATGGGATATATTTTTGTTAAATATAAAAGAATAAAATTTATTACATGGCATGCCTTGGAAATAATCCATTAATAGAATTCCTGATTTCTTCAAGGGAAATGTTGTATTACATGATATAGGGGGGTCATAGTGTATTTTTTTTGGAATGAATATATATTAAATGGGTTGTGGGAATGTGGTGGCCCTTTTATATCAGTTGGTGGATGTAACAGCCTGAGATTTTATGAAAAAATATTCTTTTTAATTTCATTAATGTCTTGTGTTGTACGTTACACCAAAAGGAGCTTGCACAACACGAATCCTTGACTTGCCTTTCATTACAAGCAATCATGACCTTCCTCGATAGCGTGTGTAGTACGCAATAACGAGTTTTACTATACAACAATATGCTATTAAAATATTATTAAAACTAGCCGTTATGAATAGTACTGACAACTTTTTGAAATTTTATAAATTTTATTTTTCAAAATGGACTTCATTTTTGGATTAGTAATATTGAAATTAGCCTAGGGTGATATTTTGGTATTTTTCTGAAATCTTTCATTTTTTGATGAATAGTGAAACCACTAAGTGGTAGTTAAAAAACTGAATATTTCATAAAACATAATTTTACCACTTCTGTGAGTGGAATTTCAAAAATCCGAGAGACACGGTTAATATCAAGGACTAAAATGTGGTTCAATGAGATTAAAATAATTTTTGGTGAATAGTAACTTTTTACTTTTTTTTACCACGGTTAAAAGTAAATTGGGTAATTAAGTATAGAAATGATATTATTATTACCCTAACACACGTCCTAATTCTATTGGACAAGTGTAATTCGACCAAAAACAACCATAAGAATAAAATATGACCATTTAGTCCCACTATGATTAGATTATGACATTTATTATAAATTTATTTAAATAATGGTTAAAATAGTTAAAATCAAAGTTTAATAACAAAATCATTTTTAATATAAAGTCATACATAAGATAAATTCGACTATAAATATTCATTAGAAAGCTCAAAATATATCCTACATAATAATATTTTATTTGTAATTTTTAGACTTTTAATAATTTAATTCATTTATGACACAATGATGATGCAGTAATTACCATAATTATGAAAAATTAGAATAATTGATATTATAAATACATAAATAAGTATAATTTGAGAATTTTTATGAATTAAAATAATTTTATAGGTTAATATGACATGGTAGGATTTCTTTAATTAACATTGGTCGAAGTAATCATTCTGTTATGAGTTTCAAAAAAATCAACTATTTAATTGTGTCAAAATTGACATAAAATAGTTTTTAAAACAAATATTATATTATTAATCGTTATTTTATTCCTAAAAATCTAAGCGTTGACCAAATGACTTAGATAAGGTTATATATATTAATAAAACACATCTTGGGGGTCGCTTGGATGTATATGGTATGTTTATTAACTATATAATATAAAAATACAAAGTGACATGGTAAATGTCAATCTAATTAACTAAGAGTTAAAACTAAAAGATAAGGTTAATATAATGACCTAAAATTGTCTAAATTATATTGGATGAGAGGATTTCGACCCATCTCCACCTTATCTTTGAAATAACTCAATTTGGAGCTATTTAAAACCGAAATTTACTTTATAATAAAATAATATTTTTAGATATTCCAAAGGTGCCCCTCTCATCCCTTATAAAAGGGAACCTCCTCCCTCTCTTCCTCACACCACATTGAGCCTTCAAGCTCGGACATCCCCTGCCACATTCTCCTCTCCACTTCCCTATATACATCCTAGAGGTCATGCTCTTCTTCAAAGACCAATTTTAGTGTCCTAAAAGAAGGTCTCAAAGAAGCACTTCAAAGAAGAGGTAATGTCCGTTACCGATTCTTTCATCTTTATTTCTTCTTCCACTTATTCTTATTTAGTTGTTTCATTATGAAGTAATAACATCAGTATCACTCATATATTGATATGTTATTATAAGTATGAAACAACCCTATTTCACCATCTATCCATCCTACGTAAAAAGAAATCACCGCGCTTGCATACGTACGGAATACCGTCTCCACGCCGTGGTGTAATCTATTTTCCACCACCACCTTACTTGGATGGGTATAATGTTGTAAATAATGACAATATATGACTATTATAAAGTGATATTGATTCTGAAATAGTATACATACACTCCAATATAATTCCACGATCATAGGAACGATATCATCACTCGTGCGTACGTACGGAATACCGTCTCCACGATGTGATGCGACTCGTTCTACATGATCTTTATTTCATAATGATTATATAAATGAATTGAATGAATTAATATGATATATATTACAGTAATACCATTCTAGAAATGAGGTATATATAAACTAAAGAGAAGAATACGAATTTATTCGACAAAACATGCATAAGAACAAAAAGTAATAAACATCTGAATAACAAGTAGTAATGAAATATTACTAATAATAATCTAAGAATATGACCATATATGATATCATAAAAATAATTATGATTCTCTAATAAGTAAATAACATTATTTAAATAATTATACAGGAGGTTCGAACACGTAGAAAGCATATCATACCAAAGGTAAGGGAAATATCACAATCTCATTTTTATCCGAGATTGTTTATACATTGAAATTTACTGGGGTGTATTTTATCATCCACATCCATGTTTCCTCAATATGTAATATTATTTAAATCCACCTACAATTTTTTAAATCCAATTTTACCCTTCAGGGAGTTTTTAGTAAAGGATATGAAAGGAATCTTTTGTCATTTTTCGTACGAGGTACTTTTTGACTTTTCCGACAAAAGTATGAGAAGAATGTTTTTTTAACTTATACGGTATGAATGGATTTTTAAAACATTATTTCCAAGAAGCTTAATTTACAAGTTTTCATGTTTATTTTTAATCAACTTCTTTTAGTTTAAAATTGTATGACATGTTAATAAAGGAAAATGTTTTCGAAGTAGAAAGGATATTTTCCTCAAGAATGGAGTTCAAGTGTTTTATCAAAATTATTTTCCATCTAATATAATAAATTGTTCTGTTTCTATCCCTATTATTACATTGATTTGATTATGTTTTGATGGAATTATATTTTTATGAATTCCATTATCTTATATGAATTGTTTTATGATGTCACAATGTTTAATATTCCCATTATTATATATGGGTTATACTATGATGTATGATTTATGATTTTGTGGCACACGTAAGAATGGTATCATTTTGAGATGGGTGGGACCTATATCACCATTCAATGCATTGGGTAAAGATTTTATATCTCATGAGATAGACATGGCTGGAACGGTAGGTTATATCGGTTCAGTGAAACAGGACTGAAACGAGGGTGACTCGGTTCAGAAATGGACTTTGTCCACATAGATAGTCTTGGAAATGAGTATTGACTAATAAGATATGATTCTCTATGATTATGTGTGTATGCCACAAATTTTCATGATTTAAGTTATGATTATTGGGATTACATTTCAGTACTATGATTTACCCCATGTTATGAATTTATGATCTCTTTTGCAGGTTAAGATTTACAAACGTTATTTTCTTATTAATATGATGTGATTGATATTTCTTTTGTTTACCCTTACTGAGCATTTGATCTCACCCTTTTATGTTTTCTTTTCCCCAGGATATAAAGAAAGGTTTTAGGTAAGAAAAAAAATGGGAAAATCTTTATGCGAGATGTTGAAGATCTTTCACCATGATTAGAAGATTATGATCCGAGTTTCCAAAGACGCTAAACTATTACGGTCCTTGTGTGTGTGTTTTTGTTATGTAATAAGTATTCCACAAATGTAATGTAATGTATATGTATGTTAAGCTTCGGTTCCCTACAGTTGGTATCAGAGGAAAGGTTTAGTCAAACTTTCGAAACTAGGATTCGAAAATGTTAGTGATATCCCTAGAGATATTTCTAAGGTATGTCTAGGGATGTCCCTAAGGATTAGTATATGTATAGGATACAGTACTAGAACTACGATAACGATCATAGAATTTAACCTAAGATGTTAGATATTGAGGATACTCCCCCTTTATTATGTTGTTTTTTCCTAGCATGATTTTTGCCTCTCACACTATTCTTTTTGGGTTTTATACAATTGCTGGAACCTGAAGGAACCGTGTTGATCAATGTAATGGACAATGAAATGATTGTCCTCCTGAACAAACAAATGTTATGGGAGATGGAGTGAAAAATCTTATTGCTATACTTACACAAGCTACGAATCATTCTGGACTTCCAAATGAGCAGAGAAGGGAACAACATTCTATTGAGTCCTTCATGAGGCAACACCCACCTTCTTTTAGTGGGTCTTCTGATCCACTTGTTGTTGAACAATGGATAAGTACTACTGAAAAGATATTTTCAGTTCATCAATGTTCTAAACATGGTAATGTCTTCTTAATAGTATATCGTTTGGAAGATGAAGCTGATCAATGGTAGATTCTTATCAAGAATACGAGGCAATGAGATGAAATTGAGTCTATGGAATGGGACGAGTTCAGGAACTTATTTTTCAATAAGTACTTCCCTCATATTCTTCGAACAAAGTTGGAGAAGTATTTTCTTGAACTAAAGCAAAAGGATGATGAATTTTTTGGTATATATGAAGCAAATTTCACAAGGCTTGCAAGGTATGCATATGGATTTATCATCCAACCTGAAAGTAATGTTGATCGATTATTCAATGGCTTAAAACCAAATCTTCTAAGGGAATTAGCTATAAGAAACTTCAGTAGCTATGAAGAAATTGTTCGTTATGCTATCATGGTAGAAATGGAAGTTGGTGTTACTTATCCATCTCATAGTTTTGACAAGAAACGAAAGGTGGAGTTCAAGGAGAAATATCATAATAATGGTGAAAAGAAGATTAATGTTTCCTTATGCTCAATGTGTGGAAAGAAGCATGGTGGAGATTGTCTTAAAGGGACAAGTAAATGTTTCAAATGTGGAAAGGAAGGTCATCGGGCTTTTGAATGCCGCAATTATGGGAAGAATATGTCTAATATTACAAACAAAGGAAGGGATACACAGAATGAACCTACTATACTTCAATGCTTCAAGTGCATGGAAATGGGGCATTATGCTAATAAATGCCCTAATCCAAGGGTTAGTGATGATCGACATGAGCAACCACTTAAGGCAAAGGACAAAGGGATGTCACATGTGATCAACATTGGTGATGTTGAATATGCCAACGATGTGGTGGAATGATTAAGTGTTTATGTAATGGGATTTCAAAATAATGTTGAGTATTGGAATATTTATGTATTGGTATATTTTGGTCTTCAATAATTTTATACCAGTAACTATGGAAAGTGATTGAGATATTTTTGGAAAAAAGATAATATGCGCATAATGAAGGGAAAACAAGAAAATGACATATTTGATAGTATTCATGAGCTCATGATTGATATAAGGACTAAGTGGTATCATGGTTTGAGTATATAGAATTTTGAGGATTTTGGTATGTGGAAAGTGTTAACTTTTAACTGAATTCATGTTTTCACTATGGTTCAATGGGTATTCATTTTTCAAGAGAATACATGATTATGGCCTTCGAATGTTTGGAATGTGACCAACAAGACATATCTCATGATATACGGGGATGAAAGATGGTATTAACATGCTTGTTATATGAACTCTTTGGTAATCGTTTTCACTATAATATGAGATTGGACATCAGTATTTTGGATAAGTCTAAAGATTGGAATGGACTATGTTGTACATAAGTTAGTATTGTTTAAGGATAAAAGTTTTTTTGATATTATTCATGGGATGTTATAGTAATGTTGTTTTAGAAAAAGGAAAACCTGCAGGACGGGAAATAGCCCATCGCGTCGGACAAGGCTGTGGAAATCGAACCCACAACCAAAGTGCGACTGGCCTTTATCACCTACCACTGGCCTACAGGAAGTCCCTGGTTAGTAGAAACTAGTTTTATTTTATTACACGGTATGATATATGAAGTATAAGTTCATTTTTGGAATCGTATACAATTAACCTCACCATAGTTGGACTTATGTATATTTGATATCTTTTGCTAACCATTTGTTTGAAACAGATGGAATGACCCTTCATTCTATCACATAATTTGTTAACACTTCACGAATAAAAAATTCAACTTCATTTATTTAAGATATCAAGTGGAAATTGTTCAAAGCATGAAAAATAGTGAGATTGTACCAAAATAAAGTAAGTATTTATTCTAATTCAAATTATTCAACTTTTGGGAAATGATCTTGAAAACCAAAAATGTCGACCTAGTGCCCTTATATCCAATGAATCAGATGGTACCCTAGATCATCACAAATTTATGGCTTTGTGATTGTTCGATTTTTCATGGCCATGTTCTCTACCACTCTCCATCCGAACATGAGGGTTAGATTTCTCTTCCATATCCATATTTTCACATATGTTCTCCTATGTGGAAATCCAGTGATTAGTTAATTTGGGTAACCGTTACGTTTCATACATTAGATTTTAAATCAAAGTTTTGGTATTCCTTTTTACGATGTGGGTTTCTATTAAAGAAACTTTCGAGTAGTAAACCATTTATAACCCCAACGAATTTCGATGACAAAATTCTTTTTAAGGGGGGTAGAATGTAGCAGCACCAGATTTTATGAAAAAAATATTCTTTTTAATTTCATTAATGTCTTGTGTTGTACGCTACACAAAAAGGATCTTGCACAACACACATCCTTGACTTGCCTTGCATTACATGCAAACGCGACCTTCCTCGATAGTGTGTGTAGTACGCAATAACGAGTTTTACTAAACAACAATATGCTATTAAAATATTATTAAAACTATCCGTTATGAATAGTAATAACCACTTTTTGAAATTTTATAAATTTTATTTTTCAAAATGGACTTCATTTTAGGATTCGTAATATTGAAATTAGCCTAGGGTGAAATTTTGGTATTTTTCTGAAAATATTTATGTTTTGATGAATAGTGAATCCACTAAGTGGTTGTTAAAAAACTGAATTTTTCATAAAACATAATTTTACCTCTTCTGTGAGTGGAATTTCGAAAATCCGAGAGACACAGTTAATATCAAGGACTAAAATGTGGTTCAATGAGATGAAAATAATTTTTGGTGAATAGTAACATTTTACTTTTTTTACCACGGTTAAAAGTAAATAGGGTAATTAAGGGTAAAAATGATATTATTATTACCCTAACACATGTCCTAATTCTATTGGAAAAGTGTAATTTGACCAAAAACAACCTTAGGAATAAAATATTACCATTTAGGCCCACTTGGATTAGATTAGGACATTTATTATTAATTTATATAAAGAAGGGTTAAAATAGTTAAAATCAAAGTTTAATAACTAAATAATTTTTAATATAAGGACATACATAAGATAAATTCGACTATAAATATTAATTAGAAAGATAAAAATCTTTCCTACATAATGATATTTTATTTGTAATTTTTATACTTTAAATAATTTAATTTATTTAAGACACAATGGTGATGCAGTAATTACCATAATGATGAAACATTAGAATAATTGATATTATAAATACCTAAAAAAGTATAATTTGAGACTTTTTAGGAATTAAAATAATTTTCTATGTTAATATGACATGGTAGTATTGATTTAATTAACTTTTTTTGAATTAATCATTCTATTATGAGTTTCAAAAAAATCAATTATTGAATAGTGTCAAAATTGACATAAAATAGTTTTGAAAACAAATATTATATTATTAATTGTTATTTTATTCCTAAAAACCTAAGGTTCGGCCAAATGACTTAGATAAGGTTATATATATTAATAAAACTCAACTTGGGGGTCTCTTGGATGTATATGGTATGTTTATTAACTATATAATATAGAAATACAAAGTGACATGGTAAATGTCAATCTAATTAACTAAGAGTTAAAACTAAATGATAAGGTTAATATAATGACCTAAACTTGTCTAAATTCTATTGGATGAGAGGATTTCGACCCATACCTACCTTATCTTTGAAATAACTCAATTTGGAGATATTTAAAACCGAACTTTACTTTATAATAAAATAATATTTTTACTTATTCCAAAGGTGCCCCTCTCCTCCCTTATAAAAGGGCACCTCCTCCCTCTCTTCCTCACACCACATTGAACCTTCAAGCTCGGACAACCCCTACCACTTTCTCCTCTCCACTTCCCTAGAGACATCCTAGAGGTCCTGTTATCCTTCAAAGACCAATTTTAGTGCCCTAAAAAAAGGTCTCAAAGAAGCACTTCAATGAAGAGGTAATGTTCGTTACCGATTCTTTCATCTTTATTTCTTCTTCCACTTCTTCTTCTTTAGTTTTTTCAATATGATGTAATAACATCAGTATCAATAATATACTGATATGTTATTATAAGTATGAAACAACCCTATTTCACCATCTATCCATCCTACGGAAAAAGAAATCACCGCGCGTGCGTATGTACGGAATACCGTCTCCACGTCGTGGTGTAATATATTTTCCACCACCACCTTACTTGGATAGGTATAATGGTGTAAATAATGACTATATATGACTATTATAAAGTGATATTGATTCTGAAATAATATACATACACTCCAGTACAATTCCACGATCATAGGAACGATATCATCACACGTACGTACATACAGAATACCATCTCCACGATGTGATGCGACTCGTTCTACATGATCTTCATTTTGTAATGATTATATAAATGAATTGAATTAATGAATATGATATATATTACACTAATACCATTATGTAAATGAGGTATCTATAACCTGAAGATAATAATAAGAGTTTATTCGACAAAACACGCATAAGAACAAAAAGTAATAAACACCTAAATAACAAGTAGTAATGAAATATTACTAATAATAAGCTAAGAATATGACCATATATGTTATCATAAAAATAATTATGATTCTATAATAATTAAATAACATTATTTAAATCATTATACAGGAGGTTCAGACACGTACGAAACATATCAGACCAAAGGTAAGGGAAATATCACAATCTCATTTTTATCCAAGATTGTTTATACTTTGAAATTTACTGGGGTGTATTTTATCATCCACATCCATGTTTCATCAATATGTAACATTATTTCCATCCTCCAAAAATTGTTTAAATCCAATTTCACCCTTCAGTGAGTTTTTAGTAAAGGATATGAAAGGAATCTTTTGTCGTTTTTCGTACGAGGTACTTTTTGACTTTTCCGACAAAAGTACGAGAAGAATGTTTTTTTAACTTATAAAGTATGAATGGATTTTTGAAACATTATTTCCAAGAAGCGTACTTTACAAGTTTTCACGTTAATTTTTAATCAACTTCTTTTAGTTTAAAATTGTATGACATGTTAAGAAAGTAAAAATTTTTTGAAGTAGAAAGGATATATTCCTCAAGAATGGAGTTCAAGTGTTTTATAAAAATTCTTTTCCATATAATATAATAAAGGGTTCTGTTTCTATACCTATTATTACAATGATTTGATTATGTTTTGATGGAGTTATATTTTTATGAATTCCTTTATCTTACATGAATTTTTGTATGATGTCATGATGTTTAAGATTCCCATTTTTATTACATGGGTTATGCTATGATGTATGATTTATGATTTTTTGGCACACATAAGAATGGTATCATTATGATATGGGTGGGAACTATATCTCCCTCCAATGCATTGGGTAAATATTTTATATCTCATGAGATAGACATGGCAGGAACGGTAGGTTATACCGGTTCAGTGAAACATGACTGAAACGAGGGTGACTCGGTTCAAAAATGGAATTTCTCCACTAAGATAGTCTTGGAAATGAGTCTTGACTAATAAGATATGATTATATATGATTATGTGTGTATTCCACAAAGATTCATTATTTAAGTTATGATTATTGGGATTAAATTTCACTACTATGATTTACCACATGTTATGAAATTACGATCTCTTTTGCAGGTTAAGATTTCCAAAAGTTATGTTCTTATGTATATGATGTGATTGATATTTCTTTTGTTTACCCTTATTGAGAATTTGAGCTCACCCTTTTATGTTTTCTTTTCCCCAGGATATAACGAAATGTTTTAGGCAAGAAAAAAAGGGGAAGATCTTTATGGGAGATGTTGAAGATCTTTCACCATGATTAGAAGATTACGTTCCGAGTTTCCAAAGAAACTAAACTATTACGGTCCTTGTGTGTGTGTTTTTGTTATGTACTAAGTATTCCGCAAAAGTAATGTAATGTATATGTACGTTAAGCTTTGGGTCTCTATAGTGGAGTTTTCAAGAAAAGACAAGGTTGTGAAGATTTCTCGAGTTATTGAGGAGTTTCATGATGTATTTCAAGATGTTCTTATGATGTTTGATTTTCTACCTTTTGTGTGGTTAATACTATGATGTTTCAGTTAAAATCATTGACTTGACCCTCATATTAGATATTCTTACAAGAGTTTACCCGGTGACCACACAATGATGCCAATAGTGTGACTCAACCCATGGAGGCGAGAATTACGGTTGGATCTCTTAGTAGTAGCGTTGAGGCCTTAAGACATCATCCATGGCATGAATTAGTACCATTAAAGTAAGGATTTCTTGTATTAGGAAAAGGATGTGGTTTATCCAAGGAATGAGACTGGATTACCCTTTTCGGTAAATGATAAATCATAGCACCTCTTTTAGAACGTAGGCAAAGAAGGGTGAAGTCATGTTCTTATAGTTGGCTAGTCTCACCCATAGTTCATTGAGGGAATGGTTTAAGGTTTACTATAATCTAAATAGTCTCAGGTGTGTCTTCTCTCTTGTGGACCTAAACCTAAGACAACAACAATGGCTTGAGTTCTTCCAGGACTATGACTTCGAGATTGTTTATAATCTTGGGAAGGGGAACGTTGATGCAGATGCGCTCAGAAGTAGGACTGGTATTTAGCTACTAGGAGAGGTGATAGAGTAGTTGGCTACCTTACATATATCATTTGGGGATAGAGATGGTGCAGCCTATCTATAGTCTCTTACATTCACTTCCCCTCTTCTACATTGATTCCGGAAGGCACAACATGGGGACACTGACTGCGAGACGCGGCGTGCTTAGATATCCAAAGGGCAGACACCTGATAAATTTTCTAAAGGTTTAGAGAACATCATCCTCTTCAGGGGACATGCCATAGTACCATTTGCAGATCGGGAGGAAGTGTTGAAGGAGTTCCACACTTCCACTCTATCGGTACATCCAAAAGTGGTGAAGATGTACTAGGACCTTCAACGAAAGCACTGGTGGCCAGGTATGAAGAAGGTAGTAGTAGAGTTTGTCTCATGGTGCATCACTTGCCAGTAAGTGACGGTAGAGTAGCTGGTACTAGCAATCTTGGTTTAGCACCTAGCGTTCATAGAGTGGAAGTGGGATGGGATATCCATGGACATCGTGACTGGTCTCCAACGTACATCCAGGGGTCACGAATCGATAAGGGTGATCGTCGAACGACTCACCAAGAAGAACAACTTCATACTGATCAGAGAGCAGGGCTCAGTTTAGATTTTGGAATGCCTCTAAGTGCAGAATATAGTGTTTTTTCATGGAGTAACCACTTCTATTATCTTCGACCATGATGCAGGCTTTACTTCCCGCGTATGGAAAGGGTTCCAGGAAGCTTTCACGACACAGCTTCGCTTGAGCTCCACCTTCCATACACAGAATGATGGTCAGACCGAGATGATCATCCAGACCCTAGAGGACATGCTTCATGCTTGTGTCCTCGACTTCGGTCGAATATGGGAGGACCACTTGACTTTGGTGGAGTTTTCCTACAATAAAAGATATCACTCCACCATAGGGATGGAACCTTTTGAGGCCTTTTAAGGCCGACCATGAAGATCACCACTGTGCTAGACAGACCTAGGGTAGTCAGAAATAGTGAAACCAAAGATGGTACGGGCTACCGTAGAGAAGGTGCAGATCATCCAAGAATGGATGATGACTGCATAGAGCAGGCAGAAGTCATATGCTAACAGGAGACGGAGAACTCTGTAGTTTTAGGATGGAGACCACGTCTTCATACGTGTCTCACCTCGATGAGGTCTACAGAGTTTTGGCCGAGGATTCAATCTCTCTGTGTGGTTCATCGGACCGTTACAGGTCCTTAGAAGAGTAGGTGAGGTGGCTTACCTATTGGATCTCCCACCAGAGCTACATCAGTTGTACACCATCTTCCACGTATCTCAGCTGAGGAGATAACTGCATGACCCGTCCCACATCATCGACCTTGGGGAGCTGGACATCGATTATGGGGAGACTATCATGGTGGTTCCAGTGGAGATTTTGGATTGACAGGAGTGGTTCCTACATGGACATTCGATACCTCTGATTCACGTTTGCTGGTAGCACAATAACTTCCAAGAGAGAACATGGGAAAGGAAGGCTCAGATGCGTTATCAGTACCCCCTTTTGTTACCATAGTGTGAGTTGTAGCTTATGGGGATGGAAATCCTTGAGGTGGGGAGAATTTAAAGACTCGGAATTCTAGAAGATTTTTTTAAATAAATGGGAATTTTACGAGTCCACAGTTTCTGATGGCACTTTATTCCGTGGCCCAGTGTGCCCGAAATAAATTTTTGATTTTCTGTTCGGGTATGTTCAGTAAAAGTAAGAGCGGGTTTTTATAACTTTTCAACCAGTGCTCAGAATTGAAATCTGAGGGCACCGTTGAACTCGCATTGTCAGTAATTTCTTATTGATACCTTCATCGCAGGTGCGTTCAGACGAGTTTGGATGTTAGTTTTTGGATTTGTATTAAAAAATAATAATAAAATGTACAAAACATTATTTTATTTTTAAGCTACCATGTGTTGTGTGTGCGGTTAGTTGGAACCTCCCATTGGAAGTTGGGGGTGGTACACCACACCCTAACCTCCCAAGAAAGGTTACGACATGGGGACCACCCGAGCATAACCTCTCAATTAAATGATAGGGGTTGGGGCCACCTGACCCCAATTAATGGTGGAGGATGAAACATCTCTACTCTCCCTCATTAATGTGGGGGAGCCATGGACCTATTCCACACAATTAATTGTGCCAACGTGCATGCCAATTAATTGTGCCAACGCACGTGCCAATTAATTGTGACAATGCGTGTGCCAATTAATTGTGCAAACACACGTGACAATTAATTGTGCCAACACGTGTGCCAATTAATTGTGCCCACGCGCGTACCAATTAATTTCTCGGACACGTGTGAATTTATTATGGAGTGTTTATTTCTCCTTTTTGAATTTGTGCACAACAAAATTTAATGAGACATACTATTATTATTTTGTTGGCATTCACCTTCAGTGAAACTTGAGAGCTTGGGAGGATTAAAATTCTCCCAATGAAGAACACGAAGAATGCCAGATTTCTTCTTCAACTTCTTCCTTGGATGTCTTCGTCCTTCTTCTACCAGAACATGGAAAAGGAAGCATCATCCACGAAGAACACCGATGTCATCCTCGACTTCTTCTTTTCTGACATCAAAAAAACGACGCACGATTTACATAACATCGTCAATGACGATTGACAAGTGAGTTAAGGGGATTTTTTAGTTAATTTATGTATGACATTAAACCTCTGTCATTCATCATTTTTTGTGCGCTTTGTTTCCAATTTCTATTGCCGTAATGAGGAGGGCGCGAGCCGTACGAACTCGACCCGACACTCTCCGATTTTCTTGTTCTTTATTAACGTCGATGGAGGCTGTACACATGGAGAAGACGATGAAGACGACAATAAAAGTCTGTGCTACCCCCGGCCTCTGCGTACCACCATGCCCCGCGGCCGTGTGCCACTTCCAGGTGCCCAAGCGCGCCGCCCGGCGCCCCCGCGCAGCTGCCCAGCGCCCCCGCGCCACTGCCTGGTGCCCCCGTGCCACTGCCCAACGCCCTTGGTGTGGCTTTCCCTATGCCCTGCGTGATATCCCAGCACCCAGCCCCGCACCCATGTGCCCTGCTCGGCACACCCTCAACATGCCCGGTGCACCTGCGACCTGTCCGTGACCAGCCGACCTGCCTGTGACCCACAAGGCATACCTGATGGCCTCCCAGCCACCTCCCTCTCGAGCCGACCAGCAGCGTCCCCCACGATGTCGATGGCTGAACCGGCCCAGTATCCTTGGCTGAGTGACCGAGCCACCTATGTGGCGACTATCAGGCCGAACCGCCCTCGCGGTCCGCTGGGTCGGGCCCAGCAGACCATGTCAAAAAATAGTGGGATGACCTTCCCAATGGGTCGTTTCAGAGCTAGCGAGTTTGACTGGGTCGACTCTGACTAGGTCGGCCCAGATTGGGTTGGGCCGAGTTGGTCCAACCGGGTCGGACTGGACCCGAGCCCATTATTGACACATTATCTTCTTGGGCCATATCTTTGGCACCGGATGTCCATTTGACGAACCGTCAGCGGCGTCAAAATTCATGGAGCATATCCATCCCATTGAGTATACCCCACTGTTGTTCAGGGTGTAGTTGAGTCATGGTCATATTTGTTTGTAGAAAAATCCATCCGGACCCCTGCGACTAAAATGCTAATAAATCATAGACCATACGTCTGATTTCCGCTCCGTCTGTTGCGTTGAGACCCATATGACCTGGCGGCCCATTGAGATTCTTCCACGTGAGACCTCATTACACTTGGTGTATCAACTAGTTTCTTGTGGAGTGAAACCTCTTGAAGATATGTAGATGGAGTGCGGAGACCTAGTATCTCTAGACCTGAAGACTGCTTGATCAATTCAACTCGGAGTGATTCGACTAGCACAGTGGAAGGGGCGCCCGGTTGGCAGCAGACTCCTGACGGACGAAGCACCTGGTAGTTGGAAGCAAACTTGTGGTACTCTATAGGAGGAGTACCTCTGTAGGTTATTAGGGGGATCGCCCGGTTTGGCAGCAGATCCACAACAGATGGAGTGACTGGTTTGGTAGCAGACCCGCAGTACCTGACAGGAGGAGTACCACAGCAGTCCATGTTTAGTGAGAAGCACCTCGGAGTCATGAAGGTCCACTGTACTCGACAGGGGAGGAGTTCTCCAGAATATGTGGTTTTGTTAACGATAATCCTGGTTTGAGCTGAGTCAATGACCATTGTTTTTTCCTCATGATTAAGATGGATTACTTGATAACATAAGTATATGTATGGGAATATACCTATGTAACGGTTATCCGTTGAAATCATATTTTTTGGTCTATCCTTCTTGGATTTTGTGAGACATTGAGGGTCTCGGGGTCCCTACTGAGTATCGTTAGACTCACCCCAGCACAGGCTATTCCCTCCCCTCGTTGTGTTGGATGCAGATGACAGAAAGCACAGACGGAGGCTGAGAGCACTTGGACTAGACGATACCCAAAGGAGGACCTTACGACGTATCAGTATATGGTGGATTCTGACATATTTGGAGTTTTGAGGAGGTCATTTGTACCTACCCTTCGGGTAGGAACCCCGGAGGATGATCCAGGAGCTACTTTCACCTTCCAGCTGTTTGTCCCTTTTTAGTTGTACATGCTTTCAGTTGTATTTTTACTTTAAAGTTGGACTTGTATTCTGGCTCCCTTTACTTTCATTACATCTGTTATAAAGCTTTTACATAGTGTTTTCTTCCACTTGTACTCTAGTTGAGTGTGTTTATGATTTATAAAGTAAATGCCTTCCCAGTTTTATGGAATTACGCCTTTGGTGCTAGTGGGAAGCCCCTAGACTATGGAAGGCGGGCCTCGGGTTGTCACGATGTTGTCCTCGGGGGATGGGTCCTGACAGATTTGAATAAATTATATTTGATATTCTAGACTACCATGGAAAAAATTAATTTTTTCTCTCGTAATTGGAATATTCAAATTTTTTGGATATAAGGAATATATCAAGTATTCAATAAAGAATAAGGAAGCATTAATGCAATCAATAATGATTTATGGTAATTCAGGGTGTTACCATGTTTTAAAAGAATACATGATGAAGTTATTCATATGTTATTACGTGTCAAAAGATATATTCATTTTGATTACATATCAATAAATTTTGTACTGTGAGTTTGGACAGAAGTATTCTGGATAAGTCTAATGGTTGGAATGGACTAAGTTTGATGTTGGATACTATTATTATGATTAAATAATTTCTTAATATATATTTTTTGGATTGTTATAAAAAGGTCAACTAGGAGGTCAGATGAAAACCCATCACATCCGGTAAGGCCGCGAGACTTGAACCTGCAACTGAAGAGTGAGATGAGAGCATCACCTACAATTGGCCTACGTGATGTCCTAGTTTATATAATGTAGTTTTTTTAAATAGTTAGACAAATGAATTATAAATTAATTATTTTAAAAACCCTATATTATTAAGATAAATAGAATAATTTTGAATTCTATTATCTTTTGGAGTGAAAGATGAGTTTGTTGTTGGAATTAGGTGAAAGATGAAACTCTAATTGTCATATATATATATATATCCTATTATTATATGGATAAATTAATTTTTAAACATTAGTGAATGGATCTTGAAACCAAAAATGTATTATCCTAAATCCATATGTTTTTTTGAACTGATGATATTTTACATCATCTTAGATTGATGGCTTTGAGGCCCTCAATTTTACACATGTTTGTGATTGATTCCCTCAATCACCTCCTATAAATATTTATGTTTTCCCTCTAATTATGTGTCTCTAATTACCACCAATATTCTCCTAATCATGATTATTATTTGGTGGTGGCTTTTTCATTTACCTTTACATCTTATTATGACTATATTTTATTAACCCAATTTTTGATGTTTGTTTTCCACAAAGGTATTTTTCTATTTTTAACAATTTATTATTGAAAAAAATTTCAAATTCTAATGAAACAATTTATTAATGGAGGGGAGAATGTAACACCCCATGATTTCATTGTACATTATCTCATTAAAATAATACAATATCTTGCGCTACATACAACACCGAGTTCAAACGTACCACAACTTACCAAACCAGTCGTTCAAAATTGTTTATGAATAGTATTAACATAATTTTGAATTATATATACTCAATATAATTTTAGAATCCATATTATGTGTTTCTTAGACATAATATAAGAACAAATTCATTTTTTCAGATAAAAGATGTATTATTCAAAATGTGCAATTTTACCACCGTTTAACGGAAATCATTTTTAAAAACAATATTTTACACTTTAATATATTAAATTTAATGAAATGTAATTATTATTTATAAGTAGTACATAATATTTTAGTTTGAATAACTTTTTGTTACTTTTATGATAACTTTCATATTTTAATGAATAGTGGAAATACTATGTTTTAATTGAAAACAACTTTTTTAATTGAAATAATTTATATTGATAAATTATGAATTTGGATGGTTTGGAAGTATAAATAGGTTATATTTTAATCATTTAATAAAAATTTAGGTCATTATAAGTAATATCACATTTAAATTTGTCAGAAACTCATGTCAATCTTTTGATAGTTTTTACTTTTAAAAACCCGCTTTTAGGTTTTGACAAGAGGAATTTATTTTAAATTAATAAATGAAACATCTATGTTTTGAATTTGGAAAAATAGACATCATTTTTTAATTCAAAATATATAAATTATCATTGAGTGAATTTTTGGTGTTTTCTAAAAACAATCATTTTTTGATGAATAGTGAAAAACACTAAATTATTGGTTAAAACTGAATTTTTTTTAAATGTTTATTTATTTTATTTAAATTTAATTTACTTCAAAATAGATACAAAATAACTATATATGTTCAATTTAATTCATTGGATTAATTTTATAATAAATAAAGATATGTAAAAATTTTATTGAACATTTTATTGTCTTTAACCCACCTCCTAGGAGTATTTGTAAACTTGCGTAAAAAATAATTTCACAGCTTCTGTGAGAAAAATTTAAAAACACCGATAGATACAGTTGATATCAGTAAGTAAAATTTGGTTCAATAAGATGAAAATAATTTTTGTTGAATAGTAATTTTTGACTTATTTTCCACAGTTAAAAGTCAATAGGGTAATTAAGGGTAAAAATGATATCATAATTAACCTAACACATGTCCAAATTCTATTGGATAATTTTAATTGGACCAAAAACAATCTTATGAATAAAATCTGATCCTCTTTGGTTCTCTTGTATTAGATTATGACATTGATTATAATTTTATTTAAATAATAGTTAAAAGAGTTAAGTTCAATGTTTAATAAATAAACCATTTTTAATATAGGGTTATACATAAGATAAATTCAACTATAAATTTTCATTAGAAAGATAAAAATATTTCCTACATAATCATATCTTATTAAAAAAATTATACATTAAATAATTTAATTTATTTATGACACAATGTTGATGCAGTAATTACCTTATTAACGAAAGATTAAAATAATTGATATTATAAATATCCAAATAAATGTAATTTGAGACTTTTTATGAAATACAATAATTTATTAGGTTATAATTTTATATTATGGTGGATTAAACAATATTTTTTTCTATGTAATTATTCTGTTATGATTTTCACCAAAACCAAATACTAAATAGTGTCAAAATTGACATAATTGTGTTTTTAAAACAAATAATGTATTATTAGTTGATATAATATTCCTAAAAATTTAAGGTTCGGCCAAAGGACTTATACATGGTAATATATATTAATAATAAAAAATATGGTGTTATCTTGTCTTTTTATAGTATGTTTATTAACAATATAATATAAAAATTTAAAGATACATGTTAAATGTCAAAATATTTAACTAAGAGTTAAATCTAAAAGATGTGGTTAATATTACCACATAAACATATAAAAATATATATTTTGAAATTATTTAGACCCATACCCACCCTAGTCATTAAATAATTTATTTTAGAGCCATTAGAAACTGAAAATGATTTTATTATAATATAATATTTCAATCTTTTCATAAAGTGACCCTCACCTCTCTTTTAAAAGGGCACTTCACCTTCTGTCAAAATCACACCTCCAAAGCCATTTTTCTCAGCCAAACCCTACCAAAATATCCTCCCAACATTCCTCCCTTCATTCTAGAATAATTTCTTTGGTTATAAAGCTGACCTATAGTGCCCTTTTGATCATATCAAAAGGAATAACTTGAAGAAGTGGAAAATATTTCATCACCTCTATCAAGTTCTTTTCTTCATCTACTTATTCTTTCCTTGTTGTTTCCATTTTAAAATAATAACTCTAATATATGAAATATAATTTTATGTTATTATAAATATTTTACAACCATATTCGTTATTCTATCCATCCTATATATGACAAATTCACCATATGTGCATACATACGGATTACTGTCTCCACGTCTTGGTGTAGTTTGTTATTCAAACACTTCATTATTTGGATGGGTATAATAATGAGTATAACAGATGTAAATAAAAAATATAACATGGTAATGATTTTTTATATATTATATATCATATAATTATATATTATTTCACCATCAATATAATGGTATTATCACTCATGTGTATGTACGGATTACCATCTCCACGACGTGATGTGATTCACTCCCACTTTCATCATTCAACAATAATCATAATAATATATATTATTAATAAGTATGTAACAGAAGACATAAAAATGATACTATATATATATATATGGATGTACTTACATATATCTTATTCACTTACTTCAGTTCAATACGATATGAAAACGGAAACAATGTTTATGCAAACGTACAGCCTACCATCTCTATAAACGGTGTCTTCCATTTCTTATATCTATCTATTATAAATTTATATATTCCAAATATATATGATATATAAATCAAGGATTATATTATGGATGTATTTAAATCATGATATAAATTATTCAATCAAGAATAACAAGTAAAAACACATACGATAAAGAAAGCGATTATTACCCTAACTTTTAATTTAACATGGAAATCATTATAAAATTAGTTGTATAAAGTCATAATTGAATCATGTATGTTATAATAACTATGAATATGGTTCTGGTATAATTTAATAACATACTATGGTCATTATACCGGAGGTTAATCGTACCCTCGACTGAAGGAAAGTCCAAGGAAATGGTTAATTCCTCAATCTCATTTTTTTTCGAGATTGTCTATGGGTAAATTTTTACTGGGAAATATTTATTATCCATGTCCATGTTTCATAAAAAAGATTTCAAATTGATACTTTTTAAGGGAATGTTTTATTAAAAAATTATTTTAAATGTTTTAAATAATTATTCTCTTAAATCATTCCCATCAACTTCCATGTTTTTAAATTGGTTTTTAAGGATTTATTTATATGGACATGATTGTATTTAAAATGATAATTCCAATAAAAAGTTTCCAATTGGTATGGGAAACTTTGATTCAAAAATTTCTTTAATTTTCTTCCTTCTAAATTGGGTGACTTTGAATTTTTCTCATGACAAAGGGATATTTCTCCCAAAGACTATTAAAAATCATTTTTATCTATGTCAACATCCTTTGATGGATCTTAAACTTGTTTGAAGTTGATTTATTATGATAAAAATATTCAATATTTTATTGATGGTTTTGTGATATGTTTGACTGTGGGATTATTATTTTTATACCATTTATGTTTTATGTATAATGTATTGACATTTTGTATGCTTGTTTTAATACGATTGTTTATGTTATGTTTCAAACTTTTCATATGAGGAATGTATTGGACATAGAAAGCGATGGGTGGAGCCTGCTATAGATTTTCAATGCATCAGTCGGTCTCATTAGATAATTAGATGGGGAATTGGCTATGGCCTTTTTCAATTTGATATAAGGTTTTGTCCGAGGCCTTAATAATTTTTTGATTTCTCGGCTGAGGCCTGGAAAAAATGTTTCAGAATGTCTGGGTTTATACATTCTCTCATTATGAAAATAATATTGATCGTTCCAGTGGTTATTCGACTAGTAGAATACCCATGACTATGTTTTATTATGGAATTATTTACTCATCTCATATTTCTACCATAAAGTGTTCATGTTTATTATTTGTAAAGGCATGTGTTTTAAATTATTCATCATGCCTATTGTTTATGTTATCTTTCTCTAAATTTTTTACCCTTATTGAGTATCTGAGCTCATGACATTATTATGTAATATTTTTTCATAATTTCAAAGAAGTATATTATGAATGATATGCAGGGTTAAGATAAAATAGAATAATAGAGTTCTCAAAGATTCATTTATATTGTTTTATATTTTCAAATGTTTAATGTAACATTCATGTATGTAATATATTTTACAATACTACTAAACTATCAGTCTTTCAGGAAATTATTCGTTGTAATCATGATAATGTTATGTAATAATGCACCGAATCTGGGTAACTGGGGTCAGGGCGTTACAGTATATGGTGTGCCCATCCATCCCTTGGTTTTCCTATGTGGTGCTTCCTCACATGGAATATAAATCTCAAAATAATATTTTTGTAACATATCATAAATGATGTATAGATATTTCATGGATCTATACATATTATATTATTTCATGCCTTTGTATCAATATCCATTCATGTGTACCAACCCATTTACACCTAGTTGCACCGGTGTACACCTAGATGTGTTTGATTCCATGTACATGATCATTCCCATGCTCATATATTATCCACGATTCATGTTTATCACCCAAAAAAGGTTACATTTTGTGTGATAGACATCCCATGGAAGGTGTTATTTAAATTTTCAGGGAAACCCTGGATCCACTCAAGGTGGTCCCATACATTGTGTAATTATTGATAGATGTTGTGTAACCCAGGAATTATAAAAATTATTTTTTCCTCTTCTGCATCGTCCTCTATATGTATTCCACTACCTATATCAATGGAAAAAAGGATACAGGGTGATCCAAGCATCCCTTTATCAGATATCGGGATTCAAATATTCAAATACACTTAGGAATCCCCCCCCACATGTTTCCTTATTGTATTTTTTAAATATATAATTATTAAGAAACATCAATTCATTTAAATCCACCTTTGATCATCCTATGTCATCATCACACAATGATCACACCCTCGACCATGAACTATATTCATTGTATTTTTATATTGCACTAATGAAATGTCGACTAATAGCCAAATTCTAGGTATTTATCAAAACAATTGGACAGAGTAAATAACAATGATGAAAGTGGAAATAAATAAGAATATAATTCCATAAACCAAAATATGTGAGGAATGAGCCTAAACATTTGTTCATTCATTCCTGGTCCATTGATATAGATTTAGACTAATGAATAGGAAATTAAATAATTAACAATTAAATCCACCATAATAAAATATACAGTAGATGTGTGAATCCACTTTTTTCTTATAATTGTCCCGCATTTAATCTAGAAAAATTAATTCATTGAAATTAATAAATTAAATATCGTAGGTAGATTTTATATCAATCACTTACAATGAACAACATTTTATTCGACCCTTAACAGGATCCACAATATAAATTTTCACATGTTGCTTGATTTGATTTGATATATTGTCATTTACCCAAGATCCACCAATAGATCATATCAATCTGTGGGTCATGTGGCTAGTAATAGGGATGAATCATAACCATATGTAAATAGAGGAAACAATTATTTTAAACAATTTGGAAAAAATATAAATCTATTAACCCTTTTATTTTATTTATTTTGCACCCAAGAAATAAATTTCACAAGTGGCAGAAACTAAAAAATTATGTGTCACACCAAGTGTAAAGGCCACATTAAAAACTAAACGGTTCCCTTATATTTTGATACAATCCCTTATTCAGAATTAATATAAATTTTTTCTTGAAAACTACATACATGTGATTTTAATATTTTTAATATATTTAAAAAGTTAATTTTTGGAACACCATGCCTCAGAAAATAATTTTATATTAGATATTATCTTCAAAAAATGAACACAATATTCTAAATTTATACTTGAAAAAATCAAATTCATCACATTTTGTTACTGATCAGGAAACATAACTAACATGTATGGAAATTGAACACATAAGGGATCATTTTATTTTTGAGGAAGTCAATTGATTAATTGAATGATACTAAATTGGATTGAATAAAATGGAAAATTGTTTAAAAAAGCATATGCCTTCCATGAGAGAGGTTTTTCATTAAATATAGAATCGAATATATGTTAAATGAAACATGGATATTTATTTGATAAATTTAAAAATGTTTCGAATATGTTAATAAAGACATAGTGATTTTATGATGATTAGGGTTTAAATTGGGTGGTGAATAATTATGTTGAATTGAATGTAATTGGTGTAAGATATCATGTGACGATGTGGTAGCTTCATGGATTATGCAAGATCCACTTTTCTGAACACTCTATATGTGTA
Organism: Viscum album; assembly: GCA_963277665.1. Classification (NCBI taxonomy): domain Eukaryota; kingdom Viridiplantae; phylum Streptophyta; class Magnoliopsida; order Santalales; family Viscaceae; genus Viscum; species Viscum album. The sequence continues at coordinate 169,637,963 of OY728151.1, forward strand.
TTTTTTTATTTATAAAATCATTTTATTTTCATGATTCTTCTATATTCACCCCCATTAATTTTGAGTAATATTGTAATGGCTCAGACCTCTCCAGTCCATTACATTGTAGAAATGTAGGGTTAGAGGTGTTCTGAGAGGTCAAGCTAACTGGTACCCAATGCTTTGCCATAATCATCCTTTTCGATTAACCGTTTCAATGGTAGAAAATTGTGAACAATAACATCATGTTACATTTTCAGGCACTTTTGATGTTTCTAACTACCTTTGGGTTGGATTAGTGACTTGGGGGTGCGTTTGGGTGGAATTTTAAGGAAACTTTAAAGGCAGTAGCTTTTTCTAAGGAGGCGCACGGTTTGCCTAAACTGTACGGCCAAACCATGCGAGGTTGGTGTCAGAGGTAGTGGGTAACACCCTGTTAGAGCATGGTTTGTCTAACTGTGCAGATTGACTGTGTGAGGAATGTTTAAGAGGCATTAGTGACCTCACGGTTAGCGCACAGTTTATCTAACTGTGCGAGCAAACCATGTGGGCACTTAAATCTAGATCCTAAAATTATGGATCTCAACTATTTCGCCCCTAACTTGCTTCTTTAAGCCCCTAAGCAGCCATAACTCGGGATTACACTTCTTTAAAGATAGGAGAATCTCCCCCATGCGTTTTGGAGGAAATCCAAAGGCTTCTCTTGGCGAATCAATGTAGTTTTCTTGAAGTATGTGATCGTTCTTTTTTGGCTTCTTAGATCTACTTAGATTTACTCCTCCTCTTCTCTTGGTTTCATAGATACATGCCTGTTATGGGTAGATCTATGTGCGTGGTTGTCAAATATTATGATCTTTGGTCTTTATATTTCTAGGAGGAGAGATCTAAGGCAGGTTTTTGGAGAATCAACTAGGGTTTCTTGAGTGTTCTTCGATAGTTGTGGTTTTCATCAAAAACCATTAAGGTAGGGGATTATTTTCTTCTCTTTATTTTATGTGCAATTGTATTGTTAGCATGTTTAATCCCACTGGATGAAAATGGAATTGAAATAATTAAAACTTTGAAACAGATAATGAAATTGTATCGATCATATGTTATTGCCTCTTATTTTTCTAGATAGTGTGATATCTATGCTGGCTTTGCTTAACTATTTGTTCCTGATGAAAATTGGTAAAGAACATAAACTAGGATTAATTGATAATTGTTGGGATAATTATATAGAGTCATGAAAATGAATCCAGTTCATGTTTCAATTTGGTTTTAATCAAATTGGCATAGTAATCATGTTCAATATTTTGTTATAGCTTACATGGTAGGTTTCCCGATGTTTGAACCAATGAATTATAAACCTGTTAATTCAAGATGGATTAAAGATATTGATTATATGATAAGTTTTTGGTGGGTTCTAAGTTACCCTCTTGATTGTTAAAGGGACAAGATCCCAATTCATGTGATGTTTTCTTTCCTACTGCTTGTGTTGTGACGTGATCCTGGATGGTTGTGGTGATATGTGGGGGCATAGAGGCCTTTTTGGTTGTGGCAGCAGATGATGCCTAGAGTGGTGAGATGCATCGGTTTATGCATGCGGGTGTTGGGGAGGACACCAGGGTTCATGGAATGGATGGATGTGATTTTTGGTTGCTTGCTTGTTCTTTGGTTGTTTATCTGCATTAATTTTCCCCTTCTTCTCTAGGTAGATGGTCTTACTTACCCTTCTCCTGAAAGAGGTGAAGACACGCGAGGTATTCCATGTGCTTTTTGTGATTGGCTTCTCAAGGAGGAATGGGTCTACGCTCTTGCTCTAGGCGACAATGACTCGAGAGGTAGTACATCTACTCACCATGTTGAGCCCCCTTGTGTTTAGTAGAAAAGAATGATTTCCTAGAATGCCTGGGAATAATGGAATGTAATTTTTTAATGAATAATTATATGAATGGTGTTAACCCATGGGGTTGGAGTTTTCTGGAACATAATGACGAGGATGTACATTTAAAGGGACTGTAGATTTTGGGTGTGATGCTAATGGAATCTTTAATGTGAAATTGATCATGATTAATTAATGTTTAATGAATTAATTAATGTAAAGAGAAACTGATAAAAATGGGATAATGTAATCTGATAATGTTCCTTAAATGGTTATGTGCTTATAGGATACCTTGTCTTAGAAGTGGCAGCCCGAAGTCTGAGAGATGTTAGCAACAGTTGTGTCTAAGACTAGGTTAGGCCCATAGTGTGGTTGTGAGTTATAATATATTCTGTAATTTTTGTGTTTCTATACGCTTCTCCATCCTGTCAGTAAGGGAAACTAACACGACGAGGATTTTGAGCCCAAGTGGTGTTTTCCCCTACATTCCAATGGGAGGATGAATGGATCACTATCCCCTTTGGCCCCGCTCTATTATCTTGGTAGATACTTGTGTTGTTAGGCACATCAGTTAGTTTTCCCCATATATGTGAGTAGAGGGTTTCAGTGGCTTGTGGTTGGTCACATACATATATTCTGAATATAGTATCCTATGTAATACTATAGGTGTAACGTGTACAGGATGTGATGGATTGAGTATCCTTAAATAGAGTATGGGCTGTAATGGCTTGAGGTATAATACCCAACACATGATACATGTTATGAAAGATGTGGTGGCTCCTAGAAACTACCTAGTTACTTTTTGTTGTGAGGATGAAGTGGTTCTTCGAGTAGGTTTCTATGAGAAAGCCATTGTGGTGCATGAGGTGCAGATTGTGGTGCTTCGCCCAGGTGTCTGCGGGCAAGCCTTTTTGTAGAGAGATTCTTATGACATGAAACGTTGGGAAAAAACAGCAAACTAGTGGGGATGTAGTAGCTGGGTACCCTTGATATTCATTACAATATGCTATATTCTTTTATTCATTACTTTGTGATAGTATCCATGATGATATTGGGAACACAGTATACCTATTTAGGTGACGAGTTAGTTTCACTTGTTGTTCATTGTGATTTAGCATGATCTCTTTAATTTTGCATGAGAGGCTTCAGGGATGATCCTACTGAGTATACTTTTATACTCACCCTATGTATATATAAACTATTTTTAGGTCACTTGGAGCAAGCATGAGATCAAACTGGTTTCTACTAGCTTGGGGTTGCTGGAGCTGTTTGGGATCGTGGTTTCATTTGTTTTACATTCTTTTAGGTACTTGCTGTTTTTCCCCTTTTAGTAGTAGTAATTTATCCTGAAATTCCATTTGTGTACAAGAATTTCTTTCATATTTCTAGTTCTGGGTCGGAGTTGATTGGTTTCTATCTTATCTCTGTCTTACGCATGTGTTCATTTAGAGGGTAATGCCTCCCATTTTCATGTTACTATAACCTCGATGCTAGTCACCAACCCAGGGCCTACTGGAGGCAGGAATCGTGGGTCATTTTCCCCCCTCTAACATTGTCGGCCCAGGAGGGGTACTCTTTTTGGGGAGTGGGACATAACAGATTGGTATCAGATGTCTGGTTGAGGGATAGGATGGTGTTGGAGTTAGGAATAGGTGAGGTTGCATGGGTTGGTAGGGCTATGGTTTCATTCATGTTTATCAAGTGAGGTAAACACTATAGACCGACCAATACATAGGAATTAGGGGCCCCCTTTGATCTGATGTATGGACCTTTAAGTTTACAATGGCTACTAAATAGGGTGACACTAGTTGCAGGGTAGAGTCATAGGAAAGGATCATGCATCATTATTCATTCTGAATGTGTTTGAATGAGTAGACCATGGGATAGGTTAACCTAAAATGGATAAAAGAAAATAATTAATTAATTAATGTTGAGTCTTCCATATTCCAGGTTTAGGAGCTCTAATGGTCTGTTATTTTAAAGGTATGGCTCTAGGTCGAAGTCCTCATCAGTTTTGTGTAGAAAATGTCTACTATTATGTTCCAGTAGATCGTCGCAGGGCAGAGGTTGATGAAGAAGACACTTGGAGGAAGACACTCTGAGAGTTTTAGTGCCAGGGTCTGCAGAAGTATGAGGGATTCTTTTCAGATGGAATCACTAAAGATTGGTTAGAGGAGGTTGAGATAGGCTTTAGTTAGATTCATACTCGGAAGGAGCACTGGGTGTCCTTAGGTGTGACGATGCTGCGGGGAGCAGCAAGGCAGTGGTGGTTATTTTACTTCGGGGATCGTGAGCAGTCAGCGATCTCCTAGGAGGAGTTCCGAGATAGGTTTAGAGTCGAGGTCCTTTCTTTGACTGCGAAGGCATACAGTCGCCAGGAGCTTCTTACCCTTCGACAGGGGAGCTCTAGTGTTCGAGATTTTAGAATCTGTCTCAAGAACCTTTTATGATATTCTTCATACCTATTACCGGATGAGGAGGCCATGGTGAGGCATTTGAAGGAGTCTTTGCGTCCAGTGATCCAGCGTCAGGTCACCTCATTTATGCTAAAGAAATATCTTGAGGTGCTGGCGAGGGAAGAGGTTATTGAAGGGACTTTTTCCAGGATCAGATCATCACGAGAGGAGAATCATAATGATTCCTCACGAAGAAGAGCTGTGGTCCAGGGTTCTCGGTTTTCCGGGAAGAAGAGTTTTCGTTTAGCCGAGGGAAGGTCCCAGCCCTTCAGATATCATTCTCCTGAGGCAGCGACTCTCAGGCCTATGCCAAGGGATCCGACAGTTGTTTTTCTTTTGGTGGTTATGGCCATCAGTAGCGGGAGTGCCTGACTTTTCAGAGCGGTCATCGTGCACCGAGAGCTACGCTCCAGGTTCCTCCATTGAGGTAATTCCAGCCGAGGTAAAAGTAGCCAGTTTCACCAACATTATATCAGTAGAGGGTAGATGGGGCAGGTAGAAGATAACCCTAGGATGATCTCCTTCCTCAAATAGAATGGTGTGGCCATGGTGGTGGCCATCATCAGAGTCATAGAGGCCGTGGAGGAGTTTATGGTCAGCTTCATGCTCTAGAGTTGCCATCACTAGGCGAGCCAGATGTCGTTTGAGATACCCCTTTCTTGTTTTCTACCTTGGCGTATTCCCTGTTTTATTCAGGAGCGACACACTCCTTCATATCACCTACCGTTTTCCTTGATTTGGGACTTGAGTTAGAGAGTCTTATAGTGCCCTTGGCATTGACTACGCTAGTTAGAGGTCGACCTGACTTGTTTGAAGTATGTATAGACTATGATCTAGTGTTGGGGAAACACCGCTCTTGGGGAGATTTCTTATGTTTATGAATACAACCATATTATGTCATCCTCAACATGGATTAGTTTTATTCAGTGAAGGCTATCGTAGATTGCTTCAAGAAGAAAGACGTTTTCTTTGGTGCAGATGGAGAACAAGTGGTGCTTGTTGGTGAGCGAGATCCTCAGATGGGTCATAGGTGCATTATATGTTTATCGTCCATGATGACAGAGATAATGTTGAGTTCATCAGAGGTTCAGTGGTTGGCGTTTCCTAGGGTCATAGAGGAGTACCGTGATGTCTTTACAAAAAAGGTTTTAGTATTACCCCCTCAACGTGAGAATGAGTTTGGGATCGATCTACAGCCAGAATCATCTCCTATATCTATGTCTCCATATAGGATAGCCCTTTATGAGTTATTAGAGCTACGTATATAGATGATGGTGTGTTACAATGCGGTTTTGTTCGAACTAGTGTGTCACCATCAGGTGCATCAGTTTTGTTCGAGAAGAAGGTCGATGACAGTTTGGGGTTGTGTGTCAATTATCATCACTTAAACAAAGTGACAATAATGAATTGCTATCCTCTTCCGTGGATTTATGATTTATTCGATCAACTGAAGGGTGAAAGTTGGTTCACAAAGATCAACTTGCGGTCAAGATGTCATCAGATGCATTTGAAGGATGAGGATATCCCAAAGACTACTTTTCGTTATCGTCATAGGAATTATGAGTTCGTGGTAATTCCGTTTGGCATGAAGAATGCTCAAGCTGTGTTCATGGGATTGATTAATGCTATGCTTCAAGAGTTCCTGGACACTTTCGTGGTAGTTTTCATCAATGAGATCATTGTGTGCTCCACATCTGAAGAGGAGCATGCCGAGCAACAATGAGCCGTTTTTTGGAGTCCTTTACCAACATCAGCTATTCGGGAAGTTGTCGATGTGTGACTTTTGGGCTCGAGGATTCCATTTATTAGGTCATGTTGTGTCCCAACAGGGAGTAGCTATGGATCCATCGAATATAGAAGTAGTTATGACTTGGATAGCACCAAAGACAATTTTATAGGTGTAAAGTTTCCTTGGTCTCACAGGCTACTACAGGTGGTTTGTAGCCAATTTATACTAAGTTGTGAATCCTCTAATATATCTGAATAAGAAGGATCCATATTTAATATGAATTGATTAATGTCAGGAAACATTCAAGTATCTAAAGGAGAAGTTAGTAAGTGCTCTAGTCTTTTTTCATCCAGCTGAGGTAGTTCAGTTTGATGTTTTCTACGATCTTCACATCTGGGGTTAGGCTGTGTTCTCATGCCGCAGAGGTCAGTAGTCTCTTATGGGTCTCTGAAGTAACATCCCCATGAATGAAACTATTCCACCCATGATCATGAGTTTGTAGCCGTGTTGTTTTCCTGGAAGTTGTGGAGGCATTTCTTCATTGGTGAGCGCTTTGTGGTTTTAACTGATCATAAGAGTTTGAGGTATGTTTTCTCCCAGCAAGACTTGAACTTATGACAGCATCAGTGGATGGATTTCTTACAGGAATATGACTTTGAAATATCGTATACACCTAGAAATTAGAATGCTGTTGCTGATGTGCTGAGTCGAAAGTCGTGTAGTGATGTTGTGCATGAATCTGGTGATTCATGGAGACTAATAGAAGAACTGTCAGCATTACATCTTTCTATGGGTGAAGTTGGGGGCAGAAGTTGTCTCATTTAGATGACGGTAAAGTCATCCCTGGTGCAGAAGGTGGAAGAGTCCCAGTTGGGGGATCTTGAGGTGGAGGTCTGGAGAGACCGAGTTGTTTGTGGTGAGGCCCCTGATGGTTGGACTATGGATGAACAACACAGAGTGTTGTATCATGGAAGGATTTTTGTTCCTTTGGAAATGCATGAAATGGTTCTTAGAGAGTTCCATAGTTCAACATTAGCGGTACATCCTGGCATGACAAAGGTGTACTGATCCTTGAAAATCCAGTTTTGGTGTCTTGGGTTGAAGCGTGCAGTTGCAGAGTTTGTGTCTCGATGATTAGTCTTCCAGAGGGTGAAGGACGAACATCGTGTCCCTGGTGGCCTACTCCAACCATTAGAGATTCCTCAGTGGATGTGGGAGGTCATATCAATGGACTTTGTTACTAGTTTACCTCGATCACTGGGAGGACATGATGCTATTTGGGTGGTAGTGGATTGTTTAACAAAATCGGCCCACTTTATAGAAATCAAGGTGTCAGGATCAGTGGATGTTTAGTCGAGGCAGTATCTAGAGGAGGTGGTGAGACTTCCTGGAGTCCCTAGGACGATCATTTCTGATTGAGATCCTTGTATTACCTCAAGGGTGTGGATGTGTCTCCAACATGCTTTCGGCTCTCAACTATACCTTAGCACTACTTTTAATCCTCAAACGGATGGTCAGACAGAGCAAACCATCCAAACTCTTGAATACATGTTATGCTCTTGTGTTCTAGTTTTTGGAGGGTAATGGATACGGAACATACCCTTGGTGGAGTTCAATTACAATAATAGTTTTCACTCCACCATCGGCATGGAGCCTTTAAAGCCTTGTATTAAAGGTCTTTCTGTCCTATGTTCTGCTACACTGGGTTTTGAGAGTCAACAATTCATAGATCGAAACTACTGTAGAATACAACATAGATGGTCTAGGGGATTCGTGAGAGGATGAAGACAGTTCAAGATCATCAGAAATCATATGCCGATCATAGAAGGAGACCCTTAGAGTCTAATGTGGGGGATCATGTGTTTCTAAAGGTGACTCGTCATCGTGGTTAGCGATGGTTTGGACATGAAAGTAATCTTTCTACCTTGTTTGTTTGTTTTTTTGAGGTGTTCTCTTGTGTTTGACCTGTGGTGTATCGAGTAGAACATCCCCCTCAGATGAGTCTTATACATGATGTTTTAAATGTATCACAACTCCGTCATTATTTTCATGACGACTCTCACATCATCGATTGAAGAGATATCGATGTTGATGATGATGAAACCATTGAGGAGCGACCTGTGGGGATCCAATACTATAAGGAGAAGGCATTGTGTGGGCATTCTATCCCCTTAGTACACGTCTTGTGGCGACACAGTGGCGTGGAGGAGAGTACTTGGGAACGTGAGTCACATATGCGTGTTCAGTACCCAGAGCTGTTTTATGTTTTTGTTCTGAGTTTTCATTGATCCTTTCTTTTATGTACCTTGTATGTGATGTTATAATTAAATTGTTTCAATATGGAATGTTTGTTCCCTTACCCTCAGATGTCGTGGTTTTGTTTTATCTTTCGAACAACTCAAGGAGGGTTTTCCCTGAGAGGTATCTTACGGGATGGTTGTTCGGACCCCTCTTTTCTTATGGGTTGGGTTTGAATTCATGAGGATGAGAATGTTTTGAGTGGTATTTGATGTAATGGCCCGGACCTCTCTAGTCCATTACTTTGTGGAAATGTGGGGTTAGAGGTGTTTTGGGAGTTCATGGTAACATATCCCCAATGCATAGCCAAAAATATTCCTTTTCGATGAACCGTTTGAAATGTAGAGAGTTTTGAACTATAATTCTACATTACATTTTTAGGTACTTTTGATGTTTCTAACTACCTTTGGGATAGAGTAGTGACTTGGGGGTGCATTTGACAGGACTTTTCTATAAAATGTAAAGGAAGCAGCTTTCGCATGGGAGGCGGACAGTTTGTGTAAACTGTGCTGCCAAACCATGTGAGGATGATGTTGGAAGCATTGGATAACGCACATTTAGCACATGATTTGTCAAACCATGTGGATTAACCATGTGAGGAGTGTTTGACAGGCAGTAGTGACCACACAGTTAGCGCATGGTTTGTTTAACTGTGTGAGCAAATTGTGCGGGCACTTAAATCTAGATCCTAAAATTGAGGATCTCAACTGTTTCCCCTCTAACATGATCATTTATTCCCCTAATAGGACACAAATCATGATTACCCATCCTCAATAGTAGGATAACCACTACCAATAGTTTTGGAGTTGATCTGAAGGCTTCTTTTGGCGAATCGAACCTGGTTTCTTAAGGTATGTGATCGTTCTTGTTTGGTTTCATAGATCTACTGAGATCTACTCCTCCTCTAATCTTATATTCTTAGATCTATCCCCATTATTGGTATATTTAAGTGTGTGTATGTCAAATATGATGAGATTAGGCCTTGATATTTCTAGGAGGAGAGTTCTAAGGTTGGGTTTTGGATAATCGACCCGGGTTTCTTGCGCGTTTTTCGACCGTTGTGGTTTTCATCAAAAGGCATTGAGGTAGGGGATTCGTTGCTTCTCATTCTTTTACGTGCAATTGTATTTTTAGCATGTTTAATCAAATTGGATGAAAATGGAATTGACAATTTAAATACTATGAATCGAATAAATAAATTGTATCGATCATTTGTTATTGCCTATTGTTTTTCTAGATAGTGTGGTATCTATACTTGCTTTGCTTAGATGTTTGTTCCTAATGAAAATCGGTAAATAACGTTAACCAGGATAAATTGATAATTGTTGGGATAAAGATAAAGAGGCATGAAAATGAATTTGTTTCTTGTTTCAATTTGATGTTAATCAAATTTATGTAGTAAGAATGTTCAATCATTTGTCATAGCTTACTGGTTAGGTTTCCCGATGTTGGAACCAATGAATTATAAACCTATTAATTCAAGATGGATTACTGAATTTGATTGTTTTATAATTATTTGAAGGGTTATGAGCTACCCTTTTGATTGTTAAAGGGAAAAGAGCCCAATTGATGTGATGTTTTCTTTCCTGCTACTTGTGATGTGATGTGATCCTGCCCGGTTGTGGTGATATGTGGGGGCATAGAGGCCTTTTTGGTTGTGTAAGTAGATGACGCCTAGAGTGGCGAGATGTATCAGTTTATTCATGTAGGTGTCAGAGAGGACACTGGGTTTGATGGAACGGGATGGATGTGATTGTTCGTTGCTTTCTAGTTCTTTGGTTCATTATCTTCTATAATTTTCCCCCACTGCTCAATGCAGCTAGTCTTGCATACCCTTCCCCCGAAAGAGGCGAAGAGACATGGGGTATGCCACATGATTTCTGTGTTAGGATTTTAAAGGGGGAATGGGTCTATGCTCTGGCTATTGGCGGAAAAGACTCAACGGGTAGTACATGTACTCACCATGTTGATCCCCCTTGTGTTTAGTATCATAGAATTTTTTTCTAGAATTCTTGGGAATATGGGAAAGTAATTCATTAATGAATAATTTAATACATGGTGTTAACCCATGGGGTTGGAGTTTTCTATATCATAATGATGAGGTTGTACTTTTCAAGGGACAGTGGATATTGGGTGTGATGCTAATTGAATCATTAATGTGGAATTATTCATGGTTAATTAATATTTGATGACTTAATTAATGTAAATTGAAACTGATAAAAAGGTAATGAAGTAATCTAATAATGTTCCTTAAATTGTTGTGTGCTTATAGGATACCTAGTCTAAGAAGTGGCAGCCCAGAGTCTGAGAGACATTAGTTGCAGTTGTGTCTAAGACTAGGTTATGACCATAGTGTGGTTGTATGTTATAATATATCTTGTACTTTTTGTGTTTCTAAATGCTACTCCACCATGTCAATAATGGAAACTGACACCTCGAGGATTATAAGCCATATGGGGGGTGTTTTCCCCAACATTCCTGTGGGAGGAAGAATGGATGACTACCCCCTTTGGCCCCACTCTCTTCTCATGGTAGATATTATTGCTGGTTGGCACAGCGGTTATTTTTCCCCATATATGTGTGTAGAGGGATGTAATGGCATGTGGTTGTTCACACACATATATTCTGGATATAGTATTCTATGGACTACTATAGGTGTAATGTTTATAGGCAGTGATGGCTTGATGATCCTTAGTCAGTTTATGGGTTGTAATGGATTGAGGTATAATAATTGACGTATGATACATGTTATGCGAGATGTGATGGCTCCCGAAAACTAACTGGTTACTTTTGGTAGTGAGGATGTTGTGGTTCTTCGCCCAGGTGTCTGTGAGAAACCCTTTGTGTTGCATGAGGTGCAGATTGTGGTGCTTCTCCCAAGAGTCTTCAGACAATCCTTTTTGGAGAGAGATGCTTTGGACGTGTGATGTTGGGGAAAAGTGGCAAACTAGTGGGGTCGTATTAGTGGGGTACCCTTGATATTCTCTACTATATGCTATATTCTGGAATGAAGTACTTAGTTAAAGTATCCATGGAACGATTGGGAACATATTATATCTATTTAGGTGATGAGTTAGATTCACTTGTTGTTCATTGTGCTTTACCATGCTCTCATTACTTTGGAACGAGAAGCTTCATGGAGGATCCTACTGAGTATACTACTATACTCACCCTATGTATATCTATATTATTTTTCAGTTCACTTGGATCAGGCTAGAGATCAAGCTGGTTTCTACTAGCCTGGGGTTTCAGGAGCTGTTCGGGCTCATGGTTGCTTCTATTTTACTTTCTATTGGGTTCTTGCAGTTTTTCCCCTTTTATTTGTAGTACTTTTTCATGACATTACATTTGTGTACTTAGGTTTGTTTTATATTTCCAGTTCTGATTTGGAGTTGATTGGTGTCTATCTAATCTCTCTCTTCCTCATGTGTTTTCCTAGTGGGTAATGCCTCCCATTTATGTGTTACTATACCCTCGGTGCTAGTCGCCAACTCGGGGCTACAGGAGGTGGGACTCAGGGTTTGTTACCCCCCTTCTCACATTTCCAGCCCAAGAGGGGAACTCTTTGTGGGGAGGGAGTCATGACAACTATGTACTAATACCCAAATATTTTTTAGGGGTGTTTACACATACATCTAGTATAGTCAAGGATTAGGTAATGAATTGATATATCTTCCCAATGTCCCATTGATAATAATGCATGGGGTTGAAACCAATTTAATTGTGAGTACCAATCAATAGTTGTATAGTTGGAGGAATGGATTGGGGGTGATTTAATGTGATATTTAGTAGGGGTCCTAATTTGAAAAAGGATGTGATGAGGTTGATATATTTCACATTCATGTACCATACTACCATTTTTATGGGTTTTTATGGGAGTTGAAATGAGATCTATAATGATATGGTAGTGTCATGGGATGTGTGGGTGGTGATTAATTTCACAGGAGGATAACATGCCCAAAGGGAGGTAGGGTTCTGTATGGTTGATACATGATCTACATCATATATGACTTGATACCTGATGAATGATATAAATATACATACAAATAAGTTGTATGTGAGCACATGCGATTTTATATTGGGGTATCAATTAGGAAAATCAGTTGTGATGTTCTTGTGAATAACTATTTCATATATTCTATTATATTACATTACTACCTCATTTGATTAGTTTTTCGTCAAGCCCTTGTGAAGAAAAGATGGCTCAGTAACCTATTTAGGATCATAATTGTATAGTTTTTTATTCATAGGTGTATTAGTATGAACATCAAATATTTTCATCTAAGTAATTAGGTTTAACTATATTTAGTAATTTTTTTTCAAAACATACCTATATATATACAATTTTTTAGGTTTACATGATTTTTGTTGAGATCACACATGGAATTTTTAGATTTAATGTTTGAGTTACAGTAGTATCTTCTTTAAGATTTCCACTGGTATTTGTTTTAAATTTTATTTTTAAATATTATAATGAATATATGTTTTATGTTTATTTTAAATTTAATTATAATTTTTGGGTGATTTTTTATCTTTTATATTTATTATTTTTAGTATATTTTGGTTTATTAAATTAGTTTCCATGTTTCACTGTCAGTGACAGTCACCAACTAGGGGATTACTTCATCCAGGACATAGGGGGTCACTCCTCTTCACCACATTCAATTAAGGTTTAACAATGGATGGAGAGAAGGGTCATGGAATAGTGGTACCAATTTCTTGGTTGATAGATATGATAGAGATTAGGGTCAGGAACATTTTAGGCATACATGGGTTGGTTCGGTAACAATGTCAGTTAGGAATAACTCATGGCATAAGAATAAGAAATCATCCAGGATATAGGATTTTTGAGCACCTTTTTTCCTAACACCCAAATATTATGATTTTTAAACATGATATGTAATGTGACATTTATTTTTTTAAACAATGGTGACATACATGAACATGTTCCACAATTCTTGTGATTTAATATGGAGATGTTGGGAAATTAAAATGAAAAACATTGATAATAATTAATATTATTCTACCATGATTGGGTTCTCTTTTTCTCCATAATCATAATGGTTTTCTAGCATGAAATACATAACACATTTAGGAGTTTTAGAGAAATAGTACTTTTAAGACGGTATAACTTTAATTTCATCCAATGAAATTACATCATAATTTTTTATGGTTTCATTTCCACTGTAATATGGGGTTTACCATGGGGTAGTAATTTTTTCATATTATTTATGGTAATTATATTTATATTATTTAAAATTTATCAAATATATATAAATTATATTCTACATGTGTGAATATCAATATATAAAAAACAAAAATCCGTATTGGAATAATGAATTTCCAGTTTTTTATAGAATATGGAGTTTTAACAAGGAGAGTTATAATATTCATTTGGGTTCCAAGCCAAACTTGAAAAAATTTAATGGGTTTTACATATTAATCAACTGTTGTTTTATTTAAACCTAGATCATATTTATATCCTTTTTAAAGAATAAAGGGAGACCATTATCCACTTTGTTGATGCCATGATGGATCTATGAATTTGAGATAGTGGAAACCAATGATATCATATCTAAAAGTGATATATGGTGAATATCATAACAAAATGATCATAAATTGGGAATATGAAAGTCTTCATTGTAAAAATCCATAGATCATCCATCTGGGTGGGATCATTAATTCAATTATTCCCCACATTCATTCATAAATGAAAATTGACATTCAAATTAGATAAGGTATTTATTTTCTATATTTATTTATTTTTAGTTGAATAAAATTTTTTGTGTTTAATATGGATTTGACTTATTCACATGTAGATGATCTCAAGAGATTTTGACTATATGTCATGTATTCTCATGAACATACACCATGTAGTGATTTTCTACATCATATGTTTGGTATTGGTTCCACATTGAATGTATGTAATATGTTTACACTGAGTGGGACCCTAAGACACAAAACTCAAGGTTAGGCCCTGTATATAGCCAGTCACCCACCTACAACACATGTCATGTACGTGTACATAACCTAAAGGAAACATGAAATAGGATGAGACATGGATTTCAAGCCAGAGTCCATGTATACCACACTCTGCACATGAGCCTCGTCCCGATTGGTGAGGAGATGGAAAGTGCATCAAAGAGAACTGAGATAAAATCCTAGTAGAGATATATTTCTAGGGTATTGTTGTAGTACTATAGTAGGAACTATAGCAGGTACTATTCTATACTCTATCAGTAGGAACAATTCATCCATCTGGGCCTCCAGGCCATTGGTTTGGTCTTTCGGTCATGTAAGGCATTCGAGCCACCCAAGGCCTTCGGGCTAGTTGTCTATCAAGGCCTACAGGCCACATTAAGGCCTTAGGACATCCCCATAGTCTTTTGTCCACATAATTATACAGACATACTATTCATACTACATGGTAAAAGGCTCTGTATGTGGATTCAGTGTAGACACATTCACTAGAGTAGAGCTAACTGGAATTGTAATAAGAGAGGGATGGCTTTGCCATTGGTACCAAGCCTATGCAACAGTGCATAGGATAGTTATCCTGCCTGTCCTATGAAGGTGGAGTGTGGATCATCATGAAATATTCTAGGCAGGAGCAGTTCCAAGTTGTATTGTCAGGGTGATTCCCTTTAAGACCTACAGTTCATGTAATTGTCTTTGAGTCTTCTTGCCTTAAAAGGGTTCCACCTCAGACCTTGAATGATAGATTTTCAAAAATATTAAAAATTAAGGCCTTCAGTCCATTCAGATCATGTATACCATAGCCCATTTATTTTCAGGACACCCCTATGTACTAGGGAAGTATTCACTGAGTCCAACAAGTATATATACCCTAGGAGGGGAGCATTAGTGTGGGAATAATTTTCGTCAAGAACACATAGTGTACTCCATATTTCATTTCATTTTTTCCCTTTTCACTCATCATGGTTGGTCTTTGATATACAAAGATAAAATTATGATTATCATTATATATAAATAAATATAATATCTATTTAATTATAAAAATTATTGGGAGAGACTATCGGGATTGTTTTGGGATGCTAAACCCTTTTCAATGATGAAAGTATTTATATAATTTAGGAGAGGTAGTTTGAGGGTTGTAGACCATTCCATTGCATAACTAGGAATAAAGAATGTGGAATTAACTTTATTTTATAGGTAATTACCCTTCATGAGTTTTCAATGGGTATGGGTATCTTGATTGAATGAGACGTAGGGATGCTAGTGTTCGGCCATGTCTGAGGGTTTCAGACTTCACATGGACATCGTTTAATAGACCTATTAATATATAAAAAAAATAGTATGAGTCATTACCTCAACCCATAAACCACCAATTTTATTTTTCAGTCACGTTCCATGTGTTTTATAGGCCTTGGATGTGGAAACAAGATCCATAGTAGGTAAAACCCCCATAATTAGTCAACATTCATTTATTATATATGTTTTAAATTCCTAGTAGAATCATGAGTTGTGAAGAAAAGATATATAACTATGTTTAAATAAAATTCATGTTAATAATCTTTAGTAAAATAATTTGGTTTGATGCATTTATAGATTTATCAGCTCATAAATGGTTTTAAATGCAATGTCAAAACATGTTTTGTTGATAAAGGTGTAAGAATTTATTTTCATTACATAGAGTAAGAATAATGCTATGTTGTAGAGGGTTTCCATTAATGGATAATAATTATAATATTCGTATCTAATCTCCCATATTGTAATGTAATGGTTACTCAAATGTCGTTCCTAAATTATAAAAGTTTGGGAAAAGATAGTTTAATAAAAATAGATCAGTGTATGGGGTCAGAATCCCCCCATATTGATTGTGCATAATAGAATGAAATGGGACTCTCATAAATATTTTAGATTTAATGGTTTTGTGATGATGTTGGGTGACTTATATGAATATTTCATGCATGTAGAGACTTCTAGATCATGTAGTTTTTTATGTAACTCTATCACAATTAGATTTCTAGATTAGAGTCGGGTCAAACAATGATTCCCATCTAGCGAATCTTTTCATTAACCCCTAATTATATCCAAAACATGTTGTTCTTATCCTGTGAATTTTAGTACATGATATATCTCTACTATCATATTTACCAATGTATATATTTCACATTAGTGGACTGAGAGAATATGGTGGTATCATTTATGTTCTCCAGTTACAGTGGTGTGGGGTAGGATCTTGTTTAGGGAACAATGGAATGAGATATGTTCTAGTAACAAGACTTTTGGTTCAATAGTTTCCAAAGTATGGGTTGTGTATTTCATTGTTTATCATAACATCATTTTATGATTTATATTTCCTAGTCCCAATAAAATTAGAGGGTGTGATTTGAATTCTTTTCACGTATTTTATAAAATTATAATTTTTATCTTTTTTCTAGTTTATTGAGTAAGAATTTGTATTTCCACAAGGCATACGACATTTTTAGGTGTCCCTATAATGTATTTGATTATGATATTTGAGTTGGAATTGGTCACCTAGTGGGATATAGAACCATTTTAATTTCTTATTACTCTAATGTTTTTTTATCCTAGGATGGGTTTACCTTGGGTTCCATTGGGAGATCATTGATTTGGCTTTATCTTCATGTTAACTTGAGGTTATGTTACCCAATGGATTTTAGTCATTAATGATGGGTATATATGTATACTATATTTCATAGGCCTTGATCCCAAAAATATCGTGTCTATATAGATGACATACATATTTGTGACCATTTAGGCATTTTGTTGTGGAGCTCTGGTTTGGCTGAGGGTGCTAGATGCTTGAGATGGAAGGTTTTTTATATGAGATGGAAGACCAAGTTGATTTCTCCTCCAGTATCATGAGAGGTAAAAATGTATATTTACTTTCTAGATTTTCATGTATATCCAATTATATTTCAATTATCTTGTTTCCTTTCTGGCCTTCCTGGTTACGAGTTTTTTAGCCTAAGGAAAGATAATTGTATGCCTCATTGGTTCTTATAGTCAGGCCATGAATGTAGGAGTTTCACTTGTTTTTTTTCAGTCATCCATTAATTAATCGAGGTGGGGACTTGATGGGTAGGCACAATATAGAGTGGTATTAAATCTTACCCTTCTTAAATATGGATATTTACATATGCATCACTAGTGTTTTATTTGGATATATGGGATGAATGTATTGTAGGTTATTAAGACTTTATTTAAAACTAAGGAACAAAACTAGGGTGTGATATCCAATGTATTTGTACACTAGGAATATAATAATCTTGAGAACATACGTTATTTAGTGTTGAATTGGTAATCGAGTAATGATATGTAGGTCCATAAATCATATAATTGTCTATTAATTTGATTATTTCATAATGTGACATCCTATAATGATGTTGACATTATAGAAAGTGGTTGATGATTACCATAATATAAAATATTTATCTAAAGGAGTAAAATGAATTATCTGTAGGTGGAGAGATATCCAAGAATACATGTAGACTTGTGATAATTGTAGGAGGGGCTTTCTCAATGTTACAATGGTTTATTCTATCTTCAAATATGGTTGGTACCACCTTTTTTCCTATGGTGATGGATCATTTATCAATTGATTCATAATCCCCCAATCTAAAGAGATTGGACAGGTCCCTATATCCAATAATAGTGTTAGTAATCGTCAAGATGATATATCCTCTATATGAAATTGTAATGTTCAGTATTTATACATAAATAAAGGGATCATGTATACATTCATGTGTGTAGATCCTTCACCTTGTAATGTGATCAGTATTCCCTTAATCCTAATGAGGAGGGGTCCCCATACTATAATGGGGTCAGAACCACCAAATAATACCTAATGTGGTCCTCTATTTTTATAGTCTTACGTTATTTTGGATATGAGTTTTCAATCATATATTCAAGTTATTCAATACTCCCTCTTAGATAAGGGGTCTTGAGACACCATTAGTGAGGCAAATTTCATCAAATGGTTGGGTGGGATTCCCCTAAACATCTTGAAATGTGAAATTTTTTCTCTCAATCCAAATTATCTAGAGACCTAAATACATTAGAGTATTCGAATTATCCCTAAGATAGTTTTCATGTCCTCTTTAGTAGAGGATGTCTTGGTGAGGATTCACCTTTTTCCCATTAAAACCCATCCATACCGTATTTTATCACTCGATGGGGTGTGATCACATCACCAAAAATAAGTGATTGGTAATTGTTTCTCTCAATATGTAGTATAGTTATGATATAATGACTGTTGTTTTTCCAATATAAAATATGGTATATGATATTTTTTTCTAATGGGATCTTTTTATTAGAAAATATCGGCTATAGTATCTTGGATTTTAGGACTGAAAAACCCAGTTAGACGGGTAATATCTTTGTTGTGCATTGAATGTTTTGTATCAATACAATGTCACAATAATGGTAGTTAGATAATTCATGATGATCACTATAAAAATATATATATAGAGTGATCATCCAATGGATGTATTATTATGTTTGCAATGAAATATATGTGCGATATGTGACACCTTTTTGGAATGAATGTTGTTGTTAAAATCTTCTTGTTTCTTTATATTGATGATGTGTTGCTGATTGATGAACTAGATATCCCTATAGGGTAATGGAACAAGTTAAGTGAGTTATAATACATCTCTTCCACTTTTTATTTGATCCATGTTTCTACTATTGAGGTGGGTCATTTTTGGAAGTTTGTCCAAATGGTCTTGTTTTTTATGAGGATGATAAATAGTGTCATTTTCTTGAAGATAGACAATAACCCCCTAATGTGATTAGATTAGTGGTATAGTTGTGATGTGTATTTTATTTTATTAGTCAAATAATGGTTAATATAATCTTGAGTGGTATATATTTAGTGATCTAGAACACCCCTTATAGGTTTATGTTTTTACCTTCACCAGATGGTGGGGTTTGTCTACTATGGTTATTTGAGGATCAGAACAGCAGCTCTAGGAAATGGAATTTTTCAATTTTTCTTTGTGTTGTTCATAATGTTTGAATGTAACTGATCAATAAGTTCAAAAATATGGTTTTTTTAAAATATTTTGATAAAATAAATAAGTGGTTAATCAATATTATAGACTTGTTCTAATCCAAAAATAGAGAAGCATGTTTAAGTTCTCTATGTAGCTTTTGGCACTAATACTTTCTCGGATTAGATAAAGAAATGTTTGACTATGAATGATGGAGGTTGTAAATGTCAGGATTACTATTTGACAATCATGAAATTCTCTTTCCCTCATTACTTACCAAATATATATTTAGGAAGTTTCATATTTATCTCTCTATTGATGTGTGTATAGATAGACATTTCAAAAGATAACTTTTGGTTGTTTGAATGAAAGCATTGAATGAACATTGTGTTTTAAGGTGAATATATATAGTTTTATGTAGTAGGAGAGGTCATGGATTGGTTTAGTGATATAAATGGGGAATAAATTTATCCAATGGTGAGGTTAGGATGATATTTTTCATGTCCCCTAAAAATATGAACTAGTCGGAGTTCATATATGTTCAAGAATTAAAATTTGTTGGTGTTGTAGTGTTCTCTCATGATGTGGTGGGGAGACAATATAGATTTTCTTTATAAGTTGATTTTGGTTTTTTATTATATTAAAACATAGTCTGGGGTTCTCCCATTTATGGTGAAGTGTGTTCCCTTGGTAATTTCTTAAGAGAATGAACCATATATAATAGATAACCTTGTTTTTTGGATGTTATATATGTTGGTATCATTGATAGTCATTCCGTAAGAGGATTGCAACAATTAGTGAAAAGACATCATGAGTTGTGTAATATGATATACATAAAGACTGGAAATATAGACAATCTCAGGCAATGTTTGGCTTTATTAAGGAGGCATGAAGGCCATGGAGTAATCATACATGTTAATAGTATTGAGGCTGGATGCTTACAATGTGGGACCCTTTCAAGATAAAATATTTTTATGAATCTTGGATGTCAGTGGATCTCATGTGATTTTGTGCTTGTTTTCTATATGACGTTAGCTGGAGGGCATCCTAGAGATTTGTGGTGTTTGTCTCTAAATCAACAATGAAAATACATAATGTGGTGAGAATGCAATGATACAATTTCTCCTATATGAAAAACATATCATATTTCTTGTTTTCATATCCCCATTACTTTTTTTGGGAATAATATTAATGTATTCATATCAAAATTCCTTGATTTTTTTCAATGGCTTTTTTACATTGGAATATAGTGTTTCCCCTTGGTAATTAATTTAGTGAGGTTCTTTGGTGGGTGCCTTATTCAGAATATCTAATATTAAATAAATAAATATTAATTATATTTAATGTGTTACAATGTTATTATAAACTTAATTAATATCTATAGTATAATTATGATATCATTCTTGGTTCCAAATGGGGGGTTTCAGTATGTATTGGCATAATGATCATTCAAGTTTTAAGTTTGGTCGAAGACCATTTAATGTTTTTCCCTTTTTAGTTAATAAGGGTTTTAAATAATTATATCCCATTTTTTCCCATACTTCAAACATAGGGGAGATACTTTTACCCTTTTTTGATGTTATAATAGAAATGAGAGAATTAGAGAGTTAGAAACATGGAAGCCTCATCTAAATTAATCTAAGGTGAAAATCCAGATGTAGTGATCATGAATCCAGAATTGGAGAAGAATGATTGTCAATATCCAAAACACACTAAGAGGAAGGTATAGTAATATCAATTAATCCTCATTTTTAATCATAAATAAATCCAACATTGCATAGCAGATTTTTATTTTTAATATTCATTCATCTTCATGTTGTTGTTAAATAAAATATTTGTCGTTTCTCATGGTTTTTACTTGATCACATGTAGAGGTTCATTTGAGATTATAACTACATGATTGGAAATATATGGAACACATTTTGATTAAGGGTTTTATAAATAAAAAGTTAGGAATGGGGTCCACATATAATTTAGTATGAAATTATAATATTAGTGTGACGCTTAGGCACATGACTTTGGGTATAGCCTTGAATACGACTAGACACCTATTTGAGGCACATGGAATGTACATGTACGCACTATATTTGGAATCATGGTCATATCTAGGATAGGGTATAAGGGTTGGTGTCTACATATCCCAATCTCTATGTACTGAGGATTTATATATTAGCTCTATCCATGGTTTGTTGAAATAGATGGAAAATTGTGTTTTCATGCCGTATTACCATAGTATACATCATGAACTCCACTTTTCATCATGGTTTCCCCCTTATATAGACTAGTTGTCATTATGGTTAAATGGAGGATCCTATAATGATTATATATTTTTATAAAAGATGAATAAAATTTCCAACTCACTATTAGTGTCCTTGGTAATGTAATTTATGGATTATTTATATATCAAAGAAACTTGTTAGTTAGGATGGAGTACTATCATTGGGGTATAAAGTGTTATCATCTTCTATACCTTTATATGTTTCAGTAATGTCTGATTCATGGAACTATTATTATTTTTTATAGATTATGCTCCATCTGTTGTTATCATTTGTTGGTATATAGGATGATAGATTATTTCATATGCATGTTTTTAGTTAGGCAGGATTGGTGACCTCTTCACAACTATGTTGTTAGATGAGACATAGATAGATAATTAAATCATGGAGGAGTCCCTACCTCATCCAATGAACCCATATGTTTTTTGTTGGTTCATTTAGCTTGTGTATAAAGAGAATAGGATTTGGACACAAAATTCTTAATTGAGACATCCTCTGTGGCCATTTTTTAATCATATGATCGATTACTTATATATTTTGTGTTGAATATTGAATTGAGACCAATTTTTATATAAAATCATTTTCAAAACATTATCAATGTTCAAATTGCACCGTCTATAATATTTGATTCATGGGTGACAATATCTAATTGAAATCATGTTTTAGGAATGTTTATTGAGCTTTTTTTTCTAGTTTCAGGAGTGACCAGTTAGTTTAAGTTCATGAGGTCGGTAACCCTAATAGGGAGAGACTTGGCCCATACATGATAGGTTATGGCTTTAAATAATCCCCATATCATGAGGAATGATCTTTCCATTATGGGATAATTAATTTACTCCTCGTTTTTAATCTTACCCACCAACATGGTGTGATATCCTTGATGTGACCACATTGATGGCTCTATGTTGGAAAACTTTTTTCACCAGAGAATGATCAGTTTTTAGTGCGGGTATCCCCTCAACTAGGTTGTGCATATCGATAATGTGTGAGATTATCATGAAGTATTGAAGTATCCTATATGTTTTATGAAATTGTTCTACATTCATGGCTTTTTCATTAAATAACCCCAACTTTACTTACATTGGAATAAAATCATTTTAGATCAATACTCAACAAAACTCAAAATAATACAATCCTAGGGACCTTATTGATATACGAAATTTATAATCATTTATACACAAACAATATATTCATATAAATATACATCATATCCCACTATGTTATACACATCTTGTATCATACAAGGGAATATCATGAATAAATATAATCTTATTACATTGGGAAAGGGAATCATAAGCAAGTGTGAGCCCAAATTCATAGTGAGGGAAAATATATGAGATATTTATCAATGAAATATTCTAGCTTAATATTATCATAGGTTTATGATAATATAATCATATTCATGCTCTAAACAGAAAATATTATTACCCCTATATTCTAGAACACAATCTCAAATGTCATGTCATTTTGAGATGCATAATTAATAAGAATTTTGATGGTGTATTCATTCTTCAAGAGTCATAACTTGGAAAAATGGAATCATAAGATAATGAATAATTATTTAGTGATCAAAGATAATAATATACCTTTCCGTAGAAAATATTGTGAGAAAATAATGAAATAAATCATACCCATTCATCAAAATGTGAACAAATATATTCGTAATCATTCCAATAGATAATCATGTGACCATAACATGAATAAAACGATACTCATGCATCAAGAGGTTAAAAAAATGTTTCAATTCATGTACATAAAAATCACCATCAAATCATGGGATATTAATATTACATTGCCCATAGAATTTGGGGACTATATTTAACTCACTATCACACAATGATAATATATTCATACAAATTCAAAAAGAGCATAAAACAATCAATATATCATCATAACTTAACCCTTTGATGAAAACCGGGTTCTGTAATCCGCACATCATCATAATTACCAACCATCTAATTAATAATATAGATTTCATAGATTGACCACATCCCCATTAAATTATTATTAAAATCAATTTATGTTATCATACATAATAATTTTTATTAAAATATCACTAGAATATTTCTTCTGGAAATCTTTCTTTTTCATTTTCAAATAACAAAATTAAAACCAAATTATTTATGAAATATTATGGAAAAATTTTCTTTCGAACTAACCATGAAAAAAATTATTGTAAACATAAAATTTTATATTGGTCACAGTGGTGGAAAATATTATTCATGTCATAATCATTAAAAAAATAGTTTGTTCACACCTTCGACAAAAATATATGTAACAAACAAAACATTAATCAATAGAATTTCCCTTCAAATAATTATATTATATGTTATGAAACACATTCATAGCATATAAAAACTAATAATAAAATAATTCTCCAGAATATATATTTAAATATGTGATATTTAAAAAAATTATGGAACCTAACCCCATATAATAGTAACATGACACTTTAAATTGTAACATTATCAATAAAAATATTAATCTATCAAATAGAATATTAAACTGTCATTTGAAAGTAAAAAAACATTTTTTTTAATATTATAAATGAAAATATGATATACTTATATCACTATGTATGTAATTAAATGTTTTAAAATTTATATACTAAGAGTAAGTATTTTTGTAAAACATAAATGTCCATTTAATCATTTATAATAAATAAAATGATTTAAAAGAAATATTATTATCATAAAATAATTTCATAAAATAATTTCTCCTGGCCTTATGATTAGAAGATAATTTTATGATATCTAAATTAATATTTAAATGTTTTGTAAAATAGATTATAATAATAAAATTAGTATTTTTCGAATAAATGATGATATTATTAAAAAATTAAAACTCCAAAATTTATAAAGATATTTTAATAAAATAGAGTGAAATTTTAATTTCTACACTCAAAAAAAAAATTAGTGTGAATAATATGTGTTTTTTTAAAATTGATGATTTTTTTTGAATAATGAAATATAATAATTTACAATAGAATCTAAATACATGAATCTTTAGTTTTTGTTGATGTATAGTTTATTTAAGCACCATTATCTAAATAAACATTTTTATATTTAATTTATTCATTCATGGTAATCAATATTATTCATTAAATTGAATGAAAATGAAAAAATAATTAATGTAATAAAAAACACTTCGCTTCCCCTGACAAATACCACCCCTCCCCACCTATTCCCGTCACATCTAAAAAGACTTGAATATTATCCAAAATATACCCAATAATCATATCAAGCCCCTTTCAAATGCCCATGATCCTTTGCTTTCATCAAAATAACAAACCCAATTTCCCTATGGGGGTTTTCAATTAGAGGATGTTCAAGATATAATATCAACTTTTATTTTTATTTTATTTCTTTTCTAATTAATTTTATATTTTATTCTCTCCCAACCTCCCTATGCCAAAGTGGGATGATTACACCATTATCGTTTTTTATTGGTATTATATTATTTTAAATGAAAAACCCATCATAAAACATCTTTTCCTCTCCCTTTTATTTTAAAAATGAAGGCATCATCTGTGATGTGTCGATCTTCCACCATCATGTATGATGCATTTTTTTCCACTAACACCTTAAATACTAGTCATAAAACCATTATTATGGTAAACTAAGATTTTCATATACTTATTAAAATTTATGTAATTTTCTAGAACAAATATATAAAAATTATATTATATATAATGAAATATATTTGTGATGTTTTAAAAAACTGCCATAATAAAATAATTATTTTTCATTAACATTTTATATAATGAATAATTATCATAACATATAAAAAATTATATATAAGATCATTTAAACATATGTAATATAATTAATAACATATAATTTTATTTCTGCAGAATCATTCCCATTTACATGAACTTTGACAGTTGTATTCAAGTGAAACGATCTTGAGATGAAAGAAAAAAAACACTCCTAGAATGTTGAAATTGAACTATGTAACTAAAAAATGAATATAAATGAACTTAATAAAATTGTAACAGAAAAAATACATGAATTATAGGTTATACATTTAGTATTTAGAGAATCTAATTTGATTATATAAGATATTAATGTGAAGAAAGCATTCAGACATAATGTTAGGGGATACTCAAACCCAACCCCCTTTATTTGGTTTATCACTCTTTCATTTAAAATTTCCAAGTGGTTATTAAATCATTGATATATAAATATTATTTCCTTTTTATCCACTTTTATTTTTTTAGATATAACTATTTCTAATATGATTTTATGGTCAATATAATGGTTATCCAAAATAACTCTTCCTTCCAAAGCACAGTTTGACTCCTCTTGAGTTGTTAATTCTTCAATCTGGAATGATGAATATTATACCAAAAATTTTATTTCCACGTAGATATTGTAACCTAATTTTCATTCATTATTTTCTATAGTATTATGAAATCCATTCATTTATATAGGTTACTTTATGTCTTTGATTGATATATGTTCTCTATGGGATGCATGATATTCTAAATGTATTGATGTGATGGGGGTGTCCAGAATTATATAGTGATCCAATGCATTGTGTATAGTGATGTATCTCATAAGATAATGTAAAATGTGCGTGAAGAGGATTCTATATATGGTCACAATAATTATGTTATGTTTATTCAGGTATGTTATTGGTGAACATGATGCTAGTTTTCTTCACAACTGTGTGTAGTATTTGTCCATAATGTCATGATGTTTCATTTTTATGAATTTTTACAATCCCTTACTTTATCTAGTTCATTCACACATTATTATGATAATTATCATATGATTTTTTTGTCATGATAGTGATTATGATCTCCAATGTTATATTGATTCATGTCATTATCTATCCTCTTATTGGAATTTTAGTTCTCCCTTTTCTTTGATATGTATCCTTAGGCGACACATGTAAATGGTATATCATGAGATTTAAAAGGGTAAATAAGGATGTTTTAATTAAATGATTATGTTTTAGGTGATGTATGGATCTACATTTCCAAATATACTAAATCATTTGATATCGAGTTAATACCTCTATCATGTTTTTTATCATTAAAATTAATTAATAGTTATGTATTAATATTAGGTTCATTATAGTTGGCATTAGAGAATGGTTTAATTAATTCTAGAATAAGGATTATTCAACATTAGTGAAAACCCTTTGAATGAGACTATATATATGTATGCACCCCAAAAGTTTTTATTTTAGAAAAAATATAAAATTAGTGAGCCCACAAGATATTCCTTTCTACTTAATTTCAAAATATAATAAAATGTATATTTATAACTTATTGAAATGTGTTTTTCCAAAAATTTTCTCTTTTATAAAATCATGGTAACCAGTTGGAATCATCTGAAACACCCATGTTAGGGACAATGCCATGATTGAATAAATGAAATCCCTAATACCTACGGAGTTTGAGTTCAAACATTCATGGCATTTCTTACCAAGATGTCTTAGGATATGAAAAATAGCCTTGAAAATGTGGAACTTCTTCTATCACGTAAGGTGAAGGAACTGGATCTTGATTATTTTATGTGGAAATATCTACCGACATTTTTTAGATCATCCAATCCATTATTCTAAGAATAGTGGTTTAACTCAATAAAGGATATATTTCATTTAACACAAAATTCTATTATAGAGTAGGGGTCTCTTGTTGTTTGTTATTTAGATGGAGAGGTTCATCCATGGTGGGATTTTATTAACAACACCAAGAAGAAGTAATAAATAGACGAGATGCAGTGGTAAGACCTTAATAAAAAATTTCTTAACATGTATTTCCCTCAAAATAATTGTATGAATATGGAGAGATAAATCATAAAGCTAAATAAAAAATGAAGTTGAATATGTCATTTTTTATGAATCAAAGTTAACATGTCTTGAAAGGAACTCCTTGTGTTTTTTTAAAAACATTGAATAAAAATTAGAAATATTCTTTAGTGGTTTAATATACCACATTATTATGAAAATCGCATTTTTAGACAATGGGATTTATGAATAATTTTTCCAATAAGATATCAATGTAGAGGTGGAGGTCAGATAATGGTCCCATAGATATATATATACAGTGTGGGGATAATGGATTTTCATGTGACTAGATCAAATGAAAATGGAGGAAAGATGATCCAATCCCCCCAGTGTCAAAAACGATAGAAGAAAATTCATAGAAATTTCAATAAAGTGACAAGGAAATTATTTAAGTGTCTGATAGAAGGGCATGAAGATAATTAATATTTAAGTGTCATGAAAAACCTAACCAATGTGATGTAGGAAATGAGAGATCCATCCATGATTCAATGATTCAACTATATGAATCTAGGGCAATATGAAACTCAGTATATTAAACGTTGAGTGATCAAGGGTATTAAACCTCTGTAGCCACCGAAGAAAAAAAGAAAAGCACTGATTATTCCATCACTATTGTTAAAGTGGAATAATATTACGAAGTGATAAAAGGTACACATCCTATTAATTAAATAATAAAAAATGTATTATTTGATTATGTTTATATGAAATATCTTATAAATTTAAATTTTCTTCGACCTATAGAATCAATGTCCCAAATCCCTGATGTAGAGATATATATAAAAACACCTATTGGTATGATCATTTCAACCCATGTTTTAGACTCCTCTCTTGTTGGAATATGTGGGAATATTATTCTAGATAATCTTATGATACTTCCATTTTTTGAATTCAACAATATTATGAAATTATATTTTTTCTCCTTATTTAGTGCACATATCAACTATTGTGAAAATGAAATGTATTTTCAATTTTTGGACCATCTCTTGATCCACTAAAAATTCATGTAAGATCATGAATCTCCTTTGGAAAATATGGAAACACAGTGGTTTTTGATGTCCTATGAAGAATCATAACTCACACAAATGGATGATTCATAATATGGTACCAACCTTAAGGAAATTCCCATTATAAGGGAATAGAGTGAAGTATTTCCCAATGAGTTTTGTAGATTACCCAATATTGTGAGGTATGGTTATCAAATAAAACTCATACCCAGGGCTAATCCTATTTCAAAATTACCTTGCATGATGGCCCTGATTTAATTAGTTGAGTTGAAGGATCCCCTTGAAGGGAATTTGGACAATGGGTCCATGCTCCCTTGTACATTTTCTTATGGAATGCCAAATTTATTGTAAAGAAAATGGATGGATCAACATAATTGTGTATAGACTACCAAAAACACAATATGATCACTATAAATAATAATAATACTCTTACTAGTATTTATAAAATGTTTAATGAACTAAAAGGATATAAATATTTCTCAAAGGTGTATCTTCATTCAGGATATCATAAATTGAAGGTGGATAAATAAGATATTCAGAAGGATTCGTTCAGCACATGGTATGGTCACTATGACTTTCTAGTGATTCCATTAAAACATACTAATTCCACATGATCTTCATGGATATGATGAATATAAATATTAGATACAACCTGGGAGAATTATTTGGAGTATTTATTGATGATATTCTTATCTACTCAAAGAGTGAGGTGGAACATGACAAAAATTTAAGTATTGTGTTGGACATATTAATTTAGAACAAATTGTATGATATCATTAGAAAGTGAATCTTTTGGATGAAATAAGTCATATTCTTGGGACACATGATCAAAATTGAGGGGAATTATGTTTACCATTCAAAAACAATGGAAATTGAGGAGTGGCCTTGACCCACTATTATCATGAAAATTTAAAGTCTTCTTGGATTAGCTAGGCACTATAGACGTATTGTGAGAAATTCCTCATGATTATCCAATCTGTGAACAATGTTAACAAATAAATATATAATGTAGGTTGAGAGTGAAGTATGTGAGGAAATATTCAAGGTGCAAACTAATAGGTTGATCACTGCCCCCATACTCACATTACCAACAAGTGGAGAAATATTTTTGATATATAGTGATACTTCCAAGAATTTATTATATTTATTATACATTAAAAATTATAAAGTGATGGAATAATCATCATATTAATTAAAGATCCATGATTACAACTACCTGAATCATGTTCTAGAGTGAGAATCTAAAATTTTGTCACTGAATATCTAGGAATAACTACCTCTATGGTGAAATGTGTGACATATATACCATCAAAGACTAGGATACATCTATTAACTATCATAATAGGAATGGAAACGAGGTAGTTGATGCTATTACTATAAAATAATCTATTTCTCTATCCCTGATGAAGATTGAGAAAGAACCTATATTTATGGTTATTAAAGGATTTATTTGTAAATAATAACTCTAGAGAATAAATCTAACATTTCCCAAATTATTTTCCAACCATCTATCCAAGAGAATACTAAGGAGGCACAGAGGGATGATATGAAGCTACTACATAAGGTGTAAGGAGTAATGGAATATAAGATGAAAGAGTTACGTATCAATGATGATGGTGTGCTTCAGTTTGGAATAGGCTTTGTTTGCCTTTTCACCTATGATAAAGATGTAACTATTGGATAATGAAAATTAATCATATTTCTCCAACCATCCTAAAAATAACAAGATGCACAATGATCTTCGAGAACACATTTGGAGGGATAACATGAGGAATGCTATTGTGTAAAGTGTCACAAAATTTTTGGTATCTCATAAAATTAATAAAGAACAAAAAAATAAAAGGTAATTATTAAACCCTTTCATATGCACATGTGTAAATGGTAGAATTTCACTATAGACATTGTCATTGGTTTCCAAAATATATCCAAAATAAATAATGTGATATGGGTTATGGTGTGTAGATTCACCAAAAATTCAATCTTTTTCGCTATTCAGGATGATATATCTCTTCAACAACATGTAATTATATATATGAAGGAAGTGGTGAGGATACATGAGGTTAAAGTTTTGATCATATCATATCATGATCCATTTTTCACACCTAAAATATTGTGACATCTTTATCTTTCCCTAAGTACTAAATTAAATTTCATCATGGCCTATCACCACCAAACACATAAAGAATCTGAAGGGAATGTTAATATTCTAATGGAATATCATTGATCTTTCTTAATGTGATTCAATAGTTGGTGGGATTATAATATCACATTGGTAGATTTCTCATACAAAAACAACTTCTAATAGAGTATTCAAATGGATCCTTGTGAAATTATAAATTTAAATCGATGTAGAACATCAACCTGTTGGGATCAAGTACGAGGATGAAGGGTAAATAGACATAATCATGTATAAGAAATGATATAAAATGTTCAATCCATATAAAAACATATCAAATATGACTAAAGTCTGATAAAGTGTAATGATAACAACCCTTAATGGAATATGGAGTTCAATGTTAGAGATAAAGTATTCTTAAAATATCACAATACAATATAGTAATATGGTGTAGAAAGAAAGGGAAGATTAACCCAAGGTATATTCACCCCCATGAGATCCCCGATCTCATATGAACATTGGCCTGTCAGCTTAGAATTCCACCAAATATGGATTGAATTAATGATGTGTTTCATGTATCTCTGTTGAGGAAGTACTTACCAGAATCCCCATATACTAAATCTATAGAAGGTCTAACTGGAAATGAACTCTCATATCAAGAGTATCCAGTTAGGATCTCAAATTAAAAAGACAAAGTTCTATGAAAAAAGAAAACTAACCTTTTTAAAGTGTTGTGAAGGAATTTAATTATGGAGAGGCGACATGGGAACAAGAGGAAATAATGAATGAAATATTCTCCCACCAGTTTATGCAAAATGAAATTTACTGGGAGGAATTTAAAAAGTGGGATGAATGTAATGACCCAAACTATTATGAATATAATTTCCTTTGTTATAAATATTTTATATAGTATAAAACACATAAACAATATATAAATCCCAAAAAACATTATTCTAAAAAATGAAGTATAAAATAACTGATATTTAAAGAAATTATGGAACGTATACCAATAAAATTGTAACTAGTCCCTTGAATTAGTATCTTGATAGTTAGGAATAGTAATCAATCTAATAGAATATTAAACACTTATATAAATGTATAGATAAAATTAACTAATATTATTAATGAAAATATTATATAGTTATAACATATTATAATAATTTATTTTAAAAAAAATGATAATCTAACTATTGATATTTTTTTAAAATGTAAATGTTTATTAGAAATTATATAATTAATTTAGTTATTTAAATGAAAATTTATTTTAATAAAATATATTAATAAATTAATATTTTGTATCTTACTATTATAATATAATTTTATTTGACCATAATTATTTTTTTAAAGTGTTGTAAAATTGATTATAATATATTAATTGGGTTTTAACAAATAAATGAAGATTTTATTTAAAAATTAATTTTCACATATTTACAAAATTAATTTTAAAAATTGAAATTAATTTTTTAATTCAAGACCTGAAATTTTTTTTTTGGTGAATTGATGATATTTTTCTAAATGAGTTTATTTTTTATTTAATATTGAAATATGATAGTTTATGATATTAGCCAAATACATGAATATTTGAGTAATTTATTATGTTTGGATGATGTAAGAACCATTATATCTAACAATCTTCATATCATTACTATATCATTCATGGTAATCAAAACTTTTCTTAGTCTTGAGACAAAATAATAAAATAATGAATATAATAATAAAAAAACACCTCTCTCATCACCTATAAATACCTCCCATCACAACCTCATCACCTCAAACCTTTAAATCCTTTAATAAAAGCCAAATTATGCATAATACTCTCCCATAATATCTCCACAAATTCCAAGATCCTTTGTTCTTAAAAAATGTCAAAACCAAATTTCTCTAAGGAGGATCTCTAGGTGAAGAAGCTCAAGTGCTAAAATCCTATTTCTTTTTCTTTTGAATTATTTTCAATTTATTTTCTTTTATTCTTATCTCATCACCACCCTATAAAAAGGATTAATATTTCACCAATATATTTTATATAATATAGGATTATTTTTTTAATGTAATAATCCATAATCCATCATATTCTCTTATACATTTTATTCTAAAAACAAAAACATCATATGTGAAGTGTGGATATATCATCGTCATGAACAATGTGTTTTCATTTCCCATTACCACCTTCAATGTTGGACATAAAATCCTCATTATGGATAAAAAAGACTTTATTATATGTATTATAAGTAATATAAATTAATCAAACCAATATATAAACCTGATATTAAAAAATATTATATAAGTTCATGATGTTAATAAAAGCCTCCAATATAAACAAAATCATTTTCATTACTGTTTTATGGAATTAATCTTCCTCATAAGATTAAATAATATTATATATAATATCGTTTAAATTTTTTTATGTTCATTAATAAAATTTAATTTCAATTATTTATAATCATTACCATTTTACATTAACTACCATACTTGTATACAGATGACCCAATCATGAAAAAAAATAAACACAATCCCCGAACATTGAAATTGAACTATATTACTCACCAAAATAGAAATAAGAGACATTATAAAAGTATAATAGATAAAATGAATGTATAATGTGTTATGAATTCAGTAATTAATTAATCTCTATGGATTATTTATGATATTATGGTGAAGGAAGCATTCATACATAATGTGTGGGTATTCTCAAACCCAACTCATTTTCTTCAGGTTATCATGCATTAATTCTAAATTCTAGTGTGGAAAATTCAATAAATGTTCCTTAAATATATTATCATTTTTTACCTTTTGTGTTCATGGATAAAATTTTTTATAATATTATTTTATGACAAAAAATGTAGTTTTCTAAAATAAGTCTTCCTTCCAATGATCATTTTGACTCTTCTAGAGTTGTTACTTCATGGCTTAAAAATAATGAATATTATTCCAATTTATTTTAGAAATTAATCTAAAAACCAAAAGTTTATTAATGAATGATGATAGACATATTAAACCCTTTATTTTATATATTTTACTTTATGAATTTTAATGATTAATGTTCTATGTGCCATGCATGATTATGTAAATATTATGATGTACAGGGTGCTCCCTGAATTATATAGCTCTCCAATGCATTAGGAAATCTGACAAATATCATGAGGTAATGTGAAATATTTATGAACGTGATGATATATTTTTTCCAAAATGATTATTTTAATCTTATGAATATAAGTTTCGAGTGCACCTGAGTCTACTTTTGTTCACAACTATTTGTGTTATTTTTACCACTAAGATGTGATGTTTCATTTTTATGCATTACCACCTTCTATTCCTACGTCAAATTCTCCCTATCATGATTATTAGGATGATCCTATTCATGTGTTATGGTGATGATGATAATGGTCAACCACTTTATATTCATTCATGTCATTTTCTATCCTCTTGTGGGGATTTTTCCTCACCCCTTTCATTGATGTATATCATTAGGTTACTACTTGTACTATAGAGATCAGGAGAAATAGAAGGATAAAGAAGAATATATTAGTTAATTATTTATATTTTAGGTGATTTATGTTAAAAATTTTCAAAGGATACATAACCTTTTGATCCTAGGTTTGTAATTTAGTTGTATTGTCTTTCTTTAAAATTATAAAATAGTTTTGTAAGAAAAGAAAGGTCAATATAAATTTTTTTGGGTATTTGAATAAAAATTCTTATAAACATTTTATTGAAATTAAAATATGGTTAAAAATATCTTTAATAAATTTAATAAGAATACTACAACCATTATTGATTTAATTTTAATGATAATATACACATATAAGATAAATATCCCATTCAAACATAGATATCAATTATGTTTTACTAAAAACATTTTCATGATCATTTTATGAAATATATCGATAAAAGTGGTACTAAAACATCAATTTTATAGAAATAAATAGAGTTGAAGATATATTCATGTGGGTTTTCAGATATTTAATATATATTTTCATTAATGTAAATTCATGAAAAAATAATCCTAATAAAATGGGATTGGACATAAATCAATTACCTCAAGTCATTACCTAAAATGTGTGCATTGAAAAATCATATATAATATATTTATATATTTATTAATTTATTAATAACCCATATTAAGTAATAATTTACTATTTATTATTCCATTATAATTTCACATTATACATTTATTAACAATTTCATCATCAAAATAAGCATTTAGAAAAAAAATGGTATGTTTTCCATATATCTTTTAGTTTGTTGGTTTTACTACACGCACATTGGTCATAATTTCATCATCCACTGAATTGTATTGCAGAAATATTTATCATATTTATTAATCATATAATCGTTCATAATTATATATATAATGTAGTGATGAAAGAAATAATTACATCACATTGTAGATATGGTAGTTCGTACATGCACATGAGTCAGGTTTCTACCATTCGCTGGCTGGAATAAAATAAATGTAAATAATAATTCACCTTTACATAATTAATAGTACATAATAAATACCCTATATACAATCATTCAATTTATTTTTATTTCCATCCATGAAAACCATTAATAAAAAAAATAAATCACATTGTTTAGTGGGGGTGGTTGTCTACCTGTACGCATGAGGGATGATACCACTTTCAAACTAATAGAAAGGTAAGTAGGTTGAAATAATATTATAATTATAAATGAATAATCATCATATAATTATATTATATAAAAATTAAATACATCATAGTAACAAACCATGAAATATGGTGATGGAAAATAAATCACATCCTTATGTGGATGCAGTAGTGCACATGTAAAGATGAGGGAAAATTTTAATTCTCAATTTATGGAATAGGTGGTTGATAAAGGTTTTTAAA
Source organism: Viscum album (assembly GCA_963277665.1). Taxonomy (NCBI): domain Eukaryota; kingdom Viridiplantae; phylum Streptophyta; class Magnoliopsida; order Santalales; family Viscaceae; genus Viscum; species Viscum album. Next base: position 169,673,316 of record OY728151.1, read on the forward strand.
TATATACTAACAATATTTCATCATAATTAATATAAAATATTTATTATTTTATATAGAATAAAATAAATTTAGAGGACCTATAAGAATATAAAAAATAGAAGGATGTCAAATAATTTGATAACCTCTTCATCAATAGACCTCTTATAAATCATTTAAAAAGGTCCATTGAAATACACATTTTTGAAGGCCATAAAAATAAATGATATGAAATTTTATATTATAATTAATTAGGGTTTTTATGATTTAGGTCCCTCATGGTTTTGTAAATAATGGATTAAATGTGGTCCATTAATAATGTTTCTAAGGGGAACTCTAGTAATTGGTCAAAATATTAAATTATCATAAATTAAAATTTCAAGACAAGGGTATCAAAAGATTATAAATTTAGAAATAAATATAAGTTAGGATCAAAAAAAACTCACAAAATAGTATTTTTTTAATATTTCAGGTTATTCTTGAAACTATATGTTTTCTTTAAACCCCCTATAAACACATTTTGTCCATAATATTTGTAACAAATATTTCAATCATTAATGGTTAAAATTTTTAATATATTTTATTATTTAAAAAATGATCAATGGATGATATATTAGACTATATCCATATCTATTTTCCCCTTTATGGATTCTTCAATTTTCAAAACATTTAATAATATATTATTTAACATAAAATACAATTCAAGTAATTCTATAAATTATATACATTTTGGCATTATAGACCACAAGACAGGTATGGAATTAGAATTTAACCTATTTTACAATGAATTATACATTATCATTAACCATAAAATTAATGTGATATTATATTTTTTCAACAAAACGTCACAAATTATATTATAAATATCATTTACTTTTATTTTTTTATTTCTTTCACAAGCACCATGTCAACGTAGTGTAAGCATTTATGGTAATTATAACATCTTAAATATTAACAATAAATTATAACCATATAGATAAACTAATTATGTTGAAATTAATATTTTATATTCTTTAATAAAATTTTATTATTTCATTATGATCATATAAGAGAAATTATTAACTACATAGTGATATTTCATAATTTTCATCACTTTTTATAATATAAATGACATTATAAGTGGTGATTAAAAATGATGATAAATATATTAAAAATTTTGATTGATATAATATAAATTAAATCATAAAGTGAAATAAAGGGAATGTTTTGGTTTATTTTGAGACATTTTCTCAATGTTATTACCCAATTATAGTTATTTTACCCTTATTTAGCTGATAATTATTAACAATTGTTACTATTCAGAATGGCATCCAATAAAAGAGATAAATTTAATGAATTTTTCATTATGATGTCAGAAAAATAAAATATAATTAATTATTCAATCCTTATATGTTCCATTAAACAATTTGAAGATAACTGTGTAAATCAAAATAAAAAAAGTTTTTAGAATATTATTTTTTAAATAATAAACATTAACTTATATTAAAATCATGATTAATTAATAATTAATATAAATTAATTATATAATTATAAATAAAATGTATTATATTTAAATTTAAGAATAAATATGATATAAAATTCTACTATTAAATTACATTATATAAGGAAAAAATGATTGTATTTTAGAAACTGTTAGTTTTTAAAATTTAATGGAAAAATCATAATTTCATAAAATTCTCAAAATATTACCCATGGTTAATTTTGATATGATTATATAAAAAAGATTCAAATTTATAAAAATAAAATTCTAAAAAAATTGAAATATATTATACTATTAATTAATAATTAAAAATATAAACCTTTTAAAAATGTATCTTTGATTCATAAATAGACTTTTAATAAATTTCGTGCTTCTTTTCTAAGAATTAATCAATAATGTTATATTGAGTAGCAGAATTACAAACATATTTGATAATGTGGATATTCATATTAATAATCTTCAATTAAATTTCATGATTTTAATGGTAAAAGATAAATAAATGTATTTCTATATTATGTCACAATTCATGTTATTTTTGAGGATTCAAATTATGTTGGCTATCATGATTATTATTTTTTTAATCTGGTATTTTTGAGCAACTACTTACCACTAATAATCTTATAAAAATGGTTCCCTAAACATTTTATCCTTTTATTCATGTGTTAAATATTTTGAAATACCTTTTTTGAAAACCCAAAATATATAAATGGATAATCAAACATCTATTAAAATGGGGAAGCGAGAAATATAATGGCTACCTAAGAACACATAATAGGTTTCCCAAATAATGAGATCATTGTTGGGAAGTTAAAATATAGGAATATTAGAGAAAAATAATACCCACATACTAATAAATAGTGATAGATAAAATTTTCTAATATTAGTTAATAACAAAAAATCCAAAATTCGATAAGGGTTAAAAGGCCACTAATTCATCAAAATTAAAGGAAAACTGAATATTTTTTTTGTCAAAATAATTTTCCTAATGTTTAAAGATTATTTTACGATGAAGATATAGAAAATGATAAAATACAATAACCTGATATTGTTCCATTTTTAAAAAAAATTCATCATATGGTTGTGATTTGATTAATTTCCATTTTTTATCCTCTATGAAAAGAATATTCATGGTGGAGTTTTTTCAGGCATGATGAATTAAGATTATATTTTATTTTATTATTTCATCCATAAAATAATGATAATTAATTCCCTCTATTTTTAAATATTTTACAAAACCAAAATGGTTACCAAAAGTTATCCAATATGAATAAATATTTAACATTATTATCAAAATTTAAAATAATAACAACAAATGTCCAAAATAATCCATTCTATAATCATTTTACATTAATACTCCTCAAAAATATATATGACCAAATTTGAAACCAAAATATCAAGATAATGTTATATAATTTTTTTTTAAAGGTGAGGCACTAATGCCTTTATAATAAAACAAAAATGAAATGAATATAAGAGAAGTGTCAAGGATGAATACAAGAAAAATTTAAGAAATTATCTTCCCTTATATATTATTCTCATGATGTGATGTTAAGAGCATACACCTCTACCCTGAGCATTTCGCCCTCCTCTCCCTGATTTGTTTAGAATCTAGGGACCACCGCCATCATCAAGTAGGTCGGCAACAACAGTATCCATCATCTCATCAATATTAATTTCACGTACATTACTTTGAACCTCCTCCTCCCTACTACCTGAACCCAGCAATGTAAAGGAGTTATGAATACTTAATTCCCTAGAAGGTTTTTTCTTAATTGTCTTGGGAGATTTGTGGGTCTCCACGAAACAAGGAATCGATGACCTCTCCAATGTAGGAATTGGGATTGCAGAAGCAGGGTAACCATACCCCTTAGCATTAACATCCAAGGGAGTGGCAGCATTGATTCATAGTACTAGGGGAGAATCCTTCACTTGTTCAACCAAAAAATCATTAGTCTGTAAAGTATCAAATTGTGCAGTATTTCAAGAAGGTGCCGGATTTGAAATCTGGGAATCATTATGGTCCGAGCCCCAAATTTTGGAACCTCCCTTGGTTTAATGGAGTTCCAGCTGAGATTATGCAACACTAGAGAGAACATTTGGGCACTTTTTCTAAGAAATATTAATCCTCTCCTTGAAAATACATGGTGACAAATTCATAGGATTTAGTTTCTTTCTGTCAATGAAATCGTAAGGAACCACAACCATCACATTCTGATTTGAATATAACTATAAGTATGCTTCCCATTTCTCTCTATAGTACCATCCAACTGATTCATCACATGTCTATAATGTAAGAAAACTAATGACTCATTTGAATATGTGTTTTTATCAACCAAGGTGGGCTGTCCAGGATGAATATAATCTTTTGAGTATTAAAATCAGGGATATACGTGTAGTTTTCCTGAGAATAAGTAGTATCCTTTCTAGATTTTGGTGTGGTAGCCTCCAATTTTGATTTACTGTTTCTCTTTGAGTAGACTATTTTTTGCTCCTTCACCATATTTTAGTCAACAACCTCCTAAGAAGAGGCTTCGTAATGTGAGTGGGAATCCACTGAATTCATTTATCATCCTCTTTCCTAAAACATCTAGGAAATTCCTCTTTAAATGAAATGTCTGCGAAGACACTTATATTCATTGAATCAAAAGATAATGTTCTTCTTGTTCTATGAGAATAACCAACATTATTAAGTTCATTAAATTGTCCATTGATGGCATTCTGCTACTTTAAATCAGAGGCATGCTCAATAGTAGCTGCTGAGGGTTCAGTCAATTGGTCATTCGCCTGTTTTATATCAGTGGAAGTAGCTACACCCACCAAGGGGTTGTCAATAGACAGATTTTCTGGTTCTGATTCATGAATTATACCAAACTTCTTTCAACAATCATTGGTTTCATGAACATTTAATTGGAAATTGGTACAGTGGAGATCACTCCTACAATTGTCCTTAGTGTTTCCAATAGTTTTACATGAAACACAAAAACAAATCTTATTTTCATACTCAATTATGAGACTGATTTCATTATCTGGTGTAGATAGAACAACACTATTAATCTATTTTGATCTTAAGTCCACTTCGACTAAAACCCTAGTAATGTGTCCATAAATAACAAATTATGTGGATCTGAAAATTCTAATTGGCATACCTATTGCGGAGGCTATGTCAAACAGAATGTTTTGGTGCCATAACACACATCTAAGACCATAGATTTTAATCCAGACTTGAACAAATGTATCTTTAAAATCAATAATATTAATGTTTAAATCCCATTCATGTGATCTCATAACCCCTGGCTGAAGGTTGATTAAAACATAACACCATTATCTACTCTTTAGATCCATAGAGGGAAATAGAAAATGAATGATCCCACAACCAATAGAGATACATTTGAAATCATAAAATCCCCAAATATTGGACAGACAATTATCTAATTCTGCCACTTTCCATGGTTTTATGCCTATGGATAATGAGATGTGAGAGATAAAGGAATGAATACAGTGTTAGATTCATTCCATGACAGCACCATCTATGTCCACTACATGCGCATTAGCACCATTACAAATTATTCATTGAGGAATCCTTTTTTTCAGGAAAGCAAGAGATCCTCTATCGAGACCCTCAAATGAAAGTAGGTTCACTTCATTACGATCCTTAATTAATTTCAAAGAGGATGATTCTTTCTTTTAGACAACGTGATTCGGGACATACATGAATATATTCAAACATCATGGATGCTTGTAGGGACCGTGGTCATCGATCTTCACTAGAGAGGGTTTTTCATTTTCCTCCATCAATGATCTTATAAAAATTAATTTTTAATAAGACCAAATTTATCAATTTTTCCAAAAAATTATGAATTTGTTCATAATTTTACATTCCAAACATTAGAGTACATTGATCATATATTATCATAAAACTAGATAATAACCAAATTCATTCTAGAATCTCAATGTAAAAATATATGTTGCAATAAACAAAATCTATCATTATTCCCATTCTTAAATAAAAAACAATTGAATATATCTTTTAATTTAAATAATACCTAATAATTATCATAAATGAATTTTTTGTATATTCACTTATCATTTTTAAGATCACCAATAATATCAAATTAAATTTATTAATTTAATTAAACCAAACATAATTATTTCAATATAAAACAAAATTTAAGGACTATACACCACTCTGTAATTAATTTTACTATAAAAATTCACCATACAAGTAAATAAAATTTCAACATTATGAGTACCATTAAATATATTCTTTTGCATACTAAATGAAAAAAAATTCAAAATAAACCATATTTGTTTCATTATTTTCATAACATGAATACCAATAATATGAAATTTAAAAAAAACATGAGTCCCAATAAAAAACTCTAATTATTCTACATCAATTAGTTGAATAACATAGTACCATCCATGGTTTATGAATTGACACTTTTATTAAGACATTAACTCAAATAACTCCCATGTTCCACACATAAATGACATTTAAATATAAATGTAATCTTATGATGGGAATCATATAACATTATCAACATATTATTTTTTTCCTTGATGCTTATATAATATATTACATTCTTTTCCACACATAGAACATTTTCTCCTTTCATTAAGACATTTCCTTGATTTATTTATCTATAACATTTGACATGTAGATAGATTAATTTTCATCCCTGTGCGGTCATCATGAAATTCCATTTTTCTATTATTATTTTTTTCAATAAACTCACACATGTTTATATGGTTAATCATATACAATTTCTATTGATTTAGAAAATCAAAATTTTTTATTTTCTATAATATTTTATTTATCTGATAATGCTCACAGTCATTCCAACTTCCATTATATTTTGAGATAACAGGATTCCACTTGGTTATATCCACAGACTAAATCCAATTTTTTTTCATTAATAAAAATAATCATAGTGAGAAATCAAGAAATATAATTAATAAAATATCTAAATAATAATGACATCTTTTTTATCCATGTGACCATGGGTTTGTCCTAGGTAATCAACATTCATTATCCATTCCAATAATTCATAATTATTCAGAAGGAAAATATTAATTAACCTAGGAATATCACATTATAGGGACTAGCTATGTGTTTAGTCTTTGGATCACTAACTTTGAAATGGGGATGATTTAGTTAATACCCACGCCCCCCCCCAATTTAGGGTTTTTACCCCTTGTAGTATATGTGACATAGTAGAATCTATATGATAATATCCAAAAGGTGATGTTTTTTCTATAAAACCACAATCAATTGTTTTCCACTTCATTGTGTGTTCTTTTATACATTAGAATACCCTCAGGGTTATCACTAAATATTCAACAGACTAGATTTTAAAATTATTTAATACTTCTCTATTGAAAAAATTAATAGAAGAAACTCCACAAACATAGGTATTTCATCATTTTTTGTTAATATAAAATAAACCTCACAATAATTCATGATCGGGATCTGTATAGTATTATTGTCTTTGGAATCATGGTAATAAAGAAACATGTTCATAAAAATCAACATCATCTCCCAATATGTTCATCACGTTTAGAACCATACTTAAGAATATTGTACATAAAATAATTTTTCATAACATACGGAATGTGAAACATAAAAAATGATAAGATCAGATTCTCATTAAGAGAAATCAAGGGATATATCAATTAATGATCATATTTGTGTGTAATAGAATAATAATAAGGGTATGATATCAGAACCATGTTCAAAATCTCAGTAAAACAATCATACCCTAAAAATATATATCATAAACTTCAAAATAAATTCATAACATGACTCATGAATAATAATCATGTAAAAGTTGTATACATCATTCGCAATTCATAACAAAAGCATGTTTTTTATAAGAATAAGAAATCATAATCTTGTGAAACAATATACTCACATTCATGTATATACATAATATTCCGAGAAAATATAGAAAACAATTATACTCTTATATAAAATTGTGAAATGATCTATTTGTAATAATGTCCATGCATAATTCTTTGAGAAAACATTAAATGAAATAACACACGCATAAATAAGTAAAAAATGGTATTTTAAATCATATCCAAAATTGTCATCATTTACTCATGAGGTATTAATATCACATTAACCATTGTAATATAAGGTTAAAGCATAAAAAGTCATAAAATAATAATAATCCAATCATATAACTTCCAAAATATCATAAATCATTTTTTTGCGATGGAAAATATCATAAAACATTTATGATATCAATATGACATAAAATATAAACATATATTCTAAAAATATATTTGTAAAAGTCCAAAACTATCAAATTTTGGTACTAGGATCATAACATGAATTGTATGCACACTAATGAATAGCTAACATCAACATATCATATCATACATTTATTTTTTCATCAAAATATAATTGGATTATATCTTGATGAAAATACCATTTTATTTTCACGTAAAACACTTAAAACCCAAATATTTACAAAATAATAAGGATAACATAGTCATTGAAAATTACTATGAAAAAAATTATTTTAAACATAAATTCAAGGGTTAGTAACGATGAAAATAAATTACATTCATGTTATAATCATTAAAATAAATATTCATTTTAGAACATCAGTAAAACTATCTTATTCAGAATAATATTGTAAAATAACTTCATAAAAAATTTATATAAACTATAACAAGGGTGATAATTTCATCAATAAATCATGGTTAGAATGTAAAAAAATGTACTTTTTTTAATGAAAATATTGACATTGAAGATAAATATTACCTACAAATGGGGATATGAAGCAATAATTTCAATATAAAATTCAATATCATTTTAATTACGAAAGAGGAGAAATTGTACATAAATAATAAAATTTCATTAAATTATATGTTGATCATATAAATTAATTAGGTTTATAATATATGGATACAATAATTTCATCAATGTTTATTCAAGAATAAATACCTTGATAAAATGGGATTGGAACATAAATCTTTTACATTATGTATTTTATTATTTTTTATTCATTAAAGAATACAAAATAAATAATATATGATTAATATTAATATATTCATGAATCATTTTAATAAATAAAATATTGTTCATCAATAATTTATAATTTTTGGTTATCTGGTTATTAAAAAACTCATTAAAATGATCATTCATGTTGATACATGCTCGTTTTCCTTATATGAATGGGTTAAATGGATTTGATATTTTCACTTTTTAATGTTTTTATAATTTTAATAATCATAATCAAGAATTAGGTATAAAATATATTCATTTAATACACATTTAGAATTATTTAATTAAACTATTAATGAAAAATTATTATATCACATTGGGGATATGGTAATCCATACACACATCAAAGTGTTGTTTACATCATTTGATAGATGAACTGAAATAAATGTAAATAATAATTCAACTTTTAAGAGTAATTAATAAAAAATTAATATCATATATAATTAATAAATCTATTCATACCAATATCCAAGTAATATAGAAATGAAAGGTGGATCACATCGCTCAGTGGTGGTTGTAGTCCACTCGTATGCCTGAGAAATATTATCTCATTTCAATTAATGGAAATGTATGATGATAGATATTACAATATAATTAAAAAATATTAACAATCTATGAAATATAATACATAAAACTAAATACATCATCATATTTAACCATACATTTTGGTTATGGATAATGAAACATATAGTATGTCAAGGCAATAGTGCACACATACGCACAAACGGGTATTTTATTTTCCATTTGATGGAAGGGAGGGTGGATAATGGTGTTTACCTAAAATTATTAATATTTAATCATATTTCAGATATTCTATATATTATTTAATGATTAATTCCATATATTTAATGAATTTAGAAGAAGGTATAAATTTAAAGATGTCGGTTAACATGATTTCCACTTCTTTAATAGATCAATAATATATAACTTCATAAGGATAAAGGAAATCATATTTTTAGAATAAAAAATCATTTCTTTCATATGTAAGGATGTTTAAAATATAATTTTTTTTGAGATAGGTGTTCTTGTGTTGTGTATTGAAGGTACAAGAGGTCTGTACATTTATAAGTGATGGAAGGGGAAATCATGTAGTTTTTTAAAACATATATAATATAATAATATCCCATTCACGTCCATGTGGGTAATTTTTGTTATTAATATTGAATTAGTAATGTTATTGGATTCATAAAATATCATATAAAGGAATTTTTTAACATTTTTATGTGACTTGAAACATTAGTTATTCAGGTTAATCCATATCAACCCTTTTTATCCTTACCCATAATAACCCAGTTTTTAATCATTAATGGTTATAAATTTAATTCTACAGTTATGACAAGAACAGTACTATTTAAAGAATTTCATTTTCAACTATATTGAATCCTAATTTCCGACATTAATGATTTTATATTTTTATAATATTTAATAGTATATTATTTAACATAAAATTACATTTATGTTAGTTTATGAAGTATTCACATATTTTAAATTTTTATAAATCAATAAATTCATATAATTAGAATATATAATATTTAAAAATAAATTATTAAAAATAAAATAGACTACTTGTTATTCCTTTGTTTATCCAAAACATATAACTTTTTATTTCTTTTAAATTGTTTACTTTTACTTTTCTACTTCATGCATCAGTACTGTGTCTGCATTATTTAAGTATTTAAATTAATATGTCATTAATAAAAAAAAAATTAAAAAATTAATCCAGAATATATTAAATAAAAAATGTTTAATATATATATATATATTCAAATATAATATTTTATTATTCCTATGTACACATATAATAGAAATTTAAATCTTGCGAGTGACATTTTCCAAATTTGATTACATAATATAATATAAAATTTATTAACAAACAGAAATGAAACAAAATTTACATATATTTAAATTAAAGATATATACTATTTAATATTTCTCATAAAAAAATAAAATCATGTTTTTTGTTTATTTTTGAGAGCTTATCTCATAGTTTTAACCCATTTTATCCATTTTATCCTTACTAATATGAAAAACATATACCATGATAACTATTCATAATGACAAAATGAAAGGGATCTATTTATCATATTTGAAACTACTGATACCAAATACAGTATCATTTTCAAATATTTATTCCCTAGATGTGGAAGAATTAATTTTTAATATAACTGTGTAAACAAAAAATAGAGATAATTTTGAAAATGATTTTTAAACATTAAATTTACCTTATATAATTGTCATGAATATTTATAATTACATTATAATTTTTAGATTTTTATAAAAATATTTGAATATATGACACATTGAGACCAAATCCATAATATAATATAACTCATAAATTAATTAATACAATGTAAATAAATACCATTATTTGAAAAATTTATATTTTTCACTATGTATTGATAAAATAAATCATGTTAGGAAAATCCTAAAATTTCAACCATATTTAATTTTATTAGATATTTTCAGTAAAAAATTAAATTTTATAATTTTAAATTTCAAAATCGTTTAAGAGTTGTTTATAATATTTATTAATAAAAATTAATTGAAACCATTTTTGGAAGAAATGTATTTTTGATACATAAACTCACTATTCTAAAAATTGAATTCTTATTTAATAATAACTAGTAAATATATTTTCATTGAGTATGAAAATTATAAATTTATTTCATAACATTGTAATCATATTCATATTCACCAATTTAACTAACATGTTAAAAAATGAAATAGAAATTTTAATATTTCTAATGTATATTATAATTCATGTAATTCTCAGTATTAGTTGTTAATAAAGCTATAGAAATAATTATCCTTTTTAGATAAATTTTTAGTCTATTATCATTCATGCATGTAGATTATTTTGGTGTATGGGGTACATTTTTTCATACCTCATATCTATACTTCTATATATGAGTAGGCTTGGGTAGTAGCTCCCCTCTAGTGAATATTTCATTTTACCATTGAATGGGTATGGGATGTGGGGTTCTTATACTGGGTGCTTTTAGGATAACAGATTATTCTAACATCTGGTTGTAAAAAGTACGGTCTTCCCTTCATTTCACCAACAGAATGAGGTGTCTTCATTTGTTTGATCTATGTTATGTTGTCGCATGGGGCCACATTCAGAAAATAATTGCATGGAAGTTGTTCAAATTACATTCCTTCCGAGTCAGTGTATTTTCTTATGAGATACATAAATTTCATTATATGGTGAATCATTATAGGATGAGATTTATTTATTTATCCTAAGGTATTTTTGATGGTTTGTAAAATGGGTTTCCTCAACTTTTATAATAGTGTTGTGGTTCTTATATGTTTTGGGCGATGCGTAACAGTTTCCCCCAAATTTCTTGAGAATATTTATGGATACCACTTGATGTAGTTTTGTTATCTATTGGAGCAGGTTGTAGATACTATGATGGATATGGTCGCTTAAATGTTTTTAGTTTTTAAGTATATTTTTATAGGGTTATGATTCCCCTGGGATTCTATCAGCCTTAATAGGGTTAACCATGTTCACAAACATATCTATAGACATATTTCTATTATTTATAAGGGAATACTACTGGTGATATTTATACACACTATTCAATGGTTAATGTGCTACACATGTTGTGTCTATGAATAAAACAAACAGATTGGTGGTCTTTCTAATATCATATTTTGGAGGTACCATTAAGTGGAGTCGCTGAGTATCATGATCAGGAAAGGTTCAGAAATGAGATGTCATAACATTGTGGATTTTGTCCCCTTATAACATGAAAGGTATTCATGTACACTTAAATTTTATATTTTATTTTATATTTTATGTGGATGTGGTTGAATTATTGTTTTAGTTGTTTTTTTGACAACATGATTATTTAGCTAATTACTTCAATTTTTTCTATGCATTGTTTGTGAAACTATACAGACTATGGACTATGGAGGTGAGCATGATATGTCACACTCTACATACCACCGTTCAAGTTGGGTACATGATAGGTTCATTCCGGAAAGAGGTTTTTTAAAGATATTCATTCATAGGGATGAAGATTGGAGATGAGTGTATTTTGCGTTTGGCTAATGAAATATTTTTGGATAATGATTCATGTGATTAGTTTTAATTTTTAGACTTGGGGACCCATCTCAGGTGTGTCAGAGGGTGAATTTATCTACTATGTCAATGATAATTTGGGGGGACTATCTTGAGTGATGCTAACATTAGTCATGGGGTACAATTTTTTAGTTTAATGAATCTTATAGAAGTCAATGAATTCTTTGATTTCATAGAATGAAACTAATTGAAAATGTAGGTTCTAGAAAATGAGTATATTGAATTACCTTATGGAAATTATTTATCTATAGGTGATAAATACACCATATGTTGGTGACATGATCCACAAGAATACTACTTGACATTTCATATTTCAGGGAGGTTCGCTGTCTGTATTCTGACTGTTGATAAAATCATTAGAAATGGTTAAAACATTAAGTTTATTATGTGGTTTGTGATCTAATATATGTAAATTTGGGATCCCCATGATTAATGTTCTCATATGATCATGGGATCCTCTACTATGGTTTGGATTCCCTTAACTATGAATATTTAGAGCGTGGTGTGGGTCCCCATTACTATATAATGAGATTCTATACCCCCAATCAATAAAGGGATTGTGTTTACTATTAATTTGTTGTGGATCATTCACAATGTCAAGTGTAGTATCTCCATGATCCTAATGAGGATTTATTCCCCCAAACTATGTTGGATTTTGTGTCACCCTATCTGATAGTGTGTGATACTCTATTTCTAGATGATATATTTTTAATTATTTTTTGTGTGTTTCATTGAACCATGTGAGTCAATGCATCCTCATAGATACAAGGGTCATTAGTAGTATCCATGAGTACTCTGTCCTCCATTGGAGGGGTATGTTTTACCTCAACATTAACATTGGGGTATGTACTCCCTCATTCGAATGAAGACATATGTCCTATATACAATAGAGGAGTCAGTATCCCAAAGTGATAATGCAAGGTTCCTTCACCTAAAGAAGTTGATGTAATGAGGATCCAAAACTAGTGTGGTCCATACTCCCAATTATGATTTTAGGACACATGATGAGGTGTGGTTTCTTCTCCATAGATCAATTATATATCCATGTTTTCATTGGTATTTTATACTATTTAGATCTCTTATGTGGGGACATTATCTAGCATGATCTAAGGTTTAAGGTCCTATTTTGTGATGGGATACGTTGATCATTGAGAACCTAGTATATAAAGTTCAATTTTTGGCATGATAAAACATTTGGTATATTTGGATCGATAATTCATGTGGGGAATAATTTTTTATGAAACATTATGTTTTACATAGTATGTAGAGAATAAATGATGTTCCCCAAGAAGGTTATTTTCTGAGGGAGATGTGAGTATATGGGGAAGAAACTACTCAATGAGGTTAAGGTGTGTCAAGTGTCCTTCTATTGGAATATTTTAATTCAATAATTCTTATGGAATTCATTATCTATAAATTTTGATTTCAATTATGGTGGAAGATATTCGTATTAGGGCCTTAGAAATAGTGCACTGAGGCCATATTTATCCCTTAGTGGTTGTTTCATAGCTTCATATTACATTAATAGTGAGTGTTTTCTTGGGATAGAGTTCCCTAGAGATTCCTTCATATTCTATAGAGACCATTTGATATTGTTTTGAGGAATGGAATTCCCACGTGGATGTTTTATAAGTGGTACAAGTTAAGATAGTTGTTTTATATTTCATTACCTGACTCATGGTCTACTTATTCACAATTCGGACATTGATGGTGAGACAAACAAGAACTCAGATGCTACAACCATTCCCTTCAAATATGTGGTTGGTTTAATATCGTATCTGGTTGTTTTCCAAAAACCAAACTCACAATTATAAGATAAGTAATATTTCCTTTTTCCCTATTATAATTTCTTCTATTTTAATGCTACAATAATTGATTCCTTATATACGGACCATCTTAGTGGATTTTAGGATATGAATTAGAGCTTAATCCATGCAATGGACCTATATTTGTCATATAAAAGAGTACCTTGTGTATCTAAATCACGATCTTCTTGAAATTGTGCCTTTATATACATGTGAATTGGTACATTGGAATGTTATTCTTGGAGATATTAGGTTTTAAATTTATGAAATGAAATTAATATTTATTTTGTGCCTTTATTGGATGTATGATTAGAAATCTCTGTGGAGTCTCCTTATGGATTCTCTATAGATCATGGGGTTCATGTCCTTTTCATGGAATCATTTTTCGATGCTTGAAATAATGTGGGTATTTACCTAGAGTTTTAGAGTGAACATATCAATTCATATATGATGGATAGGGACCTAGACGACGTTAGTTCTGTTGACATCGCATCCATGTAGCCTCTCTTGATATTAGGATGAGTAGGTTTTGTTCCCCCTAGGATTCTTAACCAATTAGTATTGGATCTATGTGTGATATTTTTTTGGAACATTGGTTATGTATCCGGATGTGGTTTGTAACTCCTATCAAGGGTCTTAATATTGTTTGTTATTATATTTTATTTCCCCTAAAATATAGTTATTAGGATTCATATTTGTAATATAGTTGTGTTAGGAACAGTTTTTTTCTTGTGGATGATCCATTTATAAAATTATTCTTTTATTTTTTTAGATTTTTACATTCTATAGTCGTTGATAGACACTTCATATAATGAATAAGGCTATTAGTGAAAATACATCAAGATTTGTGAAATTTGATTTTCACGTCGGTTGAATGATTCCCCTATGATGGGTCACGATTGGTCAATAGTGCAATAGTTATGATCAGGAATATATCACCCATTATTATAGGTTTTGGTTGGATTCAGTCTTGAGAAGTATCTGTTAGGGATCTATGGGGTGTTTGTTATTACATTTGTTTTAGTACAAGTAATAAATAGTTTTTTAGATTTTTTGATACCAAACCCTATTCGGAGGGAGAAAAGAAAATTTAAACCTTTTAAAATACATAAAAAATATATATTATGTCTCTATTCACTCCAAAATGCAGTGTTTACCACATGGAAGGAAATTTTTGATATTATATGTTAGATGTTTTACTCAAAGTATTTTACATTAATTAAATAAATATTGAATATATTCCATGCGATTGAAATTTATTTTCAACTAAACAAAGAAAATGATTTGAAATCAAATATTCTAGTTTATTCTAATATGGGTATTTATACATAGTCAATTTGTAATCTCCTTTTGGGTTTTAATACTAGGTTGGACTCATTTAACGGTTCTTTTGTTTTTAATAAATTTGGTTTTAATTGACCCTAGCCACTATTCATTACATCATTCACACATAAAATTATAAAATTATCCACCTCATTAACATTCAGGTGGAACTGAGAGAGTGATTTATTTGTGACTAAGTTAGCATCATCTTGAAGAATTCTTCTTGTTATATTTGGTTGAAACGAAGGAAAACATTAATAAAAACATGTGATTGTGAATCGTTGGCCATCTATCAAGATGCAGTGCTCATTATTTCAATTATATATCATTATGATTCCTAAATTAAGGTTTCCTATATTATTTAATTATGTATTTCATTAATTAAATATTTTCATTTGAAGTTATAAAAATTTATAGTGTCTGGTGTGTATTGGTTGGTTTTTCATCCATATAATCGGTAAAATTTATAACTATTTGGAATTTAGTCCCACAAAAAACAAATCATGTAGTGATTCACTGTTTCCCTGGTTCTGGATAGGGTCCAAATGGTGTGTAGGTCCAAATAATACAATATTTTAGACCATTGGGAATATGAAATGGGTCTCTAAATGAATACAACATGATACCTCTCTACGGAACATAGTGAGAACATGTACAATCCCTTATGGGAAAAATAACATGGGATGATATGGGGTATATTAATTGGAACCCATGTAATATAAAAACACCATTTTCACTAGGGGAATTACATTTCATCTGAGATATGGGTGTATTCTTTTTGTTGGAAAATTGTGTGTGCATTCCATGTACCCATATTACATGATTTTTACTCCACCTTCCATCAATGTGGTACTTTTTAATTTTTTAAATAATAGAAATTATATGAATCCATTATGATTATCGTTATTCATATAGTATTATTAAAATGTACTATTTTTTGTCAATGTATTTGGGTGAGGTGGTTTCATATTGTTTTTGGCTCATAATCACTTTACATAGACAATAATGTTCAAATGTTGCGATAGTGTGGGTGTGAGTGTCTTAAAAAATTTAGTAGGATATTCATGTTCTACAAATAGATTTATCATTTATTTTAAGAGATTATTACCCTCCATGGTTAATTTTTGGATTTCGGTTAATAATATTTTGGAGGGAAATGAACATTGTTTTTTGGACATGAATGAGTGGAACCCTCGTCAGAGAAAAGTAGTTTCATGGGACCTGGATGAATTTGGAACTCCGGAATGTGTCCATCAATTATCCTATGTACTATAGTGTTGAAGTTTTCCACATGTATCTAAAATATATAAGAAATTTTTTTTTGGTACCCTCTTTTAAATTACTATGGGATGTTTGGCTTTTCTTCATTTTGATGATAGATACCTCCTCACTTAATTGTTTCATCTCAAGCTATGACTACATGAGATAGAGCATTGTTTGAATTATTTCCTTTTTCACCCATATATTATAGAACATTAATGTTGATTCTGGTGTATTGGTAGAAGTTTGAAGTCAAAATAATTATACATTCCCTAATTTTGTGTTCTATGTATATGGTTTACCAGTTCTATTTAATTAATGTATGTTATATCCAACAATATAGTGAAGTGTGAGTTATCCATGGTTGCTTGTGGAATTCTCATAGAATCAGCCTGTGAGGTTCTTCTATTATTTCATGGACTATAATGGAACTCCATATATATAATAAATCCACTCTTTTTGGAATGGGATTCCCATTGAGATTTAAGAGTTTTTATAATGTTGGCAGTAGCTGTTCCCCATATACAGATTGGTGTATAGGGTTAGTACCCCATCTTCTTGTATGCACATACTAGTTAGGCGGGGGTATCCTATAAAGGTTTAATATTTTTTATTTTGGTGATGATAATGGTTTACATTCATTTGTGTTCGTGATGATAATGGTTTACATTCATTTGATAGTGGTACCCTGCAGAAGGTTGTTACCTTTAACCGTTGAGTTTTTCATGGACTATGGATCCCTATTCTAGGTGATTTTGTTCTAATACATTCTTATTCCTTCTTTTGTTTTTCTAAAAAATGAAATTATATTAATGGTTTGAGTGCATGTGGTACTATAATATATTTTCTATAGTTATTAGGGTATTGTATGGGGTATACATTATGGAATAATGCTTTATTGTTGTGAACGATTCTTTCCTTGTAGGTAACTAGTTTCTATATAAAGGGTAGTGTAAGACATGTTTTAGTGCACCATAATTGGATAATGGATCTATCTATATCCTTATAATATTTAGAGGGTGTTTTTTATGTATTTCCCCATCATTCATAGATGTTTATTTGGCCTTCTGTGTCATATATGATGTGTAGATAACTATTTTACCCTAAGGAATAAGAGATATTTGGGATGACCCTTTGAATTGGTCGAGTTGACCATTATAATTTTCCATTGTCACCTTACTAGATTTATTTGTCTATAATTTTGGGTGTTTTTGATATATTAATCATGTGGTGATCTTTCTCTTGGATGAGTGGAGTGGTTATAGGTTCATCCTTGTTTATGTGATGATATGTGACAATGTATCTCTTTTTTCTGTAGAGTTTCCTATTGTGTATATATATAATTATTCCTTCATAGGACTCATCCCCAAAAAATTTCTATAAATTTATAAGGAATAAAAATAGATAGATATTTATATATACTACTATAAAGATATAAGTTAGTGGACTCGAAGAGATTCAGTGGATGAAAGGGTTTCTCTTTGAAATTGATCAACATTATGTAATTAATATCTTAATCACATGGGAAGCACAAATCCTTGTTTAGTTTCATGCTACACATTTATATTCTATGTGTTTATAGTTCTCTTATAGTATTCACTCCTTTTATAACAGCATGATGTTTTTACTAGGGCCTCCCTTTTTCTATTATGCATTCTTTGTTCTAGTCACTTTATTTTACCCAATTAGTGACATGAGTTAGATCCTACACTCATCTTACTGACCATCCATGCGGGGCATTTATGGTTTGGGTTGTACCATGTTTCTCCATTTTAAAATTTTTTCATGGTCATCTTATGCAATAAATTTAGGGTGTATACATTCAGCAGGATGATCCATTCAATCATTTAAAAATTTATATAACAAATGAGGATGAGATGTGGGAAAATATTGTAATTATTGTACAACATTAGGTTCTATCACAGTGTAAGATAACTTTTTTCAATATAGAGACAGATCTATGTAATGGGGATATTGAAATCTATTCCAATATAATTTTGAACCAGGTGATGTTGTTTGTTTCGTTGGTGGTCATTCATATGTGATTGTAGGCTTTTCCATGGTGGATATTATACCAAGATGATTGAGAGTCAGTAATTGTTTCATGGCAATTTTCCAGAGGGATTTTTATTTGGAGTTCATTTTCATCGACGATGAAGGAATTCAATATATATGTTTTCATATCTATTTTTTAGTAGTTTTTTAGCATAAAAACTAAATATTAGGTTCAAGGACATCATGGATTTTTTTAATAATATTTTTGTAGACAAGGAGTCTCTAGAATATAATCTTGAAGTGGCATTCCACCAATCAATCAGATATTCAATGAACCCATTTTTCTTTCCTACATACATAGATGTGTAATTGAATTCATTAGTGATCGAGTAGATTCCATTATAGGAAAATGCTTCTAAAAAATTGTATTGGTATATCATATAAAAGTTTAGTATTTGAGATGGGGGATCATAAGAATTAGGGTATTCTAGGATCTAATAGAGATGGAGTTGACTTTTTCAGTTTAGATCCTACTATCCAAGGAATAGCTTTTCATGAGTACCAATTGGAATACCCTAGTACATGTTTTTTCCATGTAGTGGTTGAGGTATCCATTAGAATCAGTGTCAAATAACATAGGGGAGATTGTATGGTTTTAGAGATAGGTCCCCTTTTTATTTACAAAATCAATAGTTTCCCTCTACATCTCATTAGTAGTGGTGTTTACCATGATTTTTTCAGAAGTTTTTAGTCCCACTAGGGTAGATACCCTGATGGGGGTGAATTATGGTATAAAAGATTAAAACAACTACCCCTTTGATCTTTTTTCATCTTTGGAAAAAACTATCTTCTCTCTCCATCCTAGTGTCGAGTACGAACAAAAATTAAAGCATGCACAAGACACATCAATTTTACTTGGTTCACCCTCACTAGGATACATCCATGGATTAAACCCTTACGATGTGCTGAAGTACCAAATCCAATATAAGAACACTAATTGTTACAAGTTCGAAATGGAATAATTGTCTCTCCTGGTTTAAAACCACTAACAATTTTGAGAAATCACTACTCTCTCAATGGATGTGAACTCACATCATCTCCAGAAGATCAACTCATAGTTTATAGACATGTAGGTAGGTTCATTATCACAAATGAATGCATCCTCCATTGTAGGTAGATACTCTATTAAAGTCCATATATCATCCACTTATCAATACACATTTGCTGCAGATTCACTTTGAAATTCTTTCTAAGAACCCTTTGTGATTCCCACTACCTTCAAGAAAAATCCTCTTTCACAAAGATCCTTCTTGGAGCTCTTCACAACGGCACTTCTAGATGATCAAATGGTCTTTAATTAAACTAATTTACTTAAATAAAAACTCATAATGGTGGGATGGATTTTTTAGCCTTCACGAAGATCTGGCTTGTCCCTGAAAATCAATTTCCGTTTGTCAAACTATTCTTTTTCGCAAAGCGTAGAACATTTAGATAGCTATTAGCCTTCACGAATGTATTCAAATTACACCTTTGTGAACTTTTTCGCTAATTTTGAGCCTTAATATTTTCATTAAGTCTAGCTATCTCTTCTTATTAAGGTGGTGGAGGCATATTTATATGCATTTTCACCGAACCTTCTTGACACACCATCATCATTTCGCAAGTCACTTCCTTTACCATTTGCAGTGGTCTCTTATTCAAAAAGACCATGGTCGAAAAAATTCAAATCTTCACGAACAACCCATCGTGAAATCCAATTCATCATGAAACACATGACTTAGCCATATCTTGATAAGGACGTCATAAAAATCCACCATCACAAAGATTTCTCGGAATCGTGAGAAGAACATTCATCTCTTCACAAACCACACTTCCTAAAATACCATTCTTCGAAAAACACATTCCTTAGACATATATTCATAAGGAATTCAACAAAATACACTTTCACAAAGTTTTGATGTAATTCTAAGTATCGTCGTCAAAAACATACGTACATTTTCAAACCACACTTCGTGAAATCCTAGTATTCTCAAAATTCAATAATTTTCCATATTGTTATGAGCTCTTCATGGGAATCCACATTCCACACTGGGAAATAACACCACCTTGTATCTTCTCTTTTTTGTACCAACTCCAGATCATTCAATCCTTTTTCATGGTTCTTTGTCCACATGTATTGTTAAGAACATCTCTTGAACTCTACAATACACCACTGAAACCTTCAATTCCAACAAAAAAACCTACTAAAAAATGTTGAAATGTTACCTTCAGGGATTTTTTCCCCAAAAGTAGTCCTTATAGGATACTTATTCATGACCAAGCAGAGATTGGGTTTGAATTTTCTATCCATATACTGGTCCACATCATTTGGTTTTAAACTGGAGTGTGGATATATGGTCTATACATAGTTAGGTAGAGGAGCTAGATGAGGACAAATTCATTCTATAGAGTATCCATCACAAAGGGTTCTTGAAGTTATTAAAGGAATAATTATTTTCTAATATATTATAGTGAATATTTTTTTTATTCCAGTGATTTCCACTATTTCTTGATCTTTAATCCTCCAATTTAGTTTTTAGGTAGAGATATATATCATTCCCTTAGTGTTATCTGTTAATGTTGTATAGAACAATATGTTATTTTATATGTTTTTTGGATTTAAATTTACAGTGGGGAATCATCAATTGATGAATAATGTAATTTCTATTGTGAATATAAACATTAGATGTAATATATATAACTGATTGGATAAATGATTTCCAGTTAGTTATATATTTCATTAAGTGGAGAGTCATGTTCTATGATATTGTGGGAAAATCTGTAGTATTCATTTTCATGAATATCTATTTGATACAATAAAAATATGTGGATCATGTTTTTTTGGAGATTATTGATGTATTCACTAATGTTATTGTGACATAACCCCTCCACTTAACATTATGATCAGGATAGAATTACAATTGGTAAAAATATAATTCTAATATCTCACTATAATGTAGCTTTTATAGTGTTTTGGGGGATAAGTAACAATGTTTATGATATATAATAGAATGGTTTCAAATGAAATAATGTTTCTCCTTGTGGTATACTACTATTTCCATATTAAATTCAGCATGGTGGTTAGTGGCGATGTTCATGATACTAAAGGAAAACTATGGGATGGTTTGGATACATTACCCTATTAAAAGGATATTTTGTCCTTTCAACCAATAGAAATTTTCCATTTTGTTTTCAACGTTCTATCTATATATTGGACATGAATAAAATATAGAGAAAGTGTAGTATATCAAAAGTCATTCATTTTGGTTTTGGTGTTGAAATTTTGAACTTATAGTAATGTTTTTCAGTATTATGAATGCCCCAAAATGTTTATACTGCTCAAGTATTATATTTTCTAGGAATTCATGGACTACATTATTATCATGATCATTTCAGAGATATTATAAAATGTTTTTTCTTAATTCTATCAAATTGCAACCTCATTAACGGATTTTATGAGGAAAGGTTCTTAAATTTGATATATTTATACCATTCAATGTTTGACCACCTGAATGGGATCCATATCAATAACTGTTTTTACATTGGTTTCCTTAGTTTGGGATGATGTTCATGATATTTCACGAGACTTCCTATATGGATTTGGGAATTATATTGAAATAGAAGGCATGGATGATCATATATGGTTCTAATTAGTAAGTCCATATTATGTGTAATTATAAAGACCATGATATGCAATTGGTGGTAATAGGGTTCTTCATGATGTTATTGTTACATTACCTCATTCATTATAATATTTTTGACTTCATAGAATAGAAGTGTTTGATATCTGTTTTTACTCCATATGATTTGAATCTATATCAATATTGTAAGCTATAGATTCAATAGGATTATAATTTTTTGATCTTTAGCTTCCCAAGCACGGTGAATGGTGTGGATAACATGATAAGAAGTGTGTTATGAGTATATATAATTTGAGTGTTTGGGTATTTTTTTGTGGGAAATATAGAATTAATGATCCGGGTGTCTTAGAGAATAAAAGTTTTATTTTTTTGGTGCTTTCACCAAAATCTTGTAGAAAATTCATTGATGTTGTATTTCAAGAAGTCTAATTGGGAGAACACATAGTTATTGTTTATCTGAGACCTTATTATCAATAGTGATTCTCTAGAGGGGTTGTAAAAGGATAGTGTAAATTAGATGTTGTTTTGTTGGGATTCTATTTGTTCCAATAGTCATTCATGGGGTACATCAGTAGTAGTTTCACATATCACCATTATTTTTGTGTTTTAATGTTTATAGGATATATAGAGCCATTGTGAAGAAGTTATAGTGTCCTAGGATAAATTAGTCAACCTTACATTTTGTGGAACAATGATTTATCACCTTGGAGGGGAATGTGGAGAATAATATTCCAAGAGGGTTATAAAATACCTTTGCTTCCCTTTAATAGATTTTGGATGACATATCTATACATTTCTTCACCGGGCTACTTGACGACTAGGGAGGATTTAATATTATTTCTGGGATTGTGGATTGAATGAGAATTTTTTCCATTTTCTTAAAAATATAGAGTTGAGTATCATGAATTTATAACAAGGTGATACATGGATGAAAATGTGAGGATCTATAGTAGAATGAGAAACATTATCCCTTATTAGGACCCTCAGTTCCTATTGTTAATCTAGATAAGATTTCATATTTTTTTGGATCACCATTTCATCATAGAATTTTTTTTATCTCTAGATAATTTACCATATAGGGCAGACCATTGAGTCACTATATGATATTTTAGTGGCATAAATATTGAATTTTTTAGGCATGTGGGTGCTAAATCAGCCAATGTTTTATTTTTCATGTAACAATATTTGTCACAAATTCACAGGTATAATTTTGTCTAAATAATATCATAGATTAAATTTTTATCCTTAATGAATTTATCCGGTTTGGGGAGTCCTCATTCCATGGTACATATGTTGTATAGAGTTCAATAGAATAGATATTGATGGATCCATTATTGATAAAGGTTGATTTTATTACCCATATATTTTTTGTTTAGAGACAATGTGTTCTTGAATTTTTTTCAACATCAAGGGAGTCTGAGATCTTGTAAGGTAACTATGCATTATCCATGGATTTTTAGGCCTTTTGAGGTACTCAAAAAAATTGCTAAGGTGTTTTATGTTTAAAATTTACAATATAGCTAGATAAAGAAATTTAAATCTTAAATGTGTCGCGATTGAATGTTATATTCGTAATTAATAAAATGTATTTGATAGGGGAGCAAAGAATATTTTGAAAAAATCATTTTTGGGAGACTGGTCTTGATCCCGGATCAATGTTAAAAACTAGTGTGTGGTAATTTTAAACCAATATTTTGGGTTCTTTAGAAGCATGGTTTCATATTAGAGTGTAATTTAGAGTGTTTGGAACATATGTGTCCTCATTACCCAATGTTTTTTTTAAATAAATTTTTATATTTAATAAAAAAATTATTGTGTAGATTTAATTTATATTAGGTTTGGATATATGGTTATTTTATTATGATGTTTTGGATAGGTTAGATGTAGTTTTGGGGTGCAATGATGTTAAGTATAGAAATATAATGGGAGGTGATTCTCTTATTTATCTTTCATTTATGGGTTTATTTTTTATTATCACGTGAACAAATAGTTTAAATGTATCTATTTTAAGGGTACATGGAATTATTTGCCATTATGTGATAATTGTTGGGTGGTGGTGGTGCTAAGAAGAGGTTTGACTAGAATATAGAGTATTTTTAAAAATATATATTCATGAGAGGATCTGGTAATGTCTAGTTCAATCGATGATGTATTAGAGGATGTTTTCCATGGATGATTTCGTTCATTGTAACGTTATATGGAATATTGGTTTTTCCACCTTGTCCTACTATGAGATGGATATAATGTGGGGGTAATATATGGTGTATATGCATAAGGAGTAATGTTTCCCTAATATGTGAAATTTTAGTGGAGGAAATGATATAGTGAGAGGATATAATTTTATATATACCCCGAGTATATAGGATCCTGGTCATATTATAAGTGTGTACCTAGAAGTATAGTGAAATAGTGGGTTACTATAGGGTAGTTGTGTCGTTATGCCATGATTTTTTGTAGAAACTATAATCAATATAGAATTATTGGATTGTTGTGTGGTATAAAATTTAAAAAATATAAGTCGGAATTTATAAACAAACTTTCAAAAATAATAACATAACAAATTTTTTCTTAAATAATGGATCACCTAGGCACATACATGGGATGTATTTCACCACCACTTTTAGTGGATTTCATCCCCATGTTTAAGATACTTATCTGTGTTGATCAATAGTCAATTACCAAATTTCGCTTCAATTTTCCCGAATTGTTTTGATCTAATGAAGGGTATTTTAATGGAAATGAATAGTGTATAGGATTTTATGGATCAATGCTGATGAGGGGTGTTTAATTTTAGGTTGTTAATGAGTTAATTATTTTCCCATGTATGATTTTTTCCCATGTTCATCTTCTACATATTGGGATCTAGAACATTAGATTAGAATTCATTTTTTGTTCTAGGGGATCATTTTTGTCTCCATATTATTTTGAATTACTCATTTTAAAATGACTTTTTATCCTTTTGGTGGATCATATAGATTGAATTTACAAGAAAATAATCCCATTGAACTAAAATTTCAGTTCAAAGGAAAATAAAATTTCATTGGTTTACTAGATTTTATTTCTCATAATGATATTATTTCTAGTGGATGCCTTTACAAAAAAAATTCTACTTTTTTGGTCCTTGTGTGTGTTATAGTGGATGTGAATTTTATAACCCTTTCAATGGATGATTTATTAAACTCACTATTCATAAAAGTTTATTTAATTGTATATGGATAAATCGATGGATTTCTTTGGACGATGAGATTATGTGAGATAAACCATCAAATAGATGATAAAATGATATTAAATCCATCATTAAATGGTAATTATCAAATTTTTAGGTGATAATATTTTTTTGAGTTATTTTAATTCTATTTCTATTAATGATCTTCTATGTGGGTTCTCCAGGCTACATTGGTTGATTAATATGATAATGTAGTATAGAAGATATTGGATTTCCATAAGATATAATAGGAATGTGTTTTGGAAGTTTTTTAACAGAAGTTAGTGTGTGATGGATGGGATATTGTATTGATTGGGGAATGAAGTGTGAAATTTTCATTGGGCAATGGATAATAACTTATGTTGTAGTATGTATTATAGTTTCTTGGTAGAAATGGGAAGTTTTTAGTATTGATAAAATGTCGATGATGTTGATTTAAAATTGAGTATTTGTGGGTTAATATTAATTATGTATAAAATGATTAATAAATAGCATAATCTACAGTGTTTTGGGAAAAAAATAATAAATTGAATATTTAAACATGGGGTGTGCTTGATTGTGGTTTCCATGAAATATTAAATTGAGTGGTCATTAAATGAAATATGGTCATTAATTTAGAATATATTTAAAAGGGATTAATCTATAAAAAAAGATGTATTTAAGGATGTGTTGTTTTTTTATTGTGTGGTGAAGTTACATATATTGGTGGTAGTTTTTGGTGAAAGATTTCTTGGAGTGGCTGGTATTGTTGTGGGCTATGTAATTATTCATTCATTAAAAGCATTTGGATGGTTTTTATATAACATATACTATCCTATAATTTTCAGGCTTCTTTTATACCCACACCACCTATGTTATGTACAATATAATCATGCCAAAAAAATTGGCGGTGTATTCTATAATATATAAGATGGTATGGGAAAATTGGATAACAAATTCCATTTCCTAACTCTCCCTAAAATATTAGAATTTAAAAATGGAAAGAGGATGAAAGGGGATGACACAAGGTTATCAAATTCAAGTTTATGATACCCAACCACACTTTTTATAAGGGTTTTATGGGATACGTTTTTATTTGTATCATAATGTGGATGTTATAGGTGTTGTGTGGGTGGTGAAAGATACTTGTAAATGATGTTATGTCGTTCGAGAGGTTAAAGTAGTTATGGTGATGAACTAACATGGATTAAATATATAATGATATATGATTATTGATATATATATATATATATATATCTATGTAATGGGAGAACGTGATACTAGATGTTCGGGTGTGATAATTGAAGATCTATGGAGAAGGGAAGATGAAGAACCCTTTTAATTGTTTTGATATCATATTACATCCTTGAATAGGTTATTTTGGGAGTGATCCTTGGTGAGTATTTGATTTCTTTTGGACCAATTAATGTGCATGTTTATTATATTAATTATTGACTAGGTAATTATAATGATCTTCTCACATTCGCATGAAATTATTTAGGTATGGTCCAACTATTTATACATATTACTTTCACTATACATATATAAAATCTATTTTTCGAGATTTCCATGATTATTTTGCAGACTAATCTATGCATTACAAGATTGAGGTATGGAGTAATGGTGGTTTCATTTTTTTCATTTTCTTTAGTAATATTTTGTTTTGAAGTGTTATTTTCATCGCATGAAAATAATTTTGTGTTTTTTGTTCTTATATACTATATGATGGCATTTTCTGGGGGTTTTATTCATATCTATCAACTAGTTTCGTTATTTATAGGGTAATTCCTCACATTTTATTGTTTTACATCCTCGATTCTAGTCTCAAAATGATTACAATTTGAGGTGGGACTCATGGAAAACTATATATGTTCTCTAATATACAAGGAGTGGTATTTTTTGAGGGGAGTAATTAAATAAATAGTTCAATGATAGGTAGGTCTAGAAGTGCATTCTCATCTTCCCATCCTTGTATAATCGTAACTACATTTTTAGCTATCATCCTTTGTAATTATCTTTTGAACAATACTAAAACATTTTACTCATGTATAAGAAATCTAATGTTACAAATATTCCTTACATAATGTTGGTCTAACTCCACTACCCTCTACATTGCATCCAGGGACATGAATACTATTCATATATAAAATATATTATCCAAATGTTCATAAAATAGTTGTACATTATGAAGACAACACTTTATAAAATGTAATCAATGTTTTATATAAAATATAAAATCAATTAACAACCAAGATTATATATATATGACATATAATTTGAATCCATTAATAACTCAAATTAACATATTACTAATTGATAAATATACTGATAGGAACTATTTATTTGCTACAAATGTTTTAGTTAATATGAATCCCAACTTTTTCCTAATTGTAGTGTAAACAACAATATATGATACAAGGAATTTAATAATATTATACAATTTCATCCCTACGAGGACCTAGTATGATTCACGAGACACAATATTTGAGAGAAAAATAAATAAATAAAATAAAAGAGATGAGATTATCCCTTGTAACCCTAACATCCACCATAATAATGCTCTATATACTTGTTTTCATATTATATCATGAGTCCATAAAGAAAAATATCACGACTAATATCAAGTACCATAATGAATAGATAAATTATTGTGCTCTCTGTTACCAATAATAATGCTTGTGGCTTGAACACCCATATAGTACATAGATCACAAAAGTCCAACACATCAGGAACATGTATTAATTTGTAATTCCAGGAGTAAACTCTTATGGTTGATTTATGTTCAAATGGGAGGCGATTGTTTCAATTTATAGTGATGATGTGAGGTAAATTAGATATATTTTCATATTACACATGTCCAAATGTAACCCCTAATATAACATGTGTATAATCCAATATTTTTTTTTGATAAGTGTAGAAACCATAAAAATTCATGATATAACATTAATAAGAAATTGAGTACGATATAGTGTCTAATAACTAAAAAACATTTTTCAACACAAGTGTGGAAAGATTATATATATATATGAAAAGGTGGAAATGAGGTTTATGGAATACCAAAATGAATATATCTTTATTTAAAAAACCTAATATTTTAATAGTGAACATTCCATATATATATGAACCATGCTCCAATTAACGGTTCCAAAAAGATATAATTATGTCCTATAATACTAATGGCACTTGTTCCAATACACTAAAACATTAACCATGCCTAGATCATATATGATATAATCTTCCGGTCTCCCATAAGGGTCGAGATATAGTGTTAGTATATGTTACATTGTAGGTATTAACTACCCACCCCTTAAAAACATGTCATAATATAGTTTTTAGAAAATAATAAAACAATTAAAAAGAAATAAGCAGCAAAATAAGAAACATTATACAGAAATAATGTTTCAAATAATCAAATAATAAGTACTTACTTTATATACTAACAAAATAACAAACACTATATACATTGAGGGTTTAAAAATTTTATACCTTCATATGGATAAACCTAGAATCTTAGGCAAACAATAATCAAGAGTAGGGTGGATTAACCGTCCCATTTAGGGTGAACAAATAATATATTTATGGGAATGTAAATTTGAACTGATTGTCTCATTTAATGATAGGGTATATGGTATAAAAGTGGCCTGGAATTGCATTCCCTTACCATATTGTTATCCAGTTTAATGAAAATAGGTGTACCTAGATTCATTATTCGTATGTATAGAAAATAAATATTATTTTATAATTTTATGACCTAGGATAATAATGTAGTAGGTACTTTAAAACATATATATTTCAGTATTTGAATAATGTTTTATAAATATATATAATGAAATTTATGGATCTAAATAATTAACAAATTTAGGCCCCACATATACAATTCAAAACATTTTATATTCATCCACGTTATCTTTATGGTATATAATATATCAAATATAAAATTGAAAAACATATATCAAACATTGAATTAATATAATTAATCATAATACAAATAAGTAATTTCATGATATGATTTTTGGAAAAATAATGTAATGAAATTATTAACCATAAAAACCAATTATTTATTTATCAAATTCACTCAATAATATGAAATTAATCAACAAATAATATATAATATGATATATTAAATTACATAAAATAAGAATTAAATTTCAAATCAACCACTTATTTTCGATTTGATGTCTAAAATAACCACTTGAGTTTTTATACCGCCACAAAAAAGATGTAATTTTTTATTAATTCAATGATGACATAGAATATGAAATCAATGAATGAAAAATAAGGCAATGTCATGATATCACCCAAGATAATACTACACAACAACTATAATGGAATAAAAACAAAATAATTATAGGATTTTACAATACATTATATTAGAGGATGATAAATTATATTTAATTCCATAGAGATATGTGAGTGAAATAGAGGATAAGTGAGAGATCAGGCCTTACCAGGCCAAATGAAATCATCCATAACCAATCACTGTAAATCCCTACAAAACATGTTAAAGTATCATTAATGGATGATATGAAGATGAAGGATAACTCATGAGAAGTTAAAATGAGTTCCAAATGAACAAAAAAATATACAAGGGAAATGTTAATAAGGGATTTTATTTTTAGAAGAAATAAAAAATAAATCAAGTAATTTGAAAAAAAACTACATTGGCACTAGGTATCCAGTCTAGGCCCCTTAGGGACTCAGTTGTTATAATAGTGGCCCACATCCAATGGATTTGTACTAAGTACCTATGGATTTCAATATCATAATACCTCCTTACTTTTTCATTCATTTTCCTCTAATCTCATACAACTTCTCTTTTACTCCAATAAACCCAAAATATAATTAAATTATTGAAATTAACAACAATTTATATCATATAGAGGAAGTTTTGATTATATGTTGAAACCCAATATGTGTTTATAACATTCACTGCAATCACTTATTATAAAACAAGGTATTAATTGAGAATTTTATTCATACCTTGAGATGTTTCTTATTGTGATCCTATTCATGGTTATGGGATTAGCTATATAATAAGTGATATGTATTTTCTTATAATAATTCCCAAGAATAGAACCAAATATTGTATAATTCTTTTATTGTGATTAGTATTGATGTACTATATTAGTAATGCTTCTCTATAACCTATTATAAAAAAATATGACTTATAAGGGCCATTTATTCTTTGGTATGTCATTAGATATAATGGAATAGATTTATAAGATTGATCATTGTCAAAAGATTTATTTAGTTATGCATAGCATGTATCCTAATGGTTTCCATGATGATTTAATTCCTATATGTTATTTTTTATTTTCATTGAATGGCAAGGTAATGTTATATTTGGTTAACTAGATGACATTCTGGAATGACTATCAAGAGATGGGTTATAGTTTGGGAACCTAAGATATACCTAAGTAGTATAAAGTTAAAAATTGATTACTTGGTATTAAAAATAATTGGTGTGGTTATCCTATTGAATAAATTCTATTGGGTGCATAATTTATTAGGATAATAATGTATCCTTTAATGATGATGATTATTTGTATTATTTAGACATATTTTGTTCAACCTTGATATTATCTATGTTATGGTAAATGTATTCAACATTGATCACCCTTAAACAATTATTGACGACCTATTCAATGATATTTATATATTGGGTGATATCTTATTCACCAATTCTTGTGATTGTAATGATATATGGAACCCTGGACAATATGTGATTCATACACTAGAAATTGATATGATTTAAATGATGACATTAATTTACATGATTTATTATTAATATGAAACTCATCCTTATAAATTTTTACATTACTATTTAATGATATGGTTTATATAATGGTACATGTTTCAAACTATGTTATTAATAATAAAAACATGACTAGACATGTATTCTCATGAGGTTTTTGATGTAATTTTATGTATTATACAAGTTTCGCACCTATATTTTTTATAGATTACCCTAGATTTTATGGGTTACATAAATTTCTAAATAAAATGAATTAATGTGTGACACACAGTTCATACATATATTAGTGATATGAAACCTTGTACTGCATGTGTTTCTCTAAGAGATTACTATTATGGTTTTTAACATTGGATGTGTCAACTATGTATATAATGAATATGATACTAATTAGTCGATATTTTTATTTTGGTTATTAGTGATTTTAATTATATGATAGGGTTTAGTAAACACATAGATTTTTGTGTTTTGAAAACCCATTCAACAATAATCTTTTAATGGTGGTGATTTTCTATTCACCATGATCATTATAGTAAATGATAACAAGTTCTCCCATTTTATTATTATTATTGGTGATAGAAATATCACATGATGGCTTATTAAGTTGATGAACAATATAACTTGAAGGTATTATAATGGTGACCCATTCCAAAATTCATAAAATACGTTCGATGAACACTCATGCAAAAATACTCATTAGTAATTTTGGAACTTTGGTTACATATGTGATATTTTTGTTGTTGAAAATAGAATCAACTATGCTTACTAAAAAATGGGACACATATTCAATTTCCCAACAAAATTAGATCTTAGTAAAATACATCCCACAATTAGAACAATTGACATAATGTATAATCGAACCATTAGAGGGGCTTGTATTGTTATAATTGGTTTAACGTCTGTATTCATATGTTGTTATTTATTTAAATATATTCAGAACACATATGATTATATATATTAATCATCATGTAAAAATCAATTTTTGGGGTCTTATAATAAAATATTCACCTACAGTGAAGTGATCATTGATGACTGTACAAATATTATGTTTTTCATGAATTAAAAGGTAATGATCCATGAACTGTTGTGTATGATGGATGATCTCAATGATGATATCGACTAAATTATATGGAGAGTATAAGGAAAAATATTGGGAAACGATTTATTTTATTCTAGTTTTACTTCTATTACTATATATGATCATCCCATTTTAGTTATTATACATTAATATATGGTTATATAATGGACATGGGTAATAATTGTTATTGTATGGTGATTTCATTTTCTATGGTATTTCATAGACTATAAACCAATTAATATACTCTATTTTTTTCTTATTAGGAGAAGTGGTACCCTCGGGGGTCATTGTACACTTAATAAAATAATCATAAAGAGAAGTGTGTTTCCCACCTCTTCTTTTATGGGGAATTGGAACATGACGTATAGACCTTCAATAGTGAGTTCACCGCCTTCCCCTACAAAAACCTGATTGAAGACTTTTTCCTTGTCTATTGGTTCCATTTCTTAAGTTACAAGGGTGTAGAGAATTTTTCTAGGACCATTTTACTACATGATGGCTGTTGGTGTCTTTGTATGGCTATAAATAGAGCAAGACAATATGGAAGGCATTCCATGAGGAGGGCCATCATCGTTGGCACACAAAGTTTACTTCTCGACCTGTTCAAGCTCAATGATAGATGGAGGGAATTACCTTCACATAAAATCCTATATATACCCTTCCAAACACTCATACTATATACACCTCTATTAGATAATGTTTGTTCTAAAAACTACCATAATAGGGGCTAAAACATAATGTTGATGGGTCCTGCATCATGGGTATTATGTGTGGAGGATGGGTTTTCTATGACTCCAGGGGCTATCACATTGGTGTTCATTTCTTAACTTGGTTGTGGTAATTCTATTCCAGTGGAGGCTAATTCCCTACTCTCTAGTATCACCCTTTTCCGACAAGTTGTATCACCATTACAGAGGCCGAAACGGATTCAATCATCCAAATCAATTCATTACAAGTTACTGGTTTTATCCCCTGGTATATCATTTCGACCATCTGGATTTATAGAGGAATAGTTTCCAATGGAACCCAATTGAGATGCACATGGAGTGTGGGTAATATGGTGGTTAATCCTCTAGATTCTCTTTTAACTCAAGGAAATGTTGTCTCAATCTTTTACAACATGAATATCTAGAAACTAGAGAGGGTTAATGTTATTATAGGGGATTCCCTCAAGCTACACTACTTCATCGACCCATAGGTTTCTTTTATCATTATCGATGCCTTTTTTGTAGCTTTGTTTCTTTATTTTAATAAACTAATAAATGAGGATGATATAAAATATTTATTTACTATGTAATATAATAAAATAACATGATAATTAAAATATCCATGTGGTATTAAAATGGGTGGTATCAAACATTTATAACACCATTTTCTATTTTTAATGATCCTTATACTAGGAATTTAAGTGTACCCAAGATTTGAATAAAGACTGATAATAATAGTCAAAAAACATTTGATGAAAAAGAATTCACTATAAATCATCCTTTCATTGTTATTTTTCATCCAAGGAAGAATTACTATTAAAATACTTCATGATTAACCATGGAATTGTCAGATTAGAGGAGTGGGATAACTTTTCAGGCCATGGGGTGGTTTAAGAACATTGATATTTACAAAAATATATTAATAGTGCCACAATATTTATAAAATATTTTTTTAATTGTGTAATGAAAATATTTTATCCATGAAAATTGTAACGAACCAGACCCCAATCAACCGGTGTTGATATCTGTCTTTATTATGTTGGCATAATATTGAAGGGATCGTATCATGAAGGATCAACCAGTTTAGAATTTTTTTGATCCTATTACATACATAATAACTATTTTTTATTTTCAATAAAAAATAAAACATAATACTTATCAAAAAAGCTAACTACATCCATGAAAACACATTCAAATTTCCCTTATTCATATCATGGGGAAAAAATAAGGGTGAGCTAAAATGATCAGTAAGGATAAAGTACATAATAATATACAATGAATTAAAATAGAATAATAATTATTTCATGGTAATAACTAAACACACATTACATTTAATCAGTAACATTAATGCATGAATAGATAAGGTATAATCAACATGATTTGGTAAATATATGAACACACAATCCATTTAATCAATAATCGTATAATGAAATGCATCAAAGGATAAAATCATTTTGAAAATATCATGTATAATAAAAATAACAAGATGATAAATAATGATAATTTATAATTATTATATTCCATGAACTAAGGCATCATTATACCTCTATATCAATACCTTATACAAAAAAACTTAAATAACACATAGAATTCCATTTAATTTTCAAAATTCATTTGCCTTATGATACCTATTGTTGAATTTAAGGGATATATTATACGTTTTCCTATTGGTCAATGTTGGACTAAACCATTACTCATATGATTAATATTAAATTTAATTCATGAATTGATATTTTTTATCATCAAGTATCTATACTGAGCAATGAATACACATTTATCAATGTTTCCCTAATTAATAGTTTATGTTTCAAAGTAAACAGCATATATTAAAATTTTATAGTTTATGAAATTATGATATCCATCAAGAAAGAGTATGTAAATTTTATTGAAATGAAATTTCCAATGGAAAATTATTACAATAAATTTATTGTTTAGAGATAATGTTAACAATCATTAAATAAAGTGAGATTATACAATAACATTTACCACAATGAAATTTTCAGGTCATATACCCCTAGATAAAATGAACAAAAGAGTGACATAAAATACAATAATATATAAATGAATTAAAATATTACATGTCAAAGGGTCGATATATATACTATATTAATTTTAGTTAGGGAATAATAACAAATAAATCTAAATGGAATGTAAATTATGATGAAATACCTTACTCATGACTTCATTTAATTGAACATGAATTAATATAAATTATAATGGTTTTACTAATGTATTTATGTTATTAATAAACCACAATAAAATTTAAAATATCATATATGATCCAATTATAACATTAGATAGACCATTTTTTAATAATATATCTTTATCTTTATTTTTTGAGTGTTAATTGTCATGTTTTATCCAATATTATTTGTTAGAAATGTTCTTTTTCTTGTGAATATTTTACATTTCCATCAACTCTAGAATAAAAATAATGAAATATTAAACATTTGTATACAATAATATTACTTTTTAAATGATATAGAAATATAGTTTTGAGAAATGAAGTATGCTACAATCATTGAGATGGTAGGTCGAACATATTCATGAGTAACATTTTCATTTATCAATGAGAATTAAGAAAATAGGGTAAATAATATTTTGAAAATAAATAATAATATTTATGTTATTAACAACATATTATTTCTTTGAATGTTTTTATATCTATAATCCATTTGGTGTGGTGATAAAAATATAGTCTCATTTCATCATGAAAGTAGTAGAACACACATACATGAACGATGTTATCATTTTAAATTTTCATAAAAATTGGATATATTATATTTTAAATATGATAAATAGTTCATGAATATAATAATTAAGTAAGTTATATCAAATATATTCATTAAAAATATTTATCAACTTCCTATCATGTGTAAGGGAAAGATAAATCATGTAACTAGGTGAGGCGGTATTCATCGGTACACACGCGCGACATTATCGAATCACCTATGGATTGGAAAGTAAAAAATATATATTTGATATATTAAATATATACATATAATAATTTTATAAATATCATATATAAATATATATATTATCAATAATGATTCCCAATAGTTAGTGGTGCTAATTGAAAAATGAATGAGATTGGTTTACGGGGTGGAAGTTCACCATATGCATGAATAATGATTCTGTAACCCAATTTATGGGAGTGAAGATGGTTCTAGATAAAAAAATAACATAAAAAATTAAGGAAAAATTTATAAACTGATATTATATTATCAATATGTTTTAATAATAATTAATGAAGTGGATATTAAAAAAAAAAAAGATGATCATCGAAGAATGTTACCTCTTCTTTAGGTAACTTCCTTATGTTTTCACACAAAGTCTTCCTATGATGGATTTCATAAAAAATAAAAATTATAGGATGATGGTAGGGATGTTGAGAATATATTTTAGTAGGTATTATTTGAATTAAAAGTTTTGAGTGTGTGATGAATGTAGGAGAGGGGTTTTCCTTTTATAGTTGGGGATTTGGTACATTTGTTATTTTTTAGATAAAAATAGTGTACCCATGTTTATAAAATTAAATGAGGATAAAATTTGGATTATTAATGATAATAATAAATTATAGGGTCTAAATATTTATATAAAATATATTTATTCAAGTTTTTTTTGGAATTTTTTACCCTTAATTATTTAGTTTTACTCCTACTAAAGCCAACATTCCATTAATCGTGGTAACTAATATGTACAATTTTCACTATTAATTTTTGTAAAAACTAAATTTAAACATAATTGATAATATAAATTATATTAATTGTGAATATGGGATCTATTTTTCAAAATTCCATTAACATATTTGAAAAAATATAATTTCAAATTAATCCCACAAACACGACATTACGGAGTGCTTTCAAAGTGAAAATGTTCAAAATTTTACAATGTTTTTTTATCAAACTTACATGGAAAAATTATTAAAATGACATTAATTAGACTAATAGATATATAATGGAATTAATTTTACTTTTAAATAAACACAAAACATAAGTCAACATTATATATATTTTAATATAAGACCCAATTTTCAATTAAATTCATTATTTTTCAATATATATCAATAAATGAATCATTTCAATATAATATCAAAAATTCAACCCATGATAATTTTTATAAGATTTATTAAAAATTAAGTTCATGTTTTAGTTTAATTTTCTAAATGTGGTGTTATTTAAGTTAAAGTTATTATCAGAAACTTAGAATAAGCCATTTTTGTAAAAAATATTTTTTTAGAAATCATTTTTTTCTCATTTTAATGCTTATTATTTTCATTCTAGTAAATAAATTATAAATTAATTTGTATTTAAATGTGTAAAAAATAAATTATTCATCAATTATTTTGTATTATTAAGACCCTCTAATTAAATTTATATGTTATAATGGTATACAATATAATAATATATTTAGACTCAGGGTTTCACTTTATTCAAGCTATCAAAGCGATTAATTATATATAAATATATTTTCTGTGGTGTATAATATTTCTATTTAATGTATAATATGATATCAATTAAAATTTTATTATCTTTTTATATTTTGGTGTTACATTCTCCCCATATTAAATAAAATGCGTCCTCAAAATTTTTTCATTCCCTCAGAAATTATGGGTTTGATGTGCGATTTTTTTGTAAACCCATATTATAAAAAGAGTAATGAAAACATCCTCTTAATAAGAATGAAAGTGAATTACAGGGGTAATATAGTATGAATAATAGTAGGTTTTCAAATATAGTAACATAGGTGGGAATTGAATACATAGAGATAGATGATAAAAATAATACCAAAATACTGATGGATATTTATATTGGAAACACTCAAGATGTTGTTCATAAACACAACATAATACCCTAAGAGAGGTGTAAAAAGGGTCATTGATATGATATTAAATGATGACTATTGGAAAAAAAATAATATTTATTTACTTGAGTTGTGGAATACTTTTACCCTCTATTAATATATAGTGATATACTTAATAATAATATTTTTATTTCATAGGAACAATTTCACCCTTTTGTTTTTCATCAATCAATTCCCACTTCATATAAAACTTCAACAATTTATTATAAAAAATGAATATTTTATTTATAAAGTGATAAAAGTAAAATATACCTTATTGTAAGTTATATAAATGTGTAATAATATATTCACCCGACATTTAGTAAAAGAAAAATGGATAGAAAACGCTATATAATAACACCTAGTGTTCATCTTAATACCTTACAAAAATAGTTGACAATAAGGATCCTCCAAAATTTGACTAGAAATTTTTTTAAGAATGGTCACTAATTCATAATTATATTCCCTAGGAAATATAATGTTTTTATTAATGTCACATTACAAATATTGAAATACCCTAATCACCATAAATATTTAATGAACACATGCATGATTAAAAAATTAAATATCATGTTGTCTGATATATTCTATCGATGAAAAGAAATTGTAAACTTTTATAATGATAATATAATCTATCAAACCACTGGCCAAATTCATGGTCACTAATATCATTCCCTTAAAATTTTATTTTCTTTATTATACAAAAATAAATAACCCACTAAGTGTTTTCATCCCTTAATCATGTGTTTTCAAAAAAGAAAAACTTGCCACTGAGTCACTTTTCATTGTACTATTCAACACATCCATTAAAATAATTTAGAAAATATTACAACAATTCAATCCTAATTTTTTTAATGATTAATATAATGATAATAACAATAATTAAATAATTTTAAAACATATTTCTCCTATCAAAATACATAATCACAATAACCATTCCATTTTGATTGTACTAATAAAATAATCAGGTTATTTATCCCTTATATTCTTATGAGATATATTTTCTTGACTTTTGAGGAATTATTTTTCATTGTTACTATTATCATTAGAGTGGTATCATTTCACATCGGAAATTTATTTATATCCCTTTCATAAATGATCATGGTTATAAATCTTTTCAACCTTGTAGTAAACACAAATTCTCCTCATGAAAGTACCATGTTTTTCATTCCACAATTATCACATGTAGAAAAATATTTAAATCCCTTATTCACATTATCTATTTTAATCAGTATTCCAATTATTATATTTTATCCTTTTAAATCCATATGGATTTGATATTTATTTCTCAATCTTCAGAACACATAATACAATTTCATCATATAATGAAAATATTTGGGAAACCATCACCCTTATGTTACATGGATTAAGAACATAAATGAAATGGATAATCATGCACTCTATTTTATGTATTTATTCTATACTAAAAATTGATAAAAGTATAGAGATATATTTATACTCTACATAATATCATTTTTTTTTCATTAAGATTTTTAAATTTCTCTTAATCACAGTTTTTGGCTCATGGATATATATTTTTAAATAATTTCTCATAAAAGTATTTTTATTCTAGGAGTTTTATTTCCTCTCCCTCCATAGAATTCATTATCCATAATCACCATTAAACTAAACCTCACTTTAGAAAATACACTAAAATTGTAACCATTTCCTTTTCACCACATTCTAACACCATAATTATCTCATTTATAGACTTAGGCCATTGATCAATGATTGCTAGTCTATTAGTCCCCCTAAATGATGGGGTCTATTTTCATGAAAAGTGATCTAGTATAAAGAATATTACTATGGAATAGGCTTATCCATGTGGTAAAAATTATTATTCATTACCTAATTAAGCTACCCAAATATTTCTAAAATTACATTATTTCCTGTACCAATATAATCAAACTCCTCAGTAGGTAAATCCCTATATTTTACCTGAGTATTGATACCCTTCTTCTTTTTACACGCTATTTATAAACAATCCCATATTCTAGATTGTCTCATAAAATTATTAATTTTAAATACTAAAGTATATTAATAAATATGATGTTATAATTACCAAAATTTTATTGTGTTTTCATTTTTAATATTATAATCATAAAAATTATTATCGTTGAGGATATAACTATTTTTAAATCCTTAATAATGGTTTCTAAATAAGATGTGAAATATCATTAGCATATATACTAGTGTTTTCAAACTAGGTTCACCGTACGACCAATTTTCAGGCACCATATTTTTATTGGGTCCTGAAAAAAGTGTAATATTTGGAGTAATTAACACTAGGTACCTCTATTGCAGAACCTTGACCACTTGTAGAATCTAGATGGAGATGTATTTATAAGAAAGAATAAATCATCATCCAGAAAATTATGATGTTATTCTGTACATATCTATAAGCTTTATAATTGTGTTATACTCCCTATTCTATGATTTCATTAATTGAATAACCAATGTTTCTACTAAAATACCTCTGATTGAAACTATAATGACATCGACCCCAGTAACATGGAGATGATGCCTTACAATAATACATTTCTATAATATACATGGAGTCACATCATAAAGGACTATATAGATTTTTAGTTTTTGATAACCATATACATAAAAGATTAAAATAATACATTATTATTTGAAAATAAAACCTACTACATAATAGAAACAGATAAATTTCATCCATGAGAACTCATTCAATGATATCTTCTTCATATATGGCGGAATAAAAAGTAATTAAGGGTTGGTTAAAATGCTCAATTACTGTTAACTAAATTGGAAACTCTAATTTATACATTAATAATAAATAATATATAATTATTCATTACTATAAACACATACTAATTAATAAATAACTTTATTACATGAATATGTAAGGCATAATCAATATAGAATGTTAGATAACTAAAAAAATGCCATATATTCAATAATTTTATATTTTCATTCATATTGATATAATATCATTATGATAATATAATTTATAATAATAATAAAAGAATTATTAATAATTTCAATGATTAAATTTTGGACACTGTGTTCTCTAGAATCATGATAACTATACTCTCATGACCATTCTAAGGACAATATAAACTATAGGTAGAATCCTATTTAATTTAAAAATATAATTTGTCTCATGATACGTACCAATGAACCAAGGGGATATATAATACTGATCCAACCATTAAATTTTGGTCAAAATCATTCATCATGTATTTGAAAATTGATTTAATTCATGAACTAGTATTCCTAATCATCAAATATCAATATTGTTTAAATATTATAGATTTATCAATATTTTCCTACTCGATCAAATAAAATTAAAAGTAGAAAACTTATAAAAAAATGGTATATGATGAAAGAAATAATTATAAATTTTCGAAAAATTAATATATAAATGAAATTTAATTCTCAATGAAAAATCATCATAAGATAGTGATTGTTTAAAAATAATTTAGTAGCCACAATAGAATATGAGATGGTGTAATAACATTTAAAACTTTTTAATTTTCAAGTCAAATCCTCATGCATGGAATGATTTGAATTGATACATAAAATAAAAAGAGTAATGAATTAATTAATATATTACACGAAAATGAGGTGGTAATTATTTCACATAAACTTTAATTGGTACATAATATCAAATACACTTTAATAGAATGTCAAATGAGAAAAAATACCTGATCTCACACCTTCCTTTAGTTGACATAAATTAAAAGCTAGTAAATTCTTCTAATAAATATATTAATCACTAAAATTTCAATATTAATATTTATAATATCAAATTATATCCTAGAATAACATGTTACCATCAATTTTTTAATAATATTTAAATATTTTCATTGATTCATGTGTTAATCCCAAAATTTTTTCATTGGTGTTTGGTTATGAATATTAGAGTTATTATTTATATTATATAGATATGTCAACAAAATAATAATAATAATAAAATAATAATAATAGTTAAATATAAATTATACTATTAAAACCAACTATTAATTTTTTTAAAATGAAGTATGTTATTATCATGAAGACAATAGGTCAAACCTGTGAATGAGTATTGTTTCTATTTATCAGAAATAATTATTGAAAGTGGGTAAGTAAAATTTTATATATTATTAAGAATAATAATATTAATAATAATTTATTATTTTATTAATTAAAATAATACATATCAGCAATGTTTTTTGGTAATGAAAACATGGTCGCAACATATCATCAAGGAAGCAACAAACATATATTGAAATGATGCGATAATTCTTCTTCATAAGAAATAAAAATTAATGATAAATTTTTATAATGATAAATAAGTGATTTGTATCTTAATAATTTCATTTATATCACATATCTTCATTAACTATATCCATACCACCTTCAATGTTACGCATTAGTGTAAGAAAAACCACATTATATGGTGGTGTGGATTTTTTCCAAACACACTGGATATTTTATCATATCCGTTATTGAATGGAAATTAAAAAAATGAATATATAGTATAATGACTCAATATTTATAACAATTTTATAAATATAACATATATACTTTATATCCATAATCATAATGAACCATTAAATGGGGTAATAGAAAAAATAATGATATTAGTTTTTGATGTGGTAGTCAACAACACATACAAAAGATGAATTATTATCCCAATTAATGGATTTTTGAGGGTTTGAGGCCATGGAATTAATATAAAAACAACAATTTTTTGGAATAATATAGCTATTATATCATCAAGGATAAATAATATTTTAAGGTTGTTGATAAATATATAAAACAAGGGTTCTTGTTGAATAATGTTACCTCTTCTTCGGTTAACTTCAATATGATTTCTCAAAAATACTTCATTGGATTGATTATATGATAACTGTATGATTTTTGCAATTTTTTTGAAAAATAATTTGCTGATCCAAAATATTGTGGAGGTGTGAAGAAGATAACAGAGTGGGTGACCTTTTAATTGTGGGGTGAGTGGGACACATCTATGTTTTTAATAA
Organism: Viscum album; assembly: GCA_963277665.1. NCBI lineage: Eukaryota > Viridiplantae > Streptophyta > Magnoliopsida > Santalales > Viscaceae > Viscum > Viscum album. The sequence continues at coordinate 169,716,494 of OY728151.1, forward strand.
AAATAGGAGTACACATGTTTTTCACAAACTGTAAAAGAATAAAAAAATAGTGTATTATCTTTAAATTTACATTCTATCATTGATATATGTCAAAAAAATTACATAGTTTTTTAGGTTATATTAAACATTGTCATTTTTTTTAACAGACCAGTAAATAATTTTTACCTTATCCATTATAACTAATTTTTACTATTTTCTCTATTTATTTTAGTAAAAAGTTATGTCGACCTTATTTGAAAATATATATAATTCAGATTCCAAATATAGAACTTATATTCCCAAATTATATTAATATAAGTAGAAAGTTTTAATTTAAAACTATCCCCACAAAGGCAACAAGAAATGTGGTATTCAAATTGAAAATGGTCAATATAATACCATGATTCTACATCAGAATAAAATCTAAAAATTATCCAAATTACATAAATTAGATTAATATTTATATAAAATAATTTTATTTCAAAATAAAATTTTACATTATAAAAAATTTCAATTGAAGGACAGTTTTTAATTAAATATTATTATATTTCACAATTTATCAAAAACATAATTTTTTTTGAAAAATCTGCAAATTTCATGCTCATATAATATTGATATTTTGGAAAGAAATTATTTTTTCAAGTAAAATTTATATGTTTTGTGAAATTAATTTTAAATTTATACCAAAATTCACACCTAAACCAAATTTTGGAGAAAAATATTATTTTTAGAAAACATTTCTTTCCCCTTTAGATGGTTATTACTTTATTTCTAATTAACAGATAAAAAATGTATTTTATTTTACATGTGTATGTATTATAATTTTCATAATTTATATATTAAAATTCATACCCAACAATTTGATAGCTATAATATAAATGTATACTATATAAATGTTCATTTAGAGTCAGAGTTTTGTAACCTACAATCTATCAAAGGGATTAAAAGTAATAAAATATATTTTATAGGTTTTCCAATCATGGTGTTTCATGTCACAAACACAACATAAAACAATTTTATTATTTTATTATTTCGCAGTGTTACAAATAAGAAATAGGGTCGTTAAAAAATATAATTTTTTAATAGATGAAAATAATTGTTTGATGTTATAAATAAAAAATATGGTGGAAAATTATTTATGTCTAAAAATAATAATTTTAAATCCAAGGACATTGAAAAGTAAAAAGATATTTGATTTCAAAACTAAAATGACATCAACATAATATTTTATAATAAAATATAATATCTCGTGTTAATAATAAAGCCTACTAAATACAAGAGAATTTATATATCTATAAACATTTAATTTTGAGGGGGATTCCTATAGTTAGAGATACAATAAGGGGTTTGGGGTCAAAAAATTTTAAAATTTTATTATATTAGCATGGAAATTATTAATAAAATTTAAAAATTACATTACCTCTCTATTGAGTGAAATAATTAGGTAATGAATAAGGGTCAACCAAGAGGTCAAAAACAAGATAATGTTAAATAGAGAATAACCACTTTTTAAAAAATTTAAAAATGAATTTAATATAATTGATAAGTCATGATAAAATAAATAAAAATTATTATAAATATTGATATGATTTTTTATTCTAGATGATGTATTTTCTACATTGACTGACTCTATTGAGACATTTAGAGAAGTTAGTGATTTAGAATCATTCTTTTTTATATTAAGAAACTAATTCATGTGATTAATTAAGATTTAGTAATATAATTATCTCAATCATAGCTAATTCATTAGTGGAACGAATAAAAATAATGATAAAATTTATTTCATTAATTAGGTGAATTTTATACCAAATAGTGAAATTAAAGTCAGATTTTCACGTATAGGGATATCTATAAATATTTACAATGATACATGAATATAATAGTAATATCAATTTATAATAGTAATGTAATCATTTGTTATATGTCTCCCAGGAAGATATACTATATAAATCATCACTATCTTAGTCCATAATTGAATTATTAAAAATTAGCATATGAAAAATATTTCTTTAGATTATTTTTAAATGGTTGGGGCTGATGCCAAAATGTTACTTTCGATATTAACCCATAGAAAAATTAATTTCTTGAGACCATAAATTTAAATATATGAACCCATTTCAAATGGTCTAATTATGGGTGTGTAAAATCAATTAAAATCAATTAATGAAATTATTTTGAAATGAACAATTTTAAATAAACCATATTAAAATAAGAAACTCTAAATAGCTAATGATACCCCGAACTATATTAGAATGAACCTTTGAACTTATACATGTTTAAGTGTGTTTTTATTGGTTAGTAAAATAACAAATTAACAAACAAATATGTTTGGAATAAAAATTTAGTGAATAAAATGTATGTCAAAAAATATAACTGAACAAGTTTTAAAAAAATATTTGAATATTTTCTGGAAGAATAAATTCATAAATTAAAAATGCTAAACAAATCTATAAAAATGAATAATAATAAAAAATTTATAAAAAAATATAATAGCTAGGAAAAAGTCTCCTCCAATCAAACAATTTTAAATTCTTATATTAGTTATGTTATTATTATATAATAAAAAAATAAAATATATTTTTAAACTTACTAAAATTAATTAAACCCATTTTATTATTATTATATCATAATTAATTAAAAAACACTAATAAGGATTAATATTATGTTCAATATTTATCAATGGAAAACTATAATGGTTTTCATTATATATATATATATAGACTTGACTTAATTGGTCACTTTTAGTAATAAATTGATATTATTGAAAAAGTGAACCAAAATAAAACTATAAAAATAAAAATGATTTATAAAATAATCAGTAAGAAAACATAATAAATTCACTAAATGAAGCTATCTTTTAATATATACTATCATTTTTGTTAGTTTGATATTATTCAGTTTAATTTATTATATGCAACACATGGATAAAGGTGCACTATTACTAAGCATTAAGAGTTTTATATTATCATATAATTTGAATAATGATACCCCCTCATAAAAAAAATTATAAAATTAAAATTTTCATGATCCAAGATTGAGGGAATTATTATTTATATGATAAATTTTTTATTAATTAGAGATCAAATAAGTAACATTTTTCTTAATTTTTTATGATGGTGAATTTACAAAAATATTTATATAAGATATATATATATATATTTTATAATTTATAGTGAATAGATTTAAATACATTGTAATATTATTATTTTCTAAATCTTTAATTCAATCATATACAACTTATATTTATTTTTATACATAAACTAAATTAAATTTAAGTTAGTAATATGATTTATTTTTCATTAGAAAGTGAATTACATGAGGAAAAGAAGTAATTTTTGACACACTATATTTCCCAAAACTATGATCAAAAACATAATTCCTCAATTGTATCCATATCAAGGAAATATTGTTAACATGAAATACCTTTTACCCATAGTCTTGTATACCCATAGTATTCTTCCTAGGATTTATATTCACCTTGAAATCAAGAGTCTAACGAAATAACCAAATATAAATAAACAACATACTATTATAGAATATGAATACATAAATTGAATCGTTGAACCACTCTAAATTTAGAGGTTTTTGTAAATGATATGGGAATATATTAATTTTTATAACAAACCTATTTGTTGAAAGAACCTTTTGAATATTTTGATCTTCAATGAAGACTATTTTACCTTTCATATAGGGAAATTTAAAAAAACAGTGTACCCTTCTTTAATGATCAAACAAAAAAAATAATATAATGGTTTGGGGGTGAAAAAATAAGTACCAAATTTAGTACTGATTTCTAATTTATTTCATGAAATTAAATAGATATAGTTTAAATAACATCATCAATCCCCCCTCACCCTATAATTTGATCGATGATTTCATTTATATTTTAACATAACATGTAACTATTTTTAAACATTTGGTTTAATAATTTTCATTTAAAGATGAAATACATTATTAAATTAACAAATGAGTCTTAAGTATTGGTGGGGTATCCCAACACTAAATTCTAGGTTTTTTATATGTCCACTATTGATATTTACCCATTGAATAGGCATGTCATACATCATTTTCATACATGAATGATTAGGTGACACTCAAACTGTGTATTGGCCATGAAGATCAATAATCCTGTTTTGAAATCATGGTTTTCCCAGGATGCAAGAAAAGGGAAAATAATATTAAAAAATAGAAGATAGTGAAATTAGTATTGTTTATAGAGTGAAAAACCCCACCAATTATGATATAAATAATTAATATATTACAAAATATTAGCGTGGTTTAATATTTTGGGAAACCATGATTCATGAATGTATGAAACTCTCCTATCATATATTCTATGTTATCTCTGTAAAATAATATAATATTAAATAATACATAACCCATTGACCAATAATCTAAATGATGTGAAATCAATGGGATAATATTATTTTTTATAAGATGAATGTTATCTCACTGTTTATTGTTATAGGTGAGCATATTTCAATTCATGATTTAAATTCACAAAACTAGTATATTTAAAAATTTTATGTATTTGGGTTATTATATATAGGGATTCACTTTTCTTTTTGTCTTACTATAGAATAATTTCCTATACTATTATAGGTGATCCCTTTCCATTCATGGTGTACAAAATGGTTTTGTTCTATAATTTCTGCCTCATTTAACATATTAAGTGATTTTAAATGTACTTTTATAATGAAAGAAAATGTCTTATTAATAGATTAATTTTTTTAGTTATAAATTATTTATATTTCATAAAGATCATTAAAATTTTTATGATTTTGAGAAATATGTGTAATTTAAAGAGTTAATATATTAATCATACTGATAAATTAATACATTGATGTAGAAATTAAGGGTTAAATAAATAGAATCTTATAAGAGTTAATATACTATGTGAAAATTACTTATTTATGTATAAGAGCCATTCAATACATTATATATTCTGAGTATGAGAATCTAGAAATGTCAACTGAAAAAAAAAATTATGATTATTTTTATTTTTTAACATGATGATTATTTCTAAAATTTTTTATTTGTATGAGAAAATATTTGTAGAGGACAAAATAATACATATAATAATTGAAAAACTATTCTACTCGATGAGAAATATCATTGATAGGTTTCATGGGTTTTAGGTTAATGGTTTGTTTATTTAAGGATTTCTTAAATTTTATAATGTTAGGATAACATTGATAAACGGATTTTTCTTAATTCAAAAATAAAATTTAGGAGACCATTTATTGGCGGATTAAGTGTGAAATGTGTTTCTAAAATTGACTTTTTACAGAATAAAAATTATATTAATGATAAAATTGTATGCCTTTATTTTCATGTGGTCAATGATGTTATTATTTTAAATATGTGATAGTTCAATTGTGATAGCTTGTAATGAATGAAAATTTTATTTTGGTGAAAATGGTTATCTAAAGATAATATGAAAACAACGAATAAACATGAAATGTTATATGTGTTTGGGGAAAATTAGTATAATTTAAAATATTATGGTTTAATAAGATTATAACAAGATGTACATTACATATACATTAATGAAAATGTAGGGAAAAGGGGGAAGTAATTTTTAATTTTTAGTTATTTAGTGATTTTATGGTGTGACTAATAAGGAGGTTTTTTATTTTGTAAATGGTGTTTAGATATTTATTTATAGTATCATTTATTTTACAATCATTATTATCGTTTAATTTATGTGATTTTATAGTATTTTATGTTTTAAAATATCTGTAACATGGGGATTAAATATTGATACATCCTGATATATTTAGTGGAATGTGATATATTTAACAACATCCATTTTTAACAAGAATGCGACAAGAATATTTACACATAATTTTCTCTTGTGGTGGGAGACAGTATGATAACATACTATATACCATAGTTTTCTCTAAGGGGATAGATATATAATATTCTATAATATGCCTTAGTTGGATTCATAATGTGGGAAATTTGATATCCTAGGATATGTCACATTTGAACCTAGGAGGTGGATCTGTATGATTGTAATATATTGGATCGATTATTTTTTCCAAATTAAAACCATGGAAAATTCCAAGATCTCAGGATTATATATGAGATTGTTTCATGATAAATAGATATTTATAATGGAAAACAAAGGTATGTAATATTTAGGATAAATATTTGAACCTATTTTTTTATTACATAGATAAAATATATTGTACTTCTATAATTGTGGATTTAAAATATTTCATTATAGTCAAATACTCACTCTTTTTTGTGGAAGAACATTTAGTGTTCTTTACCATGGATTATTTACTATTTACTATTCTTGAAAACATAGTCTAATTTTATCTTATGAATATTGTGTATTAGGTTATAGAAAGTGTCCACTATAGTTAGGATTTTATATATGGATATATTTATATATGGAGTTCATGACAATTAAAATACATATTTTTTGGGTTGTATTCATTTTATTTTATTGTCTTAATTTGTTTTGTAATATTTTTTGGAATATATGATTTACATTTGAGTCATATAAGGGTTTATAGAATATTTGGGTATGTAGGGATTTAAATTTAACCTTCTTGAATTAATGTTGATTTCTTCAATTACTATTTAAATTTATTTGTTTTCATCTTTCTATTTTGTGTGATAGACCACTAGAGGGACAATAACTCCATGAGTAATTGATTTATCAATCGTCACTAGTATATAGCATCTAGGGAACGAAGATTGCACCTCAAGATATGTGGCATTTCCCCTATGTGGAAAGGTCGTACCAGTGAGATCATTACAATATAGTATTAGAACAATTATTTTCTAATTTCGTGATATCTTTGTCATGGTAGAGTGGATAATAGGTTTTGGGACATTGTATGCAAGCTTTTTATTGGTTCCTATCTTCCAAAACCACAGTGGAAATCCATCATTCAAGTGATTTAGGATTTTTTCATTGTTTGATTTTCTGAAAATATAATATTAGTGTGACACATAATTAGTTGAAAAGGAGTATTTGGCTATTCATATATCATATAAAAAAATATGGTTAAGATGAGTATGTGGGTAAGTATGTTATTTTGCATAATTATGGAATTTATTAACTCATTGAATAATGTAAAATAAAATCTCTATTAATGGACTAATTGGCATTTTCAAAAATATTTTATGAAGGATGAATTGATTAATTAAAATTGAGTATTTTTATATTATGATTTTGTGCATTTTTCTTTGATTGTAGAATTCATAGATCTAATTTGAAGGGAATTGTTTGAGAAGAAATTAATTTTATGTGTTAAATTTATAAATTTATGAAGGGGACTAAATTATAATTAGATAATGTGATATAATATGTTAATATAATGTAAACATTTGTGTGTTATGTTTTTTTTGAATGTTAAGGAATAAATATTATTGAATTATGGAAATGTATTATTGTGACATAGGTAAATAGAATGATTTAATTCATTTGTATTTTGATTAAAATAAATGGGGGAAATATTTGAAAAATTTGAATATGATTTGTTTCATTATATCGGCTTGGCTTATTTTAAATTATTTAAAATGAATAAAATAATTGAAAAGTAAGTATTTGTGTTTAAAAATAAAGGGAAAAATATTTATAATTTAGTTGAATATTTTTTGTAGAATGGAAAATATTTTTTCCATTTTATGTTATGGTAAAAATAATAAGCTAACGAGTATGTTTAGTTATAAATTGGTTTTAAAAATTTTCATACATGATTAACTAGTAAATTAAGTAAATAAAATTTTATTTTGTGTGGTAGGATTTGACCAACTGGGATTTAGATAAATAATTGTAACACCCCGAGCTTCCACAATACGCTTCTCATTCAATAATGCAATAGCTTGCATTGTACGCAACTTTGAGTTCTAAAACACCGTGACTAATCATAGTAGCCATTATGAATAGTAATAACGACTTTTTAAAATTATAGAAATTTTATATTTCAAAATGGACTTCATTTTTGTATTCCTAATATTGAAATTAGCCTATGTTGAATTTTTTGTAATTTTCTGAGAACTTCAAAATTTTTATGAATAGTGAAAAATAATTAAAACAACTTTTTTAATCAAAATAATTTATAGTGATAAGTTATATTATTGAGTGGTTTTAAAGTATAATTATAATATATTTTTACCATTTTATCCAATGGTGTTCATTAGAATTAATTTCACTTTGAAATTGGACATAAACAATTGCCAATCTTTTGATATAAATTGTTTCTTAAAAACACGCTATTTGTTGTAACAGCGGGAATTAATTATAAAATTAATTAATAAAACTTATATGTTTGGAATTTTGTAAAATAGACATCATTTTTGAATTCGGAATATCAATTATAGCTTAGGGTGAAATTTGGCCTTATTCTGAAAAACTTCAATTTCCGATGAATAGTGAAACCACTAAGTGGTTGTTAAAAACCGATTTTTCATTAAAATGAAATATTGCCACTTCTGTCATTTGATTTTCAAAAATCCGACATACATGGTTGTCATTAAGAAGTAAAATGTGGTTCAATGAGATCAAAATAATTTTTTGGTGAATAGTAACTTTTAAGTTCTTAATCGCGATTAGAGGTAATTAGTGTAGTTTATGGTAAAAATAATGTTTTAATAATATGAGATGAGCATGACACTTGTCCTACTCCTATTGGATGAGTCATGGCCGACCAAGAAAACCCATGGGTCAACTTGGGGACCCCATGGAGCCACTTTAGTTGGAAAATGACATTAATATATATTTATTTAATGTTAAAATTAAATTGACACAAACTTGAGTTGTTTTACTAAAACAGTTTTTAATTTGGGTTAAACAAGTCCAAATTTTGATTATAAATATTAATTAGAAAGCTAAAACGATTTCCTACATCATAGTATTTTTTTTATAATTTTTAGACATTAAATAAATTAAATTATTTATGACATCATTATGATGCGGCGATGACCTCATTATTTAACAATTTAAATAAAATGAGAAGATAATGAAATATCCATAGCATAAACTTGTCCAAAGCCGATTGGATGAAGATATTTCGAACCCTTATCACCTTAGCCACGAATTATATAAGTTTGGGACCTTTAGAATCCGAAAGAAATTGTGTAATAATGTAACATTTCAATCTTTCCAAAAGAGCCCTTCCTCTCCACTTATAAAAGGCCCCCACCTCTCCCACCTTATTCACACCATCAAGCCAATTGGCTCGGCCAACCTCTGCCCAAATACTCTCCCAACTTCCCCCTATTACTCCTAGAAGCCTCACTTTGGGCAGAACGCTTCCCAAGGAAGCCTTTGGCTCAAATCAAAAAGAGTTACCCGATTTTGATGTAATGTCTTCTCTAATGTTGTTTTGTTTTATTTTTATTCTCCAACCCCCTAAACTCTTTTTATTAATTTCTTTTGTAACAACATCAGTATACTCAATATACTAGGATGTTGTTATAAGAAGGATTCGAGCTACACTTAAACACACCTACATCTAATGGTTAAAGAACATATGGTTTCTGTGGATGGCGAATTTCTGCCTCACGAAACGATGATTGTTCAACACTCATATAACACCTTCAAAGGTGGCCATTAAGATGTCACTATTTTTATATATGATATATAATATGTTTATCTTTTACTTATGCTTCTGTATTTCTCATTTATGGAATACTTTATGATTTCCATTATGGGTAAAACGCGATAATTTCATTTTAGGAAGTGCGGACTACCGCCCCCTCCAAGTGATTTGAATCGTTAATGCCATATGTGGGATGTATAAAGGATGGAGTAAATGGTATTATACACTATATTATACTGGAATTATATTATACATTTATATCATTATGATTTTGTTCCATTAAATATGAAATTGAAATGAAAGTAGCGTTCATGCGTACGTACGGCTTACCGTCTCCATGAACGGTGCATTTCATTTATTACCTCTAAATGTTACGTAATATTATAAATGAATGTATATACTGGATATATAAGATATATATGACATCTAAATCACGAATATAATTCTGGAGATAATGGATATTCTACCACATAAACAACTTGTAATTATAAGAAGTTTATTGTTGATTCAAGTACCAAAGATCGACAAAACAACCGTTATTAACTTAAATAATTACATAATGTTCATATCATTGTAATAAGTGATATAATAAGGATAATTAAATTGAAAATGGTTCTTAATAAGGTATATATTAACTCTAGTTTATTATTCAGGAGGTTAATGAACGGTTGAGTCAAGTCAGACACGAGGTAAGGGAATTTCTTAACCCAACCTCCATTCTTTGAGTTAATCTCCTACTTTCAAATTATTTCATGATATTATTATGTTTTATTTTGTATTCATTATGTGTACCTATAGTGAATACACATAATATATCTATTTTATTTTAAAAATGATCTTTTTAAGGACTCCGTCTCAATCCCCTTTCATTGAGGCATATTTGGTTTTATACACAACTTTCTTTTATACGGTGTATAAACCCCTTTGACTTTCACGTTTATTCAAAAGGAATCTTTTTTATATGAAGCGTTTTACTAAACGACAAAAAGGGAATGTTTTTCTTTCCGTAATTATGCGGCGACAACGACTTCTCCGCCGCCGTGACCATTATTTGAGTTTCGGCTTCCTCTACAAGCCATCATTTTTTTAATGAAAAATAAATACAATGTTTTAACTTTCTTTTATTTTGGTATTGAAAATAGTTTTGAAAGCGTTTTTATTATATCAATGTGTTGTATTTATATCTTGTGATTGAAAGGTGGAAATGTTATGTTTCCTTTATGCATGTTTTATGTGATACGATTATGTTATGGTTTATGATATGTTTAAACCTATTCATATGAGGAATGCATTGGACTTAATAAGTGAAGGGTGGAGCCCTCTATAGCTCCTCGATGCATCGTCAGGTCTCATGAGACAAACTAGTGTCTTGGCACAAGGCCTTGACCAAATCTTATTTGTGGTCTTGGCACGAGGCCTTGACTACGTGGTTATGATAGTCTGGCATTATGCATTCCATCATTATGAATGTGGTTATTGATATTGCATGTGATTATTCGACCAGTAGAATATCCATGTGAAGAAGTGAATGGAATTATCTCATTTTACTTTTTCCATATTATGCTAAAGTTCATGTTTAAAAAGGCTTTTGTTTTAGTTATACATTTCCTTAAATGTTAATGTTTATTTATGAAAGCTTCCGCTATATTGATAACCTTACTGAGCATTTGAGATCACCCCTTTCAATGTTTTAATATTTTCCAGGATGTGAAGAAGTATTTTATGAATGACCTGCAGGGATAGTCAGAAGAGGATATGAGTGTGGACTATGAAGACTTTGTTATTAGTTTTTCACTTTATGATGTAATGTAAGACTTATGAATGTATCTAGTGTTTCCAAGGCTACTAAACTAATCGGTCTTTCGAGACTTGATCTTTTGTGATCATGCCAATGTTACGAAGTAATGCACCGGCTCTGGGTAGCTGGGGTCGGGGCGTTATAGTTGGTATCAGAGGCAGTTTAGTACTAACCTTGGAAGCTAGATTTAGATAAACTCTGATTAGAGCACGTAGACCTAAGATGAAATTTGAGGATTAGTAGAGAAGAACTTCCTAGAATTTTGGTATTGTAGAGATTTTGTGAGTTTTCCGAGCAATACATCCCTGTCTGGTTATGAGCAGGTAGAGGCGGCTCTGGCACAGATGTTCCTAGGGGTAAAACCCGAAAACACCGCTTTGAGCTAGACTCGAACGGGAACTGGTGCACGACAACGGGCCTTGCTGCACTCTTGGTTACGACACTCCCGGGGTATATGCATAGGATAATTCTCATTTTCTTTACAAACCACTATGAAGGGTTTATGAGTATATACTTCCTCAAAGAAAACATTTTTATGATTATGGATTATATCCATAAATAGTTCAATTTATGTTAAGTATTTTACAAGTATGGAATTATGTATTTTGATTCATAAACTAATCTAGTTTATGCCATTGTTTAGAAATGGCGCCTAGTGGAAGGAATGGAAACTGTATCAATACACGCACTCCGTGTAGGGATTTCCCTCCTGCTCAAGATAATTATTGTGGATCTGGAGATACAACTGGTGCTGATAAACTTATTACCATACTGGGACAACTCACTCAGGTTATGAATAATAACATTACTCGTATGGAGCACCCTGATCCGCAACGTGGAGGATCAATGCTAGACCGCTTCATGAGGCAACAACCACCAACCTTCAATGGGAGTACAAATCCTATGGTAGCCGAGCAATGGATAAAATCCTTAGAGAAAATATTCCATGCTTTGGGGAGTAGTGAAAGGGAGAAGGTTGTCATGGCAGTTTACCGCCTCACTGGAGATGTCGACTAGTGGTAGTCGCTGATTCAAAACACAAAGGAAGATGATGACGTATCGAATATGGAATGGAGGGAGTTCAAAGATCTTTTCTTAGAAAAATACTTTCCTCGTGACCATCGAGCAGATATGGAAAGACAATTTCTGAGTCTGAGGCAGAAGGAGGATGAGAATGTCACAAAGTATGAGGCTAAATTTACAAGGTTAGCGAGGCATGCTGCCGATTATATACGCAACCCAAGGAGTAATATTGATCGTTTCTTTGATGGGTTAAAACCATTTCTCTGTCGAGCATTAGTATCACAATCTTTCTCAACATACGAAGATATTGTCTCATGTGCTATCAAGATAGAAAAGGAATTCTCTAAGTCTTATTACAACAAAGTAAAGCAAGAGAAGAAGAGAACGGGGGAACAAGAGACAGATAAAGGGAAAAAGGGAAAGAAGGATTTTCCATTATGTTATAATTGTGGGAAGAATCACCCTGGTACGTGCCTAAAAGGAATGGGAGTTTGTTATAAATGTGGAGAAAAGGGTCACCAGGCTCGTGATTGCAAGGGAAAGAAAGAGGCTGCCAAAGTTTAATGCTACAATTGTAGGGAAATGGGGCATTATGCAAATGAATGTCCTAAGCGTCAAGGAAACTTACCTCAGAAAAGGACAAGGGATCAAGGCCAATCTTATGTTGTAACTACAGTTGAAGAGGAATAATTAATGTATTGGTGCTTTTGGACTCAAGGATTATATTCTGGTTATAAGAATAATGTGATATATATATATGTGGATTGTACTGCATTACTTTTTGATTTCAGTAAGGTTTTAATATGATTAAGGTAATCATATTTTTCGTATGTGACAAAAAGAGGAACTTTTCTTTGTTTGGGGAATCTGATGTTACAATTGATTTTGGAATTAAGAGACCTTTTAGAGAATGTCTGGACAGAGGTATTTTGGATAACTATAAAGGTTGGAGTGGATTAAGTTGATCTTTGGATAGTATTGTTTAAGGTTAAATCATTTCTGAAGATTATTTTTTGGAATAGTATAGTACTATATTTCTAGGAAAAGGACAACCTGCAGGGTGGGGAATAACCCGTCGCGTCGGACAAAGCTGCAGGAATCGAACCCACAATCATAGTGCGACAGGCCTTTATTTCCTACCACTAGCCTACAGGAAGTCCTTGGTAATTACAAAATAATTTTACTAATCTAAATGGCATGTGTTAACATTTGGAACCTTATAAAATTAGGATAAATAGAATATTTTTGAGTTCCGTTACCATTTGGAGTAAAAGTTGGGTTTGTGGTAAAAATTTATTAATGAATTAAAGTATACATAACAAGTATGTATATTCCCTTACATTCTTAGTAAATCTCCTAAATAAATTCCTCAACATTATAAAAGGTAACTTAAAACAAAAATGTTGTCGGTTAACTTTTCCTACTGGGGAATCAATGATCGTTTAACCAATCACAAGTTTGTGATTTTCTTATAGTTAAACTTTCTCCTAATCCTGTTTTCTATAACTCTCCATCAGACCTTGATGGTTTGTTTCTCCTCTATATCCATATTTTCATAGAATCCTAGAATGGGCTATCTCGGGTGACCTTTGTACTTATCTTGCTTTCTTTTAATGTTATATATTTATTAACCTCATTTCTGATGTGGGTTTTCCACAAAGGTATTTTCTCTTTTCAACCATTTATTTTCCAAGAAAAATTTCAAATTGCGAGGACACAATTTATTGAAGGAGGGGAGAATGTAACACCCCGAGCTTCCATAATACGCTTCTCATTCAATAATGCAATAGCTTGAATTGTACGCAACTTCGAGTTCTAAAACACCGTGACTAATCATAGTAGCCGTTATGAATAGTAATAACGACTTTTTAAAATTATAGAAATTTTATATTTCAAAATGGACTTCATTTTTGTATTCCTAATATTGAAATTAGCCTATGTTGAATTTTTTGTAATTTTCTGAGAACTTCCAAATTTTTATGAATAGTGAAAAATAATTAAAACAACATTTTTAATCAAAATAATTTATAGTGATAAGTTATATTATTGAGTGGTTTTAAAGTATAATTAGAATATATTCTTACCATTTTATCCAATGGTGTTCATTAGAATTAATTTCACTTTGAAATTGGACATAAACAATTGCCAATCTTTTGATATAAATTGTTTCTTAAAAACACGCTATATGTTGTAACAGTGGGAATTAATTATAAAATTAATTAATACAACTTATATGTTTGGAATTTTGTAAAATAGACATAATTTTTTAATTCGGAATATCAATTATAGCTTTGGGTGAAATATTGGCCTTATTCTGAAAAACTTCAATTTCTGATGAATAGTGAAACCACTAAGTGGTTGTTAAAAACTGATTTTTCGTTAAAATGAAAAATTGCCACTTCTGTCATTTGATTTTCAAAAATCCGACATACATGGTTGTCATTAAGAAGTAAAATGTGGTTCAATGAGATCAAAATAATTTTTTGGTGAATAGTAACTTTTAAGTTCTTAATCGCGATTAGAGGTAATTAGTGTAGTTTAAGGTAAAAATAATGTTTTAATAATATGAGATGAGCTTGACACTTGTCCTACTCCTATTGGATGAGTCATGGACGACCAAGAAAAATCATGGGTCATCTTGGGGACCCCATGGAGCCACTTTAGTTGGAAAATGACATTAATATATATTTATTTAATGTTAAAATTAAATTGACACAAACATGAGTTGTTTTACTAAAACAGTTTTTAAGTGGGGTTACACAAGTCCAAATTTTGATTATAAATATTCATTAGAAAGATAAAAAGATTTCCTAAATCATAGTATTTTTTTTATAATTTTTAGACATTAAATAAATTAAATTATTTATGACATCATTATGATGCGGCGATGACCACATTATTTAACAATTTAAATAAAATGAGAAGATAATGCAAAATACAAGGCTTACACTTGTCCAAAGCCTATTGGATGAAGGGATTTAGAACCCTTATCACCTTATCCACGAATTATATAAGTGTGGGACCTTTAGAATCCAAAAAGAATTGTGTAATAATGTAACATTTCAATCTTTCCAAAAGAGCCCTTCCTCTCCACTTATAAAAGGCCCCCACCTCTCCCACCTTATTCACACCATCAAGCCATTTGGCTCGGCACACCTATGCCCAAATACTCTCCCAACATCCCCCTCTTACTCCTAGAAGCCTCAATTTGGGCAGAACGCTTCCCAAGGAAGCCTTTGGCTCAAATCAAAAAGAGTTACCCGATTTTGAGGTAATGTATTCTCTAATGTTGTTTTGTTTTATTTTTCTTCTCCAACCCCCTAAACTCTTTTTATTCATTTCTTTTGTAACAACACCATTATACTAAATATACTAGGATGTTTTTATAAGATGGATTAGAGCTACACTTACACACACCTACATCTAATGGTTAAAGAACATACGGTTTCTGTGGATGGCGAATTTCTGCCTCACGAAACGATGATTGTTCAACACTCATATAACACCTTCAAAGGTGGTCATTAAGATGTCACTATTTTTATATATGATATATAATATGTTTATATTTTACTTATGCTTCTGTATTTCTCATTTATGGCATACTTTATGATTTCCATTATGGGTAAAACGCGATAATTTCATTTTAGGAAGTGCGGACTACCGCCCCCTCCAAGTGATTTGAATCGTTAATGCCATATGTGGGATGTATAAAGGATGGAGTAAATGGTATTATACACTATATTATACTGGAATTATATTATACATTTATATCATTATGATTTTGTTCCATTAAATATGAAATTGAAATGAAAGTAGCGTTCATGCGTACGTACGGCTTACCGTCTCCATGAACGGTGCATTTCATTTATTACCTCTAAATGTTACGTAATATTATAAATGAATGTATATACTGGATATATAAGATATATATGACATCTAAATCACGAATATAATTCTGGAGATAATGGATATTCTACCACATAAACAACTTGTAATTATAAGAAGTTTATTGTTGATTCAAGTACCAAAGATCGACAAAACAACCGTTATTAACTTAAATAATAACATAATGTTCATATCATTGTAATAAGTGATATAATAAGGATAATGAAATTGAAAATGGTTCTTAATAAGGTACATATTAGCACTAGTTTATTATTCAGGAGGTTAAAGAACGGTTGAGTCAAGTCAGACACGAGGTAAAGGAATTTCTTAACCCAACTTCCATTCTTTGGGTTAATCTCCTACTTTCAAATTATGTCATGATATTATTATGTCTTATTTTGTATTATTTATGTGTACCTATAGTGAATACACATAATATATCTATTTTATTTTAAAAATGATCTATTTAAGGACTCCGTCTCAATCCCCTTTCATTGAGGCATATTTGGTTTTATAAACGACTTTCTTTTATACGGTGTATAAACCCCTTTGACTTTAACGTTTATTCAAAAGGAATCTTTTTTATATGAAGCGTTTTACTAAACGACAAAAAGGGAATGTTTTTCTTTCCGTACTTATGCGGCGACAACGACTTCTCCGCCGCCGTGACCATTATTTGAGTTTCGGCTTCCTCTACAATCCATCATTTTTTTAATGAAAAATAAATACAATGTTTTAACTTTCTTTTATTTTGGTATTGAAAATAGTTTTGAAAGCGTTTTTATTATATCAATGTGTTGTATTTATATCTTGTGATTGAAATTTGGAAATGTTATGTTTCCTTTATGCATGTTTTATGTTATACGATTATGTTATGGTTTATGATATGTTTAAACCTATTCATATGAGGAATGCATTGGACTTAATAAGTGACGGGTGGAGCCCGCTATAGCTCCTCGATGCATCGTCAGGTCTCATGAGACAAACTAGTGTCTTGGCACAAGGCCTTGACCAAATCTTATTTGTGGTCTTGGCACGAGGCCTTGACTACGTGGTTATGATAGTCTGGCATTATGCATTCCATCATTATGAATGTGGTTATTGATATTGCATGTGATTATTCGACCAGTAGAATATCCATGTGAAGAAGTGAATGGAATTATCTCATTTTACTTTTGCCATATTATGCTAATGTTCAAGTTTAAAAAGGCTTTTGTTTTAGTTATACATTGCCTTAAATGTTAATGTTTATTTATGAAAGCTTCCGCTATATTGATAACCTTACTGAGCATCTGAGCTCACCCCTTTCAATGTTTTAATATTTTCCAGGATGTGAAGAAGTATTTTATGAATGACCTGCAGGGATAGTCAGAAGAGGATATGAGTGTGGACTATGAAGACATTGTTATTAGTTTTTCACTTTATGATGTAATGTAAGACTTATGAATGTATCTAGTGTTTCCAAGGCTACTAAACTAATCGGTCTTTCGAGACTTGATCTTTTGTGATCATGCCAATGTAACGAAGTAATGCACCGGCTCTGGGTAGCTGGGGTTGGGGCGTTACAATAATAATAATCAAGATAATCATACCTTGTGTAATAATTCTAGCATGATCTGATATAATTATTGGTAAAATCAAAGTATGTAAAGTTGTAAATGTGTAAGGAAGATGCCTTAATGTCTTAAAAGATATAACTTGGAAGGAATTATTATTTATAACAATAATCATTAAATCATATTAATTATTATTTAGACTAAAGGCATGTTGGAATACCTTTTGAAACTATAGAATGTGTTATGATTTTATTTTTTTGTTAATGAGGTTTAAATTTCCATGATATGATTATGTGGTTAGAGGCCTTGTTGAATTGAAGTTATTGATTTCATCATGATGAATTTTATTATGTTTTTTAATTCATATAAAGAAAATAATATAATGAAATTAAAGAATGGTGTATAGAATCCTTCCAAAATATTGATTATTCTTATGATTAACATGTTAGTTTAATGGAAATGTATTGTTGATAATAATGTTGAATGGTATCCCTTTTTTATTATTGAAAATTAATTTTTATGGTGACGTAATTATTGAATCATTATAGATGAATGGTACCCATCATAATTATTATGTTTTTTCTATAATTCATGAACATAATTGACTTTTATATTATGATAATTGTGATTAATCTGGGAAAAAATTATTATTTGTTGTTTTTTCTTTGATGTTTGAATTGTGTTTAATTTTTTAACATTTTGAAAGGGGTAAATATATTTTATAATAATGTAAATGACTTGGTTTTATATGTGTATAATGATAAAAAAATTATATGTAATATATTTAATATCCTTATTATTGAAGGAAGTTGACATTCTATTCTGAATGGGTAAATATGAAAATTGAAATGGGTATTTTTTTTTTGTTTTGAATTTTGTTTATTTTAATTGTGAAACATATTGATCACCGTTTTTTAATAAAAAGAATATATAAATGTAATTTTCGATGAGGCCAATGATCCTGTTCCTGAGTGGTAAGGGCTCTTACTTGGCATCCCAGATCCATGGTTTGAAACCTAGTGGAGGAAAATTTTGGTGCACTGTAGTTGTATTGTAGCATGTACTATAGAAGGAACTATATTAGGTACTATTTGATATTGTAGTGGTTGAAACTATTGACCTTATTTTGTCCTTTGGGCAACCAGTTTTGGCCTATGGTTCTTAGGGTATTCGAGTCATCAAAGGCCTTCGGGCCTTTGGGACACATGGACCATTATGTATCCTTATTCACATAGAGCAGGACATAAGAGAGGATCAGAGCAATGAGTAGCACTCACTAGATGCCATGAAAACCAGGTTAGAAGAATTAGTGGGTATTTCTACAGCCTTTGGGACTAGGCACCGAGAAAGCTTTGCATAAGGAAATACTAGAAAATCAGTAATGCAAGGTGGGGAGCTAGCCGATCAATGATTTAGAAGCTGTGGTGGGGCAGTTCTAATGGGTTTGGCCTATCGGTCATCTATAGGCATTATATTCCTCTAGGCCTTTGGGTCACGTATTGGCCTTTGGGTCATGTTGTAACATTTTCCTTGGGCCTAAGTGTTAGGTAAGGGTTCTCCTTTAAATATTAAAATGTGGATTATCTCTAAAAAATAAAAAATAAGGCCTTTGGGCATTCGGGCTAATTTTTTTGAGAGGATTAAACATGCTATTTAGTTATTTTACTTACCTCTATTAAGTTTATTTTTTCGACATCAGACTCAAATATATTTTTTAAAATTTTTATACCAAATAAGAAGGAGAAGATTCCTATTAATAAGGTGAGTTAATTGGAATGGATTATAATGATGATGGTGTTAAAATAAATATAAAATTTATGACGGTGATTGATTTTTCATTTTAAAGGTATCTTTTAAATATAAGATTAAGATTTTGGAAAATTGATAATTGTTATGTTTTTAGTATAAAAAATATATGTTAAGGATTGAAGGAATTGAATGGATTTTTAAGTTCATTATATATGATAAAGAGAGATTAATGAATATGTTTTAAATATTTTTAGGGAGTATGGGAATGTTTCATGGGGAGAAATTTATATTATTTTTATGATTTTTTATATTTGGTTCACTTTTGAATATTTGTGTATAGAAAACCTATATAAAAATATTTTATTTAATTAATAAGGAAATTCATTATATATGTTGATTTTTTTGAAAAGGTATTAACATGTTGGTTTAATGAATAATATTTTTTTAAATGAGCTTTTATATTTTCTTTAATGTTTCTTGAGTATTAATTGAATCATCAAATTAAAAAAAAGTTTTCACATTTTATTTTTTTCGTTATCATTAATTTAGATTTCATCTTATAAATATTATTAACATTTGAGTCTTATTATATAAATTTTTAATTTTTGGAGTTGTTTTAACTTGTATTGGGTGTAAAAAATCAAGGATGTGTTCTATAATATTTGGCAAGTGTGAAAATATGAGGTTCTTATTAATGGATATTAGAGTCTAATTTATAAATATGGAATGTAACAGGGAATAATATGTTGTATTAGATACTACTATTTTTAATGATGCTGTGAATTTTGAGATCAATATTATTTTTTGTATACTATGGTTTTAATATATAATCTTTGATGGTGGGGAGTTCCTTGGGTAGGATTTTGAGGATTATAAAGATAGAATGATTTTTAAATTGATGATGTGTCCTTCTATTAGGTTTGGAAAAAAGGATTTATTAACCTAAGATGTTTCTCAATGATTTGAATCATTGTGGGGGATATTTTATAATAACTTAGGTCATTAGTTTTATTTTTTTATTACTATTTTTTTTCATTGTGATAAAAATTGTTAAAAATGATATTCATTTTTATTAAAAAATATTATCTTAAAATTTGAGTTAATTTAGTATAGTTAGGTAATAAGGAGTGGTTTAGTGTTTTTGAATTATGGGTGACGATTATCATGAATTTTGTTATTGAAACACTAATTGACTATTCCAAAAACTTATGTATGAAAAGCCACATCTTCCATTGAATAATAATGAAGGATAACTATGTGATGGATTTAAAATCATTATCACTATATGTATAAATCATGGTGGATGTATGTGGTAAAGGAAATAAAGGGGATTATTAAATAATTCAAAGAGATATATAAATTTATTTTTTCATGTAGTTAAATTCCAACTAATTTTGTATGAAAAAACTATTTAATAAGATAGAATAAGTGGGGTTACAACATTTTTGGAATGTATGATCTCATAGGTGTTTTACTCTCTGTCTCATGAATTCTCTCCCCTCTCTATCTTTTTCATCTTCCCACATTCAAAACTCCTTCATCAATGAACTATCCAATGGTTCCCTTAATTTGGGTGCTTGGATTATATTAGCACTTATTTTACATAAACACATCATGTGCATATAGTTTATGTCTATGACATTTTATGATAAGGACATAATCCTATACATTTATAGTTATTTTCTTGAGAAACTTTTGACCTAATTTTTCTAGTTATATTTGTATGGGTTGGGTCTTCTACTCTTTCTTTTAGTGACCTTGTCAGTTGTACTATTTATGATATTAAATTTATAATTTACTTTAATGTCCCGAATGGATGTATGACATAAGTCGGTATTTTGGGACATATTTCAATATTATTTTGTTTTTGTTATGTTTTTATATTATCTATATGTGTTTTATTTCTTATCATTTTTTTATTTGATGTGGTGAACCATTGGATAGTAAATGAATCCCCAAGTTATACATTATAGCGTTTTTTGTCATCACAAACAATTAGTTCTTATTATGTACAATAAAGGCCATGTGAGATTCCAACTCAGTGGAATAGTCAAACTATGATGGGACATAAAAATATATTACATTTAAATAAATTAAATCAAATTAACTTGACCAATATATTTTTATTGATCAATTTTTTGTTGTTATCGCCCATCATTAATGTCATTGGCCTAATCAGAAATCATTTTTACGTAATGATTTTTTTAGAATCCAAGTGAAGTCCCCTATAAATGGGTTCATAAGACCTCCATTAATGTATGAATGTGGATATTTAATACCCATGTTAAAATAATGAAAAACATTTGATTTACAACATTTTATAATATTCTAATGAATCATATCATATTTTATTTCATTAAAATAATAGATAAAATAGGTATTTTCTCTAAATCTCTATCTACATATTATGAGTATAATTCATTTGGGAATCTATTTTCATAAAAACAGCATATATAGGTTTTATTAATCAATTCAAAATTAAGATAACATTAAAAAATAATAACTTATTCTCAAAAAATATTATATGTCAACTTCATATTAAATAATACTAAAATAATTATTATTTTAAATCCACATTTTAAATAAAACCCATGCCCCCAATGTACTTAAATAATAATAAAAATATTGTTATTATGTTATGGGGACTTGTAATATTTAAATACCATTTCCTAAATAAACAAATATTTAATTAAATTATATTAATGTACATTGTATATGTCCCAAAACATCAATAAAATTATCTATTATTTTAAGTGGAAAGTAATGATCTAATATCACATCAATAAATAAATAAATAAATACAAAAAAATTAAA
This sequence comes from Viscum album, assembly GCA_963277665.1. Lineage (NCBI taxonomy): Eukaryota > Viridiplantae > Streptophyta > Magnoliopsida > Santalales > Viscaceae > Viscum > Viscum album. The sequence continues at coordinate 169,738,861 of OY728151.1, forward strand.
TATTTATATTTATTGGATCATATAACCAGTCTTAATTCTCTCAAAAATTATAAAAATAATGAATAATAAAATATTCATTCAAAAGAATTATTAGCTTCTCCTAACATGAAAATAATTATTTATTAATATATATTGACATATATTTTATAAAATATTTTATTTATTATATTATCTATAATTTTGAATAAATAAATATTATATTCATGAAATTTTAAATAAATAAATAATATATTAAATCCACCTCACATATTATTGACACAAATATCAAATGATTTAATTTTAATATCATCTGAAAATGAATAAATATTTATCCTTAAGACAGAAACATAAAAAATAAAAAATTAATTTTATAAAATTTAATCATTTTCTAAGAATATATACTTCTAATATGTAATATAAAATATTTTATCAAATGATATCTCATCAAATGTGATTATTTACAATGTCATCATCTCATATATTTAACAAATCCTTCATTATTGTTATAAAATGAACTTGTATATATATAATAAAGCTTATACATTTTATATAAACACTACCATAAAATTTAATATTCAAGAAATATCCTCTTATATCAACTCAAAAGGTCAAAAGACATTCTTTTACATTAAATTAATTTCATATCACTTCTAAAACTCCCAACATATGATACAACATTATTAATATATGTCATTGTGTTTTTCATCCACACGTCAAAGTATTTGGTTCATGATTCCTATTTATAAAGATATAGTAGAAGTACCAATATAATTATTCATATATAGAACTACAAAATAACTAATAAAACATGATTTTTTAATTATTTTTTGACTATACTCAAGACCTCTCTCTATATAGATCCTGATGTAAAAAATTTATGAGAAGAAGTCTCAATATTTATGAGTCCCCAACAATTGAAATTCAGACATTATCTATTTCATTTCATATTGATATATCCAGACCAAAGAAAATAGTTTTTAATAATTTAATCATGGATTTTTTTAATTATCATTACAAATTTAATATTTTATAACCCTTTTAATGGAAAAATACTATATGCGCATTATCACATTATTATTAAGAAAATGAAAATCGTTTTTTGAGAAGAGAAATATGTTCTAGTAATCAGAGGTAAAATAAGAGTCTGTTCTTATGAACAAACCCCAACATCCAATTAGTATGATATTAATCCCAATTAATTTTTTTTTCATATTATCTTCCATTAATAAGAGATGATCAGTTATGCTACAAACAATGGTGAAATTAGTGTTATCTTACTCAACAAATTCAGTAAAAAATAACAGTGAAAGAAATGGCTTAACTTATAATAAAATGGGGATCAAATACCTATAGTGGTTGATAAATGTCCACTAAACATCCAAAATATAATTTATATTCACTTATTATCTCATAATATTTTTGAATAACCCCCTAATGAACATATTTATCTCTTCATGAAATAGTGTACGCATGAATGGTTATGTTGGAAATGTATTCTACGAAAAAATCCTTATATTAGATGAAATTAAAAAATATTAGTTCTATAGAGGCATATAGTGTAAAAACCAAAATTTTATCACATGTATTATTTATAATGATTTAAAATTACTTTTTTGGATCTACAATTTCATATATATATGATGAACCAGCCTTATTGAATAATCCATGATTACAAAAAAAAGTATGATTCCAATTTGTTCTATGAGATAATATTATTATTAAATCAATTAATATATCCTCAAAAATAAATATTTTGAAAAATTAATATGAAATCAGTATGGTGATACTCCATGAACACTTTAATGGTAAGGTATTATGTAAAAAAAATTCATTTGTAAAATTATTATCCTTGGTCTCCAAAAGTGTTTTCCTTGTACATGGTTCATTATCACCAATGAAGAATGTACCTCTAGTAATTTTATGTGATATTCTCGTAGATTTTCCTCATCAATTATATGATGAATATGTAATTAATAATATTATAATATTGTATACCCAACATATCCATATGGATCATCCCTTTAATGAGTGAGGTCTCCCTAAAGCTAACTCTTTGGGTTTCCAATCTAATCTTTCAACCATATTTCACCATGGTGGAATATTCCATTTTATGATATATGAAACCTCCACCATTCAGTCATTCTTGTAAATATTCATGACATCTATATATTACATCATATCTCATTCATAGTTGTTTTGTCACAATCCAATTCCTTATAAGTTTTTATTTACAAAATATTTACTAATGAATTTAATGACACATAGAAAATACTATGTAAATAAATCACAAATAATATCAATATTAAACAATTTATAAAATGATAGTATAATTTGAAAATATTATTCACAATATATTTTGATTTATAAAATAATAAAATATTTCTTCATTAAAATATGTTGAAAAAACCCAACATTTTGAATCTCCAAATGATGGGAAATTTTGATAGGTTTCTTAGTTTATTGAAACCAATCTCTATAAGTATTTATTTATAATTATTCATCAATATGAAACTCATAATATAATGTCAATTATTATAATGGAAAATTTATAAAAAATCGAATTATCATTTGTAAATTCCTCTTAGATATACAAAATTTATTGTAAATAATTATGGTTTTATGAAACCAATAAATCAACATTCATTTTGAATGGAAAAGGATTCAAAAAAATTTAGAACTATTCAATGAAAAAATAATAATTTATATTCAGTTCTAAAATACAAAAACTCTATTATCTACTTAAATGTGATTATAGAAAAAACTACATCGATCATCATCGGATAAATAATGATTTTACAAAAAAAATATAACACCAAAAGTGGATATCACATTCCATTAAATACATGTTTGAGATATTCCAAGATACATGGTAATCTCATATCATTTACTAAAATAATAAAAATGATTAACGTAGTTATCCATTATCCTAAAGTACATAGAAATATCATTAAATATTACATTAATGGAATTTATAAAATTTTAAATTAAAATATAATTCCTAAATACATTAAAATGACTCAACAAATTTTTCAAAAATATGAAATCACTATATGCAGAAAAAAATTTGGATCAAAAATTATTATTCAATATATACTTTTTAAATAATAATACTAAGTGATATAAAAAAATATTTATTTGAATAATAAATTTCTATCATTTATTTTTTGTGCCAAATTATACTCTTTTACAATGGGTGATTATTCTTGATTAGCACTTTGATGTAACAAGAATGGTCAATATATAATCACATATTGACCACTACCTTATTTATGGAAATGAATGATGCTTGGTACAATAAAACACTCAACCAAAAGAAGAATATAACTTTGCTATCACCATTTTGATATCTCATTTAAAAACTCATTATTACTCCCATCCAATAATTGTTTATAAAGGTAGATTTTAACCATAGAAAATTTCTAGTGCTGAACAATACCTCATGACAAAGAGATAAGCTACAACCCTATAGTGGAAAAAATAATATATATGTATATATATATATATATATATGATCTACTATAGTAAAATACTCTATATCATCCATTTTTGTATAAAATTACATGATCAATTCTATAAGGAAATCATATGATCCCATACATAATGAAGAATTCAATTGAAGTCAATCTCTATGTTAATTAATAACCATATCTCTTATTTAATAATATAAATAAATTATTTATATATGTATTTAAAGTCAGATTACACTAGTGATAATAAATATAGGTTATAAATGAATGTATAATGAATCATAAATAAATGGATGATGTCATATAATAACAAACCAGTCTATATTTTTACTATACAACCTCAGTAAATAATGAATAGCCTAAAATATCCTCAAACTAGGATAACTAATTCAAATTGTCAGTTAAATGTATCAATAGAAATATAAAAAACATAAGTAAACAATTGTGTAAAAAATATAAATATTAAAATTTTCAAACTATCATTGAAAAAATGTTTTAGAATATTCAAATTATAAAATTGGACACATTTAGTCAAATTAATATTTTAGTATATTATTTATCAAAAAAAATTTATAGACTATAACATCTCTTTAGTGGTCTTGTTTCATATCAAATATTCGACTATGATTTTTCAATAGACTCATAAATAATTATCAATTATCATAATAGCTCTGTCTTCAGATTAATAGTGTCATTATTCAATGTGATGTTTATATGATAATTAATATTGATGTTGTTATGATGTCCATTGAAATCGGTATGGAGGACTATCAATCATCCCATGATGTTTAAGCCTCCTATATTATCCACACTTAAAAGAATGAAAAAAATAGATTTTTATATACATATCCATTAAATAAAAATAAAAAAAAATTAACCCAACAAAATATTAGCATTAAATACCATCTAGGAAGTCTTAAAAGTCCACTTCAACTAGATAGCCATCAATGTAATACATTATAGAAAATCTATATGGATATATGTTTTGAAATCCAATTTTTAGCCCCATAACATCCACACTCCTATTGAAAATCCCCATATGTGAATTATTTTTTGATAACTACCAACTTGGAATATCAACTCATTTGATTACATTTAAATAGTATGTCTACCACATTATACTTATCATACATTGGATCTCTAGTTACAGTAATTCCTTAAAATATCGTTTTTGAAACAATCCATTGCTGATTGTTTATAATGATTGTTGGGGAACTTTTTAATGAATTAGGGGCAAATGTACTTATCTTGAATAGGTGTTGATGATTGGGTGTCAAGATGCTATTAACCATGGTGATCTAGTATGGTCATAGTACAATGGTTCTTAAAATAGAATATGAAATGAATTTCCATTGTAACCTATGAAATTAATATATTCCCCAAATACCCACTCAACGTCATATTTTAAATTTTAAAACAACCTATGAATAATAAACACAGTTATTAAATGTAAATAGATGAATTTAATAAAAAAATAAAAAACATACTTCAAATAAATTTTATATTTTTTTAATTAAAATGACTCCTAAAACTCCCCTAATAACTAAATCACATGCTATTATGGTTTATATTAATTCTTAAAAACATCCTATACATTTTAATCATGAAATTTAGATATAATTATTAGTTTGTATAACATAAAATTAATAGGTTCCTCCCTTGGAACACTCATGTCAATGTGTAATAGTCTTACAAAAGCATCAATGTGTGAATAGTAAAATTTTCATGTTATATAATACTTGTACGTCTACAATAAAAATTCATGATAATTACAAAAAAAATAATGTACAGTAAAACTATAATATAAAATGATAATTTTCAAAGAAATATAATATATACCCCCATCCACACAAATATAGTCACCCATAATCCAAAAGTAAATTTTATATTCTGTTGTAAACTCCTAGAATTTCCATTTAATATTTTTTCATATATGGTAATTTTATGAGACCGTGAAATCTGACGGCGCGTGATTCCGAGGCCCGGAGTTCTCGGAATGATCCGTCAAAGATTTGTTTATCTTATGTTAATGTCCGTAAGAATTTTTCCTAAAAATGTGTAATAAATCTTAAACGGTAACTCAGATATAAAATCCAAGGGTAACATTTCTCTGAGAATTGTGGGTTTACCCTAGGCGCGACTTATGATTAGTCGGTGTGGGCCTCCTTTGAGAAAACAAAAAAATGACATAATCATAAAAAAATTAAATTATATATATTATTTTTCAATTTATTGTAAATCAAAAATGGTAACTCGGATTAAAAATCAGAGACCACTGATAAACTTTTTAAGGTTTGATTTCATTAATTAGACACTTACCTTGGCCGGCGCGATCCACTAGAGAAAGATTGTTTTTTTCCACAAATAAAATAATTATGTGACCATTATTTTATTGTAAAATTCATAACATCTAAACGGTAACTTGTACTGAAAATATTCGAGTACCATTGGGTTCATTGTGGTGTGTTCCACCTAGGAAGAGTCTAAACTCGACCGGCGTGGGTCAAGGGAGTCTGATAATAATTTTACAAACATTTTTTCTGGTACATTCAGTAAATGCGCGAGCAGCTATTTATAACATTTGAAATAGTGCATGGAATTGAAATCTGAGGGCACCGTGGAACATGCAGCGCCAATTTTCACTTAAGGATACTTTCAATTCGATGGCAGTTGGTCAAGAATAAATGTAAGTTTTTTTCATGGAAAATAATAAAATGTAATGATCTCCACTTTATTTTCTTTTGAGCATCCATTTGGATATTTCAGGTGGGGTCCATCAGAGCTAAACATTCACATGGAAGATGAAAGTGGGAACTACCACACCGTATCCTCCCATAAGAGGTTATAGTGGTGGAGACCATGCATACCATAACCTCCCATGAGAGGATATGGTGGTGGGGACCACCCGTGTTTTTAAACCTTCCTTGAAACCTCCCATTAATTGGGCGAAACCTCTCAAGTCCCTATTAAATGTGGTGGAGCCTCTTTGTATCCTCCCAATTTTTATAGCCAACAAGCCTCTTAAATTGTGCCAAAATAATTTAATTTGCTTTCCCCTTTTAAATTTTAATAAATGTGTGGTTGGAATTTAGGATGTTTTCTAATAAATGAACCTTCATAAATTCCAATGATCATTACCTACCACCCTTCCTTTCCAATATATTGGAAACATGGGATAAGGTTTTGGGTTGAATTCACTAAGAGACGAAGTGCTGGTAAAGTGACGCAACACCCAACACTTGGAGGATTACTCATACCCTATTAAGAACACATTCATCAAAAAAATGAATGCCGATGAGAAGCGACTTAGACTTCTATCCTCGTAACCTACTCCGACATAGGATGTTTTCATTTATGAAAAGCTGATGCACAAACTGACGATTGAGGGAAATGACGAAAACACCAAAGTTTTTTATTTCCCTACGATCTGTCTTATTCCCTGCATCAACATCAACAAACATCGAAAAAAGTTAGGGGGTTTATGTGCATGTTAATGCTTTCCTTGATTTTATTTTGTGGATTGGAAAAAAATCGTTGTGGAGGATTTAGAATTTGATGTTCATCATTATCTTTTCATAATGGGAAGATTGCTATCATCTTAAATGTGGAAGGTGTGGGAAAAACTAAAATGTCCTGACTCCCTCCGCTGATCTGTTTGTGATGTTCATCATCATGCCGAAAATAAGACAAGGTAACAAAGGTGATAGGAAAAGACCGCGTTACCTGCAGACTCTGCATCCCATGCTGCCCTCACGATGCTTGGGCTGAACCGAATCCCGGTCACTGCCATCCTCTCGTGTGCCCTCCGGCCGCCTGTAGACCTCCTGGCTCGTGGCAGCTACTAGCCTCCCGTGCTCCCACCAGCCTCCCGGCTGGCCGTCGGCCACCCGATCACTCACCGGCCTCTCATGTTCTTGCTGGCCTCATGGCCGCCCGACGGCCACCCAACCGCACACCGGCCTCCCGCCTTTCTGTCGCCCACCAGCATCATGGGCTGAGCCATCTGTTTCGTGACCCTCTCAACATTGGCCGACCTGGACTCATCCATCTGGGATGTGCCACCGAGCCGCGCCCCACACGCGCCTGGCCGATCCCGCCTTGTACGCCCCCCACGGATCCTCCAGGACAAACTGTCCTTACACCGATGCGGGCCCAGTCCGTGCCCTCACAACTGGCCCATTCCATCGCACTACTCACAGCCTTCATGTCCAACTTGGCTGGGCCCAGCATGCCGGGTTGACCCAGACCGGGTTGGACCATAATCGGGCCCACTTCGACCCATTTACGCTCCTTTGGCCATATATTCGGCAGCAGACACCCATTTGATGAACCGTCAGAGGCATTGGAAGTCAGGGTTTGTGAGGGTCCCTTAGAGTATACCCCACTAGATTTTGGGGTATAGTTGAGATACAGTATGGTTGGATCATGCCCAAATCCAACTGGGCTCCTAGGACTAAAAGGCTAATAACTCTCAGAACGAGCATCTGATTGACGAGTCGTATGATGCGTTGATAACACTAAGACAAGGTAGGCCTTTGCGATTTTTTATCATGGGACTTCATGGAAGTTGATGTATCGACACTTGGCTGGAGGAGTGGACACTCCTATAATCAATCCTTCTTGTGCTAATCCCTATGGTCGGCTCCTCTCTGACTACTGTTCATGGATCCTGTCTGGGTTTGAAAGTTATGACTACTATTCCTAGACCCTGTCTGGGTTCGATAGTTCTGACTACTATTCCAGGATCTTGTTTTGGTTCGACAGTTCTCACTGTTGTTCCTGGATCCTGTGTGGGTTTCACAGCTCGAACTACTGTTCCTAGATCCTGTGTTGGTTCAACAGTTCTAACTGTGGTTCCTGGATCCTGGCTGGGTTCGACAGCTCTGACTACTGTTCTTGGATCCTATGTGGGTTCCCCAGTTCTAACTACTGTTCCTAGATCCTGTGTGGGTTTGACAGTTCAAACTCTTGTTCCTAGATCTTGTGTGGGTTCGACAGCTCTGACTACTATTCCGGGATCCTGTGTGGGTTCGACAGTTCTAACTGATGTTCTGGGATTCTGTATGGGTTCGATAGCTCGGACAACTCTTCCTGGATCCTATGTGGGTTCAACAGTTCTAACTACTATTCCTGGATCATGTGTGTGTTCAATAATTCTAGCTAATTTTCATGGCTCCTGGGTGGGTTCGACAGCTCTGTTTACTATATGGGGATCCAATGTGGGTTTAACAGAGAAGATGATTTAGTTGCTATATTTAATCATCTATAACTCCCTACAAATGTTTTATACCTATGTGATCTGAGTTTGTAACATTTTTTTTTCACCTAATGATTGAGATGGATTACTTGACAACTTAGATATATGTATGGGCATATTCTTAAGTATGGTTAACTGTTGATTTCATACATTGTGGTTTATCCTTGTCTGATTTTGTGAGACCATGAGGGTCTCGGGGTCCCTACTAAGTATCGTTATACTCACTCCTTCATGGGCTATGCCCACACCTCATTGTGTTGGATGAAAATGACAGACAATGCTGAATAAGGCTGGGAGTACTAGGAATGGAAATTACCTGGAGGAGGAATTTATGGCATGTCGGTACATGGAGGAGACAGATTGATGTGGAGTGCTAAAGAGGCGATCTATAACTACCATAATTGTAGGAACATCAGAGGATGACCCAATGGCTGTTTTTCTTATTTTCTTAGTTGTACTTGTACTTTATGTTTCTGGTACATTACAATTGGGCTTGTATTCTGGCCCCTTTTTTACTTACTGTACTCACTTTTTGGTTATTCATTTTACTATTGATCGTATCTCCTGTGTGTTTTTATAGGTTATAAAGGCAATTCCTTCCATGTTTTAGGGAATTACGCCTTTGGTGCTAGTCACCAGCCCCTGGCCTATGGAAGGAGGGCTTGGGGTAGTCCTCCAAATCAAATTTTTTTCATTTTCAAAATGCCACTTTATGGATGAGAGGAAACCTCAAAAAGACCAAATATAGTCTGAAAATCACCCACATAAACAATTACACTGAAAACCACATCCCAAAAGCCACATTCAAATTTCAAAATTCATAATTCAAACATTGGAAAAACCAAAAGCATGGGCGAGCAAGGAGCCAAAAAAACCAACTATCGAGGAGATACCTCACCGCCATCATCATAATTCCTTCCAATAGTCTTATCGTCATCATGTAGTCACATTACATAGACATAAACCTCGTCATCTCATCACCGTCGGCCTCTTCTCTGACCACCACCGCCTGTACTCGCCACTGTCTCGGAGAGCCTCCCTCTGGTTGTAAACTCTTGTCCACCACCACCATCATCGTAGCTGATCAACAACACACCAGAATATCAATTCACCTCATCATCATCAAGTCATCATCCCCCATCAATAAGTCACCACCATCAACAAAATGAATCAACCAAATGAAGATCATGCCTCATTGTCCAATGATAACCACTCAAACAGTACCTCCAACATCTTAAGTGACAACCACCTCGGCAGACTTACTTAGAGGGGAGAGGTGATACCCAATGACAAATTAGAGTTTTATAAGAAAGGAATATTCAAAATTAGCGATGAATTTCTCTAAAATCACCCATCCAAACTGAAACCCCACAATGCCTGAACCCAAGTCGGGCCACCAGGAAGCCTCACCATAGCACACAACACAACCCAAAGCCGCATGGAATCTATTATACATGACCGAACTAGATGGAATCTTTGGATATAGATGCTAGAGAGGAGTACATGCTGGCATGGATTCCATAGCAAGCTTCGATCAAGGAAGCACAAAACACCATACTCACCATAAAACAACATCAACAAACCTTCACGAACAAACCATTGACCACACATCCTTCAAAACTCCTCAGCAGAAACAGAATCCCTACCCATTGACCACCATGGAACGAGGATGAAGAAAAACGGATTGAAACCCTAGCATGAACACGGGACTAAGACCCAAATAAGTAGAAACGAAAGGGAAAGTCGTTCCAGTTCACATGTTGAGTTTGAATGCCTGACCCTCTGTCACAGGAACCCGCCATCACCGCTGAATGTCCGAGCCACCGAATCAACTAGTCACAGTGACCTATGCCACTGTCACTTGAATCCACTGCCACAGATGAACGTCTAAGCCTCCAAATCAACTAGTCACAGTGACCTTCATATGTAGGGAGAAGGAATGTAGAAAAATTTCCTCCTAAGAACATCTGATCCTCTGTCACACAAACCCTCTACCACTGATATCTGAAAGATGAGGCAAGGAGAAGAAGAACCCAAGCCACAAGAGTAGATCTGAAAGAACCGTGGAAGAAGATAGCATCCAATGACGTGAAGTAGTGAGATCATGCTAGGGAAACTTGATGTTGTAGTTTGGGGGAATGCCTCTCCGCCGAGCTGAGACAGACCAGTGCGCCCACAAGAATAGAACACTGACTCTGCGTAAAGTGAACCGTGGTCGAATCCGATAAGCATCACAAATCACAGATGAACATTGACCTAAGAATCATCATCGCCCTCCGACAAAGGAATCACCATCACCTGATGAATCCTCCCACCATGAATGCACGCCAGCCGCAGGCTTTGGAGGACAAATCGTGAAAAATTGGTATCAGAGGGGTCTGTTCTACCACAAAAAATAGGACTATGATCTTTTCTGTGATGTAATAGTATTATGTGTACTGATTGTGGTTTTTAATTCAGGGAGTCTAGTGTTTGTGCGGCAGCCAACATATCCATAAACCAGGACCATGACTTATGATATCTGACTCAGTGCCTGAAAACACTGATTTAGTGTGTCATTTCATTGTGATTTCTTAAGTCAGCTCACGTGGTATAATATTTTGATCGGGTCACATCTGTTTATTTTAGGATGCCTCCACATAGACAACCAGTTAGAGTTCAAATATTTGTGCGCACTGATTGCTCACCGAGTCATGAGGGTCCGGTGTAGGGACCTCTTACTTTGTTGGCACCTTCAGGTGGTATACCAGCAGCACCACCACCCATTGGGCAGAAGATACCAATAGCCACACTAGCTAACAGTGCATGCTGACTAAGCACATTGCACGAGTTCAAGAAGTAGAGGCCTCAGAGGATTCAAGGTGAGATAGATTCTGACACAGCTGAGGGCTGGATGGAGGCAATAGCTAGAGATTCTCGTCTAGTGTAAACACCAGTAGAGAAGATGGTGATCTAAAAAAGCAGTCTTTTTATAGTGAGTGCCCATGATGTTGTTCCATTTACTGATGAGGCTTCGATACGTGGACCGTTGCCTGAGATAGTACCTTCGTGTAGTTTTCCAGCTATATCACTACCCATTGGTCAGCAGTTACAAACGGTAGTACCGATAGAGGACACATGTAGGCTTAGTGCCTTACTCGTGTTTCTGCAGCAGATACCCCTAAGGGTTTGAGGCAAGCCTGACTCATAGGAATCTAAGGACTAGCTCGAGGAGGTGGCTTAGAGTTCTCTAGAACATCTACAGCTTTGGTAAGATGACATGTCGGTAGTTGAGTATTCATCATGGAATACCGATCATTCCTGGTACTCGATGAATACTATATGATTAGTGATTCCGAGATTAATCTTCTGAAAGAGGTGTGTTTAAATAATATCTGAGCCAAAACTATTTCTCTTTGCATCACTACATATGCTAGGGTGGTAGAGAGAACATTTGTAGTTGAATTTTCATTTTCTGAACGGATACAACTAGTGATTTATAGTAGTGGGAATGTAGGGAACTAGGGAATGTCTTAGAGACATGGGTGTGTAAAATGTGTTAGGTGTAGATGAATCTGCAGGGTATACGATGTGGAATTAGAGCTAGGAGAGAAGCATGTGGTGGTGTAATTTTTGACATGTTATAACCACCCCCATTTTGTGGACCCCGCCAGGCTCATGGAGCTGGAGTAAAGGGGAAGAGAATTGTTGCATGTGGAAAAGGAATGTGACCCACAGGCTCTAGGAAATATTTGTGGTACGGACTATGTATACTACTAGCTTCTATATCAATAGAAATAGGTACAATTCAATCCTTCCAACCAAGAATCTTATCCAAGACCTAGAGTTTCCAGATAAACCGTTGACATGACCCTCACGTCCGGAGATATCATTGGGAGGAGGCTTGATGATAACACTTACGTCGATGGTGTGATATGACCCATGAGGTGAGAGTTTCAGTTGGATCCCCTTGGTGTCAGCGTCGAGGCCTTACGATGTTAGTTTGGGTTTGGACATGACATCCAAAGTTCATAATAAGATTAAATATATTAGACAAAGAGTTTGTGGTTTATTTATTGTGTTGGTATGGGGTTTTCCTTGGTTGGAAAAAAAGGAACCCTATGAAGAATAGGATAAACACATGCATTGGAGGGTTTAGTCAATCACTCGTGAGTCGGCCAACCTCACCCTCGTGGAAGTAGAAGTTGACATTGAGATAGTCTATAGTCCTGTGAAGGGGAGCATCATAGAAGATGCACCCAGTAGGAGGTATGTCCTGCATATTCTGAGTGAGGTGACAGAGCAGCTAGCCTCTTTGAAGATATCCATTGTGGATAGAGATGGAGAAGTTTTTCTATTGTCTCTTAGAGTCACTCTCCCACTTCATCAGCAAGTCATAGAATCACATCATGGGGACACTGACTGTGAGACATGATGTGCTCAGATATCCACAGGGCATTCACCTGATGGATTTTCTAAAGGTGTAGAGCACATCATCCACTTCATAGGATGTACAATGGAACCGATGTCACTTCAGGAGGAAGTGTTGAGGGATTTGCACACATCCCCTCTAGCTGTACATCGAAGAGTGGAAAAGATGTACCAAGATATCAGACAACATCACCGGTGTCTGGGAATGAAGAAAATAGTTTCAGTTTTTGTCTCTTGATGCCTCACTCGTCAGCAAGTGAAGGCAGAACACCAGGTACTAGCAGGCTTGGTTCAGCCTTTAGAGGTACCTGAATAGAAGTGGGATGAGATATCCATGGACATCGTGATAGGACAATCACATACATCCAGGGGTCATAACTTTATTTGGGTGACCATTGACCGACTCATCATGTTAGCCCACTTTATACCGATCAGAGAGAAGGGTTCAGTGGAGAGAATTGGACACCTCTATGTGTAGGAGATTGTGAAGTTACATGGAGTACGTTCGACAATTATCTATGATCGTGACATAAATTTTACATCCCGACTATGGAAGGGGTTGCAGGAATATTTCAGGATGTAGCTTCGTTTGACCATTGCCTTCCATCCTCAGACGGATGTCCAGACCGAGCGGACAATTCAAACCCTCGAGGACATGATGTGTGCTTATGTCCTCGACTTCGGTCACAGTTTTGGGAATCATGTACCTCTGGTGGACAATGCATACAACAACAGTTATCACTCCAACATTGGGATGGCACCTTTTGTGGCATTATATGGGTGGCCATGCAGATCACCTCTGTGCTAGACTTACCCAAGGGAGTCAACACTCGTGAGACCAAATATGGTATGGGCTACCGTAGAGAAGATGCAGATCATCTAGGAGCAGATGAAGACAGAACAGAGCAGGCAGAAGTCATATGCCGATAGGATATGGATACCTCTAGAGATCGAGGATGGAGACCAAGTCTTTCTACAGGTCTCACCTTGATGAGGTTTGTGAATATTTATCCATGGCGTCCAGTTATCTCCGAGGTTCATCATACCTTTAAAGGTCTTCAGTAGAGATGATAATGTGGATTAACGCTTTTCACTTCCACCTCAGTTGCACTGGGTGCACAACGTCTTCCACATATCACAGTTGAGGAAATACGTGCAACACCCTTCTCTTATAAATGTATATGGCGAGATGGATGTCGACGATGGTGTTACATTAACAGAGGTTCCTGTAGATATTGAGGATCAACAGGAGCGAGTCCTTAATTGATGGTCGATAACTCTGGTGTGCGTTCACTTGCAGCATGGGAACCTCCAAGAATGCACATGGGAGAGAGAGGCTCAGATGCGTGCTTAGAACAACCCCAACTTGTTCTCTTAGTTATGAGAAGTGTCTTATCGAGATGTAGATCCATGAGTTTGGGAGAATGTAAAGACCAAGAATTTCCATGTAATTTTTTTTTAAATATATGTGAATTTTACGAGTCCACAAAATCTGATGGAGCACGATTCTTAGGCATGGTGTGTTTGGAAGGATCCATTGATGTTTTTCTGCACTTCAGTTAATGCACCTTACCAGTTTTCCAAAAAAAAAGTGGAATAAATATTAAACAGTAACTCAGATCTGGAATGTCAGGGCACCGTTGTGCTCTAAATGGAGGGTTTACCCTAGGCACGACTTATGATAAGTCGGCACGAGCCTCCTATGAGAAAACCCAAAAAATGGCATAATAATCAAAAAAATAATTAAATAAATAATTTTATTTTTCACATCCATAAAACTCAAAAATGATATCTCGGATTAAAAATCTGATACCACTTCAGAACTTGTGAGGGAATTATTTTTTATGTAGACACTATATTTGGCTTATACGGGCCACCCGAGATAGATAGTTTATGGCCGTAAATAAAATAATTAAGTGAAAATTATTTTTATTTTATAATTAATATCTTCTAAACTGTAACTTGGTTTGAAAATCCAAGAGTACCATTGGGTTTGTTAGTGTGTGTTCCACCTAGGAAAAGCCTAACCTCGACCGACGCGGGTCGAGGGTGTCTGACAATTTTTTTGAAAAAACATTAGGGTACGTTCAGTAAATGCGCAAGTGGCATTCTATAACTTTTGAAACAGTGTTAAGATTTTAAATATGAGGGTTCCGTTGAACCCGTAGACACAGTTTTTTTAAGGATACATTCACCTCGATGGTAGTGGGTTGAAAATGAAATTGAGTTTTTGGGTTTTTTGTGGAAAATAATATAATAAAATGATCTCCACATTATTTTTTTGGGCCTCCATGTGGATATTTCAGGTGGGGTCCATCGGAGCTAAACATACATATGGAAGATGGAAGTGGGGACCACCACACCATGACCTCCCATGAGAGGTTATGGTGGTGGGGACCACCCGAACCATTCTCCCATTAGAGATTATGGTGGTGGGGACTGCCCAGGTTTTTAAACCCACATTGAAACGTCCCGTAAATTGGGAGAAACCTATCAAGTCCCTATTAAATGTGGGGGTGGAGCCTCTTGGTATCCTCCCAATAATTATAGCCAACACACCTCTTAAATTGTTCCAGCATTATTTAATTAACTCAATCCTTTTAAATTTAAAAAAACTGCGTCGTTGGAATTTAGGAAGATTCCTAATAAATGAATCGACATAAATTCCAATGATCATTACCTATCTCCCTTCCTCTCTTATATAAAGGAAATTGGAGAGAAGGTTTTGGGATGGATTCACCATGAAACGAATCACTGGTAATGTGACACGACGCCCAACACTTGGAGGATTACGATTCATCCACAAAGAACTCATTCCTCCAACGAAGAACTCCGGTGAGGAGTGACTTTGACTTCATTCCTCAGAAACTACTCCGACGTAAGACATCATCAACTACGATGATCCAGTGTACAAATCGACGATCGAGGAAAATGTCGATGACACAGTCTTCTATTTTTCCCAGGGATCCGTCTTCTTCCCCGCGCCAATGTCGACAAATATCGAACAATGGTAGGGTGTTTATTTTGATGTTAATTTAGTCCATGATTATCTTTTTCGGATTGGAATAGAATCATTTTGGAGGCTATAGAATTTGATGTTCATCGTTCTCTTTTCTTGATTGATAGATTTCAATCATTCTAAACACGAATGGTGGGGGACAAACTAACATGGCTTGAATCCCTCTACCGATCTCTTTGTGATGTTCTTCGGCATGGAGACAAAACGATGAGGCGACAATGGGGATTGATAAAGACCAAACTACCCACGGACTCCGTATCCCGCGCTGCCCTCATGACGCTTCAGCCGAACCAGCTCCCAGCCACTGTCGGCCCCTCGTGCGCCCGCCAACCACCCAACCACCCGCCGACCTCCCATGCGCCCGATGTCCACCTAGCCACCCACATGCCTCATGGCTCCTGGCCGCTGCCAGCCGCCCGAAAGCCCACTGGCCGCCCATCCCCCGTCCGTCGTTGGCCTCCAGTGTGTCTGCCGGCCTTTCGACCACATGATGGCCTCCCGGCTACCTGCCGGCCTCCCAACTGCCCGACTGCCATCCAGCCGCCCGCTGGCCTACCACCTCTTGGTTGCCTCTGGACACCCTGTCGCCAACCAACCACATAGGCCATGCCCCTCACATCATTTTTTGAACCGACCTCAGCCATCCGTGATGAGTCTCCGAGCCGTGACCCCACACACACCTTGTGAAGCCAGCCATCCGCTCCCCCCGCGGCGCCTCCAGGAAGAACCACCCTTACACTGACGCATGACCAATCCACACCCTCGCGATCGGTCTGTGCCCTCGTGCTACTCGCGGCCTTCCTGGCCTGCTGGGCCAGGCCAGAACCAATGGGTCAGGCCTGGTTGACCCAGACTGGGTCAGTCCGACCGGCTCAGACCGGACTCGGGCCCACATCAACCCATTTACACTCCTTCGGCCATATCTTTGGCACAGAATGTCCCTTTGACTAACCTTCAGCGGCACTAGAAATATTGGAGCATGAAGGTCCCTTAGAGTACACCCCACTAGATTTTGGGGTATAATTGAGATATGGTCAGGTTGGATCGTGCACAAATCCAACTGGGCCCCTGGGACTAAAAGGCTAATAACTCTAAGATTGGGCGTCTGATTAACGCACTGTCTGTTACGTTGAGACCCCTATGAGGAGACAGAACATCAGGATTTTTCGTCATGGGAATTTGTGGAAGTTGATGTTTCGACACTCGGCTTGTGTAGTGGACCCTCCAGGAATCATGCATGATTTTGTAGAAAACATGTGGCCGGAAGTTCTCTGACTACAGTTACATGATCTTGTGTGGGTTCTAAAGTTCTAACTACTGTTCCTGGATCATGTGTGTGTTAGAAATCTATGACTATTGTACCTAGATCCTGTGTGGGTTTGACAGTTATAACTGTTGTTCTTGGATCCTGTATGGGTTCGATAGCTCTGACTACTGTTCTTGGATCCTGTGTGGGTTTAATAGTTCTGACTACTATTCATGGATCCTGTGTGGGTTCGACAGTTCTAAATGTTGTTCCTGGATCATGTGTGGATTTGACGGCTCTGACTACTATTCTATGATCCAGTGTGGGTTTGACAGTTCAAAGTATTGTTCTTTGATGATGTGTGGATTCAACAGCTCTGAATACTATTCTTGGATCCTTTGTGGCTTCGACAGTTCTGACTAATGTTCCTAGATCCTGTGTGGGTTCGACAGTTCTGTCTACTATTCTTGGATGTTGTGTGGGTTCGACAGCTCTGTTTTCTGTACCAAGATCCTATGTGGGTTCAATAGAAAAGATGATTTTGTGGCTACATGTATTCATATCTAACTCACTAAAAAAGTTGTATACATGTTTGAGCTAAGTCAGTATCATTTGTGTTTACCTCATGATTGAGAAGGATTACATGATAACATAGGTATATGAATGTCCATTTACTTAAGTGGGGTTTAATGTTGATTTAATTCTTTTTGGTTTGTCTGTTTTGGATTTTGTGAGACTTTGAGTGTCTCAGGATCTCTACTGAGTATCTTTATACTCACCCCTACACAGGCTATGACCACACCTTGTTTTGATGGATGCAGATTAAAGACAACGCTGATAGAGGCTGAGAGTACCCAGTCTGTACTGTACCCGAAGGTGGACTTTACGACGTGTCGGTACACGGAGGAGATGGACGGACTTGGAGTGCTGAGGAGGTGATCTATACATACCCTACAGGTAGGAACCTTGGGGGATGATCTAATGAATTTTTTTCTTATTTCTCTAGTTGTACTTATACTTTTAGTTTCTTTTACATTCTAATTGGGATTTTATTCTATCCCATTTAAACATACTATAGTCACATTTTGGTTATTCAGTTTACTCGTGATCATATATGTTGTGTGTGTTTACAAGTTATAAAGGCAATGCCTTCATAGTTTTAGGAAATTACGCATTTGGTGCTAGTCTCCAGCCCATGGCCTTTGGAGGGCGTTCATGGGGTAGTCACAACACAGGCCCCGGGGGACGGGTCATGATAGTATGTACATTGCTTCATTTATCCACACACCACATCCTGACACAAAAATATAATTACCCAATAATATCCATTTCAAACACCCACCACAACCACAATAATAGAAACATCACATCAAGGGAATAGATAGAATGAGATGTTTTGTATTTTGATTTATGTTCCCAAAAAAATATTTTGGGAGGTCACACATTTCCCAAGTCCATATTGGAATCATTTAAGTAATTAAGCATGAGTATTGGTCTGTAGAAATGGTTAATTCATCATTGACCATAATTTAAACAAAAAAATTCAATGATATATTTTTTTATTTGGATGTATATATATATGTATCTATGTATTTTTGTGTGTGTGTTTCTATAAATATATTTGTGTGTATATCAACTCATATGTAGAAAACATGGAAATATATCCCAATAAGGTTATCTAAACCCATCCCATTACAATTGTCTCTTTAATATGTTGTTACTCCCTATTTTAGGAATAAAAAATAACAATTTAAACAATAAATCACGCACTTCTAATTTAGTGAATCACTATATGAAATAATTAATCAAATAATCTATTACCCATATCTATAAAAACAATCAACAACATTGATTATTTTTATCAATTTTATGATTTTATTTCATTATTTTCATCCTATCAAATTACACTACTTTAATTAATTAATTTGTTACATATATTTAGAACGTAAAAAATAATCTAAAAATACAATAAAAATATAACATTAATCTATATACATTTTTAAATACATATTCATAGTAAATTTGATATCAGTATCAACTAAAATATCATCCATCAAATGAATATGAAAACAATAAAAAAATAGTGACTATCATAACGAATTAACACATATCAAATATTGAATTTTAATTTTTTTATTTATTGTGACAATAATAATTTAATAAATGAATATGAAATAATATAAATACACAATAATAATAAGAAAATACATATATATTGTAAATAACTTATTATAATCTTGTGCACAAATAATCCAGTTATCATGGAGTTAAACTGGACACTCACTATTAAACCAAATAAATTTTGGAAATATATGTTTTGTATAAATAATTTAATTACTTTATATTTTTTTATAATATGAAACACTAATTTTAGATTGATTTACCTGAAACACTATGTTTTTATTGTGTTTAATAGAATAAAAATTATATATCATGTTATAAGAAACACCAGGCATAAGAGAAATGTAAAATATTATAAAAATATTTTTATTTAGTATATAGTGGTAACCTATCCATTTCAATGGCAAGTACGAATAAAATTTTATAAATTATAAAATTATATGGTTTATACATTTCAATAAAATGAATTAATTTGGGAGAAATAAATGATAAATGAAAATAAAAACATCTTTAAATAAAGGAAATAATTTTGTGAAAAAACTATTTTTATACACATATGCTCATTTTAATTCAGTATATTAATTGATATTTAATTGAGTGATTTTAATGAAATATATATATTATATATTTGATAAATTTTTAATATTCAACCTTTTTGTTTTCTAAAAAGTTGATATGAATAAATCCAATTTTACAATTAAAACAATACTTTTTTAATAAATTAGTCTCATTGTCTGTAGAGAAATTATTTTAAAATAATTTTTTACCACATTTAAATAATTTATTTTTAAAAAATATAATTAGTTTTTAAAAATGGAAGATAAAATTTACCTAAGAATTTTTTGTTGGGTTTTTTATGAAATTTTTCATTTATTCATAAATAGTTACAAATACAGAATAATAATTAAAAACATCTATTTTGTTTAATTTATTTTTAAAGATAAGTTATTTTTGGAATTGGTTATAAAAATAATTAGTAAAAGTATACACCAATTAATCTAATTTAGTTCACTATAATAAATTTCATATTTGATTTTGATATAAAATCTTTGTAAACATTTTACTATGTTATCATTAAAACCATGCTTTCTCGTCGCTTCTCCATGATTAATTTTAAATTAAAACCTTCCATTTATAGAAAATGAATTTGGAAAATGGATTTCATATTTTTAGCAGGATTAATTTATATTATCTTATAATTTCAACTTAATTGTTGACTAAAATGACTAGTGAATGAAATAAAATTAAATAACATGGTTAACATAAAAATTGGTTTAGCAGGGAGATAATCTAAAAAATATAAGTGTAAAAATAACCTAAATAATAATATAAAATATATTTAATGGCCATAATTAATAAACAAATCCCCAGTATTAATAGATAGTATTTTATTTGACCCTTTTAATAAATGAAAAATATGGTATCACTCAATTATTTTAAAAAAAACAATGCCTTCACCCCCACTTAAAAAAGTCCAAAACTGATCTTCCCTTATTCACCCATAAATACATTATTGGTGTTCAAAGAAAAAACAAAATTTCATCCAAATGTCACTCCCCTCACTCAAGAAGACTAATTTCAATCATTAATTTATCGTTGGAATGATTTTATTGAAAATTGAAGGGGGATACATGATGAAAATGAAACGTTCATCAACATTTTTTATATTTTAGTCTACACCCTTAAATTATTAATATATAATTATTATATAATAAATTAATTATATTACACATATGGATATTTTTTATGTTATGTTAATGTCCTGAATCCACTTCCACTACCAACAAATGGATTATGAAATCAGGGTTCATGTCTATAGCGGACTACCACCTGATGAACTAATGTGGTTTGTTTTTCCATTACCACATCTCACAGATTGACATAATAAAGTATTTATTATTTATATATGATATATATAATATTTTTTTTCTTGGGGATTTATTATATAACACAAACCTTCATTCTTTCCATTTTTTGGGAAGAGGATAATATCACTCGTTTGTAAGGTGTACTAAAACATAGCGATGTGATGTTATTCATTCATGTCTTACATTGATTGTATTGAGGATTTTTTAATGAAAAAAGGTGATATATAGATAAAAAATTGATGTGTATAATAAAATACAATTTACACATCCTTCTTTCAATCCATCATGAAAATGGAAAAAATCATGTGTACGTACAGCCAACCATCCCCATGAATAATGTATTTCATTTTCTGTCAAAAAAATATTATGGAATAATATAAATTATTTGTAATGTTAATATATTAAATTTTTATCATTTTATTCAATTTTTAATGATTATATAATTAATTGTGTAATAAAAAATGTCAAACAATTCATTATATATAGAGATTTTTTTGCCCGAAACAAGAATTTAACATGGAATTACAAAGAATGGGTAATGGAATGTTATAATAAAACCATAAATTGAAAGATATATTTGAATAACATTCATTAATATATTTTTAATAAATGTATAATTTTTATATATGAATTTTTAAATTGTATAATGGAATTAATAAGTTAAGTTAGTGGTTTTCTCTCCCACTCAATACTTCTTTAAGACATATTACATATTAACCACATATTTCATTTATGTGGTTTATAAAAATTCATTGAAAATATTTTATTATTATTCACCTAAATATTACATGGATTTAAAAATAATTTCTAGGATCTCTCTTTCAAGGAGGCTACATTTCAAATGTTTACAAATCAATATTGGATTTTTATCCTATTTTTCCTTCTATAGTACATAATATATGTTATGAATATCTCTCCTTCTATATAGTGTATATAATACCACATTTCCAGGTTATATCATTAATATTCTTATTTTTATGTTATTTTATGTTTAATTTAATTTTATTCTTTTATGAGGATTATGATTCTATGTTATAAAAGTTGTAAGAGTGTTTTGTGAAATTCACATTGTTTATTTCTATTGTTTGTGATTACAATTCCTATGATGAAATATTTGGTCCTGCATCACAATTAACCAATGAATTTTACTCTTATTTGATTATTTCATGAGAATGCATGTTTTACCTTCATTTTAATCTATTTGTGTGTAAATAGTTCAATATAATTTTTTATGAAAAATCATATTTTTGATTGAAAAATATTTTTATCCAAAACCATGTTTTTTATAAAATATTTTGAAAATATATTTGAAATTATTCAAATGGATTATTATAAATATTTTCACCCATTTGTTTTTTTAATAAAATTTTATAAAATGAATATAATTATATTATTAAAAAACAAATATTGTTTGGATTCTACCTAAAATGGGAAGTAATTGTTGTATCAGTCATGAAAAGAATTTACCACATTCATGGCAATTATTTTTTTAAAGATTAATTTTCATGTTTTGAAATTTATTTTCAAATATAATCAACTTTAAAAAGGTTCTAAAAAATATTCTTCCATGCTGAAAGGAAAATTTCCATGATAAAAATTTTAAATTATTTTTAATGCTTCATATATATATATTCATGGGTGTTTTCAAATGAATAGATTTATATAAAAAATACAATTTATAAATTAATTTAGAAAGAAAATATTTTTTCCTCAAAAATTGTCTTATTTGATCTTTGGAATTTATTTTCCATCTATGATGACTTATTTTGATGTAACCTATGATTAACTAGGGATACAAACTAGAGATATCATTCTAATTATTACTAAAAATGGTTTATTATAACAAAATGTTTATCAAATTTATATCTCATCCATTGGTGGTACCATGGTATAATTATTATTAAAACTGCATCCTTTTTTGGGGTTATTATTTGATACAATGATAAAATGATTACAAAACCATCTTATTTTCACATATTATGATATTATGAAATGTTTTTTAAATAATTTTAATTTAATGGGTTATGATACGATGAATTTTGTATAATCTAGTTGAATGCATATACATTACATTAATTATGTTATGGTGTTTATGCATTACCAATAGAGATTGGTTACGTTATAACCATATAATGGTGGGAACTATATCTCTCTCCAATCCATTGTGTCATGATTTATATCTCATGTGATTTATAGTACAAGAACATGATGTGAACTTGGTTCAGTAAGATAATTCATACACTATTATTCTAAATGGTGTTAACCATGACTAAGATGATGATTTCAAGGAGTTAACCCCTTCCGCTATAAGGAAATTTTTTCTATTGGGGATGGTGTGGTATATCATGTACTCTGTCATGATTCCATCTAATATGATACCTAACCCAGTACGTGGAATGTTCTAAAGGGAATTACCAATCCCATTACCATAACTACTAGTTTCTGGGCATCTTGAAATTCTATTGGGAATGAATTTTCCCATTAAAATCATCTATAGAAAACACAAAAAAAATGATATATCACAACACCATAAACAACGCAATTACAAAAGATCAATACGAAAGAGTAGAAAATGAGTTACTGGTTTCACTTTTTTAAGAAAAAAATTCCAAAATGGGGAGGTGAACCAACAAAAAAACCAAGATGGCATACATCAAGATGGTCAACACCGTCAAACCACCTCCACCACCCACTTCAAAAATAAGAACCACTAGCACATAAATCTATCATCACCACTATGGAGAAAATTTCATTTTTTAAGGTCAATCATTACATTTCCAATATACTTTCGAGGTTCTATGTATATGTGAGCCATAATTCCTAGTACAGTTGCACAAAAATAGATTCCCAGAAAATAATTTATATGAAAAATTAAAATTCTAGTTTTTACGAAATTAATGATTCAATTTTAAATAAAAAATCTTAGAAATTGAAGAGGAAAAATCATTGTGACAAAAAACAAAGATGATAATCATAACCTGAGAACCATAATAAATCTATAAGGTAATGAGGTTATCATGTTTCAAGGATCATCATACTCTCAGGGATCGACGAATCTACTAGATATGAAGGCCTGAATCGACCCTCCAATACCAATCACATGAATGTTTTTTTGTTAGTATACATAATCGGGTTAGAGAGATCAGGCCTCAACCTAGCCGACTAAACAAAAATACTAGGCAATGTCTACCCACCTATAATCCCAGGACTCGATTTCTCTCAACTTCATTCCATACATTAAATGAGATACCTCTTACACAACCACTATTCTTTTAATAGATACACAAGTGAAAATAACCATTTAAAATAGGAAAATCATTATTAAACACATAAGTACACAAAATCCCTAAAAGAACATGTTTCTCACCACTCACACAATTTATAAATCCAATTGAAAACCAAACCAAGCGTTGTAAAATCATAAAAAAAATGACAAATTATAGAACTATTCACCTTTTCATTGAGATTATTCACAAAACCATGTGAAAAAGGCCAACTACATCAAAAATAGACCCTAAGGAAGAAAGAAAGCACCATAACCATCATGATTTAACCCAAATAAGGGATATTTGAAGAAAAACTCGGTCCCAAACCATTCTAGGGAAATAGAGAATAATAAATAATAGAGAAAAGACAAAGAAGAATAAGTAAAATAGGAATAGAAGATAATACAAGATGAGTTCATGAATATTACACCAAAATCCACCGAAGATTTATAACCCAAGGGAGTGGATGAGGAGACAATGAAGTATCTAGAAAAAGGGAGTTATAATGGTGTGATTTGAGGTGATTTATGGTTGAAATATCCATGGAGTATTTTAGAGAATTTTTTTATGATCTAGAAGGACATATGGTTTCTACGCATGGTCTACCAAATAGTGCAACAATCATGAGGATCCGATGTGTGAGAGGAAAGTAGGACTTGTGGATTCCCTTGATAGGGAGAATTAAATTGTTCCTAATTCTGCACCTTATAAAGATCCACATTCATCGGCAAATAGTTATCCCTAGAGGACTTCATGCATGTTCACTAGGTCATGTGTCCTTGACAACTCCATTATTTATGGTGCACAGTTTTCACTGGAGTAGCACATGGTATCAATTATCAATGTTCTATCTTTGAACATCCCTCTTCCTCTTCGAAAAAACTAATTTTTTTTTCAAAAACATTTAATATTGATAAGGGAAAAATATGAGACAAAAAATAAAAGTTAAAATACCACAAAATAATGTCATAAATGTGAAAATTCTCCTAACCAGGAAAATGTTCTACCCTAAAAAATTCAAAATGGTGTCTGATCAATGAATATATGTGGAAAATGCTCCTCCATCTTATATTTATTCTCTCATGTCCCATGTTTATCAATACAATGCTGCCATGAAACATGAAAAAATGTTATTTGTTTCACCAATGAACTTTTTCTTGGTAATCCTCAATCCACATTGGTCAATCAAACACATACATGTCATGTTTCAACTCCATAACATCCACCATTTGTCAGTATCGTGGGTAAAATTTTCATAGTTGAAATACATCGAACTCATCTTGGATCAACATCAATTAGGATGGAAAATCTTAAAAGTATGAAACATTATCATCCATTTTTCTAATCTCAAAAAGTCTAACATACCTTGATTTTATCTTCCTCTACATACAAAGATGATGGTAACTCAATTAAGGGTACATCTTTAGAATCATTTGGTTACCTATTGATATTTCCAAGGATTGGTGTCACTGATCAGTATATGAATCATGAATGACCTGTGCTATCAACTATCCTTGGTTAATCAACCATAAATTATAAGACATATCTTGTAAAAGGTTTATTATATATAGAAATGTATCACCCAACTCTATCTATCACAAAGGGGATCAACACAACTAGACATAAATAACGTAGAATGGAGTCATCCTTATTAAGGATTGGTAACTACTATGAGACTATAAAATCCAGAAAGAATTCTAAAATCATTTCACCAATGATCTAATTATCCCATTTCAATTGACCATTAATTTAGGATTGAATTTCATATTTTGATTTACCTATGACCCACATCACCTCTTTAAGGCCTCCCATGAACCGCGAGGTTGACTGGGGGGTCCGATTTGAAATGATCGGTGACAAAACACCATAAAGACATACTATATCTATAATATAAAACAAACCCAAATCATCCACCTTGGTCAAGTAATTGATCTCAATGAAATACTATGATTAGTACATACTTTTAATAAACAAAACTTATGGAATTCCTTCCTTGGGGTGTACAAAATAACTAAATGATTAAATTAATGGCATCCTCATCCCAATTAAAGGTACGAATGGGGAGTGGCTGATGAAAAATGTAGGACCTTATATTCTTAGTTTTAACCTACTTAAAGGTATATCACTGGATACGAAGTGAAATATATCTCATCTTATACCTGATGACCAAAACCAATGACATACATCATACAAAATCGTTTTATACATAGTATGGGTAGTCCACTATGACTGAGGGAAATCCTACCTCACCACCTTCTATAATAGAAGTGATAACATAAATGGACATTGAACCATTAAACTCTCTATAGAGTCAATGGAAAATCAATACATACCTCCATATAATGAATAATATTCCTAGAGTGATGACATATATCATCATTAGAATACTCTTTCCAAATAAGCTCTAGAGTAGGGTGAGTCAACTAAAACCTATCCAAGAACTCACGCCCTATATGATCCCTAGATTATTGGTACTCAAACAATCATTTTTTAGTCATATTAATTCATTTATAAGAGAAAATATACCCTAAACTCTCATGATCGATGTATGACAAAATTTTCTCTCCGAAGAAGTAGGGACACCACAATTTAAATGCATCCATCAACACTACCTATTTTCAGCGGTGGGTTGGGAAATTTATTTCTTTCATCAGAGTTGGAGAGATGTATATGCCTTTATATGCTCATCCTTTATCAACACACACTTAATATCAAGACATAAATAATCAAAATAATATATGTATACATTTCCATATTCTGTTAGGATCAGAACTGGGGAAGTGTTAAAATACAAAATCACCTCCCCACAAGTTTATTGGCACTCTAGGATCCACTCCAACCATAAATATTTCTATATATGTGATGTTATGGCCAATTAAATTATCGGTAAATTCATAAAAATTGCTTGTAGTATCCTCCCAGGATGAAAAATCTCCATATCTTGAATATTTTTCTAAGTTTTTCCCATGGAATAACTTCTTTGATCTTTTCCTAGTAAACTAAACTCTCTTTTATGACAACAGATGTCCTATAAACCAGAATTCCCATATCCAAAAAGGTACACCTAGTGATCTTAGCATAGAGAAAGTGGTGTTGAAGATTACCTAGCATGATCATAAATTGCTTCCCATTTTGCACCATAGTTTCAATGTAGACCAAGATGTCATCTTATAAAACAAAGGAGTTGTTTTATTTATGAAACAATTGGTTTATAAGAACAATTAAAACTATAGAATAATGTTTCATCCTGATTCTAATGGACAAATACTCAATGTAAACATACCGACTTTAGAAGTTTGTCTTATGGACATATGACTCTCTAAATCTATCCTAGTGATATGCAGAGTATAAGTCAATAATGGGAAACTATATTTACACTTATTTAGAAAAAATAGGTCATCAATGTTGATAAGTGGACATTAATTCTTGATTTTTACCTTATTCAATTTCATCGATCCTATGAATAATCGAATAGATCCATCGACCATTTATAATACAATATATAGGTAACCTAAGGAGAGAAGATGTAGAGACTAGAAGCTTGACGTACATGGACATTACATTACTTTTGCAGAATACATAGTACATAACAAAAACACACACACAAGGACTGTAATAGTTTAGTGTCTTTGGAAACTCGGAACGTAATCATCTAATCATGGTGAAAGATCTTCAACATCTCCCATAAAGATATTCCCTTTTTTATTACCTAAAACCTTTCTTTAAATCCTGGGGAAAATAAAACATAAAAGGGTGATCTCAAATTCTCAGTAAGGGTAAACAAATGAAATATTAATCTCATCATATTCATAAGAACATAACATTTTGGAAATCTTAACCTGCAAAAGAGATCATAATATCATAACATGGGATAAATCATAGTAGTGACATGTAATCCCAATAATCATAACATAAAACATGAAACTTTGTGGCATACACACATAATCATAAAGAATCATTTCGTATTAGTCAAGGCTCATTTCCAAGACTTTCATAGTGGACAAAGTCCATTTCTGAACTGAGTTCACTCCTCGTTTCAGTCCTGTTTCACTGAACTGATTTAACCTGCCGTTCCAGCCATGTCTATCTCATGAGATATAAAATCTTTACCCAATGCATTGGAGGGATATATAGGTCCCACCCATCTCATAATGATACCATTCTTATGTGTGCCACAAAATTAGAATCCATACATCATAGCACAACCCATGTAATAAAAATGGGAATCTTAAACATCGTGACATCATAAAACAATTTATATAAGATAAATGAATTATTAAAAAAATTTCCATCACAACATAATCAAATCCATTTAATAATAGGGATAGAAACAAAACCCTATATTATCTTGGATGGAAAATAATTTTGATAAAACACTTGAACTCCATTCTTGAGGAAAATATCCTTTCTACTTCAAAATCACTTTTCCTTTCTTAACATGTCATACAATTCTAGACTAGAAGAAGTTGATTAAAAATAAACATGAAAACTTGTAAAGGAATCTTCTTGGAAATAATGTTTTAAAAAAACCATACATGCCGTATAAGTTAAAAAAACATTCTTCTCGTACTTTTCTCGGAAAAGTCAAAAAGTACCTCGTACGAAAAACAAAAAAAGATTCCTTTCATATATTTACTAAAAAATCACTGAAGGGTAAAATTGGATATAGACTACTGTATAAGGATATAAATATTACATATTGAGGAAAAATGGATGTGGATGATAAAATACACCCTAGTAAATACCAAAGTATAAACAATCTCGGATAAAAATGAGATTGTGATATTTTCCCTTACCTTAAGTCTGATTTGCTTCGTAAGTGTCCGAACCTCCTGTATAATGATTTAAATAATGTCATTGACTTATTAAAGAATCATAATCAATGTTATGATATCATATATGGTTCACTTATGACTTTATTTTACCCGTTCTTTGGTAAATTCCATGTTAAAGATTGTTTTGGGTAAAATCATTTTATTTGTCGTCCGTGTTTTGAGTTGTAATTATTCAAATGATTACATAAATCATGATTTATTAATTCTAGAATATAAAACATGATTTATATATAATATATATTCAGAATATACATATATATAATAGATCAGTAAATGGAAATTAATACACCGTTCATGGAGACAGTAGGTCGTACGTACGCATGAACGCTGTTTTTGTTTCCTTATTGAGTTGAATGGAATTAAGTATATGACATACATATATATACGCATAAATATAGTATCATTATTATTTCATATATTTCATGATTACTTATTATATAAACATTATAATCATTCATGAATGGTTAACGTGGAGAATGAATCCCATCGCGCCGTGGAGACAGTAGTCCGTACGTACGCACGAGCGATGATATCATTCTCATGATCATGGAATTGTATTGGAGTGTATGTATACTATTTCAGAATCAATATCACTTTAAAATAATCATATATAGTTATTATTTACACCATTATACCCATTCAAGTAAGGTGGCGGTGGAAAATAGATTACACCATGGCGTGGAGACGGTATTCCATACGTACGCACGCACGGTGATTTCGTTTTCCGTAGGATGGATAGATGGTTAAATAGGGTTGTTTCATACATATAATAACATATAAGAATATTATTGATACTGATGTTTTTACTTCATAATTAAACATCCTAAGAATAAGAATTGGAAGAAGAAATAATGTTGAAAGAATCAGTAATAGACATTACCTCTTCTTTGAAGCGCCTCTTTGAGACCTCCTTTTAGGGCACTAAAATTGGTGTTTAAAAAATACCAGGACCTCTAGGATGTTTCTAGGGAAGTGGATAAGAGAAATTTGCAGGTTTATTCCGAGATTTAAGGCTCAAAGTGGTGCGAGGAAGAGAGGGAGGAGGTGCCCTTTTATAAGGGAGGAGAGTGGCTCCTTTGAAAAAACTAAAAATATTATTTTATTATAAATTCAAATTGATTTTAAATAGATCAAAATTGAGTTATTTCTAAGCTAAGGTGGGGATGGGTCGAAATTTTCTCATCCAATAGAATTTAGACAAGTTTAGGTTCCTATTTTAACCTTATCATTTAGATTTAACATTAAGTTAGATAATTTTACTTTTACCATGTCTTTTTGTGTTCTTACACTATAAGATTAATAAACTTACTATAAGCTTCCAAACGAACCCCAAGTTGTTTATTATTAATATATATAACTTTATCCAAGTCATTTGGCCGAACCTTATATATTTAGGAATAAAATACAATTAATAATATAATATTTTTTTTAAAAACTATTTTATGTCAATTTTGACACTATTTATTAATTCATTTTTGTGAAAAATCATAACAGAATGATTAGTTCTAAAAAAGATAATTAAATCAATAATAACATGTCATATTAACCAATAAAATCATTGTAATTCATAAAAATTCTCAAATTATATTTATTTGTATATTTATAACATCAATTATGTTAATATTTCATTAATAAGATAATTACTCCATCATCTTTGTGTCATAAATAAATTAACGTATATAAAGTCTAAAAATTAAAAATAAAATATCATTATGTAGGAAATCTTTTTATATTTTTAATTAATATTTATAGTCTAATTTATCTAATGTATAACCCTATATTAAAAATGATTTTCTTATTAAAAGATTATTTTAACTATTTTAACCCTTCTTTAAATAAATTAATAATAAATGTCCTAATCTAATCCACGTGGGCCTAAATGGTCATATTTTATTCCTAAGGTTGTTTTCGGTCGAATTAAACTTATACAATAGAATTAGGACTTGTATTAGGGTAATAATAATATCATTTTTACCCATAATTACCCTATATACTTTTAACTGTGGTAAAAAAAAGTAAAAAGTTGATATTCACCAAAAATTATTTTCATCTCATTGAACCACATTTTACTTACTGACATCAACCGTGTCTCTCGGATTTTTCAAATTACACTCACAAAAGCGGTAAAATTATGTTTTATGAAAAATTCATTTTTTAACTACCACTTAGTAGTTTCACTATTCATCAAAAAATGAATGTTTCCAGAAAAATACCAAAAATTAGGCCTAAGATGTATTTGATATTATGAACTCAAAAATGATGTCTATTTTACCAAAATCAAAAGATATCAATTGAATTAATTAATTTAAAAATTAATTTCCGTCGTCTAAACAAATTGTGTGTTCTTAAGAGATAATAACTCTAAAAAGATTGACACTTGTTTATGTCTGGTTTAAATGTGAAATTACATCCAATGACCAAAATTGTATTAAATTGTAAAAATATATTCTAAATATTTTTTAAAAACACTCAAATTAATAATTTACCACTATTAATTATTTCAATTAAAAAGGTTGTTTTTAATTAAAATTTAGTAATTTTCACTATTCATCAAAAAATGAAAGTTATCCGAAAAGTACCAAAATTTCACCCTAAGCTAATTTCGATATTCTGAATCCAAAAATGAAGTCCATTTTGAAAACTAAAATTTAAAAAATTTCAAAAAGTGGTTATTTCTATTCATAACGACTAGTTTTAATAATATTTTAACAGCATATTGTTGTTTAGTGAAACATGTTATTGTGTACTACACACGCTATCGAGGAAGGTCGCGATTGTGTGTAATGCATGGATAGTCAATGATGCGTGTTGTGAAAGCTTTATTTAGTGTAGCATACAACACAAGACATTAATGAAATTAAAAATAATGTTTTTCATAAAATCTCGGGGTGTTATATTCTACCCCCCTTAAAATGAATTTCGCCCACGAAATTCATTGCGGTTATAAATGGTTTACTACTCAAAAGTTTCTTTAATAGAAACCCACATTGTAAAAAGGAATACCAAAACCAATCATTAAAAACAAAAGTATGAAATGTAACGGTTACCCAAATAAACTAATCACTGGGTTTCCACATAGGTGAAAATATTGATATGGAAGAGAAATCTAACCATCATGTACTGATGGAGAGTGGTAGAGAACATGGCTATGGAAAATCCAACAATCACCAAGCCATAAATTTGTGACGATCTAAGGTACCATCTGATTCATCAGGTATAAGAGCACTAGGACAACATTTTTGGTTTTCAAGATCATTTCCCTAAAGTTGATGAAATTGGAATTAGAAGAAATAATTTTGTGATTTTGGTATAGCCTCACCGTTGGTCGTTCTATGGACAATTTACACTTCTTCTATTAATTAAATGAAGTTGAATTTGTTATTAATGATGTGTTATCAGTTCATGTGATAGAATGATGGGTCATTCCATCTGTCTCAAACAAAAGGTTAGAAAAGTTATCAAAACTTACATAAGTCCATCTATAGTGAGATTAATCATATATGGTTCCTAAAATTGACTTATACATTATATATCATACTACTTAATATAATAAAACTAGTTTCAACTAAATAGGGACTTCTTGTAGGCCAGTGGTAGGCAATAAAGGCCAGTCGCACTTCGGTTGTGGGTTCGATCCCCACAGCCTTGTCCGACCCGATGAGCTGTCGCCCGTCCTGCATGTTGTCCTTTTTCTAAAACTACATTACTATAACATCGCATAAATCAAAAAAAAAAGTTCTATCCTTAAACATTACTAACTTATCTTCAACATAATCCATTCCAATCTTTAGTATTATCTAAAATACTTTGGTCCAAGCTCGTAGTATAAAGAAAACGATTACTTGAAATGTCATCAACGAAGCATGTGAATACCATCATTTATCCCCCATATATCTTGTTGGTCACAATTCAATCATGTGAATAACTTAATCATGTATTCTATTGAAAAATGAATACCCATTAAACCTTAGTGAAAACATGAATGCTGTCAAAAGTTAACTCTTTCCACGTATCAAAATCCAAAAAATCTATATACTCAAACCATGATGTAACTTTCTCCTTATATCAGTCATGAGCTCATGAATACGGTCAAACATTTCATTTTATCTTTTTCCTTTCATTATGCGCATATCATCTTTTTTCCATAAATATCTCAATCACATTCTATGGTTACCGGTACCATTGAAAACCACAATAAACCAATACATAAACATTCCAATATTCCACGATACTATATACAACATTATTTTGGAATCCCATTACATAAAAACTTAATCATTCCACAACATTTTTGTCATATTCAACATCACCAATAGTAATTGCATGTGACTTCCCTTTGTCCTTTGCCTTAAGTGGTTGCTCATGTCGATCATCACTAACCCTTGGATTAGGGCATTTATTAGCATAATTCTCCATTTCCTTAGACATGAAGCATTGAAGTGTTGGTGGTGAGTTCTCTACAGTCTTTTCTTTATTCACATCATTAGAAACCCTTTTTCCATTACATCGAGACTCAGCTGCTCGATGACCTTCTTTTCACACTTAAAACATTTCCAAGTCCCTTTAAGACAATCTCCACCATGCTTCTTTCCATATTTTGTGCATAAGGAAACATTCATCTTATTTTCAACAGTATTCAGAGATTTATCCTTTAACTCCAACTTTCGTATCTTGTCAAAACGATGAGATGGATAAGTAACACTAACTTCCATTTCTACCTTGATATAACAACGCACAATTTCTTCATAGCTACTGAAGTCTCTTATAGCTAATTCTCTTCGATGATTTGGTTTTAAGCCACTGAAGAATCGATCAACTTTACATTCAGGTTGGATGATAAATCCAGATGCATACCTTGCAAGCCTTGTAAAATTCGGTTCGTATATACCAATAGATTCATCAACCTTTTGCTTTTGTTCAAGAAACTCCTCCATCATTGTTCGAAGAATACGAGGGATGTACTTATTGAAAAATAAGTTCTTGAACTCATCCCATTCCATGGACTCAATTTCATCTCTTGGCCTCGTATTCTTGATAAGATTCCACCATTGATCAGCATCACCTTTCAAATGATACACTGCTAAGATAACTTTATCATGTTCAGAACATTGAATAACTGAAAATATCTTTTTAGTTGAACTGATCCATTGTTCAGCAACAAGTGGATCAGAAGACCCACTGAAAGAAGGTGGGAATTGCCTCATGAAGGACTCAATAGAATATTGTTCCCTTATATGCTCATTTGGAAGTCCAGAATGATTCATATCTTGTGTAAGTATAGCAATAAGATTTTGCACTCCATCTCCAATAACATTTGTCTGTTCAGGAGGAAAATCATTGCATTGCCTATTACATTGATTAATATGGTTCCTTCAGATTCCATCCATCGTCTAAAACCCAAAATTAATAGTGTGAGAGTAAAAAATCACGCTAGGGTAATAATATAATAAAGGGGGAGTAACTTAAATATATAAAATCTTGGGTTACCGTAATTCTAGTACATTAACCTATACTTATACTTAACCTTAGGGACATCCCTATACATACCTTAGAAATATCTATAGGGATCTCACTAAAGTTCTCGCATCCTAGTTTCCAATGGTTGACTAAAACATTCGTCTGATACCAACTATAGAGACCCGAAGCTTGACGTACATGGACATTACATTACATTTGCAGAATACTTATTACATAACAAAAACACACACACAAGGACCATAATAGTTTAGTGTCTTTGGATACTCAGAATGTAGTCTTCTAATCATGGTGAAAGATCTTCAATATCTCCCATAATGATCTTCCCTTTTTTATTACCTAAAACCTTTCTTTAAATCCTGGGGAAAAGAAAACATAAAAGGATGAGCTCAAATTCTCAGTAAGGGTAAAAAAAAGAAATATCAATCACATCATATTCATAATAACATAACATTTTAGAAATCTTAACCTGCAAATGAGATCATAATATCATAACATGGGATAAATCATAGTAGTGAAATGTATTCCCAATAATCATAACATACAACATGGAACTTTGTGGAATATACACATAATCATAGAGAATCATTTATTTTTAGTCAAGGCTCATTCCCAAGACTATCATAGTGGACAAAGTCCATTTCTGAACCGAGTTCACTCCTCGTTTCAGTCCTGTTTCACAGAACCGGTTTAACCTGCCATTCCATCCATGTCTATATCATGAGATAAAAAATCTTTACCCAATGCATTGGAGGGAGATATAGGTCCCACCCATTTCATAATGATACCATTCTTATGTGTGCCACAAAATCAGAAACCATACATCATAGCATAGCCCATGTAATTAAAATGGGAATCTTAAAGATCATGACATCATAAAACAATTCAGATAAGATAAAGTAATTCATAAAAATATTTCCATCACAACATAATCAAATCCATGTAATAATAGGGATAGAAACAGAACCTTATATTATCATAGATGGAAAATATCCTTTCTACTTCAAAAACACTTTTCCATTCTTAACATGTCATACAATTCTAGACTAAAAGAAGTTGATTAAAAATAAACTTGAAAACTTGTAATGGAAGCATCTGGGAAATAATGTTTTAAAAAATCCATTCATTCCATATAAGTTAAAAAAACATTCTTCTCGTACTTTTGTCGGAAAAGTCAAAAAGTACCTCGTATGAAAAACGACAAAAGATTCCTTTCATATATTTACTAAAAAATCACCGAAGGGTAAAATTGGATATAAACTACTGTAGAAGGATATAAATATTACATATTGTGGAAACATGGATGTGGATGATAAAATACACCCCAGTAAATACCAAAGTATAAACAATCTCGGATAAAAATGAGATTGTGATATTTTCCCTTACCTTAGATCCAATTTGCTTCATAAGTGTCTGAAACTCCTATATAATGATTTAAATAATGCCATTTACTTATTCTAGAATCATACTCATTGTTATGATATCATATATGGTTCACTTATGACTTTATTTTACACTTTCTTTTGTAAATTCCATGTTTAAGAGCGTTTTGGGTAAAATCATTTTATTTGTCATCCATGTTTTGACTTGTAATTATTCATATGATTAAATAGATCTTGATTACATAATTACAGAATATAAAACATGATTCATATATAATATATATTCAGAATATACATATATATAATAGATTAGTAAATGGAAAGAAATACACCGTTCATGGAGACGGTAGACCGTATGTACGCATG
This sequence comes from Viscum album, assembly GCA_963277665.1. Taxonomy (NCBI): domain Eukaryota; kingdom Viridiplantae; phylum Streptophyta; class Magnoliopsida; order Santalales; family Viscaceae; genus Viscum; species Viscum album. The sequence goes on from OY728151.1 coordinate 169,775,552, forward strand.
AAAGGTGTTTTCGGTTCCTTATTGAGTTGAATGGAATTAAGTATATGGCATACATATATATACACATAAATCCAGTATAATTATTATGTCATATATTACATGATTACTTATTATATATACTTTATAATCATTCATGAATGGTTAACGTGGAGCATGAATCTCATCGCGTCGTGGAGACGGTAGTCCGTACGTATGCACGAGCGATGATATCATTCTCATGATCGTGGAATTTTATTGGAGTGTATGTATACTATTTCAGAATTAATATAACTTTACAGTAATCATATATAGTTATTATGTACACCATTATACCCATCCAAGTAAGGTGGTGGTGGAAAATAGATTACACCACGACATGGAGACGGTATTCCGTACGTACGCACCCGTGGTGATTTCGTTTTCCGTAGGATGGATAGATGGTGAAATAGGGTGGTTTCATACTTATAATAACATATCAGTATAGGATTGAGACTTGTGTTATTACTTCATAATAAAACAACCTAATAATATGAAGTGGAAGAAGAAATAAAGTTGAAAGAATCGGTAACGGACATTACCTCTTCTTTGAAGCGCCTCTTTGAGACCTCCTTTTAGGGCACTAAAATTGGTCTTTGAAGAATAACAGGACCTATAGGATTTTTGTAGGGAAGTGGAGAAGAGAATTTGGCAGGGTTTGTCTGAGCTTTAAGGCTCAAAGTGATGTGAGGATGAGAGGGAAGTGGTTCCCTTTTATAAGGGAGGAGACGGGCTCCTTTGGAAAAACTAAAAATATTTTTTTATTATAAAGTAAAATTCGGATTCAAATAGCTCCAAATTGAGTTATTTTGAAGCTAAGGTGGGTATGGGTTAAAATCCTATCATCCAATATAATTTAGACAAGTTTAGGTTCCTATTTTAGCCTTATCATTTAGATTTAACATTAAGTTAGATAATTTTACTGTTACCGTGTCTTTTTGTGTTCTTACACTATAATGTTAATAAACTTACTATAAGCGGCCAAACGAACCCCAAGTTGTTTATTATTAATATATATGACCTTATATAAGTCATTTTTCCGATCCTTAGATTTTTAAAAATAAAATAACAATTAATAATATAATATTTTTTTTAAAAACTATTTTATGTCAAATTTGACACTATTTAGTAATTGATTTTTTTGAAACTCATAACAGAATGACTAGTTCAAAAAAAGTTAATTAAAACAATAATAACATGTCATAATAACCTATAAAATTAGTTAAATTCATAAAAAGTCTCAAATGACATTTATTTGGGTATTTATAACATCAATTATGTCAATATTTTATTAATAAGATAATTACTGCATAATCTTTGTGTCTTAAATAAATTAACTTATTTAAAGTCTAAAAATTTCAAATAAAATATCATTATGTAGGATATATTTTTAGCTTTCTAATTAATATTTATAGTCTAATTTATCTTATATATAACCCTAAATTAAAAATTATTTTTTTATTAAACATTGATTTTAACTATTTTAACCCTTCTTTAAATAAATTTGTAATAAATGTCCTAATCTAATCCATGTGGGACTAAATGGTCATATTTTATTCCAAAGGTTCTTTTTGGTAGAATTACACTTATCCAATAGAATTAGGACTTGTGTTAGGAAAATAATAATATCATTTTTACCGTTAATTACCCAATTTACTTTTAACCGTGGTAAAAAAAAAGTAAAAAGTTACTATTCACAAAAAACATTTTACATCTCATTGAACCAAATTTTACTTACTGACATAAACTGTGTCTCTCAGATTTTTTAAATTCCACTCACAGAAGCGGTAAAATTATGTTTTATGAAAAATTCGTTTTTTTAACTACCACTTAGTGGTTTCACTATTCATCAAAAAATGAAAGTTTCCAGAAAAATACCAAAAATTAGGCCTAAGATATATTTGATATTATGAACTCAAAAATGATGTCTATTTTAACAAATTCAAAACATATCAATTTCATTAATTAATTTAAAAATTAATTCCCGTTGTCTAAACAAATAGCATGTTCTTAAGAGATAATAACTATCAAAAGATTGACACTTGTTTATGTCTGGTTTAAATGTGAAATTACATCCAATGACCAAAATTGTATTAAATGCTAAAAATATATTCTAAATATTCTTTAAAACCACTCAAATTAATAATTTATCACTATTATTTATTTCGATTAAAAAGGTTTTTTTAATTAAAATTTAGTAATTTTCACTATTCATCAAAAAATGAAAGTTATCCGAAAAGTACCAAAATTTTACCCTAAGCTAATTTCGATATTCCGAATCCAAAAATGAAGTCCATTTTGAAAACATAAATTTTAAAAATTTTAAAAAGTGGTTATTACTATTCATAACAGCTTGTTTTAATAATATTTTGATAGCATATTGTTGTTTAGTGAAACTCGTTATTATGTCTACACACGCTATCGAGGAAGGTCGCGATTGCGTGTAATGCAAGGCAAGTAAATGATGAGTATTGTGCAAGCTCCTTTTAGTGTAGCGTACAACATAAGACATTAATGAAATTAAAAAGAATATTTTTCATAAAATCTTGGGGTGTTACAGAAGATTTGGAGAATGAATCCTTGGGATTCCAAATCATCTAGATATTTATTTAATTACAATAAATAGGCGGGGTCCATAAATTATGAGGTATGATATATCATCTATGTTCCCAATGTCAAACTTTTGGTTAAATCCACATCCCTATTTGGTGGAAATCATATGAAATCATCTTGAAACACCTCTTGGAACTAAGATGCCACATGATGTAATCCTATATTGGAAATCCCACCATCATCCTCTAATATGAGTAATGAGACAAAAGGAATAATATTTCCCATATCCTAATTTGGAGGTCTATTTCCCCTTACTAGAGGGTCCTTTTAATCTTATAAGACCTGGGAACTCCCATCATGTGCCAAAAATCTCACACTCTAGTTGTTAAAATCCATTTTCACATTGAAAAACACAGTCTAGTCCATTCCCATAATAACATAAAAATGTCCATTATTAGAAAAAGTACCATTATAACTAGCCCTAGAACAATTAAGAACACATGATGGATATATGGAACATTTGTTCCTCTTCTTTTTATGTTCCATAACAAACATCATGATAGAATGTTCTTTTTTATTCAAAAAACATCAAAAAACAAAGATAACAATTAAGGGGGTGAAAGTAATGTAACCCACAAACTCCATGGAATATGTCATAATATTAGTTGGAAATTCAACAATTCCACTATAATAGAATATATAAAAGAGTTTTTAGCAATCGTGTAAATGAAGATTACATCTTTAGATGACATAATAAAAATAGTGCCTCTAATTTTTATTGGTCCTATGTCTGATTCCACTGTTACCTGATCTATATCATTTATGGGCATTATTTATACTGAATTCTATGGTTGACTATATATTTTAGGGCTCTATCTTGAATTGAATCTACCCACAAGGGGATCCTTCCATTCTAACAAGACTAACTGAACCAAAAACCATATCCCCTAATTCTCCAGTGTAAGCTGGTATTTCTAAATGGGTAGAGGAGCATGTACCACTCTGAGTCAGCGTACAACTCATAAAGAACATCTCAAAATGACCCATGAAATCACATAGATTGAGGAGTCTTGGGAAATTGGACATGTTGAGAAAACATGTGCCAACCTTTCTCACCCGTAGAATACAACTAACCCAATAATAGTGGTCATAGATAAAGGAGGTTGGGATGGGTGGCAAGAATAACCAATTCCTCTCTTCTCCTACTAATCATGCATCCATTAATTTTAGATAAACTATAACAAACCAGCCCAGTTCGACCCTGAACTAGTCACTGGAGTTGGCCCACTTCATGGCCCAAAGGGAGTTCCGAATTCCCACACACTGGAAACTAGTGTCGACCATCAAAATCATACAGGTGGGAATGATTTGTCCCATTAATGAAAGACAAATAAAAGAATAAAAAATAAAAAATAAAAAAGAAATGTAGAAGTGGTGGAAAACTATAACTATACATACCTATATGTGAACATACAAGTCGCCATCAACTTGAAACCAACATCTCTCTATGGCGACCAAATCCGTGAAAGAAGCATCACTTAAGTTAAAAAAAGATTAAACTATTGGAATGTTTCTTAAACATTAATAGGAATACAAAAACAATCTATTTTACTATAAATATATTTTAAAAAAAGAAAAATTAATTCTAGGTTTGAACTAAAATATATATGAGTATGTTTTAAAATAATTTTCTTTTTAATGAAAATCACGGTCAATTTCACTTTTTTAAATATAACTCACATTTCATTTTCATGAGTAAGACATTAAAAATTTTATGGAGGTGATGTTATTACCTTAAATGAAAGGAATGGAATGTCAAACATTTCAAACCCATATTTTGAAAAGGTTGGAAATATCTACCACTTCTATCAAAAATATTCACTACACAAGGGAACATGATCAACAAACATACAATAGAGGCATTGGAAAAAATATCACACATGATTAAACAACTAGCACCAGCATCTTAATCATCTTCCACAGATAAATATGATCTTGACAACATGGGAGAACCTAAGATCTCTTGAATAATCTCGAATGTTCTATACATGTGACTCATAATTAATTCATTCCCAACCTAATGATTTCATAAAACCCAAACTCCTGATCGTCCCCCTAGCTATCCTGGATGAGGTGCACAATCCCATAGAACTAATAACAAAATAAACCTTGCTATGGGACAATAGATAGTTCCATAACCTATACTAGTGCACAATAGTTTACAACGAATTCCCCAACTAGGCTAGGTTACTATGTTTAGACTAAAAAGTGGGTGATCCAAATCTGTCAAACAATTATCTAGTCATAAGTACATTCATCACACACAATCAACACACCCAATAAGGTCACCCCCTCGAGTCACCCCAAGGAACAAGTCCTTCACCTTTAAACCATTATTAGACAAGGGAAGACCCAAACCAAGGATACTCCCATCATACATCAACCAACATGAGGATTACCAATACCACCTAGGGTTTTCCAATTAATCCATTACATTTAATGTTTCGACCGAGCCTCGCATAACAATAATAATCTAAACTATTTCTTAAAGAACCAAACACAATCAACAATGAAAACCAGTAACATACATCGAAACCCATTTAAGAAACCTAAACTATAATTTTAAATCCCAATCACATTTACAAAGTCCAAAAAAACATTTTATAAAACACTTGATGTTAAAATAAGTCAACCAATTCATTTATTGTAAACCACTCCAATTCAAGACATGAAAATTTCCTAATAATTCTATACTATTAACTAATATAAAAAATAAAAGATAAATGCATAAAATATATGATTATTAAATTTAAAGTATTTTGCATAGAAATCATGTCTTAGGCAGGAACCAAACCGAACATTCGACCCTTAGCGCTTTCTATGTAATAAATGTTGCTCCCCCATAGCTCATATGCAATATCATAAACACATATAGACACCTATCCATTATTCACAGACCTGCATGGCCACGAACCTGTGCAAGGGGATCCTTATATATATGATTATATGCATATACCCATCTCCACTCGCCTATTTTATACATTTATATATATATATAGGCACACTTAGCCCAAAACATGTATATTCACTACCATGGATGAATATACACATAATGAGGGAACGTAAATATATATATACTTACATATGCATATGCAGGTGAGTCACCGTAGACCCAGTGACTCGAAAACACACAGATGTGACCAATACACCATAATTAATGAAAACAAAAATCAATAAACACTATAATACTCAAAATTAAAGTTAATCCAAACTAAAGGAACCAAGATATGATTTAAAAACAAATGAAACATTTAATAAAAAAATGTTAAAGGAAAACACCATTTTTATGAAAGTGTGTAATTCCAAACATGCTATTAAATTTATGACATCCTAAATTCATTTACAAAAATATGTTCAAAAAGTGTTTTTCCATACAATGTGAGATCTATTTTTCAATAAGAATTTACAAATGGGAATACCCATATTAGATTTCCTTTTTAAACCAATTTTATAAACCAAAAAATGTACCGAAATCATTTTGAAAACAATAAAATAGATTAAGAAACCAATATTTTTAGAAAACACCTTCTTGGAAACATCATTTTTATTTGAGGGCACATCCATGTGTTCACCAAGTGCACCCACAGATATTACAACATCCAATGGAATGCCTAAAATCAATTAACCATTTTTAAATTACATTAAAAAACACCACATTCCCTTTATCCCATACCAAACTGTTTCACTTCATTAAAAAATAAAACAATAGATCATAAATCAATAAAGATATTCCAAACATGTTTCAAATCACACTTGATGAATACACTATGTTCCACATTAAAATACTAGGCCACAATTGAATCAATTTTAAAAAGTGTTTCATTGTGAAAACATCATACAACCACTCAATTTTATCCCTAAAGCTCAAACATCCCCATATGCAAACACTTTTTTTATAACAAATCTTAAGAATTATAAGAGTTTCATTTAAAAAAAATGTTTCTAACAAATCAAATCATCAAAAAAACATGTCATTGTAGTGGGTTCCTCCTTTCCCCATCACTCAAAAGGAGTTCTTTATATTTCATTTTTAGGGGATTTCCCCTCTTACAAAAACAATCAACAAAACACCATTATAATTTACCCATGCACGTTAAATATATTAGATTCATGTTTAAAAACATATTTGAATCTCGTAAGCATAATATGGATTGAATTGGAATGACATGGGATGAAAACGCTTTCCATGGAGGTGTAAGAATACAACAATGCTTCAACAGATGGGAGACTAAGACCTCTTGGACCCTACCCAAACATTAAATTCCAATAAAATGAAGTTACAGACAACCCATAACATATATGGTTTAGATATGGGAAGAAAACCAAAAAATCATGGAAAACACACGAGAGGGGGGTGGGGTGGCGCAGAAGAGCGGTCACCCTACAGATGGTCGCACCATACAGGGGGGTCGTGATGAAAAGGGTCCTTCCAAATAGGGGAACATTCCAGATAGGGTTTCATGGAAGACAAGGTTTGGTGTCGGACAAGTTTCACTGGAGAGTGTGGTGGCGTTGGACAAGTTGCACCAGAGAGATGGTGGCACTGGCTGGAGGGAGGGGTGTGGCCAAAGGGAGAGATCCACTGATAGAAGGGATTAGGGAGGGGTGAGGTCCCACCATGAGGGAGAGGGGGAAGAGGTTGGTGGTGCATTTTGTGGGAGGTGAGGGAGAATTGAGGAACCTATGGTTTCTAAAAAAATTGTGTAAAATTTCAATAATAATAATAATATAACAAATGTAATAATATTAATTATAATAAAAATACCATCATCATCATTTTAGAAATTATAATAATAATTATTATATTAATTTATTTTAATGACAATAATATTTTTAATAATATTAATTGTAATAACAACAAGAATAAAAATAATATAATTAACATAATTATAAAAACAGTTCCTTTTTATGTTTATATTTCATTTTACTTATTTCATTTAATTTATTTATTATTGATTTCATATAACCACATGGTCACCCCACACAGTTCATGTAACCGTGTGCCAACCACATGGCATTTTCTATCCATTCCAAAAGCAGCTTCATGGGTAGGAGCTCTTACCGCATGGTTTTCACTAACAGTACAGTGCTTTGGAACTGACCTAAAACTCACACACAATTTCAAAAATAAAAAATATAAATAGAGTCTCAAACCCAAAACAATAACAAAATACTTGATACCAAGAAGAAAATAAAAATAACAGTATTTGAGGCTCAGATGTGATAATTCTCACCACCACATACAGTTTTCGACCCTAGAAATTCCTAGGCTAATTGATATCAAAAACCAGTGTCAAATCCTGATCAAAACAGAGTGAGTCTGAGAACAGAATTTTACCTTTCACTCCATAGGTCACACCCAACTGAACCATTACATTAAAAATTACACACATTTACCAAATTATCTAACAAAAAACATTCAATTTTAAAACTAATTTTACCAATTTAAAGAAATTTTAATGAAATAATTCTCTGTTGAAAACAATTTTCATTTCTCAAAAGAAGTCGTTAAGAAAAATATACACTATAGAGCATTGGTCCACTACATGTGTATAGACATTCATATTTAACAAGAACTCATTTTTCCAAATATCGAGTCGAAACCTCTTTTGAAATTGACGTGCCTTTATTTTCTCATTAGAAACTACCTCAGGTATGAAATAGACCAATTATTTGAAATAGTTAGCATATTCCAACATGGTCCAACCCCCCAAATAAAGTTATAAAATCGCATGTTTCATGGAATGGACTAAAATCTAAGGGTAATAATTATTATTAAACATGAATTTATAGTCCATAAAACCCATATTATCATGTTTCTTGACATGAAAATCTAACTCCCACACGTTGTGAGTTGGTTCCTTTAATTATAATGAAGCGTAATTCACAATGATTGATTTAGGAATATTATGACAGCTGAAAATACATTTTATCTGTTCAATACAATCTTCTACATAGTGGTGGAGGAAGAAATCTTTCTGGACTCTTCTTTTGTTATCACAGGAAGTCTCTAAGAAGTCATGTTGATGCATCATTCAACATACATAAGAAACTGTCGATTCATCACCCATGAAATTTTCATCAATAAAAAGATTTAAACATTCACATAAATGAATATGAAACCAAAAAGGCTAATAATCACAAACTAAATCCACTCCACACACCTCTCAGTTTCAAATCATATTATGAAACCTATATATCGCACCTAGAAGAGAGGTCAAATTAAATCATAGACATCCCATGGTGACCCAAGGCATGTAACGAGGTGTGTTGGTAAGGAGACCCACCAGAAACTAGAGTCTCAAACCCTCTAAATCCTTGATCTTTTATATTTAGATTCTCTCAAATAAAATAACCCATAGAAAGGTGAAAACCCTCCTCTAATACCATATTTTCATTAATAATTTTGGTCATCCATCCCACCTGACACCTGGACTGACTCATGTCATATATTGAATGGAATTTTTGATCCCCACTTGATGGAAACTACTTCATTTTCAACATGCTACACCTTTGGGTAATGTTTTCCCAAGAAAATTATCCATATAAATACTGATAATATATATCACACCACCAACAAAATCTAATATTAAAAATATTCCCAGAGTACACTACAACATGAATTACATGTTAAACATTTAAAAAAACTAAAATGAAAAAATTGGGAGGGGAACATAATAAAAATACAATTCCCATTACAAAAATTCGGTCAACACCCTCTGGCCACCTCCACCAACAACACCCAAAAGAGGAATCAATACCTCATAGATACTCCATCACCACCATGAAGTTCCATTCCTTTACTAGGGTCAAACAAAACAATGACTACATACAAGTTAGGGTGTATATATGGTGGGAGACATAGTTCCATATAGGATACCACCAAATTTGATTCCATTAAATGACATTATACAAAAAATTTACATTCTTGTTTTTAATAGAAAATATATAATTTAAAAATGAAATGAAATTTAAAAGAAAAAATAAATTAAAAACAATTGAGATGATATGAATTACATGAGAACAAATTAAAATCCACAAGAAAGTAGGGTTATCTAGGGCCTAAGATTCTCATAATATCAATGCTAAAACCATCTCTCAAACATGCAGGTCTTTATCAAGCCTCCAATCCACATTACATAAATGTTTAGTTAATGTGGTTACATAATACTGCTAGGGAGACAGGGCCTTGGCCCCAATAAATCTCGTAACTTACTTGACCTAGTCTACCAACCAAGATACAAAAGATTAACTAGTACTAAATTTCATTCCCTATATCAAAGGATACCCCTCAAACAAAACCAAACTTCCAAAAATAGATACATACATGAAGAACTATCATTTACAATAGGGACCACATTATAAAACCCATAGACCCACTAAAACCCTTTGAAAACATGTTTCGATCCATTCACAAAATTTAATAATCATTTGGAAAACCAAATCATGATTACTAAACTCATAAAACAATGCCAATTCATGGAAGCACCTTAATGTTTCATGAGATATTTGGAAAAATTAGGTAGAAATGACCAACCACACCAAGGATAGACACTAAGGAAGTAAGAGAACATGATAAACATAATGATTTAAAAAATGAAAGGATATTTAAACCCCACCTATGTCCAATACTTATTTAAGAGTGATATAATAAGGATGAAGGCATTAAATAAAAGGAAGAAGAAGAAAAATAGGAAAATATGATCTTAATTGATAATTTTAGGAAGATTCCACCCAAAACACCAAATTTTTTATCTATTGGGTGTGGATGAAAATTGGTTGAGTAACCATGGGATGGGGTGTTCGAATGGGGTGAGTTTGGGCAATTTGGGGTTAAAACGAGGATGGGTAGTTTAAGAAATTAAATAATTTTAATGATTTAGTGGGAAGCATATTCATCCAGACTATGTGCCAACTATGTGGCTCCTCTATCCCAGAGGAAAGATTTCATCATATCCAACCATTAGAGGGAGCACACCCCTTCACCTAGCCATGTTCTTTAGATAAATCCACTTTAAAATGCCAATGGTTAACCCAGGAGGGTTGCATGCTCATGCACTAGGTTGTGAGACCAGCATGGTGCCACCATTTAGGGAGAGTAGTTTCTATTAACAATGCACCAATCATACTCCACCCTCATCCATACCCTAAAAAATCTATTTTTTTTACAAAAACCATCATGAAATCAAAGGTATATAGATATGAACGAATTGAATATATAAAATACCTCAAAATAATATAATGGATGTGATAGTGTGCCCCACCCAAGAGGTGTAACACTAAAAATGTACATTACATGGGTTCTTAGCCCAAGACTGAATTTGTTAAACGAGTCATTATGTTGAGTCAAATGTTGTACTCTTTCTATCCCTTAGTTTTGGAAATAAAAAAAATCTTTTTTAAAATTGTATTTTACTAATTTTATATATCCCATGTTTTTTAGTATGTTCTTTATAAAAAAAATTTATTACTAGACATAGAAATAGTTATCACGTTAAATGAATATAAACTTTTTATGATTCAATCTGATTCACCAAATATATGGATTGACCAGTATATCATATCAACTACAATTTTGAAAAATGGCTAGAAATATGCCTTATCCATCCCAATGACAAATGTAATGAACACCATACTAGAAATAATACCATTACATCAGATTAACAATTACTTAGTATATCATATTAGAAAACTATAGTGATTACCATGAGACTATCCAAATTTTGTAATCAAATATATTAAGATTATATTTATCATATGAAATACAAAATTTGATTTTAATTGTGCTAAATCATTATGACATCAAACAAATGATGTATACTTCATTTATAGCTGTCATGATCATGATCCAAATTATTATGAGCTATCAATGTGAAATTTTTACTAGTCCATGGCAACCAAATTTTAAATATGATTGTTGGAGAACTACTTATAAATAGGAGGTCTTTCAGATATCTTGAAGATGATGTAGTTTTCAACTCAACGCATCTGAAGATAGCTTTGTGTAAATTCAATGATCCAAGTATTTGTAATCATTTTGATATTGGAAGCTTGATTGAATCCATCTGAGATTTTTAAAACCATTATAATAAATTTGTTTATATACAGTGTGTTTGATCATGGAATTAATTGATGGATTTTATGAATATGACAAAAGGTGAATCAGATCCATTTGATCAGGGGATTTCGGGGTTAGGATGACAAAACTTATACTAATAACAGTATTGATGGATTCAAGGGGATTATAATAAAAAACCATTCTGATCATTTTATTGCAGGGGTCCATGATAAGGGAATGTAGACCTTTACTATGGGTATTCAAATAGTGGGTATTTTATGTTATGACTTCATACTTTTATGTCTCTTAAGGTTATGGAGTAAATTGTTTTATAAATTTTGTACATAATTATTACTAGTATAAGCTCCCATGATTGTTATTTAAAAAAATTTCACTTTTATCATTGAATATACATTTGAATATTAGTTTTTACATATATTTTTAATAAATTTTTTATATGAAAATCATTGATACCGATAAAAAATATGATATATTATATGGTTTTTTGATATAATTTAATATTGTGATAATCATAAGACATTTGAGTAATATCTTATTGATTTATGGGATATTTTTTTTAGTGTAAATATTTTTAATATAATTCACCCCCAATCTTGTATGATTCGTATACTATTATTATCCAAAAATTAGTATCAGAGCTGGTTCTATTATAATACATTCTATGATTTTAATTTCTACATCAAATTCCAAATATTAGGTCATTATTTAATGTTTTTTTATAATTTATTTTTCACCAACAATTTTTTAGAAAGGAGTTTCTATATATAAACAAATAAAAGGGTTAAATGTAGGTACATTAGAAAATATGAATCCTAGTCGACCAAATATTTTTGATAAGAATTTGTTATGAATGTTTGAGAGAAAAGATGAATAATTTTATTGTCCATACTGGTGTGGATAATATTTTAATGTTAACTTGAAATTATTAAATTCTAGATAAATATGTTAATAATTATATAAATCATGAAATGAAATAATATCAATTTAATTAGTGAGTAAGGAATACATTACACTATTCTATTAAAATAAATATATATTTTCAAATTTATTTGTGTGAAGTAGCTAGCTGTATATGGAATTTTTTTGAAGTCACTCACTTTTGAACTACTATTTTTATTGAGACTAGAAGTGTTTTAATGAGTGTTGTTCTTATAATATTTTATATCATACATGTAGAATTAGAATCTAGGTTGTATGAAATATTCATGATTATTTATAAATGATTATATTCTCTTAGTGGGAATGATTTTACTAATGGAATTTTGTTTGATAAAATAATTGTGATTATGCCTATTGAATGTGAATCCCAAAGGATATCCTTGGATGATACAAGTAATATTAAATATCTTGGGGACCAATAAAAATGATAGATATTCTGTCAATGGTTCTAGCCTCGCTGCTTTGAAGTACTTTACTTTTGTTACCTTGGCCAAGAACAACTCGGATCACCACCCCATATTAATAATCCTTCTCAACAATGAGAGAAAATTCCAAATCCAATCCAGATTCAAAAATACCTAGGCATCTCTTCTGGACTACTCAAGGATAATCGATGATACTTGGGCTTTGAATGCACAAAATGAAAGCCCCCTGATGTGCATTTGTAAGATGAAATTCATTAAATTTATGATGAAGGAATAGATCAAGAACACGTTCAGATCTATAAATACTGAATTTGATGGATTATAATGCTCTCTACATGTTATCCAAGAATCTAATACCGAAGAACATTTTAATAGAGACATGGTGAAAAAATGGCACTTCAATAAATATTTTCCACCTCATGAAACTTAGGGACAACCTAATGGGAAATATATTCAAGACCCGGTGGCTCTCAGAAAGGGATAGAAACATAAATTTCTTCAATACATATCAAAGGGTTTGAAGAGAATATAGGTAACTTTCTCCCTTGAAATATGGAAATCTAATATTGGAGGAAATATAGAAGTTATCAACTCAAAATGTCTCTTTTTGTATAGAGCTCTTCAATGGGCCACCAAACAGTGAAATGTTATTGGAAGGTATTGTTCCAAAATTTATCACTAAAGAAGATAAAATTCTCCTTACCTCAATGCCTTTGGATGTAGAAATCATGTAATAAGTGTTCAGGATTAAGATGGATAGCTCACTGGGTCCATATGGATTTACAAACATCTTCTTCCAAACCTACTGTGAAATTATTCAAAATGAGGTTAGCCAACTTGTTAGACATATTTTCAGGGGTGCGACTTTAAGCTGGGGATTCAATTCCATATTTATTACTCTAATTTTGAAAGTGGATAATGAATGTGAGATAATCCAATTCATGTTGGTTTCTATGGTTAACACTCTCTATAAGGTGATTACAAAAATTCTCACCAACATTTTTTCTAGGATCTCAGGTAAAATATACACTTTAGATCAATTTGGCTTTGTGAAAGGATAGCTCATCCAGGAATGCTTGCTCACTGCCTTAACATTTGTGAACCTTATCTGTAAAACCATTCGAGGAGTAAATGTTACTCTAAAGCTAGACATCAACAAGGACTTTGACTCCAATAATTTTGTATTCATAAGTAGAGTTCTTATCATTTTTGGTTTCTGCACGACATTCATCCAATGGTTCATGGACCTCCTTGATTTGACTCATGTCCCTATACATGTCAATGAATCACCATAGGGTCACTTCATGTTCTCAAATTGATCGAGACGGGGAGATTCACAATCAGCAATCATCTTTTTCATTAGCGAGAACTACCTGAGTAGACTCATCCTTGATATGTTTGGCAAGGTTGAATTAAATACAATCATAGATGGTCGAGGTACCAATACTCCTTCCCGTCATTTATTCGCTGATGATATTTTTATTTCCAATCATGTAGATAAAAGCAACATTACTAATCTCAAAAATCATTAAATAATTTTGAAAAATTTTTTGGTCAAAAATATCAAATGGGATAAATCTTTAATTTATCTTGGTAAAAACATTACAACCTCAAGAAAGGAATGTCTTATCAATGACTTTGGACTGAATAGTGGATCTCAGTATTTTTTCAGCTTGGGTGTCCCTTTGTTCTAGGGAAATTCCAATGCTACATAATTTTATAATATTATGGATCAAATTAGAAGAACTATAGCCACCTAGAAAGGGAATTAATTTCCAATGGTAGGCCACATATGCCTTGTCAAGAATGTTTCCATTTCAAAACTCATCAACTCATCCATGGTCTATCTCTGGCTGATATCACTCCACATAATGATTAAAATAATGATGAAAAAGAAAATTTGGAGTGGAAGTGTCCTATAAAATATAATTATAACATCTTCGTGGAGAATGTTGTGTCCTCCTTACAAATATAGAGGACATAGGATAAAGAATCTGGAATTATTCAATCAATATTTGTATGAAAATTTCTTATTGAAACTCATCTAAAACAATAATTCTGACTTGTTATTTCTTCAGATTTGATTTCTATAAATACTATTCTATGGAAGAAAAAGTTATCTTGATTCCTCTATATGTCATGACATCAAGCTTTTCTTTCAAAAGATCATCACCCATTCCTAATAAATTGTAAGTGATCATTATTCTCTAAAGTTCTAGTATGAAAACTGGATAGGTGAACCACTTATTGAAAGGGTTAATGTAGAGGGTAGTGGTATCAATCACAACATAAGGATTATGGATAAGTTTGTAGATTTGGATTCTATTCCCAAAGACACTATCTCACTCGTGGAAAATTATGACTTCATCAATCAAAAGGACATTCTCACCAAGAATGAATCCTTTAATATTAATTTGGACTCGAAGAGTGTCAACATGAACCAAATCAATGGGTACATGCAATAGATAGGTAGTTGGAACAAGAAATGGATGAATCCCTCTAGGTACACCCTAAGCTGGTGGCTACTAATAGAAAACATCTAGTGAATCTCAACCCCCAAAAGGTGGGAATCTCTCTGTTCTCTAAGTGAACTCTATGAAATCATCACATAAAGGATGTTAACCACATTTTCCTAAGTTACGATATGTTCTATGTTTTTTGGTAGAATATTCTACAAATTTTTAGCACTCATCTACACTTAACCGATTCTATCTATTCATTACTTGTGAACATACATAAATCTCCTCAATAAAGGAAGATAGTGTTCCTCCTTCTAATATCATGTGATGAACTGACACACTTCATTTTGAGGAGTCAGAATTCCATCCTTCACCACAAGGCAGGATTAAGCGCTGATTTATCCATGATGAACATTTTCACTACTGTTCAAACTACCAGAACACTCAATTCTAAAAAATGAATCTATACAGTGACAAATCTCTTGGTGCGATGATGACTCCAAACCCCAAGTAATTTTCCAACACCCCGTGGAACTTTGGAAGTCTCTTGGACAATCCCCTTTGTTGGTTGGATTAAATGAAACAAAGACAGAGCCTCTAGAGGTACTCCAGTCCCATTAGAATATGGAGAAGTCTTTAGAGACAATAATTGTGATGTTCTTTAATGTCTTTATGGTTCTTATGATCACTCCACTGCACTAGAGGCAGAAAATATGGGAATTATCACGGTAATTGATATTTAAAACAAAAGATGATGGAGATCGCTTTGGAATGAATGTGCTTAATCTACTCTTGTGAATTAAATAAGATGTGGGAATGTTCAGTTATCTGGGAAGATGACAGAAAAGTGGATAAATTTTTTGGATTGAATTTCTCACATGAACTACTTCATCACTCATGTATACATGGATAATAATTATGTTGCATATGGGAATGCAAACAAAGAGTTCATGATTAAAGGTTGTAATTACTTAACCACCTTTCCAAATGATCTATTACCTCTCTTAACCCATGATAAATGAAAAAATAAAATTTTTTAGAATTGTGTGACTTTCTTTTCTATTAATTCAAGAGTCTCATTTCGTAATTTTATAAAATATATTTTCTTTCTTGAAATACATTTACCACCGATCAAAAATAAAATTTACATGTATAAGAATGATTAAAAATAACATTTTTATATTAAATGTCATGAATATAAGATGGAAGGAACCATTATGCAATATTATCCAAAGCTAAAATGAGAGGTTAATAAATAAAAAAATTTGACCGAAATTCAATGATGTATTATATGGATATGATAAAGGATTGATTGATGGATTATAAAACATGATGTGAAAGTGGATGATATATCATTTTAGAGAATTATTTATACAATGAAAGATCTCATTGAGAAAAAATGGGTTATTTTCATTAATTCCAATGTTGAATAATTATCCCATGGATAAGGTAACTATTGTTTAATCTCATACCAATATTACAATCAATGTTAATTACCCTAGTAGTAATGAAGATAATAATCCTATACATTTAGATGGATAATATCCCTCAATTGAAGTGGATAATACCTTATGATGTTTTGAAGAAGTAACCATATATGGAAAACTTCTTGAATTTGAAAATGCTAATGATTTTAAAAAACATGACATTGAAAATGAAAAACATTGAATGGATAATACAAGAAATACATATTTAAATACTAAAATATTATATATTTTTAATGACCTCGATAAATTTGATTTTGAAAGAGGTAGAATTTTAAAAGATCATGAAAATACTATTTTTGAGAAAAATAGTATACAAATTATTTTGCAATGAATAGTTCAAATACTATTACTTCTGAGTAAAAAACAAGGTATTTACAATAAAATATTAAATATATAATTCGGGGAAATTTTTTTCATATTTTTACATCTATAATATAAAACATTGGTAAAATATATAAAAAAATTACACCTCGTATAGATATTTATGGAATGGGTTTTACTAACAAAAAACCAATTTTTAGTAATAGATATTTTTTTCCAAATAGTTCTCAATTTGGTAAAAAATTTCAATGTGAAGGGCACAAGAATAAAAATTATTATTTAAATAATGTGTATTATTTGTGTTTTAATAAATCAAATTTTTCAAAGGAAATAGCATTTCCTCAATATAATACTTTTTTGTAAATGAGGTTACCAAAAAAATATTTCTAATAATATCTGTATCATGAAGGATTGGTTTCTGAAACACTAATGAAATTTTATGGAAAAAAATAAGGAACCTACAAAAAGAATATATGGTACAAGGATATTTTTTCTTCTAGATATATTAATGGAAAAGAATTATTTAATAATATCATAAAAGGGAAAGTTTGTAATGTATCTTTCAAAGATAATGATCTAGGAGATATTATTGATAGAGGTAACATTGATCATCTTGGAAAATATTTAAATTCAACTGTTTCAATTGTTGTAGTAAATAAAAAATCATTATTATTATAATCTATTTATGTCATGATAGTTTTCTTCTGAACTTATGGAATGATAAATTTACTATTCATATTTATGAAGATGTGTTTATTCTTTATTCCATTCGGTATTTGAATGTTTAGCCTATAAACATAAAATACCTTATAAGAAAATATCTATCTTTACCTAGTAAAAATTAAGATCAATCATGGTTATATAATTGAATAAAACAACACTATAATCTTAGAAGTTTACTTAGGTAATCTAATAAATGAATTTTTAAGGAACGATTGGAACATTGGTTTCATTCATCAAAATTATGTGATCTTTTCCAATTTTGTAAGAAAAACAATTATGTTTTACATATGTTAGTGAAGTCTCATCTTCTAATGACTTATATTTAGTGCACAAGGACTAAATTTTTATTCACAAACTAGATTTTTAATTTGAAAATATAATGCATTTGTTTTATTTGATAATTATACTAGATATACTAGTGTCTAATTTGAAGAAATAAAATATCAATCCTTTTGTTATTTTAAATTTTTTAGCAAGATTTAAATATTATAAAAAAATCCCTCAAACAATATTCATAGTGATCATGTTGAAAAATATGACAAAAATTATTTTTATGCCATTTTTTGTATAAAAGGATTTGCACATAACTTATGTGAACCTAGATTTCCGCAAAAAAATAGAGTAGTCTAAATAATGAATAATCATCTTCAATAAATTAGTATTACCATATTATTGATAACCCAGTTGATAATTTTTTTGGGCTGAATTTGTTATCACACATAGTTATATTATAAATTTTCTTTTAAGTAAAACATTTATTAATCAAACAACTTATGTGTTGATGTCTGGATGAAAACTAAATCATTCATACTTAAATTTCTAGGATAGAAGGTATTTGTTTTCAATACTAAAAATGACTTAATATATTTTCTATAAAATATAATGAAGGAATATTTTTTTATTCTACAACTATTAAGGAATACAGATTTTTTAATCAAAATAAAAGTACCATTAAGGATCCAATACATGTAATGTTTGATGAAAATGTTCATCTTCTTTTCAAACTCTCTCAACCTACAACATATAATGTTATTTCTAATACCGATTTTCAACCAATGTTACAAATTTTTTTACATGAGAAAAATAAAATAATGTGTTTCTAAATATTTAACTCATTAATAAGATCAAAATATTTTTGAAGAACTATGTTCTACAAATCCAAGTAATTAGTCATTACTTTGGAATAGTCATAAAGACAATGTCATTTGTCTTATAGATCAACATGTTACAACTAGAATTGCATTGAGGAATGAAATTGATGATCTACTATTCTTATCAAAACTCGAACCAAAAAACACAGATTAGGATTTCGGTGATGAGGATTGGATAAAATATATGAGTGATGAAAAAAATGAGTTTGAATGTAAATTTTTTTGGACTTCTTTTAATCATCCAAAAGATACTTATATAATTGGATAAAATGGGGCTTGATGAAAAAATGTGATGAAACCGGAAAATAGTTATAAATATATCTATAATTTCGGCTTAGAGTTATAATCAATTATATAGAATATAATATGAAGAAAATTATGTTCTAGAATATAGAATTAAATATATTCATATAATTTTATCTTATATAAAATTAGTTAATTTAAAACTAATTCAAATAGATGTTATGTGTTCATTCTATAATGGATATGTATAGTTGGAATTTTTTTGAACCACTGACAATTTTTAAAAATAAAAATATCCTTGTTTTTTTAATTACATAGGAATTTTATAGACATAAGCAATACACTAGAGCTTGCTATGTTAGGTTATCTATATTTTAGTTTCAACGAAATTTTCTTATTGGAGTTGTGGATCCAATTTTTTTAAAAAAATAAGTTCATAAAAATATTATGATTGTAAAAATATATTTTCATGACATTATATTGGGTTCCACTAAAAATCCATAACAGATTAATTTTTGGATCATAATAAATCTGTCTTTGGAATGAGTAATATGGGTGAGTTATCTTACATTATAGGATATAAAATTTTACAAAAAAGAAAAGTGAAATAAATTCTTCAAAATCAATATAATTATATAAAATATCTTCTTAATAAATTATCTTAGGAAAACACTAAAAAAATTTGTATACCTATCAGAACCTCAAATTCATTAGATAATTATGAAACTCAAAAACAAGTTGATAAAATTATCTATAAAAGATTGATTGGAAAATTACATTTCTTAATAGAATCTCATCCATGTTCAATGTTTTTATTATGATTATGTGATAGATATCAAGACAGTCCAAAAGTGTCTCATCTTAAATTTTTTAGTTGAATTTTTTGTTATCGTAAGAGAAATATGGTTTCCAGATTATTTTACACATATGGAAATGAATTTCTGTTGAAACAATTTTGGATTCTGAATTCCGTAAATGTAGAATGGATAGAAGATTAACTTAAAAAATATTCCTTTCATTATAAAATAATATATTTCTTGGTCTTGTAATTAAAAAACACTCAGTAGCTCTTTCAAATATTAAATAAAAATATATGGAACCCCTGTATTATTCTGCTCAAGTGTTGTGGTGGAAACAAATAGTCACTAATTAAAGCATGAATTCTACTAAAAATAAACTTTTTATTAATAATTTATTTTCAATTTACTTAAATAAAATATCAACACATCACTCATAATCCACACACATATATATAAGACAATATTTCCTTCAATATCACACACAAAAAGTAGATATCATTTTCAAATTCATCGGAATTCATAAAAAACAAGACGATATTTTAACAAAGCCCCTTACATCCAAGAGATTGGGAATTATTTAATATAATATATTTATTATCAATTTCAATTTTTCATTTAAATTTACTTAATGCTTAACAATCACTTTACATTAATGATCTTCTTCTCATTAAGGGATTATATATGAGAAATTTTTTCTATAATGATTACTCTTTCAAAAGATTTTAGTTTTCTAAAAAACATTTACATTCATTTCATTAACTTTTTCTGATACAATAAATTTATAAATAATTTTTATTATAAAAAATTTATAAATTCTCTATCGGGGTCATAATTTATATAATTTTTTTGGATTCAAAATTCGTGGACAAATATTAATAAATCAATATTATATAATAAAATTACAATATCAAAAATTGATATAATATTTTTCAGGAAATTCTGTGGTTTTATAAATATTCATAACAAATTAAAAATATAAAATTCATAAAGAAATGTTTAGTCATATGTATGAAATATTTTTACACTGAAATTTTTTCATATTTTAATTTTTTAACATATTCAATACATTAGTTTGTTATAGTTTCTTTTTGTATCCCTTGTGGTGTTACCTAAGTGGTAAACACTAGTTGTACCACTCGCTCTCCGTGGGAATTGGCCCGAGATCGAGTCCTTGCAGAATCGGACACTGTGAAAATTATGCACATGGTGATACAAATCCAATTGCCTTGTTGGGGAATGTACGTCATGATCTGGGCATGGTGGGGCGCCTAATGGGATTCGAGTGTTACCCTAACAAAAGTTTCATCAATAATCCTATACCCATTTAATATAATATCATGCATTGAATCCAAAAGACCCATGAAAAAATCCAAGAAGGGGAGAAATTATGGATGTTGTAGCAGTACTGTAGCAGTGGCAGAGCTGTAGTAGCAGGGGTACTGTAGTAGCGAAGGCACTGTAGCAGGTACTGTAGCGGGGGGGGGGGTGGACTATAGTAGGAACTCTAGCGGCAAAGTTACTATTTCATTAATGTTCACTAAGGGGTCAATTGGGCCAAAAAATTCGGTTTTATGCGTTGTAATGAGGACAATTAGCCTTGGGCCTTCGGGCTTTGTAATGGGTTCTTCTATACCCAAACAAAAAAGAGATATTTTTTTAATAATTAATTGAGGCTTTGGTCAAAACCTTTTTAAAAATTGTTGTTTTTATATTTATTTTGTTTTTAAAAAATCATAAAAATTTAAATTTTCTATCCAAACTAATATTTAATCTGGTGAATTGTTTTTTATACATAAATAGATCATATTTTTTTACAAATAATTCACAGATTAAATATTTATCATTGGATTAGGAAAGGACATTCAACATAATAAATTGAAAATTATTAAAAATGAACCAGCTCCCCATATGACCATATAAGATTTGGAAATCCCATTTTCTATATCATTTACTAGATAATTTTCTCTTGAATATCACCACATGGATTGGGAGTTAGTCTGATTCATCCCCATTTGTCAGATTTTTGGAACCAGTCCCAGTATGATGGCCACTCCTAAAGCCTTTATGAGAAGGAATTTTTCTAAAGAGATACTCATTGAGAAAATCTAGTATAAGAAATATGATTCAATACCATATATGCTTATAATGTTTAAATTTTGTTAAAATTTAGGAATTTAGAATGATGTTTTAGAATTTTATCATCCTAAAACTCTTACAGTGTTTTTTTCTGTGAATAATTTCACTTATAAAATGATATATAACAAACCAATTTACATTTTTTGATCAGAGATAAAAACAAATTTTTAAATTTTATTTGGTGTAAGTGTATGTACCATTAGAGGATGAAGCTTTTATCCCATCACACAAATTACCAAGAAAAGAAGGGTGTGTTGTGAAATAAAAATTGAATCCATAATGGTTTACATATTTTGAGAAAGTAAGAATGTTTTCTCATCATAAAACATTCACAATGGTTTTAAAATTTTGAATTCATGATTATTTTAATTCAATAAATGGTTGGAGGGATACAGTCAAAGTTCATAATATATTTGTATAATATATTTTACTAAATATGTGGTAGATGGGTTATGTAATTTTTTTTCTATTGGTGGAATCAGTCATGTAGGTATTAATGAAATCGATGATTCCAATGTTCCCTTATTTCATTAATAAATTTATAGTGAGTTTCATGAAATTTTTTTAAATCAATAATCAATTATATACCATGACGGATAATATTTCACTGATTGGTGAAGTGTGAATGGAGAGGATGAGGATTTGTTTATCCCACATTGAAAATGAATTTTCGATAAAACAGGTAGATCAGTATTTTAACTTCAACTAGTAAGAGAGAAAAAAATATATTATAGTCAAGAAAAATTCATAATCTTTACAACCTAAAGTTCAAAAGTAAATATTTATAATTTCAAATGATACTCTGAAGAAACACATTGAACACAAAGCCCAAAAAACATTGTGATCTAGTTTTATGGTTTTTAAAAGGATGACATTATGGAACATAATATTTAGACGGATGGTGGACTAAAAGTGTTCTATAAGAGAAAGAAACAAAATAAAATCTTGGTGAAGGATATTTTTCTTGAAATATTAGTGAAATGAGTGGAAACTTATTTATATTTTATAGTATTTTCTTTTTCAGCTTTATTAGTTGTACAAATAGCATAAGAATCAATAATATTTCCTCGAATATAAAAAACTCATCCAGATTTTGGTTTAAAATGTGTGGACACATCAATAGTTACTTCATTCATTCTAATATATAGTGATAAAGTAAAAGAAAAAGAACTACAGTTTTTGTCTCAATATTCAATATCCTTAAATATTTAACTCTCTCACATCAAAAAAATGTTTGGATATGAGACCTCAAGTGTGAATCCAATACTCTAGATACTACCGACATGAAATGGGGGTTTCATATGTCATGTGTTGAGACTATACCTCATAGTATTAAGTGTCTCAGAATTAAAGATATCTCATATAAACAAACAAATTCAGATGAAAATACATAGAATAAAAAAATTTAAAAAAAACTATTAAAAATAATAAATTAATAAATATTCTAATAGTAAAGAATCATTTAATTATAGGATCATAAGAGTATATTGTCAAACTATAGACAATATATATCAAGACATTCTCTTTCTAATAAACTCAAAAATTCCCCTTTCTTAATCCCCATGTCGTACCATCATCAAGATGCTACCAAACTAGGAAGTAACATGATCAGTAAAATGGTCCCTTTCTATTCTCCAAACTTTCATCAACAAAATCTACTCAGGTACGAAATTCTGTCCCAAATAGGGCATGAGTAAAACTCCAAAATTCAAAACCACAGTGTATAAAAAAATATAATACAAATTCTATTATATAAAGTGATAAATAATTGTATTAATGGATTATATAATTAATAAAACACAACAACAACCTTCTTTGGAACCATGGAAGAATATTAGTGAGTATTTATAACATAAATGTCAACCATAACCATATAATAATGGTAAAAGATAACCTACGTATGTTCTATATCATATTTCCTCTGATCACCTCTCACAACCAAGATAGTTGCAAACATATATTCACTGTGTAATGAATCCTTGACCCAAGCCCACTATACATGCATCACAGAATGTGTCATGGTCTCTCCGGATATATAATCATATCATCATGTTCCAAGCACAGAACTTGATATATAAGAAATAAAACATGCATTGAGGTCCAAAAATGTTATATTATTATTACAAAAAGTATTAGGGTGAACCCTCATATATAATAATTATAGAATTTTTCAGGGTAAAAACCAAATATATAAGCATTAAAATTTGTTTTAGGGTCAAAAACCTCTATATTAAACATTTCAACAAGTTTCAAAACTGCATGTCACAACAACAAGAATATCCAAACATGACCACATAGGACCATATGGATAATTAAATAATTTACCATTTTTTTCAATTTAATAATTATTTCAATTAATTAATTTAGCTATTTTCCATAGTGAATATTTATCATGAATCAACCTGAAACACATGTCATGTTGAAAATAATAAGTTACCCATATAAAATTCATTGTTTTTAAAGGATCACTCACCTGTATATTTCCATAAGATAGATCATGCCATCAATTTAACCTTAAGGGATCGAAATAATATTCCCACAAAATATTATCATCTTTATATTCAATTAATTAAAAATTTCTCACATATGTTAGCTAATTCACAATAATTTATATATTTATCAATTGAAAATCATACCATAGGGTTAATATTCAGGCCCCAGACATTAAACGGTGATTAACACAATGCATCCAATGAATACTACTCGTAAGAAAAAAGGTGAAGATGATATCAATGGTATCCTATATCATACCTAATCAAGATCAAAACCAAAAATGATTATGGATGAATAGTTACACAGCAATGATTGAGAAACAAAGGGAGTGAAGTGATAACATAGAAAAATTGATTTACCATGGTTTTATCGGTGAAATAGAATGTTTTAGAGGGAGGTAAGGATTCAAAAATTGTATGTAAACCACCCTATTTTCATGAGGGGAGGAATTAGGAAGTAATAAAAACAAATAATCTTCATGGATACTTTTAAAAATATTTCTATAAATCACACGACATGTAATATAGATACACATCATGTATTCATTTTTAGAGAGATATGACAAAAAAACACGTCTCCTTGATTGGTTATTTAATTATACAAAACACAACATAGTGTGTGATTAGTTCATGATATGTATCCACTTGTTATCAAGAATTAGAGAAAGGCATGAGATTTGTGTGTTTAATATGTTTTGTAACCAATTTACATGACGTGTAAATGTCTTACATATAGTTTTTCTTCCAATTTTGAATGTAAATACCCAAACCCCCTTTAATGGTACTCAACATTACAACAAACCTTAGTAACACTTGACCCATTTATACCCAAACTCTATTAATAAAAATAAACATACAACATTGGAAGTTGTTTCATTTTCCCTAATAAAGGATACTTGTGTTGATCCTATCACGTTTTATCATGTTTCTTTACAGGGAATTCGTTAGTTTATTCAAAAAAAACCTAAATACATGATGAAACATGACCAGTAAAGTTTAAATATGAGGAAAAAATTAATTTATATAAGATAAAAAAATCAAAGACAGACCTAGCTAGAAAAAAATGAGATCTTAAAACCACCCTTCCATATAATAGATCATCCATGAGTAGTCACCAGCATCATTGGGGGTTCTCAATGAACAATTATAGCCACTCTTCTCACATATCAGACTCCCCTTCGCATTAATCCCCTCAAATTCTCCCAGATACCACTACACTAAAACCAACAACATAGACCTAGCCTATAGATATCTATAACTATGATCAACAAACCATATTAGATTCTCCTCAAACGACACATCTATATCATACTCAACATCTTCTGTATCTATCAAAGGAGATGGGTTTGGATTATATATCCAATGTTGTGACACATGAAATGCAGCGTTCTAGGAACAATGACAATTTTAAAGTGATGAAAAGACACCATTAGACCAACCAATTCCAGTACCTCAAACAGGCCGATATGCCTGGGTCCTAGCATTCCTTGTTTCATGATACGATGTTTCCCCAACATAGGGTACAACCAATGAAAAATAAGAAGACAATCTATGAACTACATAAGTCATATATGACGGTTAGAATATTATTTTTTACAAATTATTTTTTGCCCTTGTATACCTCATGGCCAACTAAACAAGCTTATATGTCTCATACATGAGACTACATCCAACAATCATTGACTCACTTACCTTTAACCATCAAAAGGGTGAAATTAATGGAATTCCATACAAATCCACAAAAGGGTACATTTTCATCATTTCCATTAATAAATTATCATATTAAATATCAACATGTTCTATATACATATCCAATGTACCAAATAAATTCAAAACACAAGATCATAACACATCCTTCACAAAAAAAATAGTCTTCTTAGATTGACGATTAGACTATGGATGATATATTGAACTAAAAATATCATATGATCCCAGAGACTTATAAAGACTCTTCCAAAACCACGATCTAATATAGGGATTTCTATTAGAGATGATATTACTTAGAACACTATGAAAATAAACTATCTCACTTATGTAAGGAACACACAAATTGTCAATTGGGATGGTCTCTCTAATAGACAAGTAGTTAGATACCGTCTTATTTCAAAACAAAACCACCCTTGCATCATATTTTTTGTAGTTTTTCTGGAATAATCCATAAAAATCCATCTTTATGTCCTGCCATTTCCAATCATGAATGGTAAAAGGACAAAAAATTCTTACGGTCCACCAATTCTTAGATATCACCTAAGGAAGATTGAAACATGTCACCATAACTTCCACTACCACCTTATTCATTCCTGATCACTAGTACTATATAAGGAGATCAAGATACATAGTTTTAAAATCACGTTCTATTTCCCTTCTATAATCATGGAACTCTATCATCAACTCCACACATAAGCCTATTTTCACCCATACTCATCAAATAAAACTACAGAATTACCCCATCCAAGAGACCATCTTGATAGTGTCTTCCCAAAATATGATTTTTCTCTCATTACTAATCCCTCTGAATCAATTTACTATTCTTTCTTAATCTACCCCAAATGTATGGGAACAATAGATGTCAATGTCGGTTCTATTTGACCATGGTACTCATGGACATCCAGAGTCATATTTTCAAAGATTTACATCCTCTACCAATCATCTCAAGATTCATGTACTGTCTATGTCTACATATTCTTGCTCGAGTCATTGGAATCGATGTTTGCATTTCCTAGTGTATAATACAACTCATTTTGCAAAGACTATAGGTACTTGAACCACCACCTAAGTCAAAGGTTCAAGTACTACTGATAAAAGTTGTACATGAGTATATTATGTTCCATGTCTACCAAAATCCTCTATACCATAATATTATGTCTCCAACATCTCTGGGCATGTACCACTGCTGAAATCTCTATATCAAGAGTTAGTTAGTTTCTCGGTGGTAGTCTCATCTACATTGAGTAATAAGAATCAACATGAACATCATACATTTTAAATTCTCAGAGTCAAACGCTAAATGTTTCATAGTACATGGTATATTATTTACAATAAACATATAAAGAGATGATGGGTGTTGTGTTTATTCATCCTTTTATCTCTTAAAAATATTTACCATAAATATATACCAAAGAAAATTAACAACATTTTTTTCATCTCAAACATCGGTGTATCTGGACAGGAGAAGTCCTCGACAGTGTTCTAATAAAATCCCACTAAGAACGTAGTGATCAAAATATAAAAGAAATTTTCCAGAAGCTCCCAAGAAACCAATTCTAAAACATTATCTAGATCAAATTTTAATTCTTCCATTGAGATTAAATGGACGATGAAGTTCGCTTTATCAATCCAGAAACAACATTTTTTTAGCTTTTTGAAATGATAATGGTCTCTAAATATACTCAAGATGATGTCAGGATTTTGGGAATGATCATCTACTAACTGGGAGTACACTAATAAGTCTTTGACAAAATCCTCCACAAACTAGTATAGATAAGGATTAAATATACTATTCATCATGACCATGATTTTAGACAACACATTAGTCAACCCAAATGAGAAACCTACTATCTTAAAGAATCTATACCTACAACTAAAAGTCGTTTGAGGTTTGTCTGATGGTATACCCTAAAATAGTGGTGTCCTAATCTCAAATTGATCTTAGTAAATATACTAGATCCTTTCATATTATTGGAGATATAATAAATGGGAATAATGAGATACCATTTTTGACTATTATTATGTTCAATCTCCAATAATGAAAACATAAGAATATGATACCATTAACTATTCTGTTAAAGAGAAATAGAGAAACCCATGGATTTGTACTAGGCCATATGAAACCATTAGCCCCAAAATCATCCAACTCAAATTTTATCCTATAAAATACCTAATGGTTCCATTTTATACAGTTAGGTAGAAACTAACTATTCTCATTTAAGTAACTCGATCATGAAATCGATCCCTTACTTGTGTTGTAAACCACAAAAATCCTCTAGAAATGCATATTGAAAATGGTCTACAACTAGAGGAATAAAATCAAGATTCATTTAAACATTTTCTAGAGAATGAATGGATATATTATTATTTGATACAATCCAATATACACTAAATTGGTCTTCTGTGGCTTACATGATGATCCCACTCACCTTGGTGATAATTAATTCATACTTCTAGAGATAAAAATAAAACTCTCTTCCTTTTATCAAAAAAAAAAGAAAACTCTCTTCAAGAAATAGTTGATATGATCAGGGTATAAAACTATCAAATATATAAAAATAATCAAATAGAATCAATTCATTTACATGAAAAATGGTTCTCAAAATAAAAATTAACCACTTATATCAAAATATCATATCATGCAACTCTTTATATTCACTTATGTCAATCCCAACGATATATCAATGGTCATAGAACCATCCAGGTCTCCCCCAACCATGAACAAACCATTTTGAAAATGGAAAGATAGAAAAGAGTGTAATTATCTTATATGAAATAAAATAAAATTTATCATAGATGATACAAGTATCATACCTCTGTCGGTATAACATAATGCGTCCACAGAAGAAAGATTATTCTATATAACATGCATCTGACTTTACCCTCTACTATGGGCTCTTTCGGACTACCCTTAGTTATTTCCTACACTTGGTACAAACTATCCTACCTTAGGGTACCACGTTCCATGCCTTAGATATAATGGCCAGGGGAACTCTAACAATAATACATCTGAGGGGTAGCTATTCCCTTTCTTGAATTTGGTTCCTATCCTGATCCTTAATAACTACTTTTCTATTTAATTTTCACACAAAACTTCTTAAGATGACCAAGTCATATAAAACATTTCACTAAAAGTAGAGGTAATATTACTTTAGGTTCCTGTGAAAATTCCTACCAAACTAATATAACTATATTGGAAAAAAATTCAGGAGATGGATAACCACTTCCTAGATTGATATTCCCACAACTTCCCTCATGGTAAAGGACATATCATAACCTCTTTCAACCCGAAGAAGATCTCCCAGTTCTCTCTTCTAAAATAGTTGTTCCACAATGCATGAAATCTTTTCGATTCCATTTTTTATTATTTCCTTGATCATCATGTCCTAAAAATATCTCCAAAACATTTCACATGTGACTTGATCTAATATAGAATTCCATATTAAAAACATATCACCTAAAAGACCTCATTAGCAGCCATTCATGGAGCAAAGCGCTGCTAGTCGGTGAAGTTTCCAAAGTTGTACAGCAATTACCATCCCTTCTATGTTAGATGCATGATCTCAAGGTCATTATAATCCATCAATGTATTAGGATAGAAATTCTTCGAGAACATTATCTTGAATACCTTATATGATAGCTCATCCTTATAACCAGTGTTCTCCAGAATGTCCCTCCAATGATTGGTTTTTCCACTGATCATATATGCATGAAGCTTCTCCCACTTATTTATGGGGGTATAAAGGTTATTAATGATAATCTAGATTTAATCAATCCAGAATGTAGTTACCAAAAGGTATCCCTTCAGTGGTAATCAACATATGGTTCAATTGAAACCATATCTTAAGCTCAGCCATCAATGGAATGGAATGAACTCTCCCCCTTTCCCTAGATTGCATGACCCTCTTGATGTTTTCACGAAGCTATACATCCATCTTATCCATTGGAAAAATAAGAAGATCTAGTTCTGTAGTATTTGGAGTGTGCTAATTTCCACTCTCCTAATGCTCAATTTGAAGATGGTGAGGAGGCATTTTCTCAACACGAAAAAAAATCCACAGGGGACTTGGTAAAAAAATGGTACACTACAAAAGGTGACTATAATAGATAATAACTAACTCATGGCCTCTCTATACACTTATTAACATATATTTTATCATAACATAATAGTTTTTTTAGTTTATTTATCAGTTATAATAAATATCTCATATGATTGTCTATGTAGGTAATATATCACATGAATATAAATAAGACCCTATCATAAACCATGCATGTTTACATATATACCTATACACATATCCTAATGCATTCATTGACATATCGAACCATACAAGAACCTGACTAAAAATCTCATGAAAAAATAACTCCAAATTTTCTTTGAATCTCTCGAACTGAAATAACAACAAAAAGTAACAATCGAACATCACGAACATCAATACCATCCCCCATAACTCATATTTTTACCCATAAATTTATTACCTAATACCTTGCACAACCTCATTAAAAAGTATCAAAACATCATAGGCTCCTTTATTCCATTCCCAAATAGTGTTTCCATAAGAAAAAAGTCCTCATCACTTTATTATCATATTGTAATGTCCCCAAATCTAGTACTCACTCATGTGACTGAAAAGGTATGATTAAAAGACCCTGAGAACACCTCCCAATATTCCATAGGCTACCAACTGGTAATGTTCTGTGATAAGTATAGTTGGAAAACTAAAACCATGATATGATTTGTCATAGAAGCATAAATAAACCATATAAACAAAATAAATTAGAATAGTAGACATATTGGAATTTATATAATACAACTAGGAAAAAAGGTGAAACCAATTTACTAACAATATGGAATTATTTAATACCCAGTTTATATATTTAAAATGTCTAATTAAAAATAATATAGATCAAGACATGTTGAGACTAATGAACTCAAAAAATCATGGTGCAGAAGCTCTAATCAATCACATCCCCAAACTCAATTCCATCCAAAAAGATACAAGGTCAGTATCATGGTCTCTTTCACATGTCCAAACTCGTATCTATAAAATATGGTTGGGTACCAAATAGCGGCCCTTGTATGTTGTACGTAAAACTCAATAGGTCGACACCATCATGTCTAAACAATGCATTCTGATAATAAATGTTCATAATAAAGTGATAAAGATATTTATCAATAAATCCTATCATTAAAAAAATAGATTGACATCCTTCTTCAGCACCAAGTTGGAATATCTTTTCGAATGTCACACAACCATTCCAAATATAACTTTATTACCACGGTAAAACATAAAATTATTTAGCACCATTCCAAAATGTCTTTAATTATGTATCAATAAAATTCTAACAACAAACATATCCCCATGGTATAATGAATCATTTGTAAAATACCTCAATATAAGCATTCATGGGATTGTCAAGTCTAAGCCTAGTATATTAGCGTATTACAATATACTATGGTCAGAACCTGGTATATAAGCATTACAACATCTGTCATGATCAATAGTTGGTATATAATAATTAGAGCATCTGTCAGGGTCAAAACCTTTTATATAATTATTATAACTTAGTTCAGAGTAAAAAAACTGGAATATAAGCATGAATGTATGTGTTAAGTTCAAAAACTAATATAAAATCATTACATCATGTTTTACATGTCCATATCAAAACAACAAGAATATCAAAAAATAGAAAATTACAAAAAATAATTAATTATACTAACTACAATTTGTCTTCCAATTTAACTATTATTTCAATTAATCAATTAGTCCATCTTCTATTTTCAGTCTATATCATGTAATTAATTGAAACCCATTTCAGGCTAAAAATCCTAATTAAGCCATTTCACATTCATTATTTTCGAAGGTTTTGTCTCTCAATGGGTAAACATAATTTATATCACATCATCAACTGAATCTAATGGGTTCTAATTAATAATACAAAATTGGATAATCATAATGATATTCAATTATATAATTTTTGTTCTCATGCTTTAATAATATCATAATATTGCATAACCATTGAAATTGAAAATAAAACCACATGGTTAATATTTGTACCACTTTCCTTTAATTAGTGAATATTGAAATTCTTCTAATAGAAGGAAATAACAAGGACTAAGATGTAGATGATCATAGGGTGATCCTAGAGCATTACAAATCAGATTAAAACCCAAAAAATGATTTCAAAAAAATAATTAAACCATAATGATAATGAAATTAAGGGAGAGATAGGAAAACCTAAAAAACTACTTACCAGGGATTGATTTCTAAAACCAATTGTTTGGAAGGGATGAAAGGATTATAAATTTTATTGAAACTACCCTATGGTTGATATGTGGAGGATTCATGAAGAAATAGAAACAAGTTATCTACATTGTTCATTTAAAATTATTGATGTAGAAGATATGTGGTTTGTCATTCAATTAGATTTCATGTACATATTTTTAGAATGATACGTTGAAAAAACCATCAAAAGAAATAAATATTATAATTTCGTAAACATTACACATTGATTTATTGTTTTAAAACATGTATGTACTTCACATCATGAATTATTTTAGGACATAAATTTTTGGTCTATAAGATGTAATGTAACCCATTTACATGTCTTATAACCCATTTACATGGCATGTAATTGTCCTGTAGATAGTTTTTGGATAGGTTTCTTCGAAAAAACCCAAACCCCTTTAAGAATCATCAAAATACCAAATACACTTTGTAACACTTGACCCATTCATATATGGATGAAATTAATTCATATAAACACACATCTATGGATATTAATAAATTTCCTAAAAAATCTACTCTATTTGTATCCTATCTTGTTTTTTATGTTTCATCACATCAAAACATTGTATTTATTAAAAAATATAGACATCTATAATGAAACAAGACCACCAATGTCTGAATAAAGTAAAAAACTCTACTATGTCATGTTTACCAAAAAAAATTAGGGAGAAATGTAACTAGAAAAAGATGGCATCCTATAGATGTAGAAGATCAAATGGAAAAACCAATCAAGATAAAGTTCATAAAAAATGTGGAAAAGGTGTTCATAGAACTACATGGTAGTTGGAAAAATATTTGGATGAATAAAAATAATAAGTGTAAGAATATGAATAAACAAAAGAATAAAAAATTAAAATAGAGGATGAAACTGAAGAAGAAATTTCCACACCAATGTCATTTTCTAAAACTACTTCTTTACATTCCCATTCTGATAAGAATCTAGACATTAGTATTAGGGGAAATAAATTCATCATCCAAAGGAGAAGATAAATTTTATCACCCTTGAACAAAAAATGAATACAATGAATATTTAATTAAAGAAATGGATATTATTGAAGATTCAATTAAATGAAATGATAAAGAAGTAAAGAAGTCAGATGCTGGACCATCAAGACCATATCATTCAAAAAAAAATAGAGTCCTCAAACTCAATGGAAACTGAGGTTCAAAATAACATTGATTGTACTTTCTATACAATAACATTTAATTCTAAATCGATTCATTATATAATAAATATATAATACAAATTTATAAAGATTCAGATTATTATGAATTTAGCATAAAAACCTTAATGTTGTTGAATGACTCAATATTATTTCATGAGGTTGATATCAAAATAGTGAGATGAAATAATTGGGTGAATAATAAATTATCCAATCATTGGGTGAGTGTAAGAGTTGGTTTCCTTGAACCAATTGGCTATACTTTGATTACATTATAATTTAATGTATTTAAATATTAAACATCATATTATATATTTTACATTTTTTTGAATGATTATGATGTAATAATGTCCTATAGTATTTGTTTCATTGATAAGTCATGGAATTACCCATAATGATGAGAACCTTGAAATTCTCTAATAGTATAGTTAAATACAGTTCTATAGTTGAATAATTTGTTATGACAAAAAACATAGCATGTAGACCATAAGGAGTGAGTACTCATAAGAATATGAGACTACCTCTTGTGATGTTTGCACATGATAATCTCCAAGATAAGAGATTATGATAAGAGACCCGCCAGTAGCAATTCCACGTGTTTTGGTGTCATATGATATTTCTATCTGAGATAATGTGTAATGATCTGTAGACATTTATATTATCATTAATACATGTCACAACTTGTGCACATTGACTTACTGATCAAAATTGTAATGCAGAAAGTTGGTGGGAAGTAGGGTACATTGGGTGCGTCACGAGTGGCATGTCCTTAACGGATAAGATAAGGAATGATATATCCCTTCCATTAATGGATGTTGATATTCAATACCTTTGATAAGAATTGAACTGTCTCTCAAAATTTCTTATTAGTGGTGTAATGACGAGTGTATTTTTGGTAGTCAAAGGATGATGCATTAAGAAAAAAAGTTGATGAACAAAAATCAAGAAACATACTTTTTGAGATATTGCGAAAAATGGATTATATTACACAGTTAGTGTTTGTATGTGGATATCATTTTTGTGACTTTTTATTCTTTCTCTTGGGTTCCTTGATCTGTTGTTAGATAGTACTCTTAGACTTTAGGAAATCCTGACAAATTCCAATGATAAAGAATCCTACAGGGTCACACACTGATTGTTTCTAGTGGTCTATGTTGAATTTAATTAATAAATATTATTCACACTATAATGGAATAATTTTTTTTCAAATTAAAATGATTTCATAAATTAAATAATTTTTTTCACTAGATTGTGGGTAAAATATATTTACTTATATTTTGATCATTTTATAAAATTTATTTACTAGTTTTTAAATATAATATTTATTTATGAAAAAAATTTATGTATTTATTTATTCAGGTGTTCAATAAATGGAATTGAATTTTGAAAAAACCAAGACTAGTTCGGTAGTAAAATAATTATTTTCAATATGATAAAAATTTATTTAACAAGTTTGACCAAATTAAAATAACACTGCTATTATTTTTTGACATGTAATTTTATTTATAATTTTGTTTTTCACAGGTTGGTTCACTATTACAAATTATGTGGTATTATTATTAATAGATTGGGATTTTTCTATGGTTATGAATGTATTTAATTATAGTTATGCAATTAAATATTGTAACTGAATCCCATGTCAATAAATAGACACATACATCTATTGTTCCATGTATCGAACCACACACTAAATGAATTGAGAATTATTGAGATAAAAAAATTTATCTTGATTCCTCTTCCCTCCCACATCAGGAATGAGAGATGTTCTTCAAGGATAAGGAGAAGCGATCAAGAATGACCAAGACAAGAAACTCGCTTCTTCATGCTAGCACCTGATTAAGGACTGGCGTTAATCAGAGGCCATGAAAGCCAATATGGATCACTCCTAGAGGGGTTCTAGTATGGATCCTTGCTAGTGCAACAAGATAATTTGTATGGGTCATTATGAATGATCAACATCATCAACGAAGAAAATACGAATGATACATATTTTATTTTCTTTATAAAGTTAATTAAATTAATAATAAACCTGATTTGAAAGATCCTATCATAAGTTTTTAGGGACTCTTCCTAATTTATTTAAATATTTGATTCTATTCCATGGATATGGGTGTTCATTGTCATATTTATCCAGGAATAATCATTGTTCATGGTAAAATTGATAGTTGGGTTCCAGAACAACCACAATTCCACTGCACATGGATCCTTCTTGTGGTATCAAAACAATTACATCATAGTTTATAATTATTTAAATATTTCATTAATGATTTACAGATTTAATAATTTAGTTTTTTCAATTAATGTTAATCCTCATGAAAATATAAATCGCAGGATCAGTTTGTCCACATTTGTTTATTATTCACCTTACAGAAATGATCTTTTCTTTTAATTTTTATTAAAATAAAATAGAGCATCTCATCTAGAGGTGACAAAGGTTCCTGGCCACGCAACAGCAGAACCCACAACATTTATCTGATAGTACATGGCATGTATCCAAGGCTCAATTCACTGGGTCTGGTCTAGCAAACCAAGTCGGGTCATTGGAGTTTGTCTAAGTCATAATGACTTTGTGTATTGAACAAGAACAGATGGCATGTGGTTTTCAGATTTCATGGTGTGTGGACCATTGGCCCCGACATGTAGTCCCTTCAGGGTAGGGTTAGACTTTTCACCTCGTACATGGGATTCCCAGCTGGAGACTGTGTAATGAGGAACTACGTTGCATGTGGCCAACTGGAGATGTCATGTAATCTGAATACTTTTGATGTACACTCAAAATCTATTTCCTCGTGCGTGTACTTCGGATAGATGTTGAAAAATAGTACACGCTATGTAGTTGAGACTGCATGTTGTGTACTCATCCAAATTATGATGATTTTTTAAAATTTATTATTATATTATACAATCCCTTGAGATGTCTACCATCGTGTGTGTGTGTGTGTGTTTAATTTAACATCTTCATAATGTTCAATTCTACTCATTGGGTAGTTATGAATTGGAATTCATCGGGTTTCATCCAAGGTACAAGTTATGTAAAATGATAATTTGACATGAGTTTATTTGTTTAAAATTATGTTGAATGAGAATATGAAGGAAATTAAGAAAAGGGTTTAGGATAAATTGATTGATTAATTAAAGATGACAATTAATTGATTCGTGAATGATTTATTTTAAATAAGAAAAATTAAATAATTGAATTCTATTTTATTTATGCATAAATATCGTTACTTGTATGGATGATCTTCAGTTGGACCAATACACTTGTATGTGGAAGGTTTCTAAAAATTTATTTATTTAAATTAAAAAATTTGGCCTACGAGCCATCTCCACATTAATATATCGGGCCTTCATGCCCATGCTTTATTTTCTATAAAACCCGTTTTACCCCTCACCAACATGTGAGCTAAAAACGGCATATGTAATGGGTGTAACTCCCAAGAGAGTTGAGGTGGTTCAAGGTGGATCCAAGATGAATCAAATCCCATGAGATATAGTGGTGGACTGGTGGAAAGCTATGAACATGAACCTAAAAGGATCATGATGATTCCCCCCTCAGTGACAGTTAGTTTATAACCCTCTAGATAAACAAACAATTATAAGATCTCATGATCATTCTCTTTCCTTTATTTTATGTGTGTCAATTGCATGGTTTATCATTATGGATGAGATTTCACGGTCACATAATTAATGAATTAAACAAGCATGCATGATGAAACTAAAATAAACCAGACGTATGCGAAAATATTATGAAGATATAGGTAATCACTTAAGTATATTCCACTTAATATTAACAAGAATTCTATAATGATACTAATAAATTCATTCATAATAGATAAGAATCCTTAAAATAAAATAAAATGTGAGACTAAGACTTCCATTACATGGTTAAGGGATAAACTCAATAAAACTATGTGTTTGACGAACCTGTCTATAGAAAGAGACTTATAAACAGGAAGCCCTTATAAAAGGTTTCATGTTGACTTAACAATATTACAAAAATAGGAGTATCACATGCTATACATAGTGTAATGTTGTAGGGAAGAGTTGAGGAAATCCAATGACATGATTTTAGGATTTGGGAGTCCACTCAACAGATCATGGAGCTGCATGTCTATAGTTGGCAATGACATGCCTAATGAAAAACCTATTAATATCTTGAACAAACATTCTTGGGGTTATTAGAATTGAAATATGGATCCTTTCCACTAGATTTTAATAGAAACTAGACATCTTGAGTTTAATGGAGAGGGTCATTGGGACTTGATAAAAGAGTGTGAAAGTGAATAACAATTTATTATTTCTCATAAAATGTTATCAATCGAGTACTAATGATCTAATCTTTAAATTGTATAATAAAAATGAAAACCTCATCAACATCACTATCCATGAAATCAAATTGGCATAAAGACAACATACCCAATGGTAGTAACTTTCAGTAATGGTTTGGATGCCTTTGTCCTATCCTACACCATGAAAGGTAGTCTTACATGCTGGAGTCTGCATTACTTGATCCGCCCGCCAAAGAGGTTAGTGATGTGGACTTCCTAGTATATGAGAAACATATGAACGACATTTTCAAAATTCAATTTTTGATGATATCATCAATGTCTAGTGAGAACTTGAAGTCTCATGAAAACATGGATGCTTATAGCATGCTCGAGCACCACCATGGTCATTTATAGGAGAGATAAAACATGAATGCATTGAGATCTCTTAGGCACAATTTCAGAGTAAACATAGAGATGGTGCCCTAGTTGAGCCTCATGTACACAATATCATTGGATACATTGAGCTCCTAGATGTTATATGGTTTAAAGTCCCCGAAGAACTGGTCACTGATCACTTTATCACAGCACTCCCACAGACCATCTCAAAGATTGTGGTCAATTTCTATTTGAATAAAATTGAGAAATATCTATCTGATCTTTATATCGTCAGTCTCTATGTGGACGAAGATATGAAGCATGAAAATCCTTCTATCATTATGGTGAGTAAAAGGAACTGGAAGGTGAATAGCTTTAAGCTGAATGCTTCTTCATGACCTTCCCACAAAAGGAAGATCAAAGGGGAGGCAAGGGAAAAAGAGGCTGTTTGTTTCGTATGTGGCCAGAACGACCACTGGAAAAAGAACTACTCCTCTCCAATAACAAAGGGGAATCTTTAAGTGCGTTTTTTATAGAATGAAATCTATATGTTATTATAAATTGGGTATTTGATACAACTTTTTGTGGTCACATATGTATCCAAATTCACGATCTGCATAGATTCAGGGAGATTGACTGAGGGGAGGTAGATCTACAAGCTTCCAATAGAGCTAGACTTGTGGAAAACGCTATCTGTTACTAACAACTCAAATTTCCAACTGGGATGATATAGGTATTAAAGTGTTGTTAATATGTTCCGTCTATTACTAGAGACATTATTTCTGTATCCATACAAGATACAGAGGGATTTTTTTCTCAAGTTTGGAAATAAATGTTTCTTCATTTACAAAGTTAGTATTTGTTTTGGTAGGGAAAATTTATACAAAGGTCATTACATGTTTGATTACACAAACAATGTAATGGAAATCGATAAAAAAGATACATCACAAGAATTATACCACACACTACTTTGTCATCACTGACTAGGTCATGTTAATGAGAAACGCTTGACAAAGATACATGAAGATGGATATTTAGATTCTTTTGAACTAAAACCACTTGGTGTATGTCATGAATGTTTACAAGGGATAATGACCAATGACCTATTTAGTGGGAAAGTTTAAATAGCTAAAGAACATCTTGAATTGGTTCATACCAATGTGTGCGGACTATTTGTAGTCGAAGAAAGGGGAGGGTAATCAAACTTCATAAATTTTACTATGGATTTTAGTACATATGGATACATCTAATTAATGAGGTTTATGTTGGATTATGTTGATAAGTTCTAAGAATACAAGGATGACATTGAAAACGATCTTGGTAAGAATATTAAGAAAATCCACTCAGATTGAGGTGGAGAATATCATAATCCAGATTACATTGATTACATACAAGAGTTTGGGATCCTATCCCAACTCAATAATACATACACTCCCCTGTGAAATGGTGTGAGAGAAAGGATGAACAACCTCGTATTGGACATAGGGAGATCTATGATGAGTCAGGTATGTATTATGTTATCCTTTTGGGGATATGTATTACAAACAGCAGTGCACAAACTAAACCAAGTACCAACTAAATTGATAAATGGTATACCATATGAGTTCTGAGGAGTAATGAAATCCATATTATTGAATTAACATTGGTGGGGAAGTGATGTGTTCGTTAAGGAATCTTCAGGTAAAAAAATTTCACCCTGAGGCACAAAATGTACCTTTATAGGATACCCCAAGGAAATAAGGAAATATTACAAATAAAAAACCTCATAGAAAATGTTATTGTGGAAAGACACACTATTTTCTTTGAGAGGGATATAATATCCAATATAGAGAGTGGGAGAGAGATAGACTTTGATGAAGTAGAAGATTAAGGTACACAAGATTTGGTACATGAGCAGATACCTCAAAACTGTGTGGAAGAAATAACAGTTCAAGAGACATAATAACTGCGTAAGAGTATAAGAAAGGTTCGAGAACTGGAATGGTAAAAAAAATTTGTTACTTAGGATAGTGACAAATTATTAGTTTATAATAATGATCATATAACCAATAAGGAAGCATTATGAATTGAAGATGTTACCAAGTGTCAAGAAGCCATGAATTTTGAAATGGATTCCATGTACCAATACTAGGTCTAGATTCTGGTAGATCCTTTAGTTGATGTAAGGCCTATTGGTTTCAAATGGGTATTCAATAAGATACTGGACATGGAAGGACACTTCAGTACTTGTAAGGTACGACATGTTGAAAAAGGGTTCAAACAACATCAATTCATTGATTATGCAGAATCATTTTCACCAGTTGCAATGTTCATATAAAATATAATTATGTTGGACATTGGATTTTATCATGACTGTGAGATTTGGAAAATGGATTTCAAATTTTCATTCCTTAATGGGAACTTTCTGGAAGATGTCTACATGACACAACTTGAAGGTTTTATTACTCCAATGGATGCTGATATGGTTAGTGAGTAGCAAAAATCCATTTTTGGATTAAAGTATGCATCCAGGACCTGGAGAATTTGTGTTGATAAAGCCATAGAGATATTTCATTTTATCAATATTGAATATGAGCCTTGTGTATACATACAGTTTAGTGGGAGTGTAATCATTTTTTTTAATATTATATGTTTATTAAATATTTCATATAGGAAATGAAATATCAATCATACAATCTATTATGACATGTTTGAATCAATGCATCTCAATGATGGACTTGGGTGAGGTATCATATATTCTTCGGATCAAGATCCATCGTGATGTATCCTCGGGCACTGCAAAAAATAGTACACTATATAGGATTATTTAGAGGGTGTTCTATAAAACCCCCTCTAAATTAATTTTTTGTATCATTAGAGGGGGTTCTCCACAACCACTTCTAATCATCAAATTTAGAGGGGTTTCATAACCCCCTATAAAATTTTTAGCATTTTTTTAATAGGAAATTCAATTTATAGACAGTTATGTTAAAATTATCACTACATTAATAATTAGTGGTGCTATATATTTAGTTACAAGAACTATATATTCATTTATAGGCACAATATTTATATATATACATACACACACACAGATATATATATACAAATATTAGTTGGATTTTAGGGGTGTTGTGTGTCTGTGTTTGTGTTGTGCAGAATTGTTTTTTAGGAAAATAGAGGGGGTTCAAAACCCCCTCTAATGTAATACATTAGTAGTGGTTTTGAACCCCCTGTAATGTAAGACATTAGTGGGATTTCAAAAACCCATCTTGAACCCCAACGAATGTCTTACATTAGAGGGGGTTCACAACCACCTCTAATTTAAGAGATTAGAGGGGTTGCGAATCGCTACTATTTTCTTCAAAAAATAAAATATATATAAAGTATATATTGTATACATATATGGATGTATTTATAAAATGTATAATATAATATTTTATATTCATATAAATATAATATAAATATATATATATTTTAATTGTGTAAGTATAAATA
This sequence comes from Viscum album, assembly GCA_963277665.1. Lineage (NCBI taxonomy): Eukaryota > Viridiplantae > Streptophyta > Magnoliopsida > Santalales > Viscaceae > Viscum > Viscum album. The sequence continues at coordinate 169,817,715 of OY728151.1, forward strand.
TAATATGTATTTATATATTTGAAAAATATATTTGGGTAATATATATATATACATGTATTCAATAAAATATAAAAAAATTACAAATAAATATATAAATACACATTTGAGTTTGTGTGTGTTTGATATAAATGTATTTATAAATACTTACATACATAATTTTATTAAATATGTGTGAATATATAATTTATAGAGGTGTGGAATATATATATATATACATGTTATTTATTTAATTTATTATTACAATAATTTTTATCTTAATAAAATTATTAATATATATAAATACAATAATATATATTATATGTGTAAAATTATTAATATATGTATATTTATTTATATATATGCATATTTCAATAGATGTATTTAAATATATTGTTTTAATAATGTTTATTTATTCAACTTATTAAAATATATAAATACAATAATATATAAATTATATGTGTAAATTTGTTTATATATATATTTATTATTGTATATGGTTAATTTAATAAAATTATTATAAGTGTTTAAATATATTTTTTAATATTATTTATATTAATAAACTTATTAATATATATAAATAAAATAATATATAAATTAGATTTGTAAATTTGTTAATATATATATTTTCATTATTTTATATTCCAATTTTAATAAACATATTATATGGATTGGGATATATTATGAATGTAATGTTTATTTTAATAAGAATATAATTATATATAAAAACTATAATATATGTATTATAGAAACAAAATGATTCTTGGTGTAGTGGTTTTGGTGCCGAAGGTATGGCTAGGGGAAGCGTGGTTTGAACCATTCCATGATCAATATTTTAGAATCCCTCACAATTTGCGGACAGAGTGGATACCGGGGGCTAGACAGGGACAACTCACAGGGGAGACCATGGGCGGGGCCGGTATGGGACATGCACGAAGAGACATAATTTGGATGGGACATAGACAGGAGGACCGAGGACGAGGCTAGGGGACCTGGGGATAGACACAGACAGAAGGGGATGACCGGGAGGACAGACATAGGAGACAGGCCTAGGGATCCGGGGACACAGACACAGGAGACTGGGGGATCTGTGGACTGACTCTGGAGACCGAGACTAGGATAGATGAGAGACATAGACACAGGGGACTAAGACACACAGGTGACCGAGGATGGATAGAGTCATAGGGGATGGAGACACACATGAGACCAAGGAGAGACAGAAATAGGAGATTGGGGAGAGACATAGACATGAGGTACCAAGACACACATGAGGCAGGGGAGAGAGACAGACACCGAGACCGAGACACACAGGATTGTGGAGAATAGGGGGACACACATCCAAGGTGGGGGACTGTATATTTTATCTTTTAAAAAAGAGAGGCATTATGGACAGTTGTGTGAAACCACTCCTAATATAATCAACAATTAGGGGCAGTTTGAACCACCCCTATTCCAAATATTAGAGTCTTTTGGGGTTATAACTACCTCTAATGAAAATATTTTTTGGTAAGTTTTAAACAAAATTAGAGGGGTATTGAACACCCTTTAATGTAACTACCACTAAATTCAACATGCATTTACCATCGCTTCCTCAAAACTGCATCTTCTAATAATAGGAAAGCACATTTGCAATAGTTCATCATAATCATTGCTAATGTCTTTATAAGGGGTTATAACAACATCAAATTTCAAAAATAACGCCTTCTATAGTGGTCATTTTTTTGTAGTGAGAGTTTGTTGGGCCTACGTCAAATTACATACATTGATATGATTCTAAGGAGATTAAGTATGGAACCATTGAAGAGGGGATTGTTTCCAGTATCACATGGCATTCATCATTCCATGAAAATGTGTCCTCAGACACATGAGAAAATAAAGATATTAGATAGGACTCCATACACATCAACAACTTGGTCATTCATGTATGTCATACCATGTACAAGGATGGACGTTTCCTACAAATTGAGTGTTGTAGGCAGATATCTAGGTGACCTTGGTGACCACTATTGTATGGTAGTCATGACTATCCTAAATTATCTGAGTCTTACTATGTATATGTTCCTAGTCTATTGAGGTGATTTGGAACTAGTATTGTGAGGATATACAGATACAAGTTTCTAGACTGATCAAAATGAAATGATGTCACAAATAGGATACATCATCACATTGAATGGAGGTGTACTGAGTTGGAAGATCATAAAGTAGAGTGTGGTCATAGATTCTACTATAGAGTCTGAGTATATCGCAACATCTGAGGTAGCTAAAGAAGTAGTTTGGATGCGAAACATCATCTTTGAGCTAGATGTGATACCTAGTAGAAAAGATCTCATCACACAGTATTATGATAATACTATAGTGGTGGATCTAGAAAAAGAGCCATGGGCACATCAGCAGACGAAGCACATGCTTCAGAAGTATCATCACATGAGGTATTTTTTTTAAATAGGTGAAGTTATAGTGAGCAGTTTTTTTACAGAAGACTACTTGGCGGACCACTTGACTAAAACCATGACTCAGTAGCAACATTATCACTATATGAGGTCAACCATACTGAAAGTCATAGGTAGTTGTCTCTAGTCCAAGTATATGTTTTTAAGAGTTGGTTTCCTAGAACCAACTGGTTGTAATATTTTTACATGGATATATAATGTATTTAAATATGAACCATCTTATTACATATTGTTCATTTTTATGCATGAATATGATGTAATAATGTCCTAAAGTATTTGTTGCATTAAGAAGTTAAGAGAAGTTCCCAACTGTGATGAGAACCTTGAAATGATATAAAAATATTCTTAAATATATTTCTAGAGACGAATTCCATGTTATGATGGGACACATATAGTGTAGAGTGCCAGGTGTGCGTACTCGTAATTAGATGAGACTTCCTCTTACTAATTTTGCACATGGTAATCTCCAAGACAGGAGATTATGAGGATATACCCACACGTAAGAATTTTAGATCTTTTTGGTAAATCATATTTTTTTATCTGTGAGTGTGTGTAATTATCCTTATAATTTACAATTATCATTAATACATTTCATGACTAATTCTCTTTGATTTATTGATGATAATTGTCACTCATACATTTGGCCGTATGTATGTAATGTTGTGTGCATCACGAGTGGCATGTTTTTTATGGATAAGTCAAGGATGGATTTTTCCCTTCCATTTATGGAAGTTGATTTCTCTACCCTTTGATTGAAATACAACTATTTTGTGAAATTCAATGGCCATGGTGTAATGATAGGTGTATTTCAACTAGTCAAAGAATGACATATCAAGCATAAAAGTTGATGAAACTATCATGAAACCTACTTGATAAGATATTGCGACTAAGGGATTGTATTACATAATAAGAGTTCATATGTAGATTTCATTATTGCAACATTATGTTATTTATCATGGGTTCCATGACCCATTTATAAATTATACTCTTGGACTTTAGGCAAGATCGCCTAATACCAATGATAAAAAAAATCATAGAGGTTCGCACACTAAGTGTTCCTGGTGGTCTCCATTAAATTCTATATGAATTTAATTAATAAATTTTATTCTCAAGATAATAGAATAATTTTATTCATGTTAAAATGATAGCATAAATTTAATAAATATTTATTCACCAGATTGTGGGTAAAATATATTTATTTATAATTGAACATTTAATAAATATTTAATTACTAGTTTATAAATAAAATATTAATTTAAGTGAATAAATTAGTTATTTATTTATTCAGGTGTTCAATAAAATGAAGTGAAGTTCGAGAGGACCAAGACCAGTTTGGTAGTAACATAATTAATTGCAAGATGATAAATAATTATTTATCTAGTTGGAACAAATTAAAATAACGCTGCTATTATTTTTTGACATATAATTTTATTTATAAGTATGTTTTACACTTATTGGAACACCAAAAATAATTACGTGATATTATTATTTATATCATGAGTTTTATCAAAGGTTATGAATGTATTTAATTTCTTTTAGCAATTAAATATTGTAACTGAAGCCCGGTTTCAATAAATAGACACATATGTCTACTGTTCCATGTACCAAACCGCACACCTGGTAAATTGAGAATTGTTGACCAAAACAATTTATCTCTAAAATCATCTTCCCTCCGCTCTGAAGAACATGACATGTTCATCAAGGAAGAATGACATGTGTTCAAGAATGGAGGACACAAGACACCCGCTTATCCACGCTAGCACCTGGAGAACGAGCATTTTCGATCAGAGTCCATCAGAGCACATGTGGATCACCACAAGAGGGTTTCTCATTTGTATCCTTGTAAGCATAATAATATAATCTAGAAGGGTCTTTCCAGATGATCAGCATCATCAATGATGAAAATATTTAAGATCCAGGTATTATTATTATTTTGAAATTAATTAAATTAATTAGAAATATGATGTGCAAAATCCACTCTAATGTTTTGGGCCTCTTCCTTATTTATCTAAACCACCGATTCTATTCCGTGGAGACTGGATTTTATCATTGTATTAATCTAGGAATAATAATTGATCATGGTAAAAAATCAATGTTGGGTGTCAGTGAAAGCATTCTACTAGAATTCCCAAAACCATCAAGTGGTATCAAAGGCGATACATCATAGTTTATAATTATTTAAATATCTCATTGATGATTTACGGATTTAATAATTTTATTGATTCAATTCATGTTAATAAATCTACAAATATGATTCTCGAGATCTGTTCCTCCTCTTTTGTTTCTTGTTCACCTAACAGAAATGAACTTTTCATTTAATTTTGAATAAAATAAAATAGAGGATCTCATCCAATGGATCCAATAGTTCATGTACGTACAACACCAAAACATACAATGTGTATTTAGAAATACATGTTGTATAGCCAAGGTTCAATGCACCGGGTCTAGTCTGCTATACAATGTCATGTCATTAGATTATTTCAAATTCTTATTGACTACATGAGTTGACTAGGAACAAGTGACACAAATTTTTTGAATTACATGCTATGTGTGTCACGACCCGTCCTCGGGGCCCGTGTCGTGACTACACCAAGCCCGCCTTCCATAGGCCAGGGGCTGGCGACTAGCACCAAGGCGTAAATCCCGGTAAAAGGGATGGCATTGCCTTTGTAAAGTAAACAAGCACCACAGAGTACAAGCGGATGAAGTAAACACTAAGTAAAAACAGAGTACAACTGAAAGTGCAGAAAATAAAGTAGGCCAGTATACAAACCCAAACTGAAAGTAAAGTACAACTCGAAAGGGAAAACAACAACTGTAAAGTAAAAGCCGCTACACCGAGCTGTCCACGGGAAATCCCACCTGAAGGGTGGGAACAGATAGCTCCACTACTCCTCGGGTCCCACCGTCTGCTCCGAGCACGTCCGCCCAGTGGTCCACCTCCAGGTACCGTCCTGCTCAGCAAGCCTAAACCACGATCAATGTTGTCCGTCGCCTGCAACCGACACAACGTAGTGCAGGCATAGCCCGTGCCGGGGTGAGTATAAGCTACTCAGTAGGGACCCCAAAACCCCAGAAGGTCTCCAAAAATACAGAAAGGATAAACCACAAAGTAAATATACAAACACGAAGTAACAACCGACACTTCTTAGGTATATTCCCATACATATACCTAAGTCATCAATTACAATACGCTCCAACCTCCGAGCCCAAGTACAACTCAGACCACACAGGAAAGTATACGTATTCCACAAAGGAAAGAAAAACGAAATCCACACAAGATAGCACAACACAATCCACACAGGAAAGCAACAGGATTCAGCTCACACATGTATATTTCTTCGGAAGATGATAGAAATGATCAGTGATTCGTCTAAGTCGTCGGACCCAGAAAGGATCGATAGGTACTAACCCCCACAAAGACCGACACAGGATCGGACCCACACAGGATCTGTAGGCGCTGGTTCACACAGGACCGCTGAGCGCAGACCCACACAGGATCGGGCCCACACATGACCTATAGCACTGATCCACGTAGGATCGCTGAGTGCTGTAGTCGTTGTCATCGAATCCACCAAGGATCTCTGTACTGTCGTCGTCGCAGTCACAGTAGCAGTCGCAGTAGCAGTCACAGTAGCAGTCACAGCCAGCTCTAGGGTTCCCGCACACAGCAAGCTCGTTCGGGAGGGTCCGCTCCACGAGCCGAGAGGATGATACATCAAATGTCACAAAGTTCAGAGTTGATGTATCCAAAAGTTCCGTATCGTCAACAGGAACTCAACGCAACAGACGACACGTTAATCGTACGCCCGGTCTGAGAGTTATTGGCTTTTTCGTCCGAGGGGCCCGGTTGGTTTTTAAGGCCAAACTGACCCGACCATACTCCACATGCGTCCAAACCTCGAGCGGAGTATGCCAAAATATCCGTCTCACTTAGAGGAACTCAACAAAGCTAACGGCACGTCAAACAGACGTCCGTAGCTCATGATATGAGCGTTTCCGCTCCGAGGGCCAGTTGGTTTCGTGTACGAACAAACCCGGCCGAACTCAAAGTATTTCAAAACCTTGTGTGCGATATACCGAAACGACCGTCTCGATCCAAGGATCGCATCACCGCAGACGGCATGTCGTTTGGAGGTCCGTAGCCCGAGTTATGGTCATTTGAATCCAAACCACTCAGTAAAGAGGGTTTCGGGCCTAGGCCATCCCGGCCCGAGACCCCCCGGTTGGCCCGAACCTGGCCAACCCACCCCGGATAGGGCCCACCCGGCCCGGCGCGGCCCGGCCCGGCCCGGCGCGACCCGACCCGGCGCGGCCCGGTGCGTCCCGGCCCGGCGCGGCCCGGCGCCGGTCCGGCGCAGCGCTCTGCCCGCTCGGCCGAAGGCCGAGGTGATGGAAAACGGGGGGCTGCCTGCCCCACTTCATGAAACCCCCCCCCCTCATTATGGGGGGCCGTTTAAGGGCTGGCCGGGGAAATTATTTCCCCCATTTTTGCCTCCCTTCCGACCGGTGCGACCTGGCCACCGGTCTTCTCGTTCCGCCGCGGCCCGGAACCGGCCGTGGCCTTCATTGTCCGGCGCGGTGCAAGGGCACCGCGCCCCTCTACCGTGGCCCCGCTCCGGCTGCGGCGCCTTCAACATTCTTCGACGCGGCGCGACGGCGTCGCGTCCTTGCATTAATTTACGACGCGGCGCGACGGCGCCGTACGTTTCTTACTGTATGATCCTGCGCGGTGCGACAGAACCGCGCCACACCCGTTTCAATCCACAACAGAATCAACATGAATAGGAGGAGGGTCGGCCGTGTTCGTGCAGTCTCGCCCCCCTCGCGTTATTTTCAAACAATTGGACAAATTTCAGGAAGAAATAATCACAGGTATAAATCATGAACAAAAGAATAAAATAAACCCCTACCTCTGTTTCAAGTGCGGAGCACGTCAACAAGCCACGGAAGACAAGCGTCACAGAGGTCGGGCGTCATGGAAATCAAACGTCATTTCCGTTGACGTCGTGGGGCACCCGAAGAAGTACGTTTTTGGAGAAGCTTCGTCGCGTCACAGATACGGCGTCGCGGGTGGATCATGCTCTTCGGCGGAGAAGTTCTTCGTTGAAGAACGACGTTCTTCGCGTTCTTGGTTGAGTTTGAAGAAGATGAAGAAGACTTCTCTACTCTCTCATGGAGACAAAATTCTAACAAAATAAAATAAGTCTAAAGCTTATTTTATTTACACAACAAAACATTTGAATTTTAAAAGTTTGAAATTAAGATAACTCTTCTCAATTAATAACCTCAGTTGTCAAGATTAATTAAAGAAGAGTTATAGGGAGTTTAAAAAATGAGATGAAGCGTTAGGGTTCGTGTGGGCCCCACCACACTTAATCCTCTCAAGGGAGGTTAAGTGGATGTGGGTCCCACCCCTAACTCCCTTTGGGGGTTCATAACCAACTTGGTTAAAAATTAATTGTGTTTCCACATTTTATTTAACTTCATTTTAAATTCCCAAAAACTAACTCTCAACCCGCAATAAACGCAACCTCAGAAAAGGTCTCCTTAAGAGATTATCGGCGCTGTGAGTTCATCGGTGCCCTCAGAATTCGATTCCGGGCACCAGTTCAAATGTTAGAAATTCCCGCTCTTCCGTTCATTGAACGTACCCGAGCCAAACTTCGGAAATTGATTCCGGGCACACCGGTCCTCAGAATCAGGTGCCGTCAGAAACTACGCTCTTGTAAAATTCCCAAGAAAATTAAGAAAAACTTTTCATTGAATTTTACGGGTCTTTACATTACTCCCAACTCAGGGCTTTACGTCCCCGTAAAGATACATCAAAATCTAGGGAAAAAAATGAGGGTACTTAGCACGCATCTGAGCCTCCTGCTCCCAAGTGCTCTCCTGGAGATTCCCGTGCTTCCATCTGATGCGCACTAGAGGAATCGACCATCCACGTAGGACCCGCTCCTGTTGATCCTCGATCTCCACCGGGACCTCCGTAAAAGTCGCCCCATCGTCAACATCAAGCTCCCCATGATCAATGATGTGCATTGGGTCGTGCACGTATCTCCTCAGCTGAGATACGTGGAAGACGTCGTGCACCCGGTGCAACTGAGGTGGTAGAGCCAGACGATAAGCCACCTCACCTATCCTGCTGAGGACCTGGAATGGTCCGATGAAGTGCGGAGATATCTTGCATCCTCGGCCAAATCTCCGTACACCACGTCAAGGTGAGACCCGCAAGAAGACGTGGTCGCCATCCTCGAACACTACTGGCCTCCGCCTCTTGTCAGCGTATGACTTCTGCCGGCTCTGAGCTGTCCTCATCCGCTCCTGTATGACCTGGACCTTCTCTGTCGTATCATGGACCATCTCCGTTCCCAAAAGTGCTGACTCCCCAGGGTTTGTCCAGCACAAAGGAGATCTACAACGTCGGCCGTACAACGCCTCATACGGTGCCATCTCGATGGTGGAGTGGTAGCTGTTGTTGTACGCAAACTCCACCAAGGGTAGGTGGTCCTCCCAGCTATGACCAAAGTCGAGGACACATGCGCGGAGCATGTCCTCGAGAGTCTGAATGGTCCTCTCCGTCTGACCATCCGTCTAAGGGTGAAAGGCTGTGCTCAGACGTAGCTGCGTCCCAAACACCTCATGCAACCCTTTCCAAAGCCGGGAATTAAAGCGAGCATCTCGGTCGGAGACGATAGATGATGACACATCGTGAAGCCGTACAATCTCCTAAATGTAGAGACGTCCCAAGCTCTCCACTGGGCCCTGCTCTTGGATGTGTAAGAAGTGAGCCGACTTGGTGAGTCCGTCGACAATCACCCAGATGGAGTCGTGACCTCTGGAAGTGTGTGGAAGTCCAGTCACGAAGTCCATAGATATCTCGTCCCACTTCCACTCCGCGACCTCCAAGGGCTGTACCAAGCCTGCTGGTACCTGATGCTCTGCCTTCACCTGCTGGTAGGTGAGGCATCGAGAAATGAACTCTGCTATAGCCTTCTTCATTCTCGTCCACCAGTGCTGTCGTCTGAGATCCTAGTACATCTTCCCCACTCCGGGATGTACCACCAAAGGAGAAGTGTGAAACTCTCTCAGAACCTCCTCCCGTAAAGCAATTGGTACCATGGTACGTCCTCTGAATAGGATGTCGTTCTCTACTCCAAGGGAGAAACCATCAGGTGCTTGTCCCGAGGTTATCTGTGCACGCCGTGTCTCACAGTCAGCGTCCTCACGTTGTGCCTCTCTAATCCGCTGCAGTAGTGGTGGGGTGACAATGAGAGACTGAAGGAAGGCTGCTCCATATCTATCCATGAAGGATATCTGCAAAGAGGCTAGCTACTCCGTCGCCTTCTCAAGTAGCTGAATGCCTGTCCTCCTGCTGGGGGCATCGGCTACTACGTTCTCCTTCCCAGTAGTATAGACTATCTCAAAGTCATAGTCCTGGAGGAACCTGAGCCATCGCCACTGTCTCAGGTTCAGGTCCTTCTGCGAGAAGATATACCTGAGACTCTGATGAACAGAAAAGACTATAAAGCGCTCGCCCATCAGATAGTGTAGCCATGTTTTCAAAGCGAAGACCACTGCTGCTAACTCCAGGTCATGGGTAGCGTAGTTCTGCTCATGTGGCCTCAAATGTCGTGATCCATAGGTGATCACTACCCGCTCCTGCATCAGAACACACCCGAGTCCGGTCCCTGATGCATCGCAGTAGACTACATACCCTACTCCCTCCTCAGGCAACCTCAAGATAGGTGCGCTGGTCAATCTCTGTCTCAGCTCCTGGAAGCTCTGCTGACATCTGTCTGACCATACGAAGGGTTTCCCCTTCTTCGTCAAAGCTGAGAGTGGTTCCGCAACTCTAGAGATGTCTGGCACGAATCTCCGTTAGTATCCAGCTAATCCCAAGAAACTCTGAACCTCCGTCATGCTCCTGGGTGGCTCCCAAGCTAACACTGCCTAGATCTTCGCAGGATCCACTGCAACTCCTGCCTCAGAGATGACGTGTACCAAGAAGTGGACCTCACGTATCCAGAACTGGAACTTCGAGAGTTTACCATAAAGTTGGTGCTCTCGGAGTGTGTCTAGTACAACCCTCAAGTGGTAGGCGTGCTCCTCCTTAGTCGTCGAATAAATCAGAATGTCGTCGATGAAGACCACGACAAATCGATCGAGGTATGGCTGAAAGATCCTGTTCATGAGGTCCATGAACACTGCTGGAGAATTGGTTACGCCGAAGGGAATAACCAAGAACTCATAGTGGCCATACCGACATCTGAAGGCCGTCTTCTGCACATCCTCATCTCTAACTCTGAGCTGATGATAGCCTGACCTGAGGTCTATCTTCGAGAACCACTATGCTCCCATGAGATGATCAAAGAGGTCATCAATCCTTGGTATTGGATACTTGTTACTCACTGTCACCTGGTTCAGGTGACGGTATTCAACACAATGTCGCAAGCTCCCGTCCGTCTTCTTGGTGAACAAAATTGGGGAAGCCCAGGGTGAAACACTAGGTCAGATGAACCCCTTGCCCTGCAAGGCCTCCAACTGTACTCGTAGCTCTCGAAGCTCATCGGGGGTCGTCCGATACACTGGGGTCGATATCGGGGCTCTCCCATGGTACAAGTCAATATAAAAGTCTACCTCTCTATGCGGAGGTAGCCCTGGAACGTCGTCGGGAAAAACGTCCGCAAACTGATCCACCACTGCAGGAAAACCAGGACTCCACACGTCAACTGCTCCAAGGATGAGGCTAGCCAACTGATGAGTGATGGGTTTTCATCTCCTCCGCGGAAGCCTATCCTGTGCTGCTAAGGCTCCCTTCTAGCCGGTGAAGGTGAACCTTCTCCCGTCGGTGCGTACACATCTCACCTTGCGCCTAAAACAGTCAATATGGGCATGGACCATAGATAACCAATCCATACCCAAGATGACGTCGTAAGGCCTCGACGTTTCTACAAGAAGATCCCAGCCGAAGCTCTCGCCTCCTAGAGTAATCTCACACTACCGGAATCAGTGCGTAATCGTCGAGTCTTCTCCCGTAGGAGTCTCTAGCCATAAAGATCAAGCCAACGACTCTGTCAGAATCTCTAAGCTCCGAACAAGGGCAGTGTCTATGAAAGAGTGACTTGCTCCTGTGTCTATAAGTACTGCAGCAAGGGTGTAGTAGACACAGATATTACCTCAAATCATCTCTGGTGTGCCGTGGTCGTAGGCCTCTGCTGCCTGGATCTGTGCCTGTCTCTACCTGCCAGCTCCCTATGGTCGAGGTGGACCTCCTGGTGGTGGTGGTGGTGGTAGAGCCTCAAAGCGTCGCCCACCACCTGCTGCTCGGCCAGATCCTCTGCCTTGTCCGCCTCCTCCCTGCGGACCACCACGGTCGACCCTCTGCCTCTGCCTCGGTGGTCTCTCAACCGTCTGCTGCTCCTCGGCACGACATGTCGGGCAATCACTAGCCATGTGGCCCTGCCCGCCGCACGAGTAGCACTGCCTGCCTCTCGAAAGACTGGCTCCGTGCTGTGTGCCCCGCACTGCTGAGCCAGTGTCCTGAGGTCGTCTGCCAGAGGGTCTGGTCTGCCTGGACCCCTGAGTCATCCGTCGACTGCCTGCTGTAGAAGACTCTTCTACTTGCCGCCCTGCGGTGGGTCTCGACGCTGGTGTATACTCAGCAAGAAAGCTCTCGATCAAAAGGGCCCGCTCCAGTACTCCCGTCTGAGTCGGAATGCTGAGGGAGATCAGCGATGCCCTGATCTCATGTCTCAATACCTGCTGGAAGGTCCGGGCCCGGATGAATGGGTCTTGTACCATGTCGGTCATGTAGCGCGAGAGATCGGTAAATCTCGCCGAGTACTGAGCGACCGTCATGCTGCCCTGCCGCAGCTGAAGAAGCTCCTGTATACGCACTGCACAGAGGGTGGCTGGGACAAACTCCGAGCGGAAGAGGCTCTCAAAGTCCGTCCAAAGTAGAGATGCCTCATTGTGCACCTGGAGCATCAAGCTCCACCATCGGGCCGCTGCTGCGTGCAGTAGGCTCGCAGCGAGGATCACCATGAGGTCTGCTGGTGTCCTCACTAGTCTGAAAACTCGTACGACTGCCTCTAGCCAGTCCTCGGCTGCCTTGGGGTCCATCTCCCCACGAAACCTGTGCGTTCGCTGGCACTAAAACTCATGCAGTGCTCTGAGGTGACGTGCATCGTCAGCGGTTAGTGCTGGAAGTATCGGTGGCTCGACGTGTAGTGCTACCGCCGGTGCCACAGCTGACAAAGGGCCCTGCACCGAGGCCTCGTCACTCGGTGGGCTGTCATCACGCTAGACTCTCAGAACCCTAGATGGATGCCGTCGTGGGGCCATCCTGAAAAGGAAACAAGTGTGCCATGGTCAGAACAGTATACCTGGTGAGCTGATATAAAGTAATCACACAAAAAAACTTGAAACACACACGCAATCAATGTTTTGGTGCATTATGTCGGAAATCAGAAGTCAAGGTCCTGGTGTACGGATACGTCGGCTGCCGCACCAACACTGGACTCCCTGTACTGATAACCACACTCAATACGCTAAACTCTATTGATTCGCATATAAAAGATCAGAGTTCGCGGTAGAACCGAACTCCTCTGATACCAATTTGTCATGGCCCGTCCTCGGGGCCCATGCCGTGACTACCCCAAGCCCGCCTTCCATAGGCTAGGGGCTAGCGACTAGCACCAAGGCATAAAACCTGGTAAAAGGGAAGGTATTTCATTTGTAATGTAAACAAGCACCACAGAGTACAAGCGGATGAAGTAAAAACTAAGTAAAAACAGAGTACAACTGAAAGTGCGGAAAAGTAAGTGGGCCAGTATACAAACCCAAACTGAAAGTAAAGTACAACTCGAAAGGGAAAACAGAAACTGTAAAGTAAAACCCACTACACTGAGCATATAACATCCCACCTTTTTATAACAAAAACTTTCATTACATTACACCTAACTGAGGATCTTTAAGGTCTAGTGTCTTGGAAACCAGGAACATAATACACGAAAACAACATAAAGCATTCTTCTTAAACACTTGAAAGTCTTCACCTTAAGTTCATCCTAGGTTCATTACCGCATCTCATTACCTGGGGACATACATCACAATAAAGGGTGAGCAGAAGGCCCAGTAAGGGAAACAAGAGGAACATTTTACATGTGAACTTGATATACTTCAATAAGGACCTGAAAAGAACTTTAAGGAATGAGAAAGAAATCCTGAGTCATTTCATAATAAAAATAACATTTTTCATAACATGAAAATGTGGCTACATCATTTAACATAAAAAATCATAAACATATCACCAAGGTCCATCCCCAAGGTGTCATTTGAAAATTACCAAGGTTATTCACCAAGGTATCGTGAAAATTGTAATCTCTAGTGGTTACATCATTACCCAATGCATCGGAGCGCTATCAGGGAGCACCCTTAAATTTTACTTTATTATCATGTGAGACACATATATCATCATTAAACATTTCATAAATAACCCATATAGCATAAAATTAATGGGTTTCATTTCATAATCATAACATTTTAAAAACTGCTTTAATGACATGATCTTTACGTCACTTTAAACCCACGGAAAGGGAAAGCGGGTCTCATGTATGAAAATCCCAGAATTTAAAATAGAACATTTTGATATATATGTGAATACCCTTGTATAAATAAGATCTTTGTGTATTCACTTTATAACATAAAATATTTTTTGAGAAAAGAGAGAGGCATTTTGAGATGAAAATTCTGCAGCATAACGGCTATGTTACAAGGTTTTAGAAAACATTGAAAAGAGAGGGGACATGGGTCACCCACTCATACATGATCCATAAAACAGTAGGGGGACAGAATATAAGGGATTTAAGAACATGGTAATGAAATTTGAATAATATACCATATGAAACAAAAAACATGGAAGTGAGACAAAACAAGATTTCTCTTATGAAAATTTGGCAGCCTAACTGCGTCACTTAAACATTCATAAAACGAAATGATGAGACTAAGAGGGGATATCTCATCATATAAACATAAAAAGGGAAGTAAGAGGAATATAAAATAACATCCTCTCACATATGAACATGGAGTATAAAAGGAATGACATAAAAAGGATTACATGAAAAGAAAGAGAGAGGTCAGATCTCTTACCTTAAAACGTGACTCTTGAAACTCAATGGTTTGGACCTTGAGGGCTTGTGGGAACCTTGGGCGGACTCCTTGGGAGGTAAGGAGACCAGAACTTAGTTGGGAGAGAGTTGGAAGTGAAAACTAAAGGAGGAAAGGGTGAGTATTTATAGAGAAAGTGAGGGGACAAGGCATTAATGGCCAAGGGACACCTCACAAGTGCTTTTCTCAAACCCATGTGCTCTCTAATGATATTTTCCATAAAGTTAGGCCACATGGGGCCCCCAAAACAATAATTCATCCCCCTTGGCCGTCCAACCCTTAAAAAAACTCATGACATCATCATGACACAATTATGATGTCATTAAACATACCGAAACCCTAAAACTGTATTTTTACTATTCACTGAAAATTCAACTTTCTCAGAAAAATACCAAAATTTCACCTTAAACAATTATCGATGCTCTAAGTACATTTATGAACTCCATTTTATAAAAATAATTTTCTAAATATTTTTAATTTAATTTTTAAATAAAAGCACTATTCATCGAAAATTCATTTTTTCTCAGACAAATCCCCAAAAATTACCATACCACAATATCGATGCTCTGAGTTCAAAAATAATGTCATTTTTGTAAATATAATTTTCTAATCATTTTTAATTAAATTTTTAATCATAAAACACTATTCACCTGAAAAAACTATTACTTGATTAATCATTTATGAAACCGTTATTTACCCATTTTGTTGAATCCCATTACATAATCTAGGTGTCTAAATTATATTAAAACTTTCTTTGAGTGAAACTACTAATCCATTTGGTCACATTACTAACATTAAGCGTAAAATCACTATTCATAATTTACTATTCATCTAATATTAAGTTTATCTTATTAGACTCCAAATTCCTTACTGAACACTTTTGTAGAATACCATTTTTTGAAAATCATTACACATTATTAGTTATTTAGGGTTTTCATAAATATTTTAAAATATCCCTATTTCCAAAATTCATCAATAAAATACATCCAAAAATTATCCGGAAAAATGAAATTCTACAAACATCACTAAAGGAAGAGATCTCAAATTATTCACTCGAAAGGATTACACAAGGAAGCAAGGGTCTCGTCACATAGCCCCTTATAACACCGGCATAAGACCTAAGTGTAAGGTGTGCTATGGTGAGAGAATCTGAGGGAGGCTCAGATAACATTGCCCTTGTAGTAATCTCTACTAACTTGAACTTCTCCCGTAGGCGTTTCCGTTCAAGCTTGACATGTTGGAGTTCGGCTTGGGCTTGGTCCAAAGCGAAGCCCACAGATGCTACCTCCTTCCCAAGCTCTGATAAGTGGGCTTCATAAGGGTCAAGTCTACTAGATGAAGCCATCGACTCCTCTTTCTGCATTAACTATTAACATGTTATTAAATCATTAAGAGTATGTTAATATACTACTCAAAAAGATTGGGTCGTTACATTCTTCCCCCCTTAAGAAATTTCGTCCCCGAAATTTATTCTTGAGGCCTAGTCGAAAAGGTGAGGGTACTTTTGCTTCATTGTTTCCTCAGGCTCCCAAGTCGCTTCTTCATATTTATGATTCCTCCACAACACTTTCACAAGGTGGGTAGTCTTGTTTCGTAGGACCTTGTCTCTACGGTCCAATATCTACATTGGCTGCTCCTCATAAGAGGGGTCATGTTCCAGTTGTACCACCTCTGGGTTCAGTACATGCGAAGGGTTGGGTATGTACTTCCTCAAGAGAGATACATGGAAGACATCATGAACTTGAGCTAGGTTCGGTGGATGTTCTAGATGATAGGCCACTGCTCCTATGCAATCAAGGATTTCATAGGGGCCAATGTACCTAGGGATGAGCTTCCCTTTCTTCCCAAACGGCATGAATCTCTTCCATGGAGAAATTTGAAGGAAGACTTTGTCACCAACACCAAACTCCAAGTTCCTTCGATGATTGTAAGCATATCTCTTCTGCCGACTCTGAGCAGCCATTATGTGTTGTTGGATGGCATGAACCTGTTCTGTCATCTCTTGAACGAGATCGGGCCCAAGAAGCTTCCTCTCACCAGTTTCATCCCAACAAGTAGGAGTTCTACACCGCTTTCCATACAGAGCTTCAAAGGGTGCCATCTGAATACTCGCATGGAAGCTGTTGTTATAGGAGAACTCCACTAATGGGAGGTGTTGATCCCATCCACCTTTAAATTCCATTGAGTATAATCCTAGCATGTCTTCGAGTGTCTGAATAGTCCTTTCAGATTGGTCATCAGTTTGAGGATGATAGGCCGTACTAAAATTCAATTCAGTATTCAGAGCATGTTGAAGACTTCTCCGGAATTTTGATGTGAATCTTGGGTCACGATCAGATATGATGGATAGTGGTACACCATACAGCCTTACCACTTCCTTAACATATATCTTGGCAAGCTTATCCAGAGAGAAATCTTCCCGAATAGAGTAAAATGGGCTGTCTTGGTGAGACGGTCCACAATAACCCATATCGCATTGTTTCCTATAAATGTTTTTGGGAGACCAGTTACAAAGTCCATAGTGATATTATACCACTTCCATACTGGTATGGGTAGCGGTTGTAATACCCCCTTAGGATGTTTTCGTTCTGCCTTTACATGCTGACACACCAGGCCCCTTATAGTGTAATAAGCAATCTCCCTCTTCATGTTATCCCACCAATAATGATCATGAAGGTCTCTATACATCTTAGTGCTTCCCGGATGTATAGATAAAGTAGAGCTATGAGCTTCATCCATCAGTTCTTTATTTATCTTCGGAATAGATGGAACACATAGTCTTGTATGAAATTTCAATACACCTTATTGATCAATATTGAAATCAGGGAACTTCCCATCCTTTACAGCCTCGAACTTCTCCTCCAGCAAAGGATATTCTTTTTGAGCCTTCTTGATCTTCTCTAGTAATGAAGGTTGAGAAATCATTTGGGATAAGGTTGATGATATCCCTTTCCTTATAATTCCCATGTCCAGTTTTACTAGATCCTTAATCAAGGGATCTCCTAAGATCCTCATTATTGCCAGAACAACAGGATATTTCCTGCTTAATGCATCTGTGACTTTGTTTTCACTTCCAGGGTGATAATGAATTGAACAATCATAGTCTATAATAAGCTCCAACCATCTCCTTTGACTCATGTTCAATTCTTTCTGTGTGAAAATATACTTTAGACTTTGGTGGTCAGTGTATATATCACATTTCTCCCCATAATGATAGTCCCTCCATATCTTTAGAGCAAAAACAACTACCGCCAGCTCTAGATCATGCGTAGGATAATTTTTCTCATGAATCTTCAACTGTCGAGATGCATAAGAAATTACCTTGTCATTTTGCATGAGGATGCACCCAAGCCCTTTCAGAGATGCATCGCTAAAAATAACGAATCCTTATCCAATAGAGGGTAGTGTTAACACAGGTGCAGTAACCAATCTCTTCTTCAGCTCTTGGAATCTTTCCTCGCATTCCTTTGTACAGATGAACTTAACCCCTTTTCGAGTCAACTTGGTTAGTGGATTAGAAAGCCGTGAAAAGTTTTTCACAAACCTCCTATAATATCCTGCTAAACCCAAGAAACTACGAATCTCAGTTATTGTTGTGGGTTGAGGCCACTCCTCCACAACCATTGTCTTTTCCGGGTCAACCGAGATTCCTTCATTGGTTACGATGTGCCCCAAGGAAGCCACATACTGTAACCAAAACTCACACATGCTGAACTTCCCAAAGAGCCTCTCCTTCCACAGAGTTTTCAATATAACCCTCAGATGATCTTCATGCTCCTCACGACTTTTTGAATATATCAAAATATCATCAATAAAAACTATCACAAAGTTATCAAGGTAGTCCTTAAAGACTCTATTCATCAAATCCATAAAAATAGCAGGAGCATTAGTCAAGCCGAAAGGCATAACAGTAAACTCATAATGCCCATATCTTGATCGGAAGGCAGTCTTTGGGATATCTTCCTTCTTCACCCTCAGTTGATGATAACCAGATCGAAGGTCAATCTTAGAGAAGAATTGAGCCCCACGAAGTTGGTCAAATAAATCATCAATTCTTGGAAGAGGGTATCTGTTATTAACTGTGATCCCGTTCAGTTCTCTATAATCAATGCATAGCTGCATTGATCCATCCTTCTTCTTCACAAAGAGAACCGGTGCCCCCCAAGGAGACACACTCGGTCGGATAAACCCCTTCTCCAACAAGTCTTGGAGTTGTTTCTTTAACTCTTCTAGCTCCACATTTTCCATTCTATACGTAGTCTTTGATATCAGTTGAGACCAGGGTACGAGTTCAATGGAGAACTCTACCTCTCTTTCTGGGCGAGGTCCAGGTAACTCCTTAGGAAATACATCCATGTATTCCTGAACAATCGGAGAATCTTCTATTTGTATGCTTCCTTTTCCTTCTTCATCATCACCGATTAACTCCATAAAGAAAACTATAGGAGGTGCTTCTAGATAGGGCTCAGTTCGGGACATCTCTCCTCGGAAGATAATTATAGGTCGTTCATTCAAGACTACTGAGATTTCCTTACTTCTGCATTTGATCTTAGCATTATACTTTGAGAGCCAGTCCATCCCTAGTATAACGTCGAATTCGAACATGGGAATGACTACTAGATTTGAGATAAGATTGTGCTCACTAAAGTAAACACTAGAGTCTCTAAACCCTGTTGATGCATGGATAATCCCACTTGGAGTCTTGACGGACAACTCTACCTCAAGAAATTCAGGGATTGATTCTATATTCTTTGCAAACATGGAAGAAATAAAGGAATGCATAGAACAAGAATCAAATAAAGTACTTGCTAGTTTTGAGAGGAAGACAGGAGTACCTGCTACCACATCGTTCAGAACTTCAACTTCAGTTGTTGTGATAGCAAAAGCACGACCTTTCTCCCTTGGCCTCTACTGAGGTTGATGGTGATTCCCCTCCACTGCCCTCGGATTTGGACATTGATTAGAAAAGTTCCCAAGATGTCCACACTTGAATCATGTGACTTCGGGTAGTTCCAGAACCATCTTTCCTCTGTCGTTGTTGTTGGGAAGTTGAGGATTCACATCACTACGACAATTCCGAGAAATATGGCCTTATTTTCCACACCTATAGCACTTACCACTTCTGATCAAGAATTTCCCCAAATGCTTCTTCCCACATTTATTGCATGTGTCATGTTGCATATGCTTTCCACCTCTTTCCTGATCAAAACATCTTCCCAGGCTTGGTTCTAGAGTTCTCTTCTTCTCATTAGATTTGTGAGACCACTGTGTCTCCCCAAACTCTAGTTCAACTTTCATAGCACATCGAACAATTACTTCATAGCTATCATAGACCCTGTTGGCTAGATTCTTCCGTATATGAGGTCGTAGTGCACCAAAGAATCTATCAACCTTCCCATTAGGGTCCATGACGAAGCTTGAGGTATAACGAGAAAGCCTTGTGAAGTTCTTCTCGTAGGTTCCAACTGATTCATTCTCCTTTTGCTTCAGCTTGAGAAATTCTTTCTACATCCTCGTTCTCATCGAACGAGGGAAATACTTATTAAAGAATATTCCCCGGAACTCTTCCCACTCCATAGCTTCCATCTCTCCTCGTGGATTCGTGTTCTTGATCAGTGACCACCACTGATCAGCTTCTCCCTCTAGGCGGTAAACAACAAGGGTGACTTTTTCTTGTTCCGAATAATGAAGTACAGAAAAGATCTTTTCAATGGATCTTATCCATTGTTCTGCAACCAATGGGTCAGTAGATCCATTGGATGTTGGCGGTCGTTGACGCATAAAGGACTCAACAGAAAGTTGTTCCCTTCGTGGTGAGATCAGCCTCTCAGCTTGATTCAAGTTATTACTCATAACTTTAGTCAGTTGGTTCATCATTTGCATGAATGTTTCCATTCCGGATTCCATCGGAGGGCCATCAGCACATGGTGCATTGCGGTCACCATCGGCACAGTTCCTCCTTTTGCCCGCCATTTTGTAAAATAATAAAACCATAGTGAGAAACTTATTTCATTTATGAATCTTTTAACTAAGACTCCATGCTTAGACAATAACACTTTTCTATAATTCCCTCATAATGATTCATAAAAAACTTGTGATTAACCAAAAATATCCCCTGGGAGTGTCGTAACCAAGAGTGCAGCAAGGCCCGTTATCGTGCACCAGTTCCCGTTCGAGTCTAGCTCAAAGCGGTGTTTTTGGGTTTTACCCCTATGTACAACTATGCCAGAGCCGCCTCTACCAGCTCGTATCCAGAAATGGATGTTTCTGTTTGATAAACCACTTACTCAATACTTACCAAAATACCAGGAAGTTTTCCTATATTTAAACTTTTATATAGGGATCTTCCTAAAGTTTTTATATCCTAATTTCCACAAATAACTAAACCATCCATTGATACCAACTATAGCATCCCACCTTGTTATAACATAAACTTTCATAACATTACACATAACTGAGGATCTTTAAGGTCTAGTGTCTTGGAAACCAGGAACATAATACATGAAAAAAACATAAAGCATTCTTATTAAACTCTTGAAAGTCTTCTACTTAAGATCATCCTAGGTTCATTACCACATCTCATAACCTGGGGAAATACATCACAAGAAAGGGTGAGAAGAAGGCCCAGTAAGGGAAACAAGAGGATCATTTTACATGTGAACTTGATATACTTCAATAAGGACATGGAAAGAACTTTAAGGCATGAGAAAGAAATCATGAGTCATTTCATAATAAAAAAACATTTTTCATAACTTGAAAATGTTGCTACATCATTTAACATAGACAATCATGAACATATCACCAAGGTCCATCCCCAAGGTGTCATTTGAAAATTACCAAGGTTATTCACCAAGGTATCGTGAAAATTGTAATCTCTAGTGGTTACATCATTACCCAATGCATTGGAGCGCTATCAGGGCGCACTCTTAAATTTTCCTTATTATCATGTGAGCCACATATATCATCATCAAACATTTCATAAATAACCCATATAGCATAAAATAAATGGGTTTCATTTCATAATCATAACGTTTTAAAAACTACTTTAAAGACATGATCTTTACATCACTTTAAACCCACGAAAAGGGAAAGCGGGTCTCATGTATGTAAATCCCAGAATTTAAAATAGAACATTTTGATATATATGTGAATACCCTTGTATAAATAAGAGATTTGATTATTCACTTTATAACATAAAATAATTTTTGAGAAAAGAGAGAGGCATTTTGAGACGAAAATTCTGCAGCATAACGGCTATGTTACAAGGTTTTAGAAAACATTGAAAAGAGAGGGGACATGGGTCACCCACTCATAAATGATCCACAAAACAGTAGGGGGACAGAATACAATGGATTTAAGAACATGGTAATGAAATTTGAACGATATACCATATGAAATGAAAAACATGGAAGTGAGAAAAAACAAGATTTCTCTTATGAAAATTCGGCAGCCTAACGGCGTCACTTAAACATTCATAAAACAAAATGATGAGAGTAAGAGGGGATCTCTCATCATATAAACATGAAAAGGGAAGTAAGAGGAATATAATAGAACATCCTCTCACATAAGAACATGGAGCATAAAAGGAATGACATAAAAAGGATTACATGAAAAGAAAGAGAGAGGTCGGATCCCTTACCTTAAAACGTGACTCTTGAAACTCAAAGGTTAGGACCTTGAGGGATTGGGGGCACCTTGAGAGGACTCTTTCGGAGGTAAAGAGACTCGAAATTCATTGGGAAAGATTTGGGAGTAAAAACTAAAGGAGGAAAGGGTGGGTATTTATAGGTAAAGTGAGGGGACATGGCATTAATGGCCAAGGGACACCTCACAAGTGCTTTTCTCAAACCCATGTGCTCTCTCATGATATTTTCCATAAAGTTAGGCCACATGGGGCCCCCAAAACAATAATTCATCACCCTTGGCCGGCCAACCCTTAAAAAAAGTCATGACATCATCATGACACAGTTATGATGTTATTAAACATACCGAAACCCTAAAACTGTATTTTTACTATTCACTGAAAATTCATCTTTCTCAGAAAAATACCAAAATTTCACCTTAACCAATTATCGATGCTCTATGTACATTTATGAACTCCATTTTATAAAAATAATTTTCTAAATATTTTTAATTTAATTTTTAAATAAAAGCACTATTCATCGAAAATTCATTTTTTCTCCGAAAAATCCCAAAAAATTACAATACCACAATATCGATGCTCTGAGTTCAAAAATAAAGTCATTTTTATAAATATAATTTTCTAATAATTTTTAATTAAATTGTTAATTAAAAACACTATTTACCTGAAAAAACTAATACTTGATTAATCATTTATGAAAATGTTATTTACCCATTTTATTGAATCAAATTACTTAATCTAGGTGTCTAAATTATATTAAAACTTTCTTTGAGTGAAATTACTAATCCATTTGGTAACATTACTAATCCTAAGCGTCAAATCACAATTCATAATTTACTATTCATCAAAAATTATGTTGATCTTATTAGACTCCAAATTCCTTACTGAACACTTTTGTTGAAGACCATTTTTTGAAAATCATTACACATCATTAGTTATTTAAGGTTTTCATAAATATTTTAAAATAACCCTTTTTCCAAAATTCATCAATAAAATACATCATAAAATTATCCGGACAAACGAAATTCTACAAACATCACTAAAGGAAGAGATCTCAAATTATTCACCCGAAATGATTACACATGGAAGCTAGGGTCTCATCACATAGCCCCTTATAACACCGGCATAAGACCTAAGTTTAAGGTGTGCTATGGTGAGAGAATATGAGGGAGGCTCAGATAACATTGCCCTAGTAGTAATCTCTACTAACTTGAACTTCTCCCATAGGTGTTTCCGTTCAAGCTTGACATGCTGGAGTTCGGCTTGGGCTTGGTCCAAAGCGAAGCCCACAGATGCTACCTCCTTCCCAAGCTCTGATAAGTGGGCTTCATAATGGTCGAGTCTACTGGATGAAGCCATCGACTCCTCTTTCTGCATTAACCACTAACATGTTATTAAATCATTAAGAGTATGTTAATATACTACTCAAAAATATTGGGTCGTTACAGAGCTGTCCACGGGAAATCCCACCTGAACGGTGGGTATAGATAGATCCACTGCTCCTCAGGTCCCGCCGTCTGCTCCGAGCATGTCCGCCCAGTGGTCCACCTCCAGGTACCATCCTACTCAGCAAGCCTCAACCACAATCAACGCTATTCGTCGTCTGCAACCAACACAACGTAGTGCGGGCATAGCCCGTGTAGGGGTGAGTATAAGCTACTCAGTAGGGACTCCGAGACCCCTGAAGGTCTCCCAAAATCCAAAAAGGATAAACCAAAAAGGAAAGATACAATCACGAAGTAACAATCGACACTTCTTAGGTATATTCCCATACATATACCTAAGTCATCAATTCCAATACGCTCCAACCTCCGAGCCCAAGTACAACTCAGTCCACACAGGAAAGTATACGTATTCCACACAGGAAAGCAAAACAAAATCCACACAGGATAGCACAACACAATCCACACAAGAAAGAAACAGGATTCAGCTCACACAGGTATACTTCTTCAGAATACGATAGAGATGATCACTGATCCGTCTAAGTCGTCGGACCCACAAAGGATCGATAGGTACTAACCCCCGCAAAGACCCACACAGGATCGGACCCACACAGGATCTGTAGGCACTGGTTCACACAGGACCGCTGAGCGCAGACCCACACAGGATCAGACCCACACAGGATCGGGTCCACACAGGACCTGAAGCACTGATCCACGTAGGATCGCTGAGTGTTGTAGTCGTCATCATCGAATCCACCAAGGATCTCTGTACTGTCGTCGTCGCAGTCTTAGTATCAGTCGCAGTAGCAGTCACAGTAGCAGTCACAGCCAGCTCTAGGGTTCCCGCACACAGCAAGCTCATTCGGGAGGGTCCGATCCACGAGCCGAGAGGCTGATACATCAACTGTCACAAAGTTAATAGTATCCAAATGTTCTGTATCGTCAATAGGAACTCAACGCAACAGACAACGCGTCAATCGGACGCCCGGTCTGAGAGTTGTTGGCTTTTTCGTCCAAGGGGCCCTATTGGTTTTTAAGGAAAAACCAACCTGACCATACTCCACCTGCGTCCAAACCTTAGACGGAGTATGCCAAAAGATCTGTCTCAGTATGTGGAACTCAACAAAGCTGACGACACGTCAAACGGATGTCCGTAGCTCATGATATGAGCGTTTCCGCTCCGAGGGCTCGGTTGGTTTCGTGTTCGAACCAACCTGGCCGAACTCAATGTATTCCGAAACCCTGAGTGTGATATACGGAAATGACTGACTCGATCAAACGATCGCATCTCCGCAGATGGCACATCGTTTGGAGGTCCGTAGCCCGAGTTATGGGCATTTGAATCCAAACAGCTCGCTAACGGGGGTTTCGGGACCGGGTCGTCCCGGCCCGAGACCCCCCGGTTGGCCCAAACCGGGTCGACCCGCCCCGGACAGAGTCGACCTTGCCCGGCGCGGCCTGGTCCGGCGAGGCGCGGCCCGGCCAGGCGCCGGTCTGGCGCAGCGCACCACGCGCTGCCAGCTCGGCCGAAGGCCGAGCTGCAGGAAAACTGGGTGCCGCCTGCCCCCCTTTGTGAAACCGGCCCCCCTCATTATGGGGGGCCATTTTAGAGCTGGTCGGGGGAATTATTTCCCCCCGCTTTTTCCTGTCATCCGGCCGGCCCAACCTGGCAGGCCGGTTCTTCCTTAAGGGGACCGGCAAGGCCGGTCCCCCTTCCGACTTCTGACACCGGCGGCCCGGCTGGCCACCGGTCTTCTCGTTCCGCCACGGCCCGGAACCGACCGCGGCCTTCATTGTCCGGCGCGGAGCGACAGCACCACGCCCCTCCGTCGTGGCCCCGCTCTGGCCATGGCACCTTCAACATTTTTCAACGCGGCGCGACGACGTCACTTCCTTGAATTAATTTACCACGCGGTGCGACGGAGCCGCGCGTTTCTTGTCGTATGATCCTGCACGGTGCGACGGCACCGCGCCACACCCGTTTCAATCCACAACAGAATCAACATGAATAGGAGGAGGGTCGGCCGTGTTCGTGTGGTCCGGCCCCCCTCGCGTTATTTGATAACAATTGGACAAATTTCACGAAGAAATAATCACGGGTATAAATCATGAACAAAAGAATAAAATAAACCCCTACCTAAGTTTCAAGTGCGGAGCATGTCAACAAGCCGCGGAAGTCAAGCGTCACGGATGTCCGGTGTCGCGGAAATCGAACGTCGTTTTCGTTGACGTCGAGGTGCGCCCGAAGAAGTACGTTGCTGGAGAAGCTTCGTCGCGTCGGGGATATGGCGTCGCGGAAGGACCGTGCTCTTCGGCGGAGAAGTTCTTCGTTGAAGAACGACGTTCTTCGCGTTATTTATTGAGTTTGAAGAAGATGAAGAAGACTTCTCTACTCTCTCAAGGAGACAAAATTCTAACAAAATAAAATAAGTCTAAAGCTTATTTTATTTACACAACAAAACAATTGAATTTCAAAAGTTTGAAATTAAGATAACTCTTCTCAATTAATAACCTAAGTTGTCAAGATTAATTAAAGAGGAGTTATAGGGAGTTTAAAAAAAGAGATGAAGTGTTAGGGTTTATGTGGGCCCCACCACACTTAATCCTCTCAAGGGAGGTTACGTGGATGTGGTTCCCACCCCTTACTCCCTTTGGGAGGTTATAACCAACTTTGTTAAAAATAAAATGTGTGTCCCCATTTTATTTAACATCATTTTAAATTCCCAAAAAATAACTCTCAACCCGTAATAAACGCAACCTCGAAAAAGGTCTCCTTAAGCGAATATCGGCGCTGCGAGTTCATCGGTGCCCTTGGAATTCGATTCCGGGAACCGGTTCAAAAGTTAGAAATTCCCGCTCATCCGTTCACTGAACGTACCCGAGCCAAACTTCGGAAATTGATTCCAGGCACATCGGGCCTCGGAATCAGGTGCCGTCAAAAACCGCGCTCTTGTAAAATTCCCAAGAAAATTAAGAAGAAATTTCCCTTGAATTTTACGGGTCTTTACAATGTGGGCCATTAGACATTACATGCATTCCCTTCGGGTTAGGGTTGGACCATGTACCCCATACACGGCTTTCCCTATAGGAGACCATGTAATGTGCAACTACATGGCGTGTGGCCCATATGAAATTCCTTATACTCCAGATATTTTTGAAGTACACTCAATCATTTTTTCCTCTTTAGATGGATAGTGAAAAATAGTACACACCATGTAGCTCGAAGTACATGTTGTTCACTCATCGAAATTATACAGATTTATTAAAATTTAATATTATATTATACAAAACCTAGAGAAATGTACCATCATGCATGAATAAAGTTAGGCCAAAAAATAAGGTTAGTTTTATGTAGATGTGTGTGATCAATTTAACATCTATGTAATATTCATTTATACTCATTGAGTAGTTATGAATAGAAATTCCCAAGGTTGCCTCCAAGGTACAATTTACGTACAAAGATAAATTTCAATGAATTTATTTGTTTAAAATTATGATGGATGAGAATCTCAAGGAAATTCCGAAAAGGGATTAATATAAGAGGATATATTAATTAAATATGATAAATAATTTTTTCAAGTGTGATTTATCTTAATAAAAAAATATTAATGATTTGAAGAATATTTTTATTTATTTGTAATTATTATTGCTTGTATAAATGATCATCATATAGGTCAAGACCATTGTATGTGTATTTTTGTATTAAATAATTTATTTAAAATAAATTGTGTGGTCCTGTGAGCCTTCACCTCATTAATATGTAGGGAATGTGTGATGAAGGTTTATTTTATGTAATACCCCTTTTACCCCCACCAGCATGTGGGTTAATAAAGGAATGTCTAATGGATGGAACTCCCATGCTATTAGAGGCGGTTCAAGAAAGATCTAAGACAAAATCAACCCCTTTAGATACAGTGGTGGGCAAATGGAAATATGTAAACACTAACCCAAATGGATCAATATGTTTCTCCCCTAGGTCAATATTTTTTTATCAAACTCTCTATAAACTAACCGTTAGAAAAACTCATGATCACACCTTTTACTTTATTTTATTTATGTCAGTTTCATGGTTTATCACAATGGATGTGTTGTCACAATAAGATAATTAATGGATTAAACAAGCATGCAAGATGGAACTGAAAAACTAGATAGACCAAAAATATCAGAGGCAAAGGTAACTATAAAAATGTGGGATCCTACACATGTAGAATCTAAAATTGAAAAATAAATCAAGAACTAGTTTCTAAAATGTTGGAAAATCTATTCTTAACACTACCTAGTAGTAAGAAAAAAATTTGGATGAATAGAAATAATAAGTGTAAAAATATAAAGAAACATAAGAAAAAATTGAAATGGGAGAAGATACTAAAGAATAAAATGCCACATCTATGTCATTTTCGAATACTACTTCCCTACATTCACAGTCCGATAAGAATCTAGACATTGATGTATTAGAGGATTTAAATTCGTCATCAATAAGAGAGGATAAATATTATCACTCATGAACAAAAAAATTATACAACGACTATTTAGATAATGATATGGATATGATGTACGATTCAAATAAAAGAAACGATAGAGAAATAAAGAAGTCATTTGTTGGTCCATAAAGACCATATCATTCAATGAAAATTAGAGTCACCAGACTCAATGAAAACTAAGGGTCAAAATAACATTGACATTTTTTTATATGTTAACATTTATTTCTGAATCAGTTCCTTATATACTGAATATATAATCCAAGTTTATATAGGCTCAGAGTTGTTTGAATACAACATAAGAATGATTAATTTTGTTCAATTACTCAATAACACTTCATGAGGCTGATATCAAAATAGTCAGATGAAAGAATTTACTGAATAAGAAAATATTCAACAATATAGTAATATGGTCAAGAATGTTCCATAATGATTTGAACGTCTATGATTAACATATAGTGGAAATGATGAATATTTCCTTGGAATTTTTTTGTTCTGTTAATAAACATATAACTTGTGTTTGAAATTGATAATTTTTTTAGAATAGTTCAAAATCATGAAAGAAAAATTAGAATGAAGAAGCTATATTTTTTAAAGATAAAATATAGAAGTTGGAATTAATGAATATCATGATATGTTATTGTTAAGATCATTTATTCATTGTTAAGGAATAAAATAAGATGACTATTGAGAATGTTGGAATGTTGGAGGAAAAGAAACGAAGACGTTTAGTCATAGAGGATAGAATGGTGAATATTGAATCTTATGTTTATAATATCGAGAAGGACCCTAAAAATGTAAAATAGATGAAAGGGATTATAAATAACTAATATAAAAAATATTGTTATTTATCTAAAATGAAGATGTAATAATAACATTTGAATGAATTTTAGTATAAATAACTTTTTTATCCTAATTTAATTTATATAAATGATGTCTAATTCAATTTGGATATATTTTATTTATTATATAACATGGATTTATTATTTATTCAGATACAATTTAGTTTTATGTTATGATTTTATTACATCGCAAGAGGTTATAAATATTCCTCATACCATTATTAAATCACAATGGCTGGAATTTTTTAGTTATTGGGGATAAGTATGGGGAACATGTTTTGGGGAAAATTATTTAAATGGGAAGAATGAATAGTTAAACTATGGATTTCATTGTAAAGAGAACCTCTTTCTATAGAAGTCAATTAATAAGGGAGGAATTTAAAGTATTAATACATTCTATCAAATAGACAAGGATGACGGAAAATAAGTAATCAAATTAAGTGTTGTATAGATATTATTATGGAGAAAATTTTATATTTTGTATACATTTGAGGTTAATAAAAAGGAAAAATGGTTGTAATTATTTCATGGTTTTTATTTATTCATTTTATAGGTGTACTATTTTGTGATTTTCAAAAAGGGGGATATTTGTTATTTGAAAAATTCACTTTCAACATTTCTTTCATAGTTTTGGAAGTCACATATAATTTCTTAAAACACTATGTTACCAAAATCATATATACAAAAGGTATTAGATTGATTTTTTATAAATAATTTTTTTATAAAAAAATTATAATTTTTCAAATTTAAAATAAACATAATCATTTTATTATTCAATCCGATTAATCAGACCCATGCTGTGTTTGGTACAATAGATCCAATGTAATTCTAACTGGTAGTTAAACTTATGTTCTATATATCTGAACAAAAAATTCATAACCATCACACTGAAATTAGTATAAGTACATTAGATTGACCTTTTTTGGTTAATTTCATAGGAAACCAATAGAAATTTCCATCATAATTTCCTAATTTTATAATCATATTGTTTATAAACAAATCTATCCAATGGAATAAAAAATAACATTGTAAAGGCTCTAAATTAATTTAATCTTGGGAAAATGAAGTATTATTAATTTATTGATGTCAATATCAAGATCAATATCATTATGATATGTCAATGTGAAAGATGTGAATGGCTATTGCAACCAACTCAAAAATATAACAGGTAGATGAATGCCTTTAAATAGGGGTAATTTGAAGAGTTTTGTTCTAATGAATTTTGTAACTCAATGTATCTGTAGATCATTATGTATAAACATTTTGTTTTTATGTTTTGTCGTATATTTGAGATTTGATGTTATAAATAATCCATTTGTGGATTCTAATATAATTAAAATAATATAAAATTGTATTCATTATTTCAAATCATTGTATTGATCGAGGGAATTCGGGGATTTGTAGATGGTTGAAGTTAATCTCTATAATTGATGGCTTCTAGGGCTTGTAATGTATAGCTTGTAACAATCATCGTATCGAGTGATTTTAGGGGATCCAATGATAAATCCATTATGATCATCATTTGGAGGGATTTCCTGGTAAAGAATGATAGACCATTTCACTTGGTATTGGAATTGTGGATATCTTATATTAGGATTTCTATCTTTCTTAAATATTAAATTTTAAGATTAAATTATTTTATAAAAATTGTAAGTCAGTTTTATTATTATAACTGTTTTTATTTACATTCTAAAATATTTTACATTCTTCCATTCATTTAATTCAAATATTATTTATTACATAGGATTATAATAAAAGTTTAAGCAGAAAATATGTCAGGACGATAAGAAACTCATAAATATCAGACATTTTTTGGAACTGATTTTAATAATCTGATCATCGAATGTTATTTATTTATTATATATTTGATTTATAAGGTTTTTTTCTTTTTTTTAAATTTTAAATTACATTTCATCCCTCACCCACCCCCACCTACAACCATCTTCAATGCTTACGATTCAGTAGGACAAACCAAGCCTATCATTTTAGGAATGTCTTTGCAGGAATCTGTAAAATAATATTTTCTATTTTTATGTGTATGCCAAAAATTTAACAACCATATTTTTTAAATGGAAACACTATATTTGATAGTGTACATGATATTCCACATCGAGGAAAAAATGAACTATTATATATTATTTTTTAATACGGATCTTATTGAAATGTTTTTATTATAATGCATAAGAAAAGGATAAACTCAATTATGATAATATTCATCCGAAATTTATATATAATTAATTATTTGACCAATTAATTATAAAAGAAATTAAAATATTTTTAAAAGGAAATGTTTTCCTAAATAACAATTTTAATATGAATAAGCATGTTTTATACTAACAAATTTAAAAATAACAATAATAAGAAAATATTAATAATATTTATATTAAATATATTCAATATAATCTATAAAATTATTCTTATTTGTTTTCAAGAAATGTTATAATAAAAAATAAAATTCTCCACATAATAGAAGTAGTTTTCTAAAAACTAGTTTTTTTCATCTTTTCATGGAAAAATTGTTTAAATCTTTTTTATGACACATTTATAAATCAAATTTTTCATAAAAATATTCTCCCTTCAATTATTAGTATTAAAATTAATTTTTTTGTTACATTTCAGACAAGTTTAATTTTTTGATGAATAGAAAAAAATTGGAATTTTTATTGAAAACTTCTTTTTAGTAAAATTTATTTATAGTGTAAATTATATTTATTAACAATATAAATGTATAATTGGATAATTTTATTAATTTAATTAAATTTTGGCCATTGTAATTAATTTCACATTGAATTTGAATATAAAAACATTTCAATATTTTGAGGATTAGTCATTATAAAAACATGTTTTATCATTTCGTCAATTGAATTAATTTAAAATTAATTTATAAAAAAAATTATATTGAATTTTTAAAAATTAATTCCATATTTGGTAGAATAACGTCAAAATTTATTAAATTAGACCATTTTATTTTATACATTATGAATAAAAGAATTAAATTTTATTAATAACATGGTCAAAGGTAAATTGTGTAATGAAGTGTAAAAATAATGTTATAAATATTATACAATTACTTGAAAACTTGTCCTAATTTCATTTTATTTGTTTTTAGGCCAATATAATCCTTGGCCCTGAATTATATCCTTTTTATGCCACATAGATGAAGGTATGAGATTTATAATATATTATTTAATGAATGTTCCATGAATTTATTCTAATTTTTCATTACTATAACATTTTTAAAATGGGGCTATATACAGAATTTGTTCGACCAAAAATATTAATTTTAAAAATAAAATATTTATCTTCATCATGGTAATTTATTTTTTATTTTTAATAAATAAATCATTATCTTAAAGAAGTATACAATGATGATTCAATAATTATTCACTTAAATGAAATTTAAAAAATTTGTATTAAAAATATTAAAATATTTATAATGTGATATAATTAATGTAATGAAAAATTTCATGGATATCTTTTATATAATATGGATTATTTAATTTAGTTTTTACATTGTTTCCTTATAGTTATTATATTATTGATAATTCATGTAATGAATACTGTTAAAATTGATATTATTGACATTTATAAATATATAATTTGTAATTAAATAATATAAAATTAAAAAAATATATAATTAGAAAAAATGATTATGATAAATCTTAAAATTTAATCATTCAATCCTTCCTTGGTTTATTAGAATATTTTAGTAATTATATTAACACTCAAAATATAAATTATATGATATCAATGTAATAATTAAAAAGAAAAAAAGGCTTCAAAATATAAAAGGATTAAAAATTTGTCAAAAATTTTATAATTTTTATTTTATGAATTTATTTTTACCCATAATTATCCTATACTAGAAATTAATAAATTTTAAGCCTCATGGAATAATAAATTATTTTATATTAATTTAATATTATTAATAATAATAAGAGTTTTTCTCCAATCCCTTATAAAAGAAATCATATTCTTTATAATACCAACATTAGCAGTCTTAAGGTGTCAAGAAAAGGTGATCATCCAAAGAAGAGTTATTGTTTTATTCATGTATGTATATTATATTTATTCTTAAACATCCATAAAATATTCTTCAAACATAATGAAATCATTACTCTAGTATCCTCAATATATTGATATGTTATTATTCTAATATCATCATCAAAATACATATCAACTTCCATCAAATGGAAAAGAATTAATCATTCATGTGTATGGTGAACTACAACTTAATAAACTGATATAATTCTATCTTCCATCATCATCGGTCAAGAGTGGTTATAATGATGAAATTAAAATTTATATTTGATATTAATTACATATTTTTCATTATCGAAAAATAATATGTGATTTATTTTTTTTATGATTCATGCAATTGAAAATGATAATGTCATTCATGCATACATGTGAACTATGACCTCAAAAAAATAGGGTGTTCTTTTTTTCATCACCACATCACCAGAAATATATATATATATATATTTAGATTATTTATATGATATTAATTATAGTATAATAATAATGGAAATATAAAATATTAATTACCTTATTTCTATAATGACCACTGAAAAATGGAAACGTTACTCTTGAATATGTACCGCTTATCATCTCTGTGATTGTGAAGTTATTCATTTTTCTAATCCATATGTAATGGATAGATTTAAAAGTATAATTTATTTAAAAAATTCATTATCATTTCATTTATATTTTTATGGATATTATGTACTAATTAAAAATATGACTAATGACACCATACCAATGTCACTTTGGACCCAAGTATCAAATATCGACAAAATATCCAACATGGACATAAATAATTATATAATTTTCATAACATGATAACTAATGATATTAAAGGAGTATTAAACATTAATAAGTTTCTCCATAATGTAAATAAGTAACCAAATTTTATTATTGATGATTTAATGATGGTACATGGAGAGTCTGGCTAAAGGTAAGGAACTTCTTCTTAATTTCATTCATTGATCCATATTTTTATGTTATACATCTATATTGGTTTATTTGTAGTATATAACAATCCATTAAAACATTATATCATTTATTCATTTATTCTGATTATATTTAAATAATTTTAAATGTTACTCCTTCATGTATAATCGGATTGGCTTATTACAATGTAGTAAGGGAATTATTACCACAATTTCTTTTATTTGGGATTATCTTATACATTCTGATTATTTCTTTCAATGATTTTTTGTAAAACTATTTTTGAAAATATTTTGATTTAATTACATTTTTTATGTGTATTTATAGTTGATACAAATATTCAATTCATTTCATTAATGATATCTTCAGTTGTATGATATATTATAGGGACTCTTTAACTGAAACATTTTTTACGTGTTTTATATATTTATTCTTCTAAATCCACCACATTCATGTCCATTATTTAAAAATGGTTTTTAAGAATGTATTTATTTATAAATGATTGTTTAAAAGGTTAATTTTTAAAAAATTTATAAATATTTCCAATGTAGTAAGGGTCACTTTGATTTAAAAATAACTTTTTAGTTTTTTAAGGGGGTTTTTAAATGGATTGGTTATTTCTATAATTTGAAATCGTTTCTTATGAGTGGAAATGATAATTTAAGAGAGATATTTTCAAAACTTTAATCTTTTATGTGTTAGTTTTATGTAATTTTATGGGAAATTTTACAGGTCTTTATGTGATACAAAAAATAATGGTGGTTCTGTGATAAACCATGTTTTGGTATTTATGTTATAACCTAAAATGCATTGGGTATATATATTTATTGTATGGTGATTCCATTTGTAAGAGTGACATGTATAGAAGTTTAAAGCATGGTTATTCCATTTGAAAATAAATATTTCCCAAGTAAGGTACCTTTTATATTAATTATTACAAGTTCTCATGAAAAACCAATTGGTTTCTATAATGTAATATTGTGACATTTTTTAACTGATGATCCATTTTTCAGGGTAAAATAGTTTGTTTTATATGCAATATTTTATGGGTTTTCACTAGACTAATGTTTTCTATTATTTTATATCCCTTATTATTTATTTTCTTAGGTTTTAGAAAATATATTTCTTTAAGGAAAACTTTTAAAAGGATAAGATCAATAGAAAATTGTGACGATATATCAACATAAGAAATCACGTTTTATTGTATGTTTTATATGAAAAACTGTATACAATGTAAAAGTTCCCGGGGTTAATTTTGGGTTACTACGTAAGAGTATTTCTTAATTATTTAAAAATAAAAACCTAAAAAATGATTTGGAAAATAATATTATTTCTATTTTTAAAATAACTAGTATACATACTATTTATGATAGGGTCCTTGTAGTTGGTATAAGATCTAAGATTTAAATAAATTTTTATATTAGGATGTTTTCATAAGAGATAGCTATATCATCATGAGATTATAATTTTATGGTTTATCATACATTCAATATATTAAAATCCTTTTTTGGATTTATGTTATGAAATTTTAAGTACATTAACAGTATTATTCGAGACAATAATTTCTAAGGTAATTATGGTTTATTACATTTTAGGAAGAAAAATGAATTGTCTGATAAATTCAATGAGTTTATTACATATTAATATAATTATTAGTAAATTTATCATATTTAAAAAAATTTATAAGGATAATGTCAATCATGTTTTAAAAAATGAAATATCATTGGATGGATGAAAACTTATCGCGTCCGACAGGGCAACATTAATTACACCCCCATTGAAAGGGAGAAAATTGTTAATCTCCTACCACAAAACGATGTAAAATCAACGTTAGTCTAGTAATTTATTTTCCATTAAATGAATTTATGTATGAAAAATAAATTATTTGGGTAATATTAATTTTATGAAATATATAACAATAGGAATGGAAAATGATTTTTTGATCATGCTATTAATTTTATTGCCGAATATGTTCACTACATAGGGAAACCTATATGATAACTGTAAACTGAGTACAATGGGATTTTATTTGAGAAGTAATGTTTAAATTATATTTTGGAAGAATATAAGATGCTATTATTGAATTTTGGTGACTCATCATATTAATGGAAATAATTAGCATATCATTGAGATTATGTGATTTTGGAAGTAATATTTTTGATATGAAAATTTAAGAGTGATTCGTGTTATTTGAAAATAAAAGGTAAATTTTATTTGGTAATTCTATGTTAAAAAACCCTTTTGAATATTTGGATACGATCTTAGTTTGTATTTGTTTCACCATTTTTAGGATAATGTTTTTTGAATGGTCTAGGTTGAACATTGGCTATTACTATTGAATTTTTTTGATTAGTGTAGTTTTACATAATATAATGGTTTATTAATTTTGGGTAATTATATTAACTAATACTAACCATTTTTTGTAATATTACAAAACCATTGAAATATATTATTAATATTTAATTTATTATTTGGTTCTCTATAATATTACTATATTTTTTCTGGCATAAACATTCATATTGAATACTCATAATTTGAAGAAAATTATTGGTATTTAGGGGGTATTAATTAATGGATGAAACTATACTTGTCATTTAAGTATATAACCATATATTATTTTTTAAAATAGTTAAATAATTTCTACACTCTATGAAATGAATCTTAAAAAATCATTATATTTTTACTTTTCCTAATGAAAAACAAATGTCTCTTTTAACTGGTAATATATTTATGATTTACTGATTGTTAAATTTATAATAACCATGTATTATATCACTCTCCTTTAAAACATGATATCTATATTTCTATTCCATTTCCATTTTTTCTTACATAAAATCCTATTTTGTGTTATCGCGGTTGACCTTCGTACTTCACATTCCTAATTTTAATGTGGAATCATCATTAATCGTTATTATGATTTAGGGTTTAAAAAAATTGAATTGTAGAACCCTGGTAACCAGGACCATGTTCAAATTGTGAGGAATAAATTTATTAATGGGGGGGGGGGGGAGAATATAACATCTCAGGTTTTAAAAAATAAATCTTTATATTAGATATCATACATGATAAGCCCCATCGAGCTTAAATGAACAACAATATATTATTTTTAATAAAGTAAATTATATCATAGATGTTAGAATGACGGGTATATAACATGATTTACTTAATTATGAAAATTTGGATTAAACATGTATATATAATTATTTATTAAACCAATTAATTATAAATAAAACAAAAAAAAATTTAAAAGGAAATGTTTTTCTGAAATATATATAAACATGAATAAGTCTGTTTTGTAAAAATGAATAAAAAACATACTTTTTATATTATATTAATTATATTTATATATTTATATATTCAATATAATATTTAAAAATTTTATTATGTTTTTTTATTCCTCATATAAGAAAAAATAAAATTATATGCATACCATATGTATTTTTCTAAATTGGTAGATTGTCACCTTTTGATGGTGAACTCATATTAATTCACGTTTTTATAATTTTATGAATGAAATATTAAAAAATTATCTTATTCTTCGAATGAGGAATATAAAAATTTACTTTTTTATAATTTTTTTATTTTTATGGTAGGTTTCATTTTTTGTGGAATACTAAAAAATACTTAATTTTAATTGAAAACTATTTTTCACCATAGTTATTTATAGTTATAAATGATATATTTGAATTGTTTATAAGTATAATTGGATAAATTTTTTTTAATTTTTTTATATTTC
Organism: Viscum album; assembly: GCA_963277665.1. Taxonomy (NCBI): domain Eukaryota; kingdom Viridiplantae; phylum Streptophyta; class Magnoliopsida; order Santalales; family Viscaceae; genus Viscum; species Viscum album. The sequence goes on from OY728151.1 coordinate 169,855,401, forward strand.
TGTAATTTTTAAAAAAATTACACAAAATTTTGATATAAAAACATTTCAATCTTTCGAAGGATTTTACTTTAAAAACAAGGATTCGTGGTCCATCAATGGAATTAATTTTAAATTAATTTCTTTAATTTATTGATTTTTTTATTTCTAAATAAATTACATATTTATAATTATGAGGTCAAAATTTAATAAACTGTTCTATTTAATTTTTGGACATTATGAATAGTAACTTCAATTTTTATTTGTTTACACTATTAAAGGAAAATAGGGTAATTAATTATAATAATACTATTGTAATATTATAAAATTACAATAAAATTTTACAAAATTAATTGTAGTAGTTTTTTATTACCAAAATACACAATGGATATAAATTAAAACCTTTATAATCCAATTGGATGAGAGTATGAGATTTATAATTTTTTAATGAAAATTCAATGTTGTCATATATTTTTTTCATAACTACAACATTTTTAATACGGTGTAATATAAGGGATATGTTCAAATATAAATAATAATTTTAAATATAAAATTTTTATATTCATTATCGTAAATTATTTATAATTTTTAGTAAATAAATAATTATCATAGAGGCTTCCATAATGATGACGCAATAAGTGTTTAATTAAAGTAAATAACAATAAAATGATATTGAAAATATTAAAATAAATATTATTTGTTATAAATAATTTAATTAAATAATTTTATATTATTCTTTGGAATTTTATTTATGATTCAAAATAGGTTTTTTGATGATATCATTTCGTTTTGATATTTTAAAAAGTCAATTAATAAATAGTGTCAAAATTGATGTTAATGATATTATAAAATAATTAATATTTTATAAATTATATAAAATTCAGTAAAATATAAAATATATCCAATATATTTGGACATATTTTTAAATATCATAGATTAATCATTTATTTGACTATTTTCATTTTATATAAATTATATTAACTCTCAATGTTTAAATTACTAGATATCACATTTAGAATTAAAAAGTTTAAATAAGGGATAAATATGATAAGGATTAAAAAACTTAAAATATGGTAAAATTTAAATTGGATGAATTTATATTGACCCATAGTAATATTAATTTTAAATTAATAAGTTTTAATACATTTTAATTATAAAATTAATTTAATTAATTTAATATTTTGATGAATTTCGAGAGTGCCCCTCTTTCCCATATAAAAAAGAACCTATTCTTCAATATTATTCATTTTTCAAAACCATATTTTTTCAAATATATATCTAAATACCTTTCTATAATGTCTCCCTGAATTCTAAATCTCTTATTTTAGGAATTAAACCACCCTTAGTTGTCTTAAGGTGTCCAAAAAGGATATCACAGGAAGAAGATATATTATTTTAATATAATTAAGTATTTCGTTTTTATTTATTTTTTCACTTAAATAAAATCTTATTAATACATGATAAAATAATACAAATAGTATATTAAATATAGTTATATGTTATTATTCTAATATCATTACTAAAATCCATCTTCAGTTCCATCAATTGGCAAAATAATTAATCATTCGTGCATTTGGAATACTACCACGTCACGAAATGATATAATTAATTTTCCATCACCGTCTATAAATACTTTTTAAAATTATTAAATTAATGTAAATTTATGATATTAATGACATATTTATCATTATTTATGAATTTTATATAATTTACTTTCTTACGTTCCATGCACATGAAAATGATAATGTTGCTGGTGCATACATGTGAACTATCACTACCATGACGTGATGTAATTTCTTTTTCATCACCACATCACACAGATGATAGATATCAACATATTTTAATGTATTATATGATATTAATTATATTTTAATTATTATTTAAATATTAAAAAAATACTTACCTTCTTTTCATAACGACCATTGAAAAATTGAACGGTTACTCAGGCGTACATTAGACTTATATTCTCTATAATTATAGGGTAGTTCATTTTTATTATAGATATGTAATTAATGTATTTAAAAGTATAATTGATGTATAAATATCATTATTATTTCTTTAATATTAATCTATATATGATGGAATTAGGAACACATTTACTATTGACACCATACAAAATTAATTTAAGACTCATGTACCAAATATCTAAAAAATGTCCGATGTAAACATAAATATTTATGTAAATTTTATGAAATTAATATAATTTACATATAATGGATAGTAAATTTTAAAAGTGTAATAATTAATGTATATAATTAAATTATATTTATTATTTAGTAATATAAAAATTTCATGTGATTAGAAAAACTCAATGAATGGGACTTCGTCTCAATTTCATTCATTGAGGCACATTTTGATGTTATGTGACTATATTATTTTATAAGTTGTATATAACATTACATAGACACCTTATATCATGAATTTATATATTAACTAGATATTTAATGTTTTATTAAATGGTACACATTCATGTGTCATACGATTCGATGGATTACAAAGTAGTAAGGGAATTCTTATCAAAATTTATATTCTTTGGTTAATCAACTACATATTAATTATGTCATGATATACTTATTTTTTAAATGAATTATTACATTTTATGTTGTATTTAAACTTTTTTATGTGGATTTAAAATGTATACACATAATGAATCCATTTAATTAATAATCACTTTAACGATTTGATAATTGTATGGGACTATATTACTAAAACATCATTTTAAGTGTTTTAAAGTGTTCTTATCATAAATAATTCCCTTTTATGTAAATTTTCAAAAAATGTATATTAAGAATGTTTTTATATGGAAATAAATGTTTCAAAACGTTGATTTATGAGTTTATCTATAATGTTTTAATGTGTTATGGGACATATTGATTTTTAAATCTATTTTTAAATGTTTTATATTTGTTTTTAAGTGGATTAGTTATTTCAATTATTTAAAATGTTTAATTATTAGTGAAAATGAATTTTTATGAGTGAAATATTGAAAATTTTCAGTTGTTATGATTATTTAATGGAACATGGAAATTTTATGGGTTATTAATGATAATATAAGGATGTATATTTCTATTATAAACCAAGAATTGATAGTTATGTTATAACATCCAATTCATTAGTTATTGAATTTGACAGAATGGTTATTCCGTTTTCAAGAGTAACATGTGTAGATATAGAACTGATAGTTATTCCATTTTAGTATAATTATGTCGCACTTTACCTACTTATGTTTTACATGTTTGTATTTCAGTTTTCAGGAATATTGATTGACCAAAAATTCATAAAATAATGTTTTTTTTAAAATTATTATCAGTTTTTCACGATAAAAATGTATGTTTTAATGGATTTTTTTGGATTTCCATTGGAATAATGGTTTCATTTATTTTAGGTCACATACTAAGATTTTTTTCTTAGGCGTTGTATTAAAATGGTTTCTCACATGGATTATGAAATAGGTCAGAAAAGGATTATATTAAGGGAAAATTTTAACATATATCATAATAAGAAATCATATTTTATTTTAATGATTTCTTTTTAAAAAAACTTATACTAAATATAATTTTAGACTTGTAATGCCTGGGTTACTATGTATGAGTTTTTCCTAATTCTCTAAAAGTATATACCTAAAGGATATTTCAGAAAATAAACTTCATTCTAGTTTTAAAATACCTAAAATAGGTTAAGATTAAGGTTGGATCTTAATAATAAATCAATGCCTTATGAGAGTCTTATATTAACATGGATTAGATTCATTGATTTTAATTTGATTTGTGTCTTATAAATTTATAATATTAAATACATTACTAATGTTTATAACCTATTCAAGATTGGGTATAATCATAATAGGTTATGTCCATCATCACATACCATTATGACTATCTTATGCTTTCGTATGGTTATTTATCTATATCCCTTATGTCTGCCATTTCTATATATCTCTACTCACCCTTTAATTTTTTCATTTCCCCATGTTATAGAGAAACTTTTTATGTACTATTAGTAAACGTTAGGTTCCTTATCGGGGAAATTTATGGTCTTTCATGAAGTAATAATATTATTTTCAATGATTTTAAATGCACTAAACTATTATGATCTTCATGTGTGTGTTTTCATAGTGAAGTGAAATTTCATCTAAAAATATTTAATATCCATGTATGAGAATCATGGGTATCTGTTGATATTATCATAGAATAGGTTTAGTTATCCATTTTGATCTTAGGTGAGACAACCATATTGAGATCCCATAGGTCATGTCTAAGTATAATTATAAGGATGATTCAATGTGGTATAAAATTTGTAAGAATTTCAGTAAAGGGAAGAGTGAGTAGTTTTTTTAGATATACATCTTTGTCATGATACTACACATTGTAGTGGATCTGATGCTTAATTTTTCTGAGTTAACAACACCAAAGACACAATATTATTTATACTCAATCAGGAACTGGTGAATGTGAACATGCCTTGTTGAATACCTTGATTAACTCTCTTAGGGATATGGTTTGGAAATTCACTGACTCATTATAAACCTTCATGGAGGTTTTAAATATAATATAACTATGAATAACCAAATATAATACTAAGGTTTCATCTATTAAATATATTTTCTTGATTTAGAAATATTATTGTTTATTTATTTCATTATTAAGTGGGGTTGGTATATGATTAGTATTGATCATACATTGATTGTGGGTTTTAGTCAGTGGTAGAAACCATTATTAACTAGGATAAATATTAATGAAAAAAATATTATTTAATGAGATTTCAAATGGGTTAATGAATAAAGATAAATAAATTGGGATTATTCAGAATTATATTTTACAAAATATTATTAAAAAATTATACTACAACCAAATATTTGACTCAATAATGCAGCGAAGGAATGATTGTTATTAGGGTTTGGGTAGCTGAGACAGTGGGGGAATAAAGATTTAATTTATATATGTAGATAATTACAGAAGAAAAAACCAATTGGATGTGTTTGAGGGTCAAGATGATTATTTGTCTATGTAATAAAAGGACACAAATCTCATATCCATAATGGTAAAATGGAGAGTTCAGTTAAGGGAAAAGATTTAAATAATGGTATCCTTATGATATCATTTACTATTGAAATATTTAATTATAATATTTTTTGGAATTTTGAAAATAAATTTCCAAATGGGAATTCGTGGGATTAAAATTTACATGGTTGTATGAGTAATGGTTATATTTTTTATGATTAAGATACTAAAAATAACCTCAGAAATGAAAGAGGTATTAAGGAATAAGATGATGAATCATGTTTAATGTTTTGGGAACGAATGGAGTGAATTAACTATTTATGTACAGGATCTCAATGATTATGATATATGATTCATTATATATTTATTTTCTATTTAGTATGAATTTATCATAAATTTTTTCAATGAATAATTTGAATGATACTTATGGATAGGGAAAAACTAATGGAAAGGTGATATTTTTTATTACAGGAATATACCTCATAATATTTTATGAATGTTGATAAATTATTATTTATTTTTGATAACGTAATGATTGATAATGATAGAATAAATTGGATTTTATTTATATCCTCATAAATAATATAGGATTTCTTGACAATGTGGTTTATGTCATCATTGATGGAGTTTAAAACATTATGGAATTTATGTAATATATACAATAATATGTGGTTTTATTCAGGGAATAAAGATAAATTTTTTTTTCATTGAGGTCATGTAGAGACCCAAGCGTGACGTACATGGACATTACATTACTTTTCTAGAATACTTAATACATAACAAAAACCGAAACTCATGGATCGTACTAGTTTAGTGTCTTTGGAAACTCAGAACATAATCATCAATTCATGGTGAAAGATCATCAACATCTATAATAACGATATTCCCCTTTTTTCATACCTAAAACCTTTCTTTATATACTAAGGAAAAGAAAACATATAAAGGGTTAGCTCAAATTCTTATTAAGGGTAAGAATGGAGAAAATAAAACAAACCATATACATTTTAACTTAAAAAATTACAATAATGTTTAAACATCAAAATCTCAAGCAATGACATAAAACATGGAAGTACATAAGGAATAGATCATAATGGAACATAAATAATGATAAATTGTCATGGGAATAAAACATGTAATATTGGAAAACCAATAATCACTTGATATGATTTCCATAGTAGCCAAGGAATTATTTCTAAGACCATCTTAGTGGACAAAGTACCTTACTGAATCGAGTTCACTCCTTATTCAAGTCCTGTATCACTGAGTCAGATAAACTTTCCATTCCAGCCACGTCTATCTCATGAGATATAAATCTTTACCCAATGCATTGGAGGGAGATATAGGTCCCACCCATCTCATAATGAAACCATTCTTATGTGTTCCACAAAATCATAAATCATTCATCAAAACCCAAAGAAGAAAATGGGTTTCATAAACATCATCTCATCATAACATAATATATATAAAACAAATGGATATCATTTCATCATTATAAGAATCAAACCATGTAAATAATAGAGACATTATACTTGAAACATAATCTTACTAAATAAAGTCATCTTAGGAGGAAAATAGTTTTGTGAAAACACTTGAAATGAATTCTTGGGGAAAATATCATTTCTTTTTTTAAATAATTTTATTTTCACAAAATTCCAACAAATTTTAAAAGAAAAATATTTTGTTGAAAATAATCAAGAAATATTGTAGAGTAATATTCATGAAAATAAGGCTTTATGAAACCGTACAAATATTTTCATGCTGTATAAGTTAAAAAACATTCTTCTCATACTTTTTCCAGAAAAGTCAAAAAGTACCTCGTATGGTAAAAAAAATAATGATTCCTTACATACCATGTAGTAAAATAAAAAAAGGGTAAAAAGGACATTAATCATATATGAAACCATTTTTAGAAAACAGAGACATGGATTATAAATATAACCCCAGTAAATACTTACAAATAAACAATCTCGGATAAAAACAAGATTGGAAAAGTTATCATGTACCTTATGTCTGATATGCTTCGTATGTATCCAATACTCATGTATAATGATTTAAATAATGTCATTGACTTATTACAGAATCATATTAATTGTTATGATATCATAAATGGTTCACTTATGAATTTATATTACCAGTTTTTTTGTAAATTCTATGTAAAAGAAGCGTTTTGGGTAAAATCGTTTCATTTATCGTACGTGTTTCGAATTGTTGTTCTTGATATTATTACTTATATCCTGATTTACTAAATTACAAAATTTAAAACATTATTTATATATAATATATACTAAGAATATAAATATATATTAGAGATCGATAAATGGAATGAAATACACCGTTCAGGGAGACGGTAGGCCATACGTATGCGTGAACGCTGTTTTCGTTTCCTTATTGAATTGAATGCAATTAAGTAAATGAAATGTATATGTACATAAATCCAGTATCATTATTTTTTAATATATTTCTTGATTATTTATTATATATAATTTATAATCATACTTGAATGGTTTATCAAGGAAAATGAATCTCATCGCGTTCGTTGAGACGTTAGTCCGTACATACGCACGAACGATGATATCCTTCCCATAATTATTGAATAGGATTGGAGTGGATGATATAATATCTCAGAATCAGTGTGATGTTATAATAACCATATATTGTTATTCCTTACAACATTATACCCATCCAAGTAAGGTGATAGTGTAAAAATTGATTACACCACGACATGGGGACGGTATTCTGTACGTAAGCACGCATGGTGATTTCGTTTTCTGTAGGATGGATAGAAGGTGAAATGTGGTTTTTTCATATTTATAATATCATATAAGTATATTAGTGATACTTATTATATTACTTTATATTGAAACAACTGAGGAATAGGACGTTGAAGAAGAAATAAACATGAATGAATCGGTAGAGGAGATTACCTCTTCTTCAACGCACCCCTTTTAAGCTTCTTCTTAAGGGACTAGTGTTTGTCTTTAGAAAATACCAAAAATTCCTGAATATTAATATGGAAGCTGAGAAGATTAATTATTGGGGTTTGGCCGAGCTTGAAGGCTCATGGTTGTGTTAATATGAGAGGGAGTAGGTGCCCTTTTATAAGGGAGGAGCGGGGCACCTTTCAAAACCGTAAAAATATTAATTTATAATAAATTTAAACCCCACATAAAAACTTCCAAAATGACTCTAATCAGAATATTATATGATATAATGTTTTAATATAATCATATAATTAAATTTTTATATGTTGGGAATTTATTTTAAACATTATCAACTTGATTTATCCTTATTTAATCCATTTAATTTTATTTGTGGTAATAAAACTCTAAATTTTAAATTGATATAATTAATTACTTATATGTTATTAATTTTACATAATTGGATAATTTATAAAATTTTAGACCATATAAATTTAAATTTATAAATTTTAAATATTTTTAGGTTTTTTAATCAATTTTATATTATGTTATTTTTATAAAATAATAGTAGTGTCAATTTTGACACTATTCATATATTTGAATTTAAATGAAATCCTCACAAAATATATGTTCTAAATAAAATCTTAAATAGATTCATACCATGCCATATTTATCTATAAAATTAGTGTATTACATTACATAGTTCATATAATATTTATTTTTATATTTTTAGAACCGTTTATTTTATATTTAAATCAATAAAATAATTTCAATATTACTATTGTGTCACCTTTAATAATAATTATTTAATCACAAAATTTTTTAAATAAATTCAAATGATGTAGATAATTTTATTAGATTTTTGGATACTATTCATTTTCGATGTTTCATGAAATTTATCACTAAATTAAAATTATAATACTTATAAGATTTAACAGAGTGACATGTTGTCACTTTCGTGGGTTTTAATAATAATTAAATTATTTTCATTGTCAAAAGTTTATAAAATTAATCTATTCCGACCCTAAAGTGATATGGGTCGTCTTTTAGTCATCCAATTGAATTTTGGCAGGTGTTTGTGTAATTTTATAATATCTTTTTATCCCAAATTATCTAATTGACCTTTAACTACGGTAAACAAAATTTACGGTAATTACTATTCATAATGCCCAAAAACAAACAAGTAGCCTATTAATATAATTTATACCTAATGATTCCAAATATTGAATCCATTTTTACAAATTTGAAACATATAAGTTTCAGTGATTAATTTAAAATTAATCCCATTGTCAAAACAAGGGTTTTTCATTAAAACATTGCAAAAGATTGAATTGTTTTAGTCTATGAAATCAATGTAAAATCAATGATAATGACATAAATTATATTAAATAGTAAAAATATATTCTATTTATACTTTAAAAAAATTACTATTATATTTTTACAATATAAATTATCTCGGTGAAAAATATTGTTTTTCTGTAAAATTTATCGTGTTTTTACTATTTATCAAAATAAGAACATTGTCAGAAAAATATCAAAACATTATCCAATGTAAATTTCTATATCATGATTCAAAAGAAGTTATTTATTTTGTAAAATTTTACTTATAAACTTGGGAAAAATTATATTTAAAATGGGTGCGCCATCAAAAGGCGGAAAAACTGCATTTATTGAAAAAAACATTTTTTACCAGAAAATTTTATTGTGTTCCCATACCATGTTCTAGAAAATGTGTAAGATGAATAACAATATAATAAAATTTAAAACTTAGTCAATACTATTCATAAGGGCTAGTTCATAGTATTATTATAACCATATATCGTTGTTTAGTGAAACATGGTATTGCGTACAACACACGCTATCGAGGAAGGTCACGATTGCCTGTAATGCAAGCCCAGTCAGGGTTGTGTGTAGTGCAAGACTCGTTTGTTGTTGCATATAGCACAAGATAATATGGGTGTACCGTACAATATAAGATGTGAAATAAATTAAAGAAATATATATATCATATAACATATCAGGGTGTTACATTCTACCCCCCTTAAAATGAATTTTGCCCACAAAATTGGTTGGGTTAATAAATGGTTTATTACTTGAGAGATTCTTTCATAGAAACACATATCGTAAAAAGTAATTTGAAAAAATATCTTTAAAAACTAAATAATGAAACGTAACGGTTACCCAAATTAACTAATCATTGGGTTTCCACATAAGAGAACATAGGTGAATATATGGATATGAAAGAGAAATCTAACCATCATGTTAGGATGTAGAGTTGTAGAGGACAAGGATATGAAAAATACAACAGTCACAAAGCCATAAATTTGTGATGATCTAAGGTACCCTCTGATTCATCAGATATGAGAGCACTAGGACAACATTTTTGGTTTTCAATATCATCTCACTAGTTTTGTAGAATTTTTGAATTAAATGAAATACTTACTTGATTTTGGTACAATATCACTATTTTTTGTGCCTTGAACAATTTCCAGTTCATCTCTAAAAGAAATTAAGTAGAATTTGTCTTCCGTAAAGTGTTATCAGATCATGTGATAGAATGATAGGTCATTCCATCTGTCTCAAACAAAAGGTTATCAAAAGTTATCAAATATACATAAGTCCATCTATGGTGAGATTAATCGTATTTGATTCCAAAAATGGGATTATACTTCATCTATCATAACTCTTAATAAAATAAAATTAGTTTTTACTAACCATGGACTTCATGTAGGCCAGTGGTATGCGATAAATTCCTGTCGTACTTCAGTTGTGGGTTTGATTCCCACAACCTTGTCCGACATGAGGATTTGACGTCCGTTATGTATTTTGTCCTTTTTCTAAAACAATATTATTATAACATTATAGAAATAATATCTAAAAACATGTTCTATAATTAAATAATACTATATGATGTCTAACATAATCCATTCCAATCTTTAGGCTTTTCCAAAATACATCTGTCCAATCTCATAGTATAAAGAAAATGATTACTTGAAAGGTTACAAAACAAGCACGTGAATACCATCATTTATCCCCCATATATCATAAGATATATATTTTTGATCACATTTCATACATGTGAACACCTTTATCATGTATTATATTAAAACATGAATTACCATAGAATCATTGTGAAAATATTAATGCTGTCAAAAGCCAACCCTTTCCACATACCAAAATCCCAAAATTTCTATATACTCAAACCATGATATCATATTGTCCTTCTATGAGCTGATTAATATTATCAAACATTTCATTATCTATTTATCCCTTCATTATGCGCATATCATCTGCTTTCTAAAAATATTTCAATCACTTTTCATGGTTACTAGTACCATACACTTATTGAAAACCAATACATAGATATTCCAAAATTCCAAGATACTATAAATGAGATTCAATGATACTATTTTTAAATCCCATTACATAAACACTTAATCATTCCAAAACATCATTGTCATACTCAACATCAGAAATAGTGATTTCATGTGACTTTCCTTTGTCCTTTTCCTTAATAGGATGCCCACGTTGATCATCATTAACCCTTGGATTATGGAATTGATTAGAATAATGCCCCGTTTCCTTGCACTTGAAGCATTGAAGTGTTGGTGGAGCATTTTCTGTATTATTTTCTCTATTCACATCATTATGTAACTTTTTCCCATTACGTAGGCACTCTGCTGCTCGATGACCTTCTTTTCTACACTTGAAACATTTTCTAGTACCTTTTAGACAATCTCCACCATGCTTCTTTCCAAATGTTGATCATAAAGAAACATTCATCTTGTTTTCACCATTTTTCTGAGATTTCTCCTTGAACTCCATCTTTAATTTCTTGTCAAAACCATGAGATGGATATGTAACACCAACTTCAATTTATACCTTGATAGCACAAAGCACAATTTATTCATAGCTACTGAAGTCTATTATAGATAATGCCTTTCGAAGACATGGTATTAAGGCACTGAAGAATCCGTCAACTTTTCTTTTATGTTGGATGATAAAACCAGATGCATACCTTTAATTCCTTGTATAATTCTCTTTGTATATACCAATAGATTCATCATCATTTTGATTAATCTCAAGGAACTCATTTTCTATCTTTGTTCGAAGAATACGAGGGAAGTACTTATTGGAAAACTAGTTCTTGAACTCATCCCATTCCATTGATTCAATTTCATCATGGGGCCTTGTATTCTTAATTAGAATACACCACTAGTCTACATCACCTTCTAAACAGTAAACAACCAAAATGACTTTTTCATGTTCTGAATAGCGAAGTATGGAAAATATCTTTTCAATGGTACTGATCCATGGTTCTGCAACAAGTGGATAAGAAGACCCATTGAAAGAAGGTGGATTTTGCCTCATAAAGGACTCAATGGAATATTGTTCCAATCTTTAATCATTTGGATGTCCAAAATAATTCATAGCTTGTGTAAGTATAGAAATAATATTTTTCACTCCGTCTCCCATATTAATGGTTTGTTCTGGAAGAAAATCATTTCATTGTCCATTACATTGATCAACATGGTTCCTTCAGGTTCCATCCATCTTCTAAAACCCAAAAAGAATAGCGTGAGAGGAAAAAATCATGCTATGGAAAACAACATAATAATGGGGGAGTACCTTCAATTTCTAACATCTTATGTTTAATTCTAATAGTTACCGTAATTTGAGGACTATATCCTATACATATACGTACCCTTTGGGATATCCCTAGACATACCATAGAAATATCTTCTAGGGATCTCACGAAAGTTTTCAGATCCTAGTTTCCAAAAATTAACAAAAACGTTGCTCTGATACCAACTATAGAGACCCAATCTTGAAGTATATGGACGTTACATTACTTTTGAGGAATACTTAATACATAACAAAAACCAACACTCAAGTATCGTAATAGTTTAGTGTCTTTGGAGACTCGGAACATAATCTTCAAATCATGGTGAAAGATCTTCAACATCTCCCATAAAGGTCTTCCCCTTTTTTCCTACCTAAAACCTTTATTTATATCCTGGGTAAAAGAAAACATATAAAGGGTGAGCTAAAATTCTCAGTAAGGGTAATCATGGTGAAAATAAAACAAACCATATACATTTTAACTTTAAGAAATGACAATAATGTTTAAACATCAAAATCATAAGCAATGACAAAAAACATGGAAGTACATAAGGCATAGATCATAATGTAACATCAATCATGATAAAATAGCATGGGAATAAAACATGTAATTGTGAAATACTAATAAGAACTTGATATGATTTCCATAGAAGCCAAGGCATTATTTCCAAGACCATGTTAGTGGAAAAAGTCCCTTACTAAATCGAGTTCACTCATCGTTAAAGTCATGTATTATTGAACAAGATTAACTTACCATTCCAACCATGTCTATCTCATGAGATATATATCTTTACCCAATTAATTTGAGGTAGATATAGGTCCCACCCATTTCATAATGAAACCATTCATCTGTGTGCCACAAAATCATAATCATTCATCATAACCCAAAGAATAAAATGGGTTTCATAAACATCATCCCATCATAACATAATCCATATAAAAAATGGATATCTTATCATTAATATAAGAATAAAACCATGTAAATAATAGATACATTATACTTGAAACATAATCATAATAAATAATGGAATCATAGATGGAATATAGTTTTGACAAAACAATTGAAATGAATTCTTGAGGAAAATATCCATTCTTTTTTAAAATAATTTTCTTATCAAAAAATGCCATCCAATTTTAAAAGAAAAGTATTTTGTTGAAAATAATCATGAAATATTGTAGAATAATCTTGATGAAAATAAGGCTTTATGAAAAGATAAAAATCCGTTCATGCCGTATAAGTTAAAAAAACCCTCTTCTCGTATTTTTGCCGAAAAAGTCAAAAAGTACCTCATATGGTAAATAAAAGAAAGATTCCTTACATACCATGTAGTAAAAGTAAAAAATTGGTAAAAAACATTAATCATACATGAAACCATTTTTAGAAAATAGGGACATGGATGATAAATATAACTCCAGTAAATACTTACGAATAAACAATCTTGGATAAAAATGAGATTAGAAAAGATATCTCTTACCATATGTCTGATTTTCTTCGTATGTACCCAAACCACTTATATAATGATTTAAATAATTTATTTGACATATTAAAAAATCATATTTATTGTTATGATATCATATATGGTTCACTTATGACATTATATTACCCGTTTTTTGTAAAATTCATGTTAAAGTAGCGTTTTGGGTAAAATTGTTTTGTTTATCGTACGTGTTTCGACTTGTTGTTCTTGATATTATGATTTATATAATTATTAATTAATTCCAGAATATAAATCATGAGTTTCATATAATATATATTCATCATTTAAATATATATAACAGATTGATAAATGGAATGAAATACAACATTCATCGAGACGGTAGGTCGTACGTATGCATGAATGCTGTTTTCGTTTCCTTGTTGAATTCAATAGAATTAAGTAAATGAAGTGTATATGTACATAAAGTCAGTGTAATTATTATGTATTATATTTCATGATTATTTATTATATATACTTTATAGTCATACTTTAATTGTTAATCATGGAAAATGAATATCATCGCGTTCATGGAGACGGTAGTACGTACGTACGCACGGGCGATGATTTCATCCCCATAATTATTGAATAGGATATCAGTGGATGATGTAATATCTCAGAATCAGTATGATATTATAATAACCATATATAGTTATTCTTTATGCCATTATACCCATCCATGTAATGTGATAGTGGAAAAACTGATTACAACATGGCGTAGAGACGATATTCTGTACGTATGCATGCACGGTGAATTAATTTTCCATAGGATGGATGGAAAGAGAAATGGGGTTTTTTCATATTTATAATATCATATATGTATATTAGTGATATATATTGTATTACTTTACAATGAAACAACTAAATAAGAGGATGTTGAAGAAGAAAGAAACATGAAGAAAAATCTGTAGAAGAGATTACCTCTTCTTCGACGCACCTCCTTTCAGATTTTTCTTAAGGGACTAGAGTTGTACTTTTGGGAAGACCAGAACCATAAGAATATTAATAGGGAAGCTTGCAAGAGTAATGGTTAGGTGTTTTCTGATATTAAAGGCTCAAATTTGTGTAAAGAGGAGAGGGAGGAGGTGCCCTTTTATATGAGAGGAGGGGGTCACCTTTGGAAACCTCAAAAATATTAATTTATAATAAATTAAATGCCAACATAAAAACATAAAAAATGAATAAAATCTAAATTTTAGATGAGATATAATTGTAATATAATCAACCAATAAAATTTAGTCATGTTGGGAATTTATATTAAACATTATTAACTTGATTTATCCTTTTTTAATGTATTTAATTTTTTTGGTAATAAGATTATAAATTTTAAATTGTTATAAATAATTACTTATGTGTTTTTAATTGTCCATAATTCAATAAATTATGGAATTTTAGACAATATAAATTTTAATTTATAATTTTTAAATATTTTTGTGATTTTTAAACAATTTTATATTATGTTATTTTTATAAAATAATAATAGTGTCAATTTTGACACTCTTATTTTATATGAATTTAAATAAAATCCTCACATAATTTATGTTCAAACTAAAATCTTTAATAGATTTATAACATGTAATATTTATCTATAAAATTAGTGGAGAACATTAAATAGTTAATATAATATTTATTTTAACATTTTTAAAACCATTTATTTGATATTTCAATCGATAAAATAATTTAAACATCACTATTGTGTCACCTTTAATGATAATAATTTAATCCCTAAAAATTCTAAATAAATTCAAATGATGTAGATAATTTTATTATATTTCCAGAGACTATTCATGTTTTATGTTTCATGAATTTTATCAATAAATTAAAATTATTATGCTTATAATATTTTAGAGAGTGACGTGTTGTCACTTTCTTTGGTTTTAATAATAATTAAATTATTTTCATGGTCAAAAGTCTATAAAATTAATCTATTACAACCCTTATGTGATATGGGTCGACTGTTTTTCATCAAATACACTTTTGGAAGGTGTTAGGGTATTTTTATAATATTATTTTTTCCCTTAATTACCAAATTTATGTTTAACTGTGGTAAATAAAATTTACCATAGTTTCTATTCATAATGCCCAAAAATAAAAATTATTCTATTAACATAATTTGTACCTACTGATTCTAAATACAGAATCCATTTTTCCAAATTCAAAACATAGAATTTGCATTAATTAATTTAAAATTAATCATGTTGTCAAAAAAAGGGTTTTTCTTTAAAACTTATTTAAAATATTGAATTGATTTAACGTATGAATTCAATGTAAAATTAATCCTCATGAAATAAATTATATTAAATGTTAAAAATATATTATATTTATAATTTAAAACAATTTAATATTAAATTTTAAGAATATAAATTATCTCGTTGAAAAAAGTTATTTTTAAGTTAAATTTAGCGTGTTTTTACCATTCATCAAAATAAGAACTTTGCCAGAAAAATATCAAAACATTATCCAATGTAAATTTTTATATCCTGATTCAAAATAAGAAGTTTATTTTGTAAAATTTAACTTATAAACTTGTCAAAAATTATATTTAAAATGGGTGCGGCATCAAAAGTTGGAAAAACTGCATTTTTTTAGAAATAAATATTTTAACCGAAATTTTTTTTTTCTCATACAATGTTCTAGAAAATGTGTAAGATGAATAATATTGTTATAAAATTTAAAATTTAGTTAATAATATTCATAAGGGCTAATTAATAACAATATTATTACTATATATCATTGTTTAGTGAAACCCGGTATTGCGTACAACACACGCTATCGAGGAAGGTCGCAATTCTATATAATGCAACCCATGTCAGGGTTGTGTGTAGGGAAAGAATCCTTTGTTGGTGTGTATAAAAAAAGCTGATTTTGTTGTATCATACAACAGAAGATATGAACGAAATTAAAAAATAATATATCTTATAAAATCTCAGGGTGTTACAGGTTAAATGGTTGTTTAGGATATTACAATGTTTGAATATAAATCATTATGAAGGTCTTAAAAGGTTTGGTATGTGGAAATAAATAGATACAATATGATATATGGAGGACTAATGTAAGGCTTATTTTTGAAAAATTTAGTGAATTCATTATAAATATTACATTTTGGAAGGCTTATAAGTTTAACCAATTATGAAATTTTTTAAGTGTAAATATGGATTAGTTTTAGATATTAATGTATTTTATAAATATATAATGATTTATTCACATTGTATATCCTCTGCGAACCATTTTTATGATGAGAAAAAAAATAGACAGAATTAAATATAATTATATTTATGGATCTTAAGATCCATTAGTGATTCAGGAATAAAAAATTAACTTTCATTTCATGGAGCAAGAGTTTCAGTGGAAAATGGTAAAGTCACAAATAATGGGTGGTAAATCTATTATGAAATGGAATGAAATAAAATATGATTATCTTTTGATGAAAATTCTTCAACATTATGAGAAGGATTTTGAAATAAAATGTGGTTTTTTACTATTATTTTTAATGACATCACTGAAATTTTTCACCCTTTTTAGTATTATGGTATTATATTCATTAAAATTCTCTTGAAAAGACAAATTTAAGTGATCAAATATCCTAAGTACTCTAAATATTTATTTAATATTTTCTTCAAATATAAAATTTTAACATTCAACCTATGTTCTTCTATGCGAAAACATTATTATAGAGTAAATTTCTTAACAGATATGTTTCTAATATCCCCTCTTCAAAGAAAGTGTTATTATTCCATTGAATGATGTGGGATTATTTGAAGGATTTTTTAAATGTTGAACCTTTTATGATCGAGATTAATATCGATTAAGAAACTTATTTTAAAGACGAAACACCCAGAAATATTTCTAAAATATTTTTTTTCAAAATAATTTAGTTTAAAAAAAATTCATAACACGAAACAATGATTGAATACTTCAAAAAATGGATAAATGATCTTGTCTTGTGTTACACACAATACTAAATTTTTCATGTGTACACACAACACCAAGTTTAAAAAAATGAGACATACTATTAAAATATATTTATTTAATATTATATTTATCACTTAGTCATTAGAATGAAAAGGATGTACAGAATTATCTAAATTTAGAATTTAATTTTTTCACACATTTATATAAATCTAATTATTCTAGGGGAAATTAATTTTAAATGACAGAAATATTTTTAAATAAAGGACATCATTTTGAGAAATAAAACTATTTTTATACAAATAAATGTGTCTTTCTTAAATAAAATAAGCCAATAACGTTTGGTTCATGATTTTAATTATATTTAAATATTACATATATTCAATAAGATAGTTGACATTCTAATTATCTGTTTTATGGAAAAGTGTTAAGAATAAATATTATTTTATGCTTAAAACTAAATTTTTATAAAAATATAGTTTTTGAAACATTGACACAATAATTTTAAAATTAATTTTAAACTTTTTTTATAATTTAAATTAACAAAGAAATGTATTTTTTAAATAACAATATCAATATTAACTTTGATTTAATTTTTGAGATTTTTTGAAATTGTTTCATTTTTTAAGAATTGTGAGTGATACTGAAATTTAATTGAAAATCGTAATTTTGTTTAGTTTATTAATAAATATAAATGGTAATTAACATTTTATAGGTTATAAAATTAGTTAAATTATAAATTCATTAATATTATTTATGTTATTAGAATCAATTTCAAATATAATTTGAAATAAAAAATTTGTAAACATTTGAACATTTTCTCTATAAAAACTTACTTTCTCATCATATTCACCTAATTAGTTTTAAACATAATTTTACAATTTTATTTTTGAATTGGGAATAATAAATTAAATATTTTGAATAATCAATACTTATATTATCTAATAATTTAATCTTTATTTTAGACCAAAATTAATAGTAAATTACATAAAAATTAAATAACCCATTTAGGGAAAAAAGTATTTACTATAGTGTCAAACTAAAAATGATATGTGTAAAAATAACTTAAAAACATGTATAAATTTTTTTATGGATAAATATACACAATTACACATCTAGGGACTAATAATTTTCTATTTTGGACCCTTTTGATATATAAAAAATAGGAGATCAACTAATTTTTATTTCAAAAATACCAAGTGTGTCATCTCCCCCACATAAAGAATCTCTCCACTACTCTCTCTTATTGACACATTGAACACATTTTTTCAGACAATACCTACCCATATAAATTCTCAAAATCACTTTCATTACCATATAATCTTTATTTTTTTCATGAATTCTTCCTTGGAAGGCTTTAGTGTCATCATAAAGAGGATTCCCAAAGAAGTGGTGGTGTTCATGAATGTCTATTTTTTTTTATTTCATCTTCCACCAAGTAAAATTATTTATTATATAATTATTATATCATAAACTCAATATTTTTCATATAATGATATTTTTTTAGTTTATTTACATGATCTAAAACCATCTTCACTCCCATAATTTTATTACAAAATCATAGTTTGTGTGTATGGCGGACTACCGCCTCACAAACTGATGTCGTTCGTATTTCCATTACCACCTTACACGCTTGGAAATAATGATAGAGTTATTATTTTTATAAGATATATATTTTTATTTTTATTCATATTTAATTATTATCACACAAGTTCCTTCATCATTGTTGTCTTATCGGTAAATGATGATATTGACCATGTGTGTGGTGGACTTCCCCCTCAGAAATTAATTTAATTCATTCATGTGTTATATAGAATTTATTATAGATATATTTAATTAAAATAAGTCATAAATATTGAATTAAAATTATTTTATAATGTCAATTTATTATATAAATTTATTTATTTATTTGAAAATTAAATGGAATCACCATCCATGCATGTATGTGGCCTACCGTCTCCTAGAATGTGGTATTTCATTTTATGTCAACTAAATTTTATGGGTTACACTTGATACATAAATAATGAATATATATGTTATTTATAACATTATTAACATTATGGGTATGATGAAACCATGATTTATTTAATATGACCAAAAATGAAAAGTCAAACCATACATGAATAACATAGCAGTTGTGGGAAGAAATGTGACTTTAACATGGAATTGTTACTAAAAATGTAATAAAATGTTATGATAAAACCATATAATGTATTATTGTCATAAATATGGTTCTATAATACATTTATAATAAATTAAATTTATTATAATATAATTGTGAATAATTATGATGAATTTAATACTTTAGGTAAATTATTTTTACCTCACTTTTTACCTCTATGAGACACATGCCATATTCACCGCATATTTATTTTTTATTGTTTAAATCATGTAAATTAATTTATTTAATGATTATTAAAATTAATATTTTATAGAAATAAATATCCATATTAGGATCTATCTTTTAGGCGGTTTATGGTTCAATAGAAAAAAATCAATACGGTATTTTTTTATCTCATTTTGAATTTTTTGAGACAGAAGATATGTTATGAATCTATCTTATTCTTTATGGTATATATACTTACCCTTTGACTTGATATATCATGAATACCATTATTTTTATGGTATTTCATGTTCATTAAATTCTACACTTTCATTGGGTGTACAATTCAATGATAATAATGTGGCAAAAGTTTTATGTATCAATCATTTTGTTTGTCAGGATATTTTATGATTATTCTTCCAAGGATCAAATAATATGATATATATCTTGAGAAAATCATGAATTTTATCCTCATAATTTTATGTCATGAGAATAAAATTTCCCTTAATTTTTTTATATTTACGTTTTCAATAGTTCAGAATAAAGTTTTTGTGAAAAATAAATTTTTTGGTTGAAAACCCTTTTCTTCAAAAACCCAACTTTCTAAAAATGTTTTCCAAAATGATTTTAAAATGAAAAAATTTATTTATTGATTAAAATTTTACAAATGTTAAAAAAATTAAAAAATTTAAATATAATATTCTTTTCATTCATTAAATATTCCATTTTGGATTTTGTAGTAATGTAAAAAGAATCTTTGGGTATAGAATGAATATAATTTAACACCAGCAAGAATATTATTTTCATTGAAGATTACTCGATTTATTTTCAATATTTTTTTTAATTATGTATTTTTGAAATAAGAATTATATTCTAAATACGAATGGAAATATACTATAAAAAATGTTTTAAATTATTTTTAAATATTCATTTATATATGTCATTTTTTAATGAAAATGATTTCCAAAATGTTTTATGTTTTATAAATAGATTTTCAAAGAAATTTTATTTTCCCTATAATATATCCTAACTAAGAATTAAATAATTACATCTAAGGTGACATATATTGATGTTACCTATACTTTACTAGGGATATAAACCATGGATAATATTGATATAATATATTTGAATGGATTATTATGACATAATGTTTATTAATACCGTACATCTTCCACAGGTAATACCATTGTAGAATTATCATGAACCCCACATTTTTTTACATGGTTGATGATTTGATAAATTATAAAATGATTCTGAAACCTTTATATTTTCGATAGGTTATTAAATGATGAAATGTTTTCGAACCCTATTTCATTTCATGGGTTATAATTTAATGAATGTTTTATAATATTATGTAAAACATATGTACAATTTTCATTATGTTATTATGGTTACATTATAAGGAAGGATACTTGTTATATTATAATCAATGATGGTTGGGGACTATAAATCCATCCAATTCCTGGGGTAATGGCTAATATCTCATGATAATGGAAAGACAAAAGGGGTATTTAAACGGGCTCAGTAAGGGACTTTGTCCACTATAATGGTCTTGTGGGGGATACTTTATTATCATTATGGTTTCGGGAGTGAACCCATTCCACTATAAGGATAGGGTTTCCACTTGGGATAGTGTTTTGTCCTTCCTAGGAGGTATAATCATCGAAATAGAGGGTACATAGATGGATATCCAAATCCTGATGCTCGAAAAATGGTAGTTTCTATAATCCTAAAATGTTATGAATATCTTGGTGGGTTTCCTAGGCATAATATGTTATTTTATTTGGCATAATCCACAGATCCATGTCTAAGGAAAAAGTTATTTTCACATGGATAATGTTCGTTGATTTCCATATGATTCATATATTATGAATAGCCAATCCTTAATCCATGAATCAATTCTTAAGATAAGTGGGAGTTGGGGTATTAACTTCATTGGATGTGTTAATGATCACATACCATTATTCTTATTTAAAGCTTTTATATTTTTATAGACTAATATCTCTTTTGTTTACCCATGTTGAATATCTAGGATCACCATTTCTGATTTTTCCATTCCACATTTTAAAAAGAAATTTGTTTAAGTCGGATTACAAAAAGGTATGATCATTATGGGAGACATTAAAAAAATTCATTAATTATGAACATTTTGTTCTATGTTTCCAAAGGTACTAAACTATTATGGTCCATATGTGTGTGTTTGTGTAATGTTATGAATATTCATCTAAAAATATGTATTATCCATGTACGGAAATCCAGTCACTCTAAACTATAAATCATTTATACTAATGAATAAAAAACCAATAATTCATGAATGATACATCAATAATATGTCTATTATTATCATCAAATGACTAATGATGTAGATTATTAGGGGATGAAAAAATGAACTAATAGAACAATACCCAAATTCATGTAGATACAAACGTATGGAAGGAAAAAGAAAAAAATTATAAAAATAACATTGAGGGATGTATAATAGATCATTAATATAATCCATATCTTTCTTAGAGATTATAAAATTAAATAAATGTTGGTATAACATTCAAAAAATATTAGTAAATGAATAAGTGAAATATAATAACCTATGGATAATCATTATAATATAATGTGGGTCAATAACCCTAGATCTAAAAATCATAAAATTAAAAATAAAAATACTCATGAAACTCTTTTTAACCACTCTAAATTTACATTGATAGTTTGTAACACATGACTACATAATATCCCTCATTATATTGCAATCTCTCTTGTTATGGGGCTAACCAAAAATTAAATTTATTCTATATTTGAAATCATTATTCCATAACTTATCTAAAATTAAAACTCATACTTATAAAAATTTAATTATTATATAATGGAAAATATTAAAAAATTTTGCATGAGATTGTCTAATTATAGGGATAATCAGTATGAAAAATACATTATTTTCTCCAATACCATCAAACACTACTAAATTTCCACCAAATTCAATGTATAATATGACAATATGACAATATTATATGCCTCAAATCTGTGGATAAATTTTCACATCATAAACACTAATAGTGCAACCATACCTCAACAAAAAAACATAATAAATACATTTAACAACTATAAAATATTATATCACAATACAAACTAATAATCGGAGATTTTTTTCTTCAGATGAAATTTATCCAAAACTCAACCCCTCACCTTAATCCTTATTTTCCTTATTCCATAAAATTAAATGTATGTTTAGAAAAAAATTACATATGGGATATCACATCATATAGGAAAAAACATGATTTTGATCCCTGATAATTAAAAAAATAATTTGTGAGCATGTATCATAAAAAATATTACCACAACCTGGGATACCCATCTAACAAGACCATAACTATAAAAATTACAAACCATAACAGCTAAAAATAATAATAATTAATAAATATAAAGGATAAATATATAAATTATAAATAATTAATATTATTAAATATTTTTTCACATATTTGACACTAATATCTAACAACTACGTCAATATATACTCCATCATCGCATTGAATATGTAAAAAAAATACTAATGGAATATCTCAAATAGAAAAATATTCTTTTGATGATCATTATTCTCAATGTATAATTCCCATAGTGTAAAATAATCCTTAGTTTTCAACTCATCAAATTCAATGAAATTGGAGTATTCATTAATAAAGGTTCACATAATTATTATATTAAAGAAGTCTTGAAATGAATCCATCTCGGATAATACATATGAAAGATAACCTACTTTCAAAATTCTCACTGACATCATAAATGTTATAATGAATCAAGAAAGGTGATTATAACCTATATCGTACCTTCATTAACCACACTAAAAATAATCTTTCTATAATACAATATACCCATTATCAAATTTCCCGGGTATCATCCTCTTATTTAATGAATATTTTGTTATAACCTCTGTAAATGTCATATAATATTGAATCAAATTACCCCTTCTTTGACTTTATATAGTCCTTGAACACTACAATGAATGAAACCCCACAAACCCTAATCGATCACAATGTTGATTGAACTCAAATCACATTATGTTATAGGAGGATTAATAAAATAAATTATTGAAAACTCAAACAAATGTAAATGATTTACACTAGATCCACACCATTTGGACACAATAATTTATCTTTTACTATAATGTTGACATCATCTCCTACATATTTAAGACCCTATAATATAGTTATGATGTTCTATAGAATAATTTAAGATATTATTAGTAATATAATCCCTTCTAAACTGATGATGTGGGCCATGTATATTGATTTGGAATGATCATTTTATGAACGTTGTCCAGTTACACAAATATATCCACCGTGTTCCTTCCCTACATATCCACTATACTAAAATACATAGTCACCAATTATTGTGGTTTATTTTATTTCCAACTTGAATCTAACTTTATGATGTCAAGTACTCCGAACACATAAGGTAAAACCATCATAAAATACATGGATATATAATAAACCTTCCACCAAATAATATCAATAAAAAAAAGTAAACCACATAGAACATGATTTTATGCATTAACCTATAGACATACAAAGATTGAAGATGATTACTCAACTAGGTAACTATTACATTAGGCTTCTAATTTCAATATTCCAAAACATGATAAATATTTTAAGGACCCATATAAACATATTGTGAGTGTTTTGTAATTCTTGTATAACTACCTCTCCAAAAGATTAACGATCAAATAAAAATATCAGAGAAGTACTCTATGTTTATTATTCATCATTTATGTGTACCTAGAATATCCACGAATAACACAATCTATATATACATCCACATCATATTTTGGGAACTAATACTCTTTTAAATTTAGTAACAAATTATTCTTTACTACCATTTGATATAGGAAACCAACACATATAATTTTCCCCATTTTCAGAATGAAATCTTTGAGCACTTTTATATTCGTCTATTCATTAAAAAACTCTAAAAAAACATCACATTTTATCATACATCACGGTTACTCAATCACTATGTTAGGTTACCAGGAAGTGCACGAAATATTAAAATGGAAATCATAAAAGAACCCAACAAATCAATACATTGGATGATTTAAATAAAATAGAGAAATGATATACGATAATAACTACTGGAATATAATTACTATATTAAACTCATTAATCAGTTAAAGTATATATATATATATAGAGTATATACTACAATCAAAACATAGAATTCATAATGACACAAATTTTTTTGTTGGCGGAAAATAATATAGAATGATAGGATATCACTACTTTTTATTAAATAAATAGAAAACATATACATGGATTAAAAGTGTTTTCATAAACATTGATAATAAATCTTGTATTATATATATGAATATTTCAATTAATAATAAATTTTTATTTAAAATACGCAAATATATATTGGGACTGGTTTATCTATACCCAACCTTGGTATATTAATTTCCAAAAAAATAATGTTTTGTAACTTGGGAAAAATATGATTTCAGCCAAATATACTAATTATTTGTTATTGTGTCTTAAATATAGTCATGTTTTATTGGATTAGGGAAATTCTGTATAGTATAATGTATATTAGTTGAAAAAATTATCAATCATTTATGTTTAGTGGATAGACCTTGAGATATGATATGGTAACAACCCCATGTATTATATTATATTATTTTTTTACTAATTAGTTATCATTATTTTTATTTTGTAATTATATGGTAAGATCATTCTTTGTAGGAAAACATACAAGCATATTCATATGAACACACATAGGATACATGTTTGTGAAACAATATTCAGATTGACCCACATTGCATGCATCTTATGTATTATTATATATGAGACACTATTAATACATGAATGAACATATGTTGGGGATCATTGAAATTTATTTTTAAAAAGTGGTTATAGAGTTTATATTTTTCAACCACTGATAAATATCTAAATAAATTTGAGAATGTGAATTATTAAAAAGTTTATTGAGTAAAAAAACAAAACCGATGGACATATTTGATCAAAAAATATTGGTTATGTCTTTCTACATGATTGGTCATAACCAGATGACCCTAAATTGAATTTTAACTAGGTATGAGAATTTATATGTGATAAAATTAAATGTTATATAATTAGAAATGTTATATCAAGTAATCAATTAATAGGAATAGATAATCTACAAAGAATTGACATTGTCCATTTCTGGTTCTTAATCTCAATGATAATTACAATGAAACTTTTCTATTGGGAATTGTGTGGATTATATCACAAGAAACCCATTTTTAATTTTTTTCAATTAAATGTTTCTAGAAATTTATTTTATTTTAGGATTATTAAATAGATTCATAATTATCTATAACTTTAATAATGGGAATTGGGTTTACAAATAACCTGATGATAATTTGTATTTTTGGACTAATGGTATTAGAATATGTAGAAATATATTTTCATATATTATGAAAATATATGAGGAATACGACTTAAAATTTTGAAATATTTAATTAAGTAATAGTTATTTAATTAAATAATTAATGTGATATTATAACATAAATGATTAGTGATTTTAATTAATAACATATAATCACGAGGAAATATGTAATATCACATGGTATTTGGGATTTCACATAATGTAATGGGATTATAAGGCCCGATACATATATAATATTCATAAACCCATGAATATAGACCATTTTAGAATGACCTCTTCTTATATGCTATCAGTTTATAGGCTCATTGAATAACCTTCAGTGGTGGTTTAAGAATTAAACCACTTGTGGAGGGAATTTAACACTCTGAATGACCATTGAATGAAATTTAAAACACCTTCATTAGCATACTATTAATTTGGTATCCATGAATTATATTATATTTCCCTCATTTAGTAAATACCAAATAAGATAGGTGTAATATTAATTGAAAATATAGAACTAAAATCTTATTATAAAATCAATACTTTTTTACGACATGAAAAATTTAATATATGGAATAATACATTATAACACCCAAGATATATAAATTATTAGTTTCTAGTAAATTTGAAATGTAATAATTCAATAACATATACATTATGATAAAAAAATTTATGGATTTTTATATGTTTATCCTAAGTTTCTTTTACTACATCTCATGGATTGGGGACATACATCAAAAAAAATACCTATATATGAAGCCCAGTAAGGGATAGAAAATGAAAATGGAACATGAAATACCATAACTGATAATATATTATGCATAAAAAGATACGCTTATGAGAATTAGATTTTTTATATTGAAGAAATGTAGAAAAACATAAAAAATGAATATTTATAATGGTATCTCTAAGGGTTGTCTACATGTTTTAGTAAATCATAATTACCAAGGTTATTCACTAACATATCATAAAACATGTCTTATATAGTGATTAATTATTTATTTAAAAAATTAGAGCACTGTCAAGGAATACCCATCATATATCATAATTAATTTGAGACAAATTGTTCATGATAAAACATTAAATAAATAACCCTTGGATAATAAATAAAGAACTTTATATAAAATCATCATTTACATAAGTGCCTAAAGAACTGGAAATTATATGATTTTCAACCCTATAAAAGGAATATGGGTTTCATAAATGTAAATAACTGAGTAAATAAGAAATATTTACATCTAAGAGAATACCCATGGAAAATTAACATGTTTTAATTTTCACAATTTGTGAAAAGTTCAACAAAAATAGAGAAATAGAATAAATATTTTTCAATAACATGATGAAATAAAAAAATGATTATGAAATGCATGTAATGATAGGTGAAAAATGTCCCCTATTGGTGAAAAACTATTTTGGAAGTAATGTGACAATAAAAATGGACATGAAATGAAATAAATTCAATACATGAAATAACTACACAAAAGTGAAACATGGTTAAAAAGATGAAGAGGATAATTTCCATACCATAAACCTCACTTAACATTATTTATTTTCCACCACCTAAATAATATATATTGGATTTTAACAAAAATTAATTTGAATGTGAATAATTTTTAATTTTCACTATTTATGAATTATAAACATAGTGTTATATATATAAATTTCTATACTTAAAAGTAAAATTTTATATATGATATATTTAAAAAAATCATTTATTTCTGTGATTTAATGATCATGCTTAATTATTATTATTAAATTATTAAAATTAACCAAAATCATACAAATATTATTATTTATCCACTTCATATTATAAATAATTTATTTTAAACATCCATATTTATTGTGATACATATAGTGTTTCCAATTTCCTCAAGAATGGTTAACCAGTCTTCGATGGAACAGTGTATCAAATAGGCAAAAAATGAATGAAATTTAAATATGTCATAAATTTAATAAATAATTTTTTTAACAACATTAATTTAATTCCATCATAATACTTAAGTAAACATGAAACATTTACGTTTTAATTTGATAGAGGAAAAAGTGTAAGAGAAGAAGAAAATTATAGAATAGTTAATGATGACTAGCTATTTTATTAGTTTTCTCCTCTTGTTCAGAACTAATCTCACATGAGAGTTGGAGTTGGTTTTATCAAAAGAAAAACTAAATACATTAAGGGGTTAAAATGATTTATTTAGGAATAGAATTGGACTTTCATTATGAGGGATGAGTTTTTTACTAAGGGGAGGGAGAGGGGTTATTAATACTTCAGGAGATTAGTATTTTTATGATAAAATATGGAATAAAATATAATATTAGTCTAATTTGAATGAAAATATTTTTAAAATTAATAAATATATTTGAATTAGATAAAATGATTTTAATACTTTTAACCACCTTTTAATCTTAATTGTTTATTTTAATCAACTGAATGTTAAAATATAAAAACTATTAATTTATAGAAATATTTTTTAGTGTATACATTGGAAAATAATTTTAGGTTTTTAGATTGGGTTAATTGGTTGTATATTTCCCATTAATCTAATTAAATTGATATTGGGAAAAAATAACCATGTTAATAGGTATTAATTAGTTATTACTTCCCCATTATGTCATTAAATACATTTTATTTCAAAAACAATATTTTTACTATCCATAAAATAGTTATCATATTATAGATAATTACTTTAA
Source organism: Viscum album (assembly GCA_963277665.1). Classification (NCBI taxonomy): domain Eukaryota; kingdom Viridiplantae; phylum Streptophyta; class Magnoliopsida; order Santalales; family Viscaceae; genus Viscum; species Viscum album. The sequence continues at coordinate 169,884,700 of OY728151.1, forward strand.
AAACCTTAGTAATTATTGAAATTAAGATTCCAAAAATGAATTAAATTTTATCAATATAACTTTATTAATTAACTGATTTTAATTTTTAATACAAAATTAGGATTTCTGTGAACTGAACTAATACACTTTTTATTTAAAAGAATGCATATATTTTTAATATTAGTATTTATTTTATGTAAATATAATATTTATATTTTTAAAAATTACATGAAATTACTATTTTTATTTTACAATTTATTATTTTGAGGTCAATTTACTATTAAACATGTCTTGTTACTATTCCAATATTCTGATTACCAAACAATCTTGTTAATATTCCCAATTTTCATTTACTATTCATATATTCAGATTATTATTCCAATTTCCATATAACATCTAAAAAATACCTATTAATTTTTTTAAAAATTCCATAAAATTCATCACATGTCCTATATTTTCATTTTATATGATTTTGATGGAATTCCTAATAATTGTTTTTTTATAGTGTTGTCTATTTGTGAGATCATTCGGTAAGATTGGGGTGATAGATTTTTTCCCATTGTAGTTTTCCAATTTCACATTTTATTATTAATTATAATATTTTCTATTTTTATTTTTTATTTTTGGATAAATGTTCTAATTTTTTTAAATGAACTAAAGTATTTTTATTTCAGTATTTATTAAAAGTTTTATGATTTTATATAATATAATTGAACAACCATCTAGGCATGAGACAAATATTACTAATCTTATATGGGTCATTACACTTTTCCCGCTTTAGAAAATTTATCCCTAGAAAATCAACTCATATTCTCATTTGAGAACATGTGAGCGTACTTTTTTTTATTGTTTTCTGTGGTTCCCACTACACCTCTTTCTACCTATGGATTAGAAATAGAACTTTTATAATGTGAGACTTTTTATTTTATATAACTCTGTATTTATGGTCTATGATAATCATCATTTTCTCCTCAAAATAGAGTTCATTCTCCTATTATAAAAACTATTAATTCATTACATGTGATGGATCATGTATGTCCTCACATAAGATTAATACATGAAACACATCATGAACATCATCCATGTTTGGTAGAAGAGAAAGTAGATTTGACACTAATCTTATAAAATCATGGATCTCAAATGGGCCAATGTACTTACAGATTATCATTAATTCTTTCCAAGACTGCATGAATCTCTTACATTGTAATATTTGATGGAAGGAATTGTCTCTATCATCAAACTCAATATCCCTTCAATGGTTTTCAGTATACAATTTTTCTTAAGAGTGATAAAATTTTATAAATTTTTGTATATATTTATTTATTTCTAATAGTGTAACACCCCGCCCCTACCTCATTGGCTTGAGGAGGCGGTGAGGTATATGTGGCCTTAAGTGATGTTCCCAAGGCATCAAAGGCTGGAAATAAATGTCGAGGGCTTCAAGATCAAGTTGGGAAATGATTTTCCCTATATAAAAAACCAACCAAACCATCCAATAACATCCACTATATGATGCATGTAAATTTAATTACCCAACCAGGCATTCCAAAAAAGGAAACCAAGTTATTCCACTACACAAATCAAAACCAATAAAACTAGACATGTCCACACAACATCTAAGTACACTACAGAAACTAAACAAAGAAACATAACAAGCCATGACACTACCACAACTCCATGCCAAGCTCCATGCTCCAAGCTCCACCAAGGGATCACAATGATCCACTAAAATTGGGTGATGCCTTACCTTTTCCCACGTCCCAGTACATGACATCTACAAATACACCACAGTGCTATAGTAGTGGGTGAGTAATAAAACACAGTAGGATTTCCCCAAATGTCTTATCTACACAACCACTAGGATATAACCATTAGCACATTTATATAAAATAGTTTACATAAATTTAATCACTAGTGCAACCATTTTCATAATCCAAATATACCCTTTCCAATCTATCACACCAAAACAAAGAAACCAAAGGAAATCCATCCAAACATGACACAAGAAATCTCATCATTTCCACGTTAGCACAAAAACTTCTATCTTGAAAATACATGCACAACAATCAACCAAAAAAACCAAACAACCAAATGATCGAGCTTCCGTCCAACCTGTTCACCCATTCACACTTAGTTGCACTTCCAGTACACTTACCATTAATGGTGGCACATTCATCCACTATCCATCACCTTTTTATACTGTTACATTCCACCACATCCATAAAACATTTAAATCAATCTAATCCAATAATATAACCCACCATGGTCAAAACCACATGCAATCAACCAATTCCATTAAATATCAATCCATTTAAATAAATCGTTTATTTATTGAAAACCATTTTCCATGCAAAAACAAATTTCAATAAAACAACCATTTTTTAAATCATTTCAATCAATAATTTTCACAAATAAACCATAGAATCACATTTTAAAATCACCATTTTAAAATCCACAATAATAGCATTTTACCACAAAACCCTCATTTTACCAAAAATCACCAAAAGATCACCCATGGGATTTTTAATCAAGTTCTCACATCAAAAGATAGTTACATTCAAGAAAAACAAATTAATTTTAACCAACACCATTAGATCTAACCAAGTGGAGTTGAGAGATAACCCACCTACCTTTAAGGTTCCCGAGAAATATACCCACAAGCCACCGCACCACAAATCTGGCGAACATATCACTGAAACCTCTCTAGATCCCCTTTCCCTAACATCCACAAGCCTTAATGATATCATCCAAGGAAACCACAACCCTAGATCTACACACAACAAGTGTAAATCTAGGAAACCACGAAATATAGGGATGTAGATCTATAGAAAAACACAAGAGAAACAAGAGGGGATACTTAGCCAGGAGAAACCACCTTCAAAATGCCTTTAAACCCCTTTAAAATGCTTCCAAATCAAGCGGGAGAGCACCATTAACCCCTAAGAACCCAAAATCCCAAGCGAGGCTCAAGTGGGAGGACGATTGGAGTGAAATAGGTTATGCCTGATGGAGCCCGAAACTTATAACCCTATTTTAATGTGGCTGGATGGTTAGTCTGCATGGTTTGGAAAACCATTCGTTAACAGTACGCACACTACTGCCTCGGGAGAAAGGGTCTACATCACGGTTTGGAAAACCATGTGTAGGCTGTTTGATTCTTACTGTCTCACCTGCACGATTTCTTGGATAACCCTCTCGGTTTCCACTAACTGTGCTCAAACCATGCACCCCTTTAAGGGCCTCCAAACTCATCCAAACCCATTCCAAACTCTCCCAACCTATTCCCAACTCATCCCATGAACATTAAACACATAAAAATGTATAAACAAAGTCCACATACCTCAAACAGGGGTTACTACATATATCTCTTGTACAAGATCTTGTTTAATTACCTTTCATTCAATAACATCAACCTAATAAGTAGTACTTCTAAATCCCATCAAATATAGGGCTTCCAATTCACAGATTTGAATACTAGAGTGGAAGTTGTTTTATGAGAACCCAATCAATGGGAGATAATGAACCCATCCCAATTTAAATTAAATTGATAAAAATAATAGCATGTATTTAGGTGTCATAAATGTCTATTCAGATTGTTCTTTGGTTTAGGGGTGATAAGCCCTACTAAATTTCAGTTCATTATTCAGATCATGTTTAATATTTCTCAAAATTTTGTATGTGAAACATTTATTTTGATAAAAAATGGTAGAATTTGGTATCCCAAACAACCTCTCTTATTACACTACATATTTCATTGAAATTTTGGGAAGATAGAATCCGTAGTGAATAGAGATTAGTTGTGACCCATGGTGATTCTTTCTACCACAACCCATATTGCAATGTTTTATTTAGAAGTCTTTAGGAGACTAATGAAAATGTTAATAGTGATGTTATCTCATTTCCACCAGAGTTTATTTAATAATTCCATCATCCCATCTGACTTCTACATTTCAATATTATCTTACTAAAATACCAATCACAAGGTGGTATACCTAGGGATATCTTCTTGGATGTTTTCCCACAAAAACGTTATATGAATTATCTCACAACATCATTATACATCTAATATGAATAGAGAATGATGCGCTATATGAATTCTATAATAGAAAATTCTTTTTTTCATGTGATAAAGGAAAATAAAATCTTGTTTTATTCCTAATGAATCAATCTACATTGATTTGGTACCCATGAAACATTTCATCCTTTTTAATTATCAAATTTATTTTAAGATCTCGATCACCTAGTTTTCCTCCTCGATACTATCTTCGATAGATGGTTTGGAAATCATTTTTGAAAGGTAAGATGTATTAATTTCAAATATGATTTATTAGTTCATTGTTTTCCTATAGAATAATGTTTGATATTCTTGAATCGACATAACATAATGATTTTTTCGTTATTCCCTACTAATAGCATAAAATTATTAATTATCCCTTAAAAGATAGTAGTGGGTGGAAAAATTGAACTCATTAATTTGATATATACATCTTCACTGATTCATATTGAGCTCCTCATATGTGAATATATACTTCAAATTTTTAGGTCCTATGTATGAATCAAATTTTACACTATAAATATAGTGTTTGAATATCATCCTAGAAAATGTAAATTTATATACCTATAATCATAAATAAAATAGTTATATTGTTGAGGTTATAACTATTATTATGAATAAGCAATCAAATTTCATTTTCCGTGAGAAAAAATATAATCTATTTCAAATATTAATCACTAAAAACATCCACAACTTCTCATATAAAGTGTAGAGTTAGAACATGTTCACTAAAATTACTCTTATTTAGTTTATGAAAACATTCTTTACACACTTTTATCCTTATTAAAATAAAAATGTTTCAAGTAAAATTTGAATATGGACTATAAATACATTAACATTTTTTTCAGAATCCATCAATAATATCCAGATAAAATAAATAACTATTGATATTTTCTAGTGTGGTAGGATGTAGACACTCTTCCATGACAATTAACTTGGTAGGATCAACTAATATTCCTTCAAAATCCATGATGTTCCCCAAGAATACAACATATTATTACCATAAATCACATTTTTGGAATTTTCTAAATAGATTATATTTCATTAGAATTTCAATTATAACCATTATAAAATCATAATTCTCCTCATTACATTGGGAATATTTCATTATGTTTTAATTAAAGACTATGAAAAAATTATCATGGAAATATTTAATATATTTCTATTAATCAAATAAATAAATATTGAATGGGAATTAGTAAATCTGAAAGGAATAACACCAAATACCAAAATATAATATCATTATCATTATGCATTCATTGGGATATCATATTACTTTACTCATAACAAGTAATAGAATGATCATAGGTCAATCATGAAAAATAATTGAGCCATAAGGGGATTCTCAAACTAATCCTCAATCCTTGGAATATGATATTTTGTCCATAGGGATCCTAATATGTTATTTATAATCAATGAAAAACAACATTGATCTGTTACACTTATTCATAAATAAAAAATATAATCCCCAATTATAAACACTTAGTCAAATAAATCATTTCTTCAAAGTATCATGATATTTATTCTTTTATAGTTTTAAATACCTATATACTATTCTATATGGGGTCTTCAAAATTGGATGGATCCATGTATGAGTTCAGTGGAAAATGATATCAAGCTTTCAAGAATGAGTTCTAGGAAACCCTCACAAAATAAATATATTTATTTCCAAATATTGGGGACAGTTTCTATATAATAAATATTTTTCTTATTATTCTTCACAATACATTTCCATAAAAATGATAATGAAAGTTATATTAAATATATTCATGGATGGGATATATCTCTTTTGTGAATAAATCAATTTTTTATTCAATACCATTAATATTTCTTATATTGTAAAATTTATATTAGAATTATATAATGAGATAGAGACCATCCCTTGAATAGAGTCTAATCCCACCATCGTAATGACCAATAAATTTGTGATGAAAATTTTCCCTCCAAAGATGATATTAGAGTTTCAATTAACTTTTGATTATCTAATAATTCCGTCAAGATATTGTATTTATAAATCTACTTTATGTAGATCTGGGTATGATTCATCATTCATTGAGAACTTTGGTAAAATAAAAAAATATTTAGAACAAGTGTCTGTTAATTTAAATGATAAATTTGATAGTTGAACGAGTGTATCTACCACCACCTTGTTAAGAGCCTCAACATTAGCCAATATTATTAAAAAATAAATTCCATTTTCTGTTGTATTTTTCTTAGAATGATACTATTTTTTTCATTTTATTTTTAATTAAAAATTAATTTTCAAACTACTGAATCAGTCCACACTTGATATATTAATCATCACGTTGATCTTTCTTTATCTTCCTTTTTTCCTATGCATTCATATGTAAAATATTTTACTCACTAGGACAGTTCTAGGTTTTATGCCTATCACTTTCACACATTTAAATATTTTCACTCCCAAGAATGTACCTCCCCTAAATTGTTCTTCCCACATTTATTTCACGAGGGCTGTTTTAATTTGATTCCATCATGATTAGAATTATTCTATGAGTTATGTTCAATTTCTAACTTATTTTCATTAGGTATGTGAGGCTTATACATCTCCCCAAACAACATTTCATCCCTAACATATCTCCATAATATCCCCCCATATTTTTCTTGTTCTTGAATTTATAGATTCCTCTAATAATGATGTCGCATCCTGCCCATGTACCAATCCATTATTACCATGTGATCAATATCAAAGATAATCGTGTATCAAGAATGTCTTGAAAATTTCATCTGATTGTATCCCAACAAATAATATTCCTTCTTATTCATCTCTAATAATTCCATTTATATTTTATTCTAAACAAACAGGGATTATATTTAATGAAATATATTCTCTTAAACTCTTGAAACTCTATAATATTGATGTCCTCACATGGCTCCATTTTCTTAGTAAGTTTCCACTAATGATTTGGTACTAGTTTTATGTTGTATAATGAAAAAATAAATTTCTATATATCTAAACCATGTATTTTTTAAAATATATTATATATATAAGTAATCTAGTGTTTAAAAATAATGTATTAGTAGATAAAATAAAATAATTTAGTTTTTGATGCATGACGTACTCAACAAAATGTTTCACACATCATGGTGAATCTGGCCAATCAAAATGGTTCTATTTGTTATTAACAACCCAAAAAATTTCCTTCTTCATCCTCAAGATGTTTTCCAATCAATATTTCATCATTTTTAGATGTTATTAAATGCATATTCTATTTCACTAATGATTTATGTGGCTGCTCTAATTTCCCAACATTTTTATAAAAGAAGACAAATATAGTGTTAAACATGTAACTTTTAGAAGTATTATAATTATAAATGATGATTAAATCCTAAAACAACATGATTAAATACATAATTAAACAATATATTCAAATAATAATTAGATATTATATATATCCTTCAAAATGGATAATAAAAGGAATGTTATTAACCAAATATATCACTAGGGATTTTCAAACATTGTTTATATTATGGCCCTTTGTTTTTCCCTGGGTGACAATCAAGTCGAAGACTAATGAGCCTTTTTTGGGGGATTTTACCCCAGGATACAAAAATGTTAGAGCCACAACCATTGATGTATATAGAAAGAGATTTATTTTCTTTAAAAACACTCTCATAATAATTCACAAAAATTATAGTATTTTTTCATATATTTTGACTTAGACAAAGGGATCATAATATAGTTTTCTTATTGTAATTTACCAAATTTTCTACATAGTTTTATAATAAAAAATAAAAAATACTACATTTCTATATATATAAACTTTATTTAAATGGTATAACACTTTGTACCACACATATCCATTTAAGGAATAGTTTCATTAAAATGATAAATTTAATACATGAATAAAGACAACATTATTATAATAAACTTGAAATTCATATTCTTATGTTTCTCATATCTTAATTTTACTACAAATAATATCTTATTGGTATATGTAAAAAGAAATGGGTAAATAGACATCCTAGTTAGGGATAATCATGAGAAATTGAGTATGAATGATCATCAAAAAAATAATTGTGAAAGAATAGGTTATAATAATAATAAGTACATGTTATATAATAGGGAAATGTGTTTACAACATAACAAATATACATTCATAATCATATCACTCGGGTTTTTCACCAAGGTTTTGTAAATTATAATTAATAAATTTATTTATCATGGTATTAAGAAACATGTCATCTATATAGATTAATTATCATTTATCGAATTTAATCGGAATCAGATCTCACCCTTTATATATATTAATTTTTTTGATCCACAATAATCCTGAAAAAAAAATATCATTAATAACTCACATGGAATAATTAAAGAGTTCCTATAAAATCATTGTGTATATAAGTTTATAATAACATGATCATTACATCATATTTTAATTGATAGAAAGGGCATGTGGGTTTCATGCATAAAAATCCCTAAATCGATAAATATTAGTTTAACCTAACAAAAGAACCAAACACTGTGAATTGTGTTTCAGTATTCACAATAGAATAAAATTTCATGTTAAAAAGGGAAATTCAAGAAATCAATTTTGGATGTATAATGATTTTAAACAATAATCATGGAATTAGAAAAATGAGAGGGAAAAAATTCCCTTCAATGATAAAACTATATTTTTTTAATAATGGGAAAATAAATATATTTATGAATAGAAATAATTTGAATTCCAAGATATCATACAAAAAATGTACTTGAAAGGAAAATTTTACACAGATAATTCTCGTACATTAAATGCAAAAATATTTATTACCTTCTCCACCACATAAATAATAGAAATTTGTTTATTAAAACATATTACCAAAAGTGAATTACATAAATTTTTTAACTCTTTACTAATTACAATAAATTGATTATACTTTTTTATTTTTATTATTAAATGTGAAACATTATGATATGATTCATTCTATAATATTTCATATCTTTCTTCAACTTAACAATAAATCTTAATTTTTATTTATACATTAAAATTTTTAAATCAAGAACCATAAAATAACTTACTTTTATCCATTTTAAAAAATTTATAATATATTATATACATACACAAATTTTTTGTTTGGAAGAGTGTTATAGATTGATTTATGGATGATTAACCCATTGTTGATAGAACATTGTCAATAATGGATAAAATAGAAGAATTCCATTTAAATAATTCATAAATTAAATAATTAATATCAAGTAAAATTATTAATTTAAGTTAATCATAGAAATGAAATATAATTATAATAATTTTTCATGAATTTGATAAATAAAACAAGGAATATTATTGTAAAATGAGAGAAGTGTTAATGAAAACATACTATTTTTTTGTGTTTCATTCCTTGTATGGAACTAAACACCCTTGATGATTAGCGTTGATTTTATCCAAAAGATACCTATGAATTATAATGAGCTTATGAAATATAATTTTGGATGAATTTATGATTTTCTATTGTAGGGATGTGTGGTTTTCAAAGGGGATGGAGGGGTTATTTATACATGATGTGAAGGGTAATTGTTTGATAAAATATAAAATTCAAAAAAATATCATGTTAAATCGTTAAATAGTAACATTTTTGATATTATTATATATATTTTATTTATATAACATTATTCGTGGACATTAAAAAATATAGAATCCAATTTTTTTAGATTAACCAAAATGAATGTGAAAAAATAAATTATTAATATTTTTACAAAATATATTTGAATTTAGCTTTGGAAAATTATTTTTCAGTTAGGAAATTAATAATTATTATTATTAAATGACCTACTTATCTAATTAAATTTATTTTGGGACTATTTAACGTTGTCAAGGATTATTTAATCATTATTATATCTTCATTATGATATAAAACAAGTAGTGTTATCAAAATAGTATTTTTACAAACCTGTAAAAATTGATGTATTTCATTAATTTACCAAAAAAATAAAAATTGGATAATTTTGATGATCTAGTTAAAAATATGAATTTTTTTTACAATATAAGTTTATAATATAGTTAATTTAAAATTTTAATATAAAAAATATAATTTTTTTTAAATACATTATGATATAATTTATTAAATATCCTTCTTAGATTATTAATCATGATTTTTATTTTAAGGAATTATAATATTAATATTTTCTTAAATTAAAAATTATAAATATTAATTATATAACTTTTCATTATTTTCATGTCAAATTAATAATCCAACTATAAGTCTATTATTCCTACTATTAGGTAACTATTCTTAATGGCCAGGTCACTTTTCTTAACGATCATGCTTCTATCCCAATGATCTCTCCTATAAATATCTTTTCATTAATTTATTTAGATTTCACAATAATTTATCCCATATTATTATATATTCATTTCTTATGATGGTGTTTTATTTAACAATATTTTTGTATATTTTAGACTGTGTTGTTTGTGGGAGGGGTGATTCTAGATAAATCGAGAGATCCTTATTTTTCTTTTATAGTTTTTATATTTTATAATTTTTGTTAAATTGTAATTATTGAATTTTTCATAGGTCTTGTTTGGGAATAATGTAATGATTTTTATTGTTGAAATAAAGTGTTGTTTACTGAACTATTTTCTTTAAGTGTATAATATTATACAATATAATGTAACCCCAATTTCTTCTGGAAAAAATTAATAGTCAAAATGTTTAGTTCACTACATTGGTGATTAAAGTTATATAGTTTTCCTCCTCTTGGATAGGTCCCTAGTATTCCACCTCTATGTGGTTCTTTTTCTACTTTAAATTTTTTTCAACCATCATTTTCAATATAATAGTAAACAAATCACCGAGATACGATGATATTCTCCTCAAGGTATTATAGAATCACATAATTTTCTAATACCAAAGGTGGTGTGGATTCAAAAATTAAATATTGATCAATATATATAAAACATTTTTAACAAATACATTATTATATTGTATTTTATTATTATATTTTTTAATTTATATTTTATGATCATAATTTTTTTTAATATTATTTCCATTATATTATGTGTGTAGATTAACTAATTTGTACTTAATAGTGGTAACATAAACATACTTAATAAATGAATAATGCATAAATTAAATGTTTAATTTTTTGAAATATATGATATTTTCACACTATGTAACATTCATTGATGAATCACAAGAATAATTAATGTAATGTTTTTTATATTGTTCTATATGGTTAATATTAATTATATGTTATGGGTTTCTGTTAATCCCTTAACTGATATAGAACAAACCCTATGATCTATTTTACCATAACCCTTATAAATTCTATATCATAAAATCATTCTAAAATCAAAATTGTAATAAATATGTATTATATATAATTTAATTAATGTCATATGCATTTTATGGTATTCAAAATGAAAATAATTGTATAATTAGTAATACTATGTTATATTTAATATGTATATGATACAAACATTCGAATTATAATTAATATAATCATATATGGTTTTTATATCATAAATATAAAGGTAATACTGTGACATAATACTAATACTTTACTGAATATCTATTTTTAGACTACCTATAATTAAATTAAAATTCCTCCTTATATTAATTAAAAAAATAGTTGTGTATTGTTTGTTAGAGCATCAATAAACTATTTTATATTAAGTTAAACATATAATAGTTATTTTAATGTGATTATTATATAAAAATTACTTGGTAAACATATCAAATTAGAACTAAATTACTTATCGAGGGGATATTGGTGATATAAATTTTGAATGTTGTATTTGATGAAAAAATCCATGTGCTTCATCGTGGATAAATAATATGATTTTTCCCTAATATTCATGGGTTTAGAGACAAAATTATTTTTGTTAAGATATGTAGAAATATGGTTTTTATACCACTATATATATATTAGTGAGTGGTATTATTATAGTGTGTTTAGGTTAAAAAAATATATAAAAATAAAATACATGTTACTAGTAATTATAAATATTTTCTATATGTTCATTACATTTAATACTAACTAATATTAATCATTGAGATCGTTCATTGAGAATGAAAAATTTATTGGAAATAATTTCATTGATTGGAATAGTGATTTTTTATTCTTCTCACACAAAAATTTTAAATTATACATTATAGAGAGCCCAATAAATTGTAGTTGTTTTCTTCAACCTCCATATAGAAAAAATATACTTAAGAAATATGTCAGATTAATGGATGTGACATAAGAAATCTGTTTCGATCATACAAAAGTTCCGGATTTCAAAATTATTGTGATAAATGAAATCATCCGATGTGATATATTATATTAAGAAATCATATTTTTTTTAACAATAATGTACTATATATTTTGTAAAATTTTTAACCCATTCATTCAAACCCTTTATTATGTTATAGATACATTCCCACATTCTTGAGGATAGAATCTAATATAATGAGTTAATGTTTATTTAATTGTATGTTAATGTTTTGAGGATATGAGGTCAAATGATCCCATAAATGGTCTTATTAACTAATTTGGGACCCTTTTATAGATTTAAGATATATTCAAAAAATGGTTCCTAATAACTTTATCATTTATGAATGTTATGAACGTTCTTGATTGAAAAAATACATCAATATGAATATTTATATATATGTGATCTTATCCATAATAAACAATATATTTGTATAATACTATTATTTAATATAAAAAATTATTTTGTCTAGATTATATCATTATCTAGAGAGAAAATATTTATAAATCCATTTGGGGATATATCCATGATAATAGCGACCTATGTATCACAATTATAGGAATAAAACCCCACAAGTTTGATACTATTTATAAATAATCTTTTTACACTTGAATTCATTGTATAAGAGCCATCATTGCGCCATTTAATTTCATGAATCAATGTAAAATGATGGAAATTATATGGTCATTAATCAAGTGAAAATTGTGTTCCTTTAATGGTTATGTAACTATGATTTATGATTTATTTGTTTATGTTTTGAAACTAGGTAAAACATTGTGTCTTTTATAATCATGAATCCCAGGAAAATTTTATTTGATTTAATGTAATATAATATAGACCAATGTTGTTCCATTTAAGTATGTACATCCAGGACTACTGGGACATGTTTTTTAACATCAAATAACTAGGACATATTCAAGTACTTTAATGTCCAAAAAATGGAAAAGTATGTGAAAGAGACCTAGTAACATATTATATGGGACATACATATGAGAAAACCTTTATTGTTTAACCCAAAATATATGTGAATATGAGTTAAAATATATCACATCCATATGTATAAGGTATTAAAACCTAAATCATTTATCCTTAATGAAATATCTTAACTTGCATGAAATTGGTTCTAGTTTCTTGATCATAAATGGCATGATATTTGTTCTGGTTGCAAAAAATTCATTCGAAAAATAATGGTCTTTATTTTTTGAACTTAAAAGTTACAATAATAGTCTTACAAATGGGAAATTATAATTCACTTCATTGATTATGGTCACATGACTTTTAAAAAACTACAATATTTCTTGTCCCATGATAATGCAATTTATTATATGTATCTATGAATAATTTGAACTATATGGGTTTTGATTTTTTTCATTAGGACTCATATGTATCCCTTTTCATAGGAATAATTATAATTCCTCCACTACTAAAACCTATATATATATTGATAAATTTCACAGTGGCTAACTATGTACATTTAAAACATAGTATAATCAACACACAAGGGTAAAGATATGGGACCACTCATACATAAAGATGCTCAAATTAATATATGGTGTCAATAGATTTCCTTCATTAAAAGGTAACATATATTTTTACTAATAAGAATTTCTCAAATATGGATTAAATATATATGGGAGTATTAGACTACTAAATTTACCCCTTTATGGGAAATGTCATCTTTTCATCCTATCAACTGAGACATTAATTTCAAGTGGTTTCATTCTCATCGTAATGTCCTCAAGCGTTAGAAATATATGTCATCCTACATTTTTGTTACCAAAAATATTATTTACATTGTAAAACAAGGAATAATTAATAGATCATTTTTATGATTTGTTAAATAGAAATTAAAAACATTAAACACGTAAAGAAAATTCATCAAATGAACTTGAAAAGTTTCTCCATATGTTCATCCTAAATTAAATTACAAAAAATTCACCATTGTATCAAAATAAATGTAATATTTTGAGATTGATTTTTTACCTAATTAATTATAGTTATATCAAGGAGTATCCTTCATTTGTCTTAATTAATGTGTTTTAAAATTATTATAAAAAATTAATTCATTAATCACTTTTGATAAATAATGAATTGGTTTATTATAAAATCATTGAGTATATATGTTCTTAAATACATGTAAATTAAATCAATATTAACTCTATTAAAGGGAATTTGGGTTACATATATGTAAATATCTATTAAAATAAATTATATTTAATTATAGTTTAATACTCTGGGACTATAAATGGTTTTTGGTATTCCTTATATATAAATATTTCATGCAAATTGAGGGAAATTCTAGAGGTGAATTACGACATCATGATGATATACAAGACATATTATGAAATGGGTGTAATGGGAGAGATCAAAAATATCATAATGATAGAAATACTACTTTTATAATAATGGGAATATAAAAATATTTATTAAAATAATGAAATTAAATACTTTAAAATCATACAAGAAAATTGTTATATTATTGAAAAAAAGGAAGCAGGGAATTCCCTTAACATTAATCAGGATTTATCTTGTTTAGAATCCACCAAATGAATAATAGTATTAGGTTTATTAATACATAGAAAACGATGTAAATTATTTTCATATTTTCTAAATTTACTGATTATGATCATTGTATTGTATATATTAATTTCCATCATTAATGTTCAACCAAATTGAAATGATACTTTACTTTAAAGTTCCCATATTTCACTAATTTAATGTTCCTACTTAATTCTCATTATACATTATTAAGACTAAATAAATAATATATGAAATACATATATTTATCTACTTGATATTATATATAATATATTATAAGCATCCATAATAGTTCAAATACATAGAGTGTTGTAAATTTCCTCTGAATATTTCATAGACCATTGATCGGACATTATCAATAATGGAGAAAATATATGTATGAAAATTAAATATTTCACTAATTAATTATATAATATTGGTTAAAAAATTTCTTTTAATGTCATAATAATACTTAATTGATATAGAATATTTGGTATTGAAATTTATCTATGATAAGAATAAGAAAATTGGATAATAGTTAACAATAAATTACTCTTTTACTAGTTTTACTTCTCTTGTATGAAACTAAAACACATATATACTTAGAGTTGGATTTCCCTATAATGTCACTAATCATTCTAAGAGGCTTATGATAGGGTAATTGGGAATATTTTTTCCTTTGGTATGTATGTAATATGTGGTCTACCATGGGAGAGTAATTAGTTATTTTTACATAAGGATTGGGGTATTATTAAAAAAAATTGAATAAAATATAATATCAATGTAAACCTCTGAATAATAAAATTTTAGAAATTATGAAATATATGAGAATAGAAAAAATTTACAACTTTAAAAAATCTTATAATCGGAATTTACTATTTTAATAACAAGGAAAGTTAAAAAATGGATTTTTTTAATGAAATACATTAGACATTAGAAACTTATTTTTACCTTAAGAAATTATTATTAATTTTTAAAAATGAATAATTTATGTGAATAAATTTATTTTGGTAAAAAATATTAAAGAATAAAATTATTTTCTCATTATTTACTATTTATTATTCTATAAAATATTCTTTCATTAAAAATGATTATTTTATTATTCATGTAAAAATTGATGTATTTTTGAAAATTTCCAAAAAATCAATCTTGGAAAATTTAAACATGTTGATTCCAAATATGAAATTAATTTTTTAGAAATAATTTTATATCATATGAAATTTGAATATTCAATATATTTTTTTTTTTCAAATAAATTAAAAGACACTTAATATAAATAATACTAAAATTTTTCACTCTTAAGATTTGGTTTATGGTAAAATATTATTTATATTTTAAAATATTACTCATGAATAATATTATTTATACTAGATTTCATTTTTCAACAATAAATTACTGTTACAATAGTCTAGATAACTTCCAAACATTCAAGTTACTATTCCAATGGGTAACGTTACTATTCTAAATAGTCTTATTACTATTCTAATCACTATATTACATCTTATAAATACATCATAATTATATTTTAATAATTCTATAAAATTAATCCTAATGTTATATAGTTTCAATTTAAAAAATAGCCATTATATTAGAAATATAATTTTTGTTTTCCATATAGTATTTAATGAGAAGGAATATTCTGGATGATTAGGGTGATCCATGTTTTCTCATTGTATTTTTTCTATTTTCTATTTTTTCTATTATAATGTTTTGAATTTTCATGTGTTTACTTACTAACTAGTCCTTTTTTTAATAATTAAATAACGTTATGGTGATTTTATTAGGTTTTTTATGTGTATAAAACAATATAACAAAATATAACACCCATTTATTTATGAAAAATATTACTAATAATTTTTGGGACATTAAATTATTACTCTATTTATAAATTTAATCCCCGAAATATCAACACAGTTTTTAAAATGAGATTAACTGTTATTAATTGGGTTTTATTATTTCCTCAAGTTACCATGTCACCACTTCATACATATCATTACTCCACAACACTTCTATTATTGATTTATCTTTTTTCATAAAATTATTTAACTATGGTCCAAAATAATCACTATTATATCCTGAAATGAGAGGAAATACTTCAGTATTTCCAATTCCAGATTCAGTACGTGTGAGGGATAGTTAATTTACATACACATTATTGATACGTTAAACTGATGTTGAATTTATCTATATTTAGTGAATGTGATAGATGGTATTAAACCAATCCACTTTTAAAAAGCATCAAAAAGGGGATAATGTACCAATGGATAATATTTCAATTCTTTCCAAACTTCATTATTATTATTTTTTGTATATTCAATGCATGGAATTTTCTCTAACATTAAACACCCAAGTCCCATTTATTGTTTTTATAATTCCCCATACATTACATACATTAATGTTAAATAAATTTTGAATAATATTCAGTAAAAATATTTCAAATAGATGATAATATTGTATAGGTATAGTCTCTTTTGAAAATAGGAATCCTAAACAACAGGTTCATGGGGTATCTTTATTATCCCTCGCTTATTTTTTCACTACAAGACTTTTTTTGAATTATCTTACTTAATAAAATTCATTATGACATATGGATAAGAATCCTATGAAAGGGTGAGACTAGATACTCATAAAGTGTAATCAAAGTAGACATCAATCATATCATAATCATAATATATAAGAACATAAAATTTGAAAATCTTATCATGAATATGAAATATCTCGATATCATGCAATGGGATAAATCATGAATGATTATAAGAATAAATGAATATAATCCCAAAATTCAAATAATAAGACATGAAATTTAGTGATATACACATAGGTATATAAAATCATATCATTTTAGTCATGTCATTTTTCCAAGACCATCATTGTGGACAAATTCCATTTCTGAACTAAGTTCACTCCTCATTCCAGCCCTATATTACAAAACTGATATAATCTTCTATTCTAGTCATGTCTATATCATGAGATAGAAATCATTAAACAATTAATTGAATGAGAATATATGTCCCACACATCTCATAATTAAAAAATTCTTAAATGCTCCACAAAAACATAAATCAATCATAATTTCATAACCCATGCAATAAAATGGGTTGCATAAACATCATTCCATCACAATACATTTAAAACAAAGGAATTATAAAAATATAATATCATAAAAAATTACAATAAAACCATATTACTAATAGTTAAAAAATCATAAACCTATTTAAATAATGTCATATTATATGGAATTTGTTTTGATAAAATAGTTGATATTAATTCTTAAGTAAAATCTCATTTCTTCTTCAAAAACATTTTATTTTATGAAAATGCCTCAAAATTATAATAGTAAAGAATTTATTTGAAAATATATATTAATTAAGGTATATGAATATTCATTGAAATAATTAGTTATAAATATTTAAAAATATGTTCATACGATATATGGTAAAAAAAATTTCCTCATACTTTTTTCATATTTGTTAAAATAGTACCTCATATCAAAATAACAACAAATGATTCATTTAATACCATTTAAAAAAATAACCAATGGGTAAAATTGACTTCAAATTTATTTATAAGAATAGAAATAGTATATCTTATTTAGGAAACATTGACGCGGTTGACACATATACACCAGTAAATACATATAAACAATATCAGATAATATTGATATTGAAATATTATCCCTTACATTTCGTATGATTTTCATTGTATGTATCTGATCCTCATTTATATTGATTTAAATAATTTTATAGAATTATTCCATAATCAGATTAATTATTTTTTTATCATATATGATCATATTACTATCCATTTATTATAACATTTCTTTATTACTTGTTATTCGGGTATTAAATACTTCATTTTATGATGCTTCTTTTGTATAATTAGTTTATGTTCATCTTCAAACGTAAAAATTATATAATTCCAAAATGATATTAACATTATATATATAATACTTATTAATTATATATGTTTATATAGTCATACTTTAAGGAAGACCATGTATAATGAATCACATTGAATCATGGAGACCGTCGGTTAGACGTACACACAAGCTATGATATCATTCTCATAATTATGGAATGGTATTGAATTTAATGGAGTATAATATTAATGAATAAATATAATTTTATAATAATAATATATATTTATTATTTTCATCATTATAGCCATCTAATTAAGGTGGTGTTGAAAACAGATTACGTCACAGTGTGGGGAAGATAAGTTGAACATACACAAACGTATGTAATAGATGTGAGGGGAACTTTTGGGAGTAAGTAGAAGATGTAAGAAGGTTTAATGAATTAGAAAAGTTGATTACCTCTTTTTGGAGATGCATCCTCTAAATATCCTCTTGGAGCATTAAATTTGTTCTTTGAAGAAGACAAGAACCTCCATAATGTTACTAGGGAATTTTATACGGAAACATTTCTGGTTTTGGCTGAGATTTATAGGTTAATGTTATGTAAATATATAAAGGAGGAGGTTCCCTTTTATAATAGAGGTGAAGGGTACTTTTGGGATCTCCAAATATATCAATTTATATTAAAATAAAACCCCATCGGAAAACATAAAAAATGATAAATATTATAATATTAGATTAGATATGGATTCAATCATCTTAAAAAATAAATTTTTGACAAGTATTTCGCTCAGTTTAATTCTTATTATTTTAATTGACTCATAGTTCTCTTATTAAATTTTTTAATAGGGTAACAAATATTTCCTTATTAAAATGGTGTCGTATTTACTTATTTGATGTCAATTAGACATTAAATAAATAACTTTGAATATATTTGACCACGAAATAATTATTATATATTAAAAAAATAATTATCAATTTAAAAATAATTAAAATATTATTTTGATAAATAATCAATAGTGTCAATTTTGACAATATTCAATTAATTGATTTCTAAGAATATTTATATAACTAGATAACATAAAAGTTATTTTATTATATTTCTATCAAGTCAAAGTCCTCTATAAAATTCATTATACATATTAATTATGACAAATTATATTTAATTTAATATTTTTAATAACATTTATTTGTTATCTATATTAATTAAATAATTATTAAATAGATTTTTTGTAATTATTTAATATACTTATTTGTTGATTTAAAATTAAAAATAAAATACTATGATTAAGATAAATATAATATATTTTAGAAGAATATATATAGTTAATTTTACATTCTGTAAAATCATACATTTAAAATGTGATACTTATTAAATTAAGAATTTGACATCTTTAACATCACTTTAAATAAAATAATATAAGTGTTCAAATATCTTATATAAGAATTTAAATTGTCACTGACTCTACATTTGGATGTTTATGGTTGAGATATACTCAACCAAAAACATTTATATATAGTTTTTGGGTCTTTTAATGATTACTATAATTTTAATAAAAATTGTTTTATTGATTTGTGATTAATTAATTATTTTTTACATCATTAAACTATATGGTTTCAAGGTAATTATTTATTTAAAAAACTAAAAATAAATTACCACGATAAAAAAACATTCAATATTTCAAATTAGTATTTATAATACTATTTGTCTTTTGTATAAAATTCTATAAAAATGATTTAGCTATTAATAGTAGAGTGAGACATGTTTAACCTTTCGTTAAATAAAATTAATTAAAAGTCCCAATCTCATCCAAGTGGTTTCCAAATGGTAGTATTTAAACCTAGGGATTATTTATGTTAACATAAACTTATGCAATGATATTAAGACAAGTGTCAGGGTAATTTTATAATAGGATTATTACCCTAAATTATTTGATTTACCCCATTACTGTATTAATTAAAATTACTAAAGTTACTATTCATAATTCCAAAAAATTAAATAATGAAATTTACATAATTTAGACCTAATGATTCCAAATATGGAGTATATTTTTTAATATTCTAATAACATAAGTTGTACTAATTAATTTAAAAATAATCTTGTTTTATGAAATAGAGAATGAGCTTCTCAAGTTAAAACATTGTACAAGATTGAAATGTTTTTACTTATGAATCCAATATAAAATTAATGAAAATTACATACATTATATTAATGGATAAAAATATATTCTATTTATTCATTTAAATAATTAAATATTATAATTTAAGTATATAATTTATTTGGATGAAAAAATCTATTTGCAATTAAAATTTAGTGTATTTAAACTACTTATCAAAATTTAAACGATATTAGAAAAATATAAAAATTTTATCCAATGTAATTTTTTTTTCCATCTTCTAAGGAATGAGATTTTTTCCTATGAAAATAATTAATGTTTCAATATCATAATTTAAAAAAGGGTATATAATTAAAAGGAGGTTGAAATTCCCTTTTAGAAATATAGGTTTCTATACATCAAATTTTGTTTATTCACACCCTATGAGGAAAATATTTATTGAATGAATATAAAAATTATTTTATCAAATTTATAACAAATATATTTTATTAATTTCATTTAATAATAATAATTCACAAAATTTATTAATTAAAAATATCAAATTTAAAATTGATTTATATTTTTCATTAATAAGATATTGTGAATGAATTAACCATACATTTCCATTAGTTAGTTATATTTACTCTTGCTAACTTAAAAATTAGGTTAAATTGGTTATTTTATACTAATGGAATGTCATGGTTTTTTTAAACACATTATTTCGTGCAATATAAGCTATTGAAAAATTAAATTTATTTAGAGAATATTTTTCATAAAAAATCTAGGTATTACCTTATAACCCACTTAAATTAAATTTCGCCGTAAAAATTCATCACATATATATTAATAAATGAGGATATATCTGCCTCATCATATTATCATGTTCTCACGTATCTTCCTCAAATTGGTGATTCCACCCCGAAACATTAACCATATGAGTGGTTTTTATCAAAGAATTTTCTTTCAACAATCTAGAATATCTATCGGTTGTTCTTCATATGAATGATCTTTATCCAACTATATTAATTATGATTTTTGTACATTTGAAGGATAAGTTATGTAATTTATTAGGATAGATACATAGAACACATCTTAAAATTGTGAGAGATTCGGTGGAAGCACCAATCGATAAGCTTCCTTCCCAAAATGATATAGAATGTCAAAAAGACCAATATACATAGGGATTTGGTTTACCTTTATTCTAAATCTTACTGCTCTCTTCCAGGTAGATATTCATATAAAAACATTATCACCCACTTCAAACTCTAGGTCATTTCTTCAGTTTTCAGCATGACTATTCTATCAAATCTGAGCTGATCTTATGTGGTGTCGAAATGATGTGACATTTTCTACCATTTAATCATTATGATCGATTCCTACAAGCTTTATTTCCATAACATCATCCGATAAAGGAGGAATTATACCCTTCTTCTTATAGAGGGCTTCATACAAACCATCAGAATACTAGGGTGAAGGATATTTTTGTTAAAAAAATCTATGAAAGTTAGGTGTTGCTCCAAATCACCTTTGAAATGCATATATCATGCTATGAATATTTATTACAGATTTTTAATTTTCCTCTCAGAATGAACATCTGTTTAAGTATGATAAGAACTTCTGAATCATAACTATGTATCTAGATCCCATTAGAGACTTCACCAGAACATCAAGGTAAACCATGGGTTCCAATCAGATATAATGAAATTTTGTACTCTATGAAATCTTATCGCATTTTCAACATAATTCCAAAAATGATGATCAATAGAGAAATCTTATCTAATAAGAATGAAGTGTTCCAGATTCATAATGTGATTAAATATAACCCATATATAATAATGTCCTTTAGATGTTTTGGGATGTCCAACGACAAATTCTATAGTAATGTATTCCCATTTCCATTCATGTATGGGTAATAGTTGTAAAAACCTCTAATAATTTTTTCTTTCATAATTAACTTGATTAACACCCAATCATTAAGATAATTATTCAGCAACATATATTTTCATTCAATCCCACAAAAAATACTCTTTCAGTTACCTATACATATTTGTTCTTTCCAGGTGAATAGATAATGATGAAGTGTAAGCCTCATCCAATTGCTCCTTCTTTAATTCTATTATGGGAGTAATACAAACATGATTCCTATACCTTATTATTCCATCACAATCAAGGTTGATTTATGAACATTTCTTACAATTATATTTAGAATTACATCATCCATCCATGCCTCCTTAATCTTCACATGTATAGATGGTATAAAATTTATTTAATAAAAATAATATTTTTCACCTTCCATTAAAATTTCAAGATCCATCCTTTTAAAATCCATAAATATTTGATATTTTATGATCTTCATAATGGATATTCCTACGTGGTCATTTGACTCAAAGAAGCTTCCACCTTGTTCTCTTTCCAACAGTGGTAATGTATTGAGTAGTCATTATATTTAATCAACTCCAACCACCTTCTTTGATGCATATTCATCTCCTATTGTGTGAAAATATAATTTGTAATTTTATAATCAGTATACCTATCACACCCTTCAAAATAACGATAATTCCCTTATATATTTAGTGAAAATATTTCCATATTTAACACAAAATCATTATTTGGGTAATTTTCTAATGGTTTTTCCATTGTCGTGAGGTATAATCTATCACCATATCATTTTAAATGAAAACACATCCAAGACCATTTTTGGATTCATGACTATAGATCACGAACCATTATCCACTACAAGGTAGTTTGTGCATATGTACATTGGATATCCTTCTCTTGAGATCATTGATATTCTCTTCACATTCCTCCATCCACAAAAACATAACTTCTTTATGAGTAAAATTGGTGACTGAATTAGATAATCATGAAGATTCATTCACAAAATGTATATAAAATATATAAATAACAAGAAATATTCAGATATAAATTACTTTTTTTAGTCTCAACTATCATTTAGTAAATTTTTTAGCTGGATCCACAGATTTATCCTCTATTGAGATTATGGGACCCAAAAAATTAAAATTTATAATGAAAATATTCACACTTGTTAAAATTTTCAGTATTCTTATCCTTTCTCGGGGTCTTCAGTACATTTCACATATAATTTAAGTGTGTATCCCTGTTCCTAAAATAGATATTAATATAATCTATAAATACTACAAATTTGGACTTGATATTCCTTAAAGAATATATTTATTAAATCAATGAATATAGTAGTGGAATTTGTAAGATAAAAATATATCACTATAAAAGCAAACTGCCCATGAAACACCCTAACCCAGAATCCTGAAGTAGGTGAATTACTTATTAAATTATAATTAATAAAAGGAATGAATCCCAATTTATCCTTAAGTTTAGTAGTATTAGAGAATATAGATACATTCATGTAACTCATATTACATTGTTAACGGTATCAAAATACAATTCATAACAAAAAATAGTAAACAACATCCATGAGAGCTTAATAAATGATCTCCCTTTCATTACTTGTCGAAGGTAAAAAAGTGAGATCAAATTATTATTAAGGGATACAAATAGTAGAAAACTGAATCAGAAATAATTGAGTCCCAATCAAATTGGAATAGTTAATATGGCAAGGGGAATAAATGAAAAACACACACCCTTATTAAACTGATAATGAAACTGAATCTATAAAATTTGTTATAGTGAAAACCTTAAAGAACATAATAACTAAAAAGGAAACAATAAAATTCTTATTAATTTTATTCCATGTATATGGAACATGATACCACTATATAATCAAAACAGTTTAACTTTGTTGGTATATACTCGTCTGATTCTATTTTGGAAACAAACTCGAAGGGTCTGTCACTAACAGACTTGTCTCGTGAGACCTGTAGATGCATTGAGGGGTATTAGTATGTCCCACTTATCACCTAAATTACAAATAATTATTTATAAATATATTTCATACATGTACAACATTCATTCTCAATATCTGTATAGAGTAGAGGATACATATTCATCAATATTTCCATAGTTAAAGCTATATTCCAAATAAACACTGTATGAAAAATGGTATATGGATTAAGAAAATAAAAATAACCACGTAAAAATCATGGATATAAAATATATTTACAATTTCAAATGATTAATTATCTCAAGGGGTAGTAGGTACACCAAATAGGATTTATTACGTGTATAATACCAAGTAAATCACAATGAAATGGATAATGAAACAATGTCCCTTAAAATATTGTAATCAATCGAGCTAATAATCATCAAGTGAATCATTGAAAAAGATGAATATAAAGAAAATCATGATATCTGATATCAAATGGTTATAAATATACACCATATATTAGAAATAAGTGGCCAACAATGGAAATATCATGGAAAGAAAACTGAGATGAGAAACCCCTTACCTTATGCACGAATATGTTCTTTGTTTGATCTTAATGACCTAAATAATCAAATTTAGCTTCATTAATTAATTATTATAGAGACTTGTCTACTTTTAATTGATTTATTTTCACCTTATTATCTTTATTAAATTCATTTTGTATTTTTTTTAAGAGGTTCAATTTTATTTCTTTGGAAGCATTTTCATCTATGGTTTTCATGATCAGATTACTTATATTCATGATGGAAGTTTATTTGAAATGTGGTTAGACATATCTAATTGTGAATTTATAATATTAGTGAAATTAAATATTTATAATTGTTCTTATAATAATTTGGGGTTATATAACTTTAGTATGACTCATTCGTTAAAAGGTTATGATAAACGCATGGGTTTACTTGGTGGTTTTATGTATAAAGGACTTGTTTTGTAATATTTTTTTTATATTACGAGTGTGTAAGGATTCCATAACATTGAATAATGTAAAAAATAATATTATGATCTGGTTCAACCATTAAATGGTTTAATGGATAGTCTTGAATATAATAATAGAAATTAAAAACATGTCGTCCTTGAATGTGATAAATTAAGACACCTCAGACAATGTTTTCCTTTTTAGTATAAGAGGAAGGGGGAAAATAAGCATGATGATGAAATATTAAATGATTAATATAAAATAATAATTTATTTAAGATACTAGAATTATCGTATCATTTGGATTATGGGTGGTGAGGAGTGATTAACAAAAGAAAGGAACATGTAAAAGAATGGAAAGGAAAAGGAAGAGAGGTTCACCTCTTGAGTACTCCTCATTAAGAATATCTGTAAGTCCTTTATTTATGATATTTTGGTGATACAAGTTTGTATAGGATGTGGGTGGGGATTGGAAAATGTATTTGGATGAATGTAGGTAAGGCTCAAATCTGGAGTGGTGTGGGAGAAAGAGGCATTGAGGGTGGTTTATATAGTTGAGGGGAGGATGGTTTTCTTAATATTTTAATCATTAGTTTATTATTTTACCCCTAAGACAATAAATTGTAATGATTCCATGACCTAGTATAATAATATGTATATGTGAGTTCAATATTTTGGGGCTTACATCAGTCATGATGTTAGGAATAGTTGATTAAAATTATAATGTATTCATATGGTAAATTAATTTATTTTTCTATAAACCAAAATTTCATGAATTTTAGAAAAATATAAAAAATTCACCCTAACCATTTTTTAATGTGTAGAATCCAAAAATTAAGTCCATTTTTCAAATATATTATTATATATATTAAATTATTAATTTTAAATTCAATTCATCATTTAATCGAAAAATAAAGACACTTAAAATATTCCTCTTCATTTTTATGGTGCCTAAATTTTATTTAAAATTTTAAAGGTAATGTTACCATTAATAAGGTTCATATTACTATTCATAATGGTATGTTAAAATTCATATGCGTATGTTAAAATTCATAGGGGTAAGTTACAATTCCCAAAATGTTATCTAGATTCTATCACACTCTAAATATTGCCCCTATCACAATAATTTAGGTCTATTATTTGAAATTTAAAATGCTTAAGTTGAAAATTTAAGTTTAATGGATACGTTCATACAATCTCCTATAATAACCAATTGTTATATCATTGAGATTTAGTTCATCATCAAATATAAGTTATGTAATGAATTGAAAATATTTTAGAGAAACATACCATTAAATGTTTGGGGTGTTATATTCTTCCCACCTTCTTAAATGTCACCATTGAAATTTAATACATTTATAAATATGTGTGTGGTTCTTTTTCATAATATCCTCATGTTCCATGTTAGATTATCCATTTTATGGTTTCTGCAAAAAATTGTCACCAGATGAGTTGTCTAATTTATCAACACATTCACTCATGTTTCATGAATCTCGAGAGACACTTCAGAGAAAAACAAATTAGGTTCTATATCAATTTCTTCATAGGTGAGTGCATGTGCTGTGTACGGAATGTATTTATTTAACAATTACACATGGAACACATTATATACATTAGAGTGACATGGTGGAATTGATAAATGGTAAGCTACAACTCCAATCATTTCCATTTTTTCAAACAGTATGATGTACATGGGGATAAGTGTCCCCTTCTTACCAAAACTTAAGAAACCCTTCCACGTAGATAATTTTAAAAATACATTATCTCTAACCTTAAGAAACCCTTCCATGTAGATAATTTTAGAAATACATTATCTCTAACATGAAATTCCAAACCTTAAGAAACCATTCTAGAAATCCTTACTATTTTGCATACTTTTGGATTCTTTAATATGGGAATGAATTTTCATTATGTTTATTGTTGACTCTTCGATAATTTCTTGGCCTATAAGTTTACTCTATCTATACTCATTCCAACATGTTGGAGTTTGAAACCCATTACCATATAATGATTCTTATCGATCCATTTGAATGCATGAATGAAATCAATTGTTGTAGTAAAATTTCACAGAAGGAAAGTATTGATCCCATATACCTTGAATGTTGAGAGAGCACGATCTCAACATGCCTTCTACTATTTGAATATCCCTTTCAAACTATCCATCGGTTTGGAGGTGATAAATATTATTCATATAATGTTCAGTATTTAATGCTTTCTAGATACTTATACAGATTTTTGATGTGAATCATTGATCTCGATCAGACACAATAAATATTGGTTCACCGCGAAGCCTTATAAATTCATTAATATAATGTCCTTCCAGGATCTCATGTGGTAAAATCTCTCTTATAGCGAAGAAATGTGATGATTTTGTGAGGCGATCAACAATTACCCATATTGCATCATTCCTTCTAGGTGTCCTTTGTAGTCCTATTAAAAAATTCATCATAATTTCATCCCATTTTCACATAATAATAGGTATATTTTGCATGTACCCTCTAGGATGTTGTCTATTGGCCTTCACATGTTGAAACACTAGACACCTTAACACATAATCATCAATTTATCACTGCATGTTATCCCACTAAATATATTCCTTCAGATCTCTATACATATTAGTGCTACCATGGTGTATAGAGAATGTTGGGATATGATCATCGTTTAATATTTCCCCTTTTATATTAGGTACTGATGGAATTCATAACCACTTCCCAAATTTCATAACTCCATCCTCATACACAAATCTACCAATCATCAATCCTTAATAACATTAATTTTCTTTTAGATATTTTCATCATGTGAATGAGATATTTTTATCTTCTCTAGTCAATATGTTTTAGCCATCATTTGAAATATGGATGATTTTCCCATTACTTAAAAATTCACATATCCATCTTTAGTAGATCCATGTATATAAGATCTATCTCAATCATCATTTTGGTCAGAAGTCCCGTATCTTTCTTTCTAAATGAACCTACCGCCTTATTTTCCTTTCTTATATGGTAGTGTATTGAACAATCGTAATAATTGAGTAACTCATGCCATCTCCTTTGCCTCATGTTGAGTTCATTCAGTTTAAAATTTTATTTCAAACTCTTGTGATCTCTATACATCTCACATCTTTTACCATTGAGATAATATATCCATATTTTTAGAGAAAATATTATTACTACTGAATCAAGATCATGAGTTGGGTAATTTTTCTCATGTTTCTTCAACTTCCTGGTTTAATATGAAATAACTTTATCATTTTTCATAAAGACAAATACTAATCATTCTTTTGATTCATCACTATATATCATAAATCTATCTTTTTCAGATAGAAGGGTCAAAATTGTTGTATGGAACAATCTTCTTCTCAATTATTCAAATAATTATGTACATTATTTTATCCATAATAATGTATCTCAATTATATGTGAGCTTGGCTAGTGGGTTATCCAATTAGGTAAAATTATGAATGAAATACCAATAGTAACCAGCTATGCCAATAAAATTACATTCCTTGGTTATAATCATTGGAATTTCCCATTCTAGGATTGCCTGAGTCTTTATAAGATCAACTAAGATTGCATAGATAGAGAAAATATGGCCATTACAAAAACTAACTGAATCCAAAATTCACACTTGCTGAACATCTCATATAATTCCTTTTTTCTAAGTGTTCTCAGAACAATCCTCAAGTGATTCTCATGGTCTTCGTCTCATTTAGTGTATACTAGGATATCATCGATAAATACAAAAACAAAGTCATAATGACATTCCTTGAAAACTATAATGATTACATCTATGAAAAAAGAGGGTGAACTAGTCAGTAAAAAAGGTATTACTGTAAACATTTAATGATCATAAATGCTTTGAATTTCAATCTTTGGAATAAATTCTATCCTCACACACAGCTGATGATATCCAGATCGAGGGTCAATCTTCAAAGAATGTTGGTCTCCTTGAAGTTGATCAAATTAATCATCAATTTATAGTAGAGGATACTTGTTCTTTATTATAATATCATTGATTTCCATGTAATCAACGTATAACCTCGTTGATCAATCTTTCTTCATAACAAATATGAAAAGGGTTAACTATGGAAAAACACTAGGTTGAATAAATCCTTTGTCACTCAATTCCTAAGGTTGTTTATTTATCTCCACTAATTCCATATTGAATATTATATATGGAGTCTCTGATATATGTATTTCCCCCTAAATTAAATCAATATAGAACTCAACTTCCCACTCTCAAGGATGTCCAGGTAAATCCTATTGAAATATACTAATGAACTCTTGAAAAATAGGTACATATTCAATTTGAATATTTATTTCCACACCAATAGATATCATGTTCTCTTATTATCATGGAATTTCATTTAGTAGAGCTGCTGGGGGAGGATCTATATAAGAATCAGATGGTGAGGTTTCTGCTCTAAAGACAAGGGATTCTATACCACTCTCAAAACATGTAACTCTTGTCTTCTTTAAATAGATATTTGTATCATAATTTGATAGCAATGTCATACCAATAATTATATCAAAGTCAATAATTTGTATGATGATACATTTGGAAACAAAATCACGTTTATGTTTCATGAGGGCGACTGATTGACAAATCCTTTTTGTAATGAGACATCACATAAGATTGCTTACTAACAACTCCTTTATTAATTCAAACTAGATATATCTAATTTTCTTGGAAGAATAGGAATATATAAATGAATGTGATGATACATAATCAAATGAATCATTAGCTATGTTTTAGGAAACAATTTAATTACCTTCCACCACATAATTTGAATCATCAACCACTGCTATTATAATCTCATAAGCTTTAACTTACTCTCGTGGCCTTTTTCAGGAAAGTTTCCTAGGTGCTCAAGACACTCATTTTCATAGTGCCCCATCTCTATGAAATTATAGAAATTAACTTCATTAACATATCTCTTCCCCTTTCATTCACAAGATCTTTAACACGTTTTTACACACATATAAAAAACTCCCATGCCTATAAAGAATTTCCCAAGAATATTTTTTCCATAGATCTCAGATAATAGAAATTTCCTTATTCCATTCTTCTCTATTGGAACTTCATCTTTTCCATGGTTATTATAATTACTCATTTTATCTTGACTTCCCTTGAAAAAATTTAATCTAGAAATTTCTTTCTCTATTTTGAAGGCACATAATAAAATTTCATCATTTGATGAAAAATTTTGGGAAGCCAGTGTCCTTAAAAACATGGCATAAGACCTTTAAATAAATGATCATTATTTACTTAATAATAATGTATATAATCTATAGCATACCTAGATAATCTTTTTAAGGTATCATCATAGTCTACAGCACACTCTTCTTCCCTTTCCATTAGTCAAAGGAAATTCCTCTTCATTTCATTTTTTTGTTTAGGATGAAAATATTTTTAGAAGAATAATTTGTTAAAAGTTTTATATTATATACATTTTTTCTGTTCTCCCTATGTGGTACTTTAGATCAAGTTCCACCATTGATTAGTATCACCGTTGATTTAGTATACTTTTAGTAATTCCTTTTCATTTTTATTTCATCTTAATATCAAAAAAAAAATAATATGGGACTTCATCCATTGATGATCTACCAAAGAATTAGTAGTCCCACTAAAATATGGGAGATTCTACTATAGGAAATGATCCAATATAGGTGAATCATGGTTATTAATCATAACTTAAGTATGTTTTCCCAATATAACCGTGAACTGATCTGCTCCAGCATTGACTGTGTTTACTTGATCAGTAGGGAAATCCCTATATTGTCAATGGGCACTGATCCCACTTCTTCTATTTGGTTCCATCACTAAACAACGACATACAATAAATTAGGTCAAAGATCAAAACTTAAAACATTCAAATACTTAAGATAATCTGGATATTTATACATAACTAATCTCATAATCATAATCATTGTTTATATTTACTTTTAAATTATTCATAATGGTTTGTAAAGTAAATGTGAATTATACTAAGCATATCCCCTGAGAGTGCCAATCTAGGTGCGTAGTATGGCCTATTTTATCATTTACATGGATACCTGGGTCAAGCTTGAAACACCTATTGAGAGTTACTACTCCTGGGTACATCTGGTCTAAAACCACGTCCACTTGTAGTATCCATTTAGTGATATAGTTTTTATTAATACCTACATAATATCTACTTTACCCAAATTATAGGATGTTATTCAATGGTTATCCTGAAAGTCTATCTTACTGTTATGACCTCTAAACTATGTTTCCTAAATCTAATTTATAATGTAGTTGTTAAACATTCTCCGATAACAACTGTACAACCTTGACCGCGGATGTTCAGAGCCAGTTATTTACTTATTACATGTTCATGATTAAAAGTAATGAAATCCTAATGGAATGTTCAATTTAGTATTTTTGAAGAAAATTGATATATACATGTAACTATTATTACATTAATAAAGGTAAAAAATACAATACATAACAAAAAAATGGCATCCAAGATAACTCAAAAAATGGTCTCCTCTTCAAACATGTTGAAGGTAAATGAATGAAAGGGGTGATATAAAATGCACAGTAATGGTTACAAATAGCTAAAGCATGAATCAACAATAATTTAATCCTAATAAAATTTTCATTTTCAATATGGCATGGTGAAAAAATGAAAAACAAGGGACATTTTTACACAAGGAATGAAACTGCATCAGTAGATTTTGTTATAGTGAAAACATCGTGGATAGTAATAAATAAAAAGGGAAAATAGAATTATTATTAATTGGATGCCATATATCTAGAACATGCTAGCACTATAGCTTTGAAATGGTTTATGTCTGTGGTTAGATACTTGTCTGATTTTGTTTTGGAAACATATTTGAACATTTTATCACCATATGTCTTGTCTCATGAGACCTATCCATGGATCGATGGGCTATAAAAGTGCGCTCCCATCACAGAAATTCCAAATCATTAATTATATAAAGATTTAATAAAATTACAGTATTCCTTCCCAATATCCTTATAGAGTAGAGGATTCATATTCATCAATACTTGCATTATTAAATCAACATTCATAATAAACATCATATGTAAAAGTCTATACATCATAAAGAAATAACCATATCTATTAAAAAAATATTTATATATAATATATTAAAATTTTAAAATAAAAAATGATCTAAAGAGGCATTAGGTACACCACATAATAATGACTATGTGCACAACACCAAGTAAATCACAATCAAATGGAAACCTAAACAAAGTCCCTTACAACAATATAACCAATCAAGTTAATAATCATCAAGTTAATCACTAAATACCATTAATATAAAGAGAACCATGATATTATATATCAAATGTCAATAACCATAACCCACATACAAAAAATAAGTGGCGAACAATAGAAATATCGTGGAAATAAAAGTGTGATGAGAAACCCCTTACCATATGCCCAAATGTGTGCTTCATTAGATCTTAATGACATGAATAATAAAATTAAAATTCATTAATTCATAAGTACAAAACCTCCCCAACATTAAATTGATTATTGTAACCTTATTAGTTTCATTCATGGCCTTTTATATGGGTTTAAGATGATCACGTTTTTTGTTTTCGAAGAATTTTCATCCATGGTTTTCTTGACCAGTTTACTTGAATTCATGAATAGAGGTTCAATAGAAATGTGGTTAAAACCCCTGAATTTTTAATATATATTATTAGTAAAATTAAAGAGATATAAATGATATTATAATAATTTGGGGTTATATACCATGAAGATGACTCATTTGTTAATTGTTAATGATAAACACGTGGATTAAATTGGTGGTTTTGTACATTATGAACTCGTTTATTATTATTATTTTATATTATGAGTTTGTAAGGATTAAAAAACATTACATAAGGTAAAATACATATAAGATGATCTAGTTAAACAATTAAAAGGTTTCACGACTAGTCTTTATGATTGTAATAGAAATTGAAAACCCATCATCCATGAATGAGATAAATTAACACTTCTCAGACATTGTTTTCATTTTTAGTATAAGAAGTGATGGAAAAGAGTGATGATGAAAAAATATTACATTAGGATAATAAAATTATAGTTATTTTAAGTTAGTTTAATTATCATAGAATTTTTTTGAGAGGAGGTGATGAGATATCAATAAAAGGATGAAATGTGTAAAAGAAGTTGAGAGGAAAATGAAGAGAGATTCACATATTGAGTTCTCCTCCTTGAGAATCTTATTAAGGAATTTTTTTTAATTTTCGTGATACCAGTAGGTATTGGACATGGGGTTTTTGGGATGTTTATTTTCAAGAACATAGGTATAGATCAAATATTTATTGGAGAGGGGGGAAGAGGGTGTTTGGGGAGATTTATATAATGGATGGTAGAAGGGTTTTCTTAATATTTTAATCATTAGTTTATTATTTTACCCTATAAAAAAAATATTGGGAATTCAATTACCTAGAATAGTAATAAGTTCATTGAAGTTATATATTTGGGATATTACATCAATCATGTTTTTAGGAATAATTTATTTAAATTATAATGTTCTTATACAGTAAATTAATTTATTTTACTATTCACCAAAAATTCAAGTATTTCAAAAAAATCTAAAAAATTCACCTTATCCATTTTTTGATGTGAATGATCTAAAATTGAACTACATTTTTCAATAATAATTTTCGTAATATAAAAATTTTGTTTTTTAATTAAAAAGATCATTAAATTTATAAATACCAACACTTAAATTATTCATCTTCATTTATAAGGTGCCTAAATTTTATATACACTTTCAAGGTTAAGGTTACCATTCATAAGGGTCTTGTTAATATTAATAAGGGTATGTTATTATTCACTGATAATTAACATTATTTTATCAGATTCCAAATATCACCCTGATCACAATCGTGTATGTCCCTTTTTGAAATTCAAAACACAGAAGAGGAACATTTAAGTTTAATTGCTAGGTTATGACTTTGTCCTATAATAACCAAGTGTTTGTATCATAGACACTCAGTGACTATTAAAATATTGAAAATATAATGAATTGAATACATTTAAGAGAAACATACCATAAAATGTTTGGGGGTGTTATATTTCATAACAGTTACGGAATTCCAACTTTGGTATATCCTCCTTTTAGAACCTTAACTAATGATGTACTAAAATAATATAAATTATATAAAAGTATTGAGATTGTTGTAGTAGGTTAAACAATTCATCAATGCGAGGATGTATATATATTTTCTTGATACTGATCTTTTTGAGTTCTAGATAATAAATTCAGAGTCTCATTGATCCATCTTTCATCTTAAAAATTAAAATGAGTTCATCGCAAGATGATGTTCTAGGGTATATGATTACCTCATCAAGATTCTGTTGGAGTTTCTTATTCAATTACTAAACTCTATTGAGTCCATTCTATAAGGTGTCTTTGAGAGAGTAATATCCCCTGGTAAGACTTCTATTAAAATATAATCTTCACAGTTTTGTGGATGACCTGGTAATTCATCTAGAAAGACATCATCAAAATCTTATAAAATGGTTGTATAATTAATTGTGACTTTATATATAACCATTTGGGATATAAAACATTCATTTATAGGGATCAAACCCATATGATGGAAGAAATTCCGTGGAAGGTCATACTCATCATTGCATCAAAATTTGATCATATATTGATCTAGAATATGTAATATGACTTCTTTTCCTTGGAAATTGATATGAGGTCCATATAAATAAATCTAATCCATTCCATGAATCACATAAAATTAAACTATATTTTAGATCACATGATTTGGAGTAATCACATTCCCACAAACTTTAACTGGAGAATAATAATAAAATATTCTACAACTGTTATGCCATTAGAAGCTATCCAAGATTACTCGACACCTAATTGTTGAGGTAATACGTGATTACCTAAGAAAAATTATCCAAAATAAAATAGTAGATGGATCCAGTATCGAATAAAACATTTTATAATTTAGTGTGGATGGTAAGTGAACCAACCACCACTTCGTTATTATACTCTTCATCATCAACTGTGACTTCATGTGACATTCCTTTGTCTTCACATATATGAGGTTAGTGATGTTGATCATCATAAATAAACCATGGATTATGGAATTTATGGGAATAATTCCACCTTTTACTTACACATGTAACATTGAAGTGTGGGAGGTTCGTTCTGTGTATCCTTTTATCTATTCTCTTAATTACACATCTTCATCAAATCAATTAAGCATTCAACTAACCGATGATCTTCTTTTCCACACTTAAAACATTTATTATTACCTCTAAAAATTTTCCTACATGTATTTTTTACACTTTGATCAAATGGGAAAACTAATTTTTTTTTTCAGTGTGGTTTTTTTATTTTCCCTTGAATTCCATTTTTCTCTTCTTATCAAACTCATAAGATTAATGGGTTACAAAAATATCCATTTCAACCATGAGAACAAATAGAACAATATCTTTGTATCTATTGAACTACCTTATGGATAATTCCATAGAGAGGCCTCGTTTTTGGCCACTAAAGAATCGATCAATTTTACTCTTTGGATGGATAATATTTCCAAAAGCATGCCTTGAAAGTCCAATAAAATTTTCATAGTAGGTACCAAAAGATTTATCATTTTTTTATTAAGTTATAGGAACTCCTCATCTATATTTTTTAAATAATCTAACGAATTTAATTGTTGAAAAATAATTTCATAAACCCGTTCCATTCCAATGATTTAATTTTATCTCTTTTCACAATATTATTGATAAGGTTCCACCATTGATCAGCTTCAACTTCCAAATGATAGACTACTATGATTAATGTTTCTTGTTCTTTATATTGGATAGTTACAAATATATTTTTAGTTATACTAATCAATTTTCCAACCACTAATGGATCATAATACCCGCTAAAAGATGTTGGACACTACCTCATGAAGGACTCAATGGAATTTTGTTCCCTTCATTACTTGTTTTGACGTCCTGATTGATTCATAGCTTGAGAAGGTTATGTAAGAATAACTATAATCTTTTTCATTCAAGAATCCCTAGAATTTGATTTCTCAATAGGATAATCGTTACATGTTTCATTCATCATTAACATGGTTCCTTAAGGTTCCATCCATTGACTAAAACCAAGAATCATAGTGTGATAAAAACTAATAATATTGGTAAAACTACATAATCAAGAATGAAATTTTAATTTATGAATAATTTGGTTTTCTCTTAGGTTAATCAGGATCATTTATAAAACACGGGGATTATAAACTATACATTTACAGATATTTTGGGATCTTAAAATGGTTTTATCATCCTAGTTTATGAAGGTTATCTATACATTTCCTCTAATCCAAAAAATAATTACCCATACTTTTCATACATTGATATTACTTAAATATTGATGAATATTCATTAAAAAAATATATTAATTCCCCGATAGGATGGTATATATATAGTGCCATTAGAAACTGGGATACATAAACAAATATTTCATAATACATCATCATTTTCTCCCAATTATTTCATCATAAATGGACCCCTTTTTGACATATCTTACTTAATACGGTTATTCATGACCATGGTGAAATAATAAAATGAAAGGGAGAGATCAGATGCTCTATAATGTTAAAAAAAGGGAGATATAAAACATATCATAATAATTAGACATAATTATATAACATTTGAAAATCTTATCCATCATATGAAAGATTGTGATGTCATGTCATGGGATAAATTATGAATGCTCATAAGAATCAATGAACCAAATCAGAAAATTAATAACATAAGACATTTTTTTTCATCATACACATAATCACAGAAAATCATTTCCTTTTAGTTAAGGCCCATTTCCAAGACCATCATATCAGAAAAATTCCATTACTAAACTGAGTTCACACTCCATTTTAATCCTGTATTATAGAACCATGATCATTTTTGGTTCCAGAAAAGTATATTTAATGAGATATTGATCTTTAAAAAATTAATATGACGGACATATTGGTCCCACCCATCACATAAAGAAATTACTATTATGTTTTTGAAAAAAACATATGTCATTCAACATATCATAACTTAAGGAATAAAATGGGTTTCTTAAACATCATTCTATAATAATCCATATAAAAATTGGATTTTATAAATATCATTCCATCAATAATACAATAAAAAATGTAATAGTAGTGATAGAAACATAAATTTATCTAAATAATTTCATTTTAGATGGAAAATATTTTTTTTAAAACACTTGATATTAATTCATGGGTAAAATATCCTTTGTTCTTCAGAAAAATATTATTTTATCAAAATTCCACATAATTTTTTTAAAAAAAAGAACTCATTTGGAAATAAACATAAAATCATGTAGATGACACATCATTAAAATAAGGAATTATGAATAAATAAAAATAATTTGATTCTATATAAGTTAAAAAACATTATACTCAAAATGTTTCTAGAAAAGTAAAAAATTACCTCATATCAAAATAACGAAAAAATATTCTTTTCATATATGTTTGTTTGGCCAAATAAGTTACAATTATTTTTAAAAGGTCATAGTTATATGATTCCAAAAGTTTATTAACATTATATATATCATATTTATTCATTATATACATTTATATAATTATGATTTAATGATGATCATGTAGAATTAATTACATCTATTTGTGGAGATGGTAGTTAATACATACACATGATGGATGACATCATTCGCATAATTGTAGAATGGTATTGAATTAAATGGTGTATAATATTTAAGAATACATATCTTGTTATAATAATCATATAAATTTATTATTTCCATCATTATTCCCATCCAAGTATGGTGGTTGTGAAAATAAGATTACTCCACGGTGTTGAGATGGTAAGTCAAATGTACAAATGTGTGGAGATTACATTTTTCATAGGATACCTAGAAGGTGGAATATGGTTTATTTATATTTATAATAACATAAAAATATATAATCTATATTGTAGTTATTACTTTATATTGAAACATCTCATGAATAGGAAGTATATGAACAAAATAGTTTGAAAGAATCGGTAGAGGAGATTACCTCTTTTTCAACGTGCTTCCTCTAAATCTCTTATTAGAGCTCTAGAGTTAGTCTTTGAAGAATACCAGAACCTATAGAATGCAACTTTGAAAGTTTTACGGTAATACGATAGGGGTTGGATGATCTTTAATGATTATAGTGAAGTGAAGAGATGAGAGAGGAGGTTCATTTTAATAATTGAGGTTAGGGTAACTTTTGTGATCTCCAAAAGTATTAATTTATAATAAAATCAAACCCAATAAAATCATCAAAAATTAACCACATTCAAATTTTAGATTAGATAAGTTTTCAATATCCTCAACCGATAATTTTTTTTCATGATTTTATATCAATATAAAACTTATATTTTTAATTAGCACATGGTTATTTTATTTAATTTTTAACTAGGGTAACAAATATGTCAATATTAAAATGTTGTAAAATTTTTTTATTTGAGGTCAATTAGACCAAAAATAAATAATTTCGAACATATTATACAATATAATTGTTATTTTAAATTTTTAAAATTTTTTATGATTTTTTAAATAATTTAATAAAACATTGTTTTGATAAATAATCAATAGTGTCAATTTTGACAATATTACGTTCATTGATTTCTAAAAATATTAATATAACAAGGTAAATTAGAAAAACTATTTCATTATATTTCTATGAGATCAATTTCATCTATAAAATTCATTATACATATCAATTTTCCCAATTTATATTTACTTTAATATTTTTAAAAACTTATATTTGTTATCTCAATAAAGAAAATAACCACTACATACATTTTATGTAATTATTTAATATACATATCTATTGAATAAAAATTAATAATACAGTTCTATGAAAAAAATTAATATACTATATTTCCGAATAATATATGTAGTCTAATTTATTTTTCTATAAAATCCTCAATTTAAAATTTTAAACTTATTAAATTATGAATGTGAAAACATTAAAATCACTATAAATACAATAATATAAGTTCCATAATATCTTATATAAGGATTTAAATGGTCAATAACTTGATCCATGGATTTTTTATTGAGATATAATAGAAAAATAATATTTGGGAATGTTTTTTAGTCCTTTTATGGTTATTATAATTTTATGATTTTTTTTTGATTTATAATCAATTTATTATCTTTTTCATCATCAATTTATAAGACATTAAGAAAATTATTTATTTCAATAAAATTACAAATAATTTATCATGGTATATAAAAAAATTATATTTTAAATGAGTATTAATAATATAATTTATCTTCTGTACAACCTTATATAAAATATGATTTAGTTACTAAAAGTTGAGTGAGATAAAATTTAACTTTTCATTAAATAAAATGCATTACATGTCATAATATCGTCTATATGGAATCCAAAGCACACCATTTGGACACCAGGATTGTTAAGGTCCAAAAAACGTATCTAATTATATTTGGACAAGTGTTAGGGTAATTTTATAAAATAATTCTTTCCCTGATTTCCCAATTAACCCTTTTAACGTATCAATAAAAATTATCAAAGTTACTATTCAAAGTGAACAAAAATAAAATAATGTTATTTACATAATTAGGAACTATAAATTCCAAATAAGGAATATATTTTTTAAAATCCAAAGCCTATAAGGTGAATTAATTATTTTAAAATTATTCTCGTTATCAAAAATAGAGACCGAGTTTTAAAAGTAAAAACATAGAAAAAATTGAAATGTTTTTACATCTGAATTAAATGTAAAATTAATGCTAATGGAATAAATTATATTGACGGATAAAACTATATTATATTTATAAATTATAATAATTAAATATTATAATTTATCCGTATAAATTATTTTGATGAAAAAAATTAGTTTTTAATTAAAATTTTGTGTATTTTTACTATTCATTGAAATATTAAAGTTATTAGAAAAATATTATAATTTCATCCAAAGTAAATTTTTATGTCCAGTATTCAGAGAAAAAAAATTTATATAAAAATTATTAATGTTTCAAAATAATAATTAGAAGGGTTTTCCATGAAAATGATATAAAATTTCCCATCAAAAAGGCCATTTTATAATAATGGAATCTTTCTGTCTATTTAAACTCATGATTTCATCCAATGAAAGATATTGAAGAAATAAAATTATTTATACAAAATATTTCATAAAAACATCGGGGTGTTATAGTTGTCATTAATGATCTTCTTCAGAAAGTAAGGATTTATATTCAATTGAAGGGATAAAACCTTTTCTTTCATCTCCTTCCCAAGATCTATTCTGAATATATTTATTCGACCAACATTATCCCATAATATGAGAGTTCAACATCATATCTTGTATAATACTTCATATATATCCATTTGAATACTTGATTGCAACATACTGCTTTATGGGAACTTATCTTAATAGATATGTTTATCGCATCCACCTTTGAATATTTTTGAGCATGTTCTAATAATTTTTAGTAGTGTTTAAATGGTCCATTAATATTGGCCATATGATTTGGGTGATAGGTATTACTATATTTCAACATAGAGTTCATATCATATTGAAGGAATCACCGAAATTTGAATGTGAACCATGCATCATGATAAGAAATGATTGAATGAGGAACCCCATACAGCCTCACCACATCAATTAAATATAAAATTAATTGTTTTACATGTGATTAATCTTCCCAAATAATAATGATGTTGGATGTCTAGGTTAGTCGATCCACCAAAACCCACATTATATTGTCGCCTTTTTATATTGTTGGGAGACCATTATAAATTCAATGGTGATGTACTCCCATTCCCACATGGGTATAGAAATTTTGTTACAATATCTGTAGACTAAAGTCACTCTTATTTATGTTTCTAACATAATAAAGACATTAAAGTATACTCAATGATCTCATACTTTTGGTTTTTTCCCATGAATTGATCTTAATGATCTCAATACATCCTACTAATTCCATAATATATTGAGAAAGATTAGATTAGTGAACTATCCAATAGCTAATTTTCTATTAGGTAATTAGGGAACATAAATTCTATACCTAAACTGAATGAGTCATTAATCATCTCTGGGGAAATCAAGAATCTACACTCCATTACTCCTTTAAATGTTCTTTTAATCTCTAGGTCATCTCTTTATTCCTCCTTGAATCTCTCATAGATATATGGTTGGGAGATCATTTCAGAAAGGTTTCATGTATTCCTCTTCATTATGATTTCGAGGATGATACATTTCATATCAATGAATATATTTTATTTCCCAATACACAAAAAAGATAGAGTATAAATTTATTTTATCTATGAGAATCATATTCCTCATTCTTCTTTACATGATGGTATTGAATAGAGTAATCTTAGTCCATGGTTAACAATTACAATCTTCATTGATGCATTTTGACCTCCTTCTATGTGAATATAATAATAAATGTTTTCTAGACTATTTATATATATCATTTTTTCCATATTGATAGTGTCATTATATATTTTTTATAAAATAATTGCATCGTACTAAATTTTTTGAGTAGTATAGTTCTACTAATGAGGCATTAGCTATCATGACTATTAACCAATCACCCAATAATTTTTCATGAGAACACACCCAATACCATTAAGGGATGAATCAACTATAAATAAAAAATAATTTTTTTTATAAACGGTATAGTTAGCATATATTGAATAACCAACATCTTCTTCAGTTCATGGGAACTTATTCCACACTCGAATGACCAGATAAAATTAACTCCCTTTTGACAAAAATCTTTTTCAAATAGAATGACATGACAATTTTTGAAAAAATATATATATTTTCCCAATATAATAAAGAAACTATGAATACTGGTGAAAATATTAATATTTAGATACTTTTTTAAGGATATATTCTTGCTAGGATCAATTTATATTCCTTCACTAGTCATGATGTTCCACAATTATGACAATTTTTTTCCAAAAATCACATTTTCTAAATTTACCAAATATAATATCCTTCCTCATAGCATGTAATATGACCCTTATATGATCCATATTTACTTTTTAAATATATCATAATATCATCAATAAATATCACAATAAACTTATAAATGTATTTAATAATTACTCCATTGATTAAATTCATGAATATTGTGGAATAAATAGCCAATATAAACGATATAAAAACCAATTCAAAATGCATATATCTTGTTCATAATGAATTATTTGCAAACCCAACACTATATTCCCTTAACTGATGATAACTCAATCGATGGAAAAAATTTAGAATAGTTGATATCTATGAAGTCTGATGAACAAATCATAAATACTCATATAAAGATTTTTTTCCTTTATTATTATATAATTATGTTCTCTATAATCAATTAATTACTACATTGATCCATATATAATATTCACAAATATAATGGGTTATCCCCAAGGAGGTTCATTTGGTCAAATAAATCGTTTCCCCAAATGATCTTGATGTTTCATATTTAATGTTTATAACTCTATATATTCAATTTTTAAGGGTTATTTGATATTTTCATTGATCTTGGTATAACATCTATGGATTAAAATTTATCTATTTATATGGGAGGTCTATGTAATTATTTATGAAGAACATCAATTTATTCCAATATAATAAAAAAAGTAACTATCTATAGACATTTTGGTTCTATATTTTCTTCACCAATAATTTCAACAAAGAATGTTACATGAGGTCCTTCTATATAGAGATCTTCCTCGGATATCTCTCCTTGAAAGATAAGGCTATGTAATCCATTAATGACCATTAATTTACCCATTATCCTATATTAAATATTATAATAATACATTCATATCCATCCCATATGTATTATATTGTTGAATTCCACCATCTGAATGACTATTTGATTTTTAAAGAGATTTAACTCAACATATTTAATAATAGAGTTTATATATAACTATGTTTCATATATAATTCCCCTGGGAGTGTTAAATGATAACTCTACTTCTATAAATTATAGGTTCTATTCAATATTCTTTGACAACATGGATAATGTAATTGAATGCGTAAGCTAGAGTCATACATATTACGTGGATGCCTTGATATCCTAATGAGAGTGCCTCCAACCACATAATTGGGAGCCCCAAAATTAGTAATTGTGACTCTCAATGAATGACCTTTATACCATTTCCTAATCAAAGGTTAATTGTAGTTTCCCTCTATTATCATAT
The DNA here is from genome assembly GCA_963277665.1 of Viscum album. Classification (NCBI taxonomy): domain Eukaryota; kingdom Viridiplantae; phylum Streptophyta; class Magnoliopsida; order Santalales; family Viscaceae; genus Viscum; species Viscum album. Next base: position 169,928,374 of record OY728151.1, read on the forward strand.
AATTTGTAAATTTATTTTTAATGTTCCCCATCAATTCAAATACGATGCATCGAACAACATGTTCTGCTTACACCGTCTTACATTTTTCATTTTCATTGAGATATTGATTATAGAGACCCAAATCTTGACGTACGTAGACAATACATTAATTTTTCGAAATACATAATACATGACAAAAAAAGACGCCCAAAGACTGTATTAGTTTAGTATCTTTGGAAACACGGAACAAAATCTTCTAATCATGGTGAAAGATATTCAACATCCCCCATAAGGATATTCCCCTTTTTTCTTACCTAAAACCTTTCTTTATATCCTTGGGAAACTAAAACATAAAAAGGGTGAGCTCAAATTCTCAGTAAGGGTAAACATGGAGAATATAAAACAATCCCTAAACATTTGAACGTATGAACACGAACATAAAACAACAAAATCATGAGTAATGACATAAATATTGGCAGTTCATAAGGAATAAATCATAAATGAACATTACACATGTTAATATAGCATGGGAATTAAAAATGTAATTGTGGAAAACTATTATGCACATGTTATGATTTTCATAGTAGCGAAGGCATTGCCGCTAAGACCCTTATAGTGGACAAAGTCCATTACAGAACCAAGTTTACATTTTGTTCCATCCAAGTATTACTGAACCGGATTTACATTCTCTTCTTTTAATGTGTATGTCATGAGATATAAATCTTTACCCAATGCATTGGAGGGATATATAGGTCCCACCCATTTCATAATGAAGTCATTCCTTCATGTTCCACAAAAAAAAAAAATCATTCATCATAACCAAATGAATAAAATGGGTTTCATATACGTCATTGCATCATAACATAATCCATATAAAACAATGGATAAAATTTCATAATAAAAAAAATTAAATCATGTAAATAATAGGTACATTATACAGGAAGCATATTCATATTAAATAATGTTATTTCAGATAGAAAATATTTTGGATAAATCACTTGAAATGAATTCTTGAGGAAAATATCCTTTCTTCTTAAAAATCATTTTCTTTTCAAAAAGTTCCATGCAATTTTTAAACATATTGATTTTGTTGAAAATAATCATGAAATATTGTAATGTATGCTACATGAAAATAGGAGGTTATGAAACTGTAAAAATCCGTTCATGTCGTATATGTTAAAAAACATTCTCCTCTTACTTTTAACGGAAAAGTCAAAAAGTAGAACGTTTTGTAAACAAATGAAAGATTCATTCCATAACACAATGTAAATGTATAAGATGGGTAACAATGACTTCAAACAAAAATGGAATGATACTAAACACATTATGAAAAAAAATTATGGACATGGATGAAAAATATAACCCTAGAAAATACTTATGAATAACCAATCTCGGATAAGAACGAGATTTGTAGAATTATACCTTACCTTAAGTCCAATTAATTCTATACATGTATGAAACTCTTGTGTAGTGGGTTTAAACATATTATTTACATGTAACAGAACCATAATAATATTTATTATATCATATATGACTCACTTAGGACTTTATATTACCGATTCTTTTGTCAATTCCATGTTAAAGAAACATTTTGGGTAAAATCGTTTCATTTATCGTACGTGTTTCAACTTGTTGTTCTTAATATTATTACTTATATCTTGATTTAAATAATTCCATAAAGTTAAACATGATTTATATATTATATATATTCATCATATAAATATATTTGATAGATCTATAAATGGAATGAAATACAGCGTTCCTAGAGACGGTAGGTCGTACGTACGCATGAATGTTGTTTTCGTTTCCTTATTGAATTGAATGGAATTAGGTAAATGAAACATATATTTACATAAATGCAGTATCATTATTAGTTAATATATTTCATTATTATTTATTATATAAACTTCATAATCATTCTTGAATGGTTAATCCTGGAGAATGAATCTCATCGTGTTGTGGAGACGGTAATCCGTACATACACACAAGCGATGATATCATTCTAATAATTATTGAATGGGATTTGAATAGACGATATAGCTTATCTGAATTAGTATGATGTTATAATAATCTTATATAATTATTATTTCCACCATTATACCCATCCAAGTAATGTGGTGGTGGAAAACAAATTACACCACGGTGTTGAGACTGTATTCCGTACATATGCATGCGCGGTGATTTTGTTTTCCATAGGATTGATAGAAGGTGAAATAGGGTTGTTTAATATTTATAATAACATATCAGTATATGAGTTCTACTGAAGTTATTAATTTTTATTTAAACCAATAAATAATAGGATGTATAAGAAGAAATAAATTTGAAAGAATCGGTGAAGGATCTTACCTCTTCTTCGACACGCCTCTTCTAAACCTCCTCTTAGGGCACTAAAGACGGACTTTGAAGAAAACCCAGACCTCTAGTATGTTTATAGTGAAGAGGATAAGATAAATTGACTGTTTTAGGACGATCTTGAAGTCTAAAAAGGATGTGAGGATAATAGGGAGGAGGTTCTCTTTTATAAGAGATGATAGGGGCACTTTGTGAATCCTCTAAAATATTAATTTATAATAAACTAAATCCACACTTAAAAACCAAAAATAATGACTAAAATAAAAATAATAGATGAGATAGGGTTATAATATCATCAACCAATAATATTTTGACATGTTGGGAATTTATTTTTTACCTTATCACCTTGATCTATCTTTAATTAATCTATTTAATTTTATTTATGGAAATAATATTCTAAATTTTAAATTGTTATAAATAGTTACCTATGTGTTGTGAATTGTCCATAATTGTAAAATTTATGACATTTTAGACCATATAAATTTAAATTTATAATATTTAAATATTTTTGTTATTTTTAAACAATTTTATAATATGTTATTTTTATAAAATAACAATAGTGTTAGTTTTAATACTATTTATTTATTTGAATTTAACTAAAATCCACATAGGGGATATATTAAAACTAAAATATTTATTAGATTTTTAACATTTCACATTAATCTATAAATTTTTTGGAGAACATTAATTAGTTCATATATTATATATATTAATATTTTTGAAAAAATTTATTTGATATTACAATCAATAAAATAATTTCTACATCACTATTGTGTCATCATTAATGAAACTTATTTATCCCTAAAATCTCTAAATTAATTCTCATTATGTAAATAATTTAATTATATTTCAGGAGACTATTTATATTCTATGTTTTATGAGATGTATCGAAAAATTAAAATTAGTACACCTATAAGATATAAGAGATGACATGTTGTCACTTTCTTTGGTTTTAATAATAATTATATCATTTTCATGGTCATATGTCCATGAAATGAAAATATTATGACCCTTATGTGATATGGGTATACTTTTATTCATCTAATATAATTTTTGCAGGTGTTATTGTAATTTTATAATCTTATTTTACCCTTAATTAACTGATTAACCTTTAATTGTAGTAAATAAAATTTAGAGTAGTTAATATTCATATTATCTAAAAATAAAAAGTATCCTATTAGCATAATTTGGACCTATTGATTCCAAATATGGAATCCATTTTTCCAAATTCAAAGCATAGAAGTGGTAGTATATAATTTAAAATTGAATCCCGCTATTGAGAAAATGGGTTTTAAAAGTTAAAATGTTGTAAATGATTGAAATGTTTTGGCCTATGAATTCACTGTAAAATTAATTCTAATGAATTAAATTATATTAAACCTTAAAAATATATTATATTATTACTTTAAAACCATTAAATATTATAATTTAACCATATAAATTATCTCGATGAAAAAAATTGTTTTTAATTAAAATTTAGAGTATTTGTACTACTCATTAAAATATGAATGTTAACATAAAATTATAAAAAAAAATATCCAAACTTATTTTTTATATCCTAATTGAAAATGATAAGTTTATTTCATCAAATTGAACCTATAAATATGTCAAAACCTAGAATTAATGTTGGTGCACCATAAAAAGATGGAAAAACTGCATTTTTTTAAAATACTTATTTTACCAGAAAAAATTATTTTGTTCTCATCCCATATTCTATAAAATGTTTAAGATAAATTGAAATATCGTTAAATTCAAAAAGTAGTTACTAAAATTCATAACGTCTAGTTCATAATAATATTATAATAATATATCATTGTTTAGTGAAACTCAGTATGGCGTACAATACACGCTATCGAGGAAAGTCGCTATTGCCTATAACACAATCCATGAATAGTTTAGCGTATACTACAAGCTAATACGGTGTTGCGTATAGTGAAAGATACTATTGGTGAAGCATGAAACACAATATTTCAAAGAAATTAAAATGAATATTTCTCATAAAATTCCGAGGATTTATATTATACCCCCCTTAAAATGAATATCGCCATCACAATTCGTCAGGGTTATAAATCATTAACAACTTGAAATATTATTTAATAAAAACTCACATTGTAAAAAGGAACACTAAAACATTATTTTGATAAGGAACATTAAAAACATAATGGATACCCGAAGTAACTCATCACTGGGTTTCCATATAAGAGAACATAGATGAAAAAATGAATATGGAAGAGAAATCTAACCATCCTGTTATGTTAAAGAATGGTAGAGAACATGGCTCTGAAAAAGACAACAATCACAAAGACATAAAATTTTTATTATCTAAGGTACCATCTGATTCATAGAATATGAGGGTACTAGGACAATGTTTTTGGTTTTCAATATCATTTCCCTAAAGTTAAAAAATTTTAATTAGAATAAATACTTTGTTTTTTTACAATCTCGTCGTTGGTCGTTCCATGAACAATTTCCACTTCTTCTCTTAAAGAAATGAAGTTGAATTTTTCATTCGTGAAGTGTTATCAGATCATGTGATAGAATGATGGGTCATTCCATTTGTCTCAAACAAAAGGTTACAAAAAGTTAGCGAATATACATAAGTCCATCTATAGTGAGGTTAATCATATATGATTCCAAAAATGGAATTAAAATTCAACTATCATACCTATTAATAAAATAAAACTAATTTCAACTAAAAAGGGACTTCCTGTAGAAAAATGGTAGGTGATAATGGTCTGTCACACTTCGATTGTGGGTTTGATTCTTCCATCCATGTCTGAAACGATGGGTTGTCACCCATCCTATGGGTTATCCTTTTTATAAATCTATACTGTTATAACATTTCACAAATAAAATCAAATATTTATATCCTTAATCCATACTATATGATGTCAAAATTAATTCATTCCAACTATTAGGCTTATCGACAATACTTCTGTCCAATATCATAGTATAAAGAAAATGATTACTAGAAATTTTATCTATCGATCATGTGAATACCATCAATTATCCCCCATATATCATAAGATATATCTTATTGGTCGCATTCCAAACATTTCAATACCTTAATCTTGTATTCTCTTGAATAGTGTATACCCATTGAACCATAGTGAAACAGGAATGTTTTCAAAAGTTATCTCTTTCCACATACCAAAATCCCAAAATTTCAATATACTCATTCCATGATATCACTTTGTCCTTATATCAGTCACGAGCTCATTAATACTATCAAACAAATTATTTATTACTTATCCCTTCATTATGCGAATATCATCTGCTTTCAAAAAATGTTTCAATCACTTTACATGGTTACGGGTACCATATAATTTTTGAAAACCACAATAAACCAATACATTGATATTCCAATATTCCACAACATTATTTTGGAATCCCATTACAGAAACACTTAATAATTCCACCACATCATTGTCATAATCAACAATGCCCATAGCGATTGCATGTGATGTCCCTTTTTCCATTTCCTTAAGAGGTTGTTGATGTCAATCATAATTAACCCTTGGATTAGGGAATTGGGTAGCATAATTCCCCATTTCACTACACATGTAGCATTGAAGAGTTGGTCGTGTGTTCTCTATAGCCTTTAATTTATTCACATCATGAGAAACCTTTTTACCATTACTTCAACACTCCGCTACTAGATTGACTACTTTTCTACACATAAAACACATTCCCGTCCCTTTAAGACAATCTCCTCCATGCTTCTTTCCTCTGTTTCAGCAAAAAGAAACATTCTTCTTCTTTTCACCATTATTTTGAGATATTCCATAAACACCATCTTTCGTTTCATGTTAAAACCATGATATGGATATGTAGCACAAACATCCAGTTCTACCATGATATCACAACACACAATTCTTTCATAGGTACTAATGTGTCATATAGCTAATGCACATAGAACACTTGGGTTTAAGCCACTGAAGAATCGATCAACTTTACTTTTAGGATGGATGATAAATCCAGATGCATACATTGAAAGCCTTGTAAAATTCACCTCATATATACCAACAGATTCATCATCGTTTTGTTTAAGCTCCGTGAACTTATTTTCCATCTTATTTCAATGAATATGAGGGAAGTACTTATTGAAAAATAAGTTCTTGAACTCATACAGTTCCATGAATTCAATTTCATCTTGGGGCCCTATATTTTTAATTAGAGTCCACCACTGGTCTACTTCTCCTTCTAAACGATAAATAGCCAGAATGACTTTTTCATGCTCTGAACATCAATGTATGGAAAAAATATTTTCAAGGGAATTGATCCATTGTTCAGCAACAAGTAGATCAGAAGACCCAATGAAAGAAGGTGGTTGTTTCCTCATGAAATGTCAATATAATATTGTTCCGTTCTCTGCTCATTTGGAAGCCCGGAATAATTCATATCTTGTGTATATATAGTAATAATATTTTTCACTCCATATCCCATAACATTGGTTTATTTAAGAGGAAAATCACTACATTGTCCATTACATTGATCAACATAGTTCCTTTGGGTTCTTTCTATCGTCTAAACCCCAAAAAAGAATAGTGTGAGAAGAAAAAATCATGCAAGGAAATAAACATAATAAAGGGGGACTAACATCAATATATAACATATTATGTTAAATAATACGATCATTACCGTAACTCTAGGACTATAACCTATACGTATACTTAATCTTAGTGACATCCCTAGACATACCGTAGAAATATCTATATAGATATCACTAAATATTTCTCATCCTAGTTTACAAAGGTTTACTAATCCATTCCTTTGACACCAACTATAGAGACCCAAAGCATGACGTACATAGTCATTACATTAATTTTTCAGAATATATAATACATGAAAAAATATAATCCCAAAGACCGTATTAGTTTAGTGTCTTTGGAAACTCAGAACATAATCATCTTGTTATGGTGAAAGATCTCTAACATGTCCTATAAAGATCATCCCCTTTTGTTTTCTTATATCAAACATTTCTTTATATCCTGTGGAAAAGAAAACATAATAATGGTGAGCCTAAATTCTTAGTAAGGGTAAACATGGAAGACATAACACAATCTCTAAACATTTGATCATAAGAACTTGAACATAAAACATCAAAATCACGAGTAAAGACATAAATCATGGCAGTGCATATGGAATAGTTCCTAAAAGAACATTAACCATGGTAAAATAGCATGGGAATAATACATGTAATTGTAGAAAACCATTAAGCACATGTTATGATTTCCATAGTATCCATGTAATTACTGCCAAAACCATCATAGTGGAAAAATTCCATTACTGAACAATGTTTACTTGTTGTTCCATCTTGTATTACAGAACCGGATTCACTTGTCATTCCAGCCATGTCTATATCAGGAGATATAAATCTTTACCCAATTCATTAGAGAGAGATATAGGTTCTACCCATGTCATAATTAAATAATTAATTCATGTGCCACCATATATACATTAATCATTCATCATAACACAATGAATAAAATGGGTTTCATATATGTCATCCAATTGTAACATAATCTATAGAAAAACATGGATAAAAGTTGATAATAAACAAAATAAAACCATGTAAGTAAAAGGAAAATTATAAATGAAGAATATCTATATTAAATAATGTCATCTTAGATGGAAAATAGTATAGATAAAACACTTGAAATGAATTCTTGAGGAAAATATCCTTTCTTATTCAAAATCATTTTCATTTCAAAAAATGCCATGAAATTTTAAAAGAAAAAGATTTTGTTGAAAATAATAATGAAACCTTGTAAATTATTATTTATAAAAATAAGTCATTATAAAACAACAATAATCTGTTCGTTCTGTATAAGTTGAAAAGGCATTCTCCTCATACTTTTAATAGAAAAGTCAAAAAGTACCATGTATGGTAAACAAAATAATGATTCCTTCCATAACACAAATTAAACGTCAAAGAGGGGTAATAATGAATTTAAGAATACATGGAAGAATATAAAACACTTTATAAAAAACATGTTTATGGAAATGGATTAAAAATATAATCATAGTAAATACTTACGCATAAACAATCTCGGATAAGAAAGAGATTGGAATAATTATCCCTTACCTTAGATCCAATTTCTCCTATACGTGTCCAAAACTCATGTATAGTGGGTTCAAACATATCGTTAACTTGTAATAGAACTATAATAATATTTATGATATCATATATTATATCTTATATGATTCACATAGGACATTATACTACCCATTCTTTTGTCAATTCCATGTTAAAGTATCATTTTGGGTGAAATCATTTCATTTATCGTACGTTTTTTGACATGTTGTTCTTGATATTATTACTTACATCCTGATTTACTTAATTCCATAATTTAAAAAATGATTTATATATAATATATATTCAGCATATAAACATATATGATACATCGATAAATGGGATGAAATACACCGTTCATGGAGACGGTATGTCGTAAGTACGCACGAACGCTGTTTTCATTTCCTTATTGAAATGAATGGACTTAAGTAAATGAAAAATATATGTACATAAATACAGTATCATTATTATTTAATATATTTCATTTTTATTTGAAATATATACTTTATAATAATTTTTCAATGGTTAATCATGGAGAATTAATCGCATCACGTCGTGGAGACGGTAATCCGTAGGTACGCCCGGGTGATGATATCATTTCATTAATAATTGAATGGAATTAGAGTAGATGATATAATTAATCAGAATTAGTATTATTTTATAATAATCATACATAGCTATTCATTCCAGCATTATACCCATCCAAGTAAGGTGGTGGTGGAAAACATATTACACTACGGCATGGAGACGGTATTAGGTACGTATGCACGCGCGGTGATTTTGTTTTTTGTAGGATGGATAAAAGGTGAAATAGGGTTTTTTAATATTTATAATAACATATAAGTATATGAGTGATACTAATGTTATTATTTTATATAATAAAAAAAATTATATGAATTAGAAGAAAAATAAATTTTAATGAATCGGTAAAGGATCTTACCTCTTCTTCGACGTGCCTCTTCTAAACCTCCTCTTAGGTATCTAATGTCAGTCTCCGAAGAAGACCATTACCTCTAGTATGTTATTAGGGAAGTGTAGAATAGAAATGGATAGGTTTTGGCTGAGCATGAAGGCTCAAAATTTTGTGATGAGGAGAGGGATGAGGTGCCCTTTTATAAGAGATGAGAGGGATACTTTTGGAAAGCTCTAAAATATTAATTTAAAATAAACATAAAACCCACTTAAAACCCTCCAAAAATGACTAAAATATGAATATTATATGATATATGGTTGTAATATCATCAACCAATAAAATTTAGACATGTTGGGAATTTTTTTAAACCTTATCAACTTGATTTACCTTATTTAATCTATTTATTTTCATTTGTGGTAATAATATTCTAAATTTTAAATTGTTATAAATAATTACTTATGTGTTGTTAATTTTAAATAAATAGACACTTTATGACATTTTAGACCTTATAAATTTCAATTTTTATTTTTTTTAAAAAATTATAATATGTTATTTTTATAAAATAACAATAATGTCAATTTTGACACTATTCAATTATTTAAATTTATATAGAATCCACAAAAAGGATTTATTCGAACAAAAAAATTTATTAAATTCTTACCATGTCACATTCATCAATAAAATAAGTGGAGAACATTAATTAGTTCATATAATATTTATTTTAATATTATTAAAACCATTTATTTGATATTTCAATCAATAAAATAATTTCTACATCACTATTGTGTGATTATTAGTTATAATTATTTAATCCCTAAAAATTATAAGAAAATTTTCATTATGTATAAAATTTTATTAGCTTAGTGGAGGCTATTTATTTTTTATTTTTTGTGAGGTTTATCATTAAATTAAAATTATTACACTTATAAGATTTAATAGAGTGACATGTTGTCACTTTCTTTGGTTTTAATAATAGTTATATCATTTTCATGGTAAAAAGCCCTTGAAAAGAATATATTTTGACCCTTAAGAGATATTGGAAGAATTATATTCATCCAATAAAATTTTGGAAAGTGATAGAGTAATTTTATAATCTTATTTTTTCTCTTAATTACATTATTTTACTTTAACTCTAGTAAATAAAATTTCCCGTAGTAATTATTCATAATGTATAAAAATAAAAAGAAGCATATTAGTATAATTTGGACTAAAAATTCTAAATATAGAATCCATTTTTTCAAATTCAAAACACAGAATTGGATGTATTTTATTTAAAACGCATCCTATTGTGGAGAAAATGAGTTTTAAAAATGAAAACGTTGGAAAAGATTGAAATGTTTTTACCTTTGAATTCTGTGTAAAATTAATTCTAATGACTTACATTATATTAAACGTTAAAAATATTTTATATTTATACTTTAAAATAATTAAATATTATAATTTAACTATAGAAATTATATGGATGGAAAAAGTTTCTTTAAATTAAAATTTAGCGTATATTTACTATTCATCAAAATATTAAAGTTAACAGAAAAATATTAATAAATTATCCAAAGTTAATTTCTATATTCTTATTAAAATTAATAGAATTATTTCATAAAATCTAACTTATAAACCTGTCAAAAACAATATTTAACTTAGGTGCGCCATCAAAAGGTGACAAAACTGCATTATTTGAAAAATACTAATTTTACCTAAAAAAATTATTTTGTTCTCATACCATGTTCTATAAAATGTGTATGATGAAATATAATGTCATAAAATTAAAAATGTAGTCACTAATATTAATAACGGCTAGTTTATAATAATATTATAACAATATATAGTTTTTTAGAGAAACAAAATATTGCGTACAACGCACGCTATTAAGGAAGGTCTCTATTTCATGTAACACAAGCCAAAAATAGTGTTTTCATATACTACCGACAAATACAGTGTTGCGTATAGTGAAAAAATATATTAGTAAAACGTACAACAGAAGATGTCAATGAAATTTAAAAGAATATTCCTCATAAAATCTCAGAGTGTTGGATTATACAAACCTTAAAATGAATGTCACCGTCAAAATTCAACAGGGTAATAAATCATTTACTACATGGAAGATTCATTAATAGAAACCAACATCGTAAAAACATTCTAAAACTTTATTTTAAAAATGATCATTAGAAACATAAAGGATACCTTAAGTAACTTATCACTGGGTTTCCATATAGGAGAACAGAGGTGAAAACAAGGATATGCAAGAGAAATCTAACCATTATGTTCTGATAAAGAGTGGTAGAGAACATAGCTATAAAAAATCCAACAATCACAAAGCCATAAATATGTGATGATCTAGGGAACCATCTAATTCATCAGATATGAGGATACTAGGACAACATTTTTGGTTTTCAATATCATTTCCCTAAAAATGAAAATTTTAAATTAGAAGAAATACATACTTGATTTTGGTACAATCTCACCGTATATCATTCCTTGAACAATTTCCACTTCATATCTTAATGAAATGATGTTTAATTTTTCATTCGTGAAGTGTTAGCAGATCATGTGATATAATAATGGGTCATTCCATCTTTCTCAAAAAAAAGGTTTGAAAAATTTATCAAATATACATAAATCCATCTATGGTGAGGTTAATCGTATATGATTCCAAAAATGGACTTAAACTTCAACGATCGTACCACTTAGTAAAATAAAACTAATTTCTACTAACCAGGAACTTCTTGTAGGCCATTGGAAGGTGATAAAGGCTTGTCTAACTTCGGTTGTGGGTTTGATTCTTGCATCCCTATTCAATGCGATGGGTTGTCACCCGTCCTATGGGTTTTCCTTTTTCAAAAACTATACTATTATAAAATTTCCGAAATAAAATCAATATGATATAGCCTTAAGCAATACTATATGATTTCTAAATTAATCCATTCCATCCTTTAGGCTTATCAAAAATTCTACTGTCCATTCTCATAGGATAAAAAATTGATTAATAGAAATTTCATCTACCGAGCATGTGAATACCATCATTTATCCCCCATATATCAAACAATATATCTTTTTGGTCACATTCCAAACATGTGAAAACCATAATCATGTATTCTCTTGAAAAATGAATACCCCTTGAACCTTAGTTAAACATGAATGTTTTCAAAAGTTAAATCTTTACACATTCTAAAATCCCAAAATTTCTATATACACAAACCATGATATCACTTTGTCCTTATATCAGTTATGTGCTCATTAATATTTTTCATCGTATTATTTTCTCCTTATCCCTTCATTATGCGCATATCAACTTCTTTCCAAAAATATTTCAACCACTTTTCATGGTTACCATTACAAAATAATTATTGAAAACCACAATAAACCAATACTTAGATATTCCAATATTCCACGATAGTATAAATGAGATTCCGGAACATTATTTTGGAATCCCGTTACATAAACACTTAATCATTCCGCCACAATATTGTCAAACTCAACATTAGTAGTAGTGATCTCATGTGCCTTCCCTTTTTTACATTCAGTTAAGAGGTTGTTGATGTCAATCGTCATTAACCCTTGGATTAGAGAATTGGTTAGCATAATTCCCCATTTCCATGCACTTGTAGAATTGAGTTGTTGGTGATGCATTCTCTGTATTATTTTCTCCATTCACATCATTAGCTACCTTTTTTTCCATTACATCCACACTCAACGGCTTGATTACCTTCTTTTCCACACTTAAAACATTTTCTAGTCCTTTTAAGAGAATCTCCACCAAGCTTCTTCCAACACATTGATCATAAAGTAACATTTGTCTCTATTTCACCATTGTATTGAGATTTTTCCTTGAACTCCATCTTTAGTTTCTTGTCAAAACCATGAGATGGATATGTGACACCAACTCCCAGTTCTACATTGATAGAACAACAAACAATTTCATCATAGATACAGAAGTCTCTTATAGATAATGCCCTTCAAAGACTTGGTTTTAAGCCACTGATGAATCGATCAACTTTACTTTCATTTTGGATGATAAAGCTAGATGCATACCTTGAAAGCCTTGTAAAATTAACCTCGTATATACCAACATATTCTTTATCCTATTTCTTAATCTCAAGGTGCTCCTCTTCAATCTTTGATCGAAGAATATGAATGAAGTAATTATTGAAAAATAAGTTATTGAACTCATCCAATTGCATGGATTCAATTTCATCTTTAGGACTTGTATTTTTAATTAGAGTCCACTATAAGTCTGCTTTTCCTTCTAAATGATAAACAACCAGAATTACTTTTTCATGTACTGAACATCAAAATATGGAAAATATATTTTCAATGGTACTGATCCATTGTTCAGCAACAAGTGGATCAGAAGACCCACTGAATGAAGATGGATGTTTCCTCATAAAATACTCTATAGAATATTTTTCCATTCTCTACTCATTTGAAATCCCAGAATGATTCACATCTTGTATAAGTATAGGAATATGATTTTTCACTCCATCTCCCATAACATTGGTTTGTTTAAGAGTACATTCATTGCATTTTCCATTACATTTATTAATACAGTTCCTTCGGGTTCTAGCCATCGTCTAAACCCCAAAAAGAATAGTGTGAGAGGAAAAAAACATTATAGGAAAACAACATAATAAAGGGGGAGTACCTTCATTATATAAAATTATAGATTTAATTCTATGTTCATTACCGTAATTCTAGGAATATAACCTATATGTATACTTAAACATAGGGACATCTCTAGGCATACCTTAGAAATATCTATAGGGTTCTCCCTAATGATATCCCATCCTAGTTTCTAAAGGTTGACTAAACCTTTCCTATGATACCAACTGTAGAGACCCAAAGCTTGACGTACATAGACATTACGTTAATTTTTTCGAATACTTAATACATGAAAAAAACAGACACCTAAAGACCGTTTATGTTTAGTATCTTAGGAAAATCAGATCAGAATCTTTTAATCATGGTGAAATATCTTCAACATATCCCATAACGATCCTCCCCTTTTTTCATACCTAAAACCTTTCATTATATTCTGGGGAAAAGAAAACATAAAAAGGGTGAGCTCAAATGCTCAGTAAGGGTAAACATGGATAACATAAAACAATCCCTAAACATTTGAACGTAAGAACATGAACATAAATCATAAAAATCCCGAGCAATGACAGAAATCATGGAAGTGCATAAGGCATAGATCATAAAAGAAAAATAGACATGGTAAAATAGCACAATAATAAATCCTGTAATTGGGGAAAACCATTAAGTACATGTTTTTATTTCCATATTCGCCATGACATTGCGGCCAAGACCCTCATAGTGGACATAGTCCATTACTGAATCGGGTTTACATGTCGTTCCAGCCCAGTATTACTGAACCGTATTCACTTGTCATCCCACACATGTCTATCTCATGAGATATAAATCTTTACCAAATGAATTTGAGAGAGATATAGGTCCCACCCATCTAATAATGAAATCATTCTTTCGTGTTCCACCAAATAAACAAATATCATTTATCATAAGACAATGAATATAATGGGTTTAATATACGTCATCCCATCATAACATAATCTATATAAAACAATGGAAACAATTTCAAAATAAACAAAATAAAACCAGTTAAATAAGAGGGATATTATACATGAATCATATCCATATTTAATAATGTCATCTTGGATGGAAAATAATTTGGATAAAACACTGGAAAGGAATTTTTGAGGAATATATCTGTTCTCCTTCAAAATCATTTTCTTTTAACAAAATGCCATTAAATTTTAAAAGAAAAGGATTATTTTGAAAATAATCATGAAATCTTGTAAATAAATCTTAATGAAAATAAGGTGTTATGAAACTGTAGAAATCCGTTCATGTCGTACAAGTTAAAAAAACACATTCCTCGTACTTTTAACAGAAAAGTCAAAAAGTACCATGTATGGTAAAAAAAAGAAAGATTGCTTCCATAACACAAAGTAAAAATCAAAGAGTGGTAAACATGACTTTAAAAATACATGGAAGAATATTAAAAACATTATGAAATTTTTTTATGGAAATGGATGAAAAAAATAACCCTATTAATTACTTACAAATAAATAATATTGGATAAGAATGAGATTGGAATAATTATACCAGACCTTAGGTCCATTTTCATTGGTATGTGTCCAAAACTCCTATATAGTGGGTTTAAACATATTATTAACTTGTATCAGAACCATAATAATATTTATTATTTCATATATGGTTCACTTATGACTTTATATTACCTGTTCTTTTGTCAATTCCATGTTAATGCAGCGTTTTGGGTAAAATCGTTTCATTTATTGTACGTGTTTCAACTTGTTGATCTTGATATTATTACTTATATATTGATTTACATAATTCCATAATGTAAAACATGATTTATATATAGAATATATTCAGCATATAAATAATTACTTATGTATTGATAATTTTCCATAATTGGATAACTTAAGACATTTTAGACTATAAAAATTTCAATTTAATTTTTTTTAATTTATTTGTGATTTTTAAGCAATTTTATAATATGTTATTTTTATAAAACAACCATAGTGTCAATTTTGAAAGTATTCATTTATTTGAATATAAATAAAATCCCCACAGAGGATATATTCAAAACAAAATATTATATATATTCCTAACATGTCACAAAAATATATAAAATCTGTGGACAACAATAATTAGTTCATTATTTTTATATTTTCAAAACCATATATTTGGTATTTAAATCAATAAAATAATTTCTACATCACTGTTGTGTCATCATTAAGGATGATAATTTAATTCCTAATAATTTCAAAAAAAATCGGATGATGTAGATAATTTTATTATATTTCCTGAGAATATTTATATTCAGAGTTTTATGTGTTTTATCAATAAATTAAAATTATTACACTTATAAGATTTAAGAGAGTGACATGTTGTCACTTTCTTTGGTTTTAATAATAATTATATCATTTTCAGGTTCAAAAGTACATGAAATGAATCTATTCCGACCATTAGGTGATATGGGTCGACTTTTATTCATCCAATAGAATTTTTGTAGGTGTTAGGGTAATTTTATAATATTATTTCTACCCTTAATTAATGGATTTACCTTTAACTACAGTAAATAAAATTTACCATAGTTACTATTCATATTATCTAAAAATAAAAGGTAGCCTATTAGTATAAATTGGACCAACTGTTTCCAAATGTAGAATCCATTTTTTCAAATTCAAAATACCGAAGTTGTAGTATTTAATTTAAAATTAATCCTGCTGTTGAGAAAACCAGTTTTAAATGTTAAAATGTTGCAAAAGATTGAAATGTTTTTACCAATGATTTTAGTGTATAATTAATTCTAATGACTTATATTATATAAAACGGTAGAAATATATTCTATTTTTAATTTAAAACAACTAAATATTATAATTTAACAATGTCAATTATCGTGATGAAAAAAGTTGTTTTTAATTAAAATTTAGTGTATTTTTACAATTCATCAAATTATGAAATTGAACAAAAATATATAAAAAAATTATACAAAGTTAATTTTAATATCCTTATTTCTATTAATATGTTTATTTCATCAAATTTAACTTAAAAACGTGTAAAAAAAAATATTTTATGTTGGTGCGCCATCAAAAGGTGACAACACTGCATTTTTTTTAAATACTTATTTTACCTGAAAATTTTATTTTGTTCTCATACCAAGTTCTAAAAAAATTTAAGATTAATTATAATATCATAAAATTCAAAATTTATTTACTAATATTCATAATAGACAGTTCATAATAATATTATAACAATATATCGTATTTTAGTGAAACTCAGAATTGCATACAACACACGCTATCAAGGAAGGTCCCTATTGCATGTAATACAAGCCAAGAATAGTGATTGTGTATACTACAAGAAAATACGGTGTTGCGTATAGTGAAAGATACTCTTAGTGAAACTTATAAGACATGATGTCAAAGAAATTATAAAGAATATTTTCTCATAAAATCTTGGGGTTTTATATTTTTGATTTTCCTCACAATGATAGCTCTATTTTATATAAAAATCTCTTACACATTTGTAGGACATTACAGTCCCAAAAAATAAATTCCCCTAATATTTTATCCAACATTTATTGCATGATGTATGATTATTTTTATTTCCTCCTCCTTGATTAAAATATTTATTCCTTGATATTGGATCCATTAATAAATTTTTTCAGACCATTCAACCATTGTACATATCCAAATAATATTTCACCCTTCAAATCACTCCACACTATCTCTCTATAGATTTAATTTCATCAATTTTCTATGTTCCACAATAGATGGTGTTCCCTCCAACCAAAGAACCTATTAACCCTTCCCTTAGGATCTATAATAGTGATACATGTGTATTTATCATGTCTCATAATGTTTATTTCATACCTTCCCAACACTTAATTTTTTGAAATATTTATATTTATTAATTCATTCTACATTTTTTCATTATGTGAGAAAAATATTTATAGAAACAAAAATTCTCCTAACATCAATTACCTTTCATGTATTCTCATTATTAATTAATATCTTTCAATATTTTGCTTATTTTTCTAAGAGATATAATTTCTATTTTACATTATTCGACTCTAAACAATAAATTATAGATTATATATTTTCTATATAGGTGATCCATTTTTCACTCAATTAATAAATCAATAGAACCACTAAAATAAATAGGTATTCAGCACATGAAGGACATTACTAAAATTTGTTCCTATCAAGGTAAATCTGGGTCCCAACATGAATATTGTTATTATTCATAAATCAAGATAGTTGATTCAACATCCTTATTAAATTTTCAATTTAAGTTTAATTTTCTTTAAGAAGGTTTTCAGTTCAATGTCCATTGCCCTTATCATTTATGTAGTTTCTCTTATTTTACTCTTTTTTTATAAAATAAAAATTAGTTAGTGAGAAATGTGTTATATTCCATAATATTTTAATTCAACTATGATTTTAAACCTTAAAAAGAATTTTTAAAGTTATAATTAATTAGTCTCGTCAAATAATAAGTACATTATAATAAATCTTTCAAAATATTTCATTAAAACAATATGTTTAACAAAATAATACCCATGGGAGTTTTCAACTTGGTGTGTAGTAAGGCCCATTATCTTGTAATTGGAGTTTATCGATTCATTTCTCAATGCACCACTTTCATGGTAATTTCCCTTAGGTTATACTTTTCTAGATAGAAATCCAATTGTAGTATCAAAACACATATTTAATTTTTTAGAAAACAATATATTAATAATTCACTAAAATTATAGATTATTTTTGAATATATAGAATTATTCATAGTATTTATATAAATGTTCTATAATTTTAATTTCGATAAATAACATAAACTACCTTAGTTACCATAAATAGAATCCCAAATTTTTAAAATTCAACACACATTTCTTCATGGTACAACACTTAAATTTTCAAATGAAATTTTGAGGTTTAGTTTCATGTAAATTAAGAACCTAAAATATGAATAATATTAATGTTATTCTAATCCATTAAAAATGATTCTTTATAATTCTATCATGTGTTATTTTTATAACATCTAATTTCATTGAGACATACATCAAAATAAAGGGGTTAGAATCAATCCTAGTAAGGGGTAAACAATGGTAAAATGATATGAATGGATATCATGGATAAAAATGAGGAATAACATTAGATAATAATAATAAGTACATTATATAAAACACAATATTGTGGCCACAAAATAAAAAATATACATTCGTATCAGTATCACGAAGGCTTATCTCTAGGGTTTAATAAATCATAATCACCAAGGTTATTCGCCAATTTAACATAATACAAGTCATATCTAGTGATTAATTATTAACCCAATTTATGTGAGTTCTATCTAGATGAAACCTTCATATTATTTAATTAATGTGTGAAAAATGATTATAATATATCCTTTTATCAATAACTCATGGAAAATAATGAAGAGGTTTTAAATAAAATCATTGAGTATATAAGTGACTAATGACATGAAGAATATATAATTTTTAATCCACAAATACAATTTTAGATTTCATACATTTAAAAACTCGAATAAAAAAATATATTTACATCTATGTGAGTACCTATTGATAATAAATGTTTTCAAGTATCCACAATATAAGAGTATTTCTTGTAAAATATGGAAATTCATGTAATGAATTTCAGTTGCAAAACAATATACAACAAGGACAAAAAATAAGCATAATAATACAAAATAAAAGGTACCACACTTCTAAAACACTATTTTTGACGTAATGGGATAATAAAAAGTTGTATTAAGATAATAAAATTAAAACAAAATATATAAAAACACAAAAGTGGGAACTATAGTAGGCACTTTTCATTATTGTGGTAGCCGAATCTATTCTTACATCTAGGCCTTTGGGTAACAGAATTAGTCTTTGGGTCTTACAAGGCTTTCGGGCCACCCAGGGCCTTTGGGAATGTTGTCTCCCAAGGACTGTGGGGCCTATCAAGGCCTTCAGGAAACCATAAGGCCTTTAACCCACATGAATATGAATATGTACCAATCATACTATAAGGTAAAAGGATTCAAATGAGGATCAGAGTAGGAACATTCATCAGACCAGATCTAACGAGAATTTGAAGAATGAGAGGGTATGATATTTCCATCACAACCAAGCCTATACAGCTCTGCGCAGGACAACTAGCCTAGAAACCTTGTGAATGGGAAGTTATAATATCATGACATGTCTTGGGGAGGATTAGTTCCATTTTGTCTTGTCTGGGTGAGTTCCTCTATGAACTATGGGTGATGTAATTGCCTCTCAACTTTTTGGCCAGGTAAGGGTTAAACCTCACCCCTTGAAAGAGGGATTATTAAAATAATAAAAAATTTATTTCGGGACATCCATCCATTAATTTGTAATAAAAGAACATAATAGTCATTATATGTATAGAGTTTTCCATGTCCTCATTGGTGATTAACCGACCGTTGATGGGACATTATCTATAATAGAAAAAAGATCATTATGATATTTAAATATGTCAAGAAATAAATAAATATACTAGGTTAACAGAATTAATGTAATTTATCAATATTATTAATTAAAATTATAATATATTTATTGTAACATTATTGATAAATGACAAATATAATAGTAAATTGATAGAAGAGTTGATAAAAACATATAATTTTTATGTGCTTTTCCTTTATACAGCACAAAACTCCATTGATTATTGTATTTAGATTACTATATAATATGTTTAATTAATCTAATTATCTTGAGAGGGTATTTGGGGGAATTTTTTTACACAGGTAGGTGTGGGGTGTGTTTTTTTCCAACAGGAATGTGGATGGGTTATTTATAAAGAAGAGAGCGTTATTTTTAGGAACAAAGTTTGAATAAAATATAATATCATGGTAAACCTTTGAATTGTAAATGTTTTGAAAAAAATAAAATATATATATATATATAATTTAAAAATATATATTTGATAAACATTAAACACATTATACAAAATATATTAATTTAATCAAAAATTGGAGGTCAATAAATAAAAAGTTTTAGTTTTAATGAAATTCTTTTGACTTTACAATTTGGGAAAATATTTTTATATTTTTGAAATTAATTTTATTTCCTTAAAATGACCCACATGTCTTATTAAATTTATTTTTCAGTGAAATATAAATATCAATATTTATTACATCACCACTACAACATCTTTGTTCAATTAAACTATTTTTATTTCAAAAATTGTGTTGTTACTATATTTATAAAATTTAAGTATTTCAAAAAAGTAAAAAAATGTCACCCTAGGAATATTTTGACATAATGATTCCAAATATGAAATTCATTTTATCCAGAGTAACTCTATTATATTTTATTTTAATTGTTAATATAAAAATTATGATTTTTAAAAAATACATTAATATTATTTTTATTATAAATACATCTTATATTTTTAAGTCACTATATTTATTTAATCAAACTATAATATTTATATTTTATAAATTACTATTGGTAAATATATTCTATTTCACATTTTTTTATTTTTGTGTATAAATTAATATTATAATGGTCATGTTACTATTCCCAATGATAAGGTTACTATCCCTAACAGTCAAGTTATTATTTCTAACATTCATATTAATATTACATTAGTCATATTATATCCCATAAATACCACTTCATTATTTTTTTAAAAATTTATAAAATAATTATATTGGTTATATATTTCCTTTTTCTATAATGGTTATTGGTTTACTAATATTCTATTACTTTTCAATGGTTTTCTAATGGGCAGACTTTAATATGCCAGATAAATAAAGAATATGACATTTTCATATTTATTAAAATTTGAGAATTAAATATTAATTTTACTTTAAAAGTGTTTCTATGTTCGATAGCATACCCTATACGCAACAATGGTTTCTTTGAAATCTTAGGTTGCACACTAATATTATAATATTATTATTTTAAATGGTAGTTAACTCCAAGTCATTGTATTGGCGAGAATGAACAAAACTAAATAAAATATGATTATACATGTTTGATAATTGTATTTACATTTATCCAATAAAAAGTTAGAGTCTTAAAATATGAATGAATCTAATTTTAACCATAATTTACATTACAAGGCCGATTTACCACATTTTAATAGAGAACCGTATTTAAATATCGTTTTGGTCACTTTAATACATTCTAATTGACGAAATTACATCCTTCTTTAGAATGTGGACAATAAAATTTACTTTGTTTAAATTTTTTGGAATGTTTCTGATAAAGTTCAATTTTTTTTATGAATAGTGAAAATGATGTATTTTTATTCAAAAGTGACTTTTAATATAATTTATTTATATAGTTAGATTATCTTTTTAATTTTTTTTCATGTGAAATTAATATTTATTTTTACAATTCAATTCAATTTTGGTCATTGGAATTAATTTCATATTGAAATTTGATGTAAACAAGTATCAATATTTTGATATTTATTGTTTCTTAAAAAGACTATATTTGTTTGGATAACATGAATTAATTTTAAAATTAATTAATTCCACTTCTATGTTTGTAATTTGGAAAATATGCATCATTTTTTAATTAGGAATATCAAATATAGCTTAGTCTGAATTTTTGGTATTTTTCTAAAAAACATCAATTTTTTTAATAGTGAAACCACTTAGTGGACGTTAAAAAAACTAAATTTTTTCGTTTAATTAAAATTTTACCACTTCTATGAATTGAATTTCGAAAATCTGACATACATGGTTGTTATCAAGAAGTAATATGTGGTTCATTAAGATGAAAATAATATTTGGTGAATAGTAACTTTTGACGTTTTTCCATCGGTTAATGGTAAATTGGGTAATTCAAGGTAAAAAGAATATTATAATAATTCCAAATTACCATAACACTTTTACTAAACTTATTGGTTGAGTCATGGCCGACCATGGGCAGCATTGGGTCTATTTTGGGACCCTTGCGAGCCACTAATAATTGACAATGACACTTTAGATTAATTAATTTAAAGAAAAAGCAAAAATGACATAAACAAAAATCGTTTGGTAAATTAATATTTATATGGGGATATATGAGGAATATTTTTTATTATAAATATTCATTGGAAATATAATAATATTTCCAACATAGTGGTATTTGTTTTATATTTTTTAAACATCATATAAATTAAATTATTCATGACACAATAATGATGCGATATTTACCCCATTAATAAATGATTTTAATAAATAAGATTATAATGATTAAAATATTATCTAAAGCATGTACAATTCTAATTGGATGATTTTATTTCAAATATTAGTCATATTATATTCGATCTTAATGATTTTTGGACCTTTATAAAACCTATATCATTATATGAGAAAATAATATTTTCACACTTTCCTAAAGAGCCACTCCTCTCCCTTATAAAAGGAGACCACTTCTAACCAATTCTTGACACATCTCAGCGATTTGGCTCATCCAAACTCTTCCCAATTAATCTCCATACATCCCTCCTTTCCTAGAAGCATCACCTTAGGAAGAAGGCACTTCAAGAGGTTCTTTTGTTCATACCAAAGGGAGTTACCCAAATTAAAGGTAACAATTTATCTTAATTTGTTTTCTATTATTTTACTTCTCCAACCCCTTAAATCTTTTTATTCCCTTATTTTGTAATAGCAGCAATATCTTCAATATACTAGTACGTTGTTATAAGATGTATTAGAAATACACTTACACGCACCTCCATCTAATTGGTGAAGAACATAATGGTTCTGTGGATGGAAAACTAACGCCTCATTAGACGTTGATTGTTCAATTACCTCTTACCTCCTCTCATGGTTGCCATTATGATGGAAATTTATTTATATATGATATATATATATATATTGTGTTTATTATTTCTTTATGATTATTTAATTCCAATTTATAACACTCCTTTTGTGTTTATGATTTCTTTTATGCTTATGTAATTCCCATTTAAAGCACACCTCTCTCTTTTTTCAAGTAGTCTCTTTTATGTCATTTATTTTATGCTCCATGTTCTTATATTAGAGGATGTCATTTTATATTCACCATATTGTAATTTTTTTTCATATGATGAGAGACCCTATATTACACTCATCAATTAATTTTAATAATTTTTAAGTGGCTCTGTTAGGGTCCTGAATTTTTGTAAGGGATTTCATATCTCACTTTTAATTCTGTGAGATTTCCATTGTTCACCACTTATTTATTTCATGTGGTGTATTGTGTAATGAATTTTTTTATATATTATCCTGAAAATCATTATATTCATGGTATTTTATGATTCATTTGGTGGTTATTAACTTTGGGTCATACCACTCGATTGATTACAATGTGGTAATGGTTTTTTATCTCACTTTTTATTCCTGTGAGATTCATGCTACATTTTCCACTAGTTACTTTTTTTTGGTGTATGTACTGACCATAATTATATTCTTTGTGTAATATAATTTAATTTATGGTTATTTACATCTTCATTTTATGATTCTTCTTTCATTGAGAGTACGTTTTGAAAGTTACCCAAATCGGTAAGGGAACCTTTCACCCTCCACTTTTAAAAAGGCTTCACTTTGTTAAGTCTTTTAATTTACATATTCTTATGTTGGTATATGTTCTTATATATCCTTATTACTATAAATTTTATTTCCAAATGATGAGATACCTTTTTTATCTCTCATCAACTCATTGTTTGAATTTTAATGTGACGTCGTTAGGATTTCGAATTTTTACAAGGGAACATCTTAACCCAATTTCAATTCTTTGGGTTCAACTTGTACTTCTTGAATATGTTTTCAAATAAATATTTTTGAATGAAATATGATTTTTTTACACATAATATCCTCTTATATAGGGTGTATTAGTATTTTTCACACATAATTATGTAATTGATTTATCCTTAATCAAATGATACCATCTTTATAAGGGATTTCATCTCAATTTACATTCCCATTGAGAATTTATTGTTGTTATGCACCAATACACTTTTATATAGTGTATATAATGTACTTTTTCATATTATATCATGAATCCATTTATTCTTATGATATTATAATGTTATGATAAAATTTATTCCGCAATTATTTGTATTCAATAGTCTTTCATTTTGTTAAAAACTTTTTAACAAAAATATCATTTTTAAATGTTTTAATGATTTATTATTCTAAATCTTTATCTTTAAAGTCCATGTTTAAAGAATGGTTTTGAGTATTTAATTGGGAATTAATGTTTTAAAATTATAATTCCATTAAAATCTTTAAAGTGGTATGGGACAAATTGATTCAAAAATATTTTTTTAAATGGTTTTTGAAAATGTATTGATTATTTCAATATCATGAACTTACTTATTGTGATTGAAAATGAAAAAGTTATTAGTGAAATGTATATATTTGCAATATTTTATGTGTTATGATGGTACTTGGACATTTGACGGTTTGTTACATGATAAACCATATGACGGGTGGTGCCGTGAATACCAGGACAGGTGGTTACATTATAACCTTCAATGCATTGGGTATGGATGTCGACTGTATGGCTATTCTATTTAGTGATATGTGTGGAAGTCAACTGTATGGTTATTCATTTAAGTATGTTTATGTCCCAGGTATCCTTTATATGTTATGTATTATTTATATTGGTTTTATGGAAATATTTTTGTTATATAAGGGTAAGTAATGATCTTTTATTCAGTGAAAAGTATTTACAACTTCATATAGGTGAAAACTTTTACAAGTGTTAAAGTATTCATGGTTTACTTGTTGTTTTGAAAAACTCACAGTGTTCCTTCTTATGTATCACATACTGATCTTTTTATGCTCATCCCAAGTTTTTGAAATGTTTATCACAGGGCATAATGTAGAATCGGGTCAAGGATGGGATCAAGGAAAAGTCATGCTATCTTAAACATGGAACTAGACATGACTCTCTCTTTTTCAAGAGTTCATGTTTTGTAAAAAAATTGAAACTGTGCAGAAGTGTCAAATTTGTAAATCTTTTGAGATGTAATAGTTATTTTCTAATTCTATAAAACTCTAAACCTTAAAATATCCTCAATGTGAGTTATTCATTTAATTCAATATTAAGTAAGGTTTAAGGTCGGATCCTTATAGTTTGCATCAGAGGTCGTTTTACATAAATTTACAGGTTAGGGTAGAATTTAAGCATAAGTGACATTACTATAATTGTTAGTATATTAGAAAGAGTCGTAGTTATTTTTGTAAAGAGAATGATTTTTAGATAACATTAATAAGTATATATTAGTGTTTACCCTCCTCATAATACATTATTTGATGAATTTACTAATAAACTCACACTGACCATTTTGGTTTTATTAAATGGTTGAATTTAGCTGGCACTAAAGTAACAGTGGATGTGAATAGAACTATGATGGTTTTTTGAATGAGCAGTTGAATGATACGAGGGATGAAATGAGAAATGTTGTGATTATTCTCAACCAACTATCTGGAGTCATGATTTTCCACCTAAACCTTAGTGATTTTTATTTGACATCACATATGCGAGAAACATTTCCCTACGAATTTTCAGGTAATAATCATAAAAGTAAGTATGTTCAAAAACCGATGTGTCAAAAATGTGGAAAGAAACCCATAGGAAAATTTTTCAAAGGGACAGAAAGAAGATATAGATGTGGAAATGAAGGTAATAAATCAAGAACCTGTCATGGAAAAAGGACGAATCTAGTTGAATTTATGAAAGGAAAAGAAGTTCTTTCTGAAAGATCAATTGAATGATTTAAATGTGGTGAGAATGGTCATTATGAAAACACATGTCCTATGAAGATTTTTTGGGAATGGGATGACCAGGATCATACAAATATTAATTTACCAATACCTAAATCCATTCCTATTGAGGATGAAGAAACTGACAATGACCAATGAATGGTATGGATTATTTCTTAACATATGTTTTCCTATTATTTAAATATTAGGATATGATTCATGATTTTGTTTTTAGGAAAGAAGTATTATATAATAAGTTTGAAAAAAAATGGTTAATCGATCATGAATAATGTTGAATAAGTAAGACTTCATCATATAAGGGATTCAAGAGTTATGGAAGAATTTAGGATAGTGAAATGCTTAAGAGTATTAAGGAACTTCTGATGATTGGATTATATTAGAATAAATTTTGTAGTATGTGTAACCCTAATGTGTGTTAAATGAAATATTTTTTCAAGAAATAATTATCTACCCTCTTTTGGATATAGTTATAAAGAACCATTTTTGTTTATATGATCCTTGAATTTGATGCAATTATCGGTTAATACATTTTGCGATGCAAAACGAAAGTTATTAGATAACCTTTGTGGTTAAAATATGTTATGGTTATTTTTGATGAGTTTATCTCTTTTGGGGAATGTTATAAAATTATGTAGTTTTTGAAAAGGGAAAACATGCAAAACGTGTAACAACCCATCACGTCTGACAAAGCTGTGGGAATTGAACCCACAACCAAAGTGCGACTGATATTTATTTCCTACCACTAGACTATGTGAAGTCCCTGGTAAGTATTACTATTTATTTTTAGTTATATGATATTATGAATCAAGAATAAGTTGATTTTGGGTTATCTATGAAAATTATTAACCTATCATAAATGATATGTGATTAGGTTAATTAATATTCAGTATAAGTCTTTAAGAGTAAATGATTTTATTTGGAGATAAATATTAAGATTTACCTTGGATGACTATGTGATTAAATCCTTCATAGATTTGGGTTTCAATATTAGTTTGGATTACGTTGAAGTATTTTAAGGATACATTTTTATTTAATGGTCTTTGATGAAATTTGGGTTTTGTTGGACAAATTTTGGAGATTAAGAGTAGTTATTATTTTTGTAAAAGATTATCCATTTTGGTGATTCTATGATCTTATACTAACCATTTCGGTTTTTTTAATGTCTAAATACATGGGAAAAATATTTTTCATCTTTTTTGGATTATGTGATTCACTCGAAGTTTATTATAGCACTCTTAATGTGAACAAGTCCTCCTAATTACTAATCATTTGGTGAAAATATGAGTTTGTGTAAGAAATATAGTAAGAGATGAAAGTCTACATGACAAGTAAGTATGTTTTCTTATGATTTAGTTAAGCTCATAAATAAATTCCTTTATGAAAAGTAACTTAAAATAAATAAACATTATCTATTAACTTTTTATACTGGGGACATCAAAATTTACATTGTGTAAACTTTTGGAATTTTTCCGATAAAGTTCATTTTTTAATAAGTAGTGAAAAATATTGCATTTCAATTCAAAAGTGCCTTTTAATATAATTTATTTATATGGTTAGATTATCTTTTTAATTGGGTTTAATGTGAAATTAAAATATATTTTTACAATTTAATCAAATGTGAGTCATTGGAATTAATTTCACTTAGAAATTGTACGTAAACAAGTATCAATCTTTTGATAGTTATTGTTTCTTAAAAAGATGCAATTTGTTTGGATAATGGGAATTTATTTTAAAATTAATTAATTCTACTTCAATTTTTTTAATTTGAAAAAATAGACATAATTACTGAATTAGGAATATCAAATATATCTTTAGAGGAATTTTTGGTATTTTTCTAAAAAACATCAATTTTTGATAAATAGTGAAACCACTTAGTGGTAGTTAAAAAAACGGCATTTTTCATTTAAATGAAATTTTACCAATTCTGTGAATTTATTTAGAAAATACTACATACATGGTTGTTATTATTATGTAAATTTGTTTCATTAAGATGAAAATAATTTTTGATGATTAATAACTGTTGACTTTTTTTACCACGGTTAAAGGTAAAGAGGGTAATTCAAGGGAAAAATATTATTATAATAATTCAAAATTACCTTAACACTTGTCCTAAACTTATATATCGAGTCATGTTCGTCCATGGGAATATTTGGGTCGTTTTTGGGACCCCATAGAAGCACTTATAAATTATAATGACAATTTAGATTAATTAAATTAAAGTAAAAGAGAAAATGACCTAAACAAAAAGTGTTTAGTAAAATAATTTTTATATGTGGATATATAAAAAATATTTTTGTCTATAAATATTAATTTAAAATCTAATAAGATTTAATATATCGAGGTATTTTTTTTATAATTTTTAGACCTTGAATAATTTAAATTATTAATGACACAATAATGATGCAGTATTTACCTCATTTATAAATGATTTAAATAAATAAGATTATAATGATTAAATTATTATCCAAAACATGTAAAATTATGATTGGATAATTTAATTTAGAATATTAGTAATCTTATCTTTGACCTTAATGATTTTTTGAGCTTTAGAAACAAAATATCATTATATAAGAAAATTATATTTTCACACTTTCCTAAAGAGCCCCTCCACTCCCTTATAAAAGGAGACCACTTCTAACCAATTCCTTAAACCTATCAAGAAATTTGGATCGTCCAAAATCTCCAGAATTAATCTCCCTACATCCCTCTCCTCTAACTAGAAGCCTTACTTTAGGCAGAAGTCACTTCAATAAGACCTTTGGTTTAAACCAAAGGGAGTTACCCAAATTAAAGGTAATAGTTTCTGTTAATTTTTTTTCTTTTGCTTTACTTCTCCAACCCCTTCACTCTTTTTTTTCATTATTTTGTAACAAAAACAGTATCATAAATATACTAGGATGTTTTTATGGTAATTATTAGAACTAAACTAATACACACCTCCATCTAATGGGTGAAGAACAAAATGTTTCTGTGGATGACAAACTAACGGCTCACAAGGTGATGATTGTTCAATTACCTTTTACCGCCACTCATGGTGGACATTATGATGGAACTGTATTTATATATGATATATATATTGTTTTTATGATTTTATTATTCTTATTTACTTCCCATTTATAGCAAACCGTTTGGTTTCCATAGTTGTTAAATACAATAATCCCTTTTTAGGAAGTGCGGACTACCACCCCCTCAAAGTGATGTGACTCATTAATGCCATATGTGGGATGTATAAATGAGGGAGTTAATGATATTATATATGATATTATACATTAATTATAATATAACTATGTATCATTATGTTTTAATTCCATTAAAATAATAAATTGAAATGAAAGTAGCGTTCATGCGTGCGTATGACTTACCGTCCCCTTGAAAGGTGCATTTCATTTCTTACCTCCAAATGTTATGTTCTATTATAAATGCATGTATATACTGGATATATATTATATATATGATATCCAAATCATGAATATAATTCTAGATATAATAAGCCATTGACTACATGAACAACATGTGATTATAATAAGTCCATTTTTTACTCAAGTAACAAATATTGACAAAATGAACATTATTAAAATAATTGATTACATAATGATTATAAAATCGTAATAAGTGATATAAAAGGAATAATAATCTTTAAAAAGGTTCTTAATCATTTATAAATAAGATTTACTTTATTATTCAGGTGATTAAATAATGATCGAGTCACGTCGGACACGAGGTAAGGGATCTGAACTCTCTCTTTCTTTTTAATTACTCTCTTTTATGTCATTTCACTTACGATCCATGTTATTATATTGGAGGATGTTATTTTATATTAACCATACTGTATTTTTTTTCATATGATGAGATACCCCCTCTTACTCTCATCAATTCATTTAATGAATTTTTATGTGGTGTTGTTAGGCTGTAGAATTTTTGTAAGGGATTTCTTATCTCACTTATAACTCAGTGAGATTTCCAATGTTTTCCACTTATTTATTTCATGTGGTGTATTGTGTACTGACTTTTGATATATATTATAATTACTATCATTATATTCATGGTATTCTGTGATTCACTTGGTGGTTATTAACTTTGGTTCATATGACTCGATTGATTACTATGTGGTAAGGATTTTTTATCTAACATTTTATTCCTGTGAGATTCATTCTACATTTTCCACTATTTCCTTTTGTGTGGTGTATGTACAACCCAATATTGTATTATCTATGTATTATAATTTAATTTATGGTTATTTAAAAATTCATTGTATGATCCTTCTTTCATGGGGTGAATATTTCGAATGTTACCCAAATCAGTAAGGGAATCGTTCACCATCCTCTTTTTAAAAGTCTTCTCTTTGTTAGGTATTTTAATTTACATATTATTATGTTGGGATTTGTTCTTATATATCCTTATTGCTGAAAATTTTAT
This sequence comes from Viscum album, assembly GCA_963277665.1. NCBI lineage: Eukaryota > Viridiplantae > Streptophyta > Magnoliopsida > Santalales > Viscaceae > Viscum > Viscum album. The sequence goes on from OY728151.1 coordinate 169,959,390, forward strand.
TTCCAAGTGATGAGATAACCTTTTTTATATCTCATCAACTCATTTTCTGAATTTTAATGTGGCATCGTTATGCTGTCAAATTTTTACAAGGGAACATCATAACCCTATTTCAATTCTTTGGGTTAAACTTGTAATTCTTGAATATTTTGTCATATGAATATGTGTGAATGACCTATGATTGTTTTACACATAATATCCTCTTATATTGGGTGTATTATTATTTTTCATATATAATTTTATAATTGATTTATCCTTAATAAAAGGATAACATCTTTATAAGGGGTTTCATCTCAATTTACATTGCCATTGAGAATTCATTGTTCTTATGCACCAATACACTCTTTTATGGTGTATATAATGTCCTTTTTCATATTATATCAGGAATCCATTTATTTTCATGATATTATAATGTTTTTATTAATTTTATTCCATAATTATTTGTATTCAAGAGTCATTCATTTTATTAAAAACTCTTCAATAAAATATCATTTTTAAATGTTTTAATGATTTAGTATTCTAAATATTTATCTTTAATGTCTTTGTTTTAAAAAAATTTTTGAGTATTTATTTGGACATTAATGTTTTAGATTTATAATTCCATTATATGCTTCAAATTGGTATGGGCCACATTGGTTCAAAAATCAATTTTTAAAATTGTTTTTGAATATTTATTGATTATTTCAATATCATGAAATTACTTCTTCTGATTGAAAATGAAGCGTTAATAATGAAATGTTTATATTTGCAATATTTTATGTGCTATGATGGTACTTGGACATTTTACCGGTGGTTACATGATAAAACATATGACGGGTGGTGCAGCGAGTACCAGGATAGGTGGTTACGTTATAACCTCTAATGCATTGGGTATGGAAGTTGGCCGTATGGTAATTCCATTTAGTGATATGTATGGAAGTCGAACGTATGGTTATTACATATTGGTATATTTATTTCACATGTTACCTTTATATGTTATGCATTATTTATATGGGTTTTATGGTAATATTTTGGTTACAAAAGGGTATGTAGTGATCTTTTATTCAGTGAAGAGTATTTAATACCCCATAAAGGTAAAAAGTATTACTTATGTTAAAGTATTCATAGTTTACTTGTAATTTTGAAAAAATAATAGTTTTCAATCTTGTTTATCCCTTGCTGAGTTTTTTATGGTCATCCTATTTTTTGAAATGGTTTTCATAGGATATAATGTTGAATAGTGTCTAGGATGGGATCAAGGAAAAGTCATGTTGTCTTAAACATGGAACTAGACATGACTACTTTTTTCAAGAGTTAATGTTTTTTTTAAATGGAAACTGTGTAGAAGTGTCTACTCTGTAAATCTTTTGAGATGTTATAGTTATTTCCTAATTCTCTAAAACACTATACCTGAAAAGATACTCAATGTGAGTTATTAATTTAATTCAATATTATGTAAGGTTTAAGGTCCATTCTTTATACAGATAATTCTGGTAGATTGGTGTAGTCTATATTTTTAAATTGTTATTTTCCAATTTTATATTTTTTGTCTGATTTTTATTTCAGGAAATATCATAGAATTAGTTGAAGACTAATGTAATGATTTTGTTCAATAATTGTTTTTTTCTGATTTCAATATGTGTGGCATGTGTATATTACTATATAATATAATATAACCCACATTTATTGAGAAAACATTATTAGAAATATAGTCTTGTTCATTACTGAATATGGAAACATATGAAAAATCATGGAAATAAATGAATAGAAAGGAAACATGCAATTTTTCTATGTATAAATAATTTGTATTAGATTTTAGATTCATGACACATATTTTTTGTAATATATGACTTCTTAAACATTGGTGGAAATATTCTAAGGGAGTAGTATGACTATTAGTTAGGAATGGAGCTAATGTTTGTACATCATGAATATGGGTAGTGAATTTACTTAACTATAGTGGGATTTCATTATTTGTTGATAAATATTATCTTTTACCATATATATAAATAATATATTTTTGTATCATTCTAATATAATGTATGGTTTTCTGTTATAATATAAAAAAATGTTTATTCAATAATGAAATGTTTTAATGATTTTCTAACGTTATTAATTTAAAATAATTTTTTATGGAAAATAATATCTATAGTGTAAATAATAATATTAATAAAACATTCCTAATATGAAATACCATTATATTTGGAACCATCTCTAAGATCATATAAATATGAATCTCTTCAAAAGAATATATAATATTGGGATATTAGATTAAAATAATTATGAATGATTTTATATAGAGGAATCCTAATTTTTGATATAATAATTTAATCTCCATTTAATAGAAAATATAAATTATATAATTATTTCATTTTAATCATAGATAATGTTATTCATGGTCCTATAAGTAATTTATTCCATTTTTCATTACAATAAATCAATTATTTTATTTATCATTTTAGTAAGGATATTTATATATATATCTATTAAAATATAAATTTGAATTATTTGAAATTTTTTATGTGAGAAAAAAATGCATTTTGAAATATAAATGGAAAAGGAATGGAAACACGTCAATATATCTGACTGGTGAATACATGAGTTCAATAATTCATTACAATCTGTGAGTCTTTTTGAGAGTATTAGAGCCTACTCGACCTGGAACAACAACAATTAAAGTCATATCCAGAATTGGAAATGGGAATTTTTTAGAAATTATTCTCTAAATGATGGGTTATATAGACCATACAATTTAATTTCATAGTTATGATTAAGAAAGAATTTCAATTACACTACACCATATTCCATTAAAGGTCGATTAAAATTCACCACATTATTTTTGAATAGATAAGAATTCTAATTTTTCATTTATAAATACTTGTGGAAGTGAGGTATATCTAAGACATATTATCTTATGTAAAATTGAAACCAAATGAATAAATGATTGTTAATTATTATCCCATATAAAGTGTGTTTTGTTATTTCTATTTCCAATAATAGAGAATAGTGTACTTTTCACAACATACTACCTATCTAGAATGGGAATTTATATACACTTAAATGACTGTGATTAAATTTGAACTAGATAATGTTCCAGAATAACATGATGATGCTAATTTTACAATTTAGTAGTTTTAAATATAATGTGTTATTGAAAATTAGTTGGATTTTTATATTTGAGAAAAAATCATTTATATACCATGATAAACCAGAGATATATATATTTCTTATTCCCTTTTATGGTGATGTAACAATCATGGAAGTTGATTTAATGTATTTAAATGAAGTATTCACGATTTATGAATTTTATATGAAAAAAATAAATATATTCTAAAATTATATCCAACCACATGAATTTTTTTGGAACAAAATATATAAATATAAATATGTAACACCCATTAAGTGATAGTGGGTCAACTATGAGAAGGCCAATAGGGATTTTAGAGTGTCTATGTACAATGACAACATGTAAACTAATGTTTATAAATAAATTAATTAAATTGTCTATAAACAATATTTATCTAAAATAGATGTTATAAAATCAAATTTACTCTATTAATAAAAATTTCATATTATGATTTTAAAATATATGAAATGGATATCAAAATAGAATTCCATTATGTGGTTTTATTAAGGATGTATACATTATGCACCATGACGGTTTAAATGCTCCGATAAATGATGAAAATATATGTAGGATATAATGATATATTTAAATATTGAAAAATGATTCTTAGTATTGGAATATTCATATTGTTGGTCTTATAAAATACATTGATGTTATCAAAAAAGAAAATGAATCACGTTCGTACAAATGGTATTATATAGAAAAGTTGTATTTTGTGGTCTAAATTCTAATTGAAAATTACATCTCAATGTGATTATCAATGAAAAATGGTTTTTTGGGATTTTTCTCAATATATGATCTTGTAAATAATTGTATATAGAGGGTATTGAAGATATATATAGACAGATATAAATAAATTCTTATCCTTATTTAAGGAAATTAAATTAATTTTTTTTTAATAATTATTAACATGTAAATATATAATTTATTTTGTAATGTTATATAGAAACATCATTTCTATGAAATAATTTCCTTCCATTATTGAATAATAACAATTATTTTTTAAGATCATATATTCTTTTATAGTTATTTTAATCTTGTGATATATTTTTGTATACTCATCTTAGAACAAAATATACACAATATATCAAAAGTAAATAATAGTCATTTTCTAGTGAAATTCATTAAGTATGCATAATTTGTTAAATTGCAACCGAATACATCGCGATCAAGATAGAGTGTTATGTATCCTTATGAGAACCTCTTTATATTAAAGAGGTTGAAGACTAGAAATGTGGGTCTAAGTTCATCAATGGGTATTCTATACCCTCTATATCATGTAATTGGATTGATAAAAATAAAAAAAATTATAAAACATCATCATATTCATGCCCAAATAAATGAATGGAAAACGTGTTATATAGGAAAATAACACCCAATGTAGAAAGGTATTTTATAAATATAATAGCATGTGAAAAAATAATAGAGGGTTTCATTGGAGTATGTCCCAACCCATTTCCATCCTTATCCACCATTACTCTATTCTCCACTATAGGGTTCTTTCCTTTCATTGAGTCCCTATTGAAATATAAAACAAAATTGAAATTCCAAACTCGGATTTGAGTAAAAGACTCCATTGGAGAACAAAAATGCTTCATATCCCTTATTTTCTCATGAATAACAAGTATGTACCACCATAATGATAAATTTATAGAAGTTATAAACATGAAATCCCAAACCAAGTGGTTGAGCACTATCCAAACCAGGCCAAACCCACATTCAGTCTTATTCAGGATCATTCATGAAGATAATGAAATAATTCATTAGAAACACAAATACCCAATATAAATCACCCTCAAAATATTATTTAAACATGAAACCTAGCATAATATATCCATAAATAGTACCATGTCACCTGAAATACACTTGTCATGAATATTTGGTACTTGCATTATTAGGTTGTCTCACAAAGAATGGAACATTGAAAATCAAGGATACATGAAGTGAATCATCAAAATAACATCGTTTCTACCCATAACTCTACAATTTGGTTAGGTACCCTAGTAAAATAGGTACCACTCAATTCACTCTCCTACTAAGGTATAAATATTTTATGATGTTCCAACTACCCCATGTACCATATAGAATAACCTATTCAGGGTAACCAACACACATGTGGAGCTCACATATGGGAATAATATAACATCATGAGTATGTCATCACACATAACAACAAATCACTATAATAAATAATTGAAATTAAATACACTGGTGTCACTATTATGATAAAATATAAAAATGAGGCTAATAGACTACACACATACCTACATGTGACCAAAATCAAGAATGGTTTCAAATAAGTCAATAGGTATATCATAATTTGAAACATGTTTAAATGAGATACCAATAGGTACGTAACTTCCACACACAATTCATTGAAATCTAGTTTCAATTCTATCAATGGTTCAGATATCCAACTCAATTTTTCCCTAAAATCTTATCAATCTCTTGGAAGTAATTCCCTGGGTTGATCTTCATAAAAATGAATATACATGGATGATCTACAAAGGAATGGTGAATTGAAGATATTGAACTTATGGAGAACTTGGTTTCTCTGAGGTGAATGAAAATGTTTGCGTTGTTGAGAGTGTTATTGAATAGAATCCATCATACAGTTAGGGTTCACCATGGTCCAGGTTGTATGAATGCATCATGGAACTACTATGAATGGCACCCCAATGGAGCAAGGATGGGAACTGTATTGTGGAGTGGCTATAAAATTTTACCAAATATCATGTAGAGGATTTTTCAATGGTGTGGAATTATGGATGTAGTCCTTCAGTGTTAAAGAAATCATTCTCACATGGAGGAAAAATATTGCAATTTATAGAATTGGGGGGCTCTATCTATAACATAATTAGTTTTTATGAAATAATTTTTTCTGAATAAATTAAATTTCATTTATTGCATTCATTGCATGCTACACCAAGTTGTGTTTTATTTATATGAAACACCATGTATGATTGTTCTATATGAAAAACATATATTATATTTCATTATACAATATATTATATTTTTCTTGTCTTTCACAAAATTCAGAGTTCCTTCAATATCTTTTGATACATAAGCGTCTGATTTGTAGAGAACTATAATAAAAAATTAATATTATAATTAAAATATTTTTCTTGTTACCACATAGACATTAGGATGGAAGATATGGATAACATTAAAAGAATTATAAAATTAGAGTTTTCATATGTTTATAAAATAAATCATTTGGTTATCAATAAATTATAAATTTATATAAAAACTAATTGAACATAAAGGATGTGTTTAGAAGAAAATACTATTTTTCCAATAATGGTGTTTAATCATAGAATTTTAATAAAATAGTGATAAACATTAAAAGAATTATATATTATAAATTCAAAAAAATATTTTAGCATTCATATTATATGTTTAGTGTGCATAAAATAAGAACAAATTAAATTTTAGAAATAACAAGATGTGTTTTTCTAAAAGGAAATATTTTTTCATATTAATGGATTTTTTTTAAAAAACTACACATTTACATTTTCTATTTTATAAAATAAAATACTTTTTTAAAATTGTAATACTAAATTTTAATTTTGATGAATCATTGGTATTTTCTTGTTATGTTTTATTTATTGATGACTGGTAAAACACTAAATTTTAATTGAAAAATATTTCATATAATTTATTTATATTGTAAAATTATATTTTTTAATATATAATTAATTAATATTGAAATCATTTGATCCAATTTTGGTAATTGTATTACATTTCATCTTGAAATTGGACATAATATCATTTCAAGCTTTTGAACATTCTTCTTTACAAACCTATTGTTTCATCTTATATGCGGGATTATTTTAAATTAAATTATTCAACGTATATGATTATAATTTGGAAAAATGGATTTAAAATCTGGAATAAGATTAATTTATAATTTATGGTTGGGTAAAATTATTTTATTCCCAAAACAATTAGTGAATGTAATTAAAATTAATAATAATGATTAAGGTAAAAATGAGTTTTCTTACCTATTAAACATTTTCGTAATGGGGAAAATTACGTAGACACATGTGCATAATAAACTTATAGGCTATATTTCAACCTTTTCCTCACTGTCTTATAAAATATAATATTAGTGGAGGTATATGATGCAATGTATACCACTCAGTAGTTTTTATCTTTTGATATTTACCTGAATGCAACTCTTCTACTATAAAAGAGAACTCACCCCCCCCCCCCCCCCCCTCAATTCATGGCCCATATAGAACCCTTTGATTCATATAATCCCTTACCAAATAAGATAAAATATTACCTAACATATTCCTATAAGAACCCCTAAGGGAATAAAGCCAATAAAGGAAGCCCTTTACAGATAACCAAAAGGAGTTACCCAAATAAGAGGTAACATCCTTCAATGAGAACTTTTGTTTTATTTTGTTCTCCACCCTAGAAAATCATAATAATAAATTATTGTATAATAGGAAATGTATCAAAAATATAGGAATATGTTTTTATGTTATTTTTATTACCTTTACATGGATAGACTTCCATTAAATGTGAAACATAATGATCGTTCTTATGTACGGAAAATGAGCACCACACAAACCGATGTCTTTCTTTCATCAATTTTCACATATCATGGTTGGTAATAAAGATGAAAATAAAATTTTTATATTATTTATATGATATTTTTTATGTATTTATTCTTCAATAACTGTTATATAACATAAACCGTTATTCATTCCATTCTATAGGAATAAGATAACATCATTTGTGGGCGTGTGGACTAACACCTTGTCAAAGCAATGTGATTCATTCAAACATTAAATGGAGTGTATTAAGGATTGGTTTATTAAAAATATGTGAAATTAATTAAATAATAATTCTACTATAATAAATATATATATATAATTTAATTTGTATTCTTTCAATTCAATAATAAAGTGGAAGTAAAGTATATTCTTATATACGCCCTACCGTCTCCATGAATGGTGTATATTTTTCCTATGTATATATTTTATAAATTATTATAAATAAATTGATAGAGAATATATGTTTTATATATCATGTTTCATATTTTCTGAATAAGAAAATTTTGATCTGTGAAATAGGATAAAGAATAAAAAATCAAAATATTTACGAAAAACAAAGCGGTCATTACTTGAAACATAACTTTAACATGAAATTGTAAATAAAATGTTTGTATAAGGTTATAATAAAATATTATATGCTAGTATATATAATAATATGGATCTATCTTATAATCATAGTAAACTTATATTTATTATATAATAGTTTTTTATGTGTATAAATAACGTCATGTCATAGGGTACGGGTTTTCTAGTCTCACTTTTATTTATATGAGTTATATACTGTATTCGCCACTTATTCTTATCGTGTGATGTATATAATGACCCATGACATTTTATATCATTAATTAAATTTATTTATGATATTAATAGTTTCAATTTATGTTATAATTTCATGAATCTCATTGTTTAATTGGTACTCAAGTATTAAAAGGATTTCTAGTCTCACTTTTATTTCTGAAATTCTTATTCCATATTCACCACTCATTTTATTTGTGGTTTATATACTTACCATGAATGTAATAAATTATTTTTATTCATAAATTTATCTTAATTTACATATACATCTTATGATCTCTCTTTTATGGGGTTTACGGTTCAAAAGTTTCCAAATCAGTAATGTAATTTTATCTCATTTTTCATTTTTTGATGTACATGTCATGAAATGGACCTATATTTTCCTACAACATGTATATACCTCCATATGAAAAGTTATATAGTGAATATTATCCTTTTAATTATATTTTATTCATCATTTAATTTTATTCTTCCATGTGGATTCTAATTCAATGTTACAAAGGCGGTGAGAGTCTATTTCTACAATCTCATCATTTATCATGATTTTTTTTGTTTATTTGTCTATTAATGAGTTCATATGATCCATCTATCATAACATCTCATGATTTTTTCAATAACATGTTTATTCATTTTATATTCATTTATTGGTACTATTTTTCTACACCTTTGTACTTATCATGATTAAGAATGTTTTTAAAATAATTCGTTCTTATTCCTCCCTTCCATCAGAGATCCATTTTATTCAAAACCCATGTTCTATAAAAAAGTTATCAGAAATATTATTAAATGATATTTTATGATAATTTTCATTGAAAAATATTTAAAAAAATTTATATGATTTAAAAAAGGATTAAAATGGTTCTTAAATATTCCATTAAATGTTTTCAATTTTTGTTTATGAAAATTATTTTAAAATTGTTTTATATTTTAAAATGAAATTTTCAAAGTAAAATAGATACAATCCTCAATAAATGGTTAAAATGATAATATAAGAATTATTTTCAATATAATCTGAAATACATAGATATATTGTATGCTTTATAATAAATATTATCTAAAGAATCCATTTTATTTCATTAATTGAATGGTATATGTCTAAGATAACAACTTCTTTATTGAACTGGTTACCTTTCAACTAGTTAATAATGATTATAATAGATTGACATGGAACCCATTTATTTTCCATGGAAAATAATGATCATAATGCTACAATGATTTTTTATGATGATATAAATTTTATTTTTACATTAAACATGTTATGGTTCATAGACATTAATTACACTATGGGGTGTCCAAGATATCATTTCCTAAGCCCATTATATATAATATGATTTCATAGCCCATAGAGAATTAACTAAGACCATTATATAATATATGATGGGGTTTTCTTGAAATCATCGAGTAATCCCATTACATCTGATATTATGGGATGGCCTAGATAGGGTGATACAATCCCCTTATATCTTATATGATGGGGTTGTCCAGATTGATCTGGGTGTGCCCATTATATCTTAAAATATGGGTGGGACTTATATCCCCGTCTAATGAATTGGGTAATGATTTATATATCAAGATATAATGATAGGAACAAGAAATCAGAATTAATACATCAAATGAAGAATGTATCTTTAAATTCACAATAAGGGAGGGTAATGACTGGGGATGGTTGTGTGTCCCGCCTAGTAGTTTTGTCCCACATGAAGTTTCCTGATATGTTTTTTTGAAACGAGCCTTGAATTATAGGTAAATATTTTATATTTTTCTTTGTACGCCACCAATTCCATGTCTTATTAATTTTTTTTAATTTATGTCTTATTCTCTTGATTATCTTATGTTTCATCTCTTATAAGATTATAATATTTTTTCAATGACACATAATTATGGTAATTGATATGAATGGTAAAACCTTATAATATTTGGATCATGTTCTCATTCCCTTATACTCATGTTATGCATTCATATCTCCCTTGTTTACCCTTACGGGGCATCTGAGATCAACCCTTTCTTTTTTTCTTTTCCCCGGTTTATGATTAATTGTTTTATGAAGGTTTACTAACTGAGAATATCTTTAAGGTATATGTTGAATATGTTTTACCAAGATAGGATATTATTATTCATTGTTTCTAAATACACTAAAGTATTATAATTTGTTGGAATGAAATTTTTTAGTGTGATGAATAATCATCTAAATTTATGTAATATCCTAGTATGTTAATCACGTGTCTCTACACTATCCGCGAGATAAAGTCACATTTTATCCACATAATTCCTAAATTAAAATTCCACATTAATCCAAAATATATCTCCCTCTTTCACGTCTAAGACCACGCTAATTCTATGATTTGAATTAATTAAAATTTAATGATAGTTGACTAGCCCAGAATCGGTAATTGACATGTAAAGGAACCCTACAACATGGTTTAATACATTAAATAATATCCACCTCAATCATTCCCTCAAATGTGACATCATCAGTAAATTCTCTACAATATTACACCCTGCAAAATAGCCATTTCCATTGTTGTGAATCTACATCTCTAATGGAATGGCGCTATTGTATACAGAAGATCAATATCATGTTTTGAAAATAATATAGGCTGAAACAACTATTTAATATTATATTACATTATTTAAGCACAAATATTATTTCTAAAATATGTATTAATGATAATATATGGAATAACATTTGTGGAGAAAAATGATTTCAAGGTTTTAAATATCTCCCCTTATGAAGGTTTCTCATCCTTGAGAATCACATCTATTGGTTCTCCATGCACAACTCAATCCAAAAATATTGAACTCATAGTCTCCTCCAAGATTCTCCATTAATAGAAATAATTATATGAAATTGGTATCATCATACAATGAATCACATACACACTTTAGTCTGTTATCTTCCTTACATGATCCTCAAAATATTTTTCAGCCTTCAGTTCAGCATCCCCAGAATCTAAAACATGCGTTGGGTAAAATATATACCTCTGAATATGTTATAAATGAAATAAATACTACTTATATAAAAATATAAAAGGTAGTTAATGATAATGCACCACTACCTCCATCACCTCAGTCATCTTAAAGGGTCTAATAAAATGAGGTTTTATCTTACCCAGCTTCATCAGTCATTAAATCCCTAACAGATGAGTCACTCTCAAGAAAACATGACCCCTATAGAGAACTCCATTTGTCTCTTCATTGGTTAAAATAAGATCTTTATTATATATGAGCTATGATATTCCTCTTTTGATTATGCTACACTGTCTTGGATGTCTCCTGAATAGTTTTGGGCCCCATAACTACTAACTCACCTACCTCATGCTAAAAAAATTGAGTGACATAGACCCCATTAGTGAGACTCATAAGAGGAATTAAAAATAAAAAACCAGTAACTATAGTTGTATGAAAACTCATCTAAGAAAATTTGATAATCCAATTGGCCCCTAAGTTCTTGGACAAGATCTTGAAGAATATTATCCAATATAATTTTATTCTTCATAGTTAACATTATAACTATGTATGTTATGTCAGGATCAATATCATCAAAACCCTCTAGTCCTTCTATAATATTCTCCAAACTCATGACATATAATTAACATCTCAATCATGAATAATTCTCATAGAAACTTTAGTTAAGAACATTATCTCACAGATAGATATATTTCTCATATCATCTACCGTGTGAGTCTCCCTAATCGATAAAAGGTGGGAATCATTCATCAAGTGATCAAAAATCTCACATATAGTTTCATGAAACATTGGGTCATGGTAACTGCCATAAAAAATTCCATCATGATGTATTCTCATTTCAACATAGGTACAAGGAGTTGGTATAAAAAAATAAGGAAATTGGTGCTTTGCCTACATCCTCTAACAGGTCATGTATTGCCAAATATACCATGCAATTTATCTCATCATCCATGGACACTAGAACTATTACATGATTTCTGGGTACATTTTTTATTCTCTAGGATGAACTTCCCACAAAGAGGTATGATAATCTTTCATAATATCCTTTGTGGTAGAATTATGGACTAATACTCTCTCATATATGAAGATCACATCACCATACTTCATTGAACAACCATTAAATGGCTCACCAACATCTATTAGTTCTATCTTCATAACGAACTCTGATTTTGATTTCATCATATCCTTTGTGGTAGAAATATGGACTAATTCTCTCTCATATACTAAGATCACATCACCATACTTCATTGAACAACCAGGAAATGGCTCACCAACATCCATTAGTTCTCTCTTCACAACAAACTATAATTTTGAACCACGTATAGCCGCCACTTATTTTATATGAGAATATGAAATTTCAAAAGGGAACATACGTAATAAATCATTGTGCCTTTATGAAATACCTCATCCAATCATCAAAAAAGATCATTACACATTACTTCTCCTCAGATGGATACTCCCTAAGATATTATTCGACGTGTGTATTATGTCTAAGATCTTGTGAAATTATGATACATTTACGATATGCATACACCATCTAAAAGTAAAGCATATATGGATAATCAATTGAATGGATCTTCTTAAGAATTGGGTACCTATATATGAATATATATATAAGGATATTATGATCTATATAGAGAGAAAATATCTCATTAAATATATGCAGTCTTCAAATCAACATAAAAAAGACCACAACTATCAGCTCCATGTCAACTATAGGGTTGTTCTTCCTCTAGGATCAAAAACTCTAGGACCTAAATCCTACTACGATATCTTCATATATTAGGACCACTCCTATAATAATTCCTAATTTTTTAATATATAATTCATAACCAATCATAATCTCAATTATTATTAGAGCATGGTCTATTTTCCACCTTCTCTTTAGCTCAAAAAATAACACTACACAGTAGTCCAAACATTTTAACACCAATTTATTACTCATACACACTATCATGAGTAATGATATTTGTAATGATTCATGGTTGAAATTTCAGTAATATGCTTATAAATGTAGAAATATCCTAATGTATGATTCCTTATGATGAAATTTCCAATACCAAACTACCTCATCTTTATCTTGGTCAACAAATATACCATTCAAATACAGCACATGTCCTTGGAACATGACCACTCTAATCTATAATTCACAGTTAAAAATAATTTCATATTGTATGTTTTTTTAAAGTGTATAAAGGATATATCAATTTTCATATCATACTAATCTAGCAAAAAAATATTTTTGAGGATATTTTTGACAAAAAATACCATGAATGAGTCTATTTATGAAAAAATAATCTTATTCATGTGGTCCATGAACACTATTGGTGTGTTTGTCATCCTAAAAGGCCTCACCATGTATACAAACCAACCAAACAAGATCTAAAATTACATCTTAAAAATTACTTCCTCCCTAAATCATATATGATGATTTCATAATTAAATATATATCTCTGATAAGATCTTTATTCTCTATAACATGCTAATAATATCATCAACTCTTTCAAACAGATATCAGTTCTTCAATATCACCATGTTTAGAATTCATTAAAAATTGTATATATGATGAATACCATCATCGTTATTCGGTAAAAACAAAGGTTAAACCAAAATGAATCATTTAGCCTTATAAATACATTATACTTCATTTTATTCAGTGGTACCCTAAGACCCTTTGTCTTTATTAGTTCCATGTGATAGGATGGAATCAGAATTTGTTTCCAAAATAGTACTAACTCAATTTCAATATAATATTATCTATCAGGAGGGAACCATCTAAATTCATCCAAAAATAAATCATGAAATATCTCAACCACTAGTAGAAAATATATGAGGGATGTGGTTTATACTACCAATAGATCCAACTTTTAAATCTATTATTTGGTCAACTCTAATTGTCTCATGTCTGGTCTGACTCTTCTAGATCCCATTTCCAACTCTATGATGATCACTTATATATCTCCCTTTATTCAAGAAAATGATACAAATATCTGATTAAAATATATTTTAAATTAGATGATATTCATTCACTCTTAGTTGAGTGTAACATAAAAGGACATCATCTCAAAAATCATAGTCTCCCACAGTTTTCCTTAGAAAAAGGAAACTATAATACAAACAAGGAATCACTAGTGATAATTCCCCTTTGTTACCAATGATGTATAAATTGGGAATTTTTTTTCGGATACCAAAACCAGTAATTAATGTCAATAGACTAATTTTGAATCAATAAAATAATGTGATAAACCTGTATTGAATGATTAAGTAGGGATAATAGAGGTGATCATGACTATGCCCCTAATTTTAGATCACCAATCTTTTCAAAATACTGGATTCTTATCGACAGAATATAAAAATCACATCTCATTTTGATGACTCTACCCCTAATATGCATGGCCAATCTACGGATTTTGTTTAGAAAAAAGGCCAGAAATATAGTTCCTTGTAAATTTTTGTTTCTGTATTCTTTTTCAAATTCAGTTGTAAATATTTTATAGTGTCAATTTCATGGAATACTTCTAAAACTTACCAGAAAATTCTCTGAATACCTGATGGTAGTTTCCAAACATAATATAATTGAAAATTATTTGTTCGCCATATGACGGAATATAGGACATATAACCCTACTAAATATTCATGCTATTGTACTACCACAAGTCCATATCCATACTCTTCCTACAATCTAAAGAGGGACACATGACAACATTGGTGGTTTCAATAGTTTGAGTAGTGAATGGGAGAAAATAAACATATCATTTTCCATATTGTAGAATCATCTCACTTGTCAGGTCCTTCATCAGAACCTCTAATTATAATATTAGATATAAACTCCAGATCTGTTGTTTATGTTCAAGTTGATGTCATATTTCTATATTAATGTCCTTATGATCCACAATATTGGACAAAGGATTTTAAGATGGATAAACTAAATAAAATTAGAGAGGAATGTTGATATTATCATGGATCCCTATTATAGTTCAATGAAATATAGTGTCCTATCTATATTCAGTTTGTTAGGGGTGAATTTTCTAAAAATGGACTTTATGAATTCCCATTAGAGTCCCTTTCATTGATCAATCATACCAATAACTCCCCATCAATACTTAGTGGGTTCCTATTGAATGAATTATTCCACCATAATTATCATATATGATGGAGACTTGATGAGGTTGATTATTGTTTCTATAGTGACAATCTAATCATTATCATCTTATGGTCTAAACATTCCACGAACACTTTGTGATGTTGGAGATGGAAATTATTAAAAAAAATTGAACTACGATTTTAGTGAAAGATAGAATGTATCCACTCCCTACACCACTAGGGAATGTGCAGGATGTGTATGGAGAATCCCTTTAAATTCTTAGTCCCACTAAACATCTATAAGATGGAAGCAAATATAAAATAAAAAACATTATGAACCTAAAAATTTCTTCTATATTATATGGTATTGTAGAATGTTTTTCCCCTAGGAGTCTTTCTAGATCCCATAATATTTCCTCCTAGAATAAGCCCTAGTATCTTATTTTATAGATTAGTCACAGTCATTATAAATATAAAAACACAAAATAATGATTATTTCTCATATAAAAAAATATAAAAATATCACGATATCATGTGAAAACATATATATTAAACAATAAAGGGAAATGTCTTAAATTGATAGTACAAATGATGGAATTTAATCAAATAAAAATCATAGAACCCAAAAATAGTTATATACCTATTTTATGTGAACGTATGTGCCTTTTGTGATGTGTGGACATGATTAAAATATCATAAATCAAATTTCAACATCATGTACATCATCCAAGGTGAATTTTCTAACACCCCAGAATGATAAAGGGAAAAATGACAAAATGATATGACTCATGTCAACAAGGTGCACCATCCTTTTTGATATCCTACATTATTATAACTTTTCATTTAATAATGGTTGTCCTGGAGTAGTGATTAGGTTTTGTGAAGTTTTCTAGGGTGTGTGTGAGTGAGGAAAAATCACACTAGAAATGACATGTTTTTTCATGTGGGGACTTTCATTAGTCAGATGAACCATTTGGACATGTGGGTGGGCCCTAAGGTTGAGACCACATGTCTGTGGGGAAACTGGAGGTACCTAGAAGGTCAGGACTAGATGTCCATGTTAAGGTAGGGTGCATGTACTGTCAGTGGGGCCCAGTTGTTATATTTGGTATTGGAGGTGGTACTCAGCCTTAAGTGTGGTGCACTACCAGGGTTGATATGTAGGTTGCCCAATGAGGATGTTGTGCTATAAAGGGATTTAATGTAACACCCTAGAAAGATAAATAATAAAATGTCTAAATGATATTACTCATGTCAACAGGGTGAACCTTCCTTTTTGGGAGACTACCTGATTTGAAATCCATATATAAGCATTCTTGGAATTGGGTAATGATCAGGATGGGAGAACTTATGTGTTTTTTTCTACGGTGTGTGTTAGTGAGAACAAAGAAAACTAAAAAGTACATGTGATGGAATGTGTGGGATTTCATTAGTCATATGACCTATTCGAGTACATTGGTGGGCCCCATAGTGGGGACCACATGCCTTCAGGGAAACTCGTGGTACCTAGAAGGCCAGGACCCGACGACCATATTATGTTGGTGTGTCTGTGCTGTCAGTAGGGCCCATTTGTATCAATTTTTTTCAATGGTAATTATCAAAACATAATTTCCAACTATATTTAAAGTCATAGGACTGCTTTAGAGTGTTGATTAGGAACATTTATTATTCCCCAATCTAATTCCCATCCATCTATTCTCATGTTTATCCATTTACAATTGAATTCAATGATGAGAATAATATAGTAAACCCTTATCCCTTGATTCCCCATCGTAACATCCCACATATAACTACCATATCACATCTTGAGTGTTATGTATCCTCATGTGCATCTATGCATGCACAAGAGGCTTCAAACTATCACTAGAATATCCATTCATCAATGAGAAGATTATACCTTTTGTATCATGTCATTTGATTAATAATAACTATAAAAAAGAGATTAGTCACATAGAACTACATAAATTGAATAGATGTAATATATGAATCCAACCCCCAATTTAACAATACTTTCTAAAGTAAAAAAATGTAATAAAAAAATAATAATTTTGCGGACCACCATGATTTTATCCCCTTCCACTACCTAAACCATCAATCACTACTCATTTTTCCATCACTGGGCCAAAACATTATTTAGATCACTCATGAAATCTATAAGTGCATCAAAATTTCAGAAAAGGATGTTGTAAAATAATTAGTAGGACACCATTAAATACTTCCTCAACCTAATGTGCTCAGGTATGGAATGGGAATTCAATAATAATTACGAATTCCTGAGAAGAATAAACATAAAATCCATAATGTTAAGATCATGCACTAAGAAATATTCAATGAAACCGCAGTCATACGTTCTTCAACTATATATTTGATGATAATTAAATAAGTCAATAGTAACCAAACCGCCCATATATTACTTCCATGAAATATCTTGTGAACATTCAACCAATCGTTATCTTTCCATCAATAATAACATTTCATCGTGCACTGTATATTTACAAATATCTAGGACTCGCATCGATAGGGAACCTCATAGTGAATAGAACGTGGAAAATCATGGATACCATGATTGAATCCTAAATAGAACTTAGGGCCTACCTCAAATATCAACCAAGTTCATATGTCCCATATCCCTATAGAATCAACTCATTACACTCTCCCACTAATGTGTAAATATTTCTTGACCGTCCACATGTCTCAAGTACAACATAAAACCACCATGGAATGGTAATATACATATATGGTGAGCACACATGTATGTATAGTATAACTTCCTGACTATATATATGAAAACATAACATCATGTAATAACAATAAAGTATATAAATAATATACACTCATGTCACTAATGAGAAAAAATATCAAAATGAATCTCAAGGGATACACACACCCATATGGGATCAAAATAAATAATGATATCAAATAATCCAATGGATGGATCTTAATTTGTAAACATGTGTAATTGAGGGTCCCATAGGTTCCAAACTTCCTAACACACATCATTTACATCCACATAAATTTTCATTGAAGGTGATCGTATAGAAGAAATGCATACACACCACCTAGAAAAATCAAACACCAAGGATTCCAAGGGGGTATCATTCCCAAAAAAGAATCCTCAATGTCGGTCTTAGAATGAAGAATGAATTATGAAATTTGAGTATATTAAAAATAAGGTCTCTCCATGGTGCAGGGATGATGTAGTGACATGGATTGTGTAGTGCAATAGACAGAATTGTGTCGGAGTGGTGCACTGCATTTGTGGGGAATACAGCTACAGCATGGAACTAACATGCAAGGAACCACCACTGTACAAGGAGGGGGAATTGTGGCATATATTAGATCTGAACCATGACCAAATACTATGTACATGTTTGTTCTATGGTAAGTATTTTTTTATACTGTCCTTCATAATTTTATAAATCCATCGAATGGGTCTCTAGGAAATGGGAATTTGAAACCATAGAGGGTTTTATCTACATATTAATGAATAATTTAATCCATATAAATTAGGAATGAAGGATCCTCATTAATAAAACATGTATCTATCATTATATTCCAAGTCCATGTTGATTAAATTCTTTGTATTAATAAATTATTGAAGGTTCTCGACCATGATAGTGTCTATAAATGATATTGGAAGAACCCTAAAACATGTTCTATTCCACAAAAATGTTACCTCATTGATATCACCATCTATGGTTATAGCTTCGATATAGGACCTACTATATAACACTCTATGTCATATCCATTTTATTTATGGCACTAACTCCTCAATTTTATTGTTGTCATAAGTTCTATAGCACTATGTTCTCTTTTTTTGGATGAAATATTTCTATAAAACTCATTTTATAATGTTTTATCTCTACTAAAACCTAATAAACTTCTAAAATATCAATTAACTAGAATGTTTTATGGGAAAAATAGTATAGAATAAGGATTTAATTTCATTAAATGGGTAATATCATTAAGTACATGATAATAACTAGGGATGTATTCTTATTTCTTGGGGGTGTGTGAAATCATTTAGTAACTGGTTACACTTATGCAGGATTCTAAAGGATATTTAGGAATTTTTATATTTATCATTTTTTTTCCTGAAATGTATTGTGCTAGTCTAGAATTTTTCCAAGTTAAAAAGAGAATCGTATTCAATTATAGAGGAATAACAAGACGAAAAATATTATATTAAAAAATTACATATGTGGATAAATTAATTCATTACAAATTTTTTTTACCAAGAATCATCAACCATTTAAACATTATTATGAAATCTGAAGAGTAATTTTTGAAGATAATAAACCCATTTTTCCAAGGGATATGAACATATACATTATTCATTGTATCTCATTAATGAGATAATTGATAAGGTAGTATTAAGAAATATGGGTGACTAAAATTCAAGAATGTGGGGCATTCATGTGATTTTACTTCATATGAGTTAAGTGTTCTTAACATGGAGATATGTTATATCATCTAAGATATATAATTAAAAATAATTTTTCATTCCTCGATGCTTATTGTGTATATCATTATATATGATATGGTAAATCCCTTTAAAATATATGTATCACTAATTTATCTAGGACCAATCATCATTATATTAGGTTTCAGTCAAAATTAGTGATTAATACGGGTAGGATCAGTTGTACAGAGAAACAACTAATCACTCATAAGATATGAGTTCATGAATTTTTATTTTAATTGACAATATTAAAGTATAACACATGGATTAAAATATATTTATAATTGGTATTACATTATTAAACATTATTTACATTTCATTTTTCATGATGTTCTCAAAAAGGCTCCTAATTATTAAGATTTTATAATTTGATACCTATACAAATTTATATTAGAATATTGGTTAATTGATGTTAATTTTTTTAATATAATTAATATAGATTAATTTGATAAACCCTTAAAACTTATGTTTTTTGTTATATCTTTTCATGAAATCAAGGATTTAAATTGATTTTTGATTATGCATATGGATAGATATTCCAAGATAATTACATGTGATTTAATTTTATAATATTTAGTAAGATTTGGAATTTAGAAAAAAGGGGTATGAAATGTGGGATTGATATTATCCATGTAACAAACTTAATCTCAATTTCATGAAAGGAAAATCCATAACATACATGTGGTAGATTATATCACGGAAAACCCACTTAATAATTTTAATGGTTATTAGATGTTTATAGATTCCACTATTAAATTATAATTATTAATGATATTCATAATTATTGAGAACATTTAAAAAGGAAAACTGGGGTAAAGAATAATATAATGATAATTATTATTATTTTGACATTTTTTAACTAATTAATGCGTCAATATGTTTATTTTTATTATAAATGAAAAATATATTTTTTATATTAATATGTGAAATATTATTTTAAGAGTTTATTTAAATATATAAATAATGTCATATTATAATTTTAATAATTATTTATTTATATTATTAACAGTTAATTGACATGATATGGCCTATCCAGAACCCAAATAAGATAGTACTATGTCGAGTGTTCCCCCCCCCCAAATCCATACTTCAATAAACTTGGTGCTTGTGACCACAATCTAGTAAGAATATCATACATGATGATACACACTAGCCTAAAGTAAATACTCAAAACCAAAAGTTCTCAAGAATGATATAAAGACTGTTAATGTCAATAATAAATAATTTGGGTCATAAATAAATAACTAAATCACATGATAACAATCTATAGAGAAAGTTATAATGAAAAAATAATATAAAACAAAGAGAAAAAACTAGGGCCTAATAAAAAAATTTAAAAAAATATAATAGTTGTAAATGGTTATGATACCCCATCATAGTTCTCTATAACATTAACTATATCAATTTCATTCACCTATGGGAACTATTAAGTTGTAACTCCTCCAACACCATGTCTAAAAATGTCAATATTCAGGAATATATTTTGAAAATAATACATGATTAATATATGATAAATATCTATATAGGGGTGAGTATATATATACCTATTAAGATTTTATGGAAACAAAAAATTTTAAATATTAAGACCACAAATCTCAAAACCAAAATGTTTAAGATGAAACCCATATATTCACTAAAGGTTCAAAACTACTGTAATTGATAAAAGTCACATTAGAAATGGAAAAATAATAAAAGAAAATTCCCTATTTAAACACCCAAAAATTTCAACTACCCAACTTATAAACCCAAAATATATCTCATAAACTAATTTTGGTATCTCATGCCTTAAAATAGATAAGATTTAGTCAAGTTAATAAGGAACCCTGGTGACGGTCCCAGTAATCATTGAAAAGAAAAATCAGATGAAGGAGTACCCAACCCCATGGAAAGTGGAAATGTGCCCGACATAATTTTGAAAGTTCCCTACTCAATTAGTCATGTGGGATCCTGATGCTTTTTAGATCCATGGTAATATCAACCACTTTCCCAGTATTGATTACCCATTCCCCCAGTACATGGGTGAGTGTTGAGCTCTAAGAAGAATTTTATACTATGCTTCCCATATCTATAGTACTCCACCTAGGGTGTTTCTATTCCATTCTCCATTATGATTTTTATTCTATATTCATGCCACAAAGCATATAAAGAATATCATTCTATGCTTCCTAAATCAACTTCTGTCTCAAATCTAATTCTAAATAATGAAACTCAGTCACTTTTTATGTGGAATGACTTTAGGGATGGACAACTATGTGTAAAAGTATAATTCTCGGGAAATAAGGTATAAAATTATCCACAGAAAAATTTCATGAAATATACCTTATCGATTCATGATGTCTTGTCCATTGATAGTTATATGGTCATGTACTAGCTTCTAAATGTAATGTATGGGATCAACTATATAGTGTCTAATATGGAGTATATGTCATGTGGTTTCATATGGTAACTTTATGTGTAATACCACAATATGAGACATGTATCATTGATGATAAGTTTTTTACCTAGGGATGATACAGAACTTGTATTCCAAACTAGAGCACCCTGTATGTTTCACTAATAGGCTATGTCATATGGTGTATGAGGTACACAATGTGTGTTTCCCAACCAAATATTGTGTACGGTAAAATGAACGTTTTGTAATTTACACGATTTATGCATTAATAGGGATGAAATAGGAATATTAAGCAGGTATAAATAAGTTTCACATCATTTTATATTTAACTCATTTGAAACATTATAAACCATTTCATGTGTGGAACACTTCCTGTGGTTTAAAGAGTGTTTTTCATGTGGTAAAATAATTTCACTGAAGATTGTCATGTGTTCCAAAAGGTGAACCATTATCACCATGATAATAGTGATCATTACCAAATTATAATTAAGGGACTCATAAATTGTTTCCAGAGCTCTTGTTCCCCTTTTTTAGATATTTTTCTCTAGATATAATTCTATAATACATTTTTATTCATATATATTGCAAAAATCACTAATACCATATGGTAAATCCTTGAGAAGTTTCATCCAATTATCATCAATCAATCAATGAATATTTTTTATTACACATTATATCATATCATTCTCAAATCAGGTTCTCGTAATCCCCAATACCACACATTCATCACACTATGTGAATTTCAATGACCATCCATACATAGTGAAGTTCAATAGTTAATGTATAAAGATAATGTGAAATGAAAATAGAGTAATAATAACTTAGTGGTCAGTGAATATATCCTGCAACCTCTTAAAATTATCAAATTTACTAGTGATAACAAATAAGGGAAGGATCCAATATTATAAATCAATAGAAAAGAAATCCTAAACGTGTTATCATGAGTGATAAATCAAGAATATTACTCTAAGATTTACTATATTGTCTATGATAGAAAAATAATTTAGCTAATGTGTTGTACCGTTATTTAGGAATGTATGTTGATTTATATCTAATCTAGAATAGGTTACTTTTGGGATATCCTTTGAGGATATCATCTATTCTATCAGGATATTTGATCCTCTAAAGCATGTATCTTGCTCTCACATTCTATATCCCCCTTTCCCTATCCTCAATTTTATCTCATGCGCCATCAATATCATCTACCAATTCATCTCCATAACGTCAAGTGATAAATATACAATAATTATCATGTAAAGTTATGGATTGAATGGTATCCTATATAGTTCCTTGAAATTTTACATACTAATTTTCCAGTGGTGGTTTTATTTATATGTAAAATTTACTAAAATGTTTTCATTATATTACCTCCTGATGAAATACAGTACACAATACTATAACATATCCTATAGAAAACAATCAGGCATCTTTGTCATGTTGTAATTATAAGGGTGGAATATTGTACTCCACCAAAACTGGGTCCCAAAAACTATCATGTATGTTCCTCCATATCATGGATCATTATTAATCATATCAGTCATAAAGGATCATCATGGGTATCAAATTTAAATAAATTATCACATCACAATAAAATAATCCTAAACACTCCAGCACAAAATAATCTATAATATAACAGATGTGGGATAAATTGGATTGTCAGTCAAAGATATCCCATGGATAATTTCTACCTCTCACTAATGATGAATTCCCAATTTTGATATTTTGATATTCCATCACACATCCACTCTACAGACTTATGCGGTTGGTCTAATATTGTTCGAAAAAATATCTAAACCTTATCCTATTAAATGTTGAAACATCGTGATGTAAACTCCACAATACACAAGTTTATACCATAAAAACATATTTCTTGTACATATAATTGTAAATATTCTTCACTATTAGATATCCCATTAAAATATATTTGTGAGACCCTCTTAGATGCTCCAAAATATATGTAACCGCCCCACTATCTACCCAAAATGAGAATAACGTTCTAACAAACATTAGGTAATTAGTTTATTAGATAGCTGGATAATATTCATCCATGAGGTACCACATAGTGTATGTCTCCAATTTAGTCCTTCCACATCAACTGAACTAGTGGAGGGAAAACTACCATTGAATAAAGGTAGGCCTCCTCTTTCTCACCAAAAAAGGATAATTTAATTATTTCTAATCACTTGGGAACCTCCTCCATCAACATAGCACTAAATTTACTATAACTTTTATTACCCCCAATAATCGTTTCTCTATATTATTCAAAATATCAAAGCCTTTATTCTTGGTGAAATATTACAAACAAAATTTCTTTAAATTAACATATATATGTGTAAAAATATATCTAATTTTCTTATGATCCATGTAGACCATAAAATACCAATTGGGAATGGAATTACTTAAAGTACTCATTGTGAATAAATTAAATGTATGATATAAATCATGGTTAATGTATTTCATCTTGTGAGTACTCCACTACTAATACACATAATAAATCACAACATGCCTCTACATTAATGCATATTCAATCGTATCTCAAGTTGTGTAACCAAACACAAAATACATAACTAATTCTTATAATAACATTTGAACATGATCACAGACCAACAATCACTTTACGTCCTCAAAATATATTGGAAAAAAATTAACACCAAATGAAGGGTTTTTTCATCTTGGAATTGGAATTCATATTGGATGAAATATATTAATATTTCAGAATGGAAATTCAAATTAGACTACTATCCCAATGAATTTTTGTTCCCCATGAAAAAACATGGTTGGAACCAGATAATTCAAAATAGAAATTTTCATCTGATCTATAGTCATAAATCCTTCTATGATGACATTTCACTAGATGTATTACTCTAAAATCAAGAATTAAGAATTCAAGAACATAACAAAGAGTTGATTCTCTCAAAGAATGCATAAAAAAATCTATTAATACTAAAAATAATCATCTATTGGAACTGAATAAATAAGGATTTATCAATTAATATAGATATAACATTTTTATGGGTATTTGACAATATTTTTCTCATGTGGATAATGTACAAAATTAGGGTATTCATCATTGAAACGTGATCAATAGAAAAACAACATAATTCTCACATCAACTTGTAAAGGCTGACTATTGCATATCATATTTAAAATAAGACGAACACCACATCTTGAGGATTGCACATTGGGAGGCCTTTGACAGAATTCTTTGTGCCTTCATCCTCCTTTGCGAAGAACGCGAAGAATGCCGTCACCCTCGGAGATTGACGACGCTTCTTCCGAGACGTCATTCCCCACAACGATCTCTGATCACCAACTCCTTGAGGTAAAAGATTTCAGGTCTCTTTTAAATCTTCTTTTTGGTTTATAACATCAACATGGATTTAATTATTATAATTAAATCTTCATATTCTTGAACCTCAGTGTTCGTCAACGCGTCACCTTTCCGCGACGGGACGATCCCCTCCTTCCGCGACGACGCGACGTCCTTCCTCGACGACGCGACGCCCTTCCGCGACGACACGACGCCTTTGCGCAACACGATGAACGCCTCCTTCCGCGGCGATAAAATATGCGAAGAACGCACGTGCGACGACTTGACAAGGTAGTAATTTTTATTCTGGAATACCCTTATATTCCTATGAACATTTCTTTAAATTTAAAGAACCAGTTTCATATAAACAATTTTAATTTATTAAAATTGTTGTTTCATGTGTTGAATAAATCATCCCGTTGATATTATCTAACGCGGAGTGTGTAGGCCAAACGAACACGGCCCGACAACCCTCCGCAGATTTTTAATTGATGCCTGGATCGACGGGCGACGACAAACGAGGCCGCAAGGTGATTTTGAGGCCTCCGCAGTGAAGGTCGGGTCCCGGGAGGACCATAGGCGAAGACGACAGGAGAAACGGACCACCGGAGCGCGTCCGGTGGTCTGCGGAAGGCGACGGCGACGCCGGAGACCGGCGGCGCCGGCGACTGGAAGGGAGGCGTCTGGCGGTTCGCCGCCGGCCTCAATCAGCGGCGAAGGGCGGGGGAGTCGTGCACCCCGCCCGCGGTGTCTGCTCGGCAGCGCTGGCCGAGCCACGGCCAGCCGGTCGGGCCGAACAGAACCGGACCGCCCAGACTGGGCCGGGCAGGGCCCAGCCGGGTCGGACCCGAGCCGGGTCGACCCGGGGGGGGGGGGGGGGGGGGTCGGGCAGGGTCGGCCCGGGCCCAGACCCCCGTTTTCGGACCACTTTCGGTGAAATGCCCGTAACTTGATCTACGGGCCTCCAAACGACTCGTTGTCAGCGTCAATGCGATCCTTGGATCGAGATGGTCGTCTCGGTATATCGCACTCAAGGTTTTGGAATACTTTGGGTTCGGCCGGGTTGGTTCATCCACGAAACCAACCGGGCCCTCGGAGCGGAAACACTCATATCTTGAGTTCCTGACGTCTGATTGACATGACGTCGACATTAATGGATTCCTCTAAGTGAGACAGATCTTTTGGCTTACCCTGCTCGAGGTTTAGATGTCGTCGGAGTATGTTCAGGTTGGTTCGCTCACTAAACCAACCGGGCCCCTGAAACGAAAAGACAATAACTCACAGACCGGGCGTCCGATTGACGCGCTGTCTGTCTTGTTGTTTTCCTCTTGATGAGACGGAACTTTGGGTATTCTATGATAGAGTTTTGGATGTAGTTGGATAGTGTCCGGGTTGGATTGTACCCGAAATCCAACCGGGCCCCTAGGATGGAAAAACTGATATCTTTCAGACCAGACGTCGTTTGACGAACTGTCAGCGGCGTCGGTGATCACGTTGAGAAACTGTCCCTATGAGTATACCCTATGAGTGTTCAGGGTATAGTTGAGTTACGGCCGAATTGGTTCACACATGAATCCAACCGGGCCCCTAGGACGAAAAGGCTATCAACTGACAGAACGGGCGTCTGATTGACGCGCCGTCTGTTGCGTTGAGACCCCTATGACGAGGCGGTCCTTTGAGATACTTCTTCATGGGACAATGAGATAATTGGAGTATCGACCTATAGTTCATGGAGCGGACCATCCCGGAGACGAGCGTACGGAGTACAAAAATCGTGTAGATGGTTGAGACCTGACGACTGCTTGACCGACTCGACTTGGAGTGAGTCGACTAGCCCGGTGGACGGAGCGCCTGGTATTTGGCGACAGACCCACGGTGGATGGAGCGCCCGGTAGTTGGTCGCAGACCCACGATACTCGACAGGAGTACCTCTGTAGGCTATTAGGGGGAGCTCCCGGTATTTGGCGACAGACCATCAGTGGATGGAGCACCCGGTAGTTGGCCGCAAACCCGCAGTACTCGACAGGAGGAGTACATCAGCAGTCTTCGGTTAGTGATCAGTACCTCAGAGTCGTGATAGGACCACTGTACACTCCAGAGATAGGGCTCTTCAGCAGTTACGGTTTCGATAATGAAAATCCTGGTTTGAGCTGAGAATTTTGACCTTTGTGTTTACCTCATGATTGAGATGGGTCACTTGATAACTTAGGTATATGTGTGGGTATATACCTGGGTAGTGGTTATCCGTTGATTTCACAATCCTTGTGTTTCCTCATGATTGAGATGGGTTACTTGATAACTTAGGTATATGTATGGGCATATATCTAAGTAAAGGTTATCTGTTGAGATCTTCCTGTGGTTGTACTTGTTGGTTTAGTGATACCTTGAGGGTATCGGGGTCCCTACTGAGTATTGTTATATTCACCCCTGTACGGTCTATGCCCGCACCTCGTTGTGTTGGTTGCAGACGACGGGCAGTGCTGATGTAACACCCTGAACTTTTATGAAAAATATTCTTTTTAATTTCATTAATGTATTATGTTGTACGTTACACCAAAAGGAGCTTGCACAACATGCATCCTTGACTTGCCTTGTATTACACGCAATCGCGACCTTCCTCGATAGCGTGTGTAGTACGCAAAACCGAGTTTCACTAAACAACAATATGCTATTAAAATATTATTAAAACTAGCCGTTATAAATAGTAAGAACCACTTTTTGAAATTTTGTAAATTTTATTTTTCAAAATGGACTTTATTTTTGGATTCGTAATATCGAAATTAGCTTAGGGTGAAATTTTTGTACTTTTCGGATAACTTTCATTTTCCGATGAATAGTGAAAATTACTAAATTTTAATTAAAAACAACTTTTTTAATCGAAATAATTAATAGTGATAAATTATTAAATTGAGTGGTTTTAAAGTATATTTAGAATATATTTTTACAATTTAATACAATGTTGGTCATTGGATGTAGTTTCACATTTAAACCAGACATAAACAAGTGTCAATCTTTTGATAGATATTGTTTCTTAAAAACACGCTATTTGTTTTAACAGCGGGATTTAATTATAAAATTAATTAATGCAACTTCTATGATATGAATTTGGTAAAATAGACTTCATTTTTGAATTCGGAATATGAAATATAGCTTATGATGAAATTTTGGCATTGTTCTGAAAAACATCAATTTTTTATGAATAGTGAAACTACTAAGTGGTAGTTAAAAAACTGAATTTTTCATAAAACTTAATTTTACCGCTTCTGTGAATGGAATTTCAAAAATCTGAGAGACACGGTTGATGTCAGTAAGTAAAATTTTGTTCAATGAGATGAAAATAATTTTTGGTGAATAGTAACTTTTTACTTTTATTTACCACGGTTAAAAGTAAATAGGGTAATTAAGGGTAAGAATGATATTAATATTACCCTAACACATGTCCTAATTCTATTGGACAAATGTATCTCGACCTAAAACAACCTTATGTGTAAAATATTATCATTTAGGCCCACTTGGATTAGATTAGGACATTTATTATTATTTAATTCAAAAAAGAGTTAAAAGCGTTAAAATCAATGTTTATTTACAAAATCATTTTTAATATGGGGTTATACATAAGAAAAATTCGACTATAAATATTAATTAGAAGGATAAAAAGAGTTCCTACATAATGGTATTTTATTTGTAATTTTTAGACTTTAAATAATTTAATTTATTTATGACCCAACAATGATGCAGTAATTACCTTTTTTAAGAAAAATTAACATAATTGACGTTATAAATGCCCAAATAAATGTAATTTGAGACTTTTTATGACTGAAACTAATTTTCGTGGTTAATATGACATGTTATTGTTGATTTTAGAATCTTGGTTCGAACTTATCATTCTGTTAGAAATTTCATAAAAATCATGTACCAAATAGTGTCAAAATTGACATGAATTAGTTTTTAAAACAAATATTATATTATTAATTGTTATTTAATTCCTAAAAATCTATGGTATGGCCAAATGACTTATATAAGAATATATATATTAATAATAAACAATTTTGGGTTCGTTTGG
Source organism: Viscum album (assembly GCA_963277665.1). Classification (NCBI taxonomy): domain Eukaryota; kingdom Viridiplantae; phylum Streptophyta; class Magnoliopsida; order Santalales; family Viscaceae; genus Viscum; species Viscum album. Next base: position 169,989,132 of record OY728151.1, read on the forward strand.
CATGTTATAGTAAGTTTATTAACCATATAGTGAACGAAAACAAAAAGACACGGTAAAAGTTAAATTATTTAACTTAGAGTTAAATCTAATTGATAAGGTTAAAATAATACCCTAAACTTTTCTAAATCCTATTGGTTGATATGATTTCGACCCATCCCCACTTTATATTCGAAATAAGACCCTTTGGAACCATTATAAACCAATTTTGACTTTAATATAAAATAATATTTTGAGATTTTCATAAGATGCCCCTCTCCTCCCTTATAAAAGGGCACCTCCTCCCTCTCTTCCTCACACAACATTGAGCCTTCAAGCTCGGCCAACCCCTGCCAAAATAACTTCTACACTTCCCTAGTATCATCCTAGTGGTAATGGTATTCTTCAAAGACCATCCTTAGTTATTTAAGTGGAGGCTAAGAAAAGGCGCATCAAAAAGTGGTAATATCCATTACCGATCTTTTTCAATTTCTTTCTTCTTCAACTTCTTCATCTTTAGTTTTTTCATGATAATGTAATAACATCAGTATTTCTTATATAATGATATGTTATTATAAATATTAAACAACTCTAATTAACCTTATATCCATCCTACGGAAAAACGAAATCACCGCGTGTGCGTACGTACGGAATACCGTCTCCACGCCTTGGTGTAATCTATTTTCCTTCACCACCTTAATTGGATGGATATAATGGCGTAATTAGTAACTATATATGATTATTATAAAGTGATATTGATACTGAAATAGTATACATACACTTCAACATAATTCCACGACCATGGGAATGATATCATCGCTCGTGCGTACGTACGGACTACAGTCTCCACGACGCGATGAGATTCATTCTCAATGATTAACCATTCATGAATGATTATAAAGTATATAATATATGAACTAATAATGATACTGGAATTATTTATATTTATATGTATGTCATCTACTTAATTCCATTCAATTCAATAAGGAATCGAAAACAGCGTTCATGCGTACGTACGGACTACCGTCTCCATGAACGGTGTATTTCTTTCCATTTAATGAATTATTATATATATGTATATCCTGAATATATATATATATATAAATCATGTTTTATGTTCTGGAATTAAGTAATCAAGATCTAAGTAATCATATGAATAATTACAAGTCAAAACACGGACGACAAATGAAACAATTTTACCCAAAACACTCTTTAACATGCAATTTACAAAAGAATGGGTAATATAGAGTAATAAGTGAACCATATATGATATCACAACAACGAATATGATTCTATAATAAGTAAATGACATTATTTAAATCATTATACAAGAGGTTCGGACACTTATGAATCAAATCAGACCTAAGGTAAGGGAAATATCACAATCTCATTTTTTATCCGAGATTGTTTATAATTTAGTATTTACTGGGGTGTATTTTATCATCCACATCCATGTTTCCCCAATATGTAATATTATTTCCATCCAAGTACAATTGTTTAAACCCAATTTTACCCTTTGGTGAGATTTTAGTAAAATATATGAACGGAATCATTTGGTGTTTTTTGTACGAGGTACTTTTTTACTTTTACGACAAAAGTACGAGAAGAATGTTTTTTTAACATATACGGAATGAATGGATTTTTAAAACATTATTTCCAAGAAGCTTCCTTTACAAGTTTTCAAGATTATTTTTAATCAACATCATTTATTTTAAAGTCGTATGACATGTTATGAAAGGAAAAATGTTTTTGAAGTAGAAAGGATATTTTTCTCAAGAATAGAGTTCAAGTATATTATCAAAATTATTTTCCATATAAGATAATAAAAGGGTTCTATTTTTATCCCTATTATTACATGGATTTGATTATGTTGTGATGGAAATATTTTTATGAATTCCTTTATCTTATATGAATTGTTTTATGATGTCATGTTGTTTATGAATTCTATTTTTATTACATGAGTTACGCTATGATTTATGGTTTATGATTTTGTGGCACACATAAGAAAGGATTCATTATAAGATGGGTGGGACCTATATCTCCCTCCAATGCATTGGGTAACGTTTTTATATCTCATGAGATAGACATGGCTGGAACAGTAGGTTATACCGGTTCAGTGAAACTGGACTGAAACTAGGGTGACTCGGTTCAGAAAGGGACTTTGTCCACTAAGATAGTTTTGGAACTGAGTATTGACTAAAAAGAAATGATTCTAAATGATTATGTGTGTATGCCACAAAGTTTCATGTTTTAAGTTATGATTATTGTGATTACATTTCACTACCATGATTTATCCCATGTTATGAAATTATGATCTCTTTTGCTGGATAAGATTTCCAAAAGTTTTGTGCCTGTGTATACGATGTGATTGATATTTCTATTGTTTACCCTTACTGAGCATTTGAGCTCACCCTTTTATGTTTTCTTTTACCCAGGATATAATGAAAGGTTTTAGGTATAAAAAAAGGAAGATCTTTATGGAAGATGTTGAAGATCTTTCACCAGGATAAGAAGATTATATTCCGAGTTTCCAAAGACACTAAACTATTACGATCCTTGTGTGTGTGTTTTTGTTATGTATTATGTATTCCGCAAATGTAATGTAATGTCAATGTACGTTAGGCTCCGGGTCTCTACAGTTGGTATCAGAGGAATGGTTTAGTCATCCTTTGGAAACTAGGATACGAAAACGTTAGTGAGATCCCTATAGATATTTCTAAGGTATGTCTAGGGATGTCCCTAAGTATAAGTATACGTATAGAATATAGTCCTAGAACTATGGTAAAGATCATAGAATTTAACCTATGATGTTAGATATTGAAGGTACTCCCCCTTTATTATGTTGTTTTCCCTAGCATTTTTTTGCCTCACACACTTTTATTTTTGGGTTTTAGACGATGGCTGGAACCCGAAGGAACCGTGTTGATCAGTGAAATGGACAATGCAATGATTGTCCTCCTGAACAAACAAATGTTATGGGAGATGGAGTGAAAAATCTTATTGCTATACTTACACAAGCTATGAGTCATTCTGGACTTCCAAATGAGCAGAGAAGGGAACAATATTCTATTGAGTCCTTCATGAGGCAACATCCACCTCCTTTCAGTGGGACTTCTGATCCACTTGTTGCTGAACAATGGATCAGTACCACTGAAAAGATATTTTCAGTTCTTCAATGTTCTGAACATGATAAAGTCATCTTAGCAGTATATCATTTGGAAGGTGAAGCTGATCAATGGTGGAATATTATCAAGAATACGAGGCCAAGAGATGAAATTGAGTCCATGGAATGGGACGAGTTCAAGAACTTGTTTTTCAGTAAGTACTTCCCTCGTATTCTTCGAACAAAGATAGAGAATGAGTTTCTTGAACTAAAGAAAAAGGATGATGAATCTGTTGGTATATACGAAGCGAATTTTACAAGACTTTCAAGGTATGCATTTGGAATTATCATCCAACCTAAAAGTAAAGTTGATCAATTTTTCAGTTGCTTAAAACCAAGTCTTCGAAGGGCATTATCTATAAGAGACTTCTGTAGCTATGAAGAAATTGTGTGTTGTGCTATCAAGGTAGAAATGGAAGTTGGTGATACATATCCATCTCATGGTTTTGACAAGAAACGAAATATGGAGTTCAAGGAGAAATCTCAGAATAATGGTGAAAAGAACATGAATGTTTCCTTATGTACAAAGTGTGGAACGAAGCATGGTGGAGATTGTCTTAAAGGGACTAGAAAATGTTTTAAGTGTGGAAAAGAAGGTCATCGAGTAGCTGAGTGTCGAGGTAATGGAAAAAGGGTTTCTAATAATGTGAATAAATCAAACACTGTAGAGAACGCACCACCAACACTTCAATGCTTCAAGTGCAAAGAAATGGGGCATTATGCTAATAAATTCCCTAATCCAAGGGTTAGTGATGATCGACATGAGAAACCGCTTAAGGCAAAGGACAAAGGGAAGTCACATGTGATCACCATTGGCGATGTTAAATATGATAACGATGTGGTGGAATGATTAAGTGTTTATGTAATGGGATTCCAAAATAATGTGGTATCATAAAGTATTGGAATATTTATGTATTGGTCTATTGTGGTTTTCAATAATTTTATGGTGCCAGTAACCATGGAAAGTGATTGAGATATTTTTGGAAAAAGAATGATATGCACATAATGAAGGGAAAACGAGAAAATGAAATATTTGACAGTATTCGAGAGCTCATGATTGATATAAGGACTAAGTGATATCATGGTTTGAGTATATAGAATTTTGAGGATTTTGGTATGTGGAAAGTGTTAACTTTTATCTGCATTCATGTTTTCACTAAGGTATTCGAGAGAATACTTGATTAAGGCCTTTGAATGTTTGGAATGTGACCAAAAAGACATATCTTATGATATATGGGGATCAAATATGGTATTAAATCTCTGGTAATCATTTTCACTATATTATGACAATGGACTACAGAATTATGGATAATCCTAAAGACTAGAATGGATTATGTTGGACATAAATTAGTATTGTTTAAGGATAGAAGTTCTTTTTTTGATATTATTGATGGGATGTTATAGTAATGTAGTTTTAGAAAAAGGACAACCTGCAGGACGGGCGACAGCCCATCGCGTCGTACAAGGCTGTGGGAATCGAACCCACAACTGAAGTGCGACTGGCCTTTATCGCCTACCAATGACCTACAGGAAGTCCCTGTTTAGTAGAAATGAGTTTTATTATATTATGCAGTATGATATATGAAGTATAAGTCCATTTTAGGAACCATATATGATTAATCTCACTATAGAATGACTTAGGTGTATTTAATAACTTTTGCTATCCAGTGTTTGAGACAGATGGAATGACCCTTCATTCTATCACATGATCTGCTAACACTTCACGAATAACAAATTCAACATCATTTATTTAAGAGATGAAGTGGAAATTGTTCAAGGCACGAACAACAGTGAGATTATACCAAAATAATGTAAGTATTTATTCTAATTCAAATTCTTCAACATTAAGGAAATGATCTTGAAAACCAAAAATTTTGTTCTAGGGCTCTTATATCCGATTAATCAGATGGTACCTTAGATCGTCACAAATTTATGGATTTGTGATTGTTGGCTTTTCCATAGCCATGTTCTCTACCACTCTCCATCAGAACATGATGGATAGATTTCTCTTCCATATCCATATTTTCACCTATGTCGAAACCCAGTGATTAATTTATTTGGGTAACTGTTACGTTTCATACATTTGTTTTTAAAGATTGGTTTTGGTATTCTTTTTTACGATGTGGGTTTCGATTAAAGAAACTTTCGAATAGTAAACCATTTATAACCCCGACGAATCTCGAGGGCGAAATTCATTTTAAGGGGGGTAGAATGTAACACCCCAAACATTTATGAAAAATATTCTTTTTAATTTCTTTAATGTCTTGCGTTGTACGCTAAACCTAAAGGATCTTGCACAACATGCATCCTTGACTTGCCTTGTATTACACGCAATCGCGACCTTCCTCGATAGCGTGTGTAGTACACAATACCGAGTTTCACTAAACAACAATATGCTATTAAAATATTATTACAAATAGCCGTTATGAATAGTAAGAACCACTTTTTAAAATTTTGTAAATTTTATTTTTCAAAATGGACTTTATTTTTGGATTCGTAATATCAAAATTAGCTTAGGGTGAAATTTTGGTATGTTTCGGATAACTTTCATTTTCTGATGAATAGTGAAAATTACTAAATTTTAATTAAAAACAACTTTTTTAATCGAAAAAATTAATAGTGATAAATTATTAATTTGAGTGGTTTTATAGTATATTTAGAATATATTTTTACAATTTAATACAATTATGGTCATTGGATGTAATTTCACATTTAAACCAGACATAAACAAGTGTCAATCTTTTGATAGATATTGTTTCTTAAAAACACGCTATTTGTTTTAATAGCAGGATTTAATTATAAAATTAATTAATGCAACTTCTATGATATGAATTTGGTAAAATAGACTTCATTTTTGAATTCGGAATATGAAATATAGCTTAGGATGAAATTTTGGCATTGTTCTGAAAAACATCAATTTTTGATGAATAGTGAAACTACAAAGTGGTAGTTAACAAACTGAATTTTTCATAAACCTTAATTTTACCGCTTCTGTGAATGGAATTTCAAAAATCCGAGAGACACGGTTGATGTCAGTAAGTAAAATTTGGTTCAATGAGATGAAAATAATTTTTGGTGAATAGTAACTTTTTACTTTTATTTACCACGATTAAAAGTAAATAGGGTAATTAAGGGTAAGAATGCTATTAATATTACCCTAACACATGTCCTAATTCTATTGGACAAGTTTATCTCGACCAAAAACAACCTTAAGTGTAAAATATTATCATTTAGGCCCACTTGGATTAGATTAGGACATTTATTATTATTTAATTCAAAGAAGAGTTAAAAGAGTTAAAATCAAAGTTTATTTACTAAAACATTTATAATATGGGGTTATACATAAGACAAATTCGACTATAAATATTTATTAGAAAGATAAAAATATTTCCTACATAATGGTATTTTATTTGTAATTTTTAGACTTTAAATAATTTAATTTATTTATGACACAAGAATGATGCAGTAATTACCTTTTTAAGAAACATTAACATAATTGATGTTATAAATGCCCAAATAAATGTTATTTGAGACTTTTTATGACTGAAACTAATTTTCTAGGTTAATATGACATGTTATTGGGGATTTAAGTATGTTGGTTTGAACTTATCATTCTGTTAGAAATTTCATAAAAAACATGTACCAAATAGTGTCAAAATTTACATGAATTAGTTGTTAAAACAAATATTATATTATTAATTGTTATTTAATTCCTAAAAATCTAAGGTTCGGCCAAATGACTTATATAGGGATATATATATTAATAATAAACAATTTTGGGTTCGTTTGTCATGTTATAGTAAGTTTATTAACCATATAGTGAAAGAAAACAAAAAGACACAGTAAAAGTTAAATTATTTAACTTAGAGTTAAATCTAATTGATAAAGTTAAACTAATACCGTAAACTTGTCTAAATCCTATTGGATGATAGGATTTCGACCCATCCCCACTTTAGCTTCGAAATAAGACCCTTTGGAACCATTATAAACCGATTTTGACTTTAATATAAAATAATATTTTGAGATTTTCCTAAGATGCCCCTCTCCTCCCTTATAAAAGGGCACCTCCTCCCTCTCTTCCTCACAAAACATTGAGCCTTCAAGCTCGGAAAACCCCTGCCAAAATCCCATCTCCACTTCCCTAGTATCATCCTAGAGGTCCTTGTCTTCTTCATAGACCATCCTTAGTTCATTATGTGGAGGCTAAGAAAAGGCGCGTCAAAAAGAGGTAATATCCATTACCGATCTTTTTCAATTTCTTTCTTCTTCAACTTCTTCTTCTTTATTTGTTTCCTGATAAAGTAATAAAATCAGTATTTCTTATATACGGATATGTTATTATAAATATGAAACAACTCTAATTAACCTTTTATCCATCCTACGGAAAAAGGAAATCACCGCGTGTGCGTACGTACGGAATACCGTCTCCACACCTTGGTGTAATCTATTTTCCGTCACCACCTTAATTGGATGGATATAATGGTGTAATGAGTAACTATATATGATTATTATAAAGTTATATTGATACTGAAATAGTATACATACACTTCAACACAATTCCACGACCATGGGAATGAGATCATCGCTCGTGCGTACGTACGGACTACCGTCTCCACGACGCGATGAGATTCATTCTCAATGATTAACCATTCATGAATGATTATAAAGTATATAATATATGACCTAATAATGATACTGGAATTATTTATATTTATATGTATGTCATCTACTTAATTCCATTCAATTCAATAAGGAAACGAAAACAATGTTCATGCGTACGTACGGACTACCGTCTCCATTAACGGTGTATTTCTTTCCATTTAATGATTTATTATATATATGTATATCCTGAATATATATATATATAAATCATGTTTTATGTTCTGGAATTAAGTAATCATGATCTAAGTAATCATATGAATAATTACAAGTCAAAACATGGATGACAAATAAACAATTTTACCCAAAACGCTCTTTAAAATGGAATTTACAAAAGAACGGGTAATATAAAGTAATAAGTGAACCATATATGATATCATAACAATGAATATGATTCTGTAATATGTAAATGAAATTATTTAAATCATTATACAGGAGGTTCGGACACTTACGAAGAAAATTGGACCTAAGGTACGGGAAATATCACAATCTCATTTTTTATCCGAGATTGTTTATAATTTAGTATTTACTGGGGTGTATTTTATCATCCACATCCATGTTTCCCCAATATGTAATATTATTTCCATCAAATTACAATTGTTTAAACCCAATTATACCCTTAGGTGAGATTTTAGTAAAAGATATGAATGGAATCTTTGGCGTTTTTCGTACGAGGTACTTTTTTACTTTTCCGACAAAAGTACGAGAAGAATGTTTTTTTAACTTATACGGCATGAATGGATTTTTAAAACATTATTTACAAGAATCTTCCTTTACAAGTTTTCAAGTTTATTTTTAATCAACTTCTTTTATTTTAAAGTCGTATGACATGTTATGAAAGGAAAAATGTTTTTGAAGTAGAAAGGATATTTTCCTCAAGAATGGAGTTCAAGTATTTTATCAAAAATTATTTTCCATCTAAGATAATAAAAGGGTTATGTTTTTGTCCCCATTATTACATGGATTTTATTATGTTGTGATGGAAATATTTTGATGAATTCCTTTATCTTATATGAATTGTTTTATGATGTCATGTTGTTTAAGAATTCCATTTTTATTATATGAGTTACGCTATGATGTATGGTTTATGATTATGTGGCACACATAAGAAAGGATTCATTATAAGATGGGTGGGACCTATATCTCCCTCCAATGCATTGGGTAAAGATTTTATATCTCATGAGATTGACATGGCTGGATCAGTAGGTTATAACGGTTCAGTGAAACACGACTGAAATGAGGGTGAATCGGTTCAGAAAGGGACTTTGTCCACTAAGATAGTCTTGGCGCTGAGTCCTGACTAACAAGAAATGATTCTCTATGATTATGTGTGTATGCCACAAAGTTTCATGTTTTATGTTATGATTATTATGATTACATTTCATTGCCATGATTTATCCCATGTTATGAAATTATGATCTCTTTTGTAGGATAAGATTTCCAAAAGTTATGTGCTTGTGTATACGATGTGATTGATATTTATTTTGATTACCCTTACTGAGAATTTGAGCTCCCCCTTTTATGTTTTCATTTCCCTAGGATATAAAGAAAGTTTTTAGGTATAAAAAAAAGGAAGATCTTTATGGGAGATGTTGAAGATCTTTCACCAGGATTAGAAGATTATATTCCGAGTTTCCAAAGACACTAAACTATTACGATCCTTGTGTGTGTGTTTTTGTTATGTACTAAGTATTCCGCAAATGAAATGTAATGTCCATGTAAGTTAAGCTACGGGTCTCTACAGATGACGGAGGTTAAGTGTTCGAGGACTGGTCGGTACCCAGAGGTGGACTACACGACGAGTCTGTACCCTGAGGTGGACTAGACAACGAGTCAGTACCCGGAGGTGGACTACACGACGAGACGACACACAGAGGAGGTTGAAAGACGATAGCGTGGAGGAGGCTATCTGTACCTACCCTTCTGGTAGGATCCGTGGTGGATGATCAAGAGCTGCGCTATCTGTACCTACCCTTCAGGTAAGATCCTAGGAGGACGACCCAGGAGCTGTTTCCTTCTTCCAGCTGTTTGTATTTCTTTTGTACTTAGTGTTTTGCATCCGCTTGTACTCTGTGTTTCATGTTTTCTTTTATAAAGGCAATGCCTTCCCAGTTATCGGGATTTACGCCTTTGGTGCTAGTCGCCAGCCCCTGGCCTATGGAAGGCAGGCTTGGGGTAATCACGGAACGGGCCCCGAGGACGGGTCGTGACAAATAGGTATCATAGGAGTTTGGTTCTACCGCAGAACTTATAACTCTGATGTTTCTTTCTGTGAAGAAATAGTGTTAAGAGTACCGAGTGTGTTTTTCAGTTCAGGGAGTCCAGTGTTGGTGTGGGTGGCCGACGTATCCATACACCAAGACCCTAACAACTCATTTCCGACTTTGTGCACGAAAACACTGATTGTGTGTGTGTTTTCCAGAAGTTTTATTAAATGTCAGCTCAAACCAGGTCAGCTCACCAGGTATAATCTTTTGACCGTGTCACATTGTTTCTTTTAGGATGCCTCCCCGTGGATGACCAGCTAGATCCCCGAGAGTGGTACGTACTGACAGCCCGCCGAGTGACGAGGCCTCAGTATATGGCCCTATCCCATTTGAGGCACCAGTGGAGGCACCAGTGGTAATACTAACCATTGATCCACCGATGCCACCAGCCCCACCAGCAGAGGATGCACGTCGCTTGAGCGCACTGTATGAGTTCCAGCGCTAGAGGCCACCCAGGTTCCAGGGAGGGACGGACCCGCAGGCGGCTGAGGATTGGATGGAGGCTATGGTGAGAGTATTTAGGCTAGTGGGGACGCCGACAGATTTCATGGTGATCCTAGCTGCCAGCATTCATGAGGCAGCAGCAGGCAGATGGTGAAGCCTGATGCTTCAGATGCATGACGAGGCGACACTTCTATGGGCAGACTTCGAGAGCCTGTTCTGGGCAGAGTTTTTACCAGCCACCCTTCGAGCGATGCGTATATAGGAGCTACTTTAGCTGCGGCAGGGCAGCATGTCATTGGAGCAGTACTCAGCGAGATTCACAGACCTCTCACGCTACTCCACAGATATGGTACGGGACCCGTCCTTCAGGGCCCGAACCTTTGAGCAGGGGCTCAGGAGAGAGATTAGAGCTTCTGTTGTTTCTCACAGCTTTCCGATGCAGACAGGGGTGTTTGAGAGAGCCCTCTTATTGGAGAGATTTCTTTCTGAGCAGTCTCCAGCAGCAAGACCCACCACTAGCCGGCTTGCGGCAGATTCTTCTGCAGCAGGCAGTAGACAAATGATGCAGAGGTCCAAGAGGACCAGACCTACCGGTGGTCGACTGCACGACTCAGGTTCAGTTGTGCGGGGAAACCGGGGTGGAGTCAGAGCCAGACGTGCTGAGAGTGGACAGTGTTACTCTTGCGGCAGAATTGGTAACATGGCACGTGACTGTCCGACCCGCCATGCATATGGACAGTAGATAAATGAATAACCTCCGAGGAAGAGGCAGAGGTTCGATCAGGGCGGACCGCAAGGAGCAGGCGGCCATGGCAGAGGAGCTGCCTGTGCAGCTGGAGGTGGACGACGCTTCGGGATGTTTCCACCACCACCGGGAGTCCCACCCCAACCGCAGGGAACAGGGGGACATGGGAGAGCTCAGCTTTAGGCAGCTGAGGCCTACGGTCATGGAGCTCCGGAAGCAGATGGACAGGAGCGGGACTAGCTTCCATCCTGGAGGCTATTAATCTTGTTGCTTCTAGTTTTGCTTATGTTTGTCTATAGTTTCTTTGTGTCTTTGTACTATGAGCTGCAATAATAAAAATAAACTTATCTTTTTTTGATTTCCTGTTCTTTTGTTTGGTTGATACTGAGTGGTCCCGGTTAAACTCTTTACTTGACCCTCACTTTTGAGATTTCTACTGGAGGAGACCCAGTGACCTCATACTGATGCCGACAGTGTGACTCGACCCTTGGAGGTGAGAGTGACAGTTGGATCTCTTGGTAGTTATGTCGAGGCCTTACGACGTCATCCATGTCATGAATGCATCACTCATGTCAGCATTGACTGTATTAGGCAACGAATGTGGTTCATCAAGGGGATGAGACCAGATTTCTCTTGTCGGAAAAGAAGAAATCATAGCAGCTCTTGTGAGACTAAAGAAGGTCCAAGTCATCCAAGTACAGATGAAGACTGCACAGTGAAGTAAGAAACAGGAAACCGGTGCCAGTCTTAGAGAATAGGGCGTGTTAAATGTTTCAAGAAGTGGAAGCTTTAAGGATAGATGAGTCTGCGAAGTAGCAGACGTGGAGGCAGAGCTAGGAGAGCAGTATGAGGTGGTGTACATCTAAACATGCTACAACCACCCACCTTAGTTATCCCCGCCAGGCTTAGGGAGCTGGAGGGCGGTGGAAGAGTGTGGCTGCTTGTGGTCAAGGAGTGTGACCCAATGGATCTAGAAGTGATTCAAGGGACAGTCTGTGTCCACTACTAGTTGTTGTAGTAACGGACGTCGATATGAATCATTCCATGCTTTCACAAATCTTGTTCTAGACCTAGAGATTCCGGTAATCCGTGGACTTTACCCTCATGTCTGGAGATATCTTGGGAGGAGACTCGATAATCACACTTACGCCGACGGTGTGGTCAGATCCTCGAGGAGAGAGTTTCAGTTGGAATCTCTTGGTGGCAGCGTCGAGGCCTTACGACTTTGGTTTGAGTATGGACTGGGCAATCACAGTTTATACACAAATTGATGGATTTAGGCAAAAATTTTGTAGTTTAACTACGACGTCGGGATGGGTTTTCCTTGGTCGGCGAAAAAGGAAACCTCAGGCAGCGTAGGGTAACTCTTGCACAGGAGGGTGCGACCGATCACTCTTGAGTCGGTCAACCTTACCCTCGTAGCAGCAATCGTTTTGAGCTTCAGTTCTAACAAAAATTGGAGACCTCTCGAGTTCGAGGATGACGGCCACGTCTTCTTACGGGTCTCACCACGATGAGGTTTACGGAGATGTGGCCTGGGAGGCAAGTTATCTCTAAGGTTCAACGGACCTTTCTAGGTCCTCAGCTGGGTATGCGAGGTGGTTTACCGCTTGACCCATCCACTTCAGTTGTACTAGGTGCACGACGTTTTCCATGTATCTCAACTGAGGAGATACGTGATCGACCCTCCGCATATCACCAACCATGAAGAGCTGGATGGTGGCGATGAGGTGACTCCTAGGGAGGTTCCTATGGGGATCGAGGATCGACAGGAGTAGATCCTAGGAGGACGGTCGATTCCTCTTGTGCACTTTCTTTGGCAGCACAGGAACCTCCAGGTGAGCACATGGGAGCGGAAGGCTCAGATGCGTACAAAGTACCGCCTTTGTATCCCTAAGTTTGTGGTGAAGCTTTACGAGGACGTAAAGCCCAATGGTGGGAGTAATTCAAAGACCCATAAACTCCAAGGAAATATTTTTCTTAATTTTCTTTGGAATTTTACAAGAACGCAGTTTCTGACGGAACCTGATTCTGAGGCCCGGTGTTCCCGGAATCATTTTCCGAAGTTTGGCTCGGGTACGTTCAGTGAACGGACGAGTGGGTTTTTCTAACTTTTGAACCGGTGCTCGGAAACTAATTTTGAGGGCACCGATTGAATCGCAGTACAGGTAATTGCTTAGAAACGCCTCTTCCGGAGTTGCATTTGCTCGGGTGCGGTTTTTAATTTTTGGGCTTGAAGTTAAGAAATAAAATAAATTGTATGAAAAACTTTATTTTATTTCACTTAAGCTGCTTGGAAGCCACTTGAAGCCACTTAAAGCAGCTTAAGCTGAGTTTTTGCGGATAGGGTGCTATCCAAAAACATCCTACCCTCTTGGAAGGATATTTGTGAGTTGGGACCCGCACGAGCCCCACCGTTTCTTTTCTGCTAAGTAACACACCCGCGAAAACCCATCATTATGAAAGTCAACTGATGCGTTTTCTTAATTTCTTAACGCACCAATTAATTGGGAAGTTTTCTTCGTTGAATTAATTGGGAGGTTTATTTCGTTGAATTAATTCTACGAATTAATGGGTCGTTACTTATCTCTTAATTCGTTTCTTAACCGGTTTGAAATCCGTTGGCGTAGTAATAAAATAAGACCAACGCCACATCTTGAGGATTACACGTTGGGAGGCCTTTGAAAGAATTCTTTGTGCCTTCATCCTCCTTCGCGAAGAACGCGAAGAACGCCGTCACCCTCAGAGATTGACGATGCTTCTTCCGAGACGTCCTTCCCCATAACGATCTCTGATCACCAACTGCTTGAGGTAGGAGATTTTGGGTTTCATTTAAATCTTATTTTTGGTTTATAACATCAACATGGATTTAATTATAATAATTAAATATTCATGTTCTTGAACCTCGGAGTTCATCGACGCGTCACCTTTCCGCGACGCGATGATCACCTCCTTCCGCGATGACGCGACGTCCATCCGCGATGACACGACGCCCTTCCGTGACGACGCGATGCCTTTCCACGACGCGACGAACGCCTCCTTCCGTGGTGATCAAATCTGCGAAGAACGCATGTGTGACGACTTGACATGGTAGGGATTTTTATTTTGGAATACCCTTATATTCCTATGAACGTTTCATTAAATTTAATGAACCAGTTTCATATAAACAATTTTAATTTATTAAAATTGTTGTTTCATGTGTTGAATAAATTTTCCCGTTGATATTTTCTAATGCGGAGGGTGCGGGTAAAATGAACATGGCCCGACAACCCTCCGAAGATTTTTTATTGATGCATGGATTGACGGGCGATGACAAACGAGGCCGCAAGGTGATTTGGAGGCCTCCGCAGTGAAGGTCGGGTCCTGGGAGGACCATAGGCAAAGACGGCAGGAGAAACGAACCACCGGAGCGCGTCCGATGGTCTGCCGAAGGCGGCGGCGGCGCGCCATGCCAGCGCGGCAGCGCCGGCGACTGGAAGGGAGGCGGCCGGTGGTTCGCCGCCGACCTCAATCAGCGGCGAAGGGCGGGGGAGCTGCGCACCCCACCCGCAGTGTCCGCTTGGCCGCGCTGGACGAGCCTCGGCTGGCCGGTCGGGCCGGACAGAACTAGACCGCCCGGACCGGGCCGAGCCGGGCCCAGCTGGGTCGGACCCGGGTCTGGTCGACCCGGTTCGGGCCGCCCCGGGGGGGTGGGGGGGTCGGCCCGGGCCCAGACCCCCGTTTTCGGACCACTTTCAGTCAAATTCCCATAACATGAGCTACGGGCCTCCAAACGACTCGCCGTAAGCGGCAACACGATCCTTGGATCGAGCCGGTCATTTCGGTATATTACAATGAAGGTTTCGGAATACTTTGGGTTTGGCCGGGTTGGTTCATCCACGAAACCAACCGGGTCCTCGGAGCGAAAATGCTCATATCTTGAGTTCCGGACGTCCGATTGACGTTCCGTCTACTTTGATGGATTCCTCTAAGTGAGACGGATATTTTGGCTTACTCCGCTCAAGGTTTGGATGCCATCGGAGTATGGTTGGGTTGGTTCTCTCACGAAACCAACCGGGCCCCTGGAACGAAAAAGCCAATAGCTCACAGACCGGGCGTCTGATTGACGCGCTGTCTATCTCATTGTTTTCCTCTTGATGAGATGGAACATTTGGCATTCTTCACCCGAGTTTTGGATGTAGATGGATAGTGGCCGGGTTGGATTGTACCCAAAATCCAACCGGGCCCCTGGGATAGAAAAGCTGATATCTTTCAGACCAGATGTCTTTTGACGAACCGTCAGTGGCGTTGGTGATCTCGTTGAGAAATGGTCCCTATGAGTATACCCTATGAGTGTTCGGGGTATAGTTGAGTTACGGCCGGATTGGTTCGCACACGAAACCAACCAGGCCCCTGGGACGAAAAGGCTAACAACTCACAGACCGGGCGTCCGATTGACGCGTCGTCTATTGCATTGAGACCCCTATAACGAGGCGGTCCTTTGATATACTTCTTCGTAGGACCTTAAGATACTTCGAGTATCGACCTATAGCTCGTGGAGCGGACCCTCCCGGAGATGAGCGTAAAGAGTACGAAAATCGTGTAGACGGCTGAGACCTGACGACTGCTTGACCGACTCGACTTGGAGTGAGTTGAATAGCCCAGTGGACAGAGCGCCCGGTATTTGGTGACAGACCCACAGAGGACGGAGTGCCTGGTAGTTGGTCGCAGACTCGCTGTACTCGACAGGAGGAGTACCTCTGTAGGTTATTAGGGGGAGCGCCCGGTATTTTTCAACAGACCCTCAGCGGATGGAGTTCCCGGTAGTTGGCCGCAAAACCGCAGTACTCGACAGGAGGAGTACCTCAGCAGTCTTCAGTTAGTGAGCAGTACCTCGGAGTCGTGACAGGACCACTGTACACTCCAAAGATGGGGCTCTTCAACAGTTACGGTTTCGATACTGAAAATTCTGGTTTGAGCTGAGACTTTTGACCTTTGTGTTTACCTCATGATTGAGATGGGTCACTTGATTACTTAGGTATATGTATGGGCATATACCTGGGTAGTGGTTATCCGTTGATTTCACAATCCTTGTGTTTTCTCATGATTGAGATGGGTTACTTGATAACTTAGGTATATGTATGGGCATATATCTAAGTAGAGGTTATCTGTTGAGATCTTCCTGTGGTTTTCCATTTTGGTTTAGTGAGACCTTGAGAGTCTCAGGGTCCCTAATGAGTATCGTTATACTCACCCCTGCACGGGCTATGCCAGCACCTCGTTGTGTTGTTTGCAGACGACGGGCAGTGCTGATGGAGGCCGAGTGTTCGAGGAATGGTCAGTACCCGGAGGTGGACTACACGACGAGTCAGTACCCTGAGGTGGACTACATGATGAGTTAGTACCCGGAGGTGGACTAAACGACGAGACGACACACAGAGGAGGTTTACAGACGAGGGCACGGAGGAGGCTATCTGTACCTACCCTTCAGGTAGGATCAATGGTGGACGTCCAGGAGCTGCGCTATCTGTACCTACCCTTCAGGTAGGATCCGAGGAGGACGACCCAGGAGCTGCTTCCTTCTTCTAGCTGTTTGTCTTTTTGTTGTTGTAACTTGTTCAGTTTTAGTTGTACTTTCTTTTGGGTTTGTATTCTGGCCCATTTACTTTTCAGCATTTCTTTTGTACTTAGTGTTTTGCTTCCGCTTGTACTCTGTGGTGCTGTTTTACTTTTATAAAATCAATGCCTTCCCAGTTATCGGGATTTATGCCTTTGGTGCTAGTCTCCAGCCCCTGGCCTATGGAAGGCGGGTTTGGGGTAGTCACGGCACAGGCCCTGAGGATGGGTCGTGACAGTTTCATTTTGATATGTATATTTATATGGAATTGTTTTATCATCTATTATTCCTTAGATATTATACTCATATTTTTGATTATATGTCACGTGTTTCAGTTATTTACTATTCCATAATAATTTATGTTTATTTATGATAGATTAAACTATATATATACCCTTACGGATCATCCAATCTCACCAATTTATTATGTTTAATTTTTTCCCATGACATAAAGAAGTTTATTAAGACTAATACGTAGGGAAAATCTAGGATAATAATGGTATTCTGAAAGGATTCCCTAAAATGTATTTTATATTTTAAATTTTAATGTATTATGCATGTATATATATTTTTTAATAAGACTAATAAACTATTTGGTACATTGAGATGAGACTCCTTGAATATTTTCCACTGTAATAATGCAACAATCGACTCTAGGCAATTGGGGTCAGTTTCAATATATTTGGTATTAAAAAATTTCAGTTTAAAAGTTAAGAACTCAATTTTGGAAAACATAGACTAGATAATAAAACCCTATGTTATAATTTATAAATATTACCAAATAAACTGACATTTTATTTAGATTTTAGATAAACCTAAATTTCCAATTTAGGTTTTCTGATTCATTAGTTTTGATATTATACATTATATTTTATAACATTATGACCTAATCTAGTGTTTGTATTTTTTGGAAATAGATCATTATATATGTAGTGGAAACCAAATCAATTAATGTAGTTTTTTTTCATCGAAGGCATGATAATGAAGTTACAGTTAGAGAAGCAGCTAAAGATGAAAAATTATTACTATATTAGAATAGTGGACTCTAGTTATAAGCAATAACCATGCTCGTATGGATCAACATACTGATCCACAATGTGGTGTAACAATATAGTATTATTTTATTTTCCATCCATCTACATTATTAAAATATATTAAAAACCCATTTGTAATCATTCAATGGTTATGTTCATTAGAAAATATATTTTTTCTTTGTTATATAAGGAAAGGGGGAAGGATTTCTATAACTTTTATCATTTATCTAGAGATACCAATCAATGGTGGTACTTTATTTAAAAATATCAGGAGGATTATGAAACAAAAATCAGGTAATGGGGGTAATTTATAGAAATTGTCATGGAAAAATATTTCCTATATTACATACCTGATGATATAATGAGAAATATAATTTTTCTAAAAAAAATTTGGATGATAATGTTACTAAATATGATGACAAATTGAAAATATTATCAGGGAATGTTTGGAATTACAATTGTAACCCAAGGTGTATGATTGACCAATTTAATGAAGGAATTATTGAATTTATTTGATGGAAAATATTCTTCCAAACATTATCCTTTTATGAGGATACAGTATATTGTTCCCTAAAGATATAGAAACAATTAGCCTTGTCTTTTGAGTTTTAATGGATTCACAAGAAAAAGAGGTCGATATGGAAAAATATAGATTAAAGGAAAAAGGGAAAGTAGAATTTTCCCACATGAGATAATTGTGGAATTGAACACCCAGGTAATTCCTGGAAGAGAATGTGTGTTTTCTAAAAGTGTTTAGTGATATGACATTAGGATCATGATTTAATGGGAACGAATTATTTCCCCCAATTATTTAACTTTATGTAGAATGAGAACTATCAAAATTAATGTTCCAAGCCTCAAGGGAATGGTGCTCAGAAGAAGAAAAAGGATCATGGACAATCTTATGCTATTACTACAGTCTCAATGGAATAATAAAAATCTTCAGGGTCAATAATTGTGTTATGATATTCAAGTTATAATAATACATTGATATATAAGGATTATACTATGATACTTATTTTTTATGTATTTGGAAGCATGTATGGTTTCATTATTGTCATATTAAGATCAATGTATTCATATATTTGGTATATTTTATTAGGATATATAGAATGTTTGTAGAATATAATGTTATGTTGATTTTTAAAATTTAGTGATGTTCCTTCTAAATTATTTCTCATTGAATTTGGTTAGATGTTTTTAGATGATTATTATCATTAACTAATTTAAAATTCATTAATATAAAGTTTCGAACATTTTTTTTCTGATAACATGTATTAACTATTTTTTTAGTAAATACATATTTTATGAAGTAATTACCATTTGATAATATGATTCTTTAAATTACTTTTGGCATGAATAATTCATATTGAATATCCATTTTCTTGTATAAGAAATGTTATTGAAATATATCGACACATAGCCAAAGGATGAGATTATATTGATTAATTAGAAAAAATTTAATTATATCTCTTTTCTAAATTGCCTATCTATATAGTAAAAAATTCCACAAATTTAGGAAAATTATTTTGAAAAAAAAATCATTTTTGTTTTACATTTAATTATGAGAAATCAATGATTTTTTACAGATCTCATATTTATAGTTTCTTTACAGGAAACTTTATTTTGAATGTGTTTTCTATCACTCACCATCATATCTTAATGGGTTTATTTTTATTCCATTTCCAAAATTTCACATCACAATAATGTTATCATATATGAATACACAATTTTTTGGTGACCATCACATCACCCAGTACCACTATTTAAGAGTACATTTTATTAATCCTGTTTTCAACGATTTAAGATTTCGGCAATTCTATTTTAAAATGATAACTATTTGATTACCAATCACATGTTTAAATTATAAGGGAGTAATTTAATTAAGGAGGGTATAATGAAACATCAAATGATTTTATAGTGTATCTGTTTTTTAATTTAAAATTTTTATTTCTTATGCTAAACAGAACACATATCTTAAAAAAATAATTAAGAAATGTTAGTAAATTGTGATTGTTTTCAACTAGCCATTTGGATGTTAGGAATGAATGATATTAACTAAATTAGTTAAATATTTTTTATAGATGTTCAAATAATCATTCCACTAGTTAATAATTATTTGAAATGAAAATAAAAACCAATTGAACATAAACGTTTTTTTATAAAGAACCTTTTATACACACAAAAACATTTTACGTTATTAAATTCAATTTATCAATGTTACTGAATTAAATTTATCAATGTTACTAAAATATATTAATTAAATTTATATTTTATATATTCAATACTAAATTTTTATTGTGATCAAATATATTTCACATTCCTAAAATAAAAAGAATCTAAATTGAAGCCTAAAATCTATATTTGTTTCCAAAATATAATTTTACCCCATTTTAATTGATTTCTTGTTTTAAAAATAATTGTTGAATCTTTTTAAATATATAAATTAAGAAATTTAATTGATTTTTAAAATTTTAAATTTCAAAATTATATTAGGGTGAATATTTTTTTATGAACATGTATATTTTTTTAGTAAACAGTGAAATATACTAATATTTATAAAACTGTCAATTTAATTTCATTGAAAGTATATTAATTATATTAGTTTCCTATAAATCTATCTTAAATAATATTTATTTATAAATAATATATTTTTTATAATCATTATATGTTATTTTGGTAGAATTATTTTTTCGGATTTTGATGCATTTTTTAAAGGAAAACATTTTTAGTTAGCTCTTGTCGTTTTAATATTAAATTAAATTCTGCCACCTTTTTCATTTGAATTTTAAAATGTTAATTCCATTTTAGTAATAATAAGGTATTAACTTATTAAATAGGCACCATTTATTTTTGTTCAATATAAATCTTATCTTTTATAATTTTTTTATTCCCAAATTTAAGGCTAAATATAATAATTTATGGAAAAAATAATATGATAAGGATTACAAAATTATACTAAAAAATTAATAAATTTAATTTAATTACTTATATTTTTCCCTTAACCCCAGTTATTTGAATTTTTGTTATGTAATAGACACATTTACACGAGAATATCATTTATATTTTTTTTAATTAATGAAAATTAAAAAATGCCATTTTCATTGTCATAATAATCCCTTTTTTGTCTAAGTGGGGATAAATATTGGTCATGAATCAATCTACAAACCAATTTTAAAAATGGTAAAATTATTTTTATGGTATAAATTTATTTATGATTTTTGGAAACCATTTGGATGAGGTTTGAATATTTAAATTGTTTTATTTAAAAAAATACAAAAATGTCACAATCATATTTTAATCATTATAATATTTATTTAATATGGTTTCATTTAGAATATTTCATCAAATATAGATGTTTTTTAAATATAATAGTCTTATCAACATTTCCTTATTTTTTTTATATTTTAGTAATGAAATAATAACCTTAAATAATTACACAATAATTATACCATAACTATCTTTTTTTAAGGGAAGACTGAGACCTTTCCCAAAAAAGAAAGATTTCAATATTATGAAAAAAACATACAAACGTTCTAAAATGGGAGATTTACATTGATCCATTTTGAGAAGTAGAATAGGATCATATGATACCTAATCATCCCATAGAAAACCAAAGCCATTAACACCTTTTTTGAGAAATCTATCTGCTAAAGCATAAGCTTTACAAAAAGTGTTGGTTATGATATAGTCCATGGAGTAAATAAAAAAAGAAGCACCAATCCATTTGATGGTAGGATTCCATGAACGATATATCAAACTAGTACTAATAGAAAGAAAAACTGTGGTAGAATCAGTTTCAAGCCAAATATTCTTCCATTCCAACTGCTTTTACTTCTCAACAACAATGATAAATGAAAACATTTCTGCTTCAAGAGTAGAAGAATCTCCACAAGATCCATAAATGCATCCATGAATGTTTCCACAATGATCCATCAAAACAACCCCAAACCCTTAGGGAACTGTATTACCTCTCAAAGAACCATCCGAGTTGATTTTAATATAGACTATAAATGGAGCAGGCCAATTGAAATCAATAATTCCCTGTGGTGTATGAAAATTACCCTTAACCGCAAGTTGATTCCACACAATGAAAACTTTAATGGAGTTAGAGCATAAGAACCTCCCTGGAATAAGATTACTACCCACATCCAAAATAATATCGGTCAAAGCCATATTAACCTAGATCGAATGGAAATCAAGGATCACCTTGTTCTTGGAGGCCCATATGTAGCGAATTTGTTCCAATGATTTCACAAGGTAATTAAATAGAATGTGAGGTATAATATTTATTTCGAACCATCCATTCAAGAAATCTCTAAGTTTGGTGACGCTGGCTAGGACCTCATCAAATAGGATTTCTAATACTTTTCATATTGTTGATGCAAACACACAGCTAAGGAAAAGATGGTAAATTTTATCCATGTGTTGAAGAAAAAATACACAAGAAGAACATAATGATGTGCCACATTTTTTTAAGAATTAATTTGTTGATAATTTTAAATGTGCAACTCTTTTAACCAATTTTGATTAGGAGGGCCTCATAAAATTCTTCCTTAGATTCCCCATCCAACAAAAATCCTGATTTTCTTGATGACATGATTGTAAAATGTTTTTGAAGATAGAATGACTTTATTGTCATTTTCCTATTCCATAAATTCTTCCCTAGAAGAAAAGCATTAGTTATTTACTATAGAGATTATATGATGAGGGAGATTCTCCATGTTCTCCACCTGCTGTATAATTGAGATATCAAGGTCCAAATTTGAACCCCAATCCAAGAATGAATTTACCATAGGTTCCCCATTCCAATTGAATTCTAGAATGATAAGGATTATTCTTTATATACAATCACTCTTGAATCAATGGAAATTGTGGTGTAAAAAGTCTTAATGGAATGCCACACCGAAGAACTAAAATATTTCATATTTCCTTTATTGAGTTTATTCAAGAATCTAGCCTGAAGGAAGTTGAGAGATTTAGAGTGGACGTTGATTATCCTCTAAAAGAACCCATCATGTAATGAATCAATAAAACACCTAGGATTCTAAATACTCATACCAATGCATCATATGGCCTATAGATAGGGTTTTAAGGGACCGTAGTAGGTCTTGTTTTCATAATGGAACCATTCTAGATAATTTTGTAATGGAAACATTGATGCCTTTGATAAGATATATAGGCCATTTTTAGTCCATAAAAGAATAGCTAAATTTAAATTTAATTTTATATTTCACTAAACAAATGTGACTGACTATGGATAAAGAAATTATCACATTAATGTAAAAATTAAATAAATGATATTAATAATATTAAAATAAATATATTTTGAATCAATTGTGGTAATCCATGAATGTACTGGATTATTATGACATATTATGCTGTATAAAGTATTTTTGTTCTATTTTATCTGCTTTTATTCATTTTTGTAAGGCTAAAGACATGAATAGAGTTAAAATTGGAAATAATTATATTTTCCAAAAAATATTTTATTAAATTATTTAAAATTAATAAATAAAATAAAAAATAAAAAATCTGTTATTATATAGCCATAAATTTTATAAATTTGTTATTTGTTCTCTAATTGACATTTTATATATAAAAAATTACCGCCTTTTAATAATAGATAAATATCATCCATAATTAAAATTAAAATATGTTATCTAATGTAAATAAAAATGATAGAGTTTAAAAAAAACAAGAAAAAAATGTATTGGTTTACTATATTACATCTTTATGACATAATATATTTGAAAAATGGCCATTCGGTAGTATTTATATTGAAAATTAATTTTTTATAATTTAATTTTTTTAGATTTCCACACATGCCCCACCGTAATTATAAACGTTCAATTCTTCCCTCATTTCCTTTCACCACAATGATCCTTATAGATTGATGAGACATTATTAATTTCTCTTCCATACATCCATATCTATGTTATATAGGTTTATTCTTCCCAAAATAAAAAATCGTAATCCCTTAAAAAATATTAAAGAAATCTTCTAAATTTTAGGTAATTGTCTTTATCAAATTTTTCATGTTTTTTTCTTTCCACATCCCCTTTACGTGTTTTTTCAATGATAAAATAATAAATATTTTATTTTATATAAATCATAAGACGTTATTATTATTATGAAACAACAATATTCAACCTTATATCCATCAAACAAAAAACAAAAGCATTGCACGTGTGTATGTATGGCTTAATATATCAACAATTCATTGCAATTCATTTTCTTTGATCAAAATTCAAAAATTGTTATAAATAAAATATTTAGTGATTAAATATGATATTAATGACAATAATATTATTATGGAAATGTTTTATTTATACCATATGTATGATAATTGAGACTTCTGGATAAACAAGTATAAGAAACAGTGCAATTAAGGCCCAAAATAGTGAAATGAATACATATTATAAAAAAAATCTCTAGAAAATTATAATTATATGTTATATGATATAATAAAATGTGAATATGATTCTATTATAAGTTAATAATTTGTTAAAATCTATTATATTTGAGTTTCATACATGTGTTGTCAATGTCAGACCTCAGATAGGTAATTCTGACCCCGGTTTTCATTATTTTGGTTAATTTTTTATCGATTTATTATTTCATGCTATGATTATGAGTGATTTTTTTAATTATATTAATATGTACAAACACATATTTAATGTGGATTCAAAACAGATAAAAATAATGGATTCATTGGGATAATTCACACTCTTTCTTTGAGGAACACTCGTTTAAATTTTTGTTCCAAAATTTACAAGGAATTTTTTATTTAAAAAATAAATTGAATTAGAAGATTTTATGGATTTTATGATTCCTGAAATTATTGATGAATATTTATCAAATATATAAGTTTATTTTATAATAAAATATTTTATTTTATAATTTCATGGGTATTTTAAATAAATGTTTATAATTAAAAATATGTTAATTTCTCTCAAGAATATTTTAATGATTTTGTTTGAGTATTTTAATTTATGTCAATTACATCTGTTGAATAATATTCTAAATTTATTATGATCTCTTATGATACCATCTACTATATTTTAGTGAATGTTTTATGATCATTTTCACTTGTGATGTACTATTTTGATACAATTCAATGTATTTCTCTAGATGGTATATGATTATGATTATTGAGTGTGAAAATTACTTAAATTTTATATGGTAGTTTAGATACTAATGTTGATTATGTTTTAAAACTTTCATATGAGTAATGCATTACACATACAAGTTGATGTATGAGGCCCTCTATATCTCATCGATGGAACACTATATCTCATGAGACAAACTAGAATGGGTTCTTCTCGAGGCATTACCCATTTATGTTGACTTCTTGGACACAACATTCATGGTATATTTTTGATTTCCCAATTTTTCATTCCATAATTCAAAGATTATTTATTGATATTAAATGGAATTTTTCTACCTATTATATATCCATGGTTAATTTTTATTCTCTGGTGATTATTTATAATGAATTATTTGATCATCTTTTATTTCTACCATATTATCCTCAAGATATTGATTAAAGGTAATTTTTTCTGTTAATTACATTGAAATTATAATTTATACTTATTTATGATATCTTCCATTATATGTATAACCATACTTATCATCAAAGCTCACCCCTTTCTTAGGTTTTATTTTTGTCAGTCAATCTAAGAAGTCTATTATGACTGATGAGAAGGGTTAATATATAAGAAAAATAGTGTCATCAAAGGATTAAATATTTTATATTTTATATTTTACATTTTAATGTCAAATTCATTTATGTATATTGTTTACCAAGAATAATAAACTATTCTGTCATTTGGGATTTGATTTCTTGTATCTTAGGATAATGTAATAATGTTACCGCTGATTCTGTACTGTTGGGGTCTGGGACTTTTCAAAAAACAAAAACGAAAACATTTTAATGAAAAAAAGGACATGGAAGAAAAATTATTTTCAGAAGAAGAGGAAAATAATGCCAATTTCCTTAAAAATGTTCTTTTGGTGTCTTTAGTGCTTATAGTGAGGAAAATTAATTTAAAACATGTAATATCTTTAAATAACCATATAAAACTAAAATTCGTTATATTTTTTGAATACATGACTTATTTTAAAGGTAAATGTCTTTTATATTCAATTTTTTATTTTTCATGGGGTTTTACCATGCATTTTGTGCGGAAATGGCGAGATTTCAGGATTTAGGCCAAACCGTGAGCCCATTTCTAGATTTAAAAATCCAATTTTGTTTCTTTTAGAACAAATTCATTTTCCGCAATTTTTAAATAATTAAATTTGAAAAATTGGTCTTCGCTAACCTATTAACACCCCAATACCAATTTTGACCCTTTAGGAATCAGTAATCATTGTGGATTTGGGTATTTATTTAAGGAATTGGGCTATCCCAGAAGCCCATTTACACATTAAAAAATAATTATTTAATATATTATTCAATTTTGACGATTTTGTAATGATTCCAACCCTCACCCAAGACCACTGATCCGAGGAGTTCCCCTATTGAATTTTTCCCCTCCTTGGATCTCATTTGCATTTCCAATTAAGATAGAACTTCTTAGGTTTTCTCAAATCATCCATATTTGAAAAGGTAACTTGTTTCTTTCATAATAATTCTAATTTTTACACTGTTCAACCATTTCAGTTCTAACATGACTTTATTATCCTTATTCTAACCTCACATGAATTTTTGGCCATTTAGAAATTTATCTACTGGTGTATTTGAAGAGATTTCTTCAAGATCCCTCATGTAAGTGGGTCTCATTTTTTCTTCCACCAATTTTCATAGGGTTTCTTCCATTTTCTTAGGGTTTTATCATTTTTTTCTTGATTTTCATAATTTATAGAATGTGGGGATTCGAACCTATGGATTTTTATTGGGTTTCTTGGTTTAATATTGTGGTTTTAGGCTTAATCTAAGTCCCAAGTGGTGCTGTGGTGATGCAGTTGAACTTTCACATAATGATTCAAGGGTTTCGACACATGTGGTAGGTGATTTCACGTGTAAGAAATTCTAGATGAGTTATATTTTCTTAAATTTATTTTTTAAAGCACTTTTCCATCATTATCCTTACTATGAAATTTAGTTTTGGTGACGTTTGATAAATTTTTAATTACCAATTTTGTGTTAAATTGGGCATTATACAAGTATATTCTTTATTATACCAATTGGGATTGTTTTATAACTATTATAATGGATTTATAAAAAATTTTAATGAAAATTATGTTTTGGTGAATATGGGTTTTCACATAGTTTGAAAATTGGGGGTTTTACTGAATTTTGTGTAAAAACATTTTTTATGTTTTATGAAGATATTCTATAGAAATTCTAAAAGCTTTATTAAGTGATGAAAGTGGTGAAAAGATTGTGTAGATACTTTTTTGAGTTTTTTATGACCATAAATTATATAATTATGTGCAAATGGATTTAGGTAACATGTCAAAATGGTTTGATCACAAAGTGGGAAACCTGGGTATTTAAGAGGGAAGATATGTATTAGTACGCTAGTGATTTGGGGTTGTATTGTCCTTGTTTCACTGAGAATTATGGATAACGACAACACTAACAAAACTCTATTAATGATGGTTAAGGACCACTAGGTTATGGGTATGTTACCTACTAGTGGATCATGCATGATAATGGATTTTTATATGGATACTTTACACCGAGGTACAAGGTTAATGGGGAGTGGGACTAACTAGTGCCTAGGGGTCTTCCTAATATTTGTGCTCATTTACTATTATGTATTTATCTTAGAAATATGGTGGGGTTAGAGGTAAAATAAAGTATATTACATGTTTTATTGAAATGTTCTTACTCATGGAAAATTCCCTTTGAAAACTGTTTAAATTTAATGGTTTTATTCTTTAGAAATTATTTCATGCCCTACTTACTTATCAAAAACTGGAATGATTTTTATCGTTAATTTATTACTCAATAGAATATCATGGTGGTATTTTATTGGTATTAGAGTCACACACTACTTACACCCTATGGGTGTAAGTATACGTGGTCATGTTTGATTCATGTAATGACAAGGCCATAGTGATGGCGGTTCAGTTTGTTAGTTCCTTCACATGGTGTGGTGTTATGGAGATGGCTTGTGGGTGATGAACCCTTTTCATGTGGAGTTTTCTGGAATGTGTTTACAATATGTTATTGTGTGTTTGGTTATCTTCTATCATGTTTTAAAATATGTATTCAGTTATGAATTTCAATTAAGGCTTGTTTGGTGTGGCTTTTTCAGATTCTGTTTATTATTTTTTTATGGTTTTAAAATGATTCTAAAATCTGGTGAATCATTTATGATCCATAATTTATGATTTATGGGAATTTTTGACATTCCTTTGGGATAGGGAACTCCCATTAGGCATTGTTATGGGCCGGGTCGGGTGCCGGCGTCAATGGAGACTAGATTTGGTTTGTGACAAAATAGTATCAGGGCAGGCCTGTGTTTCTAGGTTATGTTATTATTTTAGGATAAATTTGGCTAAAAACAGCTAGGACATTAGGGGATTGGATTGTTGTTTGTGAGTATCTTTCATGTCCCAAACCCCTCATGAGGTAACCCGTGCCACCATGGGATGTTGGGATATTTGTTTGACTTCAATTATTGGTTGGACTTGTGGGTTTCACACTACATGTGGACATCAGGAGGGGATAAAGTAGTGGTTTATTTTATTTTCGAAATGTGTTAGGATTATTTACTTTTGATTTTATTTATTAAATATTAAAAATTGTGTTAATTATATTTGTACTTTTTATTTTTTTCTTTTGTAGGGACATGCCTCCCCGGAAAACCCACATGAACCCACGGGAGGAAGCCGAAGAGATTTCACCCTCTCCTCTTGATCAATGGCTAGTAGAGGATATGGTCCAGGTTGTCTAGGATTTGGGATAGGGAACATATCCTTTTCAAGCTCCTATTAGATAATATGTGAATGGTCCTAATAATTACATGGCCTTGGAGTTTCTAAAAAACAAGCCTCCTAATTTTTGAGGTAGCATAGATCCCCCGAAATCAAATGGATGGATCGAAAATATCGAGTGAATGTTTGAGATCCTAAAATACACTTAAGGAGGCATGGTGAAGTGTTCTTCTTTTCTATTGGAGGGTCTCAACTTCCAGTGGTATGAATTAGTACATCAAACTAGAAGGAATGAGCAGATAAGCTCGGGATATTGCAAGGGTGTCATCAATGAACATTAATTCCTTGAAATGTTGGCATATGCTAGATACCAAGAGTTCATGGATCTTTTTCAGGGAGAACATTCTTTAATTGAGTATGCCAACCTTTTCATTGAGTTTGTTCGATATGCTCCTGAAATTTTATCTAATGGGAATGTGAAGGCCTAGAGGTTTGAGAAAGGCTTACAGCCATAGATATACTCCCAGGATATCTTGTTTAAGCTGAGGACCATTGCTGAGGTGGTTGAATGGGAATGAATGTTAGATATTGACCAAAAAGGGAGTGATGGTTTCTCTTGGAAATTATCAGTAGCAGAAAGTATAATCTACTCAGAGGAGTAAAGGAAGAGAGAGGGGCTGGGGATGAAGTGAGGTGGTAGTTCAAGACACTCTTCAAATCATTTTTCATTTGCTGATTCTGATGAGAGTTTTGTCATGTTCCACTAGTGTGGGAGGCCGAGGCACATTCGAACAGAATTCCCATTTAATCTAAAGCCTTGTTATCAATGTTGATGTATGGGTCACTTTATACTCATTTTCGGGGTGGCACACTGAGTTTGGAGAGGGGTAAGATCAGTGACTTCAACCGGAGTGCCATCTCAGTCAGAGCCATCAAGAATTGGGGGATCTCAATTTTTTGGGCATGGTGGTAGGGCTAGGACATCATCTAGGTAGATTCATTTTAGGGTACAAACACAAACTAGTGGTCATCGTCATGTCAAGGATAGACATCTCCATTTAGTGGATCAGGCGCCAGTAGGATCATATGTGGGATCGTTGATAGTTTGAGGTACCGTTTTGATTTCATCTTCTATAGATGCTTCTGTTTTTCATACTGATGCATCTGTTTCAATAATTTTTCCTATTTTGTGAACACATGGAATTTTCTAAATGAGCATTTTTCCTTTACGATGGATTTAGTGACGCCACTAACAAAGAAGTAGGAGCATCGTCTCAGGTGCTCGTCGTGTGCACTTTCTATGTCAGGGATTGAGATAGATTTGGACCTCCTAGTCTTAGATATTGATCTATTTTATGTGATACATGGAATGGATTAGCTTATACACATCTAGGATCACATCAATTTCTATAGGTGGAGAGTTTGTTTCTCGACACATGATGGGAGTAGTCATGTTTTTCATGGGGAATTGGATCCTCAGTCTAGTCGTGCAGGACCTCCACTCCTAGAGTTGTGAGATCATTCATTTCAGTTATAATATCTGGAAATATAGTATGGTGATCATGCTATTGATGGCGGACTACCTCGTGTAATGGATGAGTTTTCAAAGGTATTTTTGGATGATTTCTCACTTTTTCCCCAAGAGTAGGATGTGGAGTTCTAGATTGATCTGGTGCTAGAAACATAGTCGATATCTCATCCCTTATATTGTATGGACCCCCCAAATATGGGGGGAATTAATGATAAAGCTGGGCGACTTAAAATCCAAAGGATTCATTGTCCTGAAAATCTATTCTTTGGACACTCCTGTGTTTTTTGCAAAAAAGGGGGAAATATCCCTCCGGCTGTGCATTGACTACTGAAAGCTAAATAGGTTAACAATCAAGAAAAAATATTGTTTTCCTCGAATTGATGACTTGTTCAATCAGTTATAGGGGGGAAACATGGTTTTATAAAATACACATGTTTTTGGGTTATCATCTACTCAGAGTGAAAGTGGTAGATATTTTGAAGATAGACTTTCGAAGAATGTAGAGAAACATCGAGTACCAGGTCATGACCTTCATATTGACCAATGCTCTAGGTGTCATTATGTCACTCATGAATAGTGTGTTCCATCAGAATCATGATTCTTTTGTCATGGTATTTGTGGAGTACATCCTAGTTTATTCGGGATTTGAGGAGGAAAATGATAATCACTTGCGAATCGTGTTGGGAACATTGCGTGAGAATCACAGTTTTGAAAATATGTCAATGTGTATTTTTTGGATTAGGAATGTGATATTTCTATGGCATGTGATCTTCGAACATGGGGTTTTGGTAGACCCAGAGAATATCATTGCTATTATGTCTTGAGAGTATCCAAAGAACATGTTCATTATTTGGAGTTTCCACACTCTGGATGGTTATTATAGGAATTTTGTGTAGGATTTCACTAATATTTCTTCATTAATGACCACACTCATACAGAAAGGGGTGATGTTTTTATGGGGAATAAATTCCAGAAATCCTTTGAGGAACTATGATGGCGGCTGAATACTACCTCTATTATGATTTTAAAAAAGGCTGGAAAGGGGAATGTCATGTATTTTGAGTCTTCAGGTATGGGCATCTGGTGCGTGCTAATGCAAGATTATCATGTAGTGGCTTATGGATCTCTCTATCTCTGACCACATGTAAGGAATTACCCATCCCATGACTTGGAGTTAGTAGCTATGATGCTTGCTATGAAGAATTTATATAACTACCTAATTGGGGAGAAGTTTTTGGCCTACTCTAAGCACAAATTTTTGGCCTATACCTTGTCATAGAAGGACCTCAACTTGAGGTAGAATTATTGGATCTAGTACATAATAGTTTTCAACATTGATGTTGTCTATACCCTAGGAAAGGGTAACATGGTAGCCGACAGCCTGAGCAGAAGATTTCCAGTGTAGGATTTTATAAAGTCCATGGTAAGTGGGGAATAATGTGGATCTTTTCTCAGATGCATGTGGAGACTAAAAAGAACATTGGAGGTGTGTTCTTGGAAAGAATACAATTGAATCCTTCCCTGGTGGAGCTAATTCAACGGTAATATCCAAGCGATGATCTTTTTCAGTAGTTGAGGTAGTTTTTTTCTGGTGGGGAGACATCTTATGATGGATCATCATCTCCTGAGGTCATCTTGTGCTTCAAGGGACATTCAGCAGTGTCATCGTCTCTGCGGAAGTTGGTGATGCTATATAGTAATCAGTCATAGTGGGTTTTCCATTCAGGTGACCCCAAGATGTATTATGAGGTGTGTAAGCATTTCCGGTGGCCATGTGTGAGACAAGACATAGCTGACATCATGTCTATATGCTACACATGTAATCATGTGAATGTAGAGAAGCAAAGGCCCTATGGGTTTCTCTATCCATTACCCTTTCCTATCCTGAAGTGGGACAAGGTTTCCATTGGCCACATTTTTGTATTACCTCGTACACCTTCAGGTAGGAATTCCTTTTGTGTGATGATTGATCATCTAACAAAATCATCCCAATTCATTTTGATTAGAGATATAGTTAAATGGATGAGTTGGTCTAGTTGTATATTCAAGTGGTGGAAAGGATCCATGGTGTTCCATCAGAAATTATCTCAAATAGTGACCCCCTTTTTTACATATTTTTTTTTGGGATGGACATCCGAATGCGTTGTGGTCTCAGTTTAGGATGAGCACGACACACCATAATCAAACAGATGGGAAAACAGAGCGGGAATATCAGATTATTGAGGAAATGTACCATGCTTGTGTTCTATATTAGGATCTTCTTGGGATTATAATTTGGAATTTTTTGAGTTTTCATATATCAATAGTTACCAATCTTTAATTAGAATGGCTCTTTTTGAGTTTCTATATGGTCGGCCTAGTCGGTCCCCCCTGTGTTGGGCTGAGTTAGGTGAGACTTCACTACTAGGGATGAGTCTGGTGCAGGAGATAACTGAGAAGGTCATGTTGATAAGGCATTTCTTATTGAATTCTTAGAGTGATAATGAATCATATTCTGACTAGAGGCATCGTGACCTAGAGTTTTATATGGGAGACATTTCACTTTTGAAAGTGGCCTGTCATCTGGGCCATTGTCAATTGGGAATGATAGGGAAGCTGATGTTACGGTATGTCATAACTTTTTGTACTACGAAATGTATTAATAAGGTGGAATACAAGTTGGCCTTACATTCTCGGTTGACATTCATCCATGGAATCTTCAATGTCTTTATGTTGAAGAAATACAACCCAGATCTATCCCATGTACTAAATAGGGGCGAGTTCATTATAGAGCCTAATTTATCTGTTTTTGAGTGCCTAGTGTGAATAGTTGGTTCCCAATAGATAGAAATTCTAGGAAAGTATATTACACTATTTTGGGTACTTTGGAAGCATGGAAATTATGTACATGAAACTTGGTAGTAGATTTTGAAGGTAATTAAAGAGTACCAATTCTGGTTTTCCAATCAAGATTCATCTTGGCTTTCTAGAGAGGAAAATATTTCATCGTAGGGAGAATTGTCACATCCATGACTTATTTTAGTGTTAAAGTTCATTTAATTTCAATTATTGATTTTTTTTTGGGTTTACCATGCTTTTTTGGAGGAACGGGTGTGTTTTCATGATTTTGGACAAACTGTGATCCCATTTCTAGATTTAAAAACCAATTTTGTTTCATTTACATCTCTTTCATTTTACAACATAATACACTCTTTCAACTTCAAAAATTGTATCCCGGCCTATTAACACCACCATATCAATGTTTAACCTTCGGAATCCATAATCATGGTGGATTGGGGTTTTTATTTATGAAAATGGGCCATCCCGGAAGCGCATTTCATGTTTTAAATTTTTTTACTATATATCATATACAATTTTTATTATGTTTTAGTGATTCCAACTCCCCCCATAGCCCAATAAACCTAGGAACTCCCCCATTACCTTTTCCCCATATCTTGATCTCATATGCAACGCAAATCAGAGTAGAAATGATTAGGCTTTCTCAAATCATCTAGATTTGAAGAGATAACATTTTTCCTTCATAAGACATTAAATTTTTACTCTTTTTACATTATTTCAGTTCTCACTTGACCTTATCAGCCTTATTCATTCGACACATAATTTTTTGGATATTTTTAAATTTATCTGCTGGTGTACTTTGAACGATTTATTCAAGATACCTCATGTAAGTGGGTCTTTTTCATTCTTTCTCCAATTTTCTTAGTGTTTCTTCCATTTTTAGGGTTTCTTCCATTTTCTTAGGATTTCATTCAATTCTTCTTGAAAAAACTATTATCACAAAAGTGTGGGTTCAAACATAGCATTTGATATTGGTTTAATAGGTCTAATATTGTGGTTTTAAGATTGATCTAAGTCCATTGTGGTGCAATGGTGGAGTGGTTGAACTTTCTATCTACGATTCAAGGGTTTTGAAACCTCTGATAGGTGCATTCATGTGTATCCAGTACTAGATGAGATATATTTTTATAATTACTATTTTTATAAAAATTATCTCTAATTATCAATGTTGTAAAATTTGTTTTTGGTGTCCTTTGTAAAGAAAATGATTTTTAGGTAGCAATTTTGTGTAAAATTGGGTGTTTTACATGTATATTCAATGTTATGCCAAATGGGGTTGATTTATAAATCTGGTAATAAATTTTTAAAAAAAAATTTCTGAAATTTCTTTTATGGTGAATATGGATTTTCATATATTGTTAATAGTGTTTTTTTGGATTTTGTGTGCAAAACATTGTTATGTTTTGTAATGTTATTCTATTGAAATTATAATGGTTTTATTGAGTGATATATGTGTTGAAAAGAATGTATAGATAATGTTTTGAGTTTATTATGACCATAACTAATGTTTTTATGTGCTAAAAGATTTTGGTAACATGTGAAAATGGTTTGAGCACATAGGGGGAAACCTGGGTATCTATGTGGGCGGATATGTACTAGTATGCTAGTGATCTATAGTGGTTTTATCACTATTTCACTGAGAAAAATAGTTAACGAAAACACTAAAAAACAATATTGATCGTGGTTGGGGACCAATAGGTTATTTTAATGTTCCCTGCAAGTGTCTCATGAATAATAATTGATTTTGATTTGGTTACATTGCACAGAAGTATGAGGTACATGTGGCCCGAGATGAACTTGTGCCTAGCGGTTTTCCCAAGATTGGTGCTCATTGACGCTTATTTATTAATTTTTAGAATATGGTAGTATTGAATGGAAAATAAATTATCTTGGATGTTTTATTGAAATTTTCTCACTCATGTAAAATTCCATTTGAAAACTATTAACATTTAAATGATTCATTCATTAAAAATTATTTTCCCCACTTCTTGATTATCAAAACTAGCATGATTTTTATCTTTTATTACTTAATCTATGGAATATATTGATGGAGTCCTATTGGGATTAGTCTTACACACTATTAATACCTCTTGGGTGTAAATAGAGTTTTTCAGGTTTGATGCAGGTAAAGGCAATGGCATGGGTGATGATTGTTTGGGTAGTTAATTCCTTCCCTTGGTGTTTTGTTATGGAGACTGCTTCTGTCACGACCCCCTCCCCACAAAGTGTACCCCTCCTAGGCCGGCAATGTGAAAAGGGAGATAATGACCCCCGATTCCCGCCTCCAGTAGGCCCCGGGTCGGCGTCTAGCACCGAGGATATAATAACATACAAATGGGAGGGATTACCCTTTAAGAGAACACATGCAAAAGAGAGAGAGAGAATAGACTCCAACCAACTCCAACTCATAACTGAAATAAAAAAGAAACCCAAGTACATATATGAAATGTCATGCAAAATTACTACAACTGAAAGGGAAAACTAAAAGTACCCAAAAGAAAGTAAAACGGCAGCGACCACAAGCCCGAACATCTCCTCCTCCAACCGCAAACGAGTAGTAACCAGCTTGATCTCCAACCTGCTCCAAGTGACCTGAAAAATAGTTTATATATACATAGGGTGAGTATAATAGTATTCTCAGTAGGATCCTCCCCAAGACTCTCGTGAAAAAGTAAAGAAAGCATGCTAAATCCCAGTGAACAACAATTGAAACTAACTCGTTATCTAAACAGGTATACTAAGTTCCCAACCTCACCATGGCTACTCTCACCAAGTAACGCATACAAGAATATGGAATATAGTAAATAATATCAAGGGTACCCCGCTACTACTTCCCCTCTGGTTTTCCGCTTTTCCCCAACGACATACGTGCTGTGCATCTCTCTCCAAAGGCTTGCCCGCAGACACCTGTGCTAAGCTCCACAATCTGCACCGCGTGCACCACAAAGTCTTTCCCGGAGACACCTGGGCGAAGCACCACACCATCCTCACAACCAAAGTAACCAGGTAGTTTCCGGGAGCCACCACAGCTCGTATAACGTGTATCATTCATCGGGTATAATACCTCAAGCCATTACAGCCCATACTCCGAGTAAGGATCCTCAAGCCATTATAGCCTATACACGTTACACCTATAGTAGTCCATAGGATACTATATCCAGAATATATGTGTGGGAAATAACCACAATCCATCACAGCCCTCTACACACATATATGGGTAAAACTAACCATTATGCCTACCAGCACAAAGATCTACCAAGAGAAGAGAGCGGGGCCAAAGGGGGTAGTCAGCCATTCAACCTCCCATCAGAATGTTGGGGAAAACACCCCCCCAGGGCTCAGAATCCCCGGGGTGTCAGTTTCCCTTACCGACAGGGTGGAGTAGCGTATAGAAACACAAAAAGTACAGAATATATATATATATATATATATATCTCACATCCACACTATGGGCATTACCTAGTCTTAGATACAACTGCAGCTAACGTCTCTCAGACTCCAGGCTGCTACTTCAAAGACTAGGTATCCTATAGGCACACAACCAATTGAAGAGCTTTATTAGATTACTCCATTCTCATTTATCAGTTCCACTGTACATTAATTAATTCTTTAAACATTAATTAAGAATGAACAATTCCACATTAAACTGAATTGCCATCACATTAAAAAACAACTGCTCCTTTTTAAGATTCACATAACCTTTAAATTCTAGCATCTCCATCCCCCTGGATTTTCACCATTAATCAAACATTCATTACAGAATTACTTTTCCACATTCCCAGGCAATCTAGAAAACATCCTATGCTTCTAAACACAAAGGAGGCTCAACACGGTTAGTAGATATACTACCCGTCGAGTCTTTTCCGCCTATATAAAGAGCATATACCCATTCTCCCTCGAGAGGCTAAACACGGAAAGCACGTGGCATACCCCGCGCGTCTTCGCCTCCTTCGGAAGAATGGTAGAAAGACAAGCTGCCTTGAACAGTGGGGAAAAGAAAAGCAGATTAACATTCAAGAAAACCACAAGCAACCAGCAACCACATCCATCCCATTCCATCACCCCTGGTGTCCTCCCAGACACCCATATGCATAAACCGATGCATCTCGCCACACTAGGCGTCATCCGCTGCCACAACCACAAGGCCTCCATGACTCCACATATCACAACAACCATCCAGGCTCACATCACAGCACAAGCAGTAGGAAAACAAACATCACAAAATGGGCTCTTGGCCCTTTAACAAGGCATTCAGCCTTCAAACACAAAGAGAACTCAGGGCTCCAAACCACAAGGCATTCAGCCTTACAAGAAAGCGGGTAACTCAGAACCCTTTTGAAATTCCCACATAATCTATTTTCTAATCCATATAGAATTGACAGATTTGTTATTCGTAGGTTCCAATCATGGATACCTAATTAACATGCTATCAAAATTAAACAACCATGCTTACTTCCCTAATTTGATTATCCTAAAATTAGAACAACTACAACAACGGCAATATCCCGATTAATTTACATGCCTCTTTATCTTTAGCCAATTAATCAACAATTAATTCTGGCTTTACGTTCATTATCAATTTCCATCATGAACGATCAACAAATCAATGAAACATAGATACAACTATATTTAGGAAAACATGAGGAAAACCGTCATTACGGTATAAAGCAACAGCATGCGATCAACCAATTCTTTTAATCTAGTTCAAGTATTTAATTAGGTCAATTTCATTGTGATCCAAAGAGATAAATCATGCTAATTCTATGATTGCACATATACAATAAGAGAAGCCATGAATCCCCTACCTCAAAGAGTTCTTGACGTCCTTTATCCACACAGCGGGTCACGAGCCTCCCCTCGCGACAACTTATGTGGAAGAATGATCGACATAGCTTGGTTGCATCCAACAGAGCGAGACTGGTCCTAGGAGTAAAGGTTTATTGTGAAACTCTTATGGAAAGGATTGAAAGGTTCTAGCGCCTCTTAGTTGAGAACAAAGGGAAAGAACAAGGAAGAATTATATCTCGTCCCTTTTTAAGATTTAACGAGGTGACGGTTTAAGATCCGGTTAATTCTCCATTAAAAACGGATCGCATTAACCCACGCGTTTTGACCAACTAAAACATTCCAAGCCTTAGGAATAATTAATATAGGATTTATGGCATTTGAATCGGCCTTAAGAGCCCTTAAAAAAATAAGGCTTTAAATGTATTTTACGTCAAAGGAAACGTAAAAAGGGCAAAACTGTAGGAGTCTGGAAACACTGTTCACCCACCGTTACTGTACATGAAACCGATCTGTGAAACCGATCTGTGAAACTAATCTGTCACACCGATCTGTGAAACCGATCTGTGAAACTGATCTCTCACACCGATTTGTGAAACCGATCTGTGAAACTGATCTGTCACACCGATCTGTGAAACCGATCTGTCACACCGATCTGTGACACCGATCTGTGAAACCGATCTATGAAACCGATCTGTCACACCGATCAGTGAAACTGATCTGTGAAACTGATCTGTCACACAGATCTGTGAAACCGATCTGTAAAACTGATCTGTCACACCGATCTGTGAAACCGATCTGTCAGACCGATCTGTGAAACTGATCTGTCAGACCGATCTGTGAAACCGATCTGTCAGACCGATCTGTGACACCGATCTGTCACACTAATCTGTGAAACCGATCTGTCAGACCGATCTGTGAAACCGATCTGTCAGACCGATCTGTGAAATCGATCTGTCACACCGATCTGTGAAACCGATCTGTGAGACCGATCTGTCAGACCGATCGGTGAGACCGATCTGTTACTGTTCATAAAACTGGAAACACTGTTCACAGAACTGGAAAATTGGCAATGTGATGGGGATAAGTCCCCTTGACCTCCCTGAACACCTCCAACACCACCATTTCACAATCTAATGGACCGGAGAGGTCCGGGCCATTACATTAGATACCTCTCAAAACATTTTCGTCCTCGAGAATTAAAAACCAACCTAGAAGAAAAGAGGGGTCCGAACAACCACCCCATAAGATACCTCTCAGGGGAAAACCACCATGAGTTGTTCAAAAGATGGAGCAAAACTACGGCATCCTAGAGTATGGGAACAAACACTCCATACAAACAATTCAAACATACATCACATCAAAGGTACATAAATAAACCATGAAAGGTCTAACCATAAAGGAAACGTCATTACATGAAAAGAGTTAAACATTAAACAACTCTGGGTACTGAGCACGTATCTGTGACTCACGCTCCCAGGTACTCTCCTCCATGCCACCATGTTTCCACAAGACACGAACTAAAGGAATAGAACGCCCACACAACACCTTCTCCTTACGGTCTTGGATCTCCACAGGTCGCTCCTCAAAGGTTGCATCATCATCAATATCGATCTCTCCCCAATCGATAACATGAGATTCATCATGAAGATAACGACGGAGCTGCGATACATGGAAAACATCATGTATCCGACTCATCTGAGGGGGAAGTGCTACTCGATAAGCCACAGCTCCAACTCAAGATAACACCTCGAAAGGCCCAACAAAACGGGGAGAAAGCTTACTCCCACGACCAAACCTTTGCTGCCCACGACGGGGAGTCACCTTTAAAAACACATGATCCCCAACATTAAACTCTAAGGGTCTCCTTCTTTGATCAGCATGTGATTTCTGAAGATCTTGTGCTGTTTTCATCCTCTCACGAATCACCTGAGCCATCTCTGTTGTATTCTGCACTAGTCCTGGTCCGAGAATTGCTGACTCTCCGACCCTAGTCCAGCACAACGGAGAACGGCATGGCCGACCATACAAGGCTTCAAACGGCGCCATACCTATGGTAGAGTGAAAACTATTATTGTAAGCAAACTCTACCAAGGGTAAGTGCTTCACCCATGAACTTCCAAAATCAAGAACACAAGAGCGCAACATGTCTTCCAGAGTCTGGATGGTTCGCTCTGTCTGACCATCCGTTTGAGGATGAAAAGCAGTGCTAAGGCACAGTTGAGAGCCAAAAGCATGCTGGAGACCTCTCCACACCCTTGAGGTAAAACAAGGATCTCGATCAGAAATGATCGTCTTAGGAACTCCGTGAAGCCTCACCACCTCCTCCAGATACTGCCTCGACGAAACCTCCACTAAGCTCGACTCCTTGATTGCTATGAAGTGGGCCGATTTTGTTAAACGATCCACTACCTCCCATATAGCATCATGTCCTCCCGGAGCTCGAGGTAAACCTGTAACAAAGTCCGTTGAGATGTCCTCCCACTTCCACTTATGAATCACTATGTGTTGGAGAAGACCACCAGGAAGACGGTGTTCGGCCTTCACCTTCTGGCAGACTAAACATCGAGACACAAACTCTACCACTGCACGCTTCAGCCCAGGCCACCAAACATGACTCCTCAAGGACCGGTACATCTTTTTCACACCATGATGTACAGCTAAGGGTGAACTATGGAACTCTCGGAGAACCGTCTCGCGCATCGCCAAGGGAACAAAAAGCCTTCCATGATACAACACTCAATGTTGTTCATCCTCCAACCAACCATCAGGGGCCTCCCCACAAACAACTCTGTCTCTCCAAACTTCCACCTCTAGATCACCCTACTGAGACTCTTCCACCTTTTGCATCAGGGATGACTGCACCGTCATCTGGAAAAGACAACCTCTTCCCCCAACTTCTCCCATATCAAGATGCAAAGCTGCTAGCTCTTCCATCACTCTCCAGGAATCACCAGATTCACGCACAACATCATTACGTGACTTTCGGCTTAATGCATCAGCTACAACGTTCCCTTTTCCAGGTGTATACGATATTTCAATGTCGTATTCCTGCAAGAACTCCATCCACCGACGCTTCCTCAAGTTCAAGTCACGTTGGGAGAAAACATACCTCAAACTCTTATGATCGGTGAAAACCACAAAGCGCTCGCCAATGAGGTAATGTCTCCACAACTTCAGCGCAAACACCACGGCTACCAACTCAAGATCGTGGGTGGCATAGTTGAATTCATGGGGATGCAATTTCCGAGACCCATAAGAAACAACAGACCTCTACTGCATGAGAACACAGTGTAGCCCAAGATGTGAAGCATCACAGAAAACATCAAACTGGACTCCCTCTGCTGGAAGACAAAGGAATGGAGCACTTACCAACTTCTCCTTTAGATATTCGAAAGCTGTCTGACATTGATCAGTCCATATGAATACTTGATCCTTCTTGGTCAAATCCATCAGAGGATTCGCAACTCAGGAGAAATTTACCACAAACCTCCTATAATAGCCTGCGAGACCAAGGAAACTTCGCACCTCTGACACGGTCTTGGGGGCTGGCCAAGACACCCCAGCTTCTATCGTCAAAGGATCCATAGCTACACCCTGTTGGGACACAACATGTCCCAAGAAACGAACTTCTCGAGCCCAGAACTCACACTTGGACAACTTCCCAAACAACCGATGTTGGCGAAGAACTCCCAAAACGGCTCGTAGATGCTCTGCATGCTCCTCATTAGATATGGAGTACACAAGGATGTCGTCGATGAAAACCAAAACAAACTTGTCCAGTAATTCACGGAACACAACATTCATCAACCCCATGAAAACAGCTGGAGCATTTGTCACGCCGAATGGCATTACAACAAACTCATAATTCCCATGACGACAGCGGAATGCAGTCTTCGGGATATCCTCATCCTTTACACGCATCTGATGATATCCTGACCGCAAGTCGATCTTTGAGAACCAGCTTGCACCCTTCAGTTGATCAAATATGTCATCAATACGTGGAAGAGGATAGCGGTTCTTTATTGTCACTTTGTTTAAGCGACGATAATTGATGCACAACCGCAAACTGCCATCAGCCTTTTTCACAAACAGAACTGGTGCACCCCAAGGTGACACACTTGGCCGAACAAAACCACACTGCAACAGACCATCTAGCTGAATACGTAGCTCTCGTAACTCAGAAGGGGCCATCCTATACGGAGACATAGAGATAGGAGACGCTCCTAGCTGTAGCTCGAGCCAAAACTCGATCTCTCGTCGAGGGGGCAAGGATACAAACTCTTCTGGAAAGACGTCAGGGTACTCCTCTACGACCCTAGGAAACGTCAACTGTTGAACCTCTGAAGAACTCAACATCATCCCAACCATCATGGATGACAAGGATGGAACTCGTCTATGACTCATCTGAGTATCTCTCTCACCAACAAACACCACTTCCTCTCCATCTTCATCAAAGAAAACGACCTTCTTCCTGTAGCAATCCACAATAGCCTGCACCGAATACAACTAATCCATGCCGAGTATGACATCATATGGTTGTATTCGTAAACATAGGAAATCTCCCCAAGAGCGGTGCTGCCCCAACACTAGCTCGCAGTCTCTACATACTTCAAACAAGCTAGCTCGACCTCCAACTGGGGTAGTCAACGCCAAGGGCACTGGAAGCCTCTCTACCTCAAGTCCCAAAGCGTGGACAAGGGTAGGGGATATGATGGAGTGTGTTGCTCCTGAATCAAAAAAGGCATACACCAAGGTAGAAAACAAGAAAAGGGTACCTCAGACAATGTCTGGCTCACCTGGAGCTGGCAACGCTAGAGCATGAAGCAGACCACGACCACCTCCACGGCCTCTCTAACCCTGATGAAGACCACCACCATGGACGCGCTCTGCTCTCTGAGGACGGGGAGAGTCATGGGGCTGTCCTCTGCCTACTCCATCGACCCTCTGGTGACCTAAAGCTGGTGCAACCTGCTGCTGCTGCCTCGGCTGGAACTGCCTCAACGGAGGAACCTGGAGTGGAGCGCCTGGTGCACGATGACTGCTCTGAAAAGTTGGGCACTCCTGCTGCTGATGACAATGTCCACCACAAGAAAGGAAAGCGCCTGATCCCTTGGCATAGGTATGAGAGTTGATACCTCCGGAGAAAAGAGATGGAAAGGGCTGGGACCTACCCCCAGGTGAACGGAAACTCTTCTGTCCTGAAAACCGGGAACCCCGGATCACAACTTTGCTTCGTGAGGAATCATGACGATTCCCCTCTCATGATGATCTGGTCCTAGCCAAAGTCCTCTCAACAACCTCTGCCCTCTCCAGCACCTCTAGACATGTCTTCAGCATAAATGGGGTGAC
Organism: Viscum album; assembly: GCA_963277665.1. Lineage (NCBI taxonomy): Eukaryota > Viridiplantae > Streptophyta > Magnoliopsida > Santalales > Viscaceae > Viscum > Viscum album. Next base: position 170,032,415 of record OY728151.1, read on the forward strand.
CTGGCACTGGATCTCTGGATGCAAAGCCTCCTCGAAATGCCTCGCCCTGGCCTCGTCATCTGGTAACAGGTCTGAAGCATATCGTATAAGGTTCCTGAAACAGATTCCAAACTCCCGAACACTGGAGCTCCCCTGTCGAAGGGTAAGAAGCTCTTGGAGTCTGGATGCCTTCACAGTCGACGAAATAAACTCGACTCTAAACCTGTCTCGAAACTCCTCCCATGAGATCGATGACTCATCATGATCCCTGAGGAACAAGAACCACCACTGTCTCGCTGCTCCACGCAACATCGTCACAACCAAGGACACCCAGTGTTCCTTCCGAGCATGAATCGAACTGAAGCCTATCTCAACCTCCTCTAACCAGCCTTCTGTGACTGCATCTGAAACGGAGCCCTCATACTTATGTAGACTCTGGCGCTGAAACTCTCGGAGTGTCTTCCTCTAAGTGTCATCGTCGTCAACCTCTACCCGGCAGCGATCTGCTGGAACAGCCTGCTGGGCACCTTCTGTGCAAACCTGACGAGGACGTCGACCTGGAGCCATGCTTGTAAAATAACAACTGTTAGATCTCCTAAGCCTGGAATATGGAAGACTCAACATTAATTAACTAATTATTTTGTTTTATTAATTTCAGGTTACTTATCCCAAGGTCTACCCATTCAAACACAAGAGCGAAGAATAATGATGCATGATCAATTCCTAGGTCTCTACCCTGTAACCAGTATCACTTTGTTTAGTATCCATCGTAAACTTAAAGGTCCGTGCAACAGATCATAGGGGTCCCTGAATGCCTATGTCTCTGCCGGTCTCCAGTGTTTACCCCACTTGGTAAACATGAATGACACCGTTGCCCTACCATCCCATGCATCTTCACCTGTGCCTAACTCCAAACTCCATCCGATCCCTCAACCAGACCTCTGATACCACTCTGTCACGACCCCCTCCCCAAAAAGTGTACCCCTCCTGGGTCGGCAATGTGAAAAGGGAGATAATGACCCCCGAGTCCCGCCTCCAGTAGGCCCCGGGTTGGCGACTAGCACCGAGGGTATAATAACATACAAATGGGAGGCATTACCCTCTAAGAGAACACATGTAAAAGAGAGAGATAGAATAGACTCCAACCAAATCCAACACATAACTTAAATATAAAAGAAACCCATGTACATATATGAAATGTCATGAAAAAGTACTACAACTGAAAGGGAAAACTAAAAGTACCCAAAAGAAAGTAAAACGGAAGCGACCACAAGCCCGAACAGCTCCTCCTCCAACCGCAAACTAGTAGTAACCATCTTGATCTCCAACCTGCTCCAAGTCACCTGAAAAAAAGTTTATATATACATAGGGTGAGTATAACAGTATACTCAGTAGGATCCTGTCCAAGAATCTCGTGCAAAAGTAACGAAAGCATGCTAAAGCCCAGTGAACAACAAGTGAAACTAACTCGTTATCTAAACAGGTATGCTATGTTCCCAACCTCACCATGGCTACTCTCACCAAGTAACGCATACAAGAATATGGAATATAGTAAATAATATCATGGGTACCCCGCTACTACTTCCCCACTGGTTTGCCGCTTTGCCCCAATGACATACGTCATGTGCATCTCTCTCCAAAGGCTTGCCCGCAGACACTTGGGCTAAGCTCCACAATCTGCATCTCGTGCACCACAAATGCTTTCCCGCAGACACCTGGGCAAAGCACCACACCGTCCTCACAACCAAAGTAACCAGGTAGTTTTCGGGAGCCACCACAGCTCGTATAACGTGTATCATACATCAGTTATAATACCTCAAGCCATTACAGCCCATACTCTGAGTAAGGGTCCTCAAGCCATTATAGCCTATACACATTACACCTATAGTAGTCCATAGGATACTATATCCAGAATATATGTGTGGGAAATAACCACAAGTCATCACTGCCCTCTACACACATATATGGGTAAAACTAACCACTATGCCTACCAGCACAAAGATCTACCAAGAGAAGAGAGCGGGGCCAAAGGGGGTAGTCATCCATTCAACCTCCCATCAAAATGTTGGGGAAAACACCCCCCAGGGCTCAGAATCCCCGGGGTGTCAGTTGCCCTTACCGACAGGGTGGAGTAGCGTATAGAAACACAAAAAGTACAATATATATATATATATATATATATATATATATCTCACATCCACACTATGGGCATTACCTAGTCTTAGATACAACTACAGCTAACGTCTCTCAGACTCCAGGATGCTACTTCAAAGACTAGGTATCCTATAGGCACACAACCAATTGAAGAGCTTTATTAGATTACTCCATTCTCATTTATTAGGTCCACTGTACATTAATTAATTCTTTAAACATTAATTAAGAATGAACAATTCCACATTAAACTAAATTGGCATCACATTCAAAAACAACTGCTCCTTTTTAAGATTCACATCACCTTAAAATTCCAGCATCTCCATCCCCGTGGATTTTCACCATTTAATCAAACATTCATTACAGAATTACTTTTCCACATTCCCAGGAAATCTAAAAAACATCCTATGCTTCTAAACACAAAGGAGGCTCAACACGGTGAGTAGATATACTACCCGTCGAGTCTTTTCCGCCTATATAAAGAGCATATACCCATTCTCCCTTGAGAGGCTAAGCACGGAAAGCACGTGGCATACCCCGCGCGTCTTCGCCTCCTTCAGAAGAATGGTAGCAAGACCAGCTGCCTTGAGCAGTGGGGAAAAGAAAAGCATATTAACATTCAAGAAAACCACAAGCAACCAGCAACCACATCCATCCCATTCCATCACCCCCGGTGTCCTCCCTGACACCCATATGCATAAACCGATGCATCTCGCCACACTAGGCGTCATCCGCTGCCACAACCACAAGGCCTCCATGCCTCCACATATCACAACAACCATCCAGGATCACATCACAGCACAAGCAGAAGGGAAACAAACATCACAAAATGGGCTCTCGGCCCTTTAACAAGGCATTCAGCCTTCAAACACAAAGAGCACTCAAGGATCCAAACCACAAGGCATTCAGCCTTACAAGCAAGCGGGTAACTCAGAACCCTTTTGAAATTCCCACATAATCTGTTTTCTAATCCATATAGTATTGGCAGATTTGTTATTCGTAGGTTCCAATCATGGATACCAAATCAGCAAGCTATCACAATTAAACAACCATGCTTACTTCCCTAATTTGATTATCCTCAAATTAGAACAACTACAAAAATGACAATATCCAGATTAATTTACATGCCTCTTTATCTTTAGCCAATTAATCAACAATTAATTCCGGATTTATGTTCATTATCAATTTCCATTATGAACGATCAACAAATCAAAGAAACATAGATATCACTATATTTAGGAAAACATGAGGCAAATCGTCATTACGGTATAAAGCAACAACATGCGATCAACCAATTCTTTTAATTCGGTTCAAGTATTTAATTAGGTCAATTTCATTGTGATCCAAAGAGATAAATCATGCTAATTCTACGATTTCACATATACAATTAGAGAAGCCATGAATCCCCTAACTCGAAGAGTTCTTGACGTCCTTTATCCACATAGCGGGTCACGATCCTCCCCTCGCGACAACTTATGTGGAAGAATGATCGACACAGCTTGGTTGCATCCAACAGAGCGGGACTGATCCTAGGAGTAAAGGTTGATTGTGAAACTCCTACGGAAAGGATTGAAAGGTTCTAGCGCCTCTTAGTTGAGAACAAAGGGAAAGAACAAGGGAGAATGATATCTTGTCCCTTTTAAAGATTTAATGAGGTGACAATTTAAGATCCGGTTAATTCTCCATTAAAAACGGATCGCATTAACCCACGCGGTTTGACCAAGTAAAACATTCCAAGCCTTAGGAATAATTAATATAGGATTTATGGCATTTCAATCGTCATTAAGAGCCCTTAAAAAAAATAAGGATTTAAATGTATTTTACGTCAAAGGAAACGTAAAAAGGGAAAAACTGTAGGAGTCTGGAAACACTGTTCACCCATCGTTACTGTACATGAAACCGATCTGTGAAACTGATCTGTCACACTGATCTGTGAAACCGATCTGTGAAACTGATCTGTCACACCGATCTGTGAAACCGATCTGTGTAACTGATCTGTCACACCGATCTGTGAAACCGATCTGTCACACCGATATGTGACACCGATCTGTGAAACCGATCAATAAAACCGATCTGTCACATCGATCTGTGACACCGATCTATGAAACTGATCTATGAAATTGATCTGTCTCACCAATATGTGAAACCGATCTGTGAAACCGATCTATCAGACCGATCTGTGAAACCGATCTGTCAGACCGATCTGTGAAACCGATCTGTCAGACCGATCTGTGACACCGATCTGTGACACTGATCTGTGAAACCGATCTGTCAGACCGATCTATGAAACCGATCTGTCAGACCGATCTGTGAAATCGATCTGTCACACCGATCAGTGAAACCGATCTGTGAGACCGATCTGTCAGACCAATCGGTGAGACCGATCGGTCAGACCGATCTGTTACTGTTCATAAAACTGGAAACACTATTCACAGAACTGGAAAATTGGAAAAGTTTTGGGGATAAGTCCCCTTGACCTCCCAGAACACCTCCAACACCAACATTTCATAATGTAATGGACTGGAGAGGTCCGGGCCATTACAGCTTCTGGGTGATGGACCCTTGTCGTGTGGAGTTCTTGGGGATGTTTTAAAACTACTTTTTTTCTCCTTTAGACCTCATGTACCATGTTTGAACATATGTATTCAGTTATGAATTTTAATTACGGTTTGTTTGGTTTGAATTTTTTAGATTCGGTTTATCGTTTGTTTATGGCTGTTAAATGATTATAAACTCAAGTAAATTGTTCCAAATCCATAATTCATGATACCCGAGCACTTGTTCTAGTCCATAAGGATATGAAATTCCCTTTGAGTCTTATCACGGGCTGGGTTTGGTGTCAGTTTTGATGGGGACCTGATTTGGTTCATGAAAAAATTCATTAGAGGTGTATCATGAAATATAATTATATAATACTTATTTATAAGAAATCCCAAAAAAAATTGTGATTGTTACAAAAATATCACACCTCATTTTCAAATTTAATTAAAAGTGATCAAAACCCTTTTATATCATATTTAAATTTAGTATACCACAATAAAAGGATCATTTATATACATCAAATATGAAATATTATCAACTTATAATATTTTAACACTCACATATTTATAAATCTTTATTAGAATCATCATTTTTATGTGTTAACAATTTCATTTTTAAAATAAATTGCAGTTTGGTAGATTTGGTCTGTGTATTTTTAAAATTCATTGATAATCTCTAGAATATTAATAATGATATAAATATAATATATATTCATTATATATTTATTTGTATGCACCCATAATATTTATATTTTGATAATTTAATTAACACATTTATGGAGATAGTAGACCATAAATACGCGTGAATATAGTTTTCATGTTTTGATAAATGGAATGAAATATATAAAAATAACTAATCACCTTCATAAAATAATTTTACATCATATAAATTGAAAATATATTCATTTAATAAATATTTATTTTAATCCATGTGTTGGCTATATGTAAAACAAATTACATTAGTTCATGGAAGTGATAACCTATCTGTTTTCCCGAGAAACGATATCGTTTTACAGTTTATTCGATGGTAAGAAAAAATATTTTATATTCAAGTATAAATTATTTCGAATATTTGGAATGATATTTCATAAATAATATAGCCTATAATTGATATATAGTAATGTATATAATATATTTTTGATGTTTTTGGTTTATATAGAAGGCTCAAGGTGGTCAAAAGAAGTGAAATGAGGGGTATCCTTATATAACTGGGGGAGAGGACACACTTGGAATTAATTTAAATATGGAAATATAATTTTTATAAATATTAATAAAAATGATCTCAAATTTCCATAAATTCTAAAATGAGTTATTAAAAGTCATAAATATTTCAATCGTATTTAATCTATGTACTTTTAATGCATAAATTAACATTATCTCTTGGTTTAACCCGATATTAAACTAGTTTTTACCTTAAATTTAGGGAATTTTTTCACCAATATTACTATTAATTATGATATAAAAATGAATTTCCCAACATAATAAAATTTTTATAGGATTGTTTAAAATATTCAATAAATTTTATCTAATTCACTAACTAAAAGTGATAGAAATTATTTTAAAAATAAACTGGAAAAATATGATGAAACCTCATATTTAAGAACAAACGTTTCTGTATGTACAAAATGATTTAATACCAAAATAGAAATAAAATTAATTTTAATTACTAGAATTTAAATATTAACGACATAAATGAATTATTTCTTTCTTTTATTATAATTTTAGAAGAAAATTGAAATATTTTGATTTTAAAACAAAAAGAAATTTATTAATAATAACATTAATTTCCATTTTTCATTAAAATAGAAATATTTTTAGAAAATTATCAGAAATTAAATAAAGGATAATTTGGACATGTTTATTAAAAAAATTAACTACATATTTTCAAATATATTTTGTAAAGTTTGAAAAATAATTATATTATTTGTCCAAAAAATAAATAAAATCAATTTTTTAATCCTATAAAACATTGACATAAAATATATTTTATTTATCCTAAACATTTATACATATTTTTAAATTTTCATAATTATTATTAATAATAAAAATATCATTTTTAGATTATAATGGTATTATACTGGTTGGTTCATTTATGCTTTGTGTTAAATGTATCACAAGATATCAAATTATTTATTTAAAAAAATTTAAAATCCAGGGTGTCACATTATAACCCCTTAAAATGAATATAAATCTATAAATTCCATCAATTAGTCAAAAAAATTGAGGAAATTAATGTTTCATCATATCCTTGGGATCCCATATAGCTTCTTTAAATATTTTATACTTCTTGAAAACATTAACATGGTGAGTAGTCTTATTCTGTATCACATTATCTCTACAATACAAGATTTCTATTGGTTGTTTACACATAGCAATGAAAATTACCCAAATTTATGACCTCTAAGACTATGACATATAAATGAATAGGTATTTAATTTCTAGTATTGATACAATAAAAACAACGTGATCTTTTGAGAGGTTCATTGGATGATCCAACCGATACATTATTGTCCCCACCTATTCAAAAATATTGAAGGGGAAAATATACCAAGGTCTTGGAGTTCCTTTCATTTATAATCTACTAAAATTATTCAATGTACAAATTCATAAAAATAAAATCTTAAAAAAATTCTAGATTTCATATATGATTATTAACATATATTTATTGTTGACTATATCCTCCCTTAATGTGTTACTGAATGGATCACACATTCTCTACCATTTTAAGAATATGATCAGGCTTAAATAGATTTCCTTTACAAACTCATCATAAAACGATGTAGTTATACCATAATATCCATATATGGAATCATTAGGAGTTGTATGAATTTTCAATTTAAATATATTTTTGTAGGATAATTGACTAGATGAAGCGGTTGATCCTAACAACCGTTAAAATCCAAGTAACGAGGCCTCTAAATAGAATCCTTGTATTGAATGGATATTTTAGAATTAAATTATTTCTATATATTATAAGTAGTACTAAAATAATAATCTTAATCCTGATAATATTGAATAATTCTCAAAAATGATGAGGAAAGGCTCGGATCCCAATCAGATACAAAAGAATGTTGGTCTCTATCCATCTTTATGACAACCTTATTATATATTTTGTTAAATTAATGAAAATAAAAAAGTTATTAGATAATAATGAAGGGTTTTAAATCATAAATAAATTGAATACAACATAAAAAAAATTATATCACTTGAAAATTTTAGGGATTCTAATGAAAAAATAAATGGAGTTGTTCCCTCATTTCTATTTTGGTATAGTAAATAGTTGAAAACCCCCTTAAATTTTATCTCTTGAAATTAACTTATTGGTATACCATGTACTATGATACATACATTGAAATATATACCAACATGTTATCATATAATATGTAATTTTCTATATCTCTATACATTATCGTACTTCCTTTATGAGTAGACATTAATGATCTATGGGCTTCATCTAATAGATCTTTACTCATGTACAGTATTGGTGGGGCCCAAAAATAGTCCCTAAACCTTATTATTCCACCATAATCCAGGTATAACTATACAATATTTCTCACATTATTTTATAGTTCTATATAAATATTTTGTGACACAAAAATCAATACTAATATAGAAGGTTGATCACAAATTTAATTAAGATAATATTTCCCACCATTCATTATAATTTCTGAATCTATCATTTTTAATTCTATAAATATTGGATCATTTATGATCCTAACCATATATAATCTTGAATTATCTTTTAAAGACAAAAAATATTCCACCTTTTTCACATTCCCATGGTTGATCTGTATTGAGTAGACATGATATTTATAAACATCCAGTTGTATTCTGTAGTGAATATTTCTCACTTTTTGAGTGAATATATACATTAAAATCTTATAATTGAAATATATATCACATAATTCTGTATAATAATAATACCTCTATATCATTAATGTAAAAATTACCATATCTGACTTCAAATAATTTGTCATTAAATTCATTAATAAACCAAATATTTTCCTGAGTAAAAGGTAATTTCCATATTATTATTCAATTGAATTCTTCTCACCCACTTATTTAATGTATCAAAATATATACCAATGCATTCTCAACTATAGAGAAATGTACGATTATGTTTATTTAATAACATTAACTTTAGTTTCTTAATGATTTTTTCACATTCATTTTTCCAAATTAACATAGGTCCCTTCCATATTAATAAGGTGAGTGAATTAGTAATAAAATAAATATCCTAAAAAATCATTGGTAATATCTTGGTAAATCATGAAAACTAAAAATCGTAGTTACTTCATTTATTCTAGTCCAATATTTGATAAATTTTATTTATGTTAGACCCATATATTTACAATAATTTGAGATTATATAAATCAAATATGAATCATTTTAGATTATATGAAAAAATATTAATCAAATGTAATCAATCTAAATTAACAGTGTTCATAAAAATTTTAGTATGTTTTATTAGATATATCCTTATTCTTGATCCTCTATTTTTAAAATCTGAATCCATGGTAGGAGAAATTGGTATAGGAACCTGTATTCTCTCAATGGTCCATATTTATTCTAAATAAATGAATAGATACCACCCATGGTGACTCACATGGATAAATGAATAAACTATATATATTACCCTTCAATTTATTCCTAAATTAACATAACTAATCTATGTCCACACAATATATAGTCTATCAAATTGGTGTAGGAACTTGTTTGAGTTCTATTGAAATCTCAACTTTCCTATCAGTGGTAGAATATGAAACTATTCTAAAAATACATTGAAAAACTCCCACATAATATGAATATCTTTAATTTTGTGTTTCTTCAAAAACATCATATATTAACAAAAAAATTTAATAGGAATCAATACTCATATATTGAATGTTATTTCCATTTTCATTATAAATTTATCCAATCACAGAAAGATGATCATTGGTTGGTTTAGAAGGTAAAATGGGGAATCCCTTGGTCATATATTAAATTTGGTTCATGTAAATAAATCAAATTAAATCCTAAGATGTCAAAAAATTAAACTAGAGGGCTAATTTAATGATTTGAGGAAGCATATTCCCATAAATTTCAATTAGATAAGAATTACACACTGTAGATTTGATCATCATATCATTAGTAGTTATCAATACTAATTAAACATCTAATCATTTAGGTGGTATAGAGATACCCTTTAAATGTTCATAAGACAATAAAGAGTTGTTATATCAATAATAAAATAAGAAATTATAATATTATACAGTGGATGTAATGTTTACATTTCATCACCTCATTATCATACCCCTCACCAAAAATAGTGATCCCATGCGATATCCATTTTTCAATGATATTAAGATGATACAAAAAACAATATTCAAAATTAATATTCTTATGTGATCATTGGATTTCATAATTTCTATAATCCATACCTTAGAAACATTGAACTGTGGGTTGTAAATTATGTAGAAAATTTTTCTCTATCATTTTTAACTTATTCTTCCCATCACATCAACATTTAATTTCCTAGATACATTCCTCTAAAAACAATTAACATTGAGAAGTCCTATTAAGAAAATTTACTGAATTTTTTCATCTATAAATCATTCATTAATTAATGATAACCCTCATATATCCATGGTATTTATCATTTCAATTTAATTCCATATTTTTATTCCTATAAAATAAATGAGATTAATGAGTAACTCTAATCTCTATATCCGCCTTTATAGCACATAAAATGATTTATTCATAGCTAATAATGTTCTTCATTTATAACACTAATGATACATGGTATTAATCCATTGAGGAATCAATATAAATTACATTCATGATGGATGATAATAATTGATCTGTACATAACATGTGTCATAAAATTTTCCATATATGTACTAATAGATTCCTCATCTTTATGATCTTGATCAGAGAATTCCATCTATATTTTCTGGGAGAGTATATAACAAAATTAATTAATGATAAATTTTCTCCTAAACTCATCCCAATTCATGTAGTTAATTTCATCCAATAGCCTAATTTTATTAATAAGATTCGACCACTAATATGTGTTTCCTTCAAAATGATAAATAGATAAAAAATAGTTTTGTTTAAAATACTAGAGGATAGAAACTAACCTTCCAATTATACTGATAAATTTCTTAGAATCTTGTGTATTACTAGACCCATTAAAAGAATGTTGACTTTACCTCATGATGTACACAACGAAATGTTCTTCCCTCTTTTATCATTTGGAATATTAGCATTTTTCGTAGTTTGGGAATGTTTTATAATCATTTAAATGATATTTTTAAACCCATATTCCATAATATCTAGGTTTTCCCATATGAAATCATTTCATTTTTTATCACATTCATTATTAACATAGTTTTATTAGGTCCATCCATTGACTGAATCCAAAATAAATATTTTATATAATTATAATAATAGTATAAAAACACATAATAATCAACAAAATAAATCTTATAAATTCTAAATAAGAATCATTATTTTAAATATAGGTCACCTTAAGATTTACATACATAATTCATGGTTATAATATATTCAAATATGTTATAATTTTTCATAAAAACTTTTAGTTATCTATTAATATCCTATGAGTGTGAGAAATTCAGTGTATAGTAGTAGTACGCTAACTACAAACGTAAATGATGGAAAAGATATAAAAACGAATTATTTTTGGAGATATAATCCATAATGCATATGTTCCTAAACCATTTCCACTATTAGTATCCTTATATGAATTTATTCCTTATAAAACAACACTTCATTCTATAAAATAAAATAGGATGGTATCTTATACATAGTATTTTTCTTTGGGTTCTCATTGTAGTTTTCTTATCATAGTTTCCAATGGTTTATAACTATTTCTTGGATATAAAATAGACTGACCCATAGATTTTATATATTAATATCATATCTTATTATATGAATATTCAATACATAATATTCTGATCCACACTGGAATCATATAGGTCCACAATCTCTTGAGATATAGTTTCATTAAAAAGTTTATTATAAGATATCTAAACCACTCACCAGTTAGTTCTTCACAACTAACACCCATATTACACATAACATTATTAATATAATTATTAATAACCTTGGGAATAGATATATTAAAGTGGTTTATCTCTAATACTTTTCAAGGGTAGATAATGGAGATATCAATAATCTCTTAAAAATATCTTGAGAATAAGGGTATGTGAACATGATATTAGAATATGAAAAAACATGCCACATATTATAGATCAAAATCTTGAGTCATGGATCGATGCCTGATAGTTTAGAAGATATGAATCATAATAGAATTAATAAACATGACATTAGAAATCATAATACCGGCATAATATCTTTTATATGTTGCATAAATATAAATGTATAATATAATTTCCTTGGTCAAGAATCACTTCCATGACTATCATAATGGATTATGGTTAACCCCCATTCCATCATATAATTATTCAATGGTCACTCTCATGACTATCATAGTGGATATAGGCCCATGAAAACCTACGTTTACTCTACATTATAGTTATTACTATATCATGTGATATCAATATTTACCCACTAAATTAGAGGGATATATATATATATTTAATCCCACACCTCACATAATGATAACATATTCATATGTACAAAACAAGATCATAAATCATTCGTCATATATCATAATCCAAGAAAATGAATATAGATTTATATAATTTTCAACGTTTCTTCAAGCATAACCAATAGAAAACGAACTGGTTTCATAGGCATCTCATCATAATAATAATAACTCATTTTGTGACATAATAATGGTTATATATTTTTAAAATATCAACATTAAACTATAAGTAACATCAAGTGATTTAATCATTAATTAACATTACATGAAAATATAAATTTTAATATTTCTTTAAGATGATACCTTATTCATTTTGAAATCAATTATATAAAATATTAAAATTATCAAATATTATTTAATTTTTTTATTGAAAATAAACATGGAGAAGTTTAATGCAAACTAAAAAATATTGTGTGGTCATTATTATACCGACTGGGTCTCGGTGACAGTAAAGAAACCCTGCCTTAACATGGCCATCGGGTCCTAGCGTGACATGTACCACCATTTGCCACGTTGACATGTGGTCCCCATCCTATGGCCCGCCCATATGTCTATACAAGCCATCTATCTAGTAATTTTCCTCACATTCCATAACATGTCTTTTTCAATGTGCTATGCACACACACACACACAACTTGGGAAGCATCCCCAAATGTCACCCATCCAAATCACTAAACCAAACCAAGAATGATTAACCTTGGAGTTCTAATCAAGTAGTCTTCAGAAAAGGACGGTGCACCGAATTGACATGATTAATATCATTTAGTCATTTATTCCTTTATCATTCGGAGCTATTACGTTCACCCCCCCCCCCCAGAGCACGACATCCACATTGTGGGCCCTACATCTCAACCCAAGCAGTGTACAACACTTAAGACTGGGTACCACCTATGATACAAAATGTAACAACTAGGTACTAGTGAAATCACAAACACCTCGCCCTAACATGGTCATCGGGTCCTTGCCCGCCACGTACCACTATTTGACCCGCAGACACTCACGGTCCCCAACCTAGGGCCCACCCACGTGCTGTAATAGGTCATCAAACTAATAATTTTCCTCATAGTCCAACACATTTTCTTTTCAGTGTTCTTTGTCCTCACTCACACACACCGTAGGAAACTTCTTAGACGGTCACCCATCCTGATCACTACTCCAAGATAAGCATGATTAATTGTGGGGTTCTAATTAGGTATCCTGATGAAGAGGAAGGTTCCCCATATTGACATGAGTCATATAATTTAGTCATTTAACCCTTTATCATTCAGATGTGTTACATGAAAGTAGAAAATTTTATTCATGCCTTATATGTTTATACAAAAATATTCCCTACACATTTTCAGTAAAATATCAAAATTATCTTGTTCAAAAAAGGAGGGAATATTCATTTTAATATTTCATAAAAAAAGACTATAATGGTTAAAAATAAATTTATAAAATAATAGGATAATATTAAAAAACTTTTTTAATGCACTTTATGTATATTATAGACATATAAGAAAATTGATTTTTTGACCAAAGAAGAAATTAAAGTTAGTTTTACTTTAAAATGATATTTCTGTATTTTGAGTACATAATGTCAGGAAAATGAAATGAAACCATTTAATAAATATAAATAACAATATTTTAATAAATTTCATGAGACTCTTGGGGGTTATATTATTAAATTTCATCCATGTAAACTTAATCATAAACAATCTTGAAAAACATTTAGATTATGAAATATGTCCTATAATTGATGATTTACAAGCATAAAAGATGATCTAACCATGTGTAAAATAAATTTATATTCATTATAATTAAATAAAATAATCATAATAAAACTTCAAATTTCAAATATTAACCAATTATTAAATTTTAACAATGAATTTTTAAAAATTATTTATAAAAATCATCATTTTTTGTGTTAACTATATAGATTTTCCTTTCAAGTACAGGGAATGTACATAGAAGTACATGAAGTGTACTTTGAAAAGTTCCAAAACTACCCAATTTCATCCATAACATAGACTGTGTTACCTTTTTTTCTCAAAAATAACCCAAAATATAGCAATAAAAAATTAGTACCTTAAAGGAAGAACTGGTTTCTTACAAACTTCTTCCCTTAAATAAATTCATCCTGGAATTTCCCTTTCAAGGGTAGTGAAGAAAACATTTTTAGACAATAGTTGTCTAAAAATAAATTTATGAAAAGGTTCACTAACCTTCTTCCAGACCCATGGACCCCTCGTGAGGAATTGTCCCCACTGCACTATATTATGTGCTCCTATGTGGGTTCCATCTCCCAAAAGTTTCAAATCTGCATTGGTGTCTACCTAAATGAGGTTCTACTTCTTATGGATGCTAAAAAAACCATCTGCCTTGCACCTCATGTAACCCGCATCCTCAATTCCCCGATGCTCATGACACCTCAAAAAACCTGCATCCAATGGATGCCCTGATTCCTATGGCACCCCAGGTAACCTATTTCTAATTATTATCATGATTCCAAGAACCTCATACATATGTATATAAATAGCATGTACTCGATATAGTTCCAATCCCACTTAGAAACATCTGGTCAGTCCACATATATCCAGTGCACCATGTGCACTCAAAATGGACATGCCCCAATAGGCCCTGTCAAATCAAGTAAAAACAAAATAGATCATGGGAAAATTCAGGGTGTACCTCAAACTATCATTGCCAAAGTAGCTTGCTCAGTCCCTGGTAGCTCCATGACATGAACCTAGAATAACACGTGACTACCTAAATCCTATCCTCAATGAATTACTACACCATTCACTAGCCATTGACTATACTTTTGGGTCCCACTGTCTCTGTTATGTCCTCCACATGAAGATGAAACTCAACTACCCTCTCTTTATTCCAAATATAAACTAAATCCATATACCACAGTCTGTACTGGTCCTAGATTACCAACCGTCTATGATGTTTTCCTCCAAGAACCTCTCATGATACCAAATAGGTCCACATGCCCGGCCCTCCATTCGAGGCCTATCACACTGAGTCTAGACATGCCCTAGCAGCCCACAGTGAAAGAAAACCACTACTGAACTACTATGAGGTGGTCTAGATGTGTCCTTGGCCTGAATTCCTTGATATAATTCTCCATGACCTCACTTCCTACTATCTGAACAATCACTTAAATACGCTAACCAACTCACAAGATATTTTTCTATCAAGTGTCCCTAGGCTATGGGGGCCAGATTCACTACCTCCGAGAATGAGGAAACCCTGAATCGCTTACCATACCTTGTGAAAAGTAAGACATCTCAATGAAAGTAGTTTCATAATACATGATTGACATGTCACCCTACTGAAGGTTCAAGAACTCCCAAGCTCTCTCAACCTGTAGTGTCTCTCAGAAGAAGTTCACGAAAACCCTATCATCAAAATCCTTCCACACCAGTCCGTCTTGTTTGTGAGCCTGATCCTTCACATCCCACTAACACATCACCGACCCTCTTAGCATGTAGGTCACCATCTTGACCCTCTACCCTGGAGGCATCTCTAGCTACTCAATGATTATCTACATGCTCTCAATCCAGTTCTCTGCTTCCTACAGACAACGCTCACCCTAGAAATGTGGTGGATACATTGACTAGAACTACTGTGTCAGATATTCAATAGAGGGATCTATACATTTGTGCCTATTTCAATCCCCTGCAAGACATATACTATACTAGACCAGGGCATCCCGTTGACCCATAGACTGAACACTGTCAAACCCAGAACTTGCCTTATCTGTACTGGATACTGATCTTGTACCTTAGCTCGTGCCTACAACTCATTCTCTGCTTACCCCTCAAGGTTTTGATCCTATTCATGCTCATGTGGCAATGTACCATCACCCTCTTGATGCTCTATCAATCTATCTAGTAGGAACCTGCTGAATACCATAAATGGTCAGACAACCCTCATATATACCTAACCCATATAACGAAAGCAATAAAAGGCAGTGAATAACAGTATACCTTACTCTCCTATAATGCATCTATGCCTAAGGAATCATAGCCTCATTCCCTCCATACCCTCCCACAATAGAGAAATGTTTCTAAATTACCTTATGAAATTCTCATCCCAACAAAAAATGTTTCCCCAAAATGATGACCTAGTCACCAAAACCTGGTGATCAAAATCTCCTCAACCAAAGTACTTTCCTTCTCATTCAAGGGCCAGGCCCTAACCTCCTACAACATTCAATTCACAATACATATTTCATGGCATAGTACATTGAAATAAACTATAAATTATATAAATAATTTCACCAATCACATTTCAAAAGCATTCAAAGCCTGCAATTTGATATTATTCACTATGTATTATCACGTCACAAAGCATACATCAATTTATGAAATTGAAATTCCATAAAAATGTTCCTATCAAAAACAAATAAAACACTCATTTCAATACCGAGCTAATGTAAAATTTTTCCCTTACCTAACGGGGTTAATGGTCACATATCACAACCAATAATTATCACAAACCAAGTGAGCCAAAAATGTGGAAATCATATAAACAGAAATTTGAGAAAATGAAAAATAGTAATTCCCACCCAAGGTAACATGGTCAATCCCTTATACTTGGGGTAGTGGGCACCCGAAACAAGCTAGAATCCTAGTTCCAATAACAACCTATCTCCAATCTACTATATCCCAAATATTAAAAAATAAAAAAATTAAAAAGAGAAGTCTCAATATAATTAGTAGCCAACAAAACATGGATACTAAATCACTATAAGCAACTCCTTTTACACCACCTTGTATCCTCCCCACTGAAACAACCACCTGGACAGTATTAAATAGGCCAGGAGTTACTACCTTAGGCTCACCTCCCCGAATTCCAAAGGATGTTGACTATCAGTGATGGTGTAACAGGTATAGTGGAGAGGCTATACCTTCTCATAAGAAACTAATTGTACTGGTCCAAGAATAATAATAAAACATGAAGCTGAAATAACTAACTTAATATACTCAAACCAAAGCTATATAGTTATGAACATTCAACAGTAACAACCAAAGGAACCAATATACATATACAAAACAACTAAAAAATAGGGTAAACATAACCACATGTTGAGTATCACTTGTAACTAATACTGAACCAAAAAACATGCATCTAAATTAGGTCATACATATCAATATATAACGGGAGACAATAGCTAACCAGCTATATTTAAAAAAATTTAGCATACTGATACAGAAATGAAACTAAACAAGTAAATTCATACATGGCATGACATCAACGTCCATTAAATTCTCCATGCCTATAGTATTACGTTCAATATTCTGAGGCTGATCTTTTTTCATTCACGTAAATCAATAATTTCTACATGTGTCCCAATGGTCATATTTAAAGGGTGAGATGAATCTCAGTAGGATACCATTCAGATGGTGGGAACCTAGTATAACTATTTAAGATGGCATACATATCAATGTAAATTAAGTAGTGCAATGGAATAAATAAACACAACATCCCCTAGTGCTCTGCAGCCCCCATGGAGTGTCACCTACTTCTTCTAATACCGGAATATCAAAAGTAAATATAGTGCCTGGTCCTTAGCGCAAGTAACCCTATCGTCATAAATCCTAGGTGAAACCTCTAGTTCAACATTACTCCCATAACCTGCCACCATGTGACTCCTAAAACCACATGTCTCAATGTACTGACGACCCAAAGGCACTACTAAACCAAAGTAACTCAGAGGAACAATGTTTCCTATCATCAAATAAGTAACCGCAGGGATAGGTATATCTACCCTCCAATAAAGTAACCTGATGGACATCATTGTATGCCCTTAAATATTGTGTCCCGGCCCACAGCCTTAATCACAACGAGCCGTATCCCCCAACCAGATAGCCTCATCGCTATCTCCTAAAGGCTCCTCTCCTTCCACATGGATTCCTATTGAAAGCACCCCAAACACAATAGTACCTAAACCACAACTATCAGGGGCCTCTACCCATGTGAGTGGTTAAAACCACCTCATCATGGAGTCTCTCTGTGTGTACACTACTCAAATAAAGGGTGAGTGATAATCACGAAAATAGTACCCAAGCAACAACATCTCTAGCACCTTGTTACCCTGTGACCATGCCACTCAGTATCTGATGGCCTTTCCATCCATATAACTCATGTCATTCCCAACTAGATTGTCTCACTTCCTTCATCCTGATGTCCATGACACATAATCCCATGGTCAAAACCACCCAATATAATCCAGGACAAGCCCAAACTATGATAAACATCACCCAATAGATATTCGGTCCATGCCCAACATAACCCCAAGTGTTCCACCATATCCAATTCATCAATTACATAAATAATAAAATAATCACTTAAAAACATGAAAACAAACTAAATAATTGAATTTCACTAGCCCAATATCTATCACATAATAGCATTGAGGTATTGAATGCATCTGATACATTAAATCATTCTTAAACAATCTAAAATCAGTATTATAATAATCACAATTCCTTTTAAAACTATTTTGGAATACCTGGGAAAAAGTCCCCATTTATGAAATGGTCCATCACTCGGTCTCTCTCAAGGAAGACATGGTAAGGGAATACCAAACCGCATTCCATGGGTCTGAAAATTAATTTAATATGAAACAATAGTTATAAAAAGGTTTCACTCAAAATACAGAATATGTGTCATAGGATGGGCATCCCAAATGTCCAAAAATCACAAAACTAGGTATGTACCACCTACCTCATACATGTACAATGAACCACCTCTAATATTAGCCTCCAATTCAGCATAAAATGTGGTAAATATATAAAATATACAAAATTCTCAACCCCAATAACATCGTTGGGAATAGGAATCAAAGAAAATGGATTAATGGAAATCAAGGCCTTACTTTTGGGGTTCCAATGGATTAAATGACGATAGAAATTGTATGTAAACAATGATCCGGGAGAAAAATGAGCTACGACCGACTATCCTCACTGAAACCCATTGAGGGTTTGGGATTCTACATCAAAATGAGGCTACTTCCAATTTTAGAGAAAAAAACATAAATACATAGTGTGTGTATATAAGGGAACACACTGTGTGTATCATTATAATGTTCATAAGAATGATGGTGATTCACCAAGGGTCTGCCGGCATGACTATATGACATTTACCTAGGTGTACAGGTCATGTACTTCTCTACTCGGTCGACATCTCCAATACTCCATGTATATCCCCATACACGACCCCTCTACATGGGTTGTGAAAAAAGTACACAACGTGTTCTTGCTAAAATCATTCTACCCGACCAATAGCCCTACACATAATGTATGGCCTTCACTCATGAAAACTGTACACGGTGTGTACATAGATGTACAAGACTTTTACCTTTGAAATTCCTAGAGATTCCTATTTTATATCAGAACATAGCCAATGTTACCTGTTTTCTACAAATAGCCCAAAATTGAATGAAAAAAAGTCCCATGACTTATTGGAAGAATCGGGATCTTACACTATTCATACTAGAAATTTAATTACTAGATAATATCTGTATAATATAATATAATTCTTTTATACATTTTTTTGCTTTTATATCCAGATAGTATTTATTAAAAAAATATACCATAAAATCTCTAGGTGTTACACATCCGAGGATATTCAACAAAAATATATAGGTGTGTCCCAATGTGCAGAAAAAGGGAAAAAATGATATCATAATGAGGATTAAATCGAAAAATATTCATTAGAAACATGTCCATATAATCCACTAGGATAGTTGTAATTTGGCCTTCTAAAGAATATTCCACATAAAATGAGATATTACAAAATTATGGGTGATCATCTAAAACATATCATAAATCGTCCTACTCATCTCATATGATTATCCAACTCACACATGATGGGAAAAATAATCCATTATTTGAAAATCACATCACCCTTAGGAAGTAATAATATATAGGGGGTATTTAATAAGGATTTATAGTACAAACTATGTATAATTTCTTAAGGCTTCATCCTGATATCAATGAGGCCCCATAAAAACATCTCTCTACTAAGAACATGTTCACAAAATCAAAATATGTGCATGAGAATGTGATCTATACTAATAAGAGTCTCCTTCAACATTATTTAGGTAAGGGGATCCACTGGTTTTTTGGATATCAAATTATGGTATTAGATTTATAATATTATCTTACACAGTTATAGAGGAGTGATGGTTCCCTTATATAAACGATATATTTCATACCTCCTGTCGTTTTTGGTGTGATCATTCAATATCCATTTATTTATTTTATTTTTATTAATTTTTTTCTAACATCTCCATAAGGCCTCGGCCTTAAACATCTCATAATATTGAATTAAATTAATAATTAACATTGGGGATCTTTTCAGGTTTAGAGTTTTAGATAATTAGAACATAACTACTACATCTCAAAAGAATACAAAAAAGACACTTCTACTATGTTTCCATAGAATAAAAAAAACTCTTAAAAAGAAACATGTCGAGTTCCATGTTTTATATAGCATGACTTTCCCTTGATCCCATCCTTGAACCTATTCCACATTAGGTCCTGTGAAAAACATTTCAAAAAACTTGGGGTGAGCATAAAGAGCTCAGTAAGGGATACACAAATAATGAAAACTGTCAGTTTATCAAAACAACAAGTAAAACATTTTTTCTTTATCAAAGTAATACTTTTAACCTTTATGAAGTAGTCAAAACTCTTCACTGAATAAAATATCATTACATACCCTTTTGTAACCAAAATATTGCCATAAAACCCATTAAAATATAACATAACATATAAAGGTAACTTGGGACATAAACATACTTAAGTGGAATAACCATACGGTCAACTTCCACACATATCACTTAATGGAATAGCCATATGGCCATGTTCCATACATACATAATGGAATAGCCATACGGACGACTTCCATACCCAATGCATTGGAGGTTATAACGTAACCACCCATCCTGGTATTCACGACACCACTCGTCATATGGTTTATCATGTAACCACCCGTCAAATGTCCAAGTACCAATATAAAATCATAAAACATCAAACCAATATAATGGAATGATAACATTTCCACATTTCAATCACAATATATCATTTAAATATATTGACATAATATAATCCTTTATCAAAACCATTTTCAATACCAAAATACATAAAACAGTAAATGGTATTTATTTTATTTTAAAAACATTACGACTTGTTGAGGAAGCCAAAGACCAAATAATACTAACGGTGGCGGAGAAGGTCGTTGTCACCGTGTACATTAAAAGAAACATTACTTTTTTTCATTTAGTAAGAATCTTCGTAGAAAAAGATTCCTTTTGTAAAAAGTAAAAGTCAAAGGGGTTTATACACCCTATAAAAGATAGTTCTGTATAAAACGAAATATGCCTCAATGAAAGGGGATTGAGACGAAGTCCCTTACCTCGGGTCTGCCTTGACTCGATCATTATTTAACGTCCTGAATAATAAACATGATTTAATTTATATTTTCTTAAGAACCTTTTTCAAGTTCATTATTCCTTTTATATCACTTATTGTCATGTCATGAACACTATGTAATTATTTAAGTTAATAATGGTTGTTTTAACGATCATTGGTACTTGAGTAAAAAATAATCCCATTATAATTACAAGTTTTTCATGTATCCATTATATCCAGAATGGTATTCATGATGTAGATATAATATATATGATATATATCCAGTACATTCATGCATTTATAATATTACATAATCATTTAGATGTAAGAAATGAAATGCACCGTTCATTGAGACGGTAAGCCGTACGTACGCATGAACGCTACATTCAATTCTATTTCGTATTTTTATAGAATGGAATCATAATGATATAAAGTTATATTATAATTCCAATGTAATATCTTATATAATATCATTACTACATCCTTTATATGTCTCACATATGGTATTAACGAATCAAATAACTTTGAGGGGGCGGTAGTCCGCACTTCCTTAAATGAAGATATCGCGTTTACCCATAATGGAAACCATAAAGGTGTTCCCAAAATGAAAAATACAGAAGCTTAAGGAAAACATAAATATATTATATGTCATATATAAATATAGTGTCATCTTAATGTCCACCTTTGAAGGTGTTAAAAGAATGTTTAACAGTCATCGTTTCGGGAGGCAGAAATTCGCCATCCACGGAAATAGTATGTTATTTAACCATTAGATGTAGGTGTGTGTAAGTGTAGCTCGAATACTTCTTATAACAACATCCTTGTATATTGAAGATACTGGAGTTTTTACAAAATAAATGAATAAAAAGAGTTTATGGGGTTGGAGAAGCAAAATAAAACAAAAGGACTCAAGTGAAGACATTACCTTAAAATCGGGTAACTCCCGTTGGTTTGAGCTCAAAGGCGTCCCTGGGAAGACTTCTGCCCAAAGTGAGGCTTCAAGGAGTAAGATAGGGAAGTGGAGAGACAAAATGGGCAGGTGTTGGCCGAGACAAAGGGTTTGGAAGTGTGGGTAATGAGGTAGAGGTGGGGGCCTTTTATAAGAGGAGAGGAGGGGCACTCTTGGAAAGTAAAGAAAAGTTACTTTATTTTAAAATGATTTTCGGATTCAAAAGGTCCCACATTGATATAATTCGAGGGTAAGGTGATAGGGGATCGAAATATATCCATCCAATAGGTTTTTTACATGTTTAGGTCATAGATTTAACATTATCTTTTCATTTTATTTAAATCCTTTATTAATGAGGTAATCGTTGCATCATCATAATGTCATAAATAATTTATTTTATATAAAGTGTAAAAATTATAAAACAAATATCATGATGTAGGAAATATTTTTATATTTCTAATGAATATTTATAGTCTAAAAGATAATTTATGTAGACAAAATTAAAAATATTTTACTTAGGTGATATATTCTTTGTTACATTTAACATTCTTTGAAAATAAAAAGATAAAAAGTCACTTTCTCACAAAAGTGATTCCATGGGGCCCCGGAGTTTGGAACAAGGAATCCCATGGTCTTCCATGAGACAACCAGTAGCCTTAGGACATATTTTGTGGTCATTTATTATTATTATGATATTATCTTATTATCTTTAACTAACCGATTACTCATTAATCATGATAATTAAAGATAATTACCGTCGTTACTATTCATAATGTCCAAAAAAAGAGTCTTAATTACATAATTTGGACCTTCGTATTCCAAATATGTTATCCATTTTACCAAATTCCAAACACATAAATTGCAATAATTAATTTAAAAAAACTCCCCGTTGTCGAAACAAATAGCGGGTTTTTTAGAAACAATATTTATGAAAAGATTGGCATTAGTTTATGCCCAATTCCAATGTGAAATTAATCTAATGACCACCATTGGATTAAATGGTAAACATATATTCATATTACAATTTAATACCAATTAAAAAGATAATCTAACCATATAATTAAATTAAATGAAAAAGGAGTTTTGATGTAAAATGCAGAATTTTTCACTATTCATTAAAAAAATGAACATTGTCAGAAAAATACCAAAAATTTATCCAATATAAATTTCAATGTCCTAATCATAAATAATATGTTTATTTTGAATAATAGAGATTATGAAATTGTCAAAATATTGTTTTAAAAAGGGTTTCCCATCAAAAGGCAGTAAAACAATCTCTTAAGAATATTAGTGTATTCCATGCATAGGATTGGATTTATTCTCATTTTAAGCCTCTAAAAAACTATCTAAATCATTAATAGACATAGATAAAAATATCTATTATTCATTACTTACATTGGATGTTACATCCTTCACCCCTTTAGAAAATTGTGTCCTCTCAATTTATTTACTTATCGAATAAGTGGGGGTATTTATCCCTCATTGCATTTTCAGATTCCCATGTTGCCTCTTATATCATGTGGGTTTTCCACAAAACCTTTACCTAATTAATCACCTTATTCCGTAACACCTGCTCCCTGTGGTCAAGAATCTGGACCGGGTTTTCCTCAAAAGATAGGTTCTCTTCCAGCTGAACTACCTCTGGACTCAAAAAATGAGATGGATCTGGAAAATTCTTTCTCAGCATCGAAACATGAAAAACATTGTGTACCTAAGATAAACTCGGAGGTAAATCCACTTGGTAAGCAACTGATCCAACATTCTCCAGAATTTCATATGGTCCAACGAACCTTGGACTTAGCTTTCCTTTCTTACCAAATCGCATCACACTTTTCCATGGTGAGACTTTGAGAAAAACATGATCACCTACCTCAAAAGATTGATCCTTACTCCTGTTGTCCGCATAACTCTTCTGCCTGCTCTGAGCTATTCTCATGTGTTTCTGAATCAACTGAACTTTTTCTGCCATCTCTTCTACCAATTCTGGTCCCATCAGCTTCATTCACCCACTTCATCCAAAAATGCTGGAGTTCGACACCGCTTCCAATATAATGCCTCAAATGGTGCCATCTGTATACTAGAATGAAAACTGTTATTATAAGAATACTCAACCAAAGAAAGATGTTGGTCCCAACTTCCCTGATAATCCATCGAACAAGCTCGTAGCATATCCTCTATGGTCTGAATTTTTCATTCTGACTGCCCATCTGATTGAGGATGAAAAGTTGTACTAAAATTTAATTCAGTACCCAACGACTTCTAAAGGCCTTTCCAAAAGTTAGAAGTGAACCTGGGATCACGGTCAGAAACAATGGAGAGAGGAACTCCATGTAACCTGACTATCTCTTTATGATACAAACAGGAAAGTTGATCTAGGGAAAAATTATCTCGTATAGCAAGGAAATGAGCAGATTTGTCAAGCGATCAATAATAACCAGATTGCATTATTACCTCGAGATGTCTTCGGTAATCTAACAACTATGTCCATGGATATATTCTCCCATTTACACTCTGGCATTGGTAAAGGCTGAGGCATACCTTTCGGTAACTGCCACTCTGCTTTAAACTGCTGACAAGTCAAACACTTCACAGTAGAATTAGCAATTTCCCTTCTCATTCCATCCCACCAGTAATACTCCCACATATCTCTGTACATCTTAGTACTTCCAGGATGAACTGAAAATGGGGAACAATGAGCCTCACATAACAACTCATTCTTAAACTGTGAATCACAAGGCACACATAATCTCTTCCCAAACCTCAAAACACAATCCTTATCAATATTGGATTCAAGAAACTTACCCTTCTAAACTATCTCTACCTTTTTCTGCAACTCACTGTCTTCCCTCTCAGCTTGCTTAATTCTGTCTGATAGGGTTGATCTCACTGATACCTGAAACAAAATAGAAGAACATCCTGCACCAACAAATTCTATGCCAAATTTCATTAATACAAAAACCAAAGTATCTCATTCAAAATGTAGCATGGTTAATGAAGCATTAATTTTTCTACTCAAAGCATCTTCCACTTTAATTGCTTTTCCCAGATGGTAGTGAATTGTACTATCATAATCCTTGATTAAATCCAGCCATCTCCTCTATCTCAAGATCAATTTTTTCTGAGTGAAAATATCCTTTAAACTTTTGTAATCAGTATATATTTCACACTTTACTCCATACAAATGATGCCTCCAAATTTTTAAAGCAAAAACAACATCAGCTAATTCCAAATCATTTTTAGGGTAATTTACCTCATGAGTTTTCAACTGACGTGAAGCATAAGCAATTACCTGATCATTCTGAATAAAAACACATCCAAGTCCCTTCAACGAAGAATCACTTTATATAACAAACTCACCATTCCTGGAAGAAGTGCCAAAACCGTAGCATTCACCAATCTTCTTTTCAACTCCTGAAAAGAATCATCACATTATTTTGTCCAGATGAACTTAACACCCTTACGAGTTAGCTTAGTCATTGGACTAGATAACCGTGGAAAATTTTCAACAAACCTTTGGTAGTAACCTGTCAAACCAAGAAAACTATGGATCTCGGTTATATTTGTGGGTCTTGGCCATTCTTCAACAACTTTTGTTTTAGCAGGATCAACAGTTATGCCATCTTTTGAAACAATGAGGTCTAGGAAAGAATTTTGTTGTAACCAAAACTCACACTTGCTGAATTTTCCATATAGTTTCTTTTCTTTTAACGTTTGCAAGATAACCCTTAAATGACATTCATGCTCCTATTTTCATTTAGAAAACAACAAAATATAATCAATGAAAACAACCACAATCTTATCCATGAACTCATGGAAAATTCTATTCATAAGGTCCATGAATACAACAGGTGCATTGGTTAACCCAAAAGGCATAACTACAAATTCATAATGGCCATATCTAGTATGGAACGTAGTCTTCAGAACATCTACTTCTTTTACTTTCAACTGATGGTACGCCGACCTCAAGTCAATCTTCAAAAAATACTGAGCTCCCTGGAGCTGATCAAACAAATCATCGATATGAGGCAAAGGATACTTGTTCTTAACAGTAATATTATTCAAGGCTCTATAATCAATGCAAAGTCTCATTGAGGCATCTTTATTTTTAAAAAACAAGACAGGAGCACCCCATGGTGATGTGCTAGGTCGAATGAAACCTTTATCTAAAAACTCTTGCAATTGGTTCTTTAACTCTAAAAGTTCAACTTGAGCCATTCGATAAGGGGGTTTTGAAATTGGCTTAGAATCAGGAACTAAGTCAACAGTAAATTCAACTTCCCGATCATGAATAATACCAGGCAACTCATCAGGAAAAACATCCAGATACTCATTTACCACTGGCACATCATTAATCTGAACAGATATTTTATTTTCATCAATATGTGCAAGGTAACATTAATTTCCATCTTTTACTAGTTTCTCAACTTCCTGATATGTTATCAAAATCAAGGGTTCATTATTGTACACAAACTGAAAATATTTCTAAAAAGAAACCATTTTAGCTCTGCAGTCAATCTTAGCATGATAAAAAGAAAGCCAATCCATGCCCAAAATAACATCAAAGTATACTATAGAAAAAACAATAAGGTTTTCTGGTAGATTCTTTCCACACATAAGGATAGGAAGGTTCTTATAATTCTTTTTTTTTTCAACATTCCCTCTGGGTGTTTTTGCCATAAGTTCAGGATTCATATCTTGAGATAGAATTTCCTATTTACTATAAAACTTCTTAGAAATTAATGAGTGTGTAGAACCTAAATCAAACAACACATTGGCATAATCAGAACAAACAAACAGTCTACCTGATACCACTTCATTCGATGGCCCAACATCTGCTGAAGTTGTTCCAAAGGATATCACCACCCCTTTCTGCTTGTAGTCTGGCTGCTATCCCCCAGTCTTGTTCTTTATTAGACACTCATTTTCATAATGACCCATTTCATTACACTTAAACCATCTTACCGCTGGCTTTTCATTGCATGCTTGATCATCTTCCTTACAATTACGAGCAATATGACCGGACTCACCACACTGAAAGCACTTACCAGAATTGGATAAAGATTCTACAAGATGCTTTTTACCACACTTCTCACAAGATGGATATTTTCTTTTCTTACCTCCTTGCTTATTTGATGAATTATTCCCCTTTTCCTGCCAACTGGACCTCTTATTCTGTTGTTTATCATAGAACACCTGATCATCGGCAAACTCCATTTCCACATTCTCCGCACATCGAAAAAGTTTTTCATAACTTTTGAACTCACGAGAAGCTAAAACTCTTCGATACTTTGGATTTAACCCTGAGTAAAAATGGTTTATTTTACTATCAAGATCTCATATGATGTTTGGAGCATACCTTTCAAATCAAGTGAACTTTTATTCATAAGCAGCCACTGAATCATCCTCCTGCCTCAATTCTAGGAACTGTTTTTCCATCCTAAAACGAACCTACATAGGAAAATATTTCTCAAGAAACATACCTTTGAATTCATCCCAGTGAAGGTCCTTAATCTCATCACTATCCCTAATATTTTTCACCATCGACCACCACTGATCAGCTTCACCTTCAAAATAGTAAACAGCAAGACTAACCATTTGATGTTATGAACACCCCATGACATCAAAAATCTTCTCTAGTGCTTTAATCCACCCTTCAGCTTTCACGGGGTCATATGATCCTCTGAATGATGGTGGTGGTTTCCTCATGAAATTTTCCACCATTGACATGTTCCTCTGCGGTTTATCTGGCTGATCTCGTGCATGGATACCACCACAATTTATAGCCTGAGTCAACTGTGTCATCACTGCAACAAACTGTTCAGTTCTGATTCTGACCATCTCAGGTTGCTGATTTGGAAGGTTCTCTTCCTCCTGATGTCGTCCCAACATAGCTACATTGTTTCCTATGCGGAAAACCATTCTGGACACAGAAATATCTTAGGCGAAGCAACATGGAAATCTTTAGATGCTATATCATTTCAGTCATACCATAAATTAACTTATAATTTAACAATTTTCTAACTACTAGAGTTGTCTAAACTGACCTCTGATACCAACTATAAGGCCCCAGCCTTAAACATCTCTTAATATTGAATTAAAGGAATAATTCACATTGAGTATCTTTTCAGGTTTAGAGTTTTAGATAATTAGAACATAACTACTACATCTCAAAAGATTACAAAGTAGACACTTCTACTAAGTTTTAATAGAATAAAAAAAACTCTAAAAAAGAAACATCTCTAGTTCCAAGTTTTATATAGCATTAATTTACCTTGATCCCATCCTTGACCCTATTCCACATTAGGTCCCGTGAAAAACATTTCAAAATACATGGGGTGAGCATAAAGAGCTCAGTAAGGGATACACAAAGAATGAAAACTGTTAGTTTATCAAAACAACATGTAACCCATTTATACTTTATCAAAGTAATACCTTTCACCTTTATGAAGTAGTAAAATCTCTTCACTGAACAAAGGATCATTAATTACCCTTTTGTAACCAAAATATTACCATAAAACCCATAAAAAGATCACATAACATATAAAGATAACTTGGGACATAAACATACTTAAGTGGAATAACCATACGATCGACTTCCACACATATCACTTAATGGAATATCCATACAGCCAAATTCCATACATACTTAATGGAATAGCCATACGGCAGACTTCCATACCCAATGCATTGGAGGTTATAACGTAACCACCTGTCCTGGTATTCACGGCACCACCCGTCATATGGTATATCACGTAACCACCCGTCAAATGTCCATGTACCAATATAAAATCATAAAACATAAAACCAATATAAAGGAATGATAACATTTCCACATTTCAATCACAATATATAATTTAAATATATTGACATAAAATAATCCCTTATCAAAACCATTTTCAATACCAAAATACATAAAATAGTATATGGTATTTATTTTATTTTAAAAACATTACGGCTTGTTGAGGAAGCCAAAGACCAAATAATACCCGTGGCGGCGGAAAAGGATGTTGTCACCGCGTACATTAAAAGAAACATTCCTTTTTGTCTTTTAGTAAAACCCTTCGTAGAAAAAGATTCCTTTTGTATAAAAGTAAAATTCAAAGGGGGTTATACACCGTATAAAAGATAGTTGTGTATAAAACGAAATATGCCTCAATGAAAGAAGATTGAGACGAAGTCCCTTACCTCGGGTCCGACTTGACTCAATCATTCTTTAACGTCCTGAATAATAAACTTGAGTTAATTTATATTTTCTTAAGAACCTTTTTTCATGTTCATTATGCCTTTTATATCACTTATTTCAATGTCATGAACACTATGTAATTATTTAAGTTAATAACGGTCGTTTTAACGATCATTGGTACTTGAGTAAAAAATAAACCCTTTATAATTACAATATGTTCATGTATCCATTATATCCAGAATGGTATTCATGATGTAGATATAATATATTTCATATATATCTAGTACCTGCATGCATTTATAATATTACATAATCATTTCGAGGTATGAAATGAAATGCACTGTTTAAGGAGACGGTAAGCCGTATGTACACATGAAGGCTACTTTCATTTCTATTTTGTATTTTTATAGAATGGAATCATAATTATATAATGGTATATTATAATTTGTGTTTAAAATCATATATAATATCATAACTCCATCATTTATACGTCCCACATATGGTATTAATGAATCAAATCACTTTGAGGGGGCAGTAGTCCGCACTTCCTTAAATGAAGATATCACGTTTACTCATAATGGAAACCATAATGGTATTCCCAAAATGAAAAATACAGAAGCTTAAGGAAAACATAGACATATTATATATCATATATAAATATAGTTTCATCTTAATGGCCACCTTTGAAGGTGTTTAAAGAATGTTGAACAATCATCGTTTCGGGAGGCAGAAATTCGTCATCCACGGAAACAGTATGTTCTTTAATCATTAGATGTAGGTGTGTGAAAGTGTAACTCGAATCCATCTTATAAAAAAATCCTAGTATATTAATGATACTGGAGTTGTTACAAAATAAATTAATAAAAAGAGTTTAGGGGGTTGTAGAATCAAAATAATACAAAAGGACTCAAGTGAACACATTACCTTAAAATCGGGTAACTTCCTTTGGTTTGAGCTCAAAGGCTTCCTTTGGAAGACTTCTGCCCAAAGTGAGGCTTCAAGGAGTAAGAGAGGGAAGTGTAGAGACAAAATGGTTAGGGGTTGGAAAAGCCAAAGGCATTGTAAGTGTGGGTAAAGAGGTAGAGGTGGGGGCCTTTAATAAGAGGAGAGGAGGGCCCCTCCTGGAAAGTAAGGAACAGATACTTTATTTTAAAATGCGTTTCGGATTCAAAAGGTCCCACATTTATATCATTAGAGGGTAATATGATAAGGGTTCGAGATATAACCATCCAATAGGTTCTGGACATGTGTAGGTCATATATTTTACATTATCATTTCATTTTATTTAAATCCTTTATTAATGAGGTAATCGTTGCATCATCATGACGTCATTAATAATTTAATTTATTTAAAGTGTAAAAATTATAAAAAAAATATCATTATTTAGGAACTCTTTTCAGATTTATAATGAATATTTATAGTCCAAAATATCATTTCTGTAGAAAAAATTAAAAATATTTTACTTAGGTGATACATTCTTTGTAACATTTAACATTCTTTAAAAATAAAAAGATAAAAAGTCACTTTCTCACAAAAGTTATTCCATGGGGCCCCCAAGTTTTTCACAAGGAATCCCATGGTCGGCCATGAGAAAACCAGTATCATTAGGACAGATGTTGTGGTAATTTTTTATTATTATGATATTATCTTATTATCTTTAACTACCCGATTACTCATTAATCAAGATAATTAAAGATAATTACCGTCATTACTATTCATAATGCCCAAAAACAAAAGATTCTTAATTACATAATTTGGACCTTCTGATTAAAAATATTTAATCCATTTTACCAAATTCCAATCACATAAATTTAAATAATTAATTTAAAAAAACTTCACGTTGTGAAAACAAATAGCGAGTTTTTTAGAAACAATATTTATGAAAAGTTTGGAATTAGTTTATGCCCAATTCCAAAGTGAAATTAATCCTAATGACCACCATTGGATTAAATCGTAAATATATATTCATATTACACTTTAAGACAAATTAATAAGATAATCTAACAATATAATTAAATTAAATGAAACATCAGTTTTGATGTAAAATGCAGTATTTTTCACTATTCATTAAAAAATGAACATTGTCAGAAAAATACCAAAAATTTATCCATTGTAAATTTCAATGTCCCAATCATAAAGAATATGTTTAAATTGACAAATATAGATTATAAAATTTTCAAATGTTTGTTTTAAAAAGGGTTTTCCATCAAAAGGCAGTAAAACAATCTCTTAAGAATTTTAGTGTATTCAATGCATAGGATTGGATTTATTCTCATTTTAAGCCTCTAAAACACTATCTAAATCATTAATAGACATAGATAAAAATATATATTATTCATTACTTACTTGGGATGTTAAAGTCTCCCAGATCTTATTTCATACCACCTATAGAGGTCGTGGTAGAAGATTATAAAATTATTTTCCATATTGACCTCCTCTTAGAGTATTACCTTATTCATTTCAATGACAACCTCTTTGAGAACCACCATTTCAACCTCAAGGAAGTACCATATCCCATAACTAGATCTATCATTAAAGTTGCTCATCTATGACATCATAGAATCCCACTATTTAATAATATATTAGTTAGTAATAATCTGGTTGACCTCATCAACAACATTTATAGTAAATATTATATAGTAGCTAGTATGATCATTTACATAAAATTATTTTTTCTGAAACTCATGATTACGATGACACCTTCTACACAATACCATGCCAAAATATATTATTTATCACTATATCCCTCTCTATAAATCTACTATAAGTGAGGAATCCGATAGGATGAAAACCATCTCAATTATTTCATTGAAGTCATATATTAATAATTTATTATAAAAATAATATATTATTGATCATATTGATAATGAAACTCAGGATGATACTGATCCTCGATGAGTAATTTGAGACGGAAGAGATTCCCTTGTAAAAAACCATACATCTTATAGATATGCATTGTCCACAATATAACTAGTTAAAACTACTTGTGAGTATATAGTTCTAAAAATAACACAATTGGAGAGTATCCTTATCATGGGTTTAGATAATTAAGGTTCATATGAATATCAAAATTTGATAATGAATGAGGGATGTTATCCCCATTATCTGAACAAAATGTTTTTAATATTGAAACAAAATGTGCGAAACTACCTCAAGAAAGTCCTCTACTACATAAGGGAATGTATTTCCTCAGATCCCAGAAGATCAATGCAATTGAAACACATACGACATAATCAATCTATGTGTATCCTCATCTGGTCCCACTATAATTATCTATTTCATAATAGGTATATAAACATCCACATGAACTATAGGTTACCTATATTATCACTGCACTATCAACATAAGAAATTCTCACTATACTAAGGGTTGGGAAAACTATGTTCAGGACATTAGATTAAAATTTAATCACCGATATGGTTGATGATATTATGATTCAACATCATCCTGGGAATATCATGACACACTCTAAGGATCTAAGATGGATTTTAGAATATAGTCAACCTATATTTCACATGATCAAGCATGATTATTAAGAAAATTCTAGAGAGTTGACTCAGTAATGAATCTATAATAAATGAACAACTCCTATATCATTTAATTTTAATTTTTGCCTTCGTATCTATGATCAATAACTAAGAAACCTTTGTAAATTAGTATATTATTGGATTATTGGATAAAATATATATCACCCATCAAATTTATCTAGGTATCCTTCATTTGGTAAAAAATGAAAGTTCCCTTAACACCATTACCTTCAATTTTAAAACCACTCCTTAATAGAAACCTATCGTCAAAATCTTCACCCAATATAGACCCACTATGATAGAAAATTTACATGAATCGACGAATAAAAACCCCACCAGGGCTGTAGTAAACTGAGTGTTCCCCCCCAATCTCATGTACAATGGTATAAGGGATGGTGACTGGAACCATGTATGAATATCACATATAATTGAACTCTATATCATAATGTAAAAATAAATAACAACCAATCCCAACATAAAATTAAAAAATTCAAAATAATAATACATCTTGGATATAATGATATGAATGTAAAAAAATAATATTACCATCACAATGCTTGGGAAATATGTAACACTGTAAAATAAAATCTAGAAATAGGTTCATGATATCACAAATATAAGACAGAAAAATAATAAACATGAAATATAATGAACAATTGATAAAAAAATCAAGATAAAAAATTCACCAATACCATTTTCACTTAGGAAAATTTATCTCACAACATAATAACATGATTTAAAATGAGGTCGAAACCGAGCTCTTGATCGCCTACCAAATAGAACACACATGAGAACAAAATACCCATGAAATTATTTGTAAGTCTATATCCATCAGGATTCCTCAAAAAAAAAATAGATAAATAATAAAAACTATCCAATATTAAATACAAAGGGATAAAATAAAAAAAGTTATTAAATTGTAGAAAACATGATAAATAGAAGAATGTTTCAGTCTATACAACCTATCTAGAGAATATTCAACCCAATAAATCAATCATTGAAACTAAAATAACTAGATTTAGATTACCCATTATTTATTATATATTGTATCTTGGTATATATTCCACTATATTAGGTACGTGTCGGGTTAGGTTGGAACCAAATCTAGTGTAGGACCCAATCCATCTGGAGATGATCACATTATATGGGGGAGTACCTTAATCCATAAATACATGATATGTATAAAACATAACTAGAGGTTTTATAAAATTATTAGTCATGTATGGGATATGTTACTTGTAATTGAAAGAGTATTATCTTATTGAGGAATAATCTACAGGAACCACACCATAATCCTAAAGGGGATATTAGTTAATTTGGATGAATTCAAGGGAAATGAACCCAGTCATAATTCTTCCTCAATGGGAGTTCCTAAACATATGTCCCCTTTGACTGTCAATCCCAATCATTACCTTCAGTACTTAAAATATATAAAAAAATAATTTAAATAAATCACCTCATGTATCACCTATGATTCATAGGTGTTATATAACATCATGTTTTACAGGTAATCTTCTGAGTATTGATGATATGTGAATATCTATAGTTGGAAACATATTTGACTTAAAATTTTAGGATATAGGGTATGTGGTATCTTGATTTTAATCTCATAGTTTAATAGAATTCACATATCATATATCTTTCAACCAATATGATGTTTATGATAGTGTACATGGAATGTTGGACCCATAAGGGAACCCAACACATAGTATTGGAACCAAATTTTATTATGGGACAAGATACATAGAATGTTCCAAGGAGGGTACATTGAATTTTTTCATACCCCTTACATCATGCATAAATAGATGATCATATGATTTTGAACCACTTATATAAACTTATACTTGTTTCCTATGACTACATTACACATGTACCTAAATTTAAATTTATCTTCTATTTGACACTTCTTGATACCTTTTATGCCATTATACAAGGTGTGTGTCCCATAAGTAGATATTATGGGATCATTAATGCTAGTATAAAATATTCTACTATACTAAAAAATGTGTTCCCATTGCTATTCTCACCTAGATCATGCATATACCATTGTTAAGAGCCTCACCTCTCACTATTGTAACTATTTCTCATTTTTTCTGTCCATTTAGTAAAAATCAATTTAAAATTCATTTTCATAAACCCATAATTCCCTATAAAACACTTCCCTATAGGAAATAATTCCACTATGACCTATAATATTAAAAAATCAACCATTAAAAATTATGCACACCTAGTTCTCCTCAATCGATACTTGATTATAAAGACCCAATAGTTATAGCCAATAGATGGTCGTTACCTTATTACATTGGAACTAGATATAATGAATGACATAATAAATGAATAAATATTTCATTAGACATGATAATATTGAAGTATTCATGTATCTCACATTAAATTTGAAAAAAATAAATAAAAAACATTGTGACTGTAAATATTATTCATACAAGAACTCATTCAAATATTCCTTCTTCATATCATGGGAAAAGGAATAAAAATAACGGTGAGATAAAATTTAGAGTAAGGGTTATGAAAATAAAAATTGGTCATAACTAAATATGTAATAATCAATATGGAATAGTGAAAAATTGAAAACACCTGACATTTAGTTAATAACTTGAATATGATGAAAATGTGGCAAGAGTATATAAAACTAAATGATGGAATATAAATAAATACATTATCATGAAACATACACATGGATATTATTAAAAATAATCATTTGAAATTAAAAATCTATTTCATAAAAATGGAATTCATATTTTTAGACATCTAAAACTTACCTACAATGCCTTATACTAAGACAGTTTAATCTACCAACAAGGCATCATTCCAAGACAAACTAATCATGGGGTAGAAATACATCCAAAATATATTTAATATTGTTAATGAAATAGATTTTCTCATGATTCATATCGCTAAATCCAGAGTAAATGAGATTACAAGCCCCACAAATCACTAAATAATTCAAATATATTGATCATATCAAATAACAACACAACATAATCCACATACATTAAAAATTATAATTGATCATTTTGGATTAATTGGCATACCGAATATCAATAAATTCCCTAATAAAATAAATCATAATAAATCAAAATATTATGGTCTATGGTATTATTAGACTATATCCTCAATAAATCATAATATTTAATAAAGGATTTCAATCAATAGAAAAACATATAAAAAATTAAAAGAAATTTTCTTGAGGAAAATATCATTTAAACATTTAAATCATTTTTTTAAAATATAATAAACCCCAAATATAAAATAGAAAAATTATTTCAAAGTATAATTTTAAAATTATAATAAATATTAGAAACATAAAGTGGTCATGATAGTGGGAAATTATGTCCATGTCATATAAGTTAAAAACTACTTTTATTCTATTGTACAAAAATTAAAAGTAAAATATTTTGAAAAAACATTATTCTTCTATTTAAAAACATTTAATAAAATTCAATCAGGGATATATATTTCTTTGATAAAAAATTTGAGAATAGTGAAAAAAATTAATTTAAAATGTTTTCTGGAAAATGAGGATATGGAAGAAAATTATTCCCAATCGAATAAAAAAATTCTTTTTCTTCAAAAACATTATTTTTTATATTGACTACATAAAAATTTAAAATTTAAAAGATTGAATAAAATATAAAGAAAAATATAGATTAAAAGATATTATATTCTATTTAATATATAAATTTCAAATTTCCCCTAGATGTGGCCTAACCATAAAAAATCTTGAATAACAATAAGATTATGAAATGAACCATTATATCATTGATAACATTCAAATAATAACCCCCATAATAAAAAATTACATCAATCAAAACATTAAATATACTGAATAAAAATATATCCATGATATAAAATATAAGTGGGTAAGTTGATACACCATAGAAAATAAAATAGAGTTTTAATATTACATACATCCCCAAGAAAGAAAATTAGATTATGAAAACATATATCAGGTCCAACATCCATCATACATTTTTGTAATCGCCAAAAACCCACACTTCTAAATCTAGTGATAAAAATGTAAAAATTACATTTCACTCATTAATATAGATAAATGTGACAAAATTCTATCATTTAAAACATTGAACATATAATGGAATTATTGTCTCACTTACAAAACCAAAGTAATTTTAGGATTAGTGTTTTAGAGAATTGGGATAAACTCATTACAAAATGGGTTTGTAAAAAAATTATAATAATCTACATCATATCCCACTATACCCGTCTTCTCATATTCTATATTCATCCTTCAAAATATATGATAAATTTCCTCACATTTGAAACCTTTCTCAACTCAGTTCATTTATCAGAATTCATTATAAACTATAGAAAGGAAGCAATATAAATGGTCATATCATATGCTCAGTAGTGGTAATCCTTTGAGATATCAATTGATAATCATACACAATCATAAGATGAGCATCATGGCATGAGATCTTGAGAAAAAATTGAAATTTTTATACTTATTCAAAAAATATCATAAAAATGAGTTATGGAACAAAAAATAGAATTTAAAAAGACACGAATAATAAGAATGATAATTTAACTCAATAAATAAATAGAATTATATTTCATAAATGTGTGTGTCATCCTTATAACTATAAAAATCATTTCATTTTTCAAGGTTACCTTCCATGACCATCTGATCTAGCATTAAAAACTTTTTTTATTATTGATATAGAACATTAACATGTTTCACATATCATATAAAGAATCTATAATTATTTCCCCTTATAGATAAATCACTATGACAAGATTCCTATAACAATTTCTTGAGATATTATACATTACCCAATAAATTAGAGGAAGATATAGGTCCCACCCATCACATAATGAAAATAATAAACATGTGTACTCTTAGATCATAAATCATTCATCATAAAAAACACCTAAAAAGAAATTGTTTTCTCAAAACATTAATCATATCAAAGAACATGAATAAATGGGATTCATAAAACATTTAGTATATCATAACCAATATAAAAATAAG
Source organism: Viscum album (assembly GCA_963277665.1). Classification (NCBI taxonomy): domain Eukaryota; kingdom Viridiplantae; phylum Streptophyta; class Magnoliopsida; order Santalales; family Viscaceae; genus Viscum; species Viscum album. The sequence goes on from OY728151.1 coordinate 170,070,768, forward strand.
TATTTCATAAGTATAATGTCATAATATATATAAACCACCAAAAGAAACAGTGGGTATGGTATCCTTTGATCATTTTCCTATTAAATCATAATTAAATTCAATGGTTTTTTCATTGAATAGTAAAAATACAATTAAAATAACATTACAACATTCATGATGAAAATAACCATTCTATTTGGAAATAAATTATTTTTTTAGAAAGTCTATCCACATAAAAATTAAAACATTTTATTTTATAATAATCTTTTAAAAATGAAATTTAATCATTAATGAGAAAATAATTCATGGATGAGGGAATATATATTCATGAATAATTAGTTTAAATTTATTTATTCTATATTTTTTTCAGAATGTCATGAAGCTCCATGATTGGAAAACGACTAGAATATTCCTCACAAAACCTTTTGAAAAAATATCATACATGTGTAATAATATATCAAAAAATTATAGGGGAATATTCAAATCTTTTTTAAATCTATTTTTTAAAAATATAGATATTATTGTGAAATATTTTCTGATATAAGATTAAACATAAAAAATCCCAACTAATGATGAGATTATAAAATAATCCATTGCTACTTTGGTAACATTTTAATCAAAAGATACATGAAAGAAAGATTATCATATGGATACATATACGTTAATATTAATTAAAATAATCATAGAATACATTAATGTGTAGTATGCCCCCCCCCACAAAAGAAACAAATAGTGTATAAGTCATGTGTCCATTAAAATAAAAGTGAGATGAAAATCACTTACCTAGAGTTCAAATTATCACATAAATTATTTATCATCTTAAATAATAAACAATGGTTAATTATATAAATTATTAAGAACCTTTAAATTTTATTATTAATTTTATATCAATTAATACCATGTTATACCAATTTCATAATCTTTAATGTTAATGTCATATGTTTTAGTGATATTTGTTACATACATAGAAGAATGTTTTTTATTTTGGATGAATATAGAAAAAATTTTAATTATTAAATCCATTAAATAATAATAATATTGAAATAATTATAATTTTCATACATGAATTATAACTGTAAATCCTTTAATTAAATAATCTTATGAAAAATGAAATACGTAACAATAATGAAGATGGTACGCCATACGTACACATGAGTAATGTTTCAATTTTTGGATGATTATTATAGAAAAAAGTTGAGTATTATATTAACATTAAATAATTATAAATATATTATATATATAATATTACTTCTTTTAATAATATTATATTTATATTATCTATCTGATGTGGGGATGAATAATGAATCACATCGTTTTGTGGATGTAGTGGTCCACATATAATCTTGAACGAAATTACAATTTGTTAGTTCATGGAATGGTAATAATATAAACATTGTATAATAATTTTATAAAGATAAATATATCATTAATATCATATAAAAAATAATTCCATCATTATAACTAGTCAACATATATGGTGATGTAAAAAAATTTATATTCATTTTTGTGGAAGTGGTACACTACACACACGAATGATGAATTCTTTTCCTAATTTATGGATTTTTGGGAGGAATATAGGTTATCAATTTTTTTAATAAATTATCAATATTTTTAGGATAATAATTTTATTATTTTATAATGTTTGATGAATAATTGAAGGATTTTTATGATGAAAATCATATAGAAACTCAATTAAATTCTAAACCTATTCTATTGAAAACATTCTTTTCTAATCACATTACGAACCCTAAGTATGTTGTTACACTTAAAAAAATATAAGTAGAATGAGGGAATAGTTTCTAAAATCTTTTAAAAAAATATTTCCAACTAAAATTGGGAATTAAATAAGAAATATTTAGAATATGAGATACACTTTTAAAAAAATAGGAGGGGGGCTCTTGGAATTTCTAGAACTATAAAACATTTATTAGTTATTATTCAATTTAAAATGTAACCAAAAAACTTTTTTTAATTTACGATTAATACGAATCAAAATAGTGTCATAAAATAATTTTTTGGAAAATTTTAGGTCATATTTTTACTCTATTAATTTTTTAACCCATTGTTAACAATTTCTAAACTTACCAAGAAAAGAATGTTTTTTCTCTTTGAGATTCAATATATTAACTAAAAATGGTAAAAAGGCTCATAAATAAATGAATATAAATATTATAAATTATATCCTCATTAATTTTTTGAATATGATAAATTTTGGAATTTTATTTCATTAAATAAATTTATATTTATTTTAAAATATCCATAATGAAAATTTTTAGAACAATTTATTACTTTAACATTAATAGTATCATTATAACACCTTGAATTAAAAAATTATTTTAATACATCTCATTAATTTCAATTAAATCTATAAAATAATTTTTTTACATTAATTGTCTCAAATTATAATAATTTTATAAATAGTAATATCAATTATTTAGTTTTCCCATTAATTAAATAATTAATTCATTAGTGTTGTGCAATACATTATAGTAATTATTTTTTTTATTAAACACCGAAAATAAATTACCAAGATTAAGATTAACTTGTTAGAATTGAAAAAATTATTTATATTTAAACATATCCTCTAGGAACCCCCATGTTAAAATCATATATTTAGTATAAATAAGAGTGTGACATACTTGAATTTTCATGAAATAAGATACTATAAAGGTCACAATCTCAGCCAAATGTCCGAAAAGTTACATATAACCAAATATTGGATAACTAAGGATAAAATTGAATAATAAAATAAAATGAATTCATTTATTGGGGTAATTTTATAATCCCTATCATTTTATTTTTTGAATTTATTTATCCTATTAAACCATAAAAGTATTAACAAAAAATAGTATGGTTACTATTCATATTGAAAAAAATATAATGGATTTATTTATTAAATATAAACATCCAGATTCAAAATATGGAATGTATTTTTAAAAATTCATATCATATTAATGTATGAATTTATTTTAATATTAACCATGGAAAATGATATGAAAATATTTTCTAAAAAAATCCTTCATAAATAAAATATGTTTTTATGTTAAAATAAAAAATAAAATCCATTTAAAAACAAAAAATTTGTTTATTTTAAAGAAATATAAATAATTTAAATTTTAATATTAAGCAAAATTATAATTTTACAGTGTATATACTATAAAATTACAATATTCATTTTTAAGAAAATAAATAATTTTCATTACTCATTAAGGAATCAATCATTTTAGAACATCCCTAAAAATACATTTTAAGATAATTTTGAAATAGTGAATTAAAAAATAAGATTAATTTTTCAAATTGAATTTTTTATATAATAAGTAAACTAACTATAATATTCATTTAAAAATATGAAGAAAACACATTTTTGAACAAAACATATTTTTTGATGAATAAAATAAATATAATAAAAATTGTGTGACTATTTTTATGAATTTCACAATATATTAATATTGAATTAGAAATTTAAATTTATTTAATAAATAAATTAATCGTATTCGTACCCTCCAATATTATGGATTGCGTATTCAATTCACATTTGAATAATAGTATATCATTATTTGTTTAAGCTTTGTGTTGCATATAATCTATTGCATAGACATTATTTTTAAAATATTGTTATATTAACATATACCCAATATAATAAATTTATTACATAAAAATTGAACATTGTCTTACTAGTTATTGTTTGACATTTAAAAATTCATTTTCTTAAATCACTCATCATAAAACTAGTTAATAAAACATCCTCATGGAAAGAGATAATGTAAGAATAACATCTAGAATAACACGTAGTAGGTTTCTATGTAGGAAAAAATTATGGTAAATTGAAAATATGGAAATGGAAAAGAAAAAAAACACCTACCGACTAATAGATTGATTGGGAAATTGATCATGGAAAAGATAACCATCATAAAACAATAATTCGGTTATGTGTTAAGAGGCCATTGATTTCTAAGTAAGAAAACTAACTAAATAATATTTTTACTCCAGGATCCTTTTCCTATAATTTATGATCTAATTTAATAACTAACAAAATTACATGAGATAATATACTAAATTAGATATTATAATTTCATACTTTAATCAATTCCCACCATAATCTCATCACTTTCTCTAAATTATGAGTATTTAAGATGATTGTTTTTTCATGCCTGAAGCACTAAAATAAACTTTTAATGTATCTTTTAATTCCAAAAATAATTATAAAATATTCCTCTTATCATTAGATATTCTAAAAATCTAAATTTTTGATACATGATATTATGATTCCCAAAAATAATAAATTTTCATATGAGGAATACCAATTTATTCTCAAAAATTCAATATTAATATAAAATGTTAAAGGTAGATCATTAAATAAATGATTATCTGTAAAATTCATCAAAATAATCTATACTAACATTGACAACCTAAAATAATAAGGATTATATCTCATAGCCTTCTCTGATTTATTTAGAATTTATCATTAAATAACATTTATCAATTTTAATGACTCGTTCCCAATATATAATTTCACTAATAATATATTCATGAAGATATGAAAATATATTTAAAAACTAACCTAAATAATCATAAAGAAATAATAAAATAAAAAATTCTTCAAAAATATAAAAAAAAATCATAATGTTATATTTACCATAATTTTTTAAGTTTTAAATAATAGTGAACATATTCTGAAAAAAAATTAATCAAATAATCAAAATATAAATTTTCAATCCCATTATTATCTACATGATATAACAAATATTCCCACATTAAACATAATATTTACTTGTGAAATATGTTTAGTATAAAATCAATATAATAAAATCTAGGACATCATCTAGGCCATTCGTTGGTGATCCATTTCTGTTGCCCTTCGGTTGTGGGTGCATGCCTCATGGAATTTCCGAATGCAAAAGCTTGTTTCTCAGATTATGATTTTCATTTTTTTTAAAAATATTAATATTAAACATATAAAATTCTTATAAATGAGATAAACCATAATAATAATTTTAAATTTAATATTATGTTTTTAACTCCATGTTTATATCATAACTTTAATTATTATTCCTAAAAATGTAATAACCCATATTTAACTCTAACTAAAAAATAATGTAAACCCTTAATACTATAAATTATATTTGAAATTATCTCCAAAAATGTAAATTCATTGTTCCGTAGATAATACTTTTTTAAGCATAAGGGTTACATATACCTATCCAAAAATATCATTATCCCCCATAACATTATTTCACTTAAATCATAAAAATGGATATCTAAGACTCTCAATATATTTTCAACCACAATCTTATATTCCCATTAAGGTGTCTATCACTATTAAAAAAATCTCATAATAACAACTTTATCTTAACTGTTTTTTAAACCCCTCTCTGAAACCCACTATAAATTCTAAATACCGACACCTCTGTAATCAATGTTAAAATTAGAAAAATTAAATTCTTATCAATAATACATATAAAAGTGAACGAATTCATCCCATACAAAACGAAAAAAATAAAAAGGATATATTTTATCACTTATATACAAAAGAAACATTTAGGATGAATAATTTATAGATTTAGGAAAAACTCATAAAAAATTGTCTTTATAAACAACTTGTTTATAAAGATAAGCAGTATCTACAACTACACCCAAAATTTAATTTTCCCAGTTAATTCATAAACATTCCCTATAAAATTGTTTAGATATGAAAACATTATGAACAAAATAAACTATCATAATTGTACCAAACCTGTTAAAAGTAATAAGAAAGGGTTATCTCTAATTATTAGAATGGATAACAATGTGAGATATGTAGTCATGATCATATAAAAGCATAACATATGAATAAGGGAATGATACATTGAGAATAACATATAAAAGGTCATACCCAATCTGACAAAGATCATAAACATGATTTACAGTATAAAACATTAGAATTTCAAAATAAATGTATCATAAGAATTATTGTTCACATAACTCAGTATATAAACTTATATTCTTGTAATAAATGTCTGTGGAATCAGTAAAAAGAATACAAACCATTTCATGTGTAAATGTAAAATTACAATAGAATTATAACTTGACTTATTTTTTTCACATAGTAGATCAAGAACATTAAATTTTTCACAATAATTGATCAGGAACATTGACTTTTTTTATTACAGATCAATCACATTGGCCAGTGTCATAGAACTACCTCATGAGGTATAATAATTTTCCAATTTCGTTCGAAGATGAAATACGTCCCACCCATCAAATTTTTTAAATCATAAATATGATTCCAATAAGATCAATAATAATTCATTTTTATTGAACTCATGAAAATAAATAGTTTTTTTATAAAACATTCATCATATCAGAACCCATGAAAATAAATAGGTTCCATAAATCCTTCATCATATCGTAGTTCATGAAAAGAAATTGGTTTCATAAATAGTAACTAATCACAAACATAAACCATAAAAATGTAGAACAAGGATGGTATTATGGGATCATATCTTTCATAAATCATATTTAATGTGAAGTGTTGTTTTTTATGTAATATAAATACAAATAAAATACCATTAGACCTCTGTTTAGAATAATAAAACTTCTATATTGAAGTAAATTATATTTTTAAACAACTTTGCTTATAAAAATGTAAACATTTCCTTTGAAAAAAACACTATAAAATTGAAATGGATGGTTGAAGTAAATCTTTACTCATCATGGTGAGAATAGTAATTGATTATATGTAACATAAAAAACATCCATTTTATATATTTCTTTTGTAAAATTCACAAATTACCCCATTTAGAAAATAATAAGAAGATTAATTTTAATAATATTTCAAAGAAGACATCTAGAATACTGATTTGGAAAAATTACAGTATAACACTAAAAACCATTTTGAATACATTTTTAGAAATCATATATATTATATAGAAACATTTCTTTGTATATACTTAAACATAATCAATTTCAAATAAAGAGGATATGTTGAAATAAACCCTTACCACTTCGATAAATATTGAATCATATGTCCCATGAATGAAAAAACATTATATTTATATGCATATCAAATAAATTTTATTATAAAAATCATAACAGACATTCCATAAAATTATATACACCACACAAAAGAAATAGTTAGTTCACATGGCATGTTTCCGATTTAAAAAAAAGTGAGATGAAAATCCTTTACATAGTATGTCCCATCACATTCATTGTGTAACTTTAAAATTAAAAATTATAGTCTAAATATCAAATTTCATATGAAAATTATTCATGTTTCGTATTCATTTTATATCACTTCTTACCATTTTATAACAAAAAATTAATAATTTATTTTCACATCATAAGTATTAGTGATATTTGGAATATAAGTCTAAAATTACTTCAATAAGATCAATATAGAAAAGTTGGTCATTATTAATTTATATAACGATTATTAATAATGATATAATTTTTTTTAAAGAAAAATAATATTTTTTATCCAAACATTTAATATGGTTATTATAAATGATCTTTGTTTCAATTATTGATATTGTAGTCCATACATATATATATGTAATGTCTCCATTTTTCAAAAATATTTATAGAAAAAATTAAGTTATATTATCTTTATAAAATTAAAAATAACTAAAATATATCATATTAATTCTTTAAATATATATATATATATATAGATAATTTATGAGATTTGGGAATGAAAAATGAATCAAATATTTTCATACAGTAGGTAGTCCACACGTACGCCCGAATTGCATTATAATTTATAAGTGAATGGAATTATAAGAAGGTAAATGATATATTATCTTTTTACAATGATAAATTGTTCATGAATATTATATAAATATTAATTAAATCATTATAAAAATTTATGATGGATATTAATGGAAATTGAATTAATTGATTTATATGGTAGTAGTGCACTGAACAAAAAAAACAATGAATTTCAATCCAATTCGAGGTATGTTAGAGATGAATATCCATTATGAAATTAACAAAATAATATCTCAGTATTTGAAGTATTATTAATTTAATATTTTATAATCATATAATAATATTTCAATTTGGTGGAAGATGAAATTAAATAGATAAACCCAATTTAAAAAGATATATCTTATATGGAAAAAATATTTTCATTATAACAATAAGACCACTAAAATTGCTATTATGACTGAAAAAATACCTCCAAAATGAGGGGAAGGATTATTGGATGGTATTTGGGAAGTTATTTTCCAATAAAAATGTGTTTTCATTTCAGAAATAATGAGATGATAATGTTCCCATTTGTGAGAGAGGGTAGGGGTACTCTTGGAATTTATCAAAATAAATAATTTTTATTAATTTTTATTCAATTCAATTTGGTTAAAAAATAAATTATTTAAAATATAAGATGATAATGGTTCTTAATAATCTCATAAAATATTTTTTTATACAAGGTTAGGTCATATTTTTAACATTATCATTTTGTATTAATCCATCCTAAATCCACAATAAACATGCCTTAACAATAATGATTTTTACTCTTTGAGGATCAATATATTTTCTATAAATGGAATAAAGGACCGTAAATGGACCATGGTTGATATTATCAACTGTATCACAATAAATTGGTGAAATATAATATTTATAGGTATTTTATATCATAACTATAGCATACTTTATTTTAAAAAATCAATAATTAGAATTTTTAGAACTATTCATTACATTGTCATTAATAATATCTTGATAAGAACAAGAATTATCATAAATTATTTTCATACATCCCTATCATTTAAATTACATAATAAAATTATTTTGATTAAATTAATTTACTGAAATTATAAAAATAGTAAAACTTTTAATATGAATTATTTAGTTTTTATATTACCAAACCTATTATTGTGTCATGATTGTGCAAGAATTTCATGCAATAATTTATTCACTAAAAACTAAATTTAAATTAACATCGTTTATATAAATTGTTCATAATAATAAATAATATTTATAGACTACAATTTCCTTTGGATAAATCCATATAAATCTTATTATATTGAATAAAAGTACAATTCTGATATGTCATACTTTTATTTAAAAAAATATTATAAAGGTCATAATATTATACAAATAGAAAAAAATACATATAACCTAATAATGCATTAATTTGGATAAAATTTTATCATAAATTAAAAATAATTAACTTTTTGGATTTATTTTATAATCCTTGTCATTTTATTTTTAACATTAATTACTTGATTAAATCTTTACCATGGTAAAAAAATTTCTAAGGTTCTTGTTCATATAGAATAAATTTAAAGAGATATATTTTTTAAATTTTGAATTTTAAATTAAAAATATTGAATCCATTATTAAAAATTCAAAATCATATATGTGGTAAAATTTAAATTTAAATTATACCAAAACAAATCAATGGAAAAAGTTGTTTCAAAAAATACCATTTTCATATATAAATTGTTTTCCTAAAATCAATTATAAAATAAATTTCAAAAATAAAAAATGAATTATTTTAAATATAAAAGAATTTAGTAAATTATAATACTAATCCAAAAAATAATTTTATTTTTCAAATACATTAAAAGAATATATTTTTTAATATAAATTATGTTATCACCATTAATTAAAAATTCAATATTTTTAGAAAATTATCAAAATATAATTTAATATAATTTCAAATTTATGAATTAAAAAATGATTTTATTTTTATAAAATATTCCTTCTAAAATTTCTAGATATAAATTATAATATTAACTGATAAAATGAAGAAAACATATTTTTAAAGAGAATGACTTTTAAAAAAACTAACCGACATTACTAAAAATTGGGTGATTATTTTTTGAGAATTTTTATAGATTTATATTTACACAAAACCAATTATTTATTTTATAAATTATTTTTTCCTATTTATAAATGAAAATTTAGTGACTAAATTATAATAGAATCAATTATATAATAATATTTCATTTTTTATTTAAGCTTTGTGTTGTGTATCTTAAATACGATATAACTTGTGTTTAAAAGATTTGGATTTTAAAGTGATTGATTATCAAATATAATAAATAAATTTTATTAAAATATATTCTAGAACCATAATAATTTATATAAACAATATCTCAATTATTTATAACTTTTTATCCCACATTTATGATTAATTCACTTTTGAAATCATTATTTTGGGTGATAACAGCATCATTCATCATGAATAATTTTTTTGTAAGTTTTTTTTCATTTTACTCTAATATTAGTTCCATAAATTCCAAAATTTAAAAGCTAATATAAATTTAACATATATTCATTATATATATATATATATATAATCATTCATAATAGATAGAGAGAGAGAAACATTGATTACATATTTCATAGATATGGTATGGGATATTATGTAAGAACGTTGCACTCACACTTAGAAGGTTGTAATAAAAAAGAAAAATAATAAATCACTATTAAATTATAATATTTATATTATATGTATCATATAAATTCATGAAATCATACCTTTTTATCATCTATGTAAATTGTACATGAAAAATGGATCAAATGTCTTTTTGGAAGTAGTAGTCTACAGGTACGGAAGGGTTGGGTTATCATTTTCTAATGGAATGGAAGGTTAAAAGTTATATATTTTATTAAGAGAAATAAACCATATTCATTTAATAAATATCATATATTTATTAATTTTTTCATCATTATAACAATCAATGTATAGAGGTGGTAAAAAGGAATTACACAGCTATGTGTAGAGTTTTTGCCATACAAATGCATGAAAATGATTTTTTATGGTTAAAAAATGGAATATGGATATTTTATAATCATAATAACATATAAATATATTTATGACACATATTTTATTATTTTTGTGTGGATACAATAAATTAATAGTATGTAAAACATGTAATAAACTTGATAGAGTCGATAATGATAATTAATCATTCTTTAGTAGAAATTATTTATATCTCCCATTAAGGGGCCAAGGGTTGGAAATTTTTAGTTGAAATAACATGTAAAATGTTAAATAATTATTTTTATAATGGAATTTGGAAAATATTTTTCTGTAGAAGAATAGTATGTGATTGTATAGAATATAAGATATGTGGTTATTATATATAGTGAACCAGAGGGAACACATTGAGTTAATAAAAATATTTATAAACAATAAATTCATAATCATGTTAATATGGAATCATTTGGACAAAATTTATAAGATGAAATATTATATGGATGAAATATCCTAAAAAATATGCATTGGTTTATGTTGTATTATAAACCTTATCTTTTTCTTTAACCCCGTCGTCAATCAATTTTAAACATATCCTTCATAATACCATTCTCATTATTAATGTGTTATAATCATTCTTATATTGTAATAATTGGCCCATAAATGGAAAATGAATGAAATTATCATCAATATAACATCCTTCATAACTTCTCTGACAAAAAAAATAATTTTAAATTATTTAATAAAATATAATTTTTCATAAAATATCAATACAGTCATTTTTGACACAATTAATATATTTCTAATTTTAAATATATCAAAAAAATCATAAATATGAATTTATAATATTAATATATCTATTATATAACATATATACCTATAAAATTATGGAGTAACTACAAATCTATCAAACAATATTACTTTTACAGTTTTTAAAATAAATTATTTTTTTAAAAAATTGAATATATACAGAACTGATATGAATTTGAATCTATGGTAATTACTTAATCACTAAAAATATAAATAAATTATTATTTAAAAATAATTATTTTTAATTACAAATAATCATATATAAGTGTAATTTTTTATTTTATGTCTTTGTCATAATTATTTGGTGTTATTCTTTTAAATAGAGTGATATTTTGTATTTATACATTTCATAAATTAATATAAAGGTCATAATCAATGAAATATTCCAAAAACATTCCATATATATTATACATGTATTGAAATTTCGAAACTAAAATCATCAAATATGATAATGTACAGTGTTAGTTTCAATTTTTTCCCTTATCAAATTATAACATTTACCCTTACATTATTGAAAAATATTTAATATGATTACAGTTCAAAAAAACCGAAAAGAAAGTGGACATTTTATTAAAAAAATATTCAACCTAATTTAATTATTTAATTCATTTTTCATGAATCATTTTCATTATCATATAGAATGTAATTCAATATTAGAGCAAAAAACGCATCAAATTAATAATTTTTTAGAAAATTGTGTTTTGATGTATAAAATAGTTTTTATAATAAGAAAGATTATAAAATTGATACCCATAAACATAATAAGACGACCCATAATATAATCGAACTAATTTTAATTTTAAATTAATTCAAAACCAATTGTATGCTTTTTATTCTTGAAACAAATATATAATATTCAATATATATCAGTCTCTTTTAATAGTCACTAAAAAATATATCTTCTAAAAAAACATAAAATTCCAACCTAAGATAAAAAATATTTGATGATTTCAAAAATTATTTAATTTTTATAAATTAAAATTTTTATATAATTAATTAATTAATAATATTTTCCACACATAAAATGAAATAAAAATGAATTTTGAAGAAAAATTATTTTCGATATATAATATTTTTACTATATATAGAGTACTTATTTATTATAAATTAATGAGAAATATAAAATCACTATATAAATTTTTTAAAATGTGGTAAAATCAATTCATTTATACTAATATAATTATAATGAGATAACTATTACATTAAATAATAATATTTTAATATTATAACGTGGTTTGGTTAATGCTCAGTGTTATGTTCTATATAAACTATGAAACATAGTTTTCTATTTATAACAATCGATGTCACATCCGCACTTCATTAAATTTCATCGTAAACATTTCATATTTCTTTTAGAAATCAAGGGTTTGAAATTTTGAAAATCTTTCTTTGAAAACTCACATCCTAAATTGGGTTAATAAAAATTCATTTTGACATGACCAAAAGAAATATATAAGGCCCATATGGAATAACAAAAATAATATGATTCCGAAAAGGATAAAATTATAGAGTAATTAAAACATGTACAAGGATATGAAATTTAATGACCAGGACATACAGAGTGTGATAGAGAACATGTTCAACAAATAGTCAGTGACCACAAAACCATAAATCTTTGATGGGTGAAATTACAATTTTTTTAATGTATAGAGATTTAATTTTTATCAGAATACAGAAAACCAGAAAATATATTTTCTTTTTATATTTATATTTGTTAATCATAATTTCATATTTTGGTTGTGCTTTGATCAATATTAACATAATAAATAATTCAATTAAATGAATATAATTAATTATTTTTTTATTCTAGAAGCTGTAAAATTAAATTTTGATAGATGATAAGTTAAATAAAATAATGAAAAGTGTTTCCATGGGTGTCTAAATATTTACTAAAACCAAAATGGTTAGAAAAAGTTATCTAATATAATATATTAATCGTTAAAATCTCAATAGTAACACCCAATGTTCAACTTAAACCCTTCTGTAAGAATTTATCCGTAAACGCTTCCAAAATAATTCTCAATAAATATAGAACCCAAAAATTTTGAAATCATTCTACTAAATTTCCAAAATCGAAAAATAATTATTTCCCCAAAAAGTATAAAGTAACTCCTAATGTAACATTCCAATTATTTTAATACCTTAATATATATATATAAATAATGAAAAATATAAATCCATCCAATAATTAACTATCTCTCAATTCCATAAATAAATTCATATATTATCAAATATATTCCCTGAATCAAAAAAAAAATAAAGTCCATCAAAAAGTAATTTTTTTTAAATTACTAATCATATTTAAGGACACCAGTATTATCTAAATTATATGATCAATTTCAATCATCAATATATCCTGAAAATTTTTAATAATTCATCAACATAATCATATTAATGGTTATATTTAATAAAATCATGTGTCTTCCATAAAATATCTATACACCATTAAATCATATTTCATTTAAATAATTATTTTTTAATATATGATATCAAATCATTAATGAAAAAAAAATGTAGAACAATCCTTAGATAATTCAAATGTCTTATAACCAAAATATCATCGATATAAAAATTCAATACAATAATTCTCTAATACCAAGATATAAACCATTAAATCCTTTAAACTCAATAATTTTTCTGGAATACGTCCTTCATTGGCCAGGTATTTAATAATTTTTACAAGGATATAAAATCAGGTAATTCCTGTGTTCCCTATATATATATTATGATACTCCACGAAAAAACATTTCTCTATTTATTTTATTTACATTAAAATAGAATATTACCCTTCCATTTATATATTCTATCTAGTGAATCATTCCCTATTTCAAACGTGATGAAAATTTATCCTTTCTTCAACCACTACATGAGCTGGTAGTAAACTCTATCCATTTATTATTTTTCTGGATTTTGGAGAAGTTAGAGTGTGTGTTTTTGATTTTATATCACGATAACTGATTAGTGATAATAACAATATATTTCACTCTAATAATCAACCCATTTAGTTCCACATAATCACAACATTTTCCACCACATTCGAATTTAACACTATTCCTTTTTGTTCCAGCAATTCGATAAAGCCAAAAATCATAGTATGTGTGGTAATAATTATAGAGGGAAATCCTAAAATATAATTCATTTGATGTCCAAATTATAATTTTTTTTAAATATATGGAGCTTTATTATTAGCCTAAGAAATCAATTATTTTTATTTATTCATATCCTCTATTATTATCTATAATGAAAATGGGATTTTACCCATGAATAAAACCCAGGAGTGTCAAACCATGTAGATGGAAAGGGAATATAAATTATGTACCAAATTTATTTCCATGATATACTCAACTAAAACATTCCATAGTTATTAACCCTATATGAATCATTTTCAGAACAAGTACATTTGTAGTATTGAAATCGTAATTTATTGCGAAGAACTACAAAATATATATACCAAAAAAATTATTATTTTATCGTAAAATTTGAATTATCATCGAAGATAATTATAAGGTTATTTTTTCAAGTATATTTTTCCCTTAATATGATTTCAAATTTTTATATACAACCTTCGATGATACCAATTATAGAGACCCTAGCCTAGCCATCTCTATGTTGATGGTTACTTTTTTACATTTTCACAATATAAAATAAATCTTATACTAAAGTGAATAATAATTTAGTAGCCTGTTAAAACTAGATAAATACATGAATCACACATTTCTCTTGAATTATTAAAATAAAATAACAAACTTAATGTAAATATTTTTCATCCTTGAAGTCATTCTAATATTCCTTCATCATATATGTTAGAACGAAAACAAAATAATATTGTGATCGGATGCATTATAATGGTTATGTAAAATTGAAGAAATAATGAGTAAATAAAGAGTATTATATACGAAAATATTAATAATATTTAACACATTCCATTTAATCAATGAATTTTAAATAAGGATAATATTTCATAACTAAATAAAATATAAGTGATTCCCTATAAATATAATCATGAGACTAAAATTTATGTATGGATATTATTCAAAATAATCACATGAATATTAATAACTATGTTCATTTTATTGTAATACATATTTTTGTAAATATAGAATTTTTTATCAAGGATGTGTTAAAATACATTTTATGCTACTATCAAGACCACATCCCAAGATAGATTAGTCGATGGGAAGGTATACACTAAAAAATATATAATAAGTGTATGAAAATTTAATTTCTCATTAGAACTATCAATGAACCATAGAGACAAATAATTTTAGGACCCATTTTGACCTTACTAAGTCCAATTAATACATAATATGAATAAAAAATTCAACACCAACAATATTTTTTTAATAATTAATAATTGACCTTATTGTTTATAACCCGAATATGAAATATCAACATGTTCGCCAATAAAAATCATTATGAATCATCTATAAATATATTATTGATGTTATTATTGGAATATATCATCAATAAGTAATAATATTCAATATGGTATGATTATATAAAACAAAATACTTCAAAAATATCACAAGAAAATATCTTGAGTAAAATACTCCTTTCACTTAAAAATAAATTATTTAGATTCTAAATATTACCTGAAAATAATGGAATATTTTCCTTTGAAATTGAAAATTAAATAATATAATGGAATCATAATATTATTATTCCTTCATGACAGTGTTAAATTTTATTCATTTAGTATTAAGACTTTTTTTTAATAAAATTAAAAAATAACATCAATCAGAAATCAATAGGGAGATTCATTTTAAATAAACATTATAAAAGTAAATTATATATTTAAAAACATTGAAAATAATGGGAGAATATTAAAAAATAACCATTTAAAACATTTATACTAAAATATTGATATTGATTAAAAAGATTCCCTACATGTCAGAAAAATATAGTCAGGTTTCCTTAAAAATTTGATTTTAGTTTCTTGAGTGATTAAATATAATAAAATTAATAGAAGAATTAAAATATCTATATATAAAAAGAGGATAGAAAAATATATTGGGTTTAAAATATAAATATCAAATATTTTCCCTATTGAAGACTTAAAATTAAATGATTTTAATAATGATGAGACTGTTAAACAAACACTTACCACTTTCATAGATTTTTAATCATAAAACCGAGAATTGAATTAATATCAAATGATAAAATATATTCCAATATAAGAAGTAATTTTATGATATACCATATAAAATTATAATTGGATACACCTCATAATAGGTTTATAATATAATATATTTATCAAAAAAGAAAATTTGAGATGAAGAACCCTTTGCTAAATACTAACACTATTCTTATGTGTTCAAACCTACTGTATAAAAAATATAGATCTAATATAGATTTATTAAAAACCCATAATCATATATATCATACCATATATTATTTTATTGTAAACATTTATCAACCACATATAATAAATTAATTATTAAAATCATCTGTTCTATATGATAACTGCTTCATTTTTCATGTCTATTTTGGTTTGACATTATTAGTCATTTAACTTTGATCATAGTTCAATCATATCATTAATTTTAATCATGATATAAATATAAAATATATTAATTATATATATATATATATTAAATTATAATCATAAAAAATGGAAGATATAGAAAAATTAATTACATCATTTTGGGAGATTTTAGGCTGTATATACGCATTAATACTGTTTTCACTTTTTTATGGATGGAATATAAGAAAGGTAAATAATAATTTAACATTAAAGATTAATTTTTATATAATATATATCTTTTTTATTCATTAAATTATTACTTATTATTATCATACAAATTCATAAATTAATAATGATTCACATAACTTCATAGATGTTGTAGTCCACATGCACACACACACACGCGCGATGTTATCGTTTTCAAATGGATATGAATTTTTGATGGTATATAAGATATTACAATCACAATAAATATTTATTTCATAAATATAATATAAATTCATTATTTAAATCTTTATAACCACACATGTAAATTGGTGATGAAAAAATTACACCATTGTGTGGATATTTTATGTTGTATGTACACACGAGTAATGTTATCACTTTTCATGGGATGGAAAATAATGAAAAATTATTTTTTGATAGTAATAATAACACATTGGAAAATTTATTATACCATATTCATTATTTTAGGATGCAGATTTTTTCTAATATGATGTAAAATAAGAAATAATCATGAAATATTTGGTATATACAATTACTGCTTCTTCAATAAACTTCCGTTAGATATCATAATAAGGGACCTATGGTTTTTCTTTTGGACAGGAAATAAAATCTAAAACAGGGTTATGGATGTTGGTATGGAAATTTGGTAGAGTTTATTTTTTCCATATTGATATATATGGTGGATATAATATAGGATATTTCGTACCTTTTTATATGGAGAGAAATCATTCATATGAAATTATTAATAATATTTTTATATAATAAATTCATTTTCCTATAAAAGTGGCATGATGTGGACATAATTTTTAATATAATATTGGATTTTTTTGAAATATCCTCAACTAATTCTATCTATAGGTTTCACTAGTATTTAAATACTTACATTTTAGATAACCACTTGTTTAACGTATTTGAACCTTAATTACAATAACACCTTTTTTAAACTTAATGAGATATAATTTAATTGTAAGGTAAAAATTTCGCCATAACTATCCATGGTGTGAATTTTTATTTACCATATCATAAGAAAAATGTATGATTGAAATATTTTTATGATTTCTAAAAATTTAATAAAATTTTATTTTCCACAAGAAATCAATAACATCATTTTTATACTATTCATTTAATGTCACCTTTTAAGAAATAAATAAAAATATTAAAATAAAATATATAATTTTAATACATATGTAATATGTTTTATAAAAAAAAGAAATTTCATCATTCACTATAACCCACTAAAAATGTAACACACCAATCATCCACATTATACTTCTTATTAATAATTCAAAACCTTGCGCTACATGCAACACCAAGTTCAAGCGTAGTTAAACCTATCAAACTAGCCATTTCAAAAAAGGATATGAATAATATTTACCACATTGTTAATTCTATATATCCCATATAATTTTAACATTCATATTATTTATTTTGGACAGAATATATTGAAAATTTCAAATTTTATGATAAATGAAGTATTTTAAAAAAATGCACTTTTCCACCTTTTAATGGAAACACTTTTTCAATCCAATATTTGATACTTTTAAATATTAAATTTTATGGATTAAAGTTATTATATAGTAGTAGGGTATAAAAATATAGTTTGTATTTTTTTCTAGTAACTTTCATATTTTAATTAATCGTTTAAAATATTGTGTTTTAAATCAAAACATCATTTTCAACTACATTATTTATATATTTATATTATCATTTTAATTGGATTTAAAGTGTAATAAGATTATATAGTTATCATTTAATCCAATTTTTTTTATTTGAAGTAATATCACATTTAAATTGTATATAGCCACATGTAATTATATTGATAGTTTATTCATTTTAAAAACATACTTTCTTGTTTTGACAATGAGAATTAATTTTAAATTAATTTCTAAATTTCTGTGTTTTGAATTTTGGAAAATATATTCCATATTTGAAGTCATAAGGTCCAAATCCTATAAATAGGTTCATTTTTTTGTACATTATTAATAGTAACAATATTTATTATTTTTATTTACCATGGTTAAAAGGTAAATATGTTAAATAAGCATAAAAATTAATATTATAAAAATATAAAAATGTAACACTCCAAGATTTTATGAGAAATATTATTTTTAATTTCATTTACATATTGTGTTATACGCTTCACCATGATTAGCTTACACTATACAGAAAACCGTATTAGCTTGTAGTATATGCAAACACTATTCTTGGCTTCTATTACATGCAATAACGACCTTTCTCGATAGCGTGTGTTGTACGCAATACTGAGTTTCACTAAAAAATGATATATTATTATAATATAATTATAAATTAGTCGTTATGAATAATAGAAACTAAATTTTTAATTTTTTTACATTATAATTAATCATACACATTTTATAGAGCATGGTATGATAACAAAATAAATATTTCGGGTAAAATATGGATTTTTAAGGAAATGCAGTTTGCTACCTTTTGATGGATCACCCACATTAAATCTAGTTATTGATGTGTTTATAAGATAAATTTGAGGAAATAAACTTATTATTTTCAATAAGGATATAAATATTTACTTTGGATAATTTTTTATTATTTTTCTGTGACCTTTTATATTTTGAATTATCGTAAAAATATGCTAAATTTTAATTAAAAACAACTTTTTCCTCGAGATAATTTATATGGATAAATTATAATATTTAATAGTTTTAAATTATAAATATAATATATTTTTACCATTTAAAATAATTTAATTCATTTGCATTAATTTTACACTGAATTCATACGTAAAAACATTTCAATCATTTGCAACGTTTTAACTTTTAAAACTAGTTTTCTCAAGAGTGGGATTAATTTAAAATCAAATACTCCCACTTCTGTGTTTTAAATTTGGAAAAATTTACTCTATATTTGGAATCATTGGGTCCAAATTATTCTAATAGGCTATTTATTTTTAGACATTATGAATAGTAACTGCGGTAAATTTTATTTACAACTTTTAAAGGTAAATCAAGTAATTAAGGGTAAAAATAAGATTATAAAATTACCCTAACACCTGAAAAAATTTAATTGGATTAATAAAAGTAAAACAATATGATAAAAAGGGTCGGAATAGATTCATATCATGGAATTTTGACGATGAAAATGATTTAATTAATTTTAAAACCAAAGAAAGTGACAACATGTCACTCTCTTATTTCTTATAAGTGTAATAATTTTGATTTAGTGATAAACCACATAAAATATCAAATATAAATGATCTCTACAAATATAATAAAATTATATACATAATAAGAATTTATTTATATTTTTTATGGATTAAATAATTATCATTAAGGATAACACAATAGTGATGTAGAAATTATTTTATTGATTGAAAAATCAAATAAATGGTTTTAAAAATAGTAAAATAAATATTATATTTACTAATAAATGTTCTCCACACATTTTACTGATTAATGTGACATGTTAGGAATATATTTATTATTATTTTTTGAATATATCCTCTATATGGATTTTATTTAAATTCAAATAAATGAATAGTGTCAAAATTGACACTATTATTATTTTATAAAAATAACATATTATAAAATTGTATAAAAATCACAAAAATATTTAAAAATTATAAATAGAAACTTATATGGTATACAATGTCATAAAGTAACCAATTATGGACAATTCATAAAACATAACTAATTGTTTATAATAATTTAAAATTTAAAATATTATTATCACAAATAAAATTAAATCGATTAGATAAGGATAAATAAAGTTGATAAGGTTTAATATAAATTCAAAAAAATGTCTAAATTTTATTAGTTGATGAGATTATAACACTATATCATCTGATCTTTTGATTTGAGACATTTTTGGATGTTTATAAGTGGGTTTTGAGTTTATTATAAATTAATATTTTAGAGGTTTCCAAAAGTGCCCATCCCCTCTTTTATAAAAGGGAACCTTCTCCCTCTCCTACTCACATCATTTTGAGCCTTCATGTTCAGCCAAACCCTACCCATTTCTCTTATCCACTTCTCTAAAAAAATTGTATAGGTCTTGGACTTCTTGAAATCCCAACTTTAGTGCCCTAATAGGTGTTTTAGAATAGGCGCGTCGAAGAAGAGTTAATATCCTTTACCGATTCTTCAAAATTTATTTATTCTTCTACTTCCTCTTCTTTATTGGTTTCATTATAAATTAATAACATCAGTATCACTCATATAATGATATGTTATTATCAATTTGAAACAACCATATTCCACCTTCAATCCATCCTATGAAAAACAAAATCTCCACGCGTGCGTACGTACGAAATACCATCTCCACACCGTGGTGTAATATGTTTTCCACCACCACCTTACTTGGATGGGTATAATGGTGGAAATAATAAATATATATTATTATTATAACATCATACTGATTCTGATAAATTATATCATCCACTCCAATTATATTTAATAATTAAGGTAATGATATTGTCGCTCGTGCGTACGTACGGATTACCATCTCCACAACGCGATGAGATTCATTCTCCATGATTAGCCCTTCAAGTATGATAATAAAGAATATATAATAAATATTCATGAAATATATGAAAAAAAATGACACTAGATTTATTTACATATATGTTTAATTTACTTAATTCATTCAATTCTATAAGGAAATGAAAACAACGTTCAAACATACGTACGACCCACCGTCTCGATGAATGTTGTATTTTATTCCATTTATTGATCTATCAAATATATATATATATATGTGTGTTTGTGATGAATATATATTATATTGAAATCATGATTTACATTCTGGTTCTTTTACAAGTTAATAATATGTTTAAACCCACTTTACAGGTGTTTTGGACATGTACGGATGAAATTGGACCTAAGCCAAGGGATAATTATTCCAATCTCGTTCTTATCTGGGGCTGTTTATTCGTAAGTACTTACTAGAGTTTTGTTTATCATCCACTTACATGTTCTCTAAATACATTTTCATAAAATTTTTAATATTATTCAATATATTTTTAAAGTCATTTTTACAAATTTTTGACATTCACTACATGGTATGTAAGGAATCATTCTTTTTCTTTCCATACAAGGAACTTTTGGACTTTTCCAGCCAAACTACTATAAGAATGTTTTTTTAACTTATACAGCATGAACGGATATTTATAGTTTCATAATGCCTTATTTCCATAAAGATTCATCTACATGGTCTCATTATTATTTTCATCAAAATCCATTTGTTTTAATATTTCAAGGAATTTTGACAAAATAAATTGATTTCGAGGAAGAAATGATATTTTCCTCAGGAATTCATTTCAAGTATTTTATCAAAACAATTATCCATCTAGGATGACATTCCTTAATATGGTTATTTTTCAAGTATAATGTGCCTATTATTTACATTTGTTGATTTTGTTTAGGATGAAATGATATCCATTTATTTTATATGGATTATCTCATGATGGGACGATGTTTATGAATCTAATTTTATTTATTTGGTTATGGTGAATGATTTATGTTTATTTTTTTGGCACACATAAGAATGATTTCATTACGAGATGGGTGGGACCTATATCTCCATCTAATGTATTGGTTAAAGATTTATATCACATGAGATAAACATGGATATAATGGTAAGTTAATATAGTTTATTAATACTGGGATGGAACGACATGTTAACCCGATTCAGTAATGGACTTTGTCCACTATGATGGTCTTTGCAGCAATGTCTTGGCTACTATGTAAATCATTACATGTGATTAATGGTTTCCACAATTACATGTGTTATTCCCATGATATTTTATCATGATTAATGTTCCTTTGTTAAATATTCCTTATGTACTGTAATGTTTTATGTCATTTCTCATGATTTTGATGTTTAAATTTTATGTTCATGTTTTCATGTTCAAATGTTTTTATATTGTTTTATGTTCTCCATGATTACCAGTACTGATCATTTGATATCACAATTTTTATGTTTTCTTTCCCCCAAGATATAAAGAAAAGTTTTTGGTAAAAAAACAAAAGGTGAAGATATTTAAGGGAGATGTTGAAGATCATTCATCATGATTAGTAGTTTTGTTCCATGTTTACAAAGACAGATAACTATTATGATATTTCAGTGTCTATTTTTGTTATGTGTTAAGTATCCCACAATAGTTATATAATGTCTAGGTACGTGAATATTTGGGTCTCTATAGTTGGTATCAGAATAAAGGTTTAGTCAACCTTTGGAAACTAATATGTGAAAACTTTAGTGAGATCCCTAGAAATATTTCTAAGGTATGTCTAGGGATGTCCCTAAGGTTAAGTGTACGTATAGGTTATAGTACTAGAATTACATTAACAATCTAAGAATTAAACCTAAGATGTTAAGTATTGAAGGTATTCAACCCTTTATTATGTTGTTTTCCTATCATGATTTTTTCCTCTCACACTATTATTTTTGGGTTTTAGACGATGGTTGGAACTCGACGGAACCATGGCGATCAATGTATTGGAATATGCAATGATTGTCCACCTGAACAAACCAATGTTATGTGAGATGGAGTGAAAAATCTTATTGCTATAATTACATAAGCTATGAATCATCCTCGGATTCCAAATGAGTAAAGAAGGGAACAATATTCTATTGAGTCCTTCATGAGGAAACATCCACCATATTTCAGTGGGACTTATGATCCACATGTTGCTGAACAATGGATCAGTACCATTGAAATGATATTTTCCATACTTCGATGTTCAGAACATGAAAAATTCATTCTTGTTGGTTATAATTTAGAAGTCGAATCATACACGTGGTGGACTCTAAAAAAAACACAAGGCCCCAAGATGAAATTGAATCCATGGAATTGGATGAGTTCAAGAACTTATTTTTCAATAAGTACTTCCCTCGTATTCTTTAACCCAAGATGTAAATCGAGTTCCTTGAGCTTAAGAAAAAGGATGATGAATCTGTTGGTATATATGATACGAATTTTACAAGGCTTCCAAGGTATGAATATGGCTTTATCATCTAAATTGAATGTAATGTTGATCGATTCTCCAGTGGCATAAAACGAAGTCTTTGAAGGGAATTAGCTATAAGAGACTTCAGTAGCTATAAAGAAATTGTGTGTTTTTCTATCAAGGTAAAACTGGAAGCTGGTGTTACATATCCATCCCATGGATTTGAAAAGAAATGAAAGATCGAGTTCAAGGAAAAATCTCAAAACAATGGTGAAAAAAATATGAATGTTTCTTTATGCTCAATCTGTGGAAGGAAGCATGGTGGAGATTGTCTTAACAGGACTATAAAATGTTTATGTGTGGAAAATAAGGTCATCGAGCAGTTGAGTGTCGATGTAATGGAAAAAAGGTAGCTAATGATGTGAATTGAGACAAGACTTCAGAGAAGGCACCACCAACACATCAATGCTACAAGTGCAGGGAAATGGGGCATTATGCTAACCAATTCCCTAATACAAGGGTTAATGAAGATTGACATCAAGAACCTCTTAAAAAAATGGAAAAATGGAAGGCACATGTGATCATAATTAGAGATGTTGAGTAGGACAATAATGTGGTGGAATGATTAAGTGTTTGTGTAAAGGGATTCCAAAATAATGTTGTGGAATCTCATTTATAGTATCGTGGAATATTAGAATATCTATGTATTTGATTATTGTTGTTTTCAATAATTATATGGTAACGTTAACCATGAAAAGTGATTAAAATATTTTTGGGAAGATGATGATATGTGCATAATAAAGGGATAAGTAGAAAATAATATGTTTGATAGTATTAATGAGGTCATGACTCATATAAGGACAAAGTGATATCATTGTTTGAGTATATTGAAATTTTGGGATTTTTGTATGTGGAAATAGTTAACTTTTGACAGCATTCAAGTTTCACTAATGATCAATGAGTATTCATTTTTTAAGAGAATACATGATTAAGGTATTAAAATGTTTTAATGTGACCAACAAGATATATCTTATGATATATTGGGGATAAATGAGAGTATTCACATGCTCTGTAGATGAAATTTATAGTAAATGTTTTTTTTATACTATGAGATTAGACAGAAGTATTTTTTGATAAGCATAAAGGTTGGAATGGATTAATTTAGACATCAGATAGTATTGCTTAAGGCTATAACTTTTTGATTTTATTGCTTAAATGTTATAATAGTATTGTTTTAGAAAAAGTTCAACACATAGGATGGGTGACAATACGTCCCATCGGACAGGGTTATCGGAATCAAACCCACAACTGAAGTGTGACAGGGCTTTATCGCCAACCAGTGGCCCACTAGAAGTCCCTGGTTAGTAGAAATTAGTTTTATTTTTTTAATAGGTATGATATATGAAGTATATGTTCATTTTTGTAATCATATATTGTTAATCTCACCATATATGGACTTATGCATATTTAATAATTTGTGCTAACATTTTTGTGATAAAGATAGATGGAATGAAATATCAGTCTATCACATGATCTGCTAACACTTTAAGAATAAAAAATTCAACATAATTTCTTTTAATAATAGTTGAAGTGGATTTTTTTAAACAACCAATTGTGATATTACACTAAAATCAATTAATTATTTCTCCTAATGCAAATAATAATCAAATTTGGCGAAATTATCTGGAAAACCAAAAATGTTGTCCTAGTGCCCTCATATCTGATGAATCAGATGGTACCTTAGATCATAAAAAATTTATGGATTTGTGATTGTTGGACTTTTCATATCCATGTTATCTACTACTCTCCATCAGAACTTTACGGTTATATTTATCTTCCATATCCATATTTTCACCTATATTCTTCGATATGGAAACCCAGTGATGAGTTACATTGGGTATCCATTATGTATCTAACCTTCCTTTTTAAAATAAAGTTTTAGTATTCCTTTTTATGAAGTGGGATTATATGAAAGAAAATTTCACGTAGTAAACGATTTATAACCCTGATGAATTTTGAGGGTGAAATTCATTTTAAGGTGGGTAAAATGTAACACCCCGAGATTTTATGAGAAATATTATTTTTAATTACGTTGACATCTTGTGTTTTATGCTTCACCAAGATTTTCTTGCACTATACGCTTCACCGTATTTTCTTCTAGTATACGTAAACACTGTTCTTGGCTTGTGTTACATGCAATAGCGACCTTCTTCGATAGCCAGTGTTGTACGAAATACTGAGTTTCACTAAACTATGATATATTGTTATAATATTATTATAAAATATCCGTTATGAATATTAGTAACTACATATTTAATTTTATGACATTATAATTAATCTTACACATTTTATATAACATGGTATGAGAACAAAATAAATTTTTTGAGTAAAATAATATTCTTCAAAAAATGCAGTTTTGCCACCTTTTGATGGTGCACCCACTTTAAATCTATTTTTTGACATGTTTATATATTCAATTTTATGAAATAAACATATTAATTTCAATTAGTCTATAAAAATTATATTTGGATAAGTTTTTAATATTTTTCTGTTAACATTAATTATTTGATGAATAATTAGAGTACGCTTAATATTAATTAAAAACAACTCTTTTCATCAAGATAATTTATATGGATAATTTAAAATATTGAATGGTTTCAAAGTATAAATAGAATATATTTTTACAATTTAATATTATTTCTTTCATTTTCATATATTTTACACTAAATTCATAGGTAAAAGCATTTCAATCTTTTGCAATGTTTTAACTTTCAAAACCCATTTTCTCACCAGCAGGATTAATTTTGAATTAAATAATTCCACTTCTGTGTTTTGAATTTAGAAAAATGGATTCCATATTTTGAATAATTATATAAAATTATGCTAATAGGCTAATTTTTATTTTTTTGAAAATTTTTATAGTAACTACGGTAAATTTTATTTACTATAATTAAAGATAAATCGGGTAATTATGGGTAAAAATATGATTATAAAATTACACTAATAACTACCAATATTCTATTGGATTAATAAAAGTCGACCCATATCACCTAATGGTCAGAATAGATTCATTTCATGGACTTTTTTACCATGAAAATGATATAATTATTATTAAAACCAATGACAGTGACAACATGTCACACTCTTATATCTTATAAGTATAATAATTTTAATTTAGTGATAAACCTCATAAATCCTCGAATATAAATAGTCACCAGAAAAAAAAATTTATATACATCATGATAATTTATTTATAATTTCTATGGATTAAATAATTATCAATAATGACGACACAATAGTGATGTATAAATTATTTTATTGATTGAAATATCAAATAAATGGTTTTAAAATTTTAAAAATAAATATTATATGAACTAATTAATTTTCTCCACAAATTTTATAGATGAACCTGACATTTTAGGAAACTTTTAAATATTTTTGTTTGAATATATCCACTATTTGGATTTTAATTAAATTCAAATAAATGAATAGTGTCAAATTTGTCACTATTGTTGTTTTATAAAAATAACATATTATAAAATTTTTAAAAAATCAAAAAAATATTTAAAAATTATAAATTATAATTTATATGGACTACAATATTATAAAGTATCCAATTATGGAAAATTCACAACACATAAGTAATTATTTATAACAATTGAAAATTGAGAATATTATTACCACAAATAAAATAATATAGATTAAATAAGGATAAATCAAGTTAATAAGGTTTAAAATAAATTCCCAACATGCCAAAATTTTATTATTTGATAATATTAAAACCATATATCATCTAATATTAGGATTTGATTCATTTTTTGGAGGTTTTTAAGAGGCGTTTGAGTTTATTATAAATTAATATTTTAGAGGTTTCCAAAAGTGTCTCTCTCCTCTCTTATAAAAGGGCACCTCCTCCCTCTCCTCCTCGCAACATTTTGAGCCTTCAAGGTTAGAAAAACCCTATCCATTTATCTTATCCACTTCCATAGAAACATACAAGAGGTAATGGAATTTTTCAAATACCAACTTTAGTTCTATAAGAGGATGTATAGATGAGGAGTGTTGAAGGATAAGTAATATCCATAACTGATTCTTTCAAATTTGTTTCTTTTTCTACTTTCTCTTATTTATTTGTTTCATTATATAGTAATAACATCAGTATCAATCATATACTGATTCAATTATCCATATAAGATGACATTCTATAATATGTTTTTTTAAGTATAATGTCCCTATTATTTACATGTTTTGATTTTGTTTATGATGAAATGATATCCATTTATTTTATATGGATTATGTCAGGATGGGACAATGTTTATGAAACCCATTTTATTTGTTGGGTTACAATTAATGATTTATGTTTATTTTGTAGAACACATAATAATTATTTCATTATGAGATTGGTGGGACCTATATATACTTCCAATGCATTGGTAAATGATTTATATCTCATGAGATAGACATGGCGAGAATAAAAAGTGAATCTGGTTTAGTAATACAGGGCTGGAATGGCAAGTAAACTAGGTTCAGTAATAGACTTTGTCCACTATGATGGTCTTGGCAGCAATACCTTTGCTACTATAGATATCATAACATGTGATTAATGGTTTCCACAATTACATGTGTTATTCCCATTATATTTTATCATGATTAATGGTCCTTTGTGGTCTATTACTTATGTACTATAATGTTTTATGTCATTTCTCATGATTTTGATGTTTCAATTTTATGTTCATGTTTTCTTGTTCAAATTTTTATGTTTTGTTTTATGTCCTCCGTGTTTACCAATACTGAGAATTTGAGCTCACCCTTTTTATGATTTCTTTCCCCCAGGACATAAAGAAAGGTTTTAGGTAAGAAAACAAAAGGTGAAGATATTTATGGGAGATGATGAAGATCTTTCACCATGATTAGAATATTATGTTCTAAGTATCCAAATAAACTAAACTATTATGTTCCTTTGGTGTCTGTTTTTGTTATATATTATGTATTCCACAAAAGTAATGTAATGTCAATGTACGTGATGCAATGGGTCTCTACAAAAAATACCCTTACACATGTACTAATACTATTTGTGTCAAATTTCTGACTATTATAATCCTTAGGTCTATTTTTGGACCCCATGGATCCACTTTGGTGTGATAATTAAATGTTATTACAATGAATTTATAGTTAATGGAAATATAACAAAAATATGTATCTTATTACTAAATAAATTTTAATTTGAGTTATTAAAGAGATATCTTCAACTCTAAATTGTCATTATATTGAAAATAATATTTCATGTATCATGATATTTTATTTTTAAATTTTTGAAATTAAATTTTTAAATTTATTTATGATACAATAATGATGCAGTGTTTTCTTTATTTATGAATTAATTGAATAAATGGTATTATTAATTTGAAAATAAATTAAATTTAATATTTTCACATCATAAAAAGAATTTTCATGGTTATTGTGAGATTTTATCATTGATTTAATTCATTTTATTCGAATGAATCTAGTTTTTATGACTAACAAAATCAATTACTAAATAGTGACAAAATTTATATAATCGAGTTTTTAAAACAAATACAATTTTTTTAAATATCATAAAAATGAATAAAATATATGATTAAGCTAAATAACATATATAAAGTTATAACATTCAATAATAATCTATTTTATGTTTTCTTTTCATTTTATAGTTACTATATTAACACAATAGAATAAATATCAAAGAAAACATGATAACTGTTAAACTGTATTACTAAGTGTTAATCCAAAATGGTAAGGTTAATTTCATATACTAAAATTGTCAAAAAATCAGTGAATGAGATTATTTAGACACATAAATATCATTAAATCTAAATAAAACTTTATGTATCTATTATAAACCAATAATAAATTTATAATAAATTAATATTTCAAACATTTCTGAAAGTGCCCCTCACCTCTCTTATAAAAGGGAACTTCTTTGTCTCATTTATTCACACCTCATAGCCCTTTGGATTAGCCAAAAACTACCCAAATATCCTCCCAACTTTCCACAATTCAAACTATATTCCACCCTTTTGACTGAAAACCAAATTAAGGATTCATTTTGTGCAAATCAAAAGGACACACTCAAAGAATAGGTAATTGTTTTATCCCTTATTTCAAAGTTCTTTTCTTTTTCTACTTACACTTCCTATGTTTCCACCATACTAAAATAATAATTCTTTTATATAATATATTATGATTTGTTTTTATGATAATGGGAAAACAATATCCCATATTTTACCCAACTGTGAAAAAATAATATCACCATGTGTGCGTCTGTACGACTAACCATCTCCCCGACGTAGTATAAACTAGTTTTCATCTGCACATTTTTTATGGTTATAAAAATGAATAAAAATGAATTAAATAATAAAAATATCTTGATATTATTTTTCAAAAATTCATATTCCATCCAATTCCTTACTTTTTAACCATTACGGAAATTATATTGTCGCTCATTATTATGTACGGCTTACCGTCTCCATGACGCGAT
Source organism: Viscum album (assembly GCA_963277665.1). Taxonomy (NCBI): domain Eukaryota; kingdom Viridiplantae; phylum Streptophyta; class Magnoliopsida; order Santalales; family Viscaceae; genus Viscum; species Viscum album. The sequence goes on from OY728151.1 coordinate 170,101,376, forward strand.
GAGACCCGTCTTCCACATCCACCATCCAAGAATGATAATAAAATATATATATTATTCTTAATAAGGGAATATATTACATAATAAGTCTATTTTAAAAATATATTTATGTATGTGTGTGTGTGTACATCTGTGTCATTCACTTACTTCCATTCAATACGATAAAAAACCAAGACATCGTTAATGCATACGTACGACCTACTGTATCCATGAACGGTGTATTCCATTTCATATATCTTCCTGTTATATATATTTATATTTTGAATATATAGGATATATAAATCATATTATACATTTTGGAATTAATTAAACCATGATCTAAGTAATATGATCAAGAAAAATAAGTCAAAACATGTACGATAAACACATCGATTATTACCTGAAATATCTGATTAACATGTAATTTTTAATAAAAGGGTAATATAAAGTCCCAAAAATGATATATGATATCATAAATATTTTTATGATTCTTATTTAATTTAATATTATTTTTAAAAACATTAAATAGTAGTTTCAGACACGTGTGGAGGTTATGAGACCTAAGGTAAGGGTTAGTTCCTTAATCTCATTATTATGAAAGATTGTTTATGTGTAAGTATTTAATGGGAAATATATACAATCCATGTACATGTTTCATAACAATTTCTTCAAAATGAACCTTTTATGGTTATATGGATGGGAATATTTTAGTATAACATCATTTTAAGTTTTTTAATGATTTATTTTTCTTAATATTTTTAAATGATGTCAATGTTTTCAAAATGATTTTAAGGAATTATTAATATTGAAATAATTGTTTTAAAATGATAATTCATTTCAAAAGCTTCAATGTGGAATGGGACACTTTGATTCAAATATCTATTTTAAATGACAAATTTTATAAAAAAAATTTACTTTTAAATATTTGGATGAAAAAGGGGATATTTCTCTCAAAGAGTTTTACTGATTAGTTTCATATATTTTAATATCATTTATTAGATTTTATTCTTGTTTGAGGTTGATTTATTACAATACTATATTCCAAATTTTTTTGAATGTGTTATGATACTTTTGATAGTGGATGTGCTATTTTTATACCATTCATGGTTTATGGTTAATGTATTAATATTTTGTATGTGATTTTTAATACGAATAATTTTATTAGGTTTCACCCTCTCAATACAAGGAATGCATTAGACTCTGTAAGTGATTTGTGGGGACCTCTATAGTCCCTTGATGCATAGATAGGTATCATGAGTCAAACTAAATATTGCATGTCTAAGGCCTTGCTCATTTATTTTCAGATATCGATTTGGATGAGGACATAACCATCTATTTTTAGATGTCTTGGATGAAACCTTGATGACATGTTTCAGATGTCTGAAATTGTGAATTCCCTCATTATGAGATTATTTACAGATATTTCATGTGATTATTAGACTACTAGAATATCCTTGTTAAATTTAAAATGAAATTATTTTATTTATTCTTGTTATATTATTATGAACATTTTTTTTAAAAGGATTGTGTTTTTTTTGATACCTTGCCATAAAAGTTTTTTCTTATTAATGATACCTTCTTCTATATTGTTTATCTTTACTGAGCATCTGAGCTCACCCCTTTATTATTTTTTATTTTACTAGGATTCTAAGATGTGTTTTATGATTGATATGTAGGGTTAAGCTAAGGGAATAATGGAATTATCAAATAATTATCCCTGTTGTGTTTTATGTTAGAAATTGTAATGAAAAGTTCATGTATGTGATATATTTTCCATGATAGAAAAACGGATTAGTCCTTCAAGACATGATTCATGGTAATCATTCCAATTTATTAAAATAATTAACCGAATCCAGGATTCTAGGGTCAGGGCATTATGGTTGGTATTAAATGATGTATAGAAACATCCATGGAAATAGATTTAGAAAATGAAGATTAGGGATCTTAACCTAAAGATAGAATATGAGGATAAGTATAAAATAATCCCCTATAATTTTGGTAACAATCATGGATAACCTTTTATTAAACCTAATATAATATAGATTGAAAATACCTTCCCTTGATTATGTGATTTTCTACAAAGAGATGTGTTTCTCACCGTATACATTCTAGTCTTAGTTAAAGGAGGAAACCAATATGAATTGGATTAACATTAAATTTGATGGGAAAACTTGTGATTTTGAGAAACAAAATTTGATAATGAATAGAGAGAATTAGAGTGTGATTATGATGAATATTTTATCATGATATATGAATAAAAATATGATATTTGATAAATTTCCTAACACATTTCGTAAGTGGGTGATGAATTTTTATAAATGATCAAATTTTGAGAATTATAAAGTAACGATGATTTGGTTTCCTAAAGGTTAAGAGGAATGGAATAAGAATCATGAGGAATACCTCAAATGGAAGGGAGGTTGTTACCATTGTGGTAAAAAGGGTCATATAGTGACCGATTGTTGTAGAGTTCAATTTCTCATCTGTGGAAATTACGTGATTTAGCTATCTCAATTCCATGACATAAGAATATACCTCTAAACCATAGAATGACCTATTCCATGCCAAACATTAAATTTTATGGATTGATGTATTTATATATTTTGATCCAAGAAGTATGAATAGTGACTTATATAAGGAGTATTCCGATTGTTTTTCAGTAAGGATATTCATGAATACATTGAATAGTTATAATGGACAAGAAAATTGATTTAATGGTGATATTATATTTAGAAAACATATGATTAAGGTAAAGATAACCCTTAATACATTCCTCATGTCTAGAAAATGATGTTTGGATAAAGATATATTGCATTTGAATAAGTAAATTGGATAATGTTAGTTTCTTGATAACTAATTAAGGATTTTATGAAAAGAGGGTTATCTAATTTTGGATGAAGTGTACATATTTTTGGGACATAAGGAATAATCCATTATATTTTGTAACACAAAAAAATCCATGTTTTCAATAAGGATATATGATAATTTGGATTTTTACCACTACTCATTATAATACATGATGAACATGTTACCATGTTTTTAATGTGACAGTGAAGAAGTTCCCTATGAGATATGGGAGATAAATGTTATGTTTATTTGGATCTTATCTTTCTAATGTTGTAGATTTTCAATTTTCAGATGGATTGTAAGGTTATCCATTTATCGACAGTAAAAATTAAACTCTAATATTTTTTTTATATTAATGAATAATATTTCTATAGGTGCCCTTATGCATTAGTGATAAACTCTACTTACACTTTTTTGGAGATAGGTGGTATGACATATCATTCAATTTATGGATCGCATGATCTTCCAACACATCTGGAATGGAAAATTCAACTTCACTTCCATTATTAAGTGATGACATGTAAATTGTTCAAGGCATGGCCAATGGTTAGTTGGTACTAAAATAAAGTAATTATTTTTTAATCATGTTCTTAATCATTAGGGAATGTATCTTGAAAACCAAAAATGTTTTCCTAGAACATTCTTTTACAATAAATCAAATAGTCCCTTGGATCATCGCATATTTATGGAATTCTTATTGTCAATATTCTCCTAATAAAATTCTCAATAAATATCCATCATAACATTATGGTTATATTTTTGTTTCATATCCATATTTTGTTACATGGGACCCTAGAATGTGTATTTTTTGGTAAACTTCATACATACCTTTTTTTATTTTCAAATAGAGGTCACATTAATCAATTTTAAGATGTGGGACTTCAATTTAAATATTTAGAAATGTCTACGTCATAGTTTTCATTACTGAGATTATATTTTTAGGACTTGATTTATTGAATTATGGGATAATTTTACACCCCAATCTTCCACAACACGTTTTTTCTTAATAATTCATTAGTTTGGGCTACACTCAACATCGAGTTCGAGCGCACCACACCAAATAAAACTATCCACATAAAAATATTTATAAATATTATTAACCACATTTTTTATTTTATATAACCTATATGATTTTAACTTTCATATTATTCATTTCATAGATGTAATATAATGAATAATTAAATTTTTTAGCCAAAAGAACTATTTTTTCAAAAATTCCACTTTTCCATCTTTTAAAGCATAACCATTTTTAAATCTAATATTTGACACTTTTAAATATTCAATATGAGGAAATGAGATTATTTTTTATAATCGGGACATAAAATTAAGTTAGGATATATTTTTTTGTATTTTTTAGATTACTTTCATATTTTAATGAATAGTGAAAAATTATTGCATTAGAATTCAAAAATGCTTTTTCATCTAAATTATTTATATAGTTTGATTAGCTTTTTAATTGTTTTTAATGTGTATTTGGATTATGTTTTTATCATTTAAATCAATTATTTTTATTTTATGTAATTTCACATCGAAATTTGACAGAAGTACAAGTTAATATTTTGACATTTTTTACTTCTTAAAAATTCATTTTCTGGTTTTAACGAAGGAAATTAATTATAGAGTAATTTTTTTCTAATTCAGTGTTTTGAATATGAAAAATTGGAATCAATAATTAGAATCAAAATTTCCAAATTTCGTAACTATGTACCTTTTAATTTAGGACAATTTGAATGGAAACTTCAATAGTTATTTTTATTTACCATGGTTAAATGGTAAATTAGGTAGATAAGGGAACAATTAATATAATAATAATATAATATTACCCAAACACATTCCCTAATCATATTCAATGATATATTTCCATCCATGAGCATATTTAGTACTATTTTAGGACCCTATTGATCCACATGGGTGTAAAAATGACTTGTTATAATAATTATTTTTAAGTAAAGGGAAATATATCATAAACAATTATCTTATTACTAGATCAATGATAATTTGTGTTACATAAGGGATATATTCAACTAAAAACAACCACTTAACATATAATAATTTTTATTTCGTAATGATTTTTTTGAATTTTAGGTATTAAATAATTAGAATTATTTATTACATAATAATGATAGTGTATTTTTTAAATTAAAGAAACTATCAAAGAAATGATATTATACATATAAAATTAAATTAAAATTAAATTTTTTATCTCATCGATGATTTTTTAGTTGACTAGGACATGTTATATTTTATATAATGCATTTTTTGAAGGAATAATGTTTCATGACTGACAAAAATCTATTACTAAATTGTGTCAAAATTGACATAAATGAGTTTTTAAGGAAAATACTATTTTATTAATTAATATATAAATAATAAAAATATATGTTTTAACAAACATATGTAGATAGTTTTATAAACTTCATTAATTATCAATTTTAGGTTTTCTTGGAATTTTATAGTAACTATATTAACCTTGTAGTATTAAAATGCAAGAAGATATAGTAAGAGTTAAACTGTTTAACTAAGAGTTAGTCCTAATAGATAATGATAATTTCATAACCTAAATTTGTCTAAAAATAATTTTATTAGCATACTGAAACTCATCATTATTATTTCCTAAAAATAATGCACTTTGAACAATCATTAACTGAAAATCAATTTATAATAAATTAATATTTCCATCTTTTCCTAAAGTGTCCCTCACCTATCTTATAAAGGGAACTTTTTAATCGCTTTTATTAACACCTACAATTCCCTTTGTCTTGAAAAAACAATGCCCAAATATCCTCACAAATTCCATCAATTTACCCTAGAGTTAACCCTTTCTACATAAGACCAACTTAAAGAGTCCTTTGTGCAAATTAAAAAGGGACCGCCAAAGAAGTTGTAATCATTTTATCCATTTTTCATAGTTCTTTTCTTCTTCAACTTTATCTTGATAATTTTTTACCATACTAAAATAATAACTCCAGAATATAATATATTTTGTGATGTTTTTACTGATTGTGAGACAACCATATTCCTCCTTTTACCGATCCTATGAAAAAACAATATCAACATACAAGCGTCTATATGACATATTATCTCCACACCATGGTGTAAAGTATTTTTAATTTATACTTTATATCGATCAGTATAATGATTAATATAAATGAATTAAATAAAAAAATATAACTTTAAATTATTTCTATGAAATTCATATTCCATCCAATTTTATACGATTTAACAGTGGAGGAAATGATAATGTTGCCCATGCGTACGTACGACTTACCTTCTCCATGACGCGATGAGACTCATCTTGAACATCCACCATCCAAGAATGATTATTAAAATATATATAATATGAATTATTATTAAAAATATTAGATAATAAGTCTAATTTAATAACAAATATATATATCATTCACTTACTTTGATTCAATTTTATTAGAAAATAGAAACAATGTTCATGTGTTTGTATGACCTACCTTCTCTATGAATAGTGTATTCATTTTCATATATATATATATATATTATAAATATGCATATTATGAATATATATATATATATGATATATAAATCATATTATAAATTCTAGAAGTGAATAAATAATTATCTATGCAATTTCATAAAGAATAACAAGTCAAAACATGTACGATAAATAAAGCGATTATTACACGAAATTTTGAATTAACATGGAATTATTAATAAATGGGTAATATAAAGTCATAAAAGAACTATATATGATAACATAAAATTTATTATGACTCTGATATAAGTGAATAATATGATTAAAAACATGATATAAGAGTTTTAGAGTCGTATATATGGTATGATACCAAAGGTAATGGTTAATTCCTCGATCTCATTATTATCTAAGATTGATTATGTGTAAGTATTTACTGGGACATATTTGTCATCCTTGCCATTGTTTTATAAAAATGTTATTAAAAGAATATTTTAAGGTTTTATAGAAGATAAACTTTAAATATAACATCATATTAAATGTTTTAACGATTTATTTTCCTAAGTAATTTTAATTAATGTCCATGTATTTAAAATTATTTTAATGATTTATTAATATGGACATAATTGTTTTAAAATATTAATTCACTTAAAAAGTTTCAATGTGTTATTGGAAAATTGGATTCAAAAATCCCTTTTAAGTGACATCTTATATAAGTTGTGTTACTTTTAAATGATTTAAAAAATATATAGATATTTATCTCAAAGAGTTCAAGTGATTATTTTCTACTTTTTCAATATCCATTATTGGATTTTATTCTTGATTGAGTTTGATTTATTACAATAAAATATTCTATATTGTATTGAATGAGTTATGATATGTTGGACTATGGATGCTCTATTTTTATACCATTCATTGTTTACTATTAATTAATTAACATTTGGTATTTTAGTTTTAAAATGAATTTTTATGTTATGTTTCACTATTTTCATAAGAGGAATTCATTTCACTTAGTATGTGATGGGTGGATCCCGCTATAGACCCTCAATTCATCGGTAGGTCTCATAAAAAGATCTAGATATGGACTTGGATTAGGCCTTTCCCATTTATTTTCAAATATGGATTTGGCATAGACAATAACCATTTATTGTTATATGTATTGGAAGTGGTATCGACCAAATTTTTTACATGATTATAATTACGAATTCCCTCATTAAGATATTTGTTATTGATATTTCATGTAATTATTATACTAGTAGAATATCAATGTAAAATTTTAAACAAAATTATTTTATTTATTCTTTCCATATTATACTGAAGATTATGTTTAAGAGGATTTTGATTTAGATTTATACCATTTCATAAAATTTTGGGCTTATTTCGGATAGCTTGTAGTGTATTATTTAACCATACAGAGCATCTGATAGCACCATTTCATATGTTTTTTCTTCAGGATTCCAATTTGTGTATAATGATTGATATACAGGCATAAGATAAAGGAATTATTCCATTCTCAAATGATTATCTATCTTGTGTTTTATGTTAGAAATTTTAATGTTCAAATGAGTATCTATGTTGAGTAGGCTATTATGGATTCCTTTTCCCACTCATACATACCCCATAGACTGAATTCATGTTTTATTTTTCTCATCCTCAAGAATGATTATGCGCTTGATAGCATGTAATTCAATCCAGTTTCACTTGGGAACATAATACCCAAACTTATCAGGAAAATTTTGATAAGTAGTATGGGTGTATTGGTTCTTGATATGATTAATGCTAACCAATTTGGATTTGTCCATGGTATGAGCATCCAATAGTACCTCTTCATGGCCTCTGAGAGTGTCAATCAAAAGAGAGAAAATAAAAAGGATGGGAATTATGCCATCAAAATTGATATTTAAAAGGCTTTGGAAAATCATAAATGGATCATTCTTTTTGATGTCATTAGAAGGTATGATTTATCAAATGGGTTAGTGAAGATGATTTATATCATACGTGGCTCTTCCAATCTGTCAATTATTGTTAATGGTTCCCTAAGGGGGGACTTTTCCATGCACCAGGGGGTATGACAAGGTGATCCACTTTTTGGTATTTTTTTCCATTCCAGAGGATTACCGTAGAAGGTGTATTACTGAACTAGCTCAAATGGGACTTTACAAGAATATTTGAGTTGGTGTGAGAGAGCACGCACCATCTCATTTATTGTATCCAGATTATGTTTTATTATTTGGTCAAGCATTAAGAAGAACTATATCCTCTATTAAATACCTCTTCAGTCATTATGAAAATGTGGATGGCTAGGCCATCAGTTGGGAAAAATATTCTATTGTATTTGGGAATGGAATTTTATCTAGGAAATGGAATAGGATTGTCATGTATCTTGTTGTGAGGATGCATTCCATACCTTTCAAATACCATGGGGTCCCACTGTTTTGGAGAAAATAGAAAAGTTAGCTCATGGAGGGTATTTTTGCTAGTATTGTTCATCAGATGGCCAGATGGAAAAGGAGGTCTATGTCCCTTGCTAAGAGGGCCTCCCTTGTGAACTTTGTTATCTCATAAGAATTTTTTATATTCCTTCTCCCTCAATCAATGGCCGAGATAATTTCTCAAGGAGCTTCAGAGAATGGTATGGAATTTTATATGGACATGATCAACACATCAGATGTATTTTGTTACATTTTCTTGGAAGGATTTCATCAAGATTGTGGATATGGGGGGCCTTGGACTTAAGGATCTTTGTACTTTCAATGATGGTTTGATTGATAAATTCACCTAGAACCTGATCTCGTATGAACCTGATGATGAATTTCATTCGAATAGAATTAAAAAAAGTCTTCTCAAGGGTTATTATTATTATCTTACCTCATCAGTTTGGGCCTCTCTCAAGCATGAATATGTGAGGATTATGAATGATACCAAGTGGTTGATATGCAGGGAATTTACAATGAATTGATGGAACAAAAAGAGCCTCACACAGCCCCTGTGGGATTTAAATATGCCACCTAAAGTAGCCCCATTTTCTATCTCAGATTTACTATCACATATGAATTTCCTTTCCTTTTGTATCCATATATTGGTGGAGAATGAAATCAACAGTTATGCTTTTATTGATTTTGACACATTGATTTGGACCCATAGCAGAAATGGGAAACTTATATACAATTATTTTTATAGGAATATCTATGTGGGGAAAACTCTTACACCTATGTGGATAATGTAATTTAGAGCTAGATTAATTAGAAATTATAGATTTCTTATAATCTGTAGAATATGGAAAAATCAATTTCCTATAACTGATCATTTCAAGCGGGCTGGCATCCAGATGGAATCTATGTGTTCTCTCTGTAAGGCTGATGTGGATTCCAAATAGATTATTTTCATGGATAGTAGTGAGGCCAAAATGAACTAGGCATATACTTTTTCTCTATTTCAGATGGTGTTTGACACTTGCAGGCTAGTCCTGGACCAACTCTCTGGTCTGGTACAAGATTTGTTTAGTGAGAAAATTCAAAACCTTTTGATGGTTGTTATTGCTGCTGTGATTGGAGCCATATGGGAAGCCCTGAATACAGCATTGTTTGGTGGTGTGTGTGATACTATTCAGCATGTTATATTGGTTATACATAGGGATATTTATGATACATCTCAAGTATAGGATGGTGACATGTATAACATTGTTTCAGATCTCCAAAATTTGAGAATTCTTGGCATTTCAGGTCATACACCCAAGCCTCAGATGATGAAATGTATTTGATGGATACAACCCATTGTGCCTTGCCTCAAGGTAAATGTTGACTGCATTGTGTCTGGTTCACTAGGACTGTCAGGTTATCGGGGAGTGTTCTGCACCATTCGTGGGTTTGTAAACGGATGCATCAACCATGCCATCGGAATTGGAACCACCTTCGAAGCTGAAATATGTGCAATGATTTACGTTATAAGGTATGTTGTCATTTTTAGTTTGGATTATATATTAATTGAATATGATTCTCATGTTGTAGTTCCTGTTTTGATTACAAAGACGCACTAGGTTCCTTGGATTATTCTACATTAGTGGGTTAATTGTGTCACTAATATCTCTCAGATGCATGTGGTTGTTCTGCACGTTTATCGGGAGGCCTATCAGGTGGTAGAGGTATTGGAAAAGTGGGAACTCATTGATCTTGGATGGATGTGGTCTTTCACGGCTCTTGATTATTGTGCCCCCCTTGTGGATGCCGATAGATGAGGCATGATTCACACTCATTTATTTAATAACCCCTTGTATGCTTGAATCATTTCCTTTTTTATTTAAGTTTTCTAGGACCGACTTCCACCAGTTCTCGTCTTTTCTATTATTATAATAAATACAAAATAGAAACAGAAAAATAATTTAAAGAAAATAATTAATAGAAACTAATTATTAAAATATTATCATGATAAAAAACTAGTCTGTATTTAAATTTAAAAGTTGACTCGAAATTTTGTGTTTTTAACACTATAATAAAACATCCGAGTTATTAAATTCAAGAGAATGATATTAAATACATATTCTTTTCATAATTTGATATAATATACAACATTAAAGATATTTAAAACTAATTATAAAAAAATTACTTTTAGATTCATATGGATAATATCCACTCCTTCAATTGGATAAATGATTGAGTCATCTTTAATTTTTTTTCCTTATGAAATTACCATATTTACCATTACTAGGATTTTCTATGGTTACTATAAATAAGAGGGAAAATGGTCATATATACCAAAATTATAACTCTAAATTTGGTAAATATAAACAAATTTTCATTAATAAATTTATATAAGTTGTTGAAATTAATTTTAAATTAAAATTCCGAACACAAAAATAAAAAGTATTTTATAGAAACTTATTTTAATGTATAGAATTATTTTTATTGGAAATTAAACCCTAAAATGTATTTCAATTAACATAATTGTATTATTTTATTATAATTATCATATTTTAATGTCAATATATTTAAAAATAATGTAACTTATTAAATGAGTTATATAAAATTACAGTTATCAATGAAAATAATTATTTTTCAATATTGAAAGGATAGTAAATATTTTATGAAAATTCTAAAAATATCACTCTACATTATTTATGATATTCTGATCTCAAAAAATATTTTAATTTTATAAATTTAATTTTTTATATGTGGAATATGTTATTCATAATTCCCACGTAAAAATATTCAATAAAAAATATTTTTAAAAATATATTATTTAATTATAAAATGATTTCAATAAATAATTGATTACTTATTTATTAATAATCTATAAACATTATTAAACCATTATACATATTTTTTATAATGTGGTTATCTCTATACATTCTCTTGAGTCTAATAACTAGTAATCTACAATTATATTAAATAATAATATTTTAATTTTATATCGTCGTTGACTTAAAACATGTTGTTTATATTTATAAACACTATAAAACATAGTTTTCTTTTAAAATAATGGGGTGTTACAAGAATCCACTACTCATAATCTCCAATTATTCACATTTATTATTTCCATACAATTTTATAGAATCAAAATTCATTGATATTGATTGTGGAAAAATCATTATATAATGGAAATTTTAATAGGGACAAATGAATATTTGGGAGCTTGTGAATTCATTCAGCCACAATTAAATTTTATTAAATCTAATAATGAAAAAAATACTGGAAGGATGCATAATTTTTAAAAAATAATAGACATATAAATTTATTGGGAGATGAAATCATGAATGATATATATAATATTTTTTTCTGAGAAGAAAAATCATGTTGAATATATTAAGTGATTGAAATAATGAGTCATGCCTTGATTTTGGATGGTTCAGTACTATTTATCATGTATGCTTCTAGGTTAGTTAGTGATTTCCTTCAGATATAACATTTGTTAAGTACATTTATTATATTTTACTATTCCTCTTAAAACCATTCATTGGTTTTTTTCCAATTTATATACCTAAATTTCATAGTTAAGGATTCTTAAATTGCATATTTAGAGGGTTTCAAAATTATAAATTAATAAAGTTAAAATTGTTTATCTTTATTAAATATCACGCATGAAATTATCTTGGATAAAGATCTATTTTCGATCAAATATTATACCACCACTAATGAATCTATTTATATGGAAATTTCATTATCCCATGAGCACACATATAGAGTAAAAAATTATAGTTATTTTAATACATATATGCACCCACAATGAAAATTAAACAAAAACAACCTAAATACCCATTAATAAAATATTATTTGTAATATTTTATTTGTATAGATAAAAATATTCATCACTATATTAAACTTGAGAAAATTGAAATGTCTAAATTGGATCTGATCATAGGCTTAATATATTTTTCACATACTGTGTTATATATTGAAAATTTATAATTCTTCCTATAGAGATATTTTATGAAGCTTATTTACTATATTTATCCAATTTGGAGGCTAATTTGTGAACCTAAAAATGTGGTATGGGATTTAGTCCACACATTTATGATATTGAATTATATAATTGATACTTAAACTCATTTTTTAAAACATAATTTGGTTTTTAATTAATTACTCTTCCTTGTTGGCTACCAAACGAACATATTTATATAAAAACATGGGAATATGGGTTTAATATTATTTTAATTTGGAGAAATATAATATGGTTATTAGTGTTCTCTAGAGATTTTTATTTATATGATTTTCCTATTTTTTATCAGTTGAGATATTTTTGGGATCATTATCTTTTCTTCTGTAATATATTTATTTAGTAGCGTTACGATAACACCCACCATTTGTAACCTATATCCATCAGATATTTTACTACAATGGTACCAAATACATATATCATATTTCATAGGTTACATATTTTTAGATTTCTTATGATACATTATATATACATAATCAGTACTAAAATTTTAAATTTAATGAAAATTATGAAAATAAATAAAAATAATTAATTAAAATTTCTTATAATCCTCTTATATATAGTGATATTCATAGTTTCCCTATAAAATGGAAAAACACAATGGGGTCAGCCCAAACACTCAACAAGGAGTAGTGCATAGTGTAGGATATGATAAATAAAAAAGGAATTTAGAATATGGTAGGAATAAATTGTTAAATATTTCTACATAACTGATAACATAAGGACTTTATACGCCTGTGGATAACATACGAATGGAAATAAATAATCACATGGATAACAATAAGTGATCATTTATATACAATTCATAATTTAATATATCACAACCATACCACAAAGTCCTTGATGAATACATCATATATAAATGGGTTTTAATAACCCTAATACCCAATCTAGTTTCTCTCATGAGAAATTTTGATGAATATTGAGGCGATATAAATATTATCCCTAGCTTTCATATAATAATTGCAATGCTTACATCATAATAATATAGTGTTTATTCAATAAAATACACAATGATCCTTAATGAGCCTAATAAAAATCTTGTCTATGTAATCAATAGTCATCCAAATAGAAACAGTTGATATAAATATTTATAATTTTTTATTAGTTAATAAAATAAGATGGATATTTATGTGAATATACAAGAATAAAATAAGAAACAATTAGAAATTCATAAATAAATATAAATTATTCGTATCCGATATGATAATTGATTAGTGTTCTAGGATACTCTCATTTGTTTAAGGATATTAAACGGAACTATTAATGGAACAAAATATATTACAAAGGTAGAAAGCCAATTTAATTGTTAAAAATCCTCTAAAAATTTATGAGTATATGACAAAAATATTTGAAATGAATTAGGGTTACATAATTTTCATAATAAAAAACATCAAATTCATTATTCATTAATCATAAATGGTTCACTTATTTAAAAATTAATTTTAATTCATTAAAAAATTTAATAATGATGCAATAGATATGTTTTATAAGTCCTTCCTTAAATAATATATTTTAATTATTAATTATTCACACATGAAATTTTATATTCACTACATACAATGGGATTTATATAAATGGGTTTTATGTTATGGATAATGTTTTAAAATATATTGACTTAGTAATATCAAAAAACAAATGAGAATTCTAAATTTTCCTTACTATTTCTATAAGGGATTTACAATAATAGATAATAAAAATATTTAAAATGGAAATTTATTGTATATAAAAGTATTTGGAAATGGAAGTGATAAGCGGTGATTGATGTCCCTTACATTTAGATGTGTCTTTATAGATATTTTTAATACATACCATAAGAGGTAAATAATTCATCATTATGGAACAAGAGAGATAATTTGAGAGGAAACATTTTTTCAATGAATTTATAGTGATGTGTAATGGAAGGATTAATATGTGGATACATACAAAATATAAGGAATAATTTTTCATTAATTACAAATTTATGGCCTTAAAAGTTTAGATTATTAAACAACTAAAATTATGGTCCTAACCATTATTTTAAACCATGTTTTGTAGATTCATAGTATTTTTTAAGAACAAATAATTTTAGAACTAAAATTATTTAAAATGGTATTTTATCAATTTAAAATTCTTTTTTCATAAAGAATTTTTTAAACCCATATTTACCGTTTTTAATTTGGAAATTCTATTATAGGTGTGATGATCGAGGAATATTTTATATTAAATCTATATTCATTTATATTCATATATATTATATGAATTGATATTAATTTTTTTATGGTATTACATATTTTTTTATTATTTATGGAATTAGATTAATATTTTTTCAATTTTAATATATATATACATATATATATATATTTAAATAGACAATTTTCTTACATATAAAAAACTATTATATAAAATAAACTTTTATATTTAAATTTTATAAAATTAAATATTTATTAATTATATAATTTTAATTTAAACAAATTTAGAAAAGGAAGAATGATTTTTTGGGACTTTTAATTACAATATTATTCTTTTGTGAATAGTTAAAAATAACGATTTCATAATTATTGAAATATCTTTTATGATATCATTAAATATTCCACTTTGTGTATGTGTCTTATTTTATTTCAATGGTTTCAATTAGTTGTGAATGCTGGTCAATTAAATTTATATATTTTATTAATGTTATAATGATAAAAAAATAGAAGGAATGATGTTTTTATATGTTTTGATGAAGTTGTCATGATCCCCATTCTTGATGGAATAATGAATTTTTCTTTAACTATTTTTTTGATAAAGGGATGATGTTGAAATAACTCATTTCTTATTAATAAATGATGTAATTTTGAAGAAATTAATATCATAATAACAATTTTTTACTTGTCTTATGTTCATAATACATTTGTCTCTATTTTCTTCAATAAGAACCATTGCTTTATAAAAATAAAGAAGATGACAAGAAAGTTGATTGGATGATAATGATATATTTGGAAAAGAAATTACAAAATTAGAACAAGTGTAATTAAATAATGATATGAAAACTAAACATTTATTAAATGAGGATATTAATTTTTTATAATTCAAATAGTAGTTTACATGATAGAATAAGTCTATGAAATAATATTATTATGTTAACGAGGAGTACAATGATTGTAGAAATATTGATCAAAATAAAGAAGATTATAAAGAAGTAAATGTAAATTTTTAATTAGATTATGATAATTTTTAATATTACATTAAATATTAAAGTTATATCATAATGAGTTATACAAATTTGGATATGAATCCTAAGGAGAAGGGGGTTAATATTGCACATGTTTCTTACTCCTTTTGTGGGAGTTCTCTAAAAATATAAGCTGGACATTAAAAAAATCAAGTACCACCTCAACAATTCAAGTGGATCCCATTGTATTGACCATATGAGAATATGTTTACATTTCAAGTGTTCCATGGTGGTGGTAATAAGTTGAAGCACAACTCTAGCATGGAGCACACAGGTGGGTCGTGATAGCATTCATGGTGTGGCCTGCTGGGATAGTGCTGGTGAGGCACATCCTATCTAGGATGTGTCTGTGAATTGATCTTGGATCCAACCTAGATTTAAATTTAAGCCCTTAGTGGTACACATTTTATTATTAAGTGGTGAAAACAAATGCATCTTCAATGTGGGATGGTTAGAAGATGTGGTTTCTATTCATCCGGTTTAAAATTTACATATATAAAATGGATCATTAGAATGATTTAATCTATACAACTTGATAAAGGTGATGTCATATTCTACCTCCAACATCATATACCTATACTAGTACAATGGAGTATATTCATTTTGAGGCATCTTTTATCAATCTATTCTCAAACTCTTGATACTCTGAGATTAATAAGGTAAAAACATTTATGCACGCATTCTATTATTTTCATGAAAATAAATTTTCAATGTACACACATTATCTAATTTAAAACATTATTGTTAAGGTTTTTTTTCATTAATTATACATTCTTTAATTCATGATTATAAATATATGATTGAGCATGAAGAATTTACCACATACCCATGTGGATTTCTTATGTGAACTCATAGAAGAAAGAAGCATCATGACTCTCAGCAAAATACTTTCAAATAAATTCAAAAATATCTATAAAGAAACTAATATCATGGTATTAACTCAATAAAAGGAACTAATTTTCACAGCACATTTTGCAGGATTTCAGTTTATGACTGAACAAATGAAGGGGTGCATTCTCTTCTAACAAATGAGAAGCAACGAAGGCTGAAGTCATTGCAACCACTCATATCTGTATTTGTGAAGTTATCATTTGAAAAAACTGGAGCATCTAAATGTATAAGAAATATCAATGGGACTCTTATGATTTGTAATGATGGGATTGTCACACAATGCTTTTGAAATAAAGAAGAGTTACATTCAGTCAAGTTATGTATCTCCCATTGTGAATTCATGATTTTTTATTTGACTAGTGATATAGTGTTGGTATAAAACCATATCACTAGGTTTCATGAAGATAGTGACCCACATATAAAACATTAAACATATATGTTATAAGATTCCATTAAGAAAATTTACTTTCACAAATATTAGGGGATTATATATCATTTACAATGTTTAACTAGTGTACATACCTTACTTAATAACAGAAGATCAAAAGAAACATTTGGGAAGTGAATATTAGATAACAAAATATTCATTCAATATGTCTCAATGAATGAAAATAATGTGACCTACAGAGAAGGATTTTATTGAATGTGTTGCATATATATAAAAATATTCATTAATGTGAGATGTTGAACTAAATATGACTTAACATAGAACATGTATAATCCATTTAAATAAAAAAAATCAAAGAAAATTGGATAAATATAATTCATAAAAATAAAATAAAATAATTTTCAGAAAATTTGTGTTTGGGTTTCAATTTAGGTGATGATGATATGTGTTCTATGCAGTTTAATAACTTTTTATAATCAATTATTTAAATAAAAAGAAAATTACTACGACACCCAATTTTTGATAATGTGTATTGAATAATGAGAATAAGAAACTTCTTCACCATTAAATTTTATATGGTTCGGATGGTCTTTAGAAGAATAAGAGAGTGGATGATCGATATTCAATATAATTTAACTTGGGTTGAAGAATAATTTATAGATAAAAAATCCTTAATAAAATTTTATCATTATGTAAAGAGATGGATTCTTTTAGGATATTGATCTAAAATATTTGTGTTCTAGTAATAAAAAATAATGTCCCTTATTGAATAATGATAGTAATATAGTACTTCTAATATCTATTTTACCAGGAATAAAAATAAGATAATAGAGAAGTTCTTAGTTTTTTTCATTTAATAGTAAGAAGAAGAGTTTCATTCTGGCCATATTGAAAATAACAATTTGAAGAAGAAGGGGATTAACATATCAACACATAGACAACAAATAGAATTCTCATATAGTCAATGAAATTAATTGTGTTACAATATAACATAACTAGATGTTGAGGACTATCTATCGTGACAGTATAATGAACCATCCAAGAGTTATAAAAAACACATTCAATTCAAAATATTAGAATGAAAGTGAATGGATATTACCTTATCTTCATAACCACATTAATGTATTTTCTTCTAGAGTTTTTGTTGTATTGGACTCTTTATATACCATTCCATGTGCTAAAGACACTTTTCTAGTAGTGAACAATGTAAAACTATTTTCCCCCATATTTTCCAAAAATCATATACATTAATAAGATATAGAATATAAAATTATAGAATCAATATCAATATATGTATAGAAGGTATATGGGATAAAATATATAATTCAGTAAAAATATCCCTAAATTATTTATCCCCCTATTAGTATTGAGTATATATAGATTTTGGCTTATCAATTTGTTTCATAGTTAGGTTCACCTCTTTTGGATTTTACACTTTCAAGTTATTAACATTCAGTGATTTCAGTTTCTTTCTTGTGTTAACAATGAAGTATAGTTTTAGTTATTATTTGTTAATCACTAAGTGTAATCATATTTCTTCCATGTCCATCAGTATTAGGAAAAATAATGAGATAACTATGTTAAACAAGAATTTTCACATATATAATGAAGTGTAATTAGTTAATCAAAATTTATTTCTAATAATAAATACATATAAGGATAAAAATATAAAATTAAGGTGGATGGTGTTTCCACCATGGAGATATATTGTCTCCCTACTTCAAGTGACCATGAGGAATGTGTTATTGACATTCAAATATTTCTTGAATAAAATATTAAAATTAGTTATTATGATGATCGATCTATAACCACTCTTTATATATCAGTTGATAGACAAAGAGATATTCTAATTTGTTTCCCCAATGAAATAATCTCCCTTTATTTTGGATTATTTCAAATTATGTCGAAAAATATCACCGAGTTGGGAGAAGTAGTGGACTGTATGAAAAAGGATTTAGAAAAGAAATATAGAATTTTTAAATATCACTAAACATCTTGGAGCCTTGGAAAGAATAAAAAGTGATACTGAAATTAGTTCCTCAAGATTTCTCAAAGATGATGATGAACAAAATAGATTAATGAATCCACTAGAAGAAAAGATCCATTGTCATGAAGTGAAATATAAAAATACAATGGATGTTAAGTATTTACAATAGAATCAATGTGAAATAAAATCATATAAAATTTACATTTTCTAAAAAACAATGTTAATCATTACAAAGTAGATTTTTTATGAGTGATGGATGTCAATAAAGATAAACTTGTTATGAATAAATATCACAAAAACACCCTCTAAATGAAACTTCTTGAATTTGAAGTTCAATTTCCCATCATGAGAATAAAACTACAGAGACTTCACAAAAGAATGTGATAGTTTTTACTGCTACACAATGGTCACTAGAAGAATCTAATGATATAAGACCTACAAAATGTAATAATATTATCATTATTTCATTCAATTATCTATACAATGAAATTTAGAGAATGAGTTTCAATATATATCATCATACAGTGATGTTTTTTTATTATAGTTTCATAAATAGTTCAGGCCTAATAGCAAAATTTGTACTGTTATGGATAAATAAATGGTGTAAGAATCCTGAAACCATTGCTAGGGTTTATTGGAAAATGTGTGTGGAAGTTATATCCCCAAGAACATCAGAACAAGATATCATGAAAACACAAATAATTCAAACAGAAAAAATTATATGATCAAGAATTTGTGGTCAATATTGTTGTTGAAATAGATTTGAGATTTATGAATTATGATGTATGTATAATCCTATAAATGTAAAAGAATAAAGGAATCCATGTCATTCTGGAGAAATCTATTTATGAATTAGAAACCTCCACAAGTTAATAAAAATATATATAAAATAAATAGATTTTTAAAATGGAGAAATATCTATGATGTGTGAAATGGTAGCAGCCATAAGAATGGTATATAATCATATGAACATGTATCTAATGATATAGATAATGTATTACAACATAATACTACTAAGATTAAATATGAGACCCCAGGGAAAAAAATAGAAAATGTTATAAAAAATATTTACCGAAAAAAGTTATGAGAGAGTATTGGTGGGAATATATTTTATTCCAATTACAAGAATGTAATTAAATGTCTTCAATCAAATAAATTAATTAAAATTATGGGTAATACTAATAAAAATACATGTAAAATATCTAAACATTAAGATTGTGTTCCAAATGACCTCATATTTATATGACATATTGAATTGGAATGAATCTGTGAAAATTAATATGTACTTGCTAAGGATATTATAAATTGAATATAAAATATTCATCTTTATTAAGAAAAATTAAATAATTCATTGTTAACAAAAGACAAATCTTATTTTAAATAATTTCATTGAAATTAATGTGAAAAATATGTACTTTTGAAAAGAAATTGTTTAAATATTCTTCCGTAAAATGAAGTGTCTATTAATAAGGGTAAGAATGAATCATAATGGAATTATGTTAAGTAGAAAAATTGTCCTCAAAAGTAGAGTTGAATGTGAGAAGATCGTTTCTTCCAAAATATAAATATAAACAAAAGATCATATGGGAATGAATGATGTCTGGAGGAAATGGACCAACTTGGTTCAGAAAAATATCTCAACCTCTCTATTAAAATTTAAATGAAAATAAAACCCACCTTATTCTTATAATATTTTTGTATTGTATTTTTATTATAATTTAGGGAATTTCCTTAGAAGAAATTTCTATTGGGATTAACTTGATAAATAGAGATTTTTGTCATTTCTTGAGAAAAAAGTTTAAGAAGTCATCATTATTTATTGATTCTAAAATATTAATTGAATTAAAAATAACATATACGATAATCATTGATGAATTTAAATAGTATTATGTAATATCATATAAAATAAATATAAATAAGATATAATATTTTTTTAATATTATATTTAGAATCTTGAAGAAATCATCCTTAGTGATCTTTTCAAAGTTGTCAAATGTGGACAGTCTCATGTTGAAGATCCATTTTAGTGTATTATAAAAATTAAAACATCTAATTAAACATTTATGAAGAGAATCACCATTATTAATATGATTTTGAGTATTTCCCTTGAGATAAATACAAAATTTGAATGATTATTATGATGATAGAATCATTATTTCAATTGGAATCAAATATAATTTTTATGGAATGTTCATAAAGTTCATGACACTATAAAATGTATTTTATTGTTTAATCTTGAATATTTAGTCAAAATAAATAATAAACATGAAACAAAGGGGGATTAATTAAATTAATCAATGACATAATAAATGTGTAAGTGTTGATTTAATCTAGGGTAATGTATCCCACTTGTTACACTTGAATGTTTTTGTTCTATTTTTTGGAGTGAGTGAAATAGTTTAAAGATTATTTTTAATAAAAATATATAATATCCAAATTAGTACCTTCAATCTATATTAAATGTGGACCCCTCCCCAAGGAATTTATTTGAGATCTCATTTCATGAGTTCTCATTTAATGAGTTATCCGGATTAGTGATTAAAGAACATATTAGTTACCTTTATCAAGTCGCACTGTTTTACACTAAGAAGATATCATGTATAATATTAGAGAAATGATGGATAAAAAATTTATTATGTATAAAATGTCACGATTTTTATATGAATTTTTAATTTCTTTTAAATAAGGGGGTAGAATGTGAAATAAAATTGTAGAGTCATTGTTTTTTCACTGTTCAACTTTGAAATATATCAATGTATATTTTTGAATATCTTGACTGAGAAAAAGGGTGATTATATAGTCCAGTGAGACTAGAATTATATTTCTGAAAATATTAAATATATTTTATATCACACATGCAATGTTTTTTCAGAAAAAAGGTGATATCTCCAAAACAGAGTCTTAGTTCCAAAATATGAGACCAAAGATGAGTATGGTTTAAAGGATATACCCTAATAATGACATAACATATGTCACTATTGGATGTACACTATAGGAATCTATTTTAAGGTGGGTTTAATGAAATAAATATTTAAATGATTCGTATTTAATTAAATGAACAAAACTGATTTAACATCTATAAATATTCAATTATTGAGAATCGCAATGGTTAGTCGCATAACCCTATAATAATTGAGAGGGGTTTCTTATATTATTAATTTTTCAAATTTCTTATGCTTCGTTTCCCCATCATTCTTCACATTATTCATCACTGAACTATAGGTGTGAGGTTTAAATTATTTGGGAAGATTGGACTTTGAATAAACAACCCAAATTCATGTAGGTTGTGAGAATGATAATCAATATGGAGATTGGAATATGGATAATGATTTGTTTTGGGATGTGGGTGATGATTCCCATCTATTTTGGATATTTGGTCAATTGGAAGTCCATGGCTGATTGTGGGAGCTCTATGTCCTCATATAAGCTTTTTGGATTCTTAATTTTTGGACACCAGATCTAGAAAATTGATGAATGGTAATTGAATTGGAATGTAAGGCCTTAGAAGCAGGACATACAACATGATTCAAAGAGGAATTAGTTGAATTAATGTCATGATGTTGAATCATATTGAAAAATGAAGATTCCATGAATATCCCAACTATACTAATATACATGGTTGAACAAGTTGGGTTTAGTGACCTAATAGTGGTGGATATGTTTCCTGACGGAGTTAAATATCACACATTGTGTGTGACCCCCACACAAAATGTGACTATATGCTAGTGGACTGGAATATACTCAAATAGTATATGGGCATGGACATGGCCAAACCCACACCATGTAATAGAACAAAGCTAGGTAAATGGGCACAACATGATAGACATGTCCAAGAGGCCACATTTGTGCCCTGGGTGGCTGATATATATACTACAATACCTTTACATGTTGTTTAGTAAAATATAGCTTGATATTCGTTTGTCTAAGAAGTCATGACAAATAAAAAAGAATAGGGACACTTGTCATGTAGATCCCCAAACATGTCATGTACTTCCATTTTGAGGAATCATATACCTTCTGTATATTCTTTATTTGAATTAATATTTTAGTCTACGAGTAGCCTTTCCTGAGTGTTTTTTCATGTAGAACAGTATTAGGATATTTGTAGTGAATTATTAGATATTATGTTAGATTTTTCTATATTTATTATTCTTCAGGGGATTCCTGACGATGACAGTGATCAAGTTGTATCATTAAAGTGGGGTACCCCTATAAAAGACTACCGTGTGAGTCCTCTAGCTATTTATTGGTACCATTGTAATGGGAAATTAAATGGTTCTTCTATCTAGAGTGTATAACAATTATTTTTTGTAAGTGATTGATCCGTTTATACATTTATTGTAACTCTGTTGTAGGGATAAGGCATGAAACCTCTATTCACAAAGTGGATCCCTTCTGTAGGGATAGCGCATGTGTCCTCTATCAATAAAGTGGACCCTACAAATATGAAAAAATTTCGTTCCTCTATCCTTAGTGTGGAACCCTTCAACTGGGATTGAAATGGGGTAATCTCTCCTCATATTGTATCCCTTATACATTGATAGGTCATGGGTTCACTACCATTAGAGTAGAATAATCCAATTTTAACAGGGAATGGTCCCACTAACCATAGTGTGGAAGCCTTCTATTGTATGAGGGAATGGTTCCCCTATCTATAGAGTAGAATCACAAAAAAAAAGATTTGGGTTTGGGTCCTCTATCTATCTATGGAGTGGAACTATCTTATCATAAAAGGGCATGTTTCCTCTTACTCGATATTTTACCACCTCGACTATGTGGAGTATTAAAAAGGCGTGTCTCTACCCAGTTATTCATCAAAAAGACTTGAGATGTTGGGAATAATTGATAAACTCTTGAAACTATTAGAACCCAATTTTCTAGGTTAGGGTATTGACTTGGATATCCACTTTCCCTCTCATATGGGTCTCTAATATGAGAAAATATATAGCTTTTTTTTTGGTTTTTGATTCCCTCTTGATTTAGTTTTAGTTTGACATTTTAACTATGTTACATATTTCTATCATCCAATTTTTTTGTTCCCTAATATGAATATATATACTCACCAATACATGGAATTTTATTAAATGAGTCATGTGTCATGGAGATGAACTATATGTTGGTAGTGATTTCAGAGGATCATAGGGATTCATGGGTGCATTTGACAATGTATGTTTGTTGAGGATTTGAGATACAGATATGGAATCCATTACTATTTACTTTTAAACTTATTGGTATATTGGGATATCATTTATTATTTTGGTGTGGTTTTCCCCATTACTTTTTATATAATTTTATTATAAACTTTTTTGTCACTAATAGGGTATTTCATGCATGGTTATTACCCTATACGTCATTGATGTTTCTATTTATTCATCGGCAGTTCATCGTGGACATGGTTATGTTAGTATATGAATTTAAATAGCAATATTCATTCCATATTATAGTGTATTTCAATGATTTTTTCTTGAACCTAGCCAATGGAGGAGGGTTTATGGTAGTTTAATCTCAACCTTTACTAGCATGGAGGTCCCCAGTGGGATGGTTCATGATATAATGTTTGGAAAATTAAAGGGTATAGATTCACAAATTAACCAAAAAAATTGAAAATAACTTTGTAATTATTTCCAGTAAATACAATGGGGGAGAATTAAGGGGACACTTGTTCTATATGATCTATTTGTTTGTTAAGGGATGCTATTTATTTTCAATTTTAGTCAATGAAAATGATGTTTTTTATTATGTTAATATGTTAAAGAATTTATAAGGGATGTAGTTTCTATAATTTTTTATGTTGTAACCATGATATCTAATACTAATGACAAGGTGAACATTTGCTTCATTGATTCATGGAAAAATTGATAAAGAAGGAATTAATCAATTTATATTAACATAATTATTATATTTTTAAGGCATTGAGATTATACTTATTAATTTTTATGTAAATTTATGGTCATAATACATGTGTCTATATGTGCATTGACATAACATATTTTTTCAAAACATTGATGAAGATGAAAAGAAATATTTTTGGGTGATGATGAGCTCTTTGAAATGGATATATCAATAGGATAGTAAGGGTAATTGATGAAAACCAAGAAAACTATTCAATTATTTCACGAGGATGTTGTTTTAAGTGTATAAAAATATTATTTTTCAAGAAATAATGAGTCCATGAAATATAAATATTAATTTCATAAGGAATATGAAGATCATTTAAATATTGATTCTCTAGATGAAGAGATTTATAAAGAAAATGAAAAAATTTATTTTCATGAATATTATTTCAATAAATTCACAAAATATAAATTTTATTATATGAGTAGTTATTTAAAGGTTTCATTGTATTTTAAATATTATTGTGATCTTTATTGAATATTTTAGAAACCGATTTTATAAGATTTATCAAAAAATATTGGGAAATAATTAACTATAATATCATGGATCACATTAACCACAGATGTGGGAACCCATGGGTTGACAATGAGGTTATTGGTATACCTTGTTACCCATCCATGTCGGTAGAAGGAAGAGGTAGCATAGAAGCATCTTGTAGAGTGTTGGTTGTTGTGTATAGTGATCATGGTGTTCCTATGAATATGAGAGTAAGTGGGTTGCATCCCTTTCAGGGAATATTGGGATTGTTATGATTGCTGGCCCAATTATTGGCTCAAGTTCTCTGTGGATGTTTAGTATTATCTGGAGGAGTGAAATTTGATGAATCTTAAATGTGTAATGTTGATAAGATTTTGGGTTTTTTCATCTAATTTGACACATATGAATTTAACTATAACAATATTATACATTTAATCTAGACATACCAATTTAGTTGATGTCATATTCTACATCCCGTATCATGAGAGGATATTTTCATTCCATTATTTTTTCATTACATCATTTCAATTATCAATCCAAGAAAAAAATATTGATATTTAATTATTATGAATGAACAAAAATTCATCTATGAACAAAACTATTTTCCTGAAAAGATTATTTAAAAGAATAATTTTGGGGTGATTGAAAACGATATTAAACACATACTATTTCACATCTATTATACATGTATTAATTCAAGATTATAAATATATGTTAGATAATTAGAACATTACAACATAGATGTGAGGATATCCTATATTAACTCATTGAAAAATAATACTCTATGATTATCTGTTTCACATGATGGAAATAGAAGAAATAAAATTATGTTGAAACCCACATTAAGGTCCTGATAAATTCAAAATAAATGATATACATTGAACATTTCATAGGATTTTAGTTGTAGATTGAATAAAGAAATGTTCAAAATTATCTCCTATAAATTTAGAATCACCTATTTATATAGAAACCTATTAAAGAATAATTTTATTTTAGAATCAATCATTTATAGAATACAAATCATTTGTTTTTATGTAGATATTTTTGAGCTTCATTGGCTATATAAATAGTAGAGTGATGCACACATCTTAAGCTATGTTGAAATGTCTGATGCATTGATTTTTTTTGTAAAACATTCTGCCTTCATGATACATTAAATGATCATAAAATTAGTTTCAATATCAGCATGATGTATGTGTTAATATTGAACATCCCTTGTTAAATAATTGAACTTAAAATGATACATATTTGAAAACATTCTTATAAATATAAATATAAATTATGGGTTTTGTAATTAATGAATAAAAAAATGTGAACAATTCAAGTGTTTCATGAAATACAAGGATATGTAAATATTTCTACACTTTCGATGTTAATATAAATAGAATAAATTGTATGAAATACTTGATCAATATTCATTAAATATTTCAAGGTATATTGAATAAATATAATTGTTAAAGTTCGCATAAAATATAAGTTAGATGATGTGTTTTAGGGTTTTGGATGAGATGATTATGTTATAAGTTCAATGTATTGTAATATGTCTTCAAAAAAAATTAATTAATGTAAAGGAAAATCAATACTATATTAAAATTTGAATATTGTGTATGGATGAATGAGAATATTTAAATACTTCTCTAATGTATGTTATTCCAATTCAAATATTTAAATAAAAACACAATATTGTTTAATCTATATTTAGTTTTTTATCATTACAGAAGAAGGATATTTTTAAGATTAATTTTCCTCTATATATTATTACCAATAATTCCGAATAATAACAATTTGGTGAAAATAATTAGGTTATATTTTCATTTTTAAATAATCATAATGTATATTTTTTATTCAATCAGTAGAATAAGATAGTACTGTCAATAGTTATTTACACTGTAAAAAGAAGAATAATATAGTGAATATTTATGTGTGTTACTACAATGTAGAATAAGATTTACCTTCCTTATGATATGCTTGAAACGAAGTGATGAATAAGTAAGTTGAAGAAAAATAAGAATCGGGACATACAATAGTTTTCTCATCGAGTGGATGAAATTATTGGTGTTATAATGTTACTTAAAATAAAGGTAGAGATTGTCTTTAGAGGCACTATAATAAACCACCTAGGAGTTGTAAAATAATCACTTTTAATTGACTATAGTCAAAGATAAGTGAATGTTTATTCCTTAATTTATTTAGAAGCATAAAAAAATTCCCAATGTTTGTGTGTTATTGGATTCTTTACAAAAAATTATAAGGACCAACTTCTCTTATTGAGTAGTAAATCTTGTAAAAATACCTTCAGCCATTATTTTATGGTTTCATATTGCTGCATGTTACATGTAAAGGGTAATAATATAATCATGATTATGAGAGGTAAAATATTCAAAAGGGGTAAACGTTATATTTGGTGAAAAATATCAATTCACTAATTCACCCCCACCCGCCCACACTCAGTTTAGAGTATTATCTTGAGTGTTCCTCTGAATCATTATGAAACCAATATGCTTTGAATAATAATGACACATATAGAATGTCACATACATGTTCATTTGATAATAAATATTATCCAAATATTATTCAATAATTATAAATTATATTTTATTCAACGTCAAATATTAAAATAGTTATCAATGCTAATGAAATTATTTTGTAATGATATAAAAATCAAAATTAGTAAGTTATAAATAATATTTTATAAATTATATGGCTAATATCAACATTGAATTCTAATTTTTGGACTAATTACTTATTTTGATCATAATTTTTGGATTTAGAATTTACATATCAGGATCAATATCGAAATATTTATTGAATTCTTATACTAGGTAAGAAATCTCATAATTCGTATTAGAAAATTTGCATATGGGTATAAATTAGAAAACTATATTTCAATAATTTCTTCAAATGATGATATTGAAATAAAAAAAATATTTATTATGTTATTATATTTATAATATTTGAATGGATTATAATAATTCAAAACAGTTACACATTGTCGATGCAGAGATTGTGGAGGTAGTTGAGAACTCAATTCAAATGAATTTAAAAATATTAAAAGATATATGTTTTTGATGAATTACGGTTACAAAAAATTAGGGATATCTAAGATATATTTATAATTAGTTAAATATTTCAATTTTAATTCCTTTATAATATAGATAGTTTTAAATTCTTAATTATATAAATAATCATGAAAATTAATTCGAAGAGTATTTAAAATAAAAAACAATTTAAAAATTGTTAAAAAATGTATTCAAATATTGTCTTGATTTTAGTGGGATAAGTATGGTTTTTTAATTTCTTACATTTTTTCAGTATGAGAAGATTTTCATTTTCAGATTATATTTTTTATTATTAATTATTATTTTATTTTCAAAGTTCTCATCATATTTTTCCTATTAAAGGTGACTCATAATACTCTTTTAAAACCACTTTACATGTTTTTCATGCTCTACTTTTTCTAATTAAATCCTTCTAGAAACAAAAATTACAATTTTTAATAGATTATAGATTTTCCAAAACATAATCCTCTGAAGGATTTAGAATTAATAACTAATCGGTCATTCAAGGAATAATTAAAGGTTTTTCCAAGACTACTTTTTTTTGTTATGCTTTGATGGAAAAATATTTTAACAATCTATTTATTTTATTTTGATTAATTTATTTAAAAAATATTTTAATCTTTTTAATCCATTATCAATGATTTTTCCTCCAATACAAAATAATTAACCCAACTTCATATGCCATTATAATAATAAACTATGACATTTTTTAAAACAATGTATTTTATTTTCACCTATCATCTCACTTTTTTGTAAAAAACTATGTAAAATTTATGAATATAAATTATATTATAGTATTATTTTTATGAATTTTTCTAGAATAATTAAATAATTATTTGTTTTTACTTCCTTAAATTTCATTTAAAAAATATCACTCAATATTTTGGTTTTATGCTAACTATTTAAATGGTTAGGCTTTCATAAAAAGAATCCCTTCATGAATATTTTTAAAAAAATGATTTTTTATTTACTAAAGTATTAATATTATATTTATTTAATGATTTTTATTCTTTTATGGTGAAATATTCATCATATAAATGGAATTGAAAGTAATCAATTATTCATATATTAATTCAATAAAAACAAGATTATTAATGAAGATTCATAAGACAAAAATCAATTTATACACTATATTAATCCATTGATAATAAAAGGAAATTGAAATAAAACCACGGTAAATATGTAGATTTTATATAATTTGAATAATGATCATTTATAGTTAGAAAATCACTAAAAAAGAGGATTTTAACGACCCTAAAATTACTGAAGTAGACAATAAAATTTAATTAAATAAATAAAATACCATAATAAATTAAATAATTGGAATAACAATAAGGTAATGAATATGAAAAAGGTTATATATAAATTAAATAATTAATATAATATTATTATCCAAAAGTGTAGAGGATGTATTACTTTATTCAAGACATGAGGTAATGAAATTTTCTTTTAATCTGTACTTTAAATATCATATTTATATTTCTATCAACTCTTCCTCTAAATTTTTTCAATAGTATTTTTATCGTATTACTATTTGACATTATTTGTGTTCTATGTTATTCAATCATTTTCCTCTATACATTTAATTTGTTAAATTTTTTTTAAGAGATATTTTATTGATGGGTTTCTATAAATTCCATTATTTATGTGTCTAAAAGTATGATATTATTCATGGAATAGGAAATTTAATGTTATAATTTATTTTCATGATATGATTTTTCAAATTTTATATTAGTTGTTTGTTCTAATATAAAACTTCAATAAAATTTAAAATGATATATTCTCATATTAGAAAATGTTATAGATAACCAAATATGTTATTTCATTTTTATAGAGATTGTAAAGATATTATAATAACGATTAAGAATATAATGTCCCCAAAAATCATGATTATTATTATTTTTTAAATTATTATTTATTATGTCTTTTTATTGGAATTTTTTGGGAAATGATCTTCATTTGATACGTTATAATAGTAGTATTTTTTCTCTATATTTATTATATAAGAAAAAATATATATATCCTGGTTTTTATTATTATTTTTAGTTGTCTAATGGAGTTCCATTATTTTATCATACCATTATACTATTTATATATTCATTAATTATATTCAAATGTTATTTCATATGTTATATATGTGTATAAATGTTAATAGATTTAATTCTCTATTTTTGTGGATTTTTCAGGAAAGATGAATGTGTTTCTATTTTTGAAGATACTTTCAAGAAAAATGGATATTGTGTGAAAGTGAGATGTTTTATTATAATTACTATAAAAATTATATAAATTTCAAAACCTAAAAAAACATGAGAATATATTTAATTAAATATTTTTCGTTAAATAAAGGGGTTATCATGTAAATGATATTGTATTTTTTATCAGAATATGGTATACATAACATTAGAGGATACAATATTTTTTACCATAGAAAATTTATGATATATAATTTATATTTTTTTATCATGAGAAAGGTTTTATTAATATTTATTTTTTGAATTTTATTTAACTAATTTACTTCTAATTATGAATGGTTTTTAATAGTGGTTATAATTTGAATGATTAATAATGAGAAAGACAATACAAAATACTAATGAATCAAAAAACTAAAGTGTTTTTTTATATAATTTAGTAAATGGATTTGTTAAATTAGTTAATTCATAATATAAATTATAGTTCCAAATTAAGAGGGATTCCAAATTCCAAATAAAGGATCTTTTCAGTGGTAGATAATTTCATGTGAATACAACATTTGGAGTTTTGTGGTTCTTTAGAAATAGTGATAAATGAAGGATAGATATATGTGTTTAGGAAGATATTTGATTTTTTTAGTTTATTAGAGTATCATATTGTAATGATCTATATCTATCATCATGAAGTCATATTTGATTAGTAATGATCTTAGAATAAGAATAATAAGTAGGTCAATGTGTTGGATACTATGTTTTGGTATATATTTAATAATATTTTCGAAGACAATTTTTATCCATAGGTTCATTGACATAGAATAGAATAGAAATTTCCGGAATTAAATTAGAAATTATATATCACAATTTTCCTCTATATATAAATTGTTATGTTCTTTGTAAAATATTTATTGAATTTCCTTTTTTATCATTAATTTAAAATTGATAGATTTTATATTGGATTTAATCAATTTTTACTAATGGTTTAGGTCACTTGTGAATTTAGAAATATTGGGTAAGAGTTATCTTATGCTAAAGACATTTAGATGATGTTTCTTGATATCTATCGATCATATCAACACAAGTAAAAGAGATAATTATGGTGAAAAGTTAGCGGAATATAACCAAACAGGAAATCTAAATGAAAAAAAATTCAAGTTCACTCATGTAATGAATGTGGTATGAATAATTATTGATTGTGCCTTATAGGATCAGTAATCTTTTATCAGTGAGGTAAAATTTTAGATTTTACATGTTATTAAAAAAAGTAGAATGATAAGACAAAAAATGATCACAAGGTTGTAAAATGATCAATTGTAATGATATAGTCTATTATGAAATTGTGTCTCTGAAAATAATTATAAATGTTTGAAATAATATACTTTATAAGTAGAATGGTTTGGAAAAATAACACATTTTCTATTACTACTGTACATATTGGACCATAATATATAGGTTTATAGGTAGTATATTTGATTACTAGAATTATAAAAATGTATTTTTGGGACTTTTTGTCAACATATTAATTAATTTTCATGTATTTTCAAGTAATATACATATATAATATAAATAAATGGATAATCAAAATTTATTAAAATCTAATAGAGGATGCATTATTGAAACAAGGATTTATATGAATCTTTTTGTAATTTTATCTGGAATTGTTTTCCTAAAAAATATTTCATACACTATAATTATATGTTATTTTTGAAATGGATTTATATTATGGATATCATACTTATATGGATTATATAGAATAATATGTCGTAGTAAATTTTCATAATGAGTTTTATCCTTATTTATGAGTTAGTCCATACCATTGATATATTGTTTAGAATTTGGAAAACATATTAAATATTATGGTCTATGTTATATTTCCATTATAATTGAAATAAAGGAAACCATTTTTCATAATTATATAATAGTATTAAATGGATATTTAGATGCATTTACTCATGATCTTGTGGTGAAATTTACTATGTAAACATTTCCTCGGGAAAAAAAAATTCCAAAACCTGATTTTGAAATGGATTTAGTGAAACTATATAAATAGAAAACTAGAATACATTAATTTTTTGTTAAGGGTCTCATAACTCATTTCACATTATGTGGGGGTTATCCTATTTTTTATTAGATAGACTTAGGGTTCTTCTAGTATTTTCATTGATTTCCAAAATATTAAAATTATGAACTAGTGTTATTTTCCTAATATATATGATTTATAAAATTGGTTACTTAGAGAAAAGAAATTTTCAATGACTGACCTCAGGCCAGGATTACACCAGTTGATAGTTAAGGAATAATTTGTTCCTCAAAAGATGTTCTAAATAAGGTATGCCGATTATGATCTTATGATTAATACCATTAGGTTGAAAATTCAGTATATGAATTTAATAAATAGATTATTTTTTGTATATTTTGATAAATTTATAGTGGAATTTAATGATGAATTTTGGGTATATTATAAATGTAATAAGGATAATTAGAATCATGTATGAATTGTTCTATATAAGTAAAGTGAAAATTTTTTGTATTCATATTTGGAAAAATATGATTTTTTAGTATGATATATATCATTACATGAAATTATTATAGAAAAAAAGATTGAATAACATTTAATTATACTAAAAATATAGTTTTTGGAAAAGTATATTAGGATTTATAATATCAATTTCATTTATTGTTTTCATTTAATTGCGGATATTCCTGATATTCTGTAGAAATAATATTAAGCTAGCTAACACACTAAAAATGTTTACAGAAAATTAAGTAAAAATCATTTAGAAAAATTATTGTGTTTAATTTTTCAAATATTCATAAATAATACTAGTTAATTCTATAGTATTATACATTTAATTTTATATTTATTATAATGTCGATATATTTTAATGTAAAAGGATTTCTTTTTTTATATACAAAATGATTTTTAAAACCCCATGGAAATATCTATCTTATTTATGACCATGAATATTTGGTCCTAATTATTTATTGAAATAAATGAAAACATAATTTATTACTGGTTATAAATTGTAAATATATATATATATTATAAATGTTTTAAGTATATATTATGTTATAAATATTTGGACAGGATGTTGAGATGATGGGTTGAACTGATAAAAGTAAATGATTGTATAGTTAAATAAAATTTGGGTTAAGATAAAAATGTATCAGATGCCTTGATTAAATAATATAATACTTCATAAACCATTTAATATTTGGAAAATTATCTAATAATTAATGATTTACAGAAAATAGATTTGGGAATTGTTTATCTAAAAATATCTTATCCCTTTTCACAAGTATAGTGTTATAATCCTTTTTGGAATAAAATAAATATTATCAAAATGAATGATGTAGTTATTAATGAGTGATATATTTCAATAGGGGAAACATTTTGGGACATTAATATTGAAAACCAATATTTTATAGTATTTTTAAAAAGGTTATGTGTTCCAAGTGATTTTCATTTGAACAATAATTATTGAGTGAGGTTCACACCTCTCTATTATTGTTTTTTTCAGGTTACACTAATATGTGTACATATCCACATGATTATTATAGGTGGGATTAAGTAAAAAAAATATATTAGTTATTTTAACTTGAATAATTAAATTATCAATAGGTTCAAGATGAATGACAACCACAAAAAGTAATTATTTAGCCATTGAAAATTACAGAATTGATGTTGGGCCATATTTCCATATATTTTGTGGTGGTATTACCAAATTAATCTATTTGTAATAATTTATTATGGGTAATTGTATTTAATTTAACAATTTCTACCCATTTTATATTATTTTAATATTATATGTATTATTGGATACTTTTTTGACCCTATCATAATGAGATAATCATGTTGCATGGAGTTCCCCTTTCTATTTTATCTGATCATGATACGTGGTTAAAATCCAATATTTCTAAGGGATAACAGAATACACTGTGTATATGGTCGAATTTCAATACAGCTTTATTACCATAAGCTGATTGACCATTGAGGTAGAAAATTCAATCATTGGAGAATATGATCCGGGGTGGCATGGAAAAATATCATGGAGGTTGTGATCAACCCCATTAACTAGGGTAATTTTATTATAAAAATATTTTTCATATATTAATTATGGATCAATTTATTTAATTATACAAAAATTGGTGTGAGACTCTATCTGGTTTAGATTCTGTGGGGGAGATGAAATCAGGTGACCTAAATTGGTAAAATAAATGACTGAAAATGTGACAATGATTCAACATGATATAAAAGTGTAATGTATGTAGAAGATTTATAATAATAACTATAGAATATATATTTTATTTTAGATTTGAGATCACATTTTTCCTAAAATATATCCATGGAAATGCATAATGTTTTTTACCTTT
This sequence comes from Viscum album, assembly GCA_963277665.1. NCBI lineage: Eukaryota > Viridiplantae > Streptophyta > Magnoliopsida > Santalales > Viscaceae > Viscum > Viscum album. Next base: position 170,136,523 of record OY728151.1, read on the forward strand.
AAAGACAGATTGAGTCTATGATTTATTGGTTTGAATGAAATCCTAGAGAAAGTGGGATCAGTTGCTTAATGATTATCCTTACCTTCATGTTTATTTATTGTATATAAATTTATTCACATTTTTGTATTGTATAAATATGTTCCGTATTCATCTAACCTATCAAGTGATGAATTAGTTTTATTTCAACATGAATCCTTCACATAAAGAAAAACATTCTCGGGGCCATGATTCAAGAGAGAATGTATTATGGAATAATGTGAAAGTCCTTTTTATTTTCCTACTAATAAATCATATGATTAAAGAAAAAAAATAAACATAATGAATTCATGATAGAATAATATATATACCTATTTATGAATGAATAAAATTCTAATATTTTCATTTCACAAAGGGGGAGAATATGATGACACGGTAATTTTTTTTAATAAATTAATTTTTATTTATATTATGGTTAATCCTAAGAATAAAATTTATATTTTTTATTTTAATCCTATAAATAATTTTTAAATAAAATTGAAAAATAACATGATTTTATAATGGAAATCATTAATAAATTCACTTCTAAATAGTCTTTTTCCCCATATATAATATGGTTTCATATAGAAGTTAAATATCTTAATTTTCAAATTTTAATTTTTTAAAAATTATTTCATTTATTATTTAAATAATTTAAAAACAATATTATGATGTTTTATTGTGATTTCGAAGAGTATGATAATTTTTTTTGAATAGGTAAAAATAAATATTTTTTGAATACAATATATTTTTTGACATCTTCATGAGATAAATGTTTATTAAAACATTAAAATTTTATATAAAACCATACACAAGATAATGTAATAAAAATAAAATACAAATATTACTCAATTTTTTTATTTCTAACCTTATTTTATGTAAATTATTAAATTCATTCTCAATGATGACTTTGTGCTTCCATATCACTATAAAAATAAAAATTATTCTCTTTGATAACGTTTTTAATAATTTATATGGCTAATCGAAATATTATTGAAAAAATTGGATGATTAGAGAATTTTAAAAAAAAATTTATTTTAAATTTTCATGGAATGATAAGTACCAAAATATTTACCGACCGCTGGTGTGAGAAAGGAAAATTCCAAATTATTCAATTAATAATTATATAATTTTTTAGATAGTTAAAATTAATGTTATATAAATTTTTATATGGTGATATTGAAAAAAATAATTTATATTTTTGTAATAAATTTATTTTTAACATTATATAATAGAATAATTATCTACAGCGCTAGTTCATATCCAATTTGGAGATTTCAAAATAGGGTGAAATGTATAAGTCAATAGATATAAAAAATATTTAAAGAGATATATTTTCAATAAATTAGATTATTTATGTGACCTAGACCTTTCATAAATAATTATTAAATTTGTGTTTATGGATATTCATTACATAACATTTTTAACCACTCTATAATCATATAAGACGAGTTCATTTGAAATCATGAACACATAAAAAACTGGTTCGAAATTGATCTATATCATAACCGTGAAAGTTCATTGTAACTAAAACCCTTTTAAGAAACATCATTATCCAAAATATTTTTTTGGCTTTGAAATGGAAACATATTAAAAAGTGATATCATATTCCTAGTAAGGTTAAAAAAGGTAGAAATCAATGATCACATAAACATAACATGAATATAATGTTTTGAGAACAAGGTATTCACAATTGAAATATACAGCCTAAATAATAGATAATAATGACGAGCCATGGAATAAATATAATAAGTTCAAAAGATACAAATCATAATATAATCGTAGAAAATAAGTGATTATTTCATAACATGACATATTACAAGGAATTGTGGCATAAACTTATAACTTTTTGAATATGTATAAATAGAAAAATGTTCCCTTGTTAAGAAAAGGGAATTAAATAAGGACCTCAAATAAATTTATTGACATGAAAAAATGGCCACTCACGATCTTATATACATGAAATATAGGTCAACATATAAACTTATGGACATTAAATATAGGTACACACATAAACTTATAGAATTGAAAACTATATCCACACATAAAACTATCAACATGAAATAAATTTCACATATTAAATTTTTACATCATGATATATTCATATTTAATAAATTTATTTGAAGGAGATATATGTCCCACCCATCACATAATTAAAACGACACATATATATTCCCAAATATCATAAAACATTCATCATATCTAAATCCATTAAAAGAAATGGGTTTCAAAAAAAAAATTTCATCATAAACATAAACATTCAAGAGAAATAATAATGATTATCTCCATGGATCATATCCCTGATAAAGTATATGAAACATCAATATATTCCATGTTGTAAGGAAAATTATTATGAATGTTCACTTGGAAGAATTCTTGATAAAAATATGCATTTCAAAGTAATATCATGTCTCTTTTTAATATTATTCACACTTATAAATAAGTAAAAAATACATTAAAATAAACATATAATATTATATGGGAATATTAAAATAATTTATGTTTTATCAATATAGAAAAATTAATTCATTCTATATGAGATAAAAAAACATTACATCCATATTTTTATATAAAAATTAAAAGAGTTCCTCATTTGGAAAACAGAAATTAATTTATTCCAAATTTTTTTGTAAAAATTAATACATCAATAAAATTGCGTTTATGAAATTTTAGGAGTATTTAAAAGAAAATTATGAACAAAATTTAGAAAATATTTACATGTTAGAGAAATATTCCTCAATTGAGTCTTAAGATAAATAGTCAAGAATAATAATGAGATTTTGATATAAACCCTTAATGCATTGGTATGTTTTCAATCCTAATCCCCAAGAAATTTGGAACTTAATATGGATATGTATTTAAACTAATTTTTAAAGAAAAATCTTAATATTTTTTCATGGGAAGTTTATACACCAGACAAATGTAACATATAGTTTATAAGGCATATATCCCATAGAAATAGAATTGAGACGATGATCCCATACCTTGAGTTTGACTTCGTTCACACATATTCGAATATCCAATAAAATAAATATAGATTTATTATACATATATTAATGAAACATGTTCATATATATCATACCATATATTATTAAGTTATATCCATTATTTTTACCTATTTTTTGTCAATTATTTTTTAAAATCGGTATTTTTATCATATTTGATATGTAATTTACATATGTTTTAGATTATTAGTTTTGGTACTTATAAATTTATCATGGTTTCATCATCACTAAAAAATTAATAATTATATTAATATAATATATATTTGTTATATATATATATATTTATCATAATCCATTAGGGTTACAGATAAAAAATTAATTACACTGTTCAAGGTGGTTGTAGGCTATATGAATGCTTAAACAATTATTTCATTTTTCGACAGATGGACTGAACGAAAGGTATATAATTATTCTCATGTATAAAATAACTATTATATATAATACATATTCATAACATATATTTTATTACCATCCATGTATAATATAATCGAAAAATGAATCATAGTGCCTTGTTGAAGTGATCGTTCACACATACATACAAGCGACGTTATCGGTTCCCAAAAGTCTAGAAGGAAAGAACGTCGATGTGATATTATAATTAAAGAGGTATTATAATGTTTTAATATCATATATAAAAATTAAACTCATCATAATACCATCCATAAAATATGGTGATAAAAATGAACTGCATCACTATGTGAAAATTGTATGTCATACATACGCATGAGAGATACATTATGTTCTTGTTTTATTGGAATGATGATTTATAGAGATATAATAATAATAATAATAACATTTAAGAATATTTATTATGTATAATTCATTGTTTTCTGTAAAATATCAATGATATAGAGTATTTAATGAAATTGAAAAATCAAATCGATCGGTTTTGGCATTACCACTTCTAAGAAATAACTCATTTAAATATCATCTAGAGGGATCTCGGGTTACATTATAAAAAACAAGCACCTCTAAAATATGACTAAACATTTTCATAAGTTAATTTGGTAGGTTATGGTTGAATTAGTGGGCTTAATATTGTGTAAATAAGTGAGGTAGGAGGTTCCCATTTATAGTTGAGGTGAGGGGAATATTGGGAATATCATACCGAATAAAATATAATTATTCTATTCTAGATTTAAATAGTTTCACATGACTTATAAATGTATAGGGAAATAAATTTTAAAAAATATCCTATCCTATTTTTCAATATTTTTAATTTTTACTAATTTTAAATTATTTTATTTAAATAATATTTTCATAGTATATATTTATTTACAATTTTGACACTATTAATTATTTTGACAATAATAACATCATGAAAACACATATAATTCAAAACAATTAACTTAATAGATCCAATATATTTCATGGGCTTCTATAAAAATTAATGTATAACCATAATTATATAAAATTATAAAACAATTATTATTTTTAGTATAATTTATTTTAAATTACATTAATATAATAATTGCTTTGTAAGTGTTGTATAAGCATTTTATGTAATTATTTAATCACTAAAAATTAAAATTAAATTATATTGATTAGTTTATATATTTTAATTTTATAATTTTCATTTATATTCAAACATATAAATTGTATAATACTATATTATGAATAATATAGTTATTAAAAACAAGATTGTGACATGATTGACTATTAATAAAATAAAATACTATAAAGGTCATGATCAAATCCAGATATCTCCAAAAGTATATATAACAAAATATTAGATGTGTATGGATGAAATTATCTCATCCAAAAAATTTATGAATGTTTTGGGGTCATTAAATATTTATTATCATTTTACATTTTATCAAAATTATATAATTTACCCATAACGTGGTAATAAAATGACCATATTTATTATTCACAATGACCAAAGATAAAATGATCCCATTTAAAAAATTTGGTCCCACTTATTTCATATAGGGAATCATTTTGTCACGACCTGTCCTCGGGGCACGTGCTGTGACTACCCCAAGCCCGCCTTCCATATGCCAGGGGCTGGCGACTAGCACCAAGGAATAATTCCAGATAAAATAAGGGAAGGCAATGCCTTTGTAAAGTAAACAAACACCACATGGTAAGCAAGAAGAAGTAAAAACTAAGTAAAACTGGGTACAAAAGTAAGTGCTGAAAATTATGTGGGAAAGAATACAATCCCAAACTGAAAGTAAAGTATAACTGGAAAGAAAGTACAACATCTGAAAAGTAAAGCTGCAATGTCGTGTCGTCCACAAGAAGTCCCACCTAAAGGGTGGGTATAGATGGCCTTCTCAGCTCACGGGTCCAGCTGTCCGCTCCATGTACGTCACGCCCAGTGGGCCACCACCAGGTACCGACTTGCTCCACAAGCCTCTACCATGATCCGCGTTGTCTGTCGTCTGCATCCCACATAACGTAGTGCGGGCATAGCCCAAGTAGGGGTGAGTATAAGCTACTCAGTAGGGACCCCGAAACCCCCGAAGGTCTCCCAGAATTCACAAAGGATATTTCAAAAAGGAAAGATACAATCAACAAGTAACATCCAATAGTACTTAGATATATTCCCATACATTTACCTAAGTCATCAATTCCAGTTCGGATCCAGCATCCGAGCCCATGTTCAAACACGTCCACACAGGATAGCACAACACAATCCACATAGGAAAGCAAGTCAATCATATCGATGATAATGATTGAAAGTCAAGACTCAGCTCCACAGATATACTTATTCGTAAGATGATAGAGAAGGTTAGACGTAGTCATAAATTAATCTATGTCGTATGACCAACAAAGGATTGATCGGTACTAACCCCCGCAATGACCCACAAAGGATTGTTAGGTACTAACCCCGGCAATAACCCACACAGGATCTGACCCACACAGGATCGGTATGTGTTGGCCAACCCAGGACCGCTAAGCACTGACCCACATAGGATCTGTTCCCCACAGGATCAGTAGGCATTGATCCACAAAGGATCGCTGAGTGTTGTAGTCGTCACTGTCAAACCCACAAAGGATTCTCGTACAGTCGTCATCGTCGTCGTAGTCGCAGCCAGCTCTAGGGTTCCCACACATAGAAAGCTTGTTTTGGGAGGGTCTTCTCCATGAGCCGAGGGGCTGATACATCAAATGACACAATCTCAAGAGTTGATGTATCCCAAAGTTATGTATCATCAACAGGAACTCAACGTCACAGACCGCACGTCAATCGGACGCCCGATCTGAGAGTTATTGGCTTTTTCGTCTTAGGGACTCGGTTGTTTTTTAAGTCAAAACCAACCCGACCATACTCCAAATACATCTAAACCTCAATCGGATCAATCCAAAAGGTACGTCTCACTAAGAGTAATCCAACAATGTCGACGGCACGTCAATCGGACGTCCGGAGCAGAAGTTATAAGAGTTTCCGCTCCGAGGGCCCGGTTGGTTTCGTGTACGAACCAACCCGGCCAAACCCAATGTTCTCCGAAACCTTGAGTTTAATATACCGAAAGGAATGTCGTGATCCAATGATCACATCACAGATGATGCTGCGTCGATCATAGGCCCACAACCCATGTTATGGGGAAACGATCGAAGAGGTCCGCGAATAGGGGGTTCCGGCCCGGTCCGACCCGGACAGATACCCCCTGGGTTGGCCCAAACCGGGTCGACCCGACATGGGTACGGGTCCAGCACATTAGGGCGCGGCCCGGCCAGGCCTGGATCGCTTGGCCTGGCTAGCGTGGCCAGGTGGCTCGGCCGTAACGGCCAAGCGGAAGGGTACGGGGGTCATGCTCCCCCCCCCCCGTGTGAAACCGCGGCCCCCATGGGGGGGGGGGCGCTCCTGCTGGCCAGCCAGGGGCTACAACCCCTGGCCCTTCTTGAAAGTATATCGGCCAGTTTTTTCCACTGTGGGACCATTGAGGTCTCACTCTCCTGCTCCGGCGCTGGCGGCCAGAAGCTGGCCCCCGCTCCTACTCCACCGCGGCCTTGGTCCGACCGACGTGGGGCGACGGTGCCGCGCCCCTCCACCGTGGCCCCACTCCGATCGTGGCCACTTCGACGTTCTTTGGCACGACGCGACGGCACCGCAACTTTTTCGACTTCAACGGCGCCACGCGATGACGCCGCGCTTCTTCTCCCAATATTTATTATTTTTCCGCGCGGTGCATCGGCACCATGCTGCCTTGTTCGTTCCACAAACAAATCATCAATCAAGGGTGGTGGAGGTTCGGCCGTGTTCGTGTAGTCTGAACTCCTCTCGTTATTTCGATATCATGCGGCTCAAATAAATATGATAATCTGCGATGAAGTAAACACAAAAAAAAAAAAAATAACCCCTACCTCGAAGAAAAATATGAATGAAGGTTCTTCGTAGAATTGCACGTCACGGAAGGAGGCATCGCGGAAGGGGGATCGTCGCGTTGTGGGGAAAAGATTCGTCGGGTCACATCCTTGATCTCAGAGGATCTGGAGTTCTTGTCGACCTTCATCAGAGGTCGACATTCTTCGTGTTCTTCACATTCTTCATCGAGGAAGGAGTGTTTCAAGGCTTTGAGTGATTTCTCCCCAGCCCTCTCACACCACGAACCCCTTTAATAAAATAAGGCTTGTCTTATTTTATTAACACACAAGCCAAATGTTTTGAAATTCAAAATTTGAATCAATCAATTAATTGAATTAATTGAAGAGTTTAAACCGCCCAATTAATGATGCGTTTATTATTCAGTTTAAACTCAAGAGTTGACTTACATTTTAAGGGGTGTGTGCGGGTGTGTTACCTAATTAAAGGTGGGGGATTTGTGGTAGTTGAAGTGGTGGGGATCATGTGGGCCCCACCCCACAAATATCCTACCTAGTGGAGTTGGATATAGTGGGTCCTACTTCAACCACATAGCTTAGTTCAAACAACTTTAAATAAAATAAAGTGGTTGCCCCATTTTATTTTATTCATTTACTTAACCCAAAATTTAATAACCACACCCGAGCAAATGCAACTCTGGAAAAGGTGTTCCTAAGAAATTACTGGCGCTGCGATTCCATCGGTGTCCTCAGATTTCAATTCTGAGAACCTGTATAAAAGTTAGGAAATCCTGCTCGTTCGTTAACTAAATGTACCAAATCTAAAATTCAGAAAATGATTCCGGGCACACCGGGCCTCAGAATCAGGTGTCGTCAAAAACTGCGTTCTTGTAAAATCCCAAAAAACACTAACAAAAAAAATTCCCTTGAATTTTACGGGTCTTTACATTACTCCCGCCACAGGGCTTTACATCCCCATAAAGATACATCATGAACTAGGGAAACAAATGTGGGTACTGAGCATACATCTGAGCCTCATGCTCCCAAATGCTCTCATGGAGGTTCTCGTGCTGCCATCTGATGCGCACTAGAGGAATAGACCATTCACCTAGGACCCGCTCCTATCGATCCTCGATCTCCACTGGGACCTCCACAATAGTCTCCCCATCATCAATGTCCAGCTCCCCATGGTCAATGATATGTGTCGGTTAATGCACGTATCTCCTCAGCTGAGATACGTGGAAGACGTCATGCACCCGGTGCAACTGAGGTGGTAGAGCCAGGCGATAAGCCACCTCGCCTATCCTGATGAGGACCTGGAATGTTCTGATGAAGCGCGGAGATAACTTTCCACCTCAGCCAAATCTTTGTAATCCATGTCAAGGTGAGACCCTCCAGAAGATCTGGTCGTCATCCTAAAACTCTAGTGGCCTCTGCCTCCTATCAGCATAAGAATTTTTCCGGCTCTGATATGTCCTCATCCGCTCCTGGATGACCTGGACCTTCTCTGTCGTAGCCTGGACCATCTCCTGTCCCACAAGTGCTGACTCCCTAGGGTCTGTCCAGCACAGCGGTGATCGGAAAGGTCGGTCATACAACGCCTCGTATGGTGTCATCCCGATGGTGGAGTGGTAGCTGTTGTTGTACACTAACTCCAACAAGGGTAGGTGATCCTCCCAGGTGAAACCAAAGTCGAGGACACATGCACAGATCATTTTCTCAAGAGTCTGAATGGTCATCTCCGTCTGACCATCCGTATGAGGGTGAAAGGTGGTGCTTAGATGTAGCTGCATCCTGAATGCCTCCTGCAACACCGTCCAATGCCGGGAAGTAAAGCGATCATCTCGATGAGAGACGATAGATGATGTCACACCATGAATCCATACAATCTTCTGAACGAAGAGGCATCCCAAGCCCTCCACTGAGCCTTGCTCTCTGATGGATAAGAATTGAGCGGACTTGGTGAGTCGGTCGAAAATCAACCAAATGGAGTCATGAACTTTGTAAGTGCATAGAATTCCAGTCAAGAAGTCCATATATATCACGTCCCAATTCCTCTACAGGACCTCCAAGGGCTTTACCAAGCCTGCTGGTACCTGGTGCCTTGCCTTCACCTGCTGGCAGGTGAGGCATTGTGAAACAAACTCTGCAACAGCCTTCTTCATACCTGGCCACCAGTGCTATCATCTAAGGTCCTGGTACATCTTCTCCACTCCTAGATGTACCACTAAAGGGGATGTGTGAGTCTCCCTTAGTACCTCCTCCTGTAAAGATGCTGGTACCATGGTATGTTCTCTGAAAAGGATGACATCCTCACCTCCCATAGAGAATCCATCAGGTTCTTGTCCTGAGGATATCTGTGCACACCCTGTCTCATAGTAATCGTCCCCACGCTGCACCTCTTTGGCCCACTGTTGATGTGGAGGAGTGACTGTGAGTGACTGTAGAAAGGTTGCTCCATCACTATCCATGAAGGATATATCCAAAGTGGCTAACTTCTCTGTCGCCTCCCCAAGTAGCTGAATGCTCGTCCTCCTGCTGAGAGCATCAGAAACTACGTTCCCCATTTCGAGAGTATAGACTATATCAAAGTCATAGTACAGGAGGAACTCAATCCATCACCGCTATCTCATGTTCAGGTCCTTCTCCGAGAAGATTTACCTAAGACTCTGATGGTCATAATAGACTGTAAAGCGCTCACCCATCAGATAGGGTCTCCACATCTTTGGAGCGAAGACCACTACTGCTAACTCTAGGTCATGGGTATCATAGTTCTTCTCATGTTGCCTCAACTGACGTGATCCATAGGCGATCACGACCCGCTTCTGCATCAGGACACATCTGAGTCCTGTCCCTGATGCATCGTAGTAGACTACGTACCCTACTCCCTCCTCCGGTAGCCTCAAGATAGGCGCGCTGGTCAATCTCTGTCTCAGCTGTAGGAAGCTCTGCTGTCATCTGTCTGACCACACAAAGGGTTTCCCCTTCTTCTTCAAGTCTGAGAGTGGTGCCGCAACTCTGGAAAAGTCTGGCATGAATCTTCGGTAGTACCCAGCTATCCCTACGAAACTCTGCACCTCCGTTACGCTCATGGGTGGCTCCGAAGCAAGCACTGCCTCGATCTTCATTGGATCCACTGCAACTCCTGCCTCAGTGATGTCATATCCCAATAAGTGGACCTCACTTATCCAGAACTAACACTTCGAGAGCTTTCCATGAAGCTGGTGCTCTCAGAGTGTGTCTAGTAGAACCCGCAAGTGGTAGGCGTGCTCCTCCTCATTGGTCAAGTAAATTAAAATGTCGTTAATGAAGACCTCAACAAATCGATCGAGGTATGGATGAATGATCATGTTCATGAGTCCCATGAACACTGCTGGAGCATTGGTCACACCGAAAGGCATAACCAATAACTCACAGTGTCCATACCGATATCTGAAGGTTGTCTTCTGCACGTCCTTGTCCCGAACTTTGAGCTGATGATAGGCTGATTTAAGGATTATCTTTGAGAACCACCGTGCTCCCTTGAGGTGATGAAAGAGGTCATCAATCCTTGGTAGTAGATACTTGTTCCTCACGGTCACCTTTTTCAGGTGACGATAGTCGACACAAAGTCGCATGCTCATGTCTGCCTTCTTGGCGAACAATATCGGGGAAGCCCAAGGTGAAACACTGGGTCGGATGAATCCCTTTCCTTACAAGTCCTCCATCTGTACCCGTAGCTCTCGAAGCTCAGCAGGGGCCATCCGATATTCTAGAGTAGATATCAGGGCTATCCCGGGGTACAGATCAATATAAAAGTCTACCTCTCTATGTCAAGGTAGCCCTAGGATGTCATCGAGGAAAACATCCACATACTGATCCACCACTGCAGGAAAACCATGACTCTGCACGTCAACTGCTCGTACGATGAGGCTAGCCAACTGAATAGTGATGGGATGTCCTCTCCTCTGTGAGAGTCCATCCTATGCTGCAAAGGCTCCCTTCTCGCCGGTGAAGGTGAACCTACTCCCGTCAGTGCGAACACACTACACCTTGCGCCTATTGCAGTCAATCTGAGTATGGACTATAGATAACCAAGCCATGCCCAAGATGATGTCGTAAGGCCTCGACGCCGCTACAAGAAGATCCCAGCCGAGGCTCTCGCCTCCTAGAGTAAGCTCACATTGCCCGCACCAGTGCGTAATCGTCGTGTCTTCTCTCGTAGGATTCTCTAGCCGTAAGGATCGAGCCAGCGGCTCTGTCGGAATCTCCGAGCTCCAAACAAGGGCAGTGACTATGAAATAATGACTCGCTCTTGTGTCTATAAGAACTACAACAAGGGTAGAGTAGACACAGATAGTACATCAAATCATCTTGGGCGCACCGTGGTCGTAGGACTCCGCTTCCTGGAGTTGTGCCTGTCTCTGCCCGCCAGCTCCCTGTGGTCGGGGTGGACCTCCTTGTGGTGGTGATGGTAGAGCCTAAAAGAGTCTCCCACCGCATGTTGCTTGGCCAACTCCTCTGCCTCGTCCGCCTACTCCCTGCGGACGGCCATGGTCGACCCTCTGCCTCTGGCTGGGTGGTCCCGCAACCATCTGCTGCTCCTTGGTATGACTGGTCGGGCAGTCACGAGCCATGTGGCCCTACCCGCCTCATGTGTAGCACTGTCTGCCTATCTTTAGAATGGCTCTGCGCTGTGTTCCCCGCACCTTTGAGCCAGTGTCCTGAGGTCGTCTTCCTGAGGGTCTGGTCTGCCTGGACCTATGTGTCATTTTTTGACTGCTTGCTGCAGAAGACTCTACTACGTGTCGCCCTGCAGTAGGTCTCGTTGCTGTGGTAGGCTCAGAAAGAAAGCTGTCGATGAGTAGAGCTCGCTCCAGTACCCCTGCCTATGTCAGAATTCTGAGGGTGACCAGAGACGCCCTAATCTCATGCCTCAATCCCTACTCGAAGGTCCGAGCCCGGAAGAATGGGTCACGTACCATGTCCGTCGAATAGCGCGAGAGAACGGTAAATCTCGTCGAGTACTAGGTGACCGACAAGATGCCCTACCACTGCTGTAGTAGATCCTGGATGCGCACCGCACGGAGGGTGGCTGGGATGAACTCCAAGCAGAAGAGGCTCTCAAAGTCTGTCCAGAGGAGAGATGCCTCATCGTGCACCTGGAGAATCAAGCTCCACCATATTCCTGCTGCCGTGTGCAAGAGACTCACTGCAAGGATCACCATGAGGTCTAATGGTGTCCCTACCAATCAGAAAACTCGTACAACTGCCTCCAGCCAATCCTCGGCGGCCTGGTGGTCCGTCTCCCCACAGAACCTGGGCGGTCTCTAGTGCTGAAACTCGTTCAGTTCACTAAGGCGACATGCACTATCAGTGGCTAGGGCTGGTAGCATCAGTTGCTCGATGGGTAGAGATACAGTCGGTGCCTCTGCTATCAAAGGTCCCTACACAGAGGCCTCGTCGCTCAGTGGGATATCGTCACGTACAAAACTCGGAACCCTATCTGGCTGCCGTCGTGGGGCCATCCTGAAATGAAAGAGTGTGCCACGTTCAAAACAGTATACCTGGTGAGATGACACAAAGTAATCACAAATAAAACTTTTCAAACACACATGCAATAAATGTTTTCGTGCATTGAGTCGGAAATCCGAAGTCAGGGTTCTGGTGTACGGATACGTCGGTCTCCGTACCAACATTGGACTCCCTGGACTGATAACCACACTCAATACCCTAAATACTATTGCTTCACATAGAAAAAAGGTCAGAGTCTTGAGTTTTGCGGTAGAACTGAACTCCTCTGATACCAATTTTTCACAACCTGTCCTCGGGGCCCGTGCCGTGACTACCCCAAACCCGCCTTCCATAGGCCAGGGGCTAGAGACTAGCACCAAGGTGTAATTCCCGATAAAAGAAGGGTAGGAATTGCCTTTGTAAAGTAAACAAACACAATAGAGTAAGCAAGCAGAATTAAACACTAAGTAAAATAGGGTACAAAAGTAAGTGCGGAAAAGTAAGTGGGCCAGAATACAAACCCAAACTAAAAGTAATGTGCAACTGGAAAGAAAGTACAACAACTGAAATGTAAAGCCACATTGTCATGTCGTCCACAGGAAGTCTCACCTGAAGGGTGGGTACAAATGGCCTCCTCAACTCCACGGGTCCAGCCATCCGATCCATGTACGTCCCGCCCAGTGGTCTACCTCCAGGTACCAACCTGCTCCACAAGACTCCACCACGATCAGCGTTGTCCGTCATCTGCATCCAACACAACGTAGTGCGGGCATAGCCCGTGCAAAGGTGAGTATAAGCTACTCAATAGAGACCCCGAGACCCCCGAAGGTCTCCCAAAATCTACAAAGGATAATCCAAAAAGGAAAGATACAATCACGAAGTAACATCCAACACTACTTAGGTATATGCCCATACATATACATAAGTCATCAATTCCAGTTCGACTGCAGCATCCGAGACCATGTTCAAACATGTCCACACAGGATAGCACAACACAATCCATATAGGAAAGAAAGTCAATCCTATCAAAGATAATGATTAAAAGTCAAGACTCATCTCCACACGTATAATTATTCGTAAGACGATAGAGATGATCATATGTAGCCATTGATTCATCTATGCCGTTGGACCCACAAAGGATCGATAGGTACTAACCCCCGCAATGACCCACAAAGGATTGTTAGGCACTAACCGCCCCAATGACCCACACAAGATCTGACCCACACAGGATCGATATGCACTGACCCACACAAGACTGTTGAGCACTGACCCACACAGGATCTGACCCACACAGGATCGGTAGGCACTGATCCATAGAGGATCGTTGAGTGCTGTAGTCGTCGCTGTCGAACACACAGTGGATTCCCGTATAGTATTCATTGTCGTCGTAGTCGCAGCCAGCTCTAGGGTTCCCACACACAGCAAGCTCGTCTCGGGAGGGTCTGCTCCACAAGCCGAGGGGCTGATACATCAACTAAAACAAATTCCGGATTTGATGTATCCCAAAGATCTGTATCGTCAACAGGAACTCAACGTCACAGATGGCGCGTCAATCGGATGCCCGGTATGACAGTTATTGGCTTTTTCGTTCCAGGGGCCCGGTTGGTTTTTAATTCAAAACCAACCCGACAATACTCCAACTATGTCCAAACCTCGAGCGAAGTAATCCAAATGGTCTGTCTCACTAAGAGGAATCCATCAAAGTCAACGGCACGTCAATCGGATGTCCGGAGCTCATGTTATAAGTGTTTCCGCTCCGAGGGCCCGGTTGGTTTCGTGTATGAACCAACCTGGCCAAACCCAAAGTTCTCTGAAACCTTGATTGTAATATACCAAAACGACCGTCGTGATCCAAGGATCACATCATTGCTGAGAGAGCATCGACTGGAGGCCAGCAGCCCATGTTATGTGCAAAATACCGAAGAGGTCCGCGAATAGGGGGTTCGGGCCCGGTCCAACCCAACCCGATACCCCCTGGGTCGGCCCGAACCGGGTCCGGCCCATTAGGGCGTGGCCCAGCCCAGTGGGCATGGCCTGGCCCAGCCGGTGCGGCCCGGCCTCGCTCAATCGGCCTAGCTCGCATGGCCAGGGGGCTCGGACGTAACGACTGAGCGGAAGGGTGTGGGGGGGGGGGGCGCTCCTACTGGCCAGCCGAGGGTTACACCCCCCGGCCGTTCTCGGAAGCCGACCGGCCCAGTCCGACCGGCCGGTTGCTGCCGCCGCGGGACTCCCGGGGTCCTGCTCTCCTACTCCGGTGCCAGCGGCCGGAAGCTGGCCGCCGCTTCCTGCTTCGCCACGGCCTTGGTCCGACTCGCGCGACTCGACGACGCCGCGCCCCTCCATCGCCGCCCTGCTCCGGTAGCGACCTCTTCGACGTTCTCCGGTGCGGCGTTACGGCGCCATGGCATGTTCGAATTCAAGGGCACCGGGCGACGGCGCTGCGTGTCTTCGCCCAATCTTTATTTTTTTTCCACGCGGTGCATCGGCACCGCGCTACCTTCTACGTGCAACAAACAAATCATCAATCAAGGGGGTAGGATGGTCGGCTGTGTTTGTGCAGTCCGACCTCCTCTCATTATTGCGATATCAGGCAGCTCAAATAAAGACAATAATCAGTGATGAAGTAAACACGAACAAAAAGAAAATAACCCCTACCTCAATGAAAAAGTTGAACCAAGGTTCGTCATGGAATTGCAGGGCACGGAAGAAGGAGTCACGGAGGGGGGATCATCGCATCACGGGGAAAAGATTCGTCGGTGTTGCATCATCGGTCTCCGAGGATCCGGCGATCTTGTTGACCTTTATTGGAGGTCGGCGTTCTTCGTGTTCTTCGTGTTCTTCATCGATGAAGGAGTGCTTCAAGGCTTTGAGTGATTTCTCCCCATCCCTCTCGCACCACGAACCCCTTTAATAAAATAAGACTTGTCTTATTTTTTTAACACACAGGCCAAACATTTTAAAATTCAAAATTTGAATCAATCAATTAATTGAATTAATTGAGGAGTTTAAACGGCCCAATTAATGAGGTGTTTATTATTTAGTTTAAATGCAAGAGTTGACTTACATTTTAACAGGGGTGTGCGGGTGCGTTTCCTAATTAAAGGTTGGGGTTTCGTGGAAGTTGAAAAGGTGGGGCTTGTGTTGGCCCCACCCCACAAATATCCTACCTAGTGGAGTAGGATATAGTGGGTCCTACTTCAACCACTTAGCTTAGGTTAAACAACTTTAAATAAAATAAAGTGGTTTCCCCATTTTATTTTATTCATTTACATAACACCAAATTTAATAACCACACCTGAGCAAACACAACTCCGGAAAAGGTGTTCCTAAGCAATTACCGGTGCTGCGATTCCATCAGTGTACTCGGATTTCGATTCCAAGCACTGGTTCAAATGTTAGGAAACCCGTTTGTTTGTTCACTGAACGTACCCAAGCAAAACTTCAGAAAATCATTCTGGGCACACCGGGCCACGAAATCTGGTGCCGTCAGAAACTACATTCTTGTAAAATCCCAAAGAAAATTAAGAAGAAAAAAATTCCCTTGATTTTTACCGGTTTTTAAACATTTTCTCGTGATTCAAATCACACGTGTCATGGAAATTTATTTAAAATTAGTTTAACAAAAATCAATGAAAAAAATCATAAAATTTTATTTTTAAGTGTGATAATATAATTATACCAAAATTGTATATAAGTATAATTAAAAGGTAATTATTTTAACTATATTGAACTAAAGAAAAAATTATATAACATTATTCATAATTGAAATCATAAATATTCTTTTAAATCTAATGAAATTAATATTTTAATAAATATCTGTATTTTTCACTATTCACTAATAAATTAGACTTTTCATATAATTCTCAAAAAATATCTTAATATAATTTTGACAAGCTGAATTAAAATATGAATGTTATTTTTTCAAAATAATTTTCTAAAATTTCATGAAATTAATTTTAATAAATACTTTTGAAAATCAAGAAAAAACATATTTTATGAAAATAAATTTTTAACGAAGAAAATGGATTTACATAATATTGATTTATTGTTCATAAATAATTAATTAGTACATTATAAATGATTAAGAACACTATATATTTCATTAATAAATTAATAATATTAACTCCCTCTAATTTAATTTCTAGTTTATAATTCCCATAGTAATAATAATTAATAGTCTCATTTATACTTACTATTGTGTGTAATGTAAGTTCTCAAAAAAAATGTAATTGATTAAAAAACATATTTCATACTATATCAGGGTGTTACATCCCCCCTGACAAATTATACCCTATTAATATGATCTTCTTATCAGTAATCAAAGGATTAACATTTGAATGTTAATTTTTGGAAACTCACATCATAAAAAGTCGTAATAAAACTTTCTATTAAAAGAGGGAAAGGGATTAATGGTGGTAATACAGAATAAAACATAACATTGTCTAAAAAAAGAGATCTAGGGTGGGAAGTGAAAATTGAGATATTAAAGAAAAGACTAAATCTCATGGATAAATAAACGGTGGTGGAGATCATGTTTTGGTAAATTTTAACCATTACAAAATTGTAAATATTTGATTTGTTAAAACACAATTAATTTCTCATTTAAGTGCCACAGAGGAATTTTGCAACTGAGAAGGGGGGTTAAATTAGTGGTGATTTTTATAATTTTAATTTTAATTGAAATATTCCTATGTTGACCTATTAGGATCTGATCAACTCTTATTGTAACTCATCAACTCCCTAATATTGTAAAATTAAATTGATCTTGAACAATATATATATATAATGTTTTCTCCTTAATTGATTCTATCATTTTTCATGATTGGATGGCCTCCAAAATCAAATATTCTCTACTACAATCAAACATGGCAACAACATACATTTCATAACCATCATAGAGTACAACTTCGCTTTATAGAGTCCCCTGGAACAATAGTTTTACAATTCCTTGTTCAAAAAATTATTACACAACAACATTATAAAGATCACATCTGATTGTTGGCTTGTTCTTCAACAACTGATGGATATATTTCTCTTTAGAATTAAAGATAAATAAAATATCATAAGCTCACAAACTAAATAACTCAACTGAATATATTCTTCGTCATAATGTGTCTTTTAAATTCTCAACAAAATGGTTCCCCTATACTATGAAGAATTATCTATATGTCCTTTAAATAACCATGAATATCATATATATTTTTTGGAGAAATGTCATAACAAAAATAAACTACTTCACGAAGGGTTGTTTCAATAATATTTACTTTCACATACTAACTACAAATAATTTTTATTTCTTCATATTAAAGATCTCATCTAGTGAGTAAAAAATAAAATGATCATAAAATTATACAAATTTAAATTCCGCACCAAATGAAACTATTCTTCCCATCACAAAATTACTCGGAGATTCATCCCATTAATTTAAAGGCATCATCTTGAAGTTAATCAATGGTTTTGATTGCACAATAATACAAAAAATGTAAATTACAGATTTGAGCGGTTCACCCCACTCTGCATAGAACCTCCACAAAATTTCCTTAAAAATAATTTTAAAACATCATTCCATGTCTATATAATTCACATATGATCACTCATATAGTAATCATTCTACACACTGTGACTATAACACTTCATATTAATTCATTTTCATCATGTGTTCATCATTCATGGATATTAATCCCCACATGAAATGCCATGGAGGCTAGCATTAGATCTTCATGCGTACTTCATGGATTATCCACATGGAATATATGACTGTTAACACATCATCCCAAAAAACATCACTACATATAAGAAAATCCAACACACACCATTATCTCTATAAAAATTATATTCATCTGTGAATCATCAGCATCTACGAAGGACCTTAACCTGGAAGCATCACCTCCCCCAAAGAAGTTAATTTTGAGTACATACTAAGATTATAATCCCACCCCAAAGTAGCATCTCGAATGGATGAAACTCCTACATCTAAAAGTCATTATTATATTCAAACAACATTTTCATGATGTACATGTCTCACAAGGTTCATCATCGTCAATCATTTTTTCTCTTTGGTGAAAGAATCATTAGTTGAATTTTCGAGATCCCATAGAACATCATTAACCGGACATAGAAACTAAGAGATTTTCATTATGTCATTAAACTACTCCTACATTCATGAATGATTCATCCAAAATGGGTAGGTTCGTAGGGTGTAATAAGATAAATCCAAAAATATCAATTTTCTCTAATTTAAATGGATCAATCTAATTAGAAGTTCAGTCATATCTTTGCATTTAAAATAGGCAGATGAATAGACCCACATAGCCTTGACTCACATTGAACTCACCAAAATAAATTACTATTGTATAACAATCAAACCACTATTTATAGTGTCCATAAATCCCATCCACCTACTATCATGCTTCCCTTCAAGATTGCACCACCTATTCTTTGTGGGCTATTATACCAACACATGTGGGCCCATAGGTGCAGACTCTTTGGGCCCTATATATGACACATCCTACTCGTTGTTGTAACACTAACTCCAACTACCCATAGATTATCCTAGCTACTTTTATGAGTGTGGATGACCTATTGGTCCCAATGTTCTGAGGATAAAGTCGACATAAATGATTTAGTGGGTTACCAAATTTTGTAATATGAGGACCATTATATTATACTTAGTAATACTAGGTATATAAATAAGAGAAAGACGCTGTAAATAATTCAATAAGGAAACAAAAACCCCAAAAACACCACTTTAAACATTCAATAAGTCAAATATATAAAATTCCCTTAATATATTCATCAGTCTTGAAAACATTGTGCAAAATCCATAAAACCTGTCTTTTTCCTTACGGTCAGAAAAAATAGACACAGTTAGAATAATGAAAAGAATTTTCGAATAGTGACATCAAATTAATTATAAAAAATAATTTTTTAATCATGATATCCAATTCTATTTAAACAAAAAAGAACAATTCTCTAATCATCACCACTTAATCTATATTAATTTTCAAGGATCCAAAAATCCTTCCATAACAATTATCCAGCAATAACAACTTCATACACACTAAAAGAACACATATTTACACAATATAAAAACAAATTCAACACTAAGGTTCACCAATTTCACCATTTTCTTAGCATCCCTTCACATAAATCTTATCACATAAAAATCAATATGTGTGTATCATCGCTACTCAAACATGGTGAAAATTAAATGAAAAGGATAAGTGGGGTCTTATTAACTCGTTTTTCATCTCAAAACCCACTTCTCTTATAATATTAAACGATTTTATGATATCACATGATAATTGGAGAATTTCCTTTATAAAATCATATTTTAGTCAATGCAGGACAACCTAGTGTATTTTATCTTGATATCTCATCCTTCCACCTTCACAGTGATAAAATTATACCTAGTATCAATATTATTGGATGTTTAATGTTTCAACATTTTTTTAGATAATAAAATATAACTTTGATTGTGACATAAAACATTCAGTGGTATATCAGTCAAAATTTTCAAATTTGATAAATATACATTCATCCAGATCATATGTGTACATGATTGATGAGATGCAACATATTAAACCTCATTTGTACTCAGAGTTACTAAATTATTCTTCTTTCTACACCAACTGACTCATCCATCTCCTAGAATGAAGCCTCCGCCTGAGGTTAATCTCTTGTCAGTACAATCACCTTCTTAATCAGTATTTGTAAACCACAATATTTTCATATCTAAAATTTCACTATATAAAATCCTTGAGTTCATTGTTCCTTTCACATATATCAATTTTTTTATCATCAAACAAGTCATATTATTTTTGAAAAATAAAAAATATAGCTTATAGAGTTACATTATATGTTATATATTCCCTTGATGATATGAGGAAAATAAGAATACAAAAGATTCATCTGAATGCTTTCATGATCCATACATGTTAGGAATTTAATTTTGTAAACATATTGTTAGATATAACGTATTTATTTTTATATTTAATGAGTGATTAATAAACCTACTTCATTAAACCCATATTTTCATCAATTTGTGATGATTATGTCTTGAACACATCAACCTTGATGAAATATTATATTATATTATTACCTCTATTCTATCGTTCATGATTTTAGATAGAGATATTAATAGTTCATATTCTTTGGGAGAGTGTTTATCTTTATGAATATTTACCATAATTTACACTTAATCCACTTTTAGTTTTTGTATTTTGATTATTTTAATGTAAATAATTTCTTTATTTTAACATCCATATTATAAATCAAATATCTTTTCTTTTTTATTTCAATAACAGTCTCTTATCAATATTGAATTCTTTATTTTCAAGATAGGCTTATAATTCATTTTTTAACTAGTGATCTACTTCTATTTGTTCTATTCCATTATATTCAATTCCTGATTTGTCAAACACCATTTTAATTTGACCTATGATTATAGTTTCATCTTATGTTTGGATGTATTTAATAGATTTTTCTTGATATTCCTTGTTCAGTAAACTTATTCATTATCTTTTAATGATATTCTTCTTTCATCCATGAAATTTGGTTTTACATTTTGAACTCCTCCACCATTTATTTTTCTACAGATTTCTATCATCTCTATCAGGTTACATATAATTCCTTATCAATAAATTTTCACTAGAATGACTAGTTTCATTATAGTTACGACACGTTGAAGTTAATTTACTTTTTCCCTTAAAATGTCCCTTTTAGGATATTTTCTATACAACTGAAATGATTCTGTTATAATATTAACCTTTATTTTCATCATTTTATTCACATGATTCAAAAATTTAAAAATCTCTTATTTTGAGATTTCTATTGGTAAAAAAATTATCAGATATTTTATATTATTTGGTAAAACTGGGATTTGTCCCATTTTATATGCAACAAGACTATTCATTAATTTTTTGAATGTATGATGGTCTTTATCTTCCAAAACTAATACATTAATATCAACCCTGTGAGGAAAATATCTCTCCAGCTTTTTGAAAAATGTATAATCATCTAATTTTTAAAGAACACTGAATATTATAGACAATTTTAATGACCATAGTGAACTAGTAAACAATATTTAATTCATTACCAATCTTCATATCTTCAAATTTTCTTCGGCATATCTGTAATTTAGGCTCTTTTTTTATACAATAAGAGTAAATAAAAACTTAACCAATCCCCATTCCCAAATTAAAAACATCAAAACAACCAAGAAATTTAGCCTCTTTGACTTTCACATTTCCATCAAATAGCTTACCAATTTATGAAAAAATTATTTCCTATTATTTAGTATTATATCAATTTCGTAACCATTTTTTTAAAGAGATATCAAAATTTCATTTTTTGATTTCCCATTATGGCATATATTCTTCTTATTGGTAAAAGGCTTAGGATATTTATTAGAAATAAGTGGGAATCTAACTTTAACTATGTATTTTACTTAATGGAGAATAAATTGATGATTCAAAAATAGTATATTCCACCAAGAGTGAGAGTTCTAACATTTGTTTGTAGAAACACACCTAACATTAATAGATTTTAGATTTTATCTCCAATACATTGTGGATCCTAGTAGTGGGAACCTAGTTCGCTAATAAAAATTTACGTTACTATGAGAATTTGAACCGCTGAGAATGGTGGGTTGAATTAGCGGTGTTTTTTACAATTTTTCTTTCTTTTGAACATAGCTCTTATTAATATATTTGGATTTGATTCACTCTTACGATAACTCATCCTCTCTAAGATGAAGAAAAAATAAATGTAAAATAACCCAATATTATTAAAAGGTATGGTTTCAAAATGAGAATATTCATTGATGTGAAGGGTAATACTTCCCAATCAGAAATTATCTACTCTAATAACAAAAAAATACAACATACATTTATTCACTAGCTTAAATTCTATAATATTCTTTCTAGAGTACCACTAGAACATAAGTTTCAAACTACATTGTTACAAAACATATTACACAACAATATAGGAATAATAACTTCTTATAGCTGTCTTTTTTTTCAACAAGTGATGATGATCATTATTTTTTGCATTAAAGATAAATAAAATATCATATTCTCACAAAATTAATAGCTCCACTGAATATGTTCTTTCTAAAATTATATCTCTTGATGTATCAATGAAATTTTTCAAAAATTGTCTTCCAAATACTCATAATGTGAAATAAATAATTATTGATGGTTATTTATATCATTAGGAGAATATTTTTCGACCAATAAATTTGTTTCATGAACTAATCTCTATTCTCAGATATGCTATCACATACTTAATGAAAATAATTTATATTCCATTACATGAATTTTATCAACCAATGAGGAATAAATAATTTTAGTAGAATATTCTATGCATTGTAATTCTATTCCAATGAACACTATTATTATTTTGAAAACATCATATGGGAAGTAGCCCATTAATTTATAAGAATTAGAATTGAGGTTATCAATGTTGTTTATAGGATGATAATAAAAAATCTGTATATTATTATAAATATGTTCATCAGACTCCACATAGAAACACCACAATATTTCACTACCAATCATACTAAAACATATTCACATGGATTCATACCACATGGATACTAAGTCAAGTAGTATTCTCTACATATATTATAACTCTCACACTTTACATCAATTCATCATCAATAAGTATTCATTAACCATTATTATTCATCCATGCATGAAATTATTTGAATCTTAGCAAAAGATCTTCCTGAATACTGCATGGATTCTATATATGCACTACACATTTGGAAAACCCTCATCTGTAAATGAATCAAAATGTATAGTATCATACCTCATCCAACATAATATCATCGGAAAAGTTTCATTTTTAAAGCATCAACATCCACGAGAGACCTTCACCACATAGAATCACCACCTAAAAATCAAGTCATTTGCAGTATCTCAAGGGATTATTAATCCACTTCCAAGAAACATCCTTCCTAAAAACATCATTCGCATCCCATAGGTGTTCATCTCCAAAAATATACTTCTTGGGAAGCTCTAATATCATAGGATTATTCATCATAAAGAATATTTTTTTATTAAAATTTCTAATCGATTAACATCATTGAACTCTAATGGGGATTATGATCTTTGTGATTTGTCAATTTTTATCACCTTCATTCAAGAACGGTTCATCCACAAAGGGCTATTTTATATAGAGGAAGAAGATATCTCCAATGAGATCAGATGACTCAAATTAAAATTGTGTGATTAGATCACATGGTTTGATATATATGTATTTCTTTAATTTGTGGGTGAATAATACCTATGTAGCCTTTTACTGCATCAAAATCTCCATATGAATGGGTCTCAATTTATCAATAAATATTAACCTTAGTGTGTCTATAAGTAATGAGCCCAACCACCTTTCCACCCAACATGGTGCCACTGCCTTCTCTCTATATTCTACTGGTCCAATCCATGAATTAATATTGGCATGTATTTTGTTGGCCCTATACATGGGCATGACCACTTCTTTTGGGAACTCTATCTACAGCCAAACACGAGCTAGACTACCTACTTACTTGACCATAGTGAACCAACATATCTTGTGGTGTGGAATTCATGCTCGGCATGAATTTTCTTCTAGGATGGAAAATTTTTTGATATGAGGACTTTCAAAATTTACCGAGTAATAAAATTAATTTGATGACTATATAAATAATATTCCAAGCCAAACAAAGCCTCAGAAGAACTTCTTCAAATATTCAATCAATAAAATATTTAAAATTCTCTTCATATATTCTTCAGTGTTTAAATCAAATTAAAACCTCAACAACACATTACATTTCCATTAGGATCATCAAAAAAATTGTCACAATAAAAAAACAAAGAAAAATATCAAATTGTGACAGCCAATGTTGTATATTGAATAATTTTCTATGAATGTCATAAAATGTAATTACCGGAATCTATAATAATTTTCTAGGAATCATAATTTCATCTATAATAATTTTATAGGAATCACCACATCATCAATAAAAATTTTCCATGCGTTACCACTTTATACACACAGATCAAAAAATATTGAAACACAGTGAAAACAAATAAACCTTACAGTCATTATTAAAATTATAGGGATACCATTTTTACTTCAAGGTCCTTTTCTTAAATTCTATAGATTCAATAACAATACAAAATTAATCATTCAAGAAAATAAACATACCTAATTTCCTTATATGTTTTATGAATAATCTCATCCTTTAGTATAAATTTGATATATTTCAACCTGATCTATTAATATAGTAAATGGGTTATCAAGATGAACTATTCATGTTATAGACACTTTTAATGAATTATAAGACACATAAGTTAGTCATTAAACCTCTAAATATTTAATCAAAATAATTTTATTAGTTTTAGATAGGATAGATCATAATTTATCATAAAAAATAATATAAAAATATTCAATATAATTCATTCCATAAGTTGTCAACCTCAACACTCCCCCAAAATATTACCATTGATGTCCAAAATCCAAAAATAATTCGATCTCATTTTTTTCATAATAAACTAAACAATAATTTTCATTATTCATAATATCTCATACAAAAAAGTATATTCAATGAACATATATCCTTTATGGAGAACTAATATTCCTCCAAAATTTAATAATCATATACATTTAGTAAAATATAATTCACACTTTATTATTTAAATTTTCTATAATAATAACAAAAAATAATTCCATGGGAGTTTCGGGTTCAACCATTCACTAAAATATGATCATAACATAATTCAAAATATCCTCTCATTTTTATGAATATATAAAAAATATTTGTAGGGTTAGCTAATTAAATATAAGAAACATGTCCAAATTCACTAAATGATAATATTTTGAAAGGGATTCATCAAGATAACCTCAACATGGAATACCTTATTCTAGAGTGGAGTATAACTGTACAATAACTTTCCTGATTCAATTCAAATATTTTAATTGAATAGTATTTACATTTTTAATTGGACATCACAGGTTTTTGGGACATAGTATCATTAATAGCACATTTATTAAGGAATTTATTTTTATAGTTCCTAACGTGTTTCATTTAAAGAAAATAAGTCTAAGTGGGGAAGTTTTTGAACTCTATATACATTAATTTCATTGATTATCCACATTATATAAATATGAAATAATTTTTTTCTATAGACAAGCTTCCCACACATGAAACATTTTCTTCTTACTTTTAAGAAATCACTTTATTTCTCCTTACAAATTTTTAGAAACTATGAGGTTGAACCTATTTTTTTCATCCATATAAAAACCCACTATTCATTTTATGATTCTCCATCTTCATTTACTAATCACAAAAACCATAAGAGTTTTTGGATTGTATTTCCATTTTCTGTTCTCATCAAATTATTTCTTTGTATCTTCCAATATCACTTATGGATAATTCCTTTTGAATAATTGGTTTCAAACCACTAATGAATCAACCAATTTTTTTCATCAATGATGATATAAACCAAATCATACATTTCAGGTCTTGAAATAGTTACCATATTGATACCAAAATATTCATCATCATTTTGTATATGCTAAGTAATTTCTTTCCCCATTATTGTACTGGGAATATGCAGGATCTTGTTAATGAAAAAATATTACCTTAAACACATCCCATACCATAGAGCTAATTTCCTTTTCTATACTCATATTCTTAACATGATTCATCGACATTTCTTCTTCACCTTCAAAATGTTAATATGTATGAAAACCTTGTCATGGTTTGATAAATAAAGACTTAAAAATAACATCCCTATATAATTGATCTATCTCACAAAAACTAATGGTGAAAAAGACCAATAAAAGGATAGGGGTTATTGTATCAAAAAATATTCAGCAACGTGTTTTTCTCTCATTGGTTTGTTAAAAAGTTCCAGTTGATCTATGTTTCTAAAAATATCATGATAGATTTAAGTGACAATATTCAAAATATATCGCATCCTATATCTTAATCCTTTCGATTTCTAATGATTTTGGTCATTTAATTAGACTTTGCAATCATTTTTCATATGATTACACCAGGTTCCCACCATTGACTAAAACAAAAATTCCTAGTGTGTGAAATGATAATAATAAGAAAAACACACATAGTCATGAGAAATAATTCATAGGTTGTTTAAGAAATGAAACAATATGTTCAGTCTATTACACTTTTATTTTAATGAGATCATCAATGTTCAAAACATTTATGATATTATCATATTCAACAACCTCTCCATAGGGTTATTATCAATGTTTTATGACACATGTTTCTAAAGGATGACTGCACCCTTCTCTAAAACCTACTTTAGGGACCCAGAATGTTCCTATATAGATATTAAAACTAATTAGATAAAAATTAATCACATAGCATTAATTAATATGATTTAGAAATATAGTTCTACTATATTTTGAAACTTTGACAAATAAATAAATCGTTCATAAATGATCTATTTCCTCTCCCACTAAGTTATTCATAACTAGAACCTTTCTCTGACACATAATTATCTAACAAAATTATTCCTAACAAATGGAAATTAAATATGATAATGGGTGAGCTCAGATTCTCATTTAGGATAAACAAGGTAGACATCATTGATGAAATAAATATGTCATGAGAATAAGGTTGTGAGAACATGATAATAAGTGTTAAAATCTACAACATGCATATCATTAATCATAATGGTATTTCATGTTATAAATATTTGTATTTAATAACACATAAATCGTAAAATAATAAAAAAAAATTAATCCATGAGAGTATAATAATGGAGAAATATATAAGAATATTATATAATCATATATCTTTTAGAAAATTTATAATGTGAAACTGGTTCACCCATTAATTTTAAAACAAAATACTAGACCATTTAATTAATTAATTGGAATAAATCCATTTACCCTCATGATCTTATAGACATGAAATGTATTTTTGGCATTAAATTATCGATATAAAATTTAGGTACATCCATAAAAATTTGGACATGGATACTAGATCAATCAATAAAATAGTTTTTATGAAATGGTGATCACATATAAAATTCATTACTTGTGACTTATTCAAATTTACCAAATGTGATAGAGGGAGATATAGTCCCCCTTTACTTAATGAATATAATAAATATATGTTCCATAATATCAAAAAAAATCATCATATCAAAACCCAAGAAATGAAATGGTTTTCATAGAATTGTTTTCTTTTCATTATATACATACAATATTTAGAGAGGTAAGAAGGATATAGTCCATGGATAATATACCAATAAATGTATATATATAATCAAATGATTTCATCTTATAGGTTAATTAATTTCTAAATATCAAAAATAATAATTCATTGGGATAATAATTTTTCCATTTTAGAATCAATTACCTTTTCAAAAATCCACACACTTATATATAAATATATAAATCATTATAGGTTTCATAAAATAAATGATAAATAATTATAGTCAGAAAATCCATAGATATTGTATAAGTTAAAAAACATTCCTTCTATGTTATTTTTAGAAAGGTCACAAATCACTTGATTTGGAAAATGATAATAACATTTCCACCAAATATTTTTTTAAAACAAAAACAAGGGAAAAATTGATTTTAAATAATTTTAAGAGAATATTAAAAATCAAATTTTAATATTTTTCTAAAACTATTGAAATAGAAGTGAAATATTTCTCAAATAAGACTAAAAACAATAGCTTAAGAATAATGATGAGATCATGGGATAAACCTTACACATTTTTGAAACATTTGAATCCTTAGAACTATCAAAGAAATAACAATATATGCATATGTATTACACATAAATTTTATAAAAATGATCATAAAATAAAATCATGGAATGTATTTTGACCACAGAACAGAAATAATTATTATATTATTAACATATTTTACAGAAGTTAATATGAGTTAAAAATCCCTCACATTTGGTAAGATATCTGTCACACACAATAGAACCTCCATAAAAATATATATATTTATTTTAAATATTTTAATGAACCATGAATATATATATTATACCATATATGATTTACTTATGTCTTTTTTACCCATTTTTATCAATTTTATATCAAAATTACTGTTATCTTTGATATCTGCATCATTTTTTATGTATGTTTTCCTTAGTTATTTTTGGTTATTATACATTGATCATTGTTATATAATATATATAATTTTAATAATTATATAAATAATATAAAAATTAATTATATTTATAGTATTCCATGAGATTTATTGATAAAAAAAATTACACCATTTATGGAGATGGTAGGTCGTACGTACTCATGAACACTATTTTCAATTTTCAACGGAAAGAATGAAAGATTGGTAAATAATAATTATAATTTAACAAATAACTATAATTAATAAAATATATTCAGTATATCCATCTTTATTATAGTCCATGTAAAATATAAATTATAAATGAATTGCGACTCTTTGTAAAGGTCATAGTCCAAACGTACACATGAGAATAACTATCATTTCCCAATAGTTTAGAAGGTAAGAAGGTATATATAATATTATCATTTAGGAAGTGTAATTATTTGATAATTACCATCTATAATAATTAAACATATCATAATACCCATCAATAAAATATGGTGGTGAATGTAAAATTTCATCGCTACGAGGAGACAATAAGTCAAACGTACACAAGAGCTTTACTTTCACTTCTTGTTTGATGGGATTGATGGAGTATAATGGTGTTTTCAAAATTATAATAACATTTCAAAATATTTTTCATATTATAGTTATAATTTTATAATAAAAATCATATATTTAACAGAGGTAAAGAATTTACAAAATGTATGAGATCAGTATAAGAGATTATCTCTTCATGAATATAAATCCTTTAGATCACCTCTAAAGTGTTGTGGGGTCGATATTTTGGAAAAAATTAACTAATAAATTGAAACTAAGGAATATTAAGAGATAATATGGTGGTTTATTTTTGATCTGTAAGTTTAAATGTGGTGTATATATGTGAGGGAGTAGGTCATCTTTTATAATTGAGGGGAGGGATACTTTTGTAATTTCTTAAAAAAAATAAAATATAATATGATGATTCAAGATCCAAATTTTTCCAAATGACCAATAAATGATTATAAGATGGAATTTTCACCCATATATTATTTCTCCCTTATTTTATATTTTATGGTTTCTAAATATAATAATAAAATATTATTGTCATAAAATATCTGTATTTTCCATTTTGACACTATTCATTACGTTGACATTAATAACTATAAGAAAACACATACTATTAAAAAAATTTATTTCAACACATACACAAAATTTCATGGTCATCTAAAAAATTCTTGCATAACATTAATTTTCTGATAATATAATACTATTAATATTTTCAATTAATTTATCCATTTTTTTCATTAATTATATTATTATTTTTTTAGAGATGTATAAGGATTTAATAATATTATTTTTTGACAAAAATTAAAAAATAAATTATAATGATGATGATAAATATTACAATTTTTAAAATAATATTATTATTCAAAAATATCCTTTACATAAATCCATATTTAATGTAATATAGTTAATAAAATTAAGGGTGTGACATGTTTTACATGTATTTAATAAAATATTGTTTAGATTATATTATCATCCAAATTTCCATAGAGTGTCATAATATAAAACCTCCAGATTTTTTGAAATATTTTTTTTCAAAAAAAATTAACCTTTTGGAATGTTTATATTACATGCAACAATAATTATATCATGGATCACATGCAACAAATATTTATGTTGTGTTACACACAACACTATCTTTAAACAAAATGTTGCCTATTTTTAATTAATTAATTTTTAATATGGCAACTATCATGTTGTCAGATGAGTGATGGGTATGAATATGATTAAATCAATTATAGAAATGTATTTTTAAACATGTATATATAATTAATATTTTTTTTACTAATTAATAAAAAGGAAAAAAACCCATATAAAAATAAAGGGAACCGTTTTGGGAAATTCTATTTGTATACGAATAATAATTTTTTATCACAATAAATTAAATAATTAACTTATGGGGAATTATTTTAAAGAAATTTACATAGTATATAGTCAATAAAATGTTTAACATTATTCTTAATGTTTTTATTAACCATGAGATCACAATCAATGAAATTTTACTCTAACTAATAATATTTTTCTAAAAATTAATTATGCATCCATTTTATAGACTTACATTAAAAGGGATTATTTAATCATTAAAATATTTATTTTCAAAAAAAAACATTTTTTAACTAATATATAAATATAATATTAATGTGTATGTTACTTAATTTGTTAAAAATAATTTTTTTTATAATGGTGATAATACTGAGTTTTAATTTTAATCTGCTGTTTTATTTAAATTATTTATAAAGATAAATAATATTTTATATTTATTTTAAATTTAAATTGGTTAAATTATATATCTATTAGTCCAATTTATGTATTTGGAATCATTTTTCAAATTTAATTTAGAAATAAAAACATGGTTAACATTTTAATATTTTTCTCTTCGAAACCCTCCTTTCTCATCAGTTGTGAGAGTTTAATCTTAAATTGAATTTTACCCCATGTTGCTATATAATTTAAAAAAAATGTATTCTTTATTTTTAATTTGAAAAACAAATATTATGTAATAAGGTAAACACAAATTTTTACCCTAAGAAATTGTAAAAATAGTATAAATCATTTACCACAGTTAAGGTGATACCAGGGGTTAAACTAAAATGTTATGGAATAAAATGACATAAAACATGTTTAAAATATAGTTTATAAATATTTTTAGACAATATCATGTCTATTTATATAAAATAATCCATTTTGACCCTTTTTTATTTGAAAAAATATACCTTTTTTTCAAAACCTATATGTGTCGCACACTCCTCACATATAAAAGTTCATACACTCTCTTTCCCACATCTCACCTTAAAACACTCTTGGTTTAGCCATGAACTAACCAAATAAATTTCCAAATTCTCTACTCTAATCCTATAAGATTTCTGTTATCAATAAATATATCAATGGAATTCAATTTCAATATTCCAATTGTGATTACCAGAAGAAGATGTTACATGTTTCAATAAGGGTTTTTATTATATTTCTTCTTCCACCTCCAAAAATTATTATTAAAAATTGGAGATATATTAAAATTAGTATAATAAAAATACATATATGTTTTTATGTAAATATAAATACATATAAACCTCATGATATCTATAAAATATTTAGTGAACCTATCCTTTTACACAAATCAATGTATGATTTTAATCCTAATTTAACATTAAATTACAATCAAAGGATTGTAAATTTTGGTGTCTAACAAAACGTGGTACATAAAACTATAAACATGGGACTAAATAAAAATTTTAATTATTTATCATTCATTATGGGATTCTAACTTCATTTTTCCCCAACCATTTTTATAGGATAACCTAGGGATAACATGAATAACGGGATGAGATAAGAATCCCATAAAGGGAATAAACATTAAAATAATGCATAACACATGGGTTAGAAGGCAAAAAATAATGATATAAAAATGTTTGGGACATTAATAAACATGATTAATCATAACATGGGATCATAAAAACTTGGGTTCATTGTCATTTTTTAGTAATATAAAACATGTATTTTGCATGAGTCAAGGCTCACAACACATAAAAGAGCACGAGTCTAGGCTGACCACCAAGACTGTTGCAAGTGGAGAATGAGTCTAGGATAACCACCATGATTGTAACACATAACATTTAAGTAGACTAAACTTTTCATAATTAATTGGTGAGATATTTTGTTTTATCCTTCATAACATGTTCATTATTATTTTTTCCACATAATGACTGATATATAAGTAATAGAACATAAATATTAGGGTTACCCACTTAGAGAATTGGGTAACATAATTATGTCAAAAGGAATATCATAAGGTAATATCATAGTTTTTCACATGAAAGTGTATATTTAAATAAAAAATGGAAATAGATAATGTAATATTTGTATAGAACATGATAAGTGATGTCAAAATGATATGAATGGAGTGTATCAGAAACATTATAAATAATTCATTTTAGTACGGTTTAAGGAAAACATCCAAGATTATTCAAAATGGAAAAGGAATAATTGTTGGTGTAAAACAAGAATTGAACTGATATAGTTTCTCCTGAAAAAATTAGTTAATTCATAAAAATAATGGTTGATTATAACAAATTATGTAGTTCACTTTAAAACAGGTCAAAATCTAGAAGTTATCTTGAATCAGATATTCTTTTTGGAATCATTTGAGAAGGTAACGTCCTTAAAACATGAATTTCACCATAAAATAAAGATGATTCTAACCAGATACATGATTTTGTAACATATAAACCTAATTTTGAATAAGAAAATAAAAATAAAATATAATTAAATTTTGTAAATAGAGAGAAAACATAACTTGAAGGTAATATGGAAGTTCATAATAGATCCCTTAACTTATGTGTAAAGGTGTTATTCACTAGACCTTAATGTCATGTATAATCATATTAGATATATGAATTAATACATATACAAACCTTTATACAAGTATTTTATTTAGTATAAAATTATTATGTTAATTTTTGTCTTTTTTGGTGGGTTATGACGTTCAATTTCATTGTTTTGGTGTGTTTTTTCCTTAGTTTTCATGATCGGTTTACTTGTATACTTTTACATAAGGATATATAAAGATAGAGTAATTTTCTAGAATTTAAATAATATTTTATTAATTATATTACATAGTCTAAAATGTTCTTATTTATCAATTTGTTTTATGTCATGAGGATGATCCGTTAGATAAAAAGTAAATTTTAATCGTTTGGTTTTATTTTTGCGCTTTTCAATCACAATGTACTGATTTTGTTAAATAAATTAATATCATGTTTAAAAAATAATTACAAAGAATTAAATAAGCTATAATAAAAATATTATAATTTTTTTCAAACATAAAAAGAGTTTTATGACCAACACTGAATACGGTAATGGAAATTTAAAACATCATCATCCTCGAATGAGATAAATTAACAAATCACAAATGATGTTTTGTTTTTTGTATGAAAGGGGGTGGATAAAAAAATGATGATAAATTATTCCATTAGAATAAAAAATTCCATTATATTGAATGTAATGTAGTTATAAAACAATTTGTATGAATGGAGGTGAGGAGAGATAAAGAAATGAAAGGAACATGAAAAAAGAAATTAAAAGAAAAAGGAAGAGGATTTTACCTCTAGATTCCTCCATCTTGAGAACCCGATTAGGGAATTTGTTTTGGACTTTTGTTAAGAAAAAAATCTCTTAAATTTAGGAAAGGGGCCTGGTAGTATGTTTTTGAAGAATTTGGACAAGGTTAAATTCTTGAGATGTTTGAGGATAATTGTTGGTGAAGGGAGGTATTTATAGTGGGGGATAGGGGTGTTTTATCCTTATTTAATTAATTTGTTTCTTATTTTTCTCAAGAAAATAAATTGTTTTGATTCCAAATAATAAATACAGTAATTATATCATGTTTTTTTGAACCAATTATTCTTATATCATCCATGAAAAAATTAATATTGTATTGAACATATAATGTATTTATACCATATTTTAATGTATTTTACTCGTCACAAAATTTAATTATTTCGTAAAAAATACAAAAATTCACCGTAACAATTTTTTGACATGTATAATTAGAAAATAACACTTATTTTATAAAAATAGTTTTCTAAATATGAGATATATAATTTTTTATTTAAATCATCATCTACTTGGAAAATAAAAATTTTATTATTCAAACTAATTTTTTAACACATTTAAAAATTAGTTAGGTTATCATAAAATTTTCACATAATCATAAGGAATAAAAATATTAATTTCTCAATACATTTTATGAAAATAAATGTATTAATTATTAAATTAGTCATAAAATTGTAATTAAATATTTATGACTTCCAAAAATACGAACAATTAATTTATAATTTTAAAATATTTATTTATTTATAGTATAATACAATTATAGAATATTGTCACTTATAAGATGGATACATTTTTTAACTATCAATAGTGAGGTAACTATTCAATTTTCTAGTCTACTTTTCATAATGGTCAGGTTAATATTCTAAAGGTCAACTTATTATTTCCTCAATATAGGTTCCTTAAGATCATTAAATTCTTCATATTTCATTCATTCATCATTTATAAATCTTGTATTTTGTTCTAGATTTTTTTATACCATATGAAATAATAATGAAAATTGCATTTCTATATATAACACTTTTTGTCATTACATTATTACCCCTTCTTAAATTTATCCCTCGATATTTTATTTTACATTCTATGTTGAAAATAGGTGCATGAACTTCTCTTTCATCACTTGATTTCATTACCATGTTGCATATTCATTCTTATAGTTCTACCAAAGTACTATTACCAGGTGTGTGGCCATATTGCATATAAAATTATCTCTATAATCCAAGATCTTCTGTCGCTTCACCTCATAAGAATGATCATTCGCCAACTATACCATCTCTGAATTTAGTATATGTGAATTATCTAGTATATAATTCCTTCGAAGGGTAATGTAGAATACATTATGTACTTGAGACATAAATGGTAGAAGTACTAGTTGATAGGTCATTACTCTGACATAATCAACGATATCGAAGGGGACAATGTACTTGGGACATGGCTTCCCTTTCATCCCAAATCTCATGGTCCTCTTACCTAGAGATATGTAGAAGAACACCATATCTCAAAACATTATCTCTAAGTCCCATCAATTTTTATCTATGTAGTTATTTTATCAATTATGGGATTCCTTTATTTGTTGCTAAATGTTTTTCACCTTCTCCACCATTCCTTTAACCATTTAAGGCCCTAGAATCTTACTTTCACCGACTTTGTCCCAGCATGTCAGTGATCTACACCTTTTACAATAAATGGATTCATATATAGTCATTTGGATGCTTAAATTAAAACTATTATTATTATATAATTTGAATCGTGGAATATATTGGTCTCATACTCCATTGAAGTCAATAGAATATAATCTCTACATATATTCCGCTGTCTGAATTGACCACTTGGATTGACCATTAATTTGAGGATGCTAGGTTGTACTGAAGTTCATATCAATGATTAGATAATTTTGGATGCTTTTATACAACATGGAGGTGAATGTTGGATCTCATTCAGATACAATAGATAGTGTCACTCTTTAAATCCTTTACCCTTATTTTATTTATATTCATTAACGGTGAACCAGTAAGAATTCATCTCCTATTATGATAATGTGATATATATTTGTATGATGATCCCCAATAACCCATATATTTTTATTTCCTTTGAATGTATTTCGTTGTATAGTTATAATGTATATGTTGTTATTTTCCAATTTCCATGTCAGAATGGGTAAGGGTTTCTTAATACCTTTATAGTTTTTCCTTTTATCATTCCCTTGCTAACATTCTAGGAACTTTGATGTATATTTAGTGATCTCCTTTTTCATATTGTTCCACTAAAATTTATCTAGAATATCATGATACGTCCTTATGATATAAGGTGAATATAGAAGGATGAACTATGTTAGTCATTAATAATTTCTTTCCTTATCTTTGTATTTTATGTTACACATAGACATGACCCAAATCTTATTACATTAATATTATTGATCTTGAACTCAAGGGATTTTCTATTATGGATAGCTTCCACCTTTTTTGTAATTTCCACAAAATTTATTTGTGCATAATTTATGTTATCCAAAAGGGATAGTTGAAAAATCATTTGTGAAAATATTTATGATGACCTATCCTTAATTATTCCCATGTCCATCGGTGGTATTTCTATGAATATTTTATCCTTTCCAATTCTCGTCATTGATAAAGATGATGGGTCATTTCTAATTAAAGAATATTCCACTATATTTTCCTTATCACAATGGTAGTGTATTGAGTAGTAGTAATCCTTAATGATATCTAACCATCTCCATAGACATATATTAAGATCCTTATATGTGAATATATATTTGAGACTCTTGATATCAGAATATATCTCACAATTCTCCCCATATAGATAATGCAACCATATTTTCAAGGCAAATATCACATTGGCCATCTCTAGATCATGTGTGGGATTTTTTTTCCATATGTTTTTTATAATAAATTGAGAAGTATGCTATAAATTTATCATTTTTCATCAGTACATAGCCATATAATCTCATGGAAGCATCGTTGTACAATATAACGGTCAAGTTAAATTAAGTGAAACTATTTGTTGAAAAAAAAACAATTTCTTGAATTACTCCCAATCCATGGATTCATTTTCATCCATATACGTTGTATTTTTTATCATTGAACACCACTGATCTACTTCATGATAAAAAAGATAGATCTCCAACATAATATTATCTTTTCATAAGCACTAGAGGATAGATAATATCTATTAAAAGGAGTTAATCCACTACTCCCCAGGGATGGGATTAGATGTTCCACAAAACCTGGGAGTCCCATTCCACATGAAGTATTTGATGTAAGCATGCTCTCTCTCTTATGAAAAAGAGGGTATTCCATGATATTAAAGTTATTATTCATAACTTTATCCTTTTGAGAAAGTAATATCATAGAGTTTTGAGAAGCTTTTTCTATCATGTGTGTCATATAATTTGGGAAATAATCACATAGACTATCGCATTGATTTTTGGAATGAGTGAATTATTTCACACCATTAACTAAGAAAAAAATTGCAATTTGGGGGCTTGAATACGTAGCTATTAAGTATAAAAAGTCAAATTTAAACCCAAAAATGATAAACTATTAAAATAAAATCAAATCATAAATTTTGATTCCCGATGATTCAATCTAGGTAATCCATCATCTATTTCCAAACATATATTATTATGTGATTTTCTTCCTTAATAATTTTTTGTAATGAGATTATGAATTTACCGAAGCATATCCACAGGGAGTGTCAAACTAGATACATAGTAAGGCCCTTTTTAATATACCATGTTACTCTATGTTAGTCCTAGAACATGTTGTCATAGTTTTTACTACAAGGTAAATCTATGCTAGAACCATATCCAGTTTTAGTATCCATATACCGATTTTTCTTCATGATAGAAAAATTACTCTATACTAACCATAATCTAGGAATTTTATCTTGTACTTAATATTAACAATAGGGTTCTTACTAAGGTTATCTATTCATTATATCTAAAAATAAATAAACTTTTCCTATGAAGCCAACTATAGTGACCCTGGCATTTTACACATATCATTACATGATTTTAAGTATAATTAAACATTGAATTATAATCCAAAGATCATAAATTATAGTGTCTTGGAAGACTAAGAACATAAAATTATAAGCATGGGACTAAATAAAACATTTATTTATTTGTCATATTTTGTTATCTCCTAACTCCCATTGAGACCGTACATCTACATAGGATAACCTATGGATAATACGAAAAATTGGAAGAGCTGAGAAAACCAATAAGGAGATAAATATTAAAATAAATCCTAGTACATGGGTTATAAGGAATGACATAATGATATATAAAGTCATAGAAGATGATTAAAAACAATAATTATAACATTGTATCATAAAAACATATATTCATTGTAATGTGGAAGCTAAATAAAATAATAATTTAGCCCAAGTCAAGGCTCTTTACCCATATTGGATTACGATTCAAGGCGAACCACTAAGACTGTTGTGCATGGAGAGCGAGTCGAGGATAACAACCAAGACCATTGCACATAAAATCTCATGAGACTAAAAATTTTCCCAATGCATTGGAGTCCCATATGGGGTCACCCATTGTAACATGTCCATGAATATTTTTTCCACATAAATATTCATTCATATGTAAACAGAACTAAACATAAGGGTTACCTGTGGAAAGAATTGGAAATCAAAATTTTCTTTACAGGCATGTCAAAAAAGAATATCATAGTGTTGTAAATGAAAGGATTGATTTAATCATATATATACATTAATGATTTAATATATAAATATACCATTCATATTGATATCAAATTCAAGTGAAAATAGTTTTTATAAAACATTACAAATAATACATTTTACTATGGTTTATGTAAAACATCCCAGATTATTCAAACAAGAAACGACATAACTATTTATATAAAATAATAACATAAAAAATATAGTTTTTCATGAAAAAATAAATAAATTTATAAAAGTAATTGTATGTTAAAAGAAATTATGAAGTGCACTTTAAAATGGGTAAGAAATCAGGATGTTTTCTTGAATAGGCTTTTATTTTTGAAAATATTTGAGGGGAGGACCTTATTAAAAAATGAATTACCACATCAAGGGAGTTGAGGGGCACCTTTGGAATAACTAAAAATATTATTTTATTATAAAGCCAAATTCGGTTTTAAATTTCTCCAAATTGATTTATTTCGAAGCTAAGGTAGGGATGGGTCGAAATCCTCTCATCCAATACAATTTAGACAAGTTTAGGTTCCTAATTTGACCTTATCATTTAGATTTAACATTAAGTTAAATAATTTTACTTTTACCATGTCTTCTTGTGTTCTTACACTATAAGGTTAAAAAACTTACTATAACAAGCCAAAAAAACCCTACATTGTTTATTATTAATATATATAATCTTATCTATGTCATTTGGCCGAACCTTAGTTTTTTATGAATAAAATAACAATTAATTATATAATATTGTTTTAAAAAACTATTTTATGTCAATTATGACACTATTTAGTAATTGATTTTTTTGAAAATCATAACATAATGATTAGTTCTAACCATGTTAATTAAATAAATAATAACATGTCATATTAACCTAGAAAATTAGTTTAATTTAGAAAAAGTCTCAAATTAAATTTATTTTGGTGTTTATAACATCAATTATGTCAATATTTAATTAATAAGATATTTACTGCATCATCGTTGTGTCATAAATAAA
Source organism: Viscum album (assembly GCA_963277665.1). Lineage (NCBI taxonomy): Eukaryota > Viridiplantae > Streptophyta > Magnoliopsida > Santalales > Viscaceae > Viscum > Viscum album. Next base: position 170,176,258 of record OY728151.1, read on the forward strand.
TTACATTATATAATGTCTAAAAATTACAAAAAAAATACCATTATATAGGAAATATTTTTATCTTTCTAATGAATATTTATATACGAATTTATCTTATTTATAACCCCATTTTTAATATTATTTACTAATTAAACTATGATTTTAACTATTTTAACCCTTCTTTAAATAAATTAATAATAAATGTACTAATCTAATCCAAGTGGGACTAAATGGTCATATTTTATTCCTATGTTTTTTAACTACCACTTAGTGGTTTCACTATTCATCAAAAATTGAAAGTTTTCATAAAAATACCAAAATTTCACCCAAGGATAATTTCGATATTCAGAATCCAAAAATGAAGTCCATTTTGAAAAATAAAATTTATAAAATTTCAAAAAGTTGTTGTTACTATTCATAACAGCTACTTTTAATAATATTTTATTAGCATATAATTGTTTAGTGAAACTCGGTATTGCGTACGATGCAATCTATCGAGGAAGGTTGCAATTTCGTGTAAAGAAATCCAAGAAAGTTTTGTGTGTAGAAAAAGATTCCTTTGATAATTTATATAACATAAAAGTCTCGAGTGTTACAGACAGATTCATCATCCTTCTACTTAAGCTCAAGAAACTATTTTTCTATCTTTGTTCAAAGAATAGGATGGATGTACTTACTAAAAAAATATCCTGAACTCGACCCATTCCATGGATTCAATTTCATCTTGGGGCCTTGTATTCTTAATTAGAGTCCACCACTGATCTTCTTCACCTTCTAAATGGTAAACAACTAAAATAATTTTTTTATGTCTTGAATAGCGATGTATGGAAAATATATTTTCAATGGTACTCATCCATTGTTCAGCAACAAGTGGATCAGAAGACCCATTGAAAGATGGTGGATGTTGCCTCATGAAGGACTTATTAGAATATTGTTCCCTTCTTTGATCATTTGGAAATCCATAATTATTCATAGCTTGTGTAAGTATAGAAATAAGATATTTCACTAAATATCCAATCACATTTGGTTGCACGGGAGGACAATTATTGCATTGTCCATTACATTGATCAACACGGTTCCTTCAGGTTCCATCCATCGTCTAAAACCCAACAAGAACAGTGTGAGAGGAATAAATAATGATAGGAAAACAACATGAAAAAGGGGGAGTACCTTCAATATTTAACATCGTAGGATTAATTCTATGATCGTTACCATAATTCTAGGATTATAACGTATACTTATACATAACCTTACAGACATCTCCAGGCTTACCTTGGAAATATCTCTAGGGATCTCACTAAAGTTTTCGTATCCTAGTTTCCAATGGTTAACTAAAACTATCCTCTAATACCAAATGTAGAGACCCAAATCTTGATGTACATGGACATTACATTACTTTTGCGGAATACTTAATACATAACTAAAATAGACACACACGGACCGTAATAGTTCAGTGTCTTTGGAAACAAGGAAAATAATCTTCTAATCGTGGTGAAAGATCTTCAACATCTTCCATAAAGATCTTCCCCTTTTGTTTTCTTACCTAAAACCTTTATTTATATCCTGGGGAAAAGAAAACATATAAAGGGTGATCTCAAATTCTCAGTATGGGTAGGTATAGATAACATAAAATAATCCATAAACATTTGAATGCAAAAACATGCACATAAAATCTAAACATCAAAATCATGAGAAACGAAATAAATCATGGAAGTAAAAAAAGCATATATCATAAAGGAACATTAGTCTTGATAAACTAGAATGGTAATAAAACATGTAATTGTGGAATCCATTAATCATATTTTATGATTTTCATAGTATCCAAGGCATTGCTGCTAGACCATCTTAGTGGGAAACGACCCATTCTGAATCGAGTTCACTCCTCATTCCAGTCCTCTAACATTGAACCGGATTAACTTACCATTCTAGACATGTCTATCTCATTAGTTATAAGCCTTTACCCAATGCATTGGAGGGAGATATATTTCCCACCCTTCTCATAATGAAATCATTCTTACATGTGCCACAATATAAACATAAATCATCCATCATAACCAAAGAATATAAATGTTTTTTGTAAACATCATCACATCATAATATAATCCATATAAAACAAACAGATATCGTTTCATCATAAGAAATGTGAATCCATGTAAACCATAGAGAAATTATACTTGAAACATTCACATATGAAATAATGTCATCTTAGATGGAAAATGGTTTTGATAAAACACTCGAAATGAATTCTTTAGGAAAATATCCATTCTTCTTCAAAATCATTTTCTTTTCAAAAAATTCCTTGAAATTTTAAAAGAATAGTACTTTGATGAAAATAGTCATAATATATTGTAGAGTAAGCTTCATAAAAATGAGGCGTTATGAAACCGTAAAAATCCATTCACGCCGTATAGGTAAAAAATAACATTCTTCTCGTACTTTTTTAGGAAAAGTCAAAAAGTACCTCGTATGGTAAACAAAAGAAAGGTTCCTTCCATACAATGTGGTAAAAGTAAAAAAAGTGTAATAATGACTTTAAACATACATGGAAGAAAAGTAAACATTTTATAAAAGCATTTTGAGAACATATGGAATTGGATAATAAACATAACCCTAGTAAATACTTATGAATAGACAATCTCGGATAAGAATGAGATTGGAATAATTATCCCTTACCATATGTATGATATGCTTCGTATTTATCCAAACCTCCTATAAAATTATTTAAATAATATCATTGACTTATTACAGAATCATATTCATTGTTATAATATCATATATGGGTCACATAGGTATTTATATTACCCGTTCGTTTGTCAATTCCATGTTAATGTAGCGTTTTGGGTAAAATTGTTTCATTTATCATACGTGTTTGGACTTCTTGTTCTTGATATTATTATTACTTATATCATTATTTACTTACCTATGTAATGTAAAACAAGATTTATATATCATATATATTCAGTATACATATATATATAAGATAGATAAATGAAATGAAACACACCGTTCATTGAAACGGTAGGCCGTACGTACGCATGAACGTTGTTTTCCATTCCTTATTGACTTGAATGGAAGTAAGTAGATGATATATATATATACATAAATCCAGTAGCTTAAGTATGTCATATATTTAATTATTATTCATCATATATACTTTATAATCATTCTAGAATGGTTAACATGGAGAATGAATCTCATCGAGTTGTGGAGACGATAGTCTGTACGTACACACGGGCGATGATATCATTCCCATGATCATGGAATTTTATTGAAGAGTATGTATAATATTTCAGAATCAATATCACTTTACAATAATCATATATAGTGATTTATTTACACCATTATACCCATCCAAGTAAGGTGGTGGTTGAGAACAGATTACACTACAGTGTGGAGACGGTATTCCGTACGTATGAACGTGCGGTGATTTCGTTTTTCGTAGGATGGATAGAAGGTGAAATAGGGTTGTTTCATATTTATAATAAAATATCAGTATATAAGTGATACTGATGTTATTACTTTATAATGAGACAACTAAAGAAGAATAAGTAGAAGAAGAAAGAAACTTGAGAAAATTGGAAGAAGAGATTACCTCTTCTTCGACGCACCTCCTTTTAGCTTCCTCTTATGGAAGTAGAGTTGGTCTTTTGAGAAGACCATAAATTCCAGAATGTTGATAGGGAAGTTTAGAAGAGAAATGGTCAGGGTTAGTCCGAGCTTCAAGGCTCAAAAGGGTGTGAAGTGAAGAGGGAAGGGGTTCCCTTTTTATAAGGGAGGAGAGGAGCACCTTTGGAAAAACTTAAAATATTATTTTATAATAAAGTCATATTCGGTTTATAATAACTCCAAATTGATTTATTTCAAAGATAAGGTGTGCATGGGTAGAAATACTTTCATCCAATAGAATTTATACAAGTTTAGGTTTCTATTTTAAACTTATCATTTAGATTTAACATTAGGTTAAATAATTTTCCTTTTACCGTGTATTTTTGTTTTCTTACAATATAAGGTTAATAAACTTACTTTAACAAGCCAAACGAACATCAAGGTGTTTATTATTAATATATATAACCTTATATATTTCATTTTTCCAAACCTTATATTTTTAGGAATAAAATAACAATTAATAATATAATATTTGTTTTAAAAACTATTTTATGTCAATTTTGACACTATTTGGTAATTGACTTTTGTGAAAATCATAAAAGAATTATTAGTTCGAAAAAAAGTTAATTAAATCAATAATAACATGTCATATTAACCTAGAAAATTAGTGTAATTCACAAATAGTCTCTAATTACATTTATTTGTGTATTTATAACATCAATTATGTCAATATTTCATTAATAAGTTAATTACTGCATCATTATTGTGTCATAAATAATTTAACATATTTAATGTCTAAAAATTATAATAAAAATACCATTATGTAGGAAATTGTTTTATCTTTTTAATTAATATCTATAGTCAAATTTATCGTATGCATAAGCTTATCTTAAAAATGTTTTAGTTATTATACTTTGATTTTAACTATTATAACTATTCTTTAAATAAAATAATATTAAATGTCCTAATCTAATCCAAGTGGACCTAAATGGTCATATTTTATTCATAAGGTTATTTTTGGTCTAATTAATCTTATTAAATAGAATTAGGACATGTGTTAGGGTAATAATAATATCATTTTTACCCTTAATTACCCTATTTACTTTTAACAGTGGTAAATAAAAGAAAAAAGTTACTATTAAAAAAAAATTATTTTCATCTTATTGAACCAAATTTTAGTCCTTTATATTAACCATATCTCTCGGATTTTCGAAATTCCACTCACAAAAGTGGTAAAATTATGTTTTATGTGAATTTCCAAATTCTCCTAGGAGTAGGGTAAAAGATGGTGAAAAGTTCAATAAATTTTTTTTTATATATTAAATTATTATAAAATGACTCTAATTAATTTCATCGAACTTATATATGTATTATTTATCAATTTTGACCTAATATAAATTTAAATAAAATAAATAATTATTTAAATAAAAATTCGGTTTTTAAATAGTAACCTAGTGTTTTCACTATTCATCAAAAATTTAAAAGTTTTCAGAAAAATACCAAAAATTCACCCTAGGCTAATTTCGATATTCAGAATACAAAAATGAAGTCCATTTTGAATGATAAAATTTACAAAATTTTAAAAAGTGGGTATTACTATTCATAACGGCTAGTTTTAATAATAATTTAATAGCATATCGTTGTTTAGTGAAACTCAGTATTGCGTACGACGCACGCTATCGAGGAAGGTCATGATTGTGTGTAATGCAAGCCAAGTCAGGGATGCATGTAGTGCAATCTCTTTTTGGTGTAGCGTACAACACAAGACATCAATAAAATTAAAAAGAATATTTTTCATAAAATATTAGGGTGTTACACGTATGATCTATAAACACCAGAAATTTTTTCACAAATGTGATAATGAAACATTTTATTAAAATCAGGGATGACAATAGCTAATTTCAAGTATTTAGTTGGTTTTTTATTCTCTTGAATCCATGACTTACATTATCTATAAGAAGAAATATGATCTATCTTCCTGAGAATACACCTATACCCATATCCCAAAGCATCGCAATGCACAACATTGGCTTTTCTAGATTTGGGTAATATCAAGATTCGTAATGATGTAAGGAAGTATTTATGCTCTTAATAATACATCTAAAGTTTACCATTCCAGTGGAATGGAAATTTTTTCCTTGTAAAAAAATCAGTGGTGAATATAGGTGTGGAAATACAAAAGAAAAAAATAGATAATAACTATTTAATCCAAGGAAATTTTGTGTCTCAAAGACATTCTATTACAGTTTCCAAGAGATAACGATCTATATTTTTTTGATCCATAGAAACACTTTGTTATTATATTATATAGAAACAAAAAATTACCAACTATATCTAAATGTCACACTTTGACAATTAGGAATAAAGACAAGGATCTCGGAATATTCCCAATAATATTTCCAAGTGTTACTCTTGATCATCCATTTTCCGTGAATAAACCAATATTTCATCAAACAATTCAAAAAAAAAGAATATATATACCATTGAAATATATGATTCATCCACTTCATAAATACTATTTTTCATTCGTGAGACCAATAGGCATAACCACATACTTATAATTTTTATATCTACTCTTGAAAGTTATTTTTGAGACATCTTCTTTCCTAACCCATGGTTGGTGATACCCCAATTTAAGGAAAATTTAATGAACCACTAGGATCCCCTAAATTGATCGAATGGATCATAAATGTAGGGATGTATATACTGATTCTTATTCATAACTTATTTAAGCTTATGATAATCAACACAATCCTGAATACTTCCATCCTAATTTTTTAAAAACATAACTGCTCATGCCCATAGAGATGTAGTAGGCCAAATGAACAATTTTATTTCCATATATTACAATAAGTAATTCAATTCCCTTAATAATTTTGGTTTCATTAAATAATATAGATTTGAAATAGGACTGGTCCCAGATAATATATCTATTATAAACTTTATATCTCTTGTGGGTGTAAACCTAGAGAAATTATCACGGAACAAATCAGGAAACTAATCAATCATTATTATAAATCATATATTCTTGATATCATCCACTATGCTCAATGTCAACACTATTCACTGGTATAATATAGTTGCGAATGATGATGCAAAAAAACATTATTGCACCTACCATTACATTTTGGCCCCCTCTAGAGAGATTCCTGATGTTATCTGTAGTTCTAAAACCAACCCTTCAGGTATAAAATTTAATATGAAATTTGAATATTTTCAACAAAATCATACCTATGATTTTTTCAAAAATATCCATCTCAATCAAAAAGAAACCCCATATCAATTCACGTCTATCTATAATTATAGAACATTATTTTCACATAAAGGCGTGAAATTTCATTTGTCCAATAAGAGCTTTAATATTTATTACAGATGGTTTTAAATCAACATAAATACCCAAAAGATATATAACCTGAAAATAAAAAAATCTATGGGGTTCACATATATCATACAAATAATTCAAAAAATGTATAATTCAAAATAATCATTTCTATCATCGTTGATGGTCATGATTGACTATCCAAAATCACATGATTAACTATATAAAATTTCTCACGCACTATAGTTTGTTATTTATTACCCAATTGAGAGTGTCCTAGTTGAGGAGTCATGGTACACCTTAATCAACATGTATTCCTCAATTCTATGGAAGATAAATATTATACATCCCTCATACCATCAAATAATGGAATTATTTTGAAAAAATAGATGTGTCGTTAACACCTGACCATAGAGCACTATGATAATAGTGATGAAGATTCCCATTTTGGTTGCAATTGTGACATGTATGGGTGGTGCTACAAAATATCACATCATTTTCTCCAGAGAGTGACATCGAAAGCATATTAGATTGAACTTTGGATTAGAAACAGGATTTAATTATCCATCAGTTTGATTCTGATTCATTCCACTATCATATAAATAGGTATGCCTTTTCTTCCTGATTCCAACATTATAGTTACAAACATTTCCCATAGTTATCAGTATGTTTCCTCTACCCTTATTTCATGATCTTTCTCTTTCTTAAATAATCCCTCTTTTAACCATGTCTTTATAATTTTTTTATAAAATGAATGGAAATATTCAAGTGAATCTATCACCTCAACCCATATAAAAAATCATGTTCCTTAAAGGATTCATTTCCATCAATATTAGGTTCAATCCAGACTAATTTTATAAATTTAGCAGCATACTCTGCATCCATGAGGTTATTATAAATTATGTTAAAAAATATCATCATTCTAGTAATCCTGAATATATGAGGATTGAATTATTAGTTAAAAAATTATTCAAAATCATCCCATGTAATACCTTGGTCTAATTTAGATTGAACTTTAAAATCCCACCATTGGTGTGCTAGATTATCCTAAATAAAAATATCTAACTTAACTTTTATCTCTTGTAGTGTGCCTAATAAATCATAGATTTTACTTATATTATTCATCCACACATATATTTTTATTATTTAGAATCACATCGAAAAATTGATATATTCAGCTTATGAAAATGAACATAATGATCAACTCTCTTTATTTTATCCATTTTATTCCCTCAATACACATCTTGAGATGCCTGAGAAATATTGTAAACCAGTAGTTGGATCACTTATGTGTTAGGTGAAACTATATTTTCATTAGCCCCTTCTAGATAATTTCATAAATGCCTAATTAGTTCTATTTACTATAATGAAAACAAAATACCATTTTTCTCAGTCTCTATCAAATGAATTATTATAAAATTTCATAATTTACCACATGAAACACTTCACAAAAAGGCTTTCCAAAATTATACATTTTTCCCCTTTCAATCCATTCTCTAAAATTATACCATAATCTTTCAAAATTTAACCAATTTCATTTATTTTCAAAAAAATGATAGTTTTTCACAAAATCATAAATAAATATAAGAAAAAAATTATGCACTCCAGATGGGAAGTCATTTCTATCATTTCATGTCATGTTCTTCTCATCGGGTAATCCCATGAGAATTTAGTAACTCTCCTAGAAGTTTTTTAAAAAACTTTTGTACCCAATCTCTATAGTAACTTGATGTTCAAAATAAATAACATAGCTATGCTATATTATGCTCTACATTTCAAGTTTAAATGATCCTAATACTTAATATCAACCAAACTAATGAATTTTAACTTGTGTTATTTTCAAAACTAAAATGAATCAATTTGATAAAATTTATCCCAAAAAGATTATTGGGATGAATAATACTGATACCAGTTGTAACATCATGCCCTTCAACCAAAGATTTTAAAGAGGCTGAAGTCCAACTATGCCTTAAGTGGATTATTCAACTTTTAAAAAGGATGGAAATAAATTCCAATATCTTAATAATTGTTTTGGGATGATTTTCCCTTTTAAACTAAATCATCCAAACAAAGGGTACCATATCTAATAAACCATTACGTGAAACATGAGGAAAATGTAACACAACTCAAAATTATACCTCAATAAAAAACCCAAACTACCAAATGAACTATATCAAAGTTAAAATTGAATAATAAAACCAATATATTAATGAAAACAATGACATATGACTTTAAATTACAAAAAATATCCATCCTCCAATTCCACAAGCCATTTCAATGTTATCAGAATTCATCACTAAAGAAATGAGATACCATGCCTTTATGATTAGTAATATCTAACAATGAAAGAATGTTTCCATGATGGTAGTGTGTATAAAACTAAGTAGAATTTTCCAAAATAACATACCTACTCATACCACTAGTATAGAACCTGATATCTCAATTTTTTAAAAAAAAAATTATAATGTAATTAAAAACAGTTTGTAATAAACCCAAATCGTTACTATGAAAAAAATTCAATTGAAAGAAACCACAAAATTATTTTTTTGAATATCTCAATCCAATTATAAAATCAAATTTCATGTCTAAAAAAACATTCAATCTTGGTGTTACCTTTTACATTATAAATTCACATCCACACTACATCCAATTAATTTTGTTAATTCACAACCATTAAACATCTCATTAAACTCATGACCAACTATTTATTCCAAATACCATTCCAAAACAATGTATAAAAACCCTTTCAATAAAGTGCTATTTTTTATTAAAAAATTTCTAAAATCACTTTCAATAAACAAAAAACAAAAAACCATTTAAAAATAATCATTTTAAATTATGTAACCCATTGTAATTTCCAAAAAAAAATATTTCATCAATTTTAAAAACCATCACTAAAGTGGGGTTTCAGCCACAATTTTACATTAATTTAAGTTTAAAAAAAATAAATTAATTTTATATTAAGACTTAAATTTTATACTAAGATTAGTTATGTGTGATTCCATGTACCTCGCAACATAGGTTAATATTTAGAACATCGCAAATTTTTTATCAACTAGGGTTAAAACTCCTTAAAACATCCTTAGATATTTGTCCCCTATTACAAAACAACTATATCTGATCATGAATGGAATCATACAACATTGATCTCTCCCTAATTAATTATATCCATCAATACAACAGTGGTTAGAATAGTATAAATAAGCAAAAACCACCATGAACGAACAATTTCCAAGGAATATGGCCTCTAACTCACCACGATTACCCAACAGACTACTCCCTTATAAGGAAAACATTTCTTCACATCCTTGGGATTTAAAGTAAATAATGTTAGGGTCATAATAAGGTAAAATGTTGTGTAAGAGGTGATTCAGATTAGATCTATAAAATTAGGATTTTTATTGTAATGGTGCATGGTTTGGTAAACTGTGCTCAAACTGTTCACTAGCCACTACCTTCAAACACCCATAACATGGTTGGCTCACATGGGTAGACAAACCATGCCCCAATTATACTAACCCCATCTATTATACATTACACAACTTTACCTAGGGTGCTACAAGGTTTGGAAAAATCATGAGCCTACCAAATGCCATATTTTTTTAACGGTTTTCTAGGAGGTGTTTCATGGTTTCTACTATCCATGCTCAAAATTTACACCTTTATAAAAGATAAAAAACATTCCAATACTCATATGAACCTCCTCAAACATAACCAAATTACTTGATAAACATAAAATACTAAAAATTATTGGTTAATTTTCTATACCACTTACATATTCGGATTATGATAGATTGCAAAACCCCTTTGGAAATTGTTACCCAAATTTTAAATGATTTCATACCCAGAATAATAATAGATAGTAATTTATTTCATGAATCATTAATTAATTTTTTTTAATATTTATTAAAATTTATTATACTAGTGTGCATAGATAAATTTGATCCATGAAATTAGTCAAGAAATGAACTATTTATCTTAAAAATAGATTGTACATAGTCTCCTTGAAAAAATCACAACTATGTATTCATATTATATTTTCATAAGTCACTTTTTTAAAATGGATTTATTCTATTTTTTTAGATCTTTTGCATAATTTTGGGACTTATTTAAAATTTCTACTATAGATTAATGGGAAATTACATCTATAAGTACTAATGATTCCCTTCCCCGAAAAATTGAAATATAATGATTCACATAATCCATGAACATTAGATCCTTTTACATACTCATCATGATGTGAAATACCTGATTATTCCAACTCAATGCATCATCCTCCCTATTTTCAGTCCCATTATTGTATTTTATTACACATTAATTTTCCTTATGTTTTTTAACCATCCCCCTTTGTTCATATAAATATACTTCTATGTGAATATATACATAAATCTCTTGAGACACATTTATATGTTACATAATTCACCATAAGAATATTTTCAATATATATTAAAAAAATACTATTGTTTCCTAATCAAGATTTTGAGTAGGATATTTTTATCTATGGAAATTAAATTTTAGTTATTCTTAAGAAAAAACACAATCATTTTTTATAAGTTCATAACATTGTTGTTTATTTAATGCATCACGATATCTCAAAAATACTTCAATCCTAAATTGTATTGTTAATATCCATGGATTGATTACTAATTTTTTATTATCTATAGAATAATCGTCAAATTTATTTTCAGATAGTTATTTTACACTTTTAAACTTCATCTTTGTTAATAAATTATAAATACATGACATATTTACAAGAAATCGCCTATATTAGTTTACTATTCCAATGAAACTAAAAATATTATTTTTATTCATAGGTGTCAGAAATTCTTTAACCACCATTTTATTTAAAGGAATAGGGGTTATTCAAACCGTACAGGTTTTATGTCTAATACAATAGGCTAATTACAGAAAAAAATAACACTTAATAAATTTCCTAAATAATTATTTTTCATAGTGTCTACCAAAAAATTGTTAAATTGCTCTTATGTTCGGGAAATCACCGAGAGTATATCCTAATTTCATTAAAAAATAAGAAATAATTTCGAATATAATTATTTAATTTCTTATTAATCACATCTATAGTTAAATAATGTGAATTTTTTAATCGAAAATAAATTATTTTTAACCCATATTTTCCAAACCTTATATGAAATTTCATTCTCAGTTTAATAACATTCTTGAGAGTTAATTAAAGATAACTAAAATGAATATAAATATTTTAAATATATTGATCCCCTTGAAGTTAATCAATAAGATCATATATATGAGGTATCAGGTAGTTTTTTAATAGTAATGGAAATTATTTCCCTATAATTAATACACATCCTCATAAACCCATCCTTCTTCTTCAAAAATAGGATAGATTCTTCCCATGGGGAGACATTGGGTTGTATGAGACCATAATCTAAAAAATATTGTATTTATATATTTTATTCCAACAACTCCACCATAGCCACTCTATAAGGGGTCTTGAATATTGAGTTTCTATAAAGTATAAGGTCAATGGATAATTCTACATCACAATTATGTGTGTATAATTGTAATTACTCAATAAACGAATTAATAAAATAGAATAAAATAGATCTGTTTTCTTTTTTAGTAATTCATTATCATTTATTAAATAATATTCTCTTATAATTACATTAAAATGATTTCTTAATTTTTTTTTCTAAAAACGAATATTGAAATGAAGAAACTCCTCTAAAACATGGGTTTATATACCAACCTATAAAATTATAATCACATTCTGTCAGTAGTAAATTATTTCACTATACATTTATAGCCAATCCATACTAATGATTATGTCCAATATAACCATTAATATAAAGATTAGTTTTTAATCTAATGAACATCCTTTATTTTTAATAGAGAAAACCCAATATACATTCATTAATATAAGATTTACACTATAAATTTTAATTGAAAAAATATTTATTAACACATCATGTGAATATTCATTGTTTTCTACTTTAAAAAATTATATAAATGAATTTTTGGACTAAAAATAAAAAAATTGATAACTTTGAGTTCATAATCAGTGTACCTATTTTGAAACTATTTGGTACATCATATTCTACTATTTTGATTACACAATCCTCTATAGACCCCATGACCTCATCAATGGTAGACTAAATAGATGATTACGAAAATGATTTAAATATTGAATTATATCAATTAAATTTAAGAACTAGACATTTTTAGCATATCTCTTTCCCCTGAACTCATGATATTTATTATCTCTACAATTATATTAATATCTCAGGCCTACAAGAACTCCCCTAGGTGTTACATTCTATAATTTATTCATGTTGGAAGATATATTGATTCCTCCATATCCTTTTAAATATTAATCTCTGAATGGAAATAAAATTCCTTATTATTTATAGAATTCCCTCTGAAAATATTATATTTGGAGTTATAATTATTTATGTTGATGAAAAATATTTCTTTTTCCTAGTAATTTGAGACTGTTTCAGAGATAAATTACATTTTATGTCTCATATTTACTCTATCAATGAATAAATAGATCATACTCATAGGATTGTGTATATAATCCATTATAGTTTTTACTATCCATGTAATGTTGTCCTCATATGTTAAAAAAATTCCCATATCCTTTTTCTAAATTTTAATCAATGTTTTTATCACTGTCATATCTTTTCTCTCTATAAAATTACTTTTGAAATAGTATAGCCTTAAATGTATTCCCCTATCTGATTAAAATATCTTAGGAATTCATAGTATTTTCAATCAATGATGAATAATGATCAACACATCGCATTAAAAATTGCAAAATCATTATAGACATTTCCATTCTACATCATCACAATAGATGTTATATATTCTCTAGAGATTTAATCCACTTCTCCATAACTAATAGATTATTGGTTATATTGAAACATGGTTATTTCTACATCATGAAACAATCCAATTCCATTTTAATATTTTAAGGTTAAATAAGTTGTTCTATATGGGAATTGTTATTTTTTATTACTTAATTCAACTTCCCAAGTTTAGTGATAATATGCTCAACTCTAACGGTAGCCTCATTGACTCACTCAGGAGGAAAATCCTTAAATTAGTTAGAGGTGTTAACATGGTTTTCATTCCTTAAATTAGTATCCAATAGAAAAAATAAAACATTAATAAATATATAAATAATAATATTATAAATTTTGGATCATAGTAATTAATATTTATTCATTTATTAAAAACAAATTTACCATTCAACCAATACTTGAATAATTTATAGAATATCCTATGAATTTTTTAGAGGGTTCTATTATCAAACCTTGTTCTTCTAAAATCTAAGTAAAAATTATTTTACTAATATTTATTTGTGCTTAATATAACACATCAACTATACTAAAAATGATCTGGTCATTATTTTTTTCAATGGTATTAAATATATAAATCCTAATTCAATTAAACAAAAACATTAGTCACCTCAAGAGAATAGATACATACATTATCAATATAATAAATTAGAAATTATAAGATCATCGTGAAAAAACATAAAATTTATTGAATCCCCTTAGTTATCATTAAGACATGTTTATTAATCCTCATGGTATCTTAGGGATATTTTAAACAAAACAAATGGGTGAATGAAAATTCTCATTGAGGTGTATCATACTATATAATCCGTCATAAATAAACAAATAAAACATAACATGGTTGTAATAAAGAATAAACTCATAACATAAGCATAACACACACACACACAGAGATATATATATATTTGGAAAAAACAATACATATCATAAATAAAAATGATAAAAATAATTGAATTACGTTGGAACCATTATATTTTTATGATCACAAATCATGTTTGTTATGTTTCTAAAAAGATTCATTTTTATGATTTTAAATCATTTTTAAATAAACATTGTGGACAAACGTTTTTTAAGTGTCAATCTTTTGATAAATGGATCTATAATTATTTCATGAAGATCTACAACTTGATATGTTTATATAAACATAGTTCAATGGATCTAATGTTTATAGATCTACCACTAAAATATATACCACTAATAGATCTTCCACATATTGATATACCACTAATATATCTACCACAAATTTATCTACAATTGATTGCTCTAACATAGATAGATTCATCACAGAATGGTCTACTACTACCTGATTTACCATAGAGTGATATGCTACAAAAGATATCTAACACTAAGATATCAACCACTAAATAGATCTACTATCAGATAGATCTTCCACAAGTCGAATCAAACAATTTACACATATACTATGATGACTGATCTACCATTGGAATGTGTTACTGCTAGTGTATTATACCATTATATAATGTTACCACTAGGATGATATACCATCAGAGAGATTCTATCACCAGAGTATATCCAACACTAGAGAGAATCTATAATTTAGAGAACAACTTCTAGACTAAATCTCTTTTTTTCAGAATCATATTCAATTTTAGTTCCTCAAACGGCTAGTTAAAGGAATTAAATTTATTTTGACTCATCTGGATTTAAAAAAAAAATTTAAAATCACTCCATGAATTTATTAAATAAAAATTCATACCATTTATAGTTTTTTTCATTATGAGAATCTAACAAATAATTAAAACTACAGCTATAGAAATTCATCGTAACTTCATCATGCATGATAGTATCCAATAGTTATTACACATTAAAAATTAATAAAAAATTTCATACAATGAATCAAGAGAAATAAAAAAAATCCTAGGAGTTTAGGTATTTATGGAATTGATATGAATAAATATTGACGACATTATAGACATTCATGATAATATTTTTTGTTTTATTCTCTATGAAAATTTTTCAATCTCTTTTCAATGAAATATTTGTGGCCAGCTGATCATCTGATGCTCTTCAAACAGAGTAAAGTCACCTTTTCCAATATCCAATAATTTTCTCTTTTGATTTATGCTTTATATATGACATATGTATGTATTTACTATATTTAATTTTTTAAACCTCCAATATAAAATTGGTGAGTGACTGCCACTATCTTTTAAATTTATTTATTTGTATACCCATGGAAACAATAGAAGATGTCACATGTGACCTGTCGTTGTTTTTATCCCATGAGTAACTACTAAAGAGATTTTATATAGTTATAGGATTTTTTGATATTGTTGGTATAATTTTTTATAAGTTGGTGATCGAATTTATTATCTAGTAATCTTTTTGTAGCTGGATATTTCCCTGTGGAAGGGATTAAGTCTCATCTTGATACAAACCCCATTTTTATAATTCTACTATGTGTTTAGCTAAATATTTATGTATCTTAATTTTTAAAAATATATCTATTTTAATATCTATATCGAAATATTTACTCTAATAGTTAATCATAGTTTTTGTCTAATATGGTGTTATTGATAAATTAATTTAATAGAAAAATTAAATGTGATTATAATGATTATATTAACAAGAAATTAATCCCTCTTTAATAATTTATTTGAAAATCAAAATTTATTATTTTATAATTTTTTGAATAACTGGGTATTTTAATTAAATTGAGGAATTTATGTTTCAAATATTTTATAAATGTAAATTTTAAATGGGAACTCAACATACCCCCTCATGATATACTCACTCTGACCAATATTTGGTATTATATGAACTTTTCAAAATCATCTATTTGTTATAAACTATTGGAAATTTAATGATCTTAAATTTATTTTATTTCTAAACTCATATCTTTATGGTTCATAACAGATAATAGGTAAATACCACTTATCGGTTTCTTTATATTAATGTTATAAATCATACTCAATCGAATATTAAAATGATATTTCATATTGAAAGCTTGGGTTTTGAAATTGGGACCGTCATTGATGATAAATAAAAACTACCCAAAAAGATAGATTTTAATTGAGTTATCCTACTAAAGATACTTATAAAAAATAATTTATTTAATTTAATTAATTATAATGTTCTTTAAAATATAGAGAGTTTAATTGAATAACATTATGTTCCACTATTTTTGATATTTTGGATACCTATGAACATTATCACATATGAACAAAAATGTAAAATAGATATTTTTGAATAATGTAACTATTAAATGTGATAATTTTATTTCGACTCCAGATGAATTAATTTAAGGTATATTTCTCAGGTTCAATGAGATTTGGCACATTATGAATTCACATGGTAAACCAATTACATGAAAACATTAACTGATGTTCCTGATGAAATTTTTCCAAACATATTGAGAAAAACACTATGGTCAATTATAAAATCATATGATATATTTATATTTCATATTAAAGAGTTAAAATAAATTATAATTATTTATGAAGAATAAATTTATTAAAATAAATTTGAGGAAGACAAACTAAAGGTGAATTCATTATTTTCAAGAAATGTGACTCTAATAAAAAAGGAAATATTAAATAAGAAGTCTCTTACGATAGAGAATTATATCCAGACTGTAATGAATAAATGGTTCACACAACCATAAAATTCATGAAATTATAAAAAATAATAAATTAATTCTACATAAAAACTATAAAGGTAATTATGAAAATTGAGGTATCTGTAAAATGAAATATAATAAAGGATGATACTAAAAATGTCATATTTTTTTATGAATTCCTGAGAAAAGGTCACAAAATATATTATTTTCCAAGGTTATTGTTTTTTAAAAATTTATGAGGACATGGATAATAGGTATAAGAATTATTTTAGAGAAACATAAAGTGTTTTGAATGATGTTTTAGGTGATTTGAACTATGTAATGTAGAGAAATAATGATATATCAAATATGTGTTTTAAGAAAAACACAGTAGACGTATCTAATAATTTTCATTCATCCTTTATTTATAATTCAAACCTTTATGATAGTGAAAAAAGTGAATAAATAATATATAGTGATGAAATTATTGACTATTTTAACAAGATGGAGTACACCTATATGGAACATAAATAAAATTTTAAAATTTCAAAGAAACTTCACGCATTGTATATTCTTGTTAAAATAGATAATATATTAGAAAAATGAAAAAAAATATCAACTGATAAAGGAATATAATAACTAAAATTAACTAATGAAAAATTAAAAAATGGACTAGAGAAATTAAAAAATGGAAGGAATTATTTAACCTGCTTGTTCAATATGAAAACTACCCTTAAGTATACCACATGAATTTTATACTAGCATGGACATAGAATGATCAATAAAACTAAACTTATTATTAATACTAGTTTTTCAATACTATAAATACTACGTATTATTATGAACCTAATAATGATTTTATTTCCAAAAGTATTATATCTTCCTACAAGAAAACTACAAACCGATTATAGCTTTTATAAGTGTTTATTAATATCATATATGGACATCAAAATATCTGTCAAAAAAACACGTATATGGTTTAAATATATTGTATAGGATACCTTATTTGAAATATATAGTATGATCCTATAGTATCATTATAGTGTCTTCTCTAGACACACAATTTGGTTATACTCAGGTTTCAAGAACCAAATCAACATTGATGGTGGACCTGTCACCTTCGGTGGATGTTCTGAATGAAAAATAATTAGATATGGTCAAATTGCTAACTATGGACTAGTTTTAATTTCAAATCATTTATTTTTATATCGATTAGTTTTTAATAATCTTATAATCTCATATTTATGTGATGATGGTTTCCATGTTACATTTAAAATTAATTCCAACAAATTATCTAGTTCTAAATTTTTTTTAGTTTTCACTACTTATAGAAATGATAATGTATATGTTGTTAATTTATATACCATATTTTATTAAAAAATTTCATGTCTAAGTTCTTTTAAAAAATAGTGTTGTCTATATAATATGAGACTTTTCCATTAAAACCTTTATTCACTTTTAAAGATAACTTGAAAGGGTAAATTAAAGACTTTTATAAACTAGAATTCCAAAATAGAAATGTTTGTAATCAATGAAAAAAAATATAAAAAACATAGAATTTATCATAAATCAAAGAAAGATGATTCAAAATATCAACCCCTAGAGTTTGTTTACATGGATTTTTTTGGACACTCTATATTGTATATACTAAATGGGAAGCATTATGGTTATGTTCCAGCTGTTGAATTTTTGTTGATATACTTGTGTTTTCATTATAGATTATAAAAGTATCAATTTTATCCATTTTTTAAAGTATTCTAAATCATTTTAAAATGATTTTGGACTAAATATTATGATATTAATATGTAAATATTGTTGTGAGTTTGAAATTTAATATTTTGAATCATTATTCACATAACATGGCTTTAATAACTTTTCATCTACTATAACCCTATAAAAAAATTGTGTAGTAGAGTGGAGAACCATAAACGCTCAATATGTTTCTAAAACCACTATTAATGAGAATGTTTTGACCAATTTTTTAGTTGAAGTGGTGAATAAATATTGCTCTATAATTAGTAGAGTTCTTATTTGACCACTTTTAAAGTAATCCGAATATTAATTAAAGAATAAAAGAAATTCATAGGTTATTTAGTTATTATATTTTTGTTCCAATATCTTTTTTCTCAATACAATGGATACTATTGAAAAAATTTCATCCAAGAGTGATGATGGATGTTTCCTTAGATATTATACAACCATTAATACATATATGGTATTTAATAGATGGTATATGATTATGGTGGAATCTATATATTTAAAAATTGATGAAACAGTTCAGTATGGGTATAAGAATTCATTATAAAACCTTGAAGAAGGTACTTATAATATGAATATAAATTTTAAACCTTTTTGAAGTTCTATAATACAATTAAAAAAATCATCTATTATTGATGAACTATATAATCCCGATCCTATAGCGGATATTGAAATATGCATACCATCTTTTCCATGAACTGTTAAGACACATAGATATCATCCCTTAGATTTTTCAGTTGGATACCAATATAAAGAAATTAAAACTACAGATTTTTTAAAATATATGTTTGTGAATAAATTTTTATTTTCACATCTTAAACTTAATAACAAAAATGATTAAATTAATTATGAATTCTTGAGAATGGATATGAAAGAAGAACACGGTAAATTTGAATGAAGAACACTATGGGAACTAATGTATAGACATAAGTACATTATAACCATTGGTACTAAATGGGTATTTTGAAATAAAAACATTATGATTCTGTCACAATATTTAGAAACCAATCTAGATTGGTTCCATAAGGATATATTCAAGAAAAGTGTATTGACTATGAAATAACCATTTCACCTATAGTTTGACTTGAATTGATTAGAATTCTTCATGTCTATTAAGCACATTTGAATTAAAAAATATATTATATATATATGTAATATTGTATTCCTAAATGGTTATATAGTTGAGGATTTTTGTGAGGAAAAAAAATTTATTTCAAAATGATGATCTTTCAAATAATGTTTTTTAATTATCAAAAACATTATTTGGTTTTATGGTTTCTCCTAGAGCTTAGTATGATATGACCTACTCATATCTGGTTAAAAAAGGTTTTTCAAAAGTCATATTTGACGATAAATTATTTTAAAAAATAATTTCAAAAAATTTAATTGTACTAAAAATTTCTATTGAATAAAAAAAATTATCTTCCACAAATTCGTTTTATACTACTTTTTAAAAATTGATGCTAAGTGAATTTTAAAAGAGTTTAATGTGTTAGTTAAAATTATTTGTCTTTTTAAATTTTAAAAAATAAATATGGAATTATTTAGAATAGATGTAACAATAATAAATACCTACTATAAAATATTGGTATGTATAACCTAAAGAGTTGTGATACTCCCATGTGAACAATATATGAAAAAGATATTAATAAAACTAGAAATCACTTCGATCATACCAATTACAAAGTTATGATTAGAAGGTTTCTATATTTATACGCTAGCCAACCAAATATTAGGTTTATTTTATGTATTATTTCGTGTTTTCAATGAAATCATAAAGAATAACATTTTCATAATTTCAAAATAATTTCTAAATACCTCAAGTATACAAAAAATTAAAAAAAATAATTCCTAGATGAAATGATTTTGGTTTGGTAAGATATATAGATGAAATTTTTGGTAGTAGTAAATTAGATAGAAAAAAAACCACTGTGATATTTCGACTTTTGGAATCTTCACTAAATTTATGGTGTATTAAAAAATTGAAATTATGTTTAATTCTTAACTACTAAAGTTGAATACATTAGAGTAGGTAATTACTATGAAAATACATTATGGGTGAAACAAATGATCTATCAAAAAGTGATGTCTTATAACAATATGTTTTGTCCTAGAATGAGATACATGATTATTAGAGATATTTATTATAGTTTTATTATTCTAATTTAATAAAATATGATCTTCAATATAAAAATTTAATTAAAAATTAGAATAATAAAAGTGAAATAAATATATTTAATAATCATCTATCTCATTCTTGGACAGAACATATTGATATAAGATATCACTTTTTGAGAGATAATTTTTAATGAAGTGCTATAACTCTATAATTTTTTGGAACTACAAATCATGCTACTAACATATTTTCAAATATAGAAAATTCTAATTGATTAATATATATCAAACATGAACAAGTAATGATAAAATTTGGTTAATTATTTATCTTCAGATGTTATTTTTAGATAAAAAATGTCATCCTTAGTGATATACCATTGATGATATACTATTGGTTATCCACTATTTGTGATCTACCATTAGTAACCCACCCTTTCTTATTCACCATTGATGATTAAAAAAATGGATATATGCAATTAAATTTATCTACCTGTGATGTTTTCTGGTATAAAATTCATATTGGATTTTATTTAAATTTATTTTATTATTAAATAACCCTATTATATAAAATTTATTTAAAATAAATATTTGATAACACTACCTATATTTCATCCATCTATCCTCTTAGTTTTATATATCTCTCAATTGGGAACCCTCCTTCATGTGTCTATCTTCTTCTAAACTAGTAAAAAGAGTATGAGACTATTACACACTCTACGTTCATCTCTTCATGTCTAACACGACTCTAAGAAATAGTGATGTGACCCTCACTGAACCTCTATTTATAAACCAATTAACCCACAATGTTTGAATAATTTTTTAATTAATAAAATGAGATATTCTCAGAATAGTTAGTTTCAAGTGATTTCCTACTATAGAAAGTGATCTATGAGAATTAATTGATCATATGGTTATTGAGGAATAGAAGACCATTCAATCCTATATTGGTTAACCATTATTATTATTATATATATTAATAATTCCATAAAAATAATGATTTTATTATATGTATGATCAATGGAAACCATGTGACATTTATTTTAAAATAATTGTTTAAATGGATTAATATACCTTATAAATGTATATCCTATGATTTTCAACGATTTATTCCATTAAATAGTGGATTTGTTTTTGTATATGAGGATGCCCTATTAGAGGGGATTTGAACTGTTGTTGGGTGAATGATTTCCTTTGTAGAATATTGTGGGGAGTGTAACGAATTGTTTAAATTTATCCTATAGAAGATTTTTTCTAGTAATGGGGACATTATCATGATGAGGTACTAAAATGTGTTTTTATTATTTAATATGAAAAGATAATATGAGATATAACTTGTGCATATACTTAGTGGTGAAAATTATGTAAATGAGTAACTCCTCTTCAATATCTAAATACTTGATCTATATAATATTTATTTCTACTATGTTAGAATACAATGGTTTATTTTTTATGATTAAAAATCTATGATAATTTCTTGAGGTTTCAGTCGTAGCATGTTTACATGAAATGAAAGAATGTAAATTAGAAGCCTTGGTTAAAGAAATGCATGTTTTATAATCATAAGATATATGAGAATTCAAGCTATGTGTGTCCCCCTTATATACCTCATGAATTGGTGGATATTGTCTTTGATCTAGATGATTTTTTGGTTTACTCTTATGAAGTGGATGTTGAGGAATAAGAATATGGTTTTTGAAAAGGAGAATAGTCAGTAACGGTTTCAGTAGGAGATAAAAGAGGCCCTAAATTGGTTAGAATACTGTATGTTTATTATGGACCAACTATTACAACTCTTTATATTCCTAATAAATAAATATTTCTATGTGATTTTTTTGAATCATTGGAGATTTAAGTCTCAAGTGAAAAACGTTCCAAAGGGATCTACTAGAGCTCAAGGGAATTTTTTGATGTATATAAGGGATCTGATGGGTCCTGGAATGTTGGTGGAGATTCTGTAGAGGGAGAGTAGTAACATCAATATCATTATACACATGATGATGAGGTTAAACGGATTTATTCATAGCATAATTTTTTTTCTAAGGATCTTTTCTTAGAGATGAATAAATTGGTTATAATGTTTAGGCTGCAAAGAGTCTAAATAAAAATCGTGAGGAGTATGATATTAAGGCTAATAAAAGTAATTATTTAATTTTTTTGAGTTTCAAGCATCCATGATTCAATATAGTGATGTTTTCTCTAAAATATATGAAGATAGATCACATTATAATGGGGAGAAATCCCTATGATATACACAACTAGGGATTGGCTATTCAAAGTGAAAATATTATGATTTTTGTGTCTATTGAAGTAAACTTAATCAAGGTTTATTTTTTATCTATATTGATAAAAAATCATAAGGGATGTCAGGTTGAATTGATATATGAGTTTGGCCATTCCTAATCCTTCACCACTTGTTATCAAGCAGTGGAATATTCACATATGGGGGTTATCTTACCAAGCCAAGAGAAGCTCTTATCTCCACTACCGTATATTCCACTTCCTATTTTTTATGTATCTAATGATGGTATATATTATTTTAGAGATATTATGCTATTAAATATCAATGGGACTCATAGGTCCAAACCTTCTTAAAAAACCAATCTCAGTCATATCTATCTTAAGAGGATCACAAAAATGAAAGAACTGAATATTAAAAACAATAAGTTGTATAATTATATTGAATAATTCAAATCCATTATGTATCAAATTATGGGATATTTTTTATGTTAGGTTATAACTTTTTTAGATATTAGTGTCTTTAACTACTACTGATGGTTTCACTTCTAGTGGTTCACCTCATGTTCTTTTGATTGATGCCGAAGAGATTTTATTCATTTATAGAGAGGAGATGAATTATTTCATGGGATGCCTTTATAGTTTCCTTCATGATTAACATCATTAGATAATTTACCATGTTGTGAATTTATATAAACTATTTAGGGAATGATTTAATGATTCTATGAGTGATAGAGGGAATTTAAATAAAGCAATAATGTATTACCCTTCCCATATTTATACAAAAAATGATATCAATTAAACCCTTATGTTTCATTCTAAGAATCAGTGAGTGCCTCCTAGGGAGGGGTAATTCAATGATAATGTTAATTATCTCAATGTTTTTGCCTCTCTTCTAAAACATCCCATGTAGAAGAATAAAAAAATTTCATGGAAATAGAGCACTATTGAAACATCATTATGGATTCTGTTAATTTGGTTAATCAATTTTTGTATTCCTCATAGACTGAAATAGTGGAACCTCAAAAATAACCATATCATCTATCACTTTTCCAATATCAGTATCATTGATTCCTCTAGAGTTCCAAATATTGGGCACAAATGTAGTTGTGGATGTTCGGTATCTCAAACTTTTTTTGACCAAAGAGTATCCACAACATACTATTACACCACATTCCTCCACTTATATACCTTCTGTCACTAGAGAAGGAAAGGAACCATTGTCCCCTTCTTCTCATTGAGATAAGATTGGTTCGTACTCTTATTTTTCTTTAATAGGGATTTTACTTTTCCCTTTTATTACTTTTGGGGATGTAAATTACTGAATTTTTATCTAATAAAGCTTATCTATCATGCATAATTACATCTTCTCTTGACTTTTATTTTATTTCCATCTCATTTTTATAATCCCAACATGGGTTTTTGTTTAAATGTAATTTAAAATGAAAATGAACTCTTATATAATTTGAAATGTTATGAAAAACATTATTCATATTCCTCTATAACTCTATCTGTATTTATTATTAAATACATGGATATAAATTTGATGACTTTTGTAACATAACAAGGAATATATTTATGGGAACTAATTATTTAATGACCACAAATAATTCATTTTATATTTCAAACAAGCTCAATTTATTATGATATTAAATAATTTTCAATATAAGATTTTCAAATAAAATGGTTATGTGTTGATCTTCATTTCAATGGTTCTACCATTTGTTCATGAAGAGATACTGATAGATATGTTTATGTACCATTAGTTCAATTGATATACTAATAATATGACCACCGTTACTTTATCTCCTATTGAGAGATCAGCTACTGATGAATTTACCATTGAGAGATATACCACTACATGATCTACTAATGAATGATCTACCACCGAAATATATAACACTTAATGATCTATCATAATAGGATATACCACGAAATGATATACCAATGAAGATATCTAATGCTGAGATATATATATATATATATCTCTTTATTATTATACAACTCATGAGATATACCATCCAATAGATCAACCACCGGTCGAATCTACCGTCAACACATCTATCATCAGAACCAATCTTCCACTCGACTGTTCTACTACTAGTCTACGTTACCATTCACTAATAATAATTTTAGGAGGGTATAATGCTTTATAGAATCTTCTGGAAGAGGTAATATATTACTATATAGAATCAAACTTTCAAATATCTATGGTTGGGCTGCTACCATTGTTGTTCATAATATAATTCAAATTTAATTCCTCTAATGGACAATTCAGGGAATTAAATGTAATTAGCCACACAAGTATATTGAATCACTATTCCTAATACACTCTATGGATGAATAGAGGGAAAATTGATGTTGTTCTTAATTTTGTGGCTAGTATGATGATTTAAATATAATTATAATTTTGGCTATATAAATTGAATAGAACATCCTCATGTATAGTAGAAGTTAATATTGGTCACGCATGCATTAAAAATATATAATTTCATATATTTATTCAAGAGAAATCCAAAAACACATTTGTGTTGAAGGATTTAGGACATTGAAAAATCAAAAAAATTGTCTTTCCAGACCCACTGAAAGGCTTTTATATAAAAAATTATAAGAAACCTATGAAATATCATTCAATTACATAATCAAAAAAAATCTAAAAAACTAAAAAAATTTATATTGAGTAGCATCACTTTCTACCATTTATAATAATTTCATATTTTTATATATGATTTATATTTGTGATGTTTTTATTTAAACATTTTTTATCTTTAAAAAATATTCTCATTTACTTATATGGTGATTTATCTGTGCTCCCTCTAAAAATTCATCCTTTTAATTCCAATAGAAATAGTTGTTGTTGTCACGAGTGACCAGTATATTCTTTTATCCCGTAGATAATTTTGGAAGAGTCATTATGTTTGGAGTTCAATGTGTTATATTTTATGTATAATCCAATCAAAATTTTGGATCATATTTATTTTTTAATAAACTACTTGGGAAGTAGGTAATTTCTTTCTCTAGGAGATTAAGTTTCTACTTGAGACTGAACCCCTTTGTTTAGTTTCTCTTTTTTTATTAATTTGAATTTTATATATTTCAAAGTAAATTAGAATATTTGTTTCAATATATTTATCCAATAATTTACATGGATAGTTAATCTAAATTATTGTTCAATGTAGAGTTTTGGATAAGTTAATTTATTTTCAAAATCGAAAGAGATTTCAAATATTGTTTTAATAGATCATTGATCCCTATTTGATAAGATATTTGAAAAATAAATTTTTTTATGATTATACTATTTTAATTAATTGGGTGTATTTATTAAATTTTTGGATATATGTTTGAAATTGTTTTTTAAATAGAAACTTTTATTTGGATCTCAATCCCCCCTCGTGTTACTAACTTCAGCCAACAATCTAATAGTGATGGAATGAATCCAATTATAAAACATAGATATATTTGTAATTACATGATGAATACATTATAAATAAATTATTATGTATACACAAAATACCCCATATAGATTATCTCATGAGAGAAACTACTACATTGAGGGGCTATATAGTTGTAGTGGATATACATGACATATTAATTCAATAATATCAATTATTTTAATAGAGTGGTAAATCATAATAGTATATAATGTTCCCTTTAGAAATTCATATATAATCATTGTTATGAAATTAATAGTTATCCCTATAGCATCAATAGATATATATAATTTCAATATTTCACTTGTAAATTTCATTATATGTCATCTAGGTTCAAATCATTCAATAAAATTTAAAACAATAAGAGACTCACAATAAAATCTAAAGTATCTTTATCAAAGGTCTGATAAAGTACCAATGGTGTCAGATACTTTCACCACATAAAGATATCAATATTAAATAGTAATTTGGTATAGTGTTTTTTAATTGTGACATTTTAATGAAAATATAGAGAAATTCAGGAAAGAATTATAAGTTTGCAACAAAGATATTTGAAGTGAATTTAGGAAGGAATTTTTCTTAGGGACATACACCATCGCGGTAATTTTTCTATCACTAATGTTAAACGTCTTCCAAATTTTAGTTTATTTTTATATGGATATAATAGATGATCCCTAACCATTATTAAATCATTATTCCTTATAAAATGGACCCGTCTTAAAAATAATCAATCCGTAATACCATGAAAACCTTGTATATGCATGGATTTAGATGTTGGTTTTCCAGAATAAAAAAATTATTTATAATTATAATGACTTATAAATGAGTTATAATGATAGGGACTAGTCATCTATCATTACTATTACTATAAGGGATGTATAATAATTGACTATAACATCATTTTATAATGTAATTTAAAGAAATAAAATGAATTGAAAAAAGGAAATGAATATCAAATATTATGATCCATTCTATTGTAAAGTAGCATTCTAATTCTTGGTAAATAACACATTTCAACCTTATGAATGTAGTGTATGGAATCTTAAATAAATTGAGAATAGAAAAATTCACAATGTTTCTAGGGTTATGAGGAATGAGTGGATGGGTATGTGATTATGTAAAATGAAGGAAAAATATTTATTAGTTTTCGATTTCAGGCTTGGGTAATATTGTTTGTAGAATAATAAAACACATTATCTTATCCAGGGGTTTAGACAATGGATTCTGAAATTATTAAAAAAATTGAAATTTAATCATTTTAAAATATATATCAATTTTTTATTAATATTTTAGTGGAAATGTTCTGTAGTTATAAAGAAAAGGTTTTTAAAATCATATATAATGATTTATGTTATTGAAAAGTCCAGTAAATGTTGAGAAATTGATTTTCAGTAATTAAAATACATTATATTAATAAATTGACATTTTTTCGATGATATATTTACATTAATTGTTTAAAAAAATATATATCTTTTTGAATTCATGTTACATTCTGTATATTCATATCCTATTTTATTGTTAACCTAAAAATTTGGTAACGTATAAAAATAATGTAAAAAATATCAATTTCTATATTTCATCATGCCTATTTAAAATTTTATTCTGGTGAACAAAATATTATATAGATAATAAATATATTTATTTAATAAAACACTTGGTGTATTTCAAAATCATCCAATAGAAGCGCAAAAAATGTAAAACTCATTTTAATAAGTTTTGTTATTATTCATTGAAATTTGTTTTCGTGACTATTTTACACTTCATTAATAAATTAAATTATTATTAATTATTAACTTTAGTATTAAAAAAAGATATTTTTTATTTTATTTGAAACATTTTCTTTATAATGGTTAAATAAATATTAAAATATTCATTTTAAAATATTATTGATTCGATGGTCACATTACCCTTCAAATAATCATATTATCCATTCTATAATATAGAGACCTAATAAAAATATGTCACATAATCCATTATTTTTAGAAAATAATTCTCTATGTCATGATTTGAAGATCATTACTCTGCAGATTTATAGAGAATTAGGTCGTAAATATTCTATAACAAACCCAAATATTAATAATTGGAAAGGTCCAGTAAGTATTTTTTTCCCAAAATATTAAACATTTAAAATGAAAAAAAATTTCCATTCTGGAAAATTTTCATGATTTTAATTTTGAATTATTTTTTGTTCTTACTTATCCTCATATAATAAGAAAAATATTTACAAACATGGGATAAGCACAAAAATTTCCATAGGGTCTATAACTAAGTAAAATAATTTAGTCCAATTGTTGGAACATAAAATTTTAAATGCTAGAAACTGATTTTATCATATATTTTTTTCCAATCCACACTAGGTTGATCAGGGATTTTTTAAAGAGTGGTATCTTAAGGACTATAGGGATTTATGTTTGATGGTGGATTCATTTTGAGTATTTTTTATATTTTTTTGGAAGAAAAAATACCACCATGTTAATTTTTTTATTTCTAATTTGGAAATGATTCATTAGCCTCACTCCCTTTGGGTTTTAGTCCAAATGTGGTAAGGTCAATGTTGCCTTTACCAAATACTTTTAAATACAATTAAGAATTTAAAAATATACCATTTTTATATTTTGATATATATATATATTGTGTCTATTTTATTTTTTTATTTTTTTATCCATAATTATTTGAAAGTTAAAATGTATGGTTTTTTGGAAATACATTTTATAACATGTAAATTAGATTATAATTATTATATTTGTGATTTTATTATTTTTAAATAATGAATTATATGATTATTTAGTTTTCCAAATATCATTGAGATTGTATTAAAATTTTATTTTTTATATTCCTTAAAAGTCGCCTACATGAAACATAATAATGATTGAAGTCTTTGGCTTTGAATGTTTATAAATAATAAAATTAAAATAAATTATAAATTAAATTTGACCCTATTATTGAGCATATAAAAAAAATTTAAGAAAACATACATTTAATATAAACAAATAATGAAAAGTAATTTTAGTGGCACAATATATTGTTCTTTAAACCTTTATATTTGGATTTTAATTATTTTAACATTCCATTAATTTAAACAATTTATTATATTTATAAAATTATCTTTATTAACAACATTTTTATATGATTAGGATGTAATTTATTTTTTATGTTTATTTAATTTAGTTTAAATTTCAAATATTTTTAATGCTACCTTCTTGAAATTTATTATGTTTTCCTATGTTTATAGTAGTAACCATTAAAATATTATAAAAGAAAATCAAATATATAAAATGAAAATGAAAATTGAGATAGTGGATAAACATATAAAAATGGTTGATAGTAAAAGGTATTCCGTTATTTTAAAATATAGATAATTATGTAGAGGATAGAATACATTGTTGTTTCAAATCCATTTTTTCAATAGACAACAATTGAGTAAAATAACTATCTATGATGAGGTCACAACAAACATGATGGTGTGAGAATGGGATGATTATATAGATATAGTCGACCTTTATTTAAGGGTGGATTATGATGAGCTGGAGAGGGATCTTCCTTATGCCCTAGAAACTTGAACATCAGATGCACTAGTTGAGACTCATTGGGGAGAGGATTTAGCTGGATCTCTTTATGTGAAACTCATACATCTCACACTACATGAGTATAAGGACCATCTATCATCACCTAGGGGTACTATACCACCTGTGACGTTTTGGGAATAAAAGGTGGAGGCATAGGAAATGACCCCTAATAGATGCTTATATCAGTAGTACCCATAAGAAATATGGATATCATGATAATATGAATGGACCTCATTCCTCTTGATGCACATCCTCAATTGGCTGAGGTTGGACTACTAGAGGGTCGACCTCTGCCTGTAGAACATGTGAGGCCTTACATGAAAAAAGATATAGTCATTATTGTTGTCATCATGGAACCTCAACATCAGCAGCTACTGAAGGAGGTTCGAAATTAGTTTCCTCCACTTCCTAGGTAGGAAAATTATATCCCTGGGGTGGATTATTTATTATAATATCATGTAAAACAAGATATGTTATATTTGTCTATTGCATTAAATCATGGTATGATACATAGATAAGAAAATAATCCACCTCCAAATCATACATATAGATAATATTCTGTAGTCGAGTATAATCTAATGAGTTTGAAATTGAATTTAAAAAAATGTTCAACAAACAAACTAATAGAAATTTATAGACTTACTGGATCATTAATCACTATACTATGTAGAGTAATATATAATATAGACTTTAGTTTATACCATGGATCATACATGATCTACTCTTCTAGAGGGAATCACATAGTTTACATACACTCGATATTAAATAATGGTCGCCTATTATAGAGGTTAAAATAATCTGCATGTCATCATCACCTGTCGACATCTTTCCTCCAAATCAGCTTCATGGAATGAAGCTATGCAGACTATCTGGGTGGAAAGGGTATATGAGGAACAATTCCAATCTTGTTTAGGAATCAATCAGGCTGGTTCAACTCAACAATATTAAATTGAATATTTGTCACTAAAGTAATGTAATTTTAAATTCCAAAAATGTAGTTTGTGGGAAGATAGTCTAATATAACCTAATTTGTAAGCCATGAAAACAAAAATGTCATGTTACATTTGTTATAACAATGGTACTAAAACAAAAAAATTATAAAATTTATTATTCAAGGAAATATTATATATACATACACTGGTTCATTCTAGTCTATAAAGAATGTGATGATATGAAACCACATCGTTCCTCAAGGTCTTGAAAAAATTTCCTTCCCAACTCCACCTAAAAATTAAAATATATAAAGTGATAAATAATAATAAATTAAATTCAATAATTCATAATTGGATAAAAACAATATAGATGAGTTATCATTCCAAAATACATATATACAATCATGAAACGCTTCTATAAGAATCATCAGATAGAAATGAATAGCGGGGAGGGTCATTTTTGCTCCTTTGAAAACATCTAAATAAGGATGGCATATCTCTTGAGATTTTTGTTATCTGATCAGCTTTCCATGAATAATTCACTATAAGTGTTATACAATCATTCATATCCCCATATGTATCTCCCATGTTAATCAATATCCTTCAGTATCCCATGATACATCATGTATATATACATACCATAGAGATAAGTTCATTGTATCCCTCCAATTAGCGATAGTATTTATACATGGGAGTGATGCATGAAAGTATTCTCTTAAACATCAGCAATTAACTATGCAAAGTAAATCTCAAGACACCTATTAATATCAACCCAATATCTATATCATCATAATTTCACACAATATTTATGCATATAATTCATTGTACAATCTCATTCCAATCTCTGTGGTTGGGTCCAAAAATATAATCCCAATATATAGGAAAATAGAGTACAAATGTCACATCATCTAGGGTGATGGCCATATCTCCCTCAGGAATGTGGAATGTGTGTGACTCAGGTCTCTATATATAGTTCAGAGCTATAAATTTTTTATAACAAAAAAATGTAAAACCAAATACAACAAATATATATATAAGGCATCACGTCGTATGTATGTTATGATAGAAGTAGGCGGTGGAATGTGATAATAATGGTGTCATTTATACCCCATGATCCTTCAAACATCACGACTCACTATCATGCCATGTAATGACCCACAAATTATCATTGGCTTGAGTGTTCAACGAGTAATTACTATGTCTTATGCGACATCCCCATGACGCCAATGGTTGGCGATAAATGTTGAAGGGTTTCAAATATAGGTGGGGGATGATTTACGCATTAAGAAATAAACCAATAAACCTTCCTACCATAACAAAACAATCACTATATTATGCATGAACAAATGGAATAAAAACTAGAAACTTCTTGTATCAGTGAAAGAATAACCAAGTATCAAAGTACACAATAAATAAATGACACAAAAATATCAAAAGACCATAAGAGTCCATGCTCCGCAAGAACCAAGATCAACAATCTCCAAACATCCCAAACATCATGAGGGAGTTCTAAAAACATGGGAAACATTACCTTTTTCCCCTATCCAGGAATAAGGAATATACAAAAGAAAAAAAATGACAATTCAGGGGTGAGTATAAAACTCAGTTGGTTTTCCCCCAATAACTTCCCTACTCACTCCACTAGTATAGAAGAGTTAGAAAAAAAGCATATACAATAGTTTATATTAAAAAATTCTCAAAACAAAATTGTAACAATATATAAACAAGTTTCCAAAACCATTCATTACTAAAAGCATACAAGTCCAACTAAAACCAATTTTCACAATAAGATATTTTTCCAAGAAAATAACTAAACAAGATTTAAATCCATTTCACAATAACCCTTTTTGTCATACCCAAACAATCTACAAACCCATGAATCCTACCAAGCATTGTACATTATGACATTTTAATACTCATGATTGGTTTTTCAGCAATCTACCATGGCATCAGAAGTTAATTTCATCCCTTGTGCTATTTAATCATTGGCACTGAGAACAATGTCATATTAAAACCATTCCCCATAAATGATTTATGAACATTATATTCTTTCTGCCATTTAACCATTGGCACTGAGGAAAACGTCATATTTCACCCAAACCAAGGAAATGAAATATGAACTCACATGACAATATGCCCAAGGATCATGCCAAAATACCTCTTAAATAAACACCCCTTTTATTAAATACCAATTCCATCAAATTCATTTCAATACCAAACCATTTCAATACCAAACCATTGCAATAAAACACCAATTTTATTGAAAAAAAATTCCATAAAAGTCATTTCAATACCTAACCATTTCAATAAAACACCATTTTTGTTGAAAACTAAATTTTCATCCTATCATTTAACAATTGTAGAAAATCAATAATATAAAATCATCATTTTAAATTCAAGAGGCTAAATAACTTTTCAAAACAATTCACCATGATTTCACAATGTCACTAGAACCATAAATCATCACTGATGAATAATTATTATATGATTTCCACAATCAAGACCATTAAAATAATCCAATTCGAAACTAAGGCAATAAATTCTAGCAAGAGTAGTCGAGAGAGAATCCTCTTAAATTAATGGTTTTTAAGAAAACCACAACGAACGAAGAACGCTCAAGAAAACTACGTCAATTCAATAAAAACCCACCTTAGTTCTCTTTTCATAACAATAATAAGACAAATCTCATCATATTTTTCATACACACAAATTGATATATTAATAAAGGGCATAGATATAAGAAAATAAGAGAAGAGGGAATATAGATCTAAGTACATCTAAGAAAACAAAAAAGAATGAAGATGAATAATCACATACCTCAAGAATCCAATATTGATCTACCAAGGGAAGCCATTGGATTTCCCCTGAAATGATGGGAGAACCTTTTTTGGACTTAGGGGAAGAAAATTCAAGATTTATGACCACTTATGAGAAAAAACGATCCACATAGAGGCAAAAAAATGTGTGGGATAAACTTTTTTGGATCTCACTTTTGTGCCTACAGGCTTAGTTCGCACAGTTTGAAAAACTATGTGCTATATATGCATTAGACACTACCTATGTAGACCCTCACATGGCTTCTGCACATGGTCTCTCTAACCAATCTAAAACCTTGTTGTTGCCACTACCTCAAAAGTACCAACTACGCATGGTTTGCACACATAGTTATACCAATCATGCACCAACCGTGTGACATCCAATTTGCCTCAAAACATCATTCAAAGTTCTCTGGACTCTCCCATTTAACACCCTTAACATGATAACCATGAAAATTATCAAGTAAGTTTTACTTTCCTGAAACTAGTGGTACTACATTCTCCCCACCATTGGTCTTCCCATCCTTAGAAAGTAAAAAACCCTCACCTAACTGAAAGGGATCCGGCCACCGCTCCTTCACTTCATTTTAACTTTCCTAAGTCTCTTTTTGCATATTACCATGCTTCCATAAAACCTAAACTAGACTAATTCATTTTACATGCATGAATTTATCCTACCTACCCACAATCTGTACTAGGATATTTATCAACAAAGCATCTAGCTCTAGGTCAATGTGGCCTTATCTAGTCACATGGTCAGGATCAGGTTGATATTTTTTCAACTATGATTCATGGAACACATTATGCATAGAATAGAACCTTGGTGTTAATGTCAACCGATATTTCACCTCACTGATGCACTCCAGTATATCTAAAGGGCTATAATATCTATGAGATAGCTTGAACTGCTTACCTAAATGATGATGTAAAATTATTGGAGATACCCTCAAGAAGATACGATCACCCATAGCGAACGACAACATTATTCTATGGTGATCTACATAAGATTTCTGATGACTCTAAGTCATCTCCATCCACTTTCTGATCAACTATATCTTCTCTATTGTTTCTTGGTCAAGGCTCGGCCCAACTATTAATGTTCCACCTATTTCCACCCAACATTGTAGAGAACGACAAGGACTCATATACAATGCATTAAATGGAGCCTTGTGTATCAAGGCCTGATTGATATTTTTTATGATAAATCCACAATGGGTATATGCTCCCCCCATGATCCACCAAAATCCATTACACAAGCTTGCGAAATGTCTTCCAATGTTTGTATCATCCACTTAGATTACCCATCAATCTGAGGATCATATGTCGAGCTCATAGTCAACTGAGTCCCAAAAGGTTGCTATATAGATTTCTAGAAATGAGATTTGACCCTTTGATCTCTGTCTTAGAATATTGAAATTGGTACACCCTACCTCTTTAACACTTCTCATATGTTTATTTTTGACAGATCCTCCTCCGTATGAGTTTCATGAATAGGGATGTTGTGAGATAAATATGTAAGACGATACACTATCATCGGTATAAAATCATGTTTTTGAACCATTTTAGAATACCTATAAAAAATGCATCACTATCTTCTTCCATTTCCACAGTGGGATAGGTAAATACTTCAACATTCCTACTAGTCTCTAATACTCTTCTTTAACCTGCTGACAAGTTAAGCACCATGAGAAAATCACTTCCACCATTCATTTCATGTTGTTTAATTAAAATTGTGCCTTTAATTCCATATACATCTTCATTTTACCTTGATGTAAAACCCATCTTGAATGGTGGTAACCATGAAAGAGTTGTTCCTCACAATCCATAGGTACAACTATCTGATCTCTAAAGCACAAAACTGAACTCTTATCAAGTTTCTATCCCTCAATGGTCTCCCCACCATTGGTATTTATAATGATAACTAGAAATTACGCATCAGATGTTTATGGCTCTATGACAACATTTAACAAATCAAGAACCAGTGTAGCTGATAAGATAAATGAAACATCACCTCAGTCATCACATTCCATGTGCATGTCAGATGGACCGACATCAACTGCCATTCATCTAAATACTATTTTTATAACTGAGCATATGACGTTCTACTCAATGAATCAACCATTAAATTGCATATTCTTGGTGTATACATAAAGCCAAAATCAAAAATTTTGGAGATAATCCATCCATATCCTATGCCTCATATTTAAATCTCGATGTGATAAAATGTGTTTCAAGCTTTGGTGGTCTGTGAACACATTAAATTTCACACCCAATAGATAATATCTCCATGTATTCAAATCATGGACGACAATAGATAACTCCAAATAATGTGTTGGGTAGTTCTTCTCATGTATTAATAACTACCTGAAACCATAAGAAACCACATAGTGTCCTCACATGAGAACACAACCCAACCCTAATCTCAAAGAATCACAATACACCACATACCCCTTTCTTGATTCTAGAAAAATAAACATAGGTGTTGATGTATGAAAAACTATCAACTCTTATAATGTCTTATAGGATTCCTCTCTCCATTAAAAGGATGCATTATTTTTTATTAGAGTTTTCATTGGTGAATCTAGTCATGAGAAATCAGTCACAAAGCATTGGTAGTAACATTCTTGAACAATAAATCTTCGTATCTCAAAGATATTCTTCATTTGTTTCTATGAGATAACAGCTTCTATCTTTTCAAGATAAAAAACACCTTTTTTAGAAATGACATGGCCATGAAAACGTTTTTCCTGTATCCAAAAATCACACATTGATAATTTTGCATACAAACAATGATCTCTTTAGATCTGTAACATTGTTTCCTAATGACCCCCATGGTCAGCCCATGTATTTGAATAAACCAGGATGTATTCCACAAACACCACAATAAATGAATACAGATATCATTGAAATAGATGATTTATTATGTCCATGAAGATTTATGGTGAATTTTTTAAACTGAAAGGCATGACTACATATTTGTAGTGTCAATATCTACTTCTGAAAGAAATCACTGGAATATCCTCCTTCCAAACTCACAATTGGTTATATCTAGATCACAAGTCAATATTGGAGAACCATTGAGATTCCCATAATTGATCAAACCAATCATCACTATGTGGAAGTGGATATCTATTCTTTGTTGCTACTTAGTTAAGATTAAAATAATCAAAACATAGACTAAGAATTCCATATGATTTCTTCAACAACAAGACCGGTTCCACCCACAGAGATGTACTTGTCCGAATGAAAACCTTTCTTTCTAGCTCATCCAACTACACATTTAATTTATTTAACTCCATTGGTTCCATCATATAAGACAGAAGGGAAATAGGACTGGTCCATCGAAGGAGATCAATCGTAAACTCCACACCCCTTTGAGGTAGTAACACTGATATGTTCTTGGGGAAAACATCTCAAAAATTTATCCACAAGTACTGGAAAACAAATTTCATCAATCGCTTCCATTGACATCCATTTCAGAACTGCCAACTGATAAGAGATCATTCCTACCATTTGTGCAAAAAATATATTTTCACCCTTCTTTACCATCCTCTCTACTTTGAAGAGATGCTCGATTCCATCCACAGTTATGAAATTAATTGTCTCCAATAACTATCAATGTGATCCTTGAACATGGTCAACCAATACATACCCAGGATTTCCTCATAGGAATCCATGTCCAATATTGAGAAGTCCCATTTCAGCTCAACTCCATCAACAGTTATAACACATGCTAGACAAAAAAAAGGATTGACATCCTCTTTCACTGAGATGAGCATGTTGTTTTAAAACACAAGGCATTATTCCAAACATTAAACATGACGAATCAAAAGAACAAAAAGAAATGAATTAATGTGATGCACCAGTATCAAAGAGAAATTTCATAAGGGTAGAATTCAAATGAATTGTACCTCTCACTATAGATTGTCCAACTTGATCAGCCGTCATCATCTTCTCACCTCCAAATAAATTCTTCCTCACTGAATTTTTCTCCTTATTTCCTTACTGATATTTCCATGTTTATGGAGTCCATGTATTTAAAGAATCACCATGGATAGATATACTATGATATTGATACTATTTGTTTCCTCGTTCTGTTGAAGCATATGATGCTTGCGATGCCTAAAAAATGTTCTGAGCACCTAACCGTAGAGCACTATGACAATATCATTGAATATGTCACATATTGTTGAAATTATGACATGGTCTAGAATGTGTCATACCCTCTCACTTTAATTGGTTAAGAGAAATACATTGAATGATACCTTCTTTTCTCTGGGGTCATGGATGAAGGTTTACTAATCCCGCCATCTAATTCAGATTTCCGCTTTTGTCATGAAATTAAGTATCCCTTTTTAGCTTTATCCCGGAGGTTGAGTTCCCACCATTCCCTGTAGGTACCATCATTCCTCCACCAATCGGTCCTGAGATGTCACATTCAGTCACAGTCACATGTTTTACCATCCCTGTATAATTCATTATACAGAGAAACACAATCATTGATCGAATCTCATTCCTTAGCACCGATTCAATGATTCAATCCTTCAAATATGCACTTTATGCAACCCTGATGAAAAACGGATTAAATTCATGAATTTAGATGTATAATATTTGATAGAGAGGATATCCTATTTAAGGATATATAAGGCAATAATTTTATGGCTCTTGAACATATGAAGATTGAATTTATTGTTGAACGACTCTTCAAAATTCTCCCATGTAAGGCCTTCATCCGATTTACCCTGCACTACTAAATCCCACCACTATCATACAAGATCCTTTTGCATATAAGTATCTATCTTGGCTATGAGCTCTGATGGAATGACGATTTAATTGATGGTAAAATTCATCCTATTCAGCCACACCTCCACCTCCTTTGGTTCAGAATCAACTCAAATGTTAGGTGGATTTTTCTTCATTAACAGAATGGTATGATCCACATGTTATGGCTCATTCCTCTGATTCCCCGTATACACAGCTTGAAAATCATATATAATACTCTAATATAGATATTGGTTCACCCTTGGTTCAAGGGAAACCAAATTTTCCATAGATTTTTTAAGTTGGTTTTGAGGATTTCTACAGGGTACCATTTTCTAAACCATCAACAAACTCTGTCAATCTCATTTTCTAGAAACTGATCACTTAACATTTCAAATTCTATCAAATCAACTATCACAACATTGTTTTCCAGAAAAAAAAATTTCCTTGTTCAACCAATTTTGAAAATTAACTATTGGTTTTTAAAATCAAACCATTTTCAAAATACACCATGTATCCTCTTTTGAAAATCATTAATTCAAAAAACAAATTGCATTTTTTAAAATTTTAAATCATTGCACAAAATAATAAATCATTCCTCACAATGAGATATGAAATCCAAGTTAGAATTCATTCCTCTATAATGAATTTCATGCTCACCTCATTGGTTAAACTCATGACAATGATATTTACAATATTCTAGAATTGTATCCAAAAGACTTATGTACCCAACTCCCTGGTAACATGAAGTTCATCACAAAAAGGCTAGCTACGTCTTTTTATTCTATACATTTCAGGTTCTGAAAATACTACACATGTCTAAGATTATATCCCAAGGAATATATGAAAAGGAATTCCAACCACAAGGCAAAGAACACTAGTTATTTGTACCACAATGGAAGGACTAGACTGATACCATTTGCAATGACACGCCAATTCTCATTTGCTTGAGAGTACCATGAGCCATTTCTATTCCTTAATCGTCATCCCCAAGATGCCAAAGGCTAGAAATAAATGTTTATGGTTTCAAATAAAAGTGGGGGATGATTTAACCTATTATAAATAAACCAATAAACCAACAAACCATAACTAGACATTCACTATATGATGCATAAACTAATGGAACACAAATAAAAAACATCATGTATCAATATAAGAATAACCAAGTATCAAAGTACACAATGGATAAATGACACAAAACTTTCAAAAATACACAAGTCTCTAATCTCCACAAGCTCTATGCTGCAAAATCTCTGAATAGCACAAACTTCATGAGGTTGTACTAAAAACGTGGGAAACATTAAATTTTCCACTATCCCAGAAGATAGAATCGGAAAAATTACCAAAGTTCCTAAGAATATGTGAGTATAAAACCTAGAAAGTATTCCACCAATGATTTTACTACTAAATCCACGAGGATAGAAGACTTAGAAACAATTATATAATAGATTTTTTGTAAAAAATATCTCAAAAATAGTTTATAACTAAATATAAATTTTTTTTTCCAAAAATCATTCATTACAGAAAGCGTACAAGTAATATTGAAATAAATTTTCCTAGAAAGATATTTTTTTGGAAAAATAACTAAAAAATATTTACAACCATTTCATAATATCCCTTTTTGGAAAACCTAACCATTCCACAAACCCATAAAACAACCATGCAGGCTACGTTATTACAGTTCCATACTCATGAGTTGTTTCTCATTGATCTCCCAATTCATCACATGGTAATTGTTTCCCATGTTCCATTTATTCTTTGGCATTGATGAGAATGAAATATTTCTATAGGGTCCAATAAATTTAATATGATATTTATATCTCGTGTTCCATTTAACCTTTGGCACTGAGAAAAAGGTCATATTTCAACCTAACCCCAGAAATGAAATATGGACTCACACAAAAATATGCCCATGAGATCATGCCAAAACACCTTTTAAATAAAAACAACCTTTTTATTGAAAACCAATTCCATCAATGTTATTTCAATACCAAACCATTTCAAAAATAAAAAACCCTTTTATAGAAAATCAATTCCATAAAATTTATTAAATATGACACCATTTTAATAAAACACTATTTTTATTGAAAGAAAAAATTTCATCAAAAAATTAAAAAATACTAGAAAATCAATAATTTGAAATAATCATTTTAAATTCATGATTCTAAATAACATTCAACAAAAATTCACCAAGATTTCACTGTTTCAATAAAACCACAAATCATCACTAAAGAATATTTATTCTATGATTTTAATAATCAATATAACTCAAATAAACCAATTCAAAACTAATATAATAAAATTTAGTAAGAGGAGTCATGATAGAAGAATCCCACCTCAATAGTTTTGACGAAAACTGCAACGAATGAAGAACGCTCAAGAAAACTGGGTCGATTCACCAAGAACCCACATATTATCTCATCTCCTAACAAGACTGAGAACAAATATCATTATATATGGAATCCACACACCATGATATAACCACAAAAGGAATAGATATTAGAAACTGGGAGAATAGGAGGAGAATATCTTAGTTGATCTATGAAACCGAACAATAATGAAGAAGAACGATCACATACCTCAAGAATCCAGCTTCAATCCCCCACGGGTAGCCTTCATATTGCCTCTGGAAAGATGGGATAACCTTTTCATGCCTTAGGAAAAGGAAAATCCTGAGATATGGCCTCATAAGGTGAATAAAATGCCACTTAGAGTTCAAAATAGTGTGATATCCACTTTTTTAGGATCTCACATAAGTTCTTGCACGGTCAGTTCGCACTGTTAAAAAAATTGTGTGCTAACCCTACTTCTGAAACTACCCATGAAAACCCTTTAATGTATTTCATGAATAGTCTCTCTAACTGTGCTCCAATTTTTCAGGAGCCACTACCTCAAGAGGACCAACTATGCATGGTTTAGCCACACATTTAGTCAAATCGTGCACCACCCGTGAGACATCCCCTTTGCCTCAAATATTCATTCAATGTTCTCTGGAATATACCATTCATCGCCAATAACATTATAACCATGAAAATAAATAATTAAGGGGCACATAATAAGAAATGAGGATACTAAATTCTCCCCACCACTGGTCATTCCCTCTTTAGAAATTACAGAATCCTAACCGAAATGAAAGAGTTACAGCCACCACTCCTTCACTTACTTTTCACGTTCCCATGTCTCTTCCAGAATCTGATCATGTTTCCATAAAACACGCAGTAGACCGATGATTTTTCCAGAAAATATATTATATTTCTTATCTATAATATGTAATGAGGTACGTATCAATGAATCCTCTGGATTTAGGTCAAGGTGATCCCATTTGATCACTTAGAAAGGATCAGGCTGATACTTTTTCAACTCAGATACATTGAACAAATTATGCACCGAGATGAACCTTGTTGGTAATTCCAATCGATATTACACCTCTCTAACCCATTCCAATATATCAAAAGGGCCAATGTGTCTCATAGATAGCTCTCCCTCATTCAAGAACGATGACGTGCAAGCCTTGGAGATATCCATAAGAATACATGATCACCCACAGCGACTGACAATAGTCTTCTACGGTGATTTTATTAAGATTTCTAATGACTCTGAGTCATCTCCATCCTCTTTCTAATAAACATGATCTCATCCGTTATTTCTTAGACAAGGCTCAACCCAACTAGTGATGTTTCACCAATTTCCACCCAACATAATGGGGAACAACAAGGACCCCCATACAATGCTTCCAACAGAGCCATGTGTATCAATTTCTAATAAATATTATTGTATGAGAACTCCACCTAGGATATATGATCTTCCCAAGAGCCACCAAAATACATTACCCAAGAATGAAACATGTATTCCAACATTTGTATCATCCACTCAGATTTCCCATCCGTCGGAGGATGACACGTCGTGCTCATTGTCAACTGAGTCCCAAGATCTTGCTATAAGGATTTCATGAAACGAGAACTGAACATCATATATTTATCTGATACTATTGAAAATGGTATGCCAAACCTCTTTACTACAACTCAGATGTAGATTTTTGATAGATCCTCCACTGTATAAGTTTCATGAATAGGGATGGAATGGGCCGAATTGGTAAGCTAATCAATTATCAACCATTTGACATCGTGTTTCCGAAATGTTCTTGGAAGACCTATAACATAATCCATTATTATCTACTCCCATTTTCACACTGAGATAGATAAACACTACAACATTCCTAAAGGACTCTGATGCTCAACATTAACTTGCTGAAAAGATAAGCACTGCGGGACGAACTCGTCCACCTTCTTTTTCATGTAACTCCACAAAAACTATGACTTTAATGTATTACACATCTTCGGTGTACCTAGATTTACAACCCATCTTGAATGGTGGTAAGCATGAATGATCTGTTCTTGAAAATCCATAGGTACAACTATTTGATCTCTAAAGCAAAAAATGAAACTCCCATCAAGATTCCAGTACACAATGGTTCCCCCACCATTGGGTTTTAAACTCACAACCATAAAATTCGCATCATATGTTTATGAAATTTTTACAACATCAACCAAATTAGGAAAAAATGTAGCTTAAATGAAAACTGCAACCGCACCTAGGTGATCACTTACCACGAGCATGTCGGGTAGGACTGACATCAACTTCCATTCATTTGAAGCTTCTTCTACAAACTGAGCATATGAATTTCTACTCAATGTATCTCCCACTAAATTCCATTTTCATGTTGTATACATCAATTCAATGATAAACATATGGAGATACTCCATCCATCTCTTCTGTTTTAGATTTAAATATCAAAGTGATAAAATGTGTTTCAATTCATTTTGGTCTATGAACATAATAAATTTATCACTAAATAGATAATGTTTCCATGTCTTCAAAGCATGGATGACTGCATCTAACTCTAAATCAGGTGTTGGGTAGTTCTTCTCATGAAGTATTAACTTATTTCAACAATGAGTAACCTCATGGTATCCTTTCATGATAATACAGCCTAACCCAGATCATGAAGCATCACAGTACACCACATACC
The DNA here is from genome assembly GCA_963277665.1 of Viscum album. NCBI lineage: Eukaryota > Viridiplantae > Streptophyta > Magnoliopsida > Santalales > Viscaceae > Viscum > Viscum album. The sequence goes on from OY728151.1 coordinate 170,220,200, forward strand.
CCTATCCTAATTCTAGAAAAATAAAGATAGGTGTTGATGTAAGAAAAACTATTAACTTCTGGAAAGACTTATATCATTCCACTATCCATTAGAATGGTGCTTTATTCTTTTTCAGAGTTTTCATTATTTAAGCTAGTCATCAGAAATAACACACAATGTAACACCCCAAGCTTCCACGGTACGTTTCATTTCGAATAATGAAATAGCGTGTGGTGTACGCAACCTCGAGCTCTAACACACACCACAACGAATTAAACTAGCCTTTGTGAATCTTAATAACTACTTTTTGAAATTATATAAATTTTATTTATCAAAATGGACTTCATTTTTGGATTCGGAATATCAAAATTAGCCTATGTTGAATTTTTGGTATTTTTCTGAGAACTTCTATTTTTTATGAATGGTGAAAAATACTTAAAAACAACTTTTTTAATCAAAAACATTTATAGTGATAAATTATACTATTTAGTGGTTTTAAAGTATAATTAGAATATATTTTTACAATTTTATCCAATGGTGGTCATTAGAATTAATTTAACATCGAAATTGGACATAAACAATTTCCAATCTTTTGATATAAATTGTTTCTTAAATAACGCTATTTGTTGTGACAGCGGGAATTAATTATAAAATTAATTAATGCAACTTATATGTTTCGAATTTTGTAAAATATACATCATTTTTGAATTCGGAATTTCAATTATATCTTAGGGTGAAATTTTGGCATTGTTCTGAAAAACTTCAATTTTTGATGAATAGTGAAACCACTAAGTGGTAGTTAAATAACTGATTTTTCGTTTAAATTAAATATTACCACTTCTGTGATTTTATTTTCAAAAATCTGATATACATGGTTGTCATTAAAAAGTAAAATGTGGTTCAATGAGATCAAAATAATTTTTTTGGTGAAAAGTAACGTTTAAGTTCTTAATCGCGATTACAGGTAATTAGTGTAGTTTAAGGTAAAAATAATGTTTTAATAATATGAGATGAGCTTGAAACTTGTCCTACTCCTATTGGATGAGTCATGTCCGACCAAGAAAACCCATGGGTCAACTTGGGGACCCCATGGAGCCACTTTGGTTGGAAAATGAAATTAATATATATATATATATATATTTAATGTTAAAATTAAATTGACACAAACATGAGTTGTTTTACTAAAATAGTTTTTAAGTGGGGTTAAACAAGTCCAAATTTTGATTATAAATATTCAATAGAAATCTAAAAAGATTTCCTACATCATAGTATTTTTTTATAATTTTTAGACATTATATAAATTAAATTAATTATGACATCATGATGATGCAGCGATGACCTCATTATTTAACGATTTAAATAAAATGGAAAGATAATGTAAAATCCAAAGGTCAAACTTGTCAAAAACCTATTGGATGAGTATATTTCGAACCCTTATCATCTTATCCTCGAATTATATAATTGTGGGACCTCTAAAATCCGAATCTAATTTTATAATAAAGCGACTTTTCTTTACTTTCCAAGAGTGCCCCTCCTCTCCACTTAAAAAAGGCCCCCACCTCTCCCACCTTATTCACACATTAAAGCCATTTGTCGCGGCCAACCTCTGCCCAAATACTCTCCCAACTTCCCCCTCTTACTCCTAGAGGCCTCACGTTTGGCAGAGCTCTTCCCAAGGAAGCCTTTGGCTCAAATCAAAAAAAATTACCCGATTTTGAGGTAATGTCTTCTCTAATGTTGTTTTGTATTATTTTTCTTCTCCAACCCCCTAAACTCTTTTTATTCATTTATTTTGTAACAACACAATTATCCTCAATATACTAGGATGTTGTTATAAGAATTATTCGAGCTACACTTACACACACCTACATCTAATGGTTAAATAATATACGGTTTCTATGGATGGTGAGTTTCTGCCTCACGAAACAATGATTGTTCAACACTCATATAACAACTTCAAATGTGGACATTAAGATGTCACTATTTTTATATATGATATATAATATGTTTATGTTTTACTTATGCTTCTGTATTTCACATTTATGGCATACTTTATGATTTCCATTATGGGTAAGACGCGATAATTTCATTTTAGGAAGTGCGGACTACCACCCCCTCAAAGTGATTTGAATCGTTAATGCCATATGTGGGATGTATAAAGGATGGAGTAAATGGTATTATACACTATATTATATACCTTTATATTATTATGATTTCTATCCAATAAATATGAATTTGAAATGAAAGTAGCGTTCATGCGTACGTACGGCTTACCGTCTCCATGAACGGTGCATTTCATTTCTTACCTCTAAATGTTACGTAATATTATAAATGAATGTATATACTGGATATATGAGATATATATGACATATAAATCATGAATATAATTCTGGATATAATGGATATTCTACCACATAAACAACTTGTAATTATAAGAAGTTTATTGTTGACTCAAGTACCAAAGATCGACAAAACGACCGTTATTAATTTAAATAATTACATAATTTTCATATCATTGTAATAAGTGATATAATAAGGATAATGAAATTGAAAATGGTTCTTAATAAGGTATATATTAACTCTAGTTTATTATTTAGGAGGTTAAAGAATGGTTGAGTCAATTTAGACACGAGGTAAGGGAATTTCTTAACCCAATTTCCATTCTTTGGGTTAATCTCCTACTTTAAAATTATGTCATGATATTATTATGTCCTATCTTGTATTTATACTTTATTTATGTGTACATATAGTGAATACACATAATAGATCTATTTTATTTAAAAAACGATATTGGTAAGTGACTTCGTCTCAATCTCCATTCATTGAGGCATATTTTGTTTTATACACAAATTTCATTTATATGGTGTATAAACCCCTTTGACTTTTACATTTATTCAAAAGGATTTCTTTTATAATTATGTGATTTTTAAATGGTTTCAAAAAAAATGATATTTCTCTCTAATATATGAAAATCCAGTTCAAATGTATACGTATTTAACGCAAGCTTAAAAATGCTTTCGAAAAACCCGACTCTCGAGTGTGGTAGACAGGAAGGGATTGGGAGTGGACCCATCATGGCCTGTAATTAGTTGAGCAGTCTCAAAATTAGTTATTTTGTTTTCAGAAGCTTGCATAATGATTTTAGAAAAACACTGGAGTATATTTGAGGAATTTTGAACGTAAGTATCTTCTAAAAAAATTGCATCGGTAGGTCTCATGAGACAACTAGACGTGGAATTCGCCAAGGCCCTTTCCCCATTTGATTTGTGATTTTGGCCGAGGCCCTAATCATTTTAGACGTCTTGGCCGAGGCCTTGACAAAATGTTTCAGAATGTCTGGCATTATGCATTCCTCATTATGAAAGTGGTTATTGATCTTTCATGTGATTATTCGTCTAGTAGAATATCCATGTGAGTAAGTAAGTGGCAATATTAGATTTTACTTTTTCCATATTATGCTGAAGTTCAAGTTTTATAAGGCTTTTTTAGTTATACATTGCCTTAAATGTTAATGTTTATTTATGAAAGCTTCTGCAATATTGTTAACCTTACTGAGCATCTGATCTCACCCCTTTCAAAGTTTTAATATTTTCCAGGATGTGAAGAAGTATTTTATGAATGACCTACAGGGATAGTCCGAAGAGGATAGAAGTGTGGACTATGGAGACTATGTTATTATAGTTTTTCACTTTGTGATATAATGTAACATTTATGAATGTATCTAGTGTTTCCAAGGCTATTAAACTAATCGGTCTTTCAAGACTTGATCTTTTTTGATCATACCAATGTTTCGAAGTAATGCACCGGCTCTGGGTAGCTGGGGTCGGGGCGTTACAGTTGGTATCAGAGACAGTTTAGTACTAACCTTGGAACCTAGATTTAGATAAACTCTGATTAGAGAACATAGCCCAAAGATAGACTTTGAGGATTAGTATAGAAGAACTTCCTAGAATTTTGTTATTGTAGAGATTTTGTGAGTTTTCTGAGCAATACATCCCTGTCTGGATATGAGCAGGTAGAGGAAGCTCTGGCACAGATGTACCTAGGGGTAAAACCTGAAAACACCGCTTTGATCTAGACTCGAACGGGAACTGGTGCACGACAACGGGCCTTGCTGCACTCTTGGTTACGACACTCCCGGGGGATATGCTTAGGATAATTCTCATTTTATTTACAAACCACTATGAAGGGTTATGAGTATATACTTCCTCAAAGAAAACATTTCTTTTTAAGATTATGGATTATATCCATAAATAGTTCAATTTATGTAAAGTGTTTTACAAGTATGGAATTATGTATTTTGATTCATAAACTAATCTAGTTTATGCCATTGTTTAGAAATGGCGCCGAGTTGAAGGAATGGAAACCGTATCAATGCACGAACTCCGTGTAGGGATTTCCCTCCTGCTCAAGATATTTATTGTGGATCTGGAGATAAAACTGGTGCTGATCAACTTATTACCATACTGGGACAACTCACTCAGGTTATGAATAATAACCTTACTCGTATGAAACACCCTGATCCGCAACGTGGAGGATCAATGCTAGACCGTTTCATGAGGAAACAACCACCAACCATCAATGGGAGTAAAAATTATATAGTAGCTGAGAAATGGATAAATTCCTTAGAGAAAATATTACATGCCTTGGGGAGTAGTGAAAGGGAGAAGGTTGTCATGGCAGTTTACCGCCTCACTGGAGATGCCGATCAGTGGTGTTCGCTGATTCAAAACACAATGTAAGATTATGACGTATCGAATATGGAATGGAGAGAGTTCAAAGATCTTTTCATAGAAAAATACTTTCCTCGTGACCATCGAGCAGATATAGAAAGGCAATTTCTGAGTTTGAGGCAGAAGGAGGATGAGAATGTCGCAAAGTATGAGGATAACTTTACAAGGTTAGCGAGGCATGCTGCCGATTATATTCATAACCCAAGGAGTAAGATTGATCGTTTCTTTGATGGGTTAAAACCATTTCTCCGTCGAGCTTTAGTATCACAATCCTTCTCATCATACGAAGATATTGTCTCTTGTTCTATCAAGACAGAAAAGGAATTCTCTAAGACTTATGAAAACAAAGTAAAGCAAGGGAAGAAGAGAACGGTGGAACAAGAGACAGATAAAGGGAAAAAGGGAAAGAAGGATTTTCCATTATGTGATAATTGTGGGAAGAATCACCCTGATACGTGCCTAAAAGGAATGGGAGTTTGTTATAAATGTGGAGAAAAGGGTCACCAGGCTCGTGATTGCAAGGGAAAGAAAGAGTTTGTCAATGTTGAATTCTACAATTGTAGGGAAACGGGGCATTATGCAAATGAATGTCCTAAGCGTCAAGGAAACTTATCTTAGAAAAGGCCAAGGGATCAAGGCCAATCTTATGTTGTGACTACAGTTGAAGCAGAATAATTAATGTATTGGTGCTTTTGGACTCAAGGATTATATTCTGGTTATAAGAATAATGTGATATATATAAGGATTGTACTGCAGTACTTGTTGATTTCATTAAGGTTTTAATATGTTGAAGGTAATTATATTTTTAGTATGTGACAATAAGAGAAACTTTACTTTGTTTAGGGAATCTAATAAATTGATTTTGGAATTAAGAGACCTTTTAGAGAAAGTCTGGACAGAGGTATTTTGGATAACTATAAAGGTTGGAATGGATTAAGTTGAACTTTGGATAGTATTGTTTAAGGTTAAAAAATTTATGAAGATTATTTTTGGAATATTATGATACTATATTTTAGGAAAAGGACAACCTGCAGGGTGGGAAATAACCCGTTGCGTCGGACAAAGCTGCAGGAATCGAACCCACAATCATAGTGCGACATGCCTTTATTTCCTACCACTAGCCTACAGGAAGTCCCTGGTTATTACAAAATAATTTTACTAATCTAAATGGTTTGTGTTAACATTTGGAACCTTATACAATTAGGATAAATAGAATATTTTTGAGTTCCGTTACCATTTGGAGTAAAAGATGGGTTTGTGGTAAAAATTTATTAGCAAATGAAAGTATACATAACAAGTATGTATATTCCCTTACGTTTTTAGTAAATCTACTAAATAAATTCCTCAACATTATAAAAGGTAACATAAAACAAAAATGTTGTCGGTTAACTTTTCCAACTGGGAATTCAATGACCATTTAACCAATAACAAGTTTGTTATATTCTTGTGGTTAAACTTTCTCCTAATCCTATTTTATATAACTCTCCATCAGACCTTGATGGTTTGTTTCTCCTCCATATCCATATTTTCATATAATCCTAGAATGGGCTATATCGGGTGACCTTTGTACTTATCTTTCTTTCTTTTAATGTTATATATTTATTAACCTTATTTCCGATGTGGGTTTTCCCCAAAGGTATTTTCTCTTTTCAAACTTTTATTTTCAAAGAAAAATTTCAAATTGCGAGGATGCAATTTATTGAAGGAGGGGAGAATGTAACACCCCAAGCTTCCATGGTACGTTTCACTTCGAATAATGCAATAGCGTGTGTTGTACGCAACCTCGAGCTCTAACACACACCACAACGAATTAAAGAAGCTGTTGTGAATACGAATACCTACTTTTTGAAATTTTATAAATTTTATTTATCAAAATGTTCTTCATTTTTGGATTCAGAATATCAAAATTAGCCTATGTTGAATTTTTGGTATTTTTCTAAGAACTTCTATTTTTTATGAATAGTGAAAAATACTTAAAAACAAATTTTTTAATCAAAATAATTAATAGTGATAAATTATAATATTTAGTGGTTTTAAAGTATAATTAGAATATATTTTTACTATTTTATCCAATGGTGGTCATTAGAATTAATTTAACAACGAAATTGGACATAAACAATTGCCAATCTTTTGATATAAATTGTTTCTTAAAACACGCTATTTGTTGTGACAGCGGGAATTAATTATAAAATTAATTAATGAAACTTATATGTTTGTAATTTTGTAAAATAGACATCATTTTTGAATTTGGAATATCAATTATAGCTTAGGGTGAAATTTTGGCATTGTTCTGAAAAACTTCAATTTTTGATGAATAGTGAAACCACTAAGTGGCAGTGAAATAACTGATTTTTCGTTTAAATGAAATATTACCACTTCTGTGATTTGATTTTCAAAAATCCGACATACATGGTTGTCATTAATAAGTAAAATGTGGTTCAATGAGATCAAAATAATTTTTTGGTGAATAGTAACTTTTAAGTTCTTAATTGCGATTAGAGGTAATTAGTGTAGTTTAAGGTAAAAATAATGTTTTAATAATATGAGATGAGCTTGACACTTGTCCTACTCCTATTGGATGAGTCATGGCCGACCAAGACAACCCATGGTTCATCTTGGGGACCCCATGGAGCCACATTGGTTGGAAAATGACATTAATATATATATATATATATATATATATATATTTAATGTTAAAATTAAATTGACACAAACATGAGATGTTTTACTAAAACAGTTTTTAAGTGGGGTTACACAAGTCCAAATATTGATTATAAATATTCATTAGAAAGCTAAAAATATTTCCTACATCATAGTATTTTTTTTAAAAAATTTAGACATTAAATAAATTAAATTAATTATAACATCATGATGATGCAGCGATGACCTCATTATTTAATGATTTAAATAAAATGGAAAGATAATGTAAAATCCAAAGCTTACACTTGTCAAAAACATATTGGATGAGTATATTTAGAACACTTATAATCTTATACTCGAATTATATAAGTGTGGGACCTCTAAAATCCGAAACTCATTTTATAATAAAGCGACTCTTCATTACTTTCCAAGAGTGCCCCTCCTCTCCACTTATAAAAGGCCCCCACCTCTCCCACCTTATTCAAACCTTCAAGCCATTTGGATCGGACAACCTCTGCCCAAATACTCTCCCAACTTACCCCTCTTACTCCTAGAAGCCTCACTGTGGGCAGAACTCTTCCCAAGGAAGCCTTTGGCTCAAATCAAAAAGAGTTACCCGATTTTGAGGTAATGTCTTCTCTAATGTTGTTTTGTTTTATTTTTCATCTCCAACCCCCTAAACTCTTATTATTCATTTCTATTGTAACAACACCAGTATCCTCAATATACTAGGATGTTGTTATAACAAGTATTCGAGATACACTTACACAAACCTAAATCTAATGGTTAAAGAACATACGGTTTCTGTGGATGGTGAGTTTCTGCCTCACGAAATGATGATTGTTCAACACTCATATAACACCTTCAAAGGTGGCCATTAAGATGTAACTATTTTTATATATGATATATAATATGTTTATGTTTTACTTATTCTTCTATATTTCTCATTTATGGAATACTTTATGATTTCCATTATGGGTAAGACGTGATAATTTCATTTTAGGAAGTGCGGACTACCGCCCCCTCAAAGTGATTTGAATCGTTAATGCCATATGTGGGATGTATAAAGGATGGAGTAAATGGTATTATACACTATATTATATACATTTATATCATTATGATTTCGTTCCATTATATATGAAATTGAAATTAAAGTAGCGTTCATGCGTACGTACGGCTTACCGTCTCCATGAACGGTGCATTTCATTTCTTACCTCTAAATGTTATGTAATATTATAAATGAATGTATATACTGGATATATGAGATATATATGACATCTAAATCATGAATATAATTCTGGAGATAATGGATATTCTACCACATAAACAGCTTGTAATTATAAGAAGTTTATTGTTGACTCAAGTACCAAAGATCGACAAAACGACCGTTATTAACTTAAATAATTACATAATGTTCATATCATTGTAATAAGTGATATAATAAGGATAATGAAATTGAAAATTGTTCTTAATAAGGTATATATTAACTCTAGTTTATTATTCAAGAGGTTAAAGAACGGTTGAGTCAAGTCAGACACGAGGTAAGGGAATTTCTTAACCCAATTTCCATTCTTTGGGTTAATCTCATACTTTAAAATTATGTCATGATATTATTATGTCATATCTTGTATTTATACTTTATTTATGTGTACATATTTGGAATACACATAATAGATCTATTTTATTTATAAACGACATTGGTAAGTGACTTCGTCTCAATCTCCATTCATTGAGGCATATTTTGTTTTATACACAAATTTCATTTATACGGTGTATAAACCCCTTTGACTTTTACATTTATTCAAATGGTTTTCTTTTATAATTATGTGATTTTTAAATGGTTTCAAAAAAATGATATTTCTCTCTAATATATGAAAATCCAGTGCAAATGTATACGTATTTAACGCAAGCTTAAAAATGCTTTCGAAAAACCCGACTCTCGAGTGTGGTAGACAGGAAGGGATTGGGAGTGGACCCATCATGGCCTGTAATTAGTCGAGCAGTCTCAGAATTAGTTATTTTTTTTTAGAAGCTTGCATAATGATTTCATAAAAACAGTGGAGTATATTTGATCAATTTTGAACTTAATTATCTTCTAAAAAAAATTGCATCGGTAGGTCTCATGAGACAACTAGACATGGAATTGGCCAAGGCCCTTTCCCCATTTGATTTGTGATTTTGGCCGAGGCCTTAATCATTTTAGACGTCTTGGCCGAGGCCTTGAAAAAATGTTTCAGAATGTCTGGCATTATGAATTCCTCATTATGAAAGTGGTTATTGATCATTCATGTGATTATTCGTCTAGTAGAATATCCATGTGAGTATGTAAGTGGAATTATTTGATTTTACTTTTTCCATATTATGCTGAACTTCAAGTTTAATAAGGCTTTTGCTTAGTTATACATTTCCTTAAATGTTAATGTTTATTTATGAAAGCTTCTGCTATATTGTTAACCTTACTGAGCATCTGAGCTCACCCCTTTCAATGTTTTAATATTTTCCAGGATGTGAAGAAGTATTTTATGAATGACCTGGAGGGATAGTCTGAAGAGGATAGAAGTGTGGACTATGGAGACTATGTTATTATAGTTTTTCACTTTTTGATGAAATGTAACATTTATGAATGTATCTAGTGTTTCCAAGGCTACTAAACTAATCGACCTTTCGAGACTTGATCTTTTGTGATCATTCCAATGTTAGGAAGTAATGCACCGGCTCTGGGTAGCTTGGGTCGGGGCGTTACACACAAAGCGTCTGATGTAACCAACTAAACCAAGATAACATTGTATCTTGAAAACATTCTTTGGTGGTTTCCCCAAGATAATAGCTTATATCATTTTAGGATCAACAGGAACACCTTTTTTAGAAATTACATGGCCATTAAAACAAACTTTCTGAATCCATTAATCACACAATGATAACTTTTCATACAAACGGTGATCTCTAAAGATTTGTAACACTATTTCCAAAAAGCTCCTCATAGTCAGTCCTTGTGTTTGAATAAACAAGGATGTCGTCCACAAAAACCACAGTACAAGTATCCAAATATCCCAAAAATATTCAATTCATCAAATACATGATGACCATTGGTGCATTCAATATACCGAATGGCAGACTACATATTCATAGTGGCCATATCTACTTCTGAAAGATGTATTTGGAATATCCTCTTTCCAAAATCACAATTGGTGAAATTTAGATCGCAAGTCAATATTGTAGATATACTATGATTATTTTTATTGATCAATCAGGTTATTATTGAGTGTAAATGGACATCTATTTATTATCGTAACTTGGTTAAGCGTACGATAATCAACATAAAGTCTAACAGTTCCATATTCTTTCTTCAAGAACAAAACCAGCTCCACCCATGAAGATGTACTTGGCTGAATAAAACCATTGATTTCCAGCTCTCTAACTTCACATTCAATTCCCTTAACTATATTCGTGCCATCCTATAAGACAGATAAGAAATAGGACTATTCCCTGGAAGGAGAAATCATAAACATCAATTCCTTTAGAGAAGGTAACCCTGAGAAGTTCTGAAGGAGGACATTAGGAAATTGATCCAAAGCTATTAGGAAACTAAATTTCTCAATCTCTTCCATTGATTCCAAAGATGGAACTACCAACAGATAAGATATCATTCCAACCATCAGTGCCAAAAATATATTTTCACCTTTATTTACAATCCTTTCTCCTCTGAAGAGATGCTCGATGTTGTATTCAGTTATAAAATTAACTATAATTCCAATAATAGTCAATGTGAGCCTTGAACATGGTCAACCAATCCATACCCAGAATTATATAATAGAAATCCATTTCTGACATTTAGAATACCCATTTCTGCTCAACAATGTCTATAGTTATAACACATGCTTGACACACTAAAGCCTGACATTCTCTATCACCGAGAGGAGTTTTATATTTTAAAATAGAAGGAATTATTACCATATTTAAACATATAAAATAAATAAAATGACACGCAATGAATGAATGAGAGGAACCGTTTTCAAAGAGCACATGCACATGTGTAGAATTCAAAATAACTGTACCTATCACTATAGATGGTCCAGCATGACCAGCTACCATCATCTGCTCAGCTCTATACAACTGCTTTATCACTACATTGTTCTCCTTGTTGTCATGATGATAATTCCCTAGTTAAGGAGTCATGGTATTTTATGAATCACCATGGATAGATCTGTTATGCTGACAAGAATGATTTTGGTGTCCTTGTTCGGTTGAAGGAAACAATGCTTATGATGCTTGAGAAGTGTCACGAGCACCAGACCTTGTAGCACTATTAAAATGGAACTGAAGATGTCCAATATTGTTTTAATTATGACATGTTCTAGGTTTATCTATACAATTTCTATTTATGTTTTCAATTGAACCACATTGATAGAAATATTCTATTCTCTGGGATCATGGAGGAAGGTTCAGGGATCTCGCTGTTTGATTCTGATTTCCACTTCCACCGTGGAAAGAAGGGTCCCTTTTCCACTTTCTCCTAGCGGTTGAGTTCCCAACATTCCATGTAGGTATCATCATTCCTCCTTCTATTTAACCCACTATATCACGTTCTTCCTTAGTCACTTTGTTCACCATCTCTATATAATACGTAATACAGAACACTACAATCTTCAATCAAATCGCTTTCCCTAGCCTTGATTCAAAGATACATTCCTTGAAAGATGAACTTGCTTCTACCATCGGTGAAAAATAGAAAAAATTCATGAATTTAAATGCATACTCTATGATAGAGAAGCTCTCATGTTTTTTGTTAAAGAAGGCCTTCTTTTTTCTGATCTTCAATATATGAGGATTGAATTGTTTTTTGAAAAATTCTTTAAAATCCTCCCATGTAAGGAATTCATCCAATTTAGGTTTCAATTCTAAATAAAACCATTATCATGAGAAATCCTCAAGAATATAATTCACCATATATACTTTGAGATATTAAGGTATGTTGATGAAATCAAATATACAATTAATACTATTTGGCCATACCTCCGCCACCTTAGGTTTAAATTCACCTCGGATGTTAGGTGGATTTTTTTATCATGAACTGAATGGTATTATCCACATATTGTCTCTTATTCCTCCGGTTCCCCATATCCAATTCTTGAAAATCCTAGACAAAAATCTGACAAATCTCATGGTTCACCTATGGTTCAGGTGCAACCACATTCTCTGCATCTTTTTTAGGTTGGTTTCAACAACGCCTACCGAGATCCATTTTCTAAAACTTCAACAAAATATATCAATCTAATTATATAGTAACAAATTTATTAACATTTCAAATTCTATCACATCATTTATCACAAAATTGTTTTCTAAAGACAACATTTTCCTTTGTCCAACCATTTATGAAAATCAACTATTTGTTTTGAAAATCGATCCATTTTCAAAAATTCAATGTATCCACTTTTCAAAATCATTCATTTGAAAAAAAAAATTCTACATTTTTAAAAAAATTAACTCTTTTCACAAAATAATTAATCATTCCTCACAATGAGACATGAAATCCTTGTGGGAAGTATTTTCTTTACAATTTATGTCATTCTCATCTCGTTGTCCAAGCCCATGAAAATGAGATTTCTAACATTCTAGAAGTGTATCCAAAACACTTATGTACCCAACACCGTTGTAACATGATGTCCATAATAAATAGGTTAGTTATGTCCATTTATTCTATACATTTCAGGTTCCGAATGTTCTACTCCTAATTAAGATTCTAACCCATGGAATAGATGAAAATGAATTCCAACTCCATGATCAAGAACACTGCGGATTTGTACCACAATGGAAGGAGCAGATGGATACCATTTGTAATGGAGCAACAATTCTCATGGGCGTGGGAGTTCAATGATTCATTACTAGGACTTAATCGACATCACCAAGAACCCAAAGGCTAGCAATAAATGTTGAAGGGTATCAAATAAATGTGGGAGATGATTTTCCCTTTAAGAAGTAAACCGATAAAAAATCCAACACTAACCAAACATTCCCTATATAATGCATGAACAAATGGAAGTCAACTCAAAAAAATAAAGTATCAGAAGAAGAATAACCATGTATCAAAGCACACGGTAGATAAACCATTCAACACTCTCAAAAGATCACAAGACTTCATTCTCCACAAGCTCCAAGTTCGATAATCTCTGAAAAACCCAAACATCATGAGTTATTTCTAAAATGTAGGAAACATTACATTTGCATCTATCCCAGAAGATAACATCTGTAAAAGTACTAATGTGCCAAATAAGGGGTGATTATAGAACTAAGTAGGTCTTTTCCAATGACTTCCCTACTTATTTCACTAGAATTGAAGAGTTAGAAACAATTATATAAAATAGTTTATATAAAATAACTTCTCAAAAACAGTTTATAACAAAATATAAACAAGTTACAAAAACCATTCATTACCAAAAGCATAAAAGAGAAATTGAAACCAATTTTCATAGCAAGATATTTTTCAAGAAAAATAACTAATCAAGCTTTAAAAACATTTCACATTATCCCTTTTGGCCATACACAACCATTCCACAAACCCCTGAAAAAAACCAAGCATGCTATGTTATGACAATTCCATACTCAGGAGTGGTTTCTCATCGATTTACCAACTTGTCATGAGGTAATTGTTTCCCAGGATCCATTAAACCTTTGGAACTGATCACCAGGTTATATTTCAACCAAGCCCTAGAAATGCAATATGAAAATTGTATCATGTGTTTCATTTAACCTTTGGCACTGAGCACAATGTCATATTTCAACCAAGCCCCAAAAATTCAATATGAACTCACACACCAATATGGCCAAGGATCATGGTAAAATACCATTTCAATACAAACACCCTTTTTATTGAAAACCATTTCCATAAAAGTAATTTCAATACCAACCCATTTCAATTATACACCCCTTTTACTGGAAAACTATCCCATTAATGTCATTTCAAAACCAAACCATTTCAAAAAAACAACCTTTTAATTGAAAAACATATTTTCATCAAACTATTTAACAATTTATGAAAATATATAATTTAATATCATGATTTTCAATTCAAGTGTCTAAATCACTTTCCATAACAATTCATCAAGATTTCACAATTTCACTAAAACCATAAATCATCACAAAATATGATTTTCCCAAATCTTCACTATCAGTCCCATTAAAATAAACCAATCTGAAACTAATCCAATCATTTCTTGCTAGAGGATTCGAGAGAGAAGCCTCCTACCTCAATAGTTTTGATGAAAACCACAAAAAACGAAGAACACTCAAGAAAACAGGGCTGATTCCTCAAGAACCCACCTTAGATTTATTCTACTGACAAGAATGAGACCAAATCTCATCATATTTGGAATCTACACACCTAGATCTAACCATAACGGGGGAACTACATGCCACATGAAATATTATTATTCTTATCAGTGATTAGCATAGTATCTTCCATCTATATGTATAAAAATAAAATAAGTATTAAGGGTACATATATAAATAAATTGTTATGGTTAATAGAATGTAATGACTTGTATAATTTCATAAATGGTGTGTCTATTCCAATTTTTTTATGAAGTTTTAATACAAAAATAAAAGGACATGTCTTGATGCTTCTCAAATTCTATTTATAAATTTGTTTTAGATATGGTTTTAAATTGGAAATTATGTTTTTGAAGATATGGTTTTACATATTTATGTTTATTAACATATTGTCTTAATTATGTAAAATGTTGTTATGAAATATGATGCATATTCTTTTATAAATTAAGTTTTAAAGAATATAAAACATAAAATAAATTTATTTCTACATGATAAGATGATAATTATGATAATATAAAGTGAAATTGAAAAGAAGAAACCTATTTAAAACATATGAATGTTATACAACTAATAATTAATACATTGATATTTTTCAATAGAATAGAGTTAGGATGAGATGAGTCAAACATTAGAGGTGAAGAAAAATCTTACTTATTTTCAAGTGGTAGCTTAATAATAGCTTCAAATGGGATGTATATATCTTTTAATTTATGAAAATATATTTCCCTTCTAATGATATGCCTCCCCATATAGTGAAGATGTCATTAGAATCTGGAATGATTCTTACAATTAAAAAGTTTAGTACATTCATTTGGAAGATGTCATTAATATACCACAAGAAAATAAAATGGATTTTAATTTACTTCCAAAGCTAGGCCCATTTATCCATACTAGTTTCTATTGAAAACATTCAATTTATTTATTACCTTTTGTAAAAAAAAATTGGTTATTTAGTTGGATACTTATTATCTATTTCACATTTTATGATCATAATTCTCATTTTATCATAGAGAAATTAGTGGATTTGATGTTTTTTATTATTTTCATCACATATGTACTTTTCATATTCCATATAGTGATAATATGAATGGATTATTACAATTTAGTAGTAAAAGTATTCATAAATGTCATAAAATTATAAAAAATTAATGAATTTATATTAAGGCCATATTTTTTTACAATATGAAAGGATTAAATTGGAGACAATATATCATTGTGGCTGGGAGTGTGATCTTGATCTAGAAATGTTAGGGTATAATTTCCTATTATGAACATCCTGATGAAATATACTACATCTCAAATATTTCCCCAATTCTTTAGGCTACTCCATCCCATTCCATATCATATTAGACTATGTTCTCCCTTGTTATCACAACCTGATGATGTTAATAATCAATGTTATCCAGTCTATAGTAATTTTGAAAAATTAAAAATTCTCAATAGGCATCCAAAGTTTCGTATAGAATCTGCTAATGGTGTATTGCCTATACACTAGACAAATATCTACTTCCCATTAAATTTTCATAGGGGTACATGTGGAGATGTAATGTAGACATGTAAATCATAATTCTTGGAATTTTTTACATTGACATTGCCTCACTTATAGTAAAGACACCAAGAATCAACTATTTCTACTTCTGAAGGATCCAGGACACTCTTTCACTTCATATTGATAGTATTATGTGTGGTAAAAGATCCCTTAATATGAAAAATATTATTGATTATTCTTTTCAATAACTCATTGAAATTATCTTCCATACCTTATCCCCTACTCCAACTCATCCATGGCCTATTTTTATCTACTACAGAAGTAATTGACACAATGATAAAATTTTTCCTGAACTAGGCTAGTCATAGGTATCTTTTAAAGCTCCTTAAAGTCAGATTTGATGCACTCCACAATGTTTTTGGTCATTTATCTATTCTTATTAACCATTTAATATGTCAATGTCCATGTTTCTTTAAAAATCTACATCATACAATCATACACTCCCTTATTATCCTTGAAGATTTCATTGAAATTTTTGTCAAACCATAATTTATCCAAATAATATGCTTCCTAGAATTGATCCCATTCAACATAACTTAATTGTATCATTATGTTGAAATAGTAAAAATAATAAATAGATTGCATACCAAGCCTCATGATTTCCATATTAATAGGTTCATCATGGACTATTTTTATGTCATTTCTAGGAATGAGCTTGATGTAGTGTCGATGATATGAATTAAATGGTCTCCTTGTATTATGATCTTTGTTGATTGCCTCATTTTTTATCAAGGATGATTAGATATCAAACAGACACCATGAATGAGAGTGAAATGGTTGTTTATTTGTTACAAAACCCAACTCCATTATTCATAATTCTCCATCGAAAAATGGAAAATAAATTTGGTAAAGTGGAACGGTTTCCATATTTGGTTTCCACATTTTACAATATGCCTGTGTATTTTCTATATTGAAATGTTATGTCAATCTGTATGAACTATTTATAGAAATTAAATGTTGAATTATAGTGGAGGAATACCCTGGACCACTGAGGAAATTTTACATGAGAAAGATCATGTGGGTTATCTTGAGACACATGTTCATTCATATCATTATGGAATAAAATATGGTCATTATGTCTCAATATGGCTAGAAATTATGAAAACCCCCTATAAGAGTGATCTTAATCATCATAAAACATCTGAGTAGCCATTTGTTTCTCCAACTGTGCCTTATTATAGTAAATAATATAACTAAAAGTTTTGTTTATCCACTCTTTCACTAGGAATGTAGGAACATCTTGGAAGGTTCTAATCATTTCGACAAAATTAGAAGACACAAATTCAGCATCTAATGAAGTTTTCTCTTATGTCAGGTTTTAGATGAATATATGTATGAGCAGCCTCAATATTCAGAATCCTCCATCCTCCAAATGCAATGTCAATAATTTCCATCCAAAATAATGTATAAGCATCCCCTTATTTATCACAATGTATGATGTATGTTTTGTGTCTTGGTTCTTTAACTAAATATATAAAGTTTTTCTCAATATGAAACCATTTTAGTATAATTTTAAAAGCATATTTAGTTATAAAATACCTTAAAACATATTCTGTTTTGTAAATCTGTCATGAAATATCCACTATAACTCTTAGAAACTCAATTTTAGGTGTGATAACATTCCAGAAAAAATCAAGAAAACATGGCACTAATTCTGAATAAGATAAAAAAAGCTGTGGATGATTAATTGAGGGTCAAGTCTACTGTACCAAAAATACATTTCTAGAAAACTCATCCCCAAATTTCACATCTCCGTCCCTATCATCACTATTATCTATGTCTGTTACATCTTTAAAAACATCCACATTAGAATTTCTATTTTAATGTATATCCTGGTGATCAGCTTGGTTTTCCTTATCTCTATTAACGTGAATAGACTCAATTTATTATGATGGATCTTATTTAATTACTCTTAGAAGTCTACATATTTATAAAATTTTATTTTTTTTTTGTACAATAGAAAAATGAACATATAAATCTCTCATGGAACCATCTATCTTTTGTGAAAAAAATATTTCTCGGACCCAATGCTCATTAGTATCCAATAGACCATCTATATTTCATAGTGCAGTTGATAATTTTGATTGTCTATAGCTAATAGACTATATCTCTTGATTAGGTTCTAGATTTAATTAGCCAAGAATTATTTGTGATGTTCACTTAGGGGGACACAATCAGATGGACAAACTATTTTTGTTTGATGTGCATTAAAATAATCTCTTTTATCAGTTTGAATAAGCCCCATGGTAGAAGACATTGAAAAAAATGATTACATATGAAATTTTTTTTAATCAATATTTTGATAGTGTAAATAAGATGGAAATTGATTGTTGATCATTCAATATTTATTATACAGAAACTTTAAAATGACTTCTTATATCTTAAAAGATTACAATAGTGTTTTGTAGTACAATTTTTAATCTTCTTATAGGTATATTAAGTTTTTTATAATGAGAACACAAATCCATTATATCATATACCCTGGGAGTGTCAAACTATGTGTGCAACAAGGCCCATTATCAAGAAAAAGTACATGATTGACTATATATCAATGCGGTGTTTTTGGGTTTTACCTTATTATAAATCTCTGATATAGTTGTATCCACTTGTAGTATTTAGAAAGAGATTTTATTTCTAAGATAACCATGTAATATTTGTGATACAAAAATATTAAAATGTCTTTATATATCCTAAATGATTACATGAATGTTTCATAGTAAAATTATTCATCATCATAATGGTATGTTTAGTGGTTTATAAATAAAATATTAATCATATAAATCAGATCCTCTATAAGTGTCAAACAAAGTGTGAATAAAATCCCACTTAATTCCATAAGTTCTCAATTGATTCTAACTCAATGTTGTGTTTTATGGTTTTACCTCGAGGTACATCTGTACGAGAGCCACATCCACTTATAGTATCTAGATGGGGATTTTATTTCTTATATCACCACATTATCATTATGATTCCACAATTTTAGAATATCCTTTTATATCCTAAAATAGGAAATTAATGTTTTATAATAATATTTTTATTTGTCCTAATGGAATGTTCAACATTTTATAAAAAGAATTTTATTCATCTAAAATATATCCATTGAGAGTAACATACCAAGAATTCAATAAGGTATGAATCATATAAATCACAAGAGTAATAGATCATATGTGTATTCAAGCCTCCTTTTTATCATGTCAGCAATCTTTTACCCAATGTTTATTCTATGTTAAACCAATGTTAATCAATGGATACTCGTTTATTAATTATTATTTAGTCATTTTTTATCATTAATTAATGCTATATTAATTATTATTTAATCGTTCATTAATCATTATTAAATAATCAGTTCATCAATAGATATAAAATAGTTACTGTATATCTAATTAATAGTTAATTATCAGTTAATCATTATGTAATATTTAATTAATCTATATTTAGTTTTTAGTTAATCATCTGTTATTAGGTAGTTAGTTTTTATTTATTCATTTATTAATCGATAGATGATCACACTTTAATAATTTGTTAATCAATATTTAATAATTAGTTAATCTTTCATTATTAATTTGATAATCATTAGTCAGTCATTTGTTAACAATTCTTTCATTATTCATTAATAATTATCTAAAAATTATTTAATCATTAGTTAATAATTATTTTACCATTCTTTAATAATTATTTAATCATTCTTGAATCATTATTTATTATTAGTTTATCTTTATTTAATAATTAATTAATTATTCGATAAAAAATGGTTATGAATTATTAAATAATTATTTAGTAATTAGTTAATCATTGATTAATCATTAGTCAATCAGTGTTTAATCATTATATAAAAATTATTCAGTAATTTTTTAATAATTAGTTAATCATTAGTTCAAAATTATTTATTCATTATTAAATCATTCTTTAATTTTTAGTTTACAATTCGTTAATCATTAGTTAACCATTACTTAATAATTAGTTAGTGATTATTCTTTCTTTCTTTAATCGTTATTTAATTATTTGTTGATCATTATTTAATAATTAGTTTATAATTTTTTAATCTTTATTTAATATTTCATTAATCATTAGGTAATCATTACTTGATCATTAGTTAATAATTATATATTCATTATTTAATCATTACATAATGAATCATTTATAATTAGTTAATAATTATTTAACCATTTGTTAATCATTATTTAACCATTAGTTATTCATTCATTAATCATTAATTAGTCACTATTTAATCTATAGTCAATCATTCATTAATCATTATTTAATCAGTAGTTAATAATTATTTAATCATTAGTTAATCATTATTTAATCGATAGTTATTCGTTCTTCAATAATTATTTAATACTTTGTTAATCAATCTAAAATGGATAGTTAATAATTCTTTAATCATTATTTTATCATCAGTTAATCATTATTTAATCATTAGTTAATCATTTTATAATCTTTGTAGAATCATAAGATATGAATTGTTTAATAATTAGTTTATCATTACATAATCATCTTTAATCATTAGACCTTCATTTTTTAAAAGTTAGTTAATTATTATTTGATTAATATTTAATCTATAGTTAATCAATAGTAAATCATTCGTTAATAATTAGTTAATAATTTTTAAACTATCATTAATATTTAGTTAGTCATTATTTAATCATTAGTTAATCAATATGTAATCATTAGTTAATCATTATTTCATCACTACTTAATCAATCAACACTCATAAGTTAATCATTGGATTATAATTCTTTATTCAATAAATAATCATTTTTTATTAATTAGTTATTTATTTTATAATCTTTAGTGCAACATTATCTAATACTAAATTAATATTTCCTTACTCCTTAGTTACTTATAGATTATTCATTAATAAATTATCAGCTAATAATTATCTAATCATTCTTAAATATTATTTTATTTAGTACTTAAACAATACTTAATTATTATAATAGGTTTTTTTTTCATTAATTATTTAATAGTTATTTATTAGTAAACAATTATTTCTAAACTATATCAAACTAAGTAATCTACTAAATTACATATTTACATCTAACTAAAAAATAACAAATTAAATAAACAAATAACATTAATATAAATAAAAAATAACCCTAAATGATGATTCCAAAAATTTGACACTCTTTTTAGGACATGGAAACCACCATGAACAATTAAAGAAGAACTAGGATGATTATAGAGAGAGGGAGTATAATTTGAGAGAGAGGGTGTGAAATGAGTTATGATTAGGGGGCTAGGTACCGTAATTATAAAGGTTTCAAGGAAATGTGACATCATTGAGGCTAATTTTCTGATTAATTTTCTGGAATCATTGAATATTTGATGCCTCCTTTTCCACATCACCAATCTGAGATGATGAGCACAAAATGAATCATCTCCAATTTAACCTTTCTAAATTACATTTTGAGAAAAAATTAACTGTCTATTATTTAAAAAATCTGATAATTTATAAAAAACCATCATTTCCAAATATTTTCAAAATTATTAATGCTCAAAATGAGGACATAGGAGTAAAAATCCTAAAATATGTACTTCCAAGATAGACTATATAAATATATGGTGAAGTCATGGTATTTTTAATTATTGTAGTTTCATGAAGATGTGGATCATCATAAAAGAATCTAGTGTGTAAGAATATGGAAGGATGAAGAAGGAGGATCAGTTATAATAGATAAGTTGCAATAGGATGACAACAATCAAAATAACTACAAAAATATGTACAAATCAAAAAAAATTATCTATAGTTTATTAAAGATTATGAATTTCATAAAAAATATTGTAGAGGTTTACAAATTATTAATGGTTAAATTGAATAATTTTTAATGGAAATTTCAATAAATATGAGGCCACACATCTTCTAATGTAATTGAGAGAATTTAGAAGAGGTTGAAATGATCTAATTTCATGATGGTTCTTTTATGAATGGAATTATTTTAGAACAAGTAACACATCTCAAACACAAGATTTGTGAATTTTACGGTTAATTACTTATTTACATTGACTTATTTCAAAAATGGGGGTTTCATATACTAGGATTTTTGTGGGAATTTGGATTTCTATTAAGGCTGGGAGCTTTGTGAATGTAAGTGTGTTTGAGAATTCTGAAGTATCATTGAAATAATAGAAGGGGTTTTCAAGGGTTATAAACATTGAAGACTTTACTGTTGAACATCTGGATTTAGTGACAGTGATTCCAAGTGCATCAATTTGGGATTCAGGGGAAAGAAATTTCTTATTATAATCTGGGATAAATAATAAAATTACTAATCCACTGAAGCAACCATCATGTCAATAAATTGAGTAAAAACATACCCAATTCAATGAGAAAGGGGGGAGTTGATTGATTTTATCCAATGGAGGGACTATTCAATCACTAACTGTTTTGTAAAGGAAGTGTTCCTGGTATAGATTGACTGTGTATAAACAATTTTAATCCCCATTACCTAGACAATTTTAGTGGATTTTGGTGTGATGGACACACTGTCGGCATTTAGTTCTCAGACTAGCCTATTTTGGTGATCCATGTAATACTATTCGATTGTGTTTCAATTTCTGCTCTAGGTGTTTGATAGTTACATGATTCTATCAGAAATATATAAATTTACACTACTAATGTGGGGAAAAGACATGTCTCATTTGAAGAATAAGTTACCACCTTGATTCACCCCTCCCCTCATAGGGTATTATAGGGTCGTCCACCAGTGAAAAAAATTCCATAAAATTTTTACCTTTTAAATGTTATTCTCTAAGAATATATGATAAATAATAATAGTAGGAAAATTATTTTTAACCCATTAGTAAATCACTTTCTATTTTCATATAAAAATGGGGAGAAATATTACTTTCTATTGAAAAATCATTTCAATGAAATATTCCCAAAATATTTTTTAAATGATTTTATTGTAAAATATAAATGGAAAAATGTAAATAAGTAATTCATGTAATGGAAATTGAAAATTGTGGTAAATTTTTTTCATGCTACAAAAGTTAAACTAATGGCCAAGAAATCAGTAAATGTTCCTTGTTCAGTAAACAAAAGTAAGATTATTTTTTAATCATTTTAAATAAATGAAAAGGTAGATTAAAATTAAATTTAGCCACCTTTTAAATGTTAAAAATAAAATTATTTAATAATTTAAGAAAATATATACATGGACCAAAAATATTGGAATGTAATACTTTAGAATATGTTTTTAATGAAAAATTTCTTATCTAAATACCTTCTTATGTTAAACATTAATTAACTCATCAATAGTACAAACAATATTGGTTATTTAATTATAATAGAACCCTTTTCACATTAATTAAATTTTTATTATAAATTTTATTTCATTTATGAGAGTGATTTATTTAATTACTTAATCTATTAAGATTACATTAGATGTTTTGAGGATGTTTGATTCATAATCCCAAAATAGAATCATTGGGATGATCATGGTCAAATGGGACATCATTATATTATCTACATGAAAATAATAAATACATGAATATAATTTTTTACACTAAATAACATTTTGAAAACATCAATGAATGAAATTTATAAAAAAAAAAATCACATCACTACATAGAGGTTGTAGTCCACTTGTAGGCATAAATGACGTTACCATTTTTTAATGTATTTAAATATAATAAAATAGATAATATATTATATTTAAAGAAAAATTATTATATAAATAAAATCATATATGTTAATAAAATCTATCTAAATGACCCTACATGTGATGTGGTTATGTTAAATGAAACACAATGCTTCATGGAGGTAGAAATACACACATACCCACAAGCACTGATTTCATTTCCCAAAGGATAAAAAAGAGATGTAAAGGGATGTACCATAATAATAATAAAATTTATGTATATGAATAATACATATGATTTTATTTTTATGTGATTAATGGTTATGTTTAAAGGTTTAAGATGAAATAAATTTGAAATATTTCTATTAGGACTTCTACCTTCTCCTCCAAAAACCTCTTTGAATTAAAGATAATTTTGTTAAGGTGTTGTCTTTACCAAGACCCCCTGTATATGGGATGGATATTAGGTATATATTTGGTATAGTCTTGGTTTAAATATAGTTCTCTATGTGGATCCGAAAAAGAAATACTTATAATATGAGTTAAGGATTATCTGAAATAGAGTTATCCAATAAAATTTCTACAGTTTTAAGTGATATTTTAACTACTATCTCTTATTTTTTACACTTCATTGTCCTTTTTAATTATTACCATGATATCAATGTTTTCTACTATATATGAGTCAATAATTTTACTATAAAAATTAAAATGACACAAAACTATAAAATTACTAATATTATCGACCATATCTAAATCAAATGGAGAAATATAATATTTTCTTGAATTTTAAATCATTAAATTAAATATTATTTAACATAATATACTATTAATTCCATTTTAAAGACTATTATTATAATATAAATTTAACAAAATCAATAAAATTATGTAATGTTAATATAAAATTTTTAAACATCACTAATATGTTATATTTATCTACAAAAGTCATGGAATATATGAACTCCAAATTTTTTTAATTTTTAATACTTAAAAAACTATTACTTGATTTTTTTCATTTTTTTACAAGAGACGTGTCTGTATTGCATAAAAACGTAAGATAGTTATTCAAAAACAAAAAAGTTAAAAAAAATACCTTGATGTAATAAAATAAATTCAAATTTCAAATAACCATTTAGAACAAATTATATCCTCTTTTTTATCCTAATGAAAAAATATAAAATATATTAAAAAAATAGGGCATGATTTTGTTTTCCTTGATTCCTTATAATAATATTAAAGTGTTTAATAATTTAATGTTGTAATATACTGACTCATTAAACAATATTGTATGTTTATGGATGAAATAAACATATATATGAAAATAATTTAAATTCATGGGGATATGTTTTGTCCTAATATCATAGTTTTAACCCTGTTTAACCTGTCCAACTCTTATCATGGTGATAAATAATTATTATTGTTATTATTGGTCAAAAAAACATCATATTTACTAAATTTTAACCTATTTACTGAACTATGGACACCATTTTATCTGATTTCATTTTTAAAATCATCAAAAAACTATTTCATTTCATATTCATGAAATGAAATGAAAAACACAATTAAGATAAATACATTTTTAAGCATAGAAATGAACTAATAACATAATCCAGTATAATGATTATTAATATGTAATTATTTAGAGTATTTTTAGTTAATAATGGAATAAAAATCCATGATATATATATTAAAAACATAACAAGCCCTTTAGGTTATATTATTTTTTGAAAAGAAATGAGAGTTTCAAAAGAAGTATTTTCATTCACTATTCACAGTAATACAAATTCTAGAAATATTACAGCAATAATACTCTATGAAAAATTGTAATTTTTTCACGACCTATCCTCGAGACCCGTGTCGTGACTACCCCAAACCCGCCATGCATAGGCCAGAGGCTGGAGAAATGCACCAAAGGCATAAATCCCTAAGCTGGGAAGGAATTGCGTTTAAAAAAAGTAAACACATACTATCAAAGTACAAAACTGGAAGCAAAGAACTAAGCAATACTGAATACAGAAGAGGTTTTGGAAAGTAAAAGGGGCTGGAAATACAATCCCAACAGTAAATTACAAGTACAACTGAAAGAATGTACAACTGAAAAAGGGACAAATGGATGGAAAGTAAAGAGATGCTCATGGATCGTCCTTCGGGGTTCCTACCTGAAGGGTAGGTACAGATGGCCACCTCAGCACTCCACATCTATCATACTCCTCTATGTACCGACTCATCGAAAGGTCCACCTTTCGGTACCGTCCAGTCCAGGCACTCTCGGCCTCGGTCATCAATGCCCATCATCTGCATCCAACACAACGAGGTGCAGGCATAGCCCACGTAGAGGTGAGTATAACGATACTTAGTAGAGACCCCGAGACCCTCAAGGTCTCAAAATAACAAACAAATATAAACCACAATGTAAAGGAATCAATGTATACCCCATACTTATGTATATGCCCATACATATATCTATGTTATCTAGTAACCCATCTCCATCATGGGGTAACACAAAAGTCATTGACTCATCTCAAACCAAGATTGTTGTTATAGAAACCACTACTGTTGGAGAACTCCTCCTCTGTTACGAATAGTGGGCATGTCGCGACACTAAGGTGCTTCTCACTAACCATAGACTGTTGAGGTACTCCTCCGATCGAGTTCCACACTCTTCTACAAACTAACATGCGCTCTTCCACTATGGGTCTACCACCATATACCAGGAACTCCCCCTAATACCCTTTAGAGGATCTTCTCCTCTCGAGTACCATTGGTCTGCCGCCATCTACCAGGCTCTCCTCCAACATGGGTCTGCCACCAACTTCCAGGCTCTTCCCACTAGGCTAGTCGAATCGGTCAAGCAGTCATCCGGTCTGTGAGCTATTAGGTCTCCTCACTATGTTGCTCCTCACCGGAAAGATCCTCTCCCTGAGCTACTGGAAAAAACTCCAACTATCATGAAGTCTCACATAAAAGTATCACAAAGATCCATCTCGTCAAAGGGATCTTAAAAAAACAGACGTCGCATCATTAAGTCACCTCGTCTATTAGTTATTATCCTTTTAGTCTCGGGTGCCAGGTTAGATTCGTGTATGAACCAACCCAATTATATCTTAAATATATACCAAAAACCATTTGGGTTTTCTCAAAGGGACCATCTCTCATTGATATTACTAGCGCCACTGACGGTTCGTCAAACGGACGTCCGGTGCCACAGATGTGACCAATGTTAGAAAAGGGTCGATAGTGGGTCCGGGTCCGATCCGACCCAGTCGGACCGACTCGGGCCAACTCAGACTGAGCCGACCCGGTTTCGGTCAACCCGGAAAGACCCGATGGGTCTTACAAAGCCCATTGGGTGGGTCAGCCCACTATGTTAGGCAAGGTCCCCACGGCCCGGCCCATCAGACTACGAGGGTAGTTCGGCCCGCTATGTTAGGCCTGGTCCGATCGGCCCGACCTAGTGGACAACGAGGGCGATTCTGCCACCACCGTGAGGGGTGTGACTTTGGAGGTTGGCTTTCGGGAGGCCAGTAGCAGGAAGCGTGTGGCGCGAGTAGGCTGGCTGGAAACTAGGCAGGTTGCAGGTGAACCGACTAGGGCGCCGGGCAGCACGCCGGGGAAATGCACTGGGCTGCGGGCAGTGCGCCAGGGCGCCGGGCAGACTGTGGCAGGGGGTCGCGGGGGCATCAGGCAGGGCACTGGGGGGCCGGGTAGGCCGCCAGTAGGTATCAGAAAGGGTGTTGGAAGGGCCCGGCCGTGTCGGGCAGACCGTCGATAGGGGCCGGGCAGGCCGCTAGGGGCGCGAGCAGCGCACCGGGGGACACAGGTAACGCATCGGGGTGTCACGTTGGCCGTGCGGTTCACGGAGGCTGTATGTAGCGCGACCTTTGTTCTCCATCATTGTCATCTTCACTGCATGTACCACCTCCATCATCATCAAACTACAACAAGAAAAGGGTAGGGTCGGACCGTGTTTGTGTGGTCCGAGCTCTCCTCATCTCAGCGATAGCATTTGGAAACAACGTTCTCAACAAATGACGAAGAATGTAGGTTTATACTCATATAAAAAATAACTCAAATTCCCCCTACATAATTTTTCATTCGGTGATAATTGATGGATTCACGGTAGGCCGGACTTCATCATTGGAGACATTTTTTATTGGTGAAATCTTCTCCTCTGACGCATATGAAGAAGGAATGAGATGGCATTCTACACATTATTCACTGGAGAGGGTGATGTTCTCCAAATTCTCTGAAGGCTCCACCAAAAAAAAGTTTTCAACCAAATTCAATAGACTCACTATTATATTAATGGTGGGAAAGAATTCAAAAAGGAGTTAATTAATTTAATGGATTGTCACATTATATTAATTTGGGGAAGGTCGAGAGGCTCCCCAAATAATTTGGAGAGTTGTCAGAAAAAAAATTACTGGATAGAGGGTTGTCTTCATTAACTGAAGGGATGTTTGGGGGGTTTAGGGGGTTTGTAGCTCGTGTGGGTCCCACCTAATAATATCCTCCAAAGGGAGGTTATAATTGGGTGGGACACACCACCATAACCTACCATGGGAGGTTCGGGTGTGGTGGACCCCACCTCCAACCTCCTCTTGGATGTTTTAACCACCCAATAAAATAAAGTTAATAATTAATTTTATTAAATGTAATTAAAAACCCCCAAAAACTATCTTCCAAACTCGTTAGAACACAACTGTGGTGAAGGTATCACTAAGAAATCACTGATGCTATGAGTTTAATGGTGCCCTCTGATTTCATTTATGAGCACCGGTTTAAAAATATAAAATCCCGCTCCAACGTTTACTGAACGTAACCGAACAAAACTTCAAAAATTGATTCCGGACACACTGGGCCTCGGATTCAAGCACCGTCAAAAACTGTGGACTCATTAAATTCCCATTATTTTATGAAAAACTTTTCCATGAAAATACCAGTTCGATACATTCTCCCCACCTCAGGGCTTTATGACCAATCCTCGGGACCCGTGCCGTGAGTACCCCAAGCTCACCTTCCATAGGCTAGGGGATGGTGACTAGCACCAGAGGCGTAAATACCTAAGCTGGGAAGGAATTTCCATTATAAAAAGTAATCAAACACAATCAAAGTACACAACTGGAAGAAAATAACTAAGAAATACTGAATACCGAAGAGGTATTGGAAAGTAAAAGGGGCTAGAAATACAAGCCCAACAGAAAATTACAAGTACAACTGAAAAAGGGACAAACAGCTGAAAAGTAAAGAGCAGCTCTTGGATCATCCCATGGGGTTCCAACCTAGAGGTCAGGTATAGATGGCCACCTCAGCACTCCATGTCTATCAGACTCCCCTGTGTACTGACTCGTCGATAGTTCCACCTTCGGGTACCATCTAGTCATGGCGCTCTTGGCCTCTGTCAGCGTTTTCTGTCGTCTGCATCCAACACAATGAGGTGCGAGCATAGCCCCTTCATGGGTGAGAATAATGATACCCAGTAAGGACCTCAAGACCCTCATGGTCTGACAATATCCAACAAGGACAAACCACAAATTAAATAATTCAACGGATAACCCATACATAGGTATATTCTCATACATATACTTAAGTTATCTAGTATCCCATATCAATCATGAGATAACACAGAATTCATTGACTCAGCTCAAACCAGAATTTTTATTATAGAAACCATGGCTGTTGGAGAACTCCTCCTCTATCGAGAACAGAATGTCTATCGCGACACAAAGGCGCATCTCACAGACCATGGACTGCTGAGATACTCCTCCTATCGAGTACTGCAGGTTTGCTACAAACTACTAGGGGATCTTTCATTGTGGGTATGCGGCCAACTACCAGGCGCTCCCCCTAATTTCCTAGAGAGGTAATCCTCCTCTCGAGTACTGCTGGTCTACCGCAAACGACCCATCCCTCCACTGCCATGGGTCTACCACCAACTACCATGTACTCCCCACTAGGCTAGTCTAATCGGTCAAATAGTCATAAGGTCTATCAGCTACTAGGTCTTCACACTCTTTTTGAACGTCACTGGAAGGATCCACTCCCTGAGCTACTGGGAGAAACTCCAACTGTCGTAAAGTCTCACGTAGAAGTATTTCAAAGGTCCGTCTTGTCATAGAGATCTCAATGCAATAGACATTATGTCATTTAGTTTCATGTTTTGTTAGTTATTATCCTTTTAGTACCAGGGGCCTGGTTGGATTCGTGTAAGAACCAACCCGACCATAACTCAACTATAACCCGAACTCCAGTTGGGTATTCTCAAATGTACCATCTCTCATCGAGATTACCAACACCGATGAAGGTTCGTCAAACAGACATCTGGTGCCAAAGATATGGAAAATGTATGCAAAGGGTCGATAGTGGGGCCAGATCCGGTCCGACCCAGTCGGACCGACTCGGCCCAACCCAGTCTGATCCGACCAGTTCTGGGTCAACCCGGACAGACCTTAGGGGTTTGAGCTAGCCCGTTGGGTGGTTCAGCCAGCTATGTTAGGCCTGGTCCTCAGGGCCCGACCCAGTAAACTATGAGGGCGGTTCTGTAGGCTAAGTTAGACCTAATCCATTGGGCCCGGCTCAGCGGACTACGAGGGCGATTTGGCCAGTGCCGCGAGGGGCGTGACCTCAGAGTTCGGCTATCGGGAGGCCATCTGGAGACCGAGCAAGCTGCGGGTGCACTGGGTAGGGTGTCGGGGCATGGGGCAGCATGTTGGGGCATGGGCAGCACACCGGGGCATCGGGAAAACTGCGGAAGGGGGCTGTTGGGGCACCGGGTAGGGCGTCAGGGTGCTAGGGAGGCCACCGATAGGGGTCAGGCAGGTCGCCGGCAGTGCGCGGGGGAAAATGGAATGCCACCGATAGGGTCCAGGAAGGCCACTGAGGGAGTGAGATGAGCACCTGGATACGTGGGCTGGCGGCGCATAGAAAGTGCCGGGGGGATGCGGTGGCCGCGTGGTTCACGGAGGTCAAGGATAGTGCTGCCTTTGTTTGCAATAATCATCATCATCGCCGAGTGTACCTCCTCTGTCGTCATCATACACGAACAAGAAAATGGAAGGACCAGACCGTGTTCGTGTGGTCTGAGCCACCCTCATCATGGTGATAGCATTTGGAAACAAAGTGGTCAACAAACAATGAATAACGGAGGTTTATCCTCAAATATAAAAATAAATCAAATTCCCCCTACATCTTTTGTCATTCGGTGAACGTTGAAAGATTCACGGTAGGGCGTACATCATCATTGGCGACATTTTTCGTGGGTGGAGTCTTCTCTTTTGACACCGATGAAGAAGGAAGGATATGGTGTTCTTCGCGTTCTTCACATTCTTCGCTGTAGAGGATGATGTTCTCTTAATTCTCCCAAGGCTCCACTAAAAAGAATGTTTCCAAACAAAAAAAATTGACTCAATATTATTTTAATGGTAGGAATGAATTAAAAAAAGAGTTAATTAATTAAATTGATTGGCACATTAAATTAATTATGGGAAGGTGGAGAGTGTCCCTAATTAACTGGGAGAGTTGTCACAAAAAAATTATTAGAGAGAGGGTTGTCTTCATTAACTTAATGGATGTTTGGGGGTCTTGGGGGTTTGTAACTCTTGTTGGTCCCACATAATAATATCCTCCCAAGGGAGGTTATAATCGGGTGGGCCCCACCACTATAACCTCACATAGGAGGTTTGAGTTTGGTGGCCCCCACCTCCAACCTCCACTTAGAGGTTTTAACCACCCAAATAAAATAAAGTCAACACTTTATTTTATTCAATTTAATTAAAAACCCCCAAAAACTATCTTCCAAACTCGTTAGAACACAAATACGGTGAAGGTATCACTACAAAATCACAGACATTGCAATTTTAATAGTACCCTCAGATTTCAATTCCGAGCACCGGTTCAAAAGTAATAAAATCCCGCTCGTACGTTTACTGAACATACCCAAAAAAACTTCAGAATGTGATTTCGGACACACCGGGGCTCGGAATAAGGTGTCGTCACAAACTACAGACTCGTAAAATTCCCATGTATTTATAAAAAAAATTCCATTGACATCCCAGGTCTTTACATATTATGTATAGGATTAGTGAATATTATTTTACAAATTTAACATAATAAAATTTAGGAATTAAACATTTGAATAAAATTGTACAAATCATGGAACTCAATTTTGTAAGAATAAATCTATTTTTATTGAAAAAAATACAAAAATTTATTTTAATAATAATAACTGTATATAATATAATTCATGAATATTAATAATATATAAAATTTATTTACTATGTTCTCATATTCCTTCTCCTTTTTTAAATTTCATCCTCATAATCTTTTCAATATTTAAACAAGTGGGAATATTTTTCTTTACTATCATTTTCCAATTATCATGTTTCTTCTTCAAACCTATTTGTTATCCAAAAATATCATTTCATAATGAGAAAACATATAATATAAGACCGTTTATTTATGTTACGTAATCTGAACTGACTATTTTTATTACAAAATATCTTATCCGACATCACTACCAAATAGTTAAAAACATGATATTCATCAAACAAGTACTTTCTTAATAATGTAACTTGAATCACATAGTATAAATGAGATAAACTATGAGTAAAAGGATTCTCAATATAAAACTAATCCAACATTCCCTATAATTTTAAATTTTCTAAGGAACAAAAAAACATAATGTTCCATTTATCAAAAACAGATAAAAATGTTCCATATTGAGACGTTATGAAAATCATAATCGCATATCTCGAAGGGATAATCATTACTATGATTATATTTATGAAATTTATAATTATTTATAGCCATCAACATATATTTGTAAATCATCATTACTTTTTAAACAATCGCTTCTTCAATTTTTTTCTTCAACAACATTATTTCCCAAGATTTTACCCTATAATATTGAGTGTGACATCTTGATTCATATAATTCCTTATATATTGTCACATTTATACTTTAATGAAAAAAATAAAAAGAATATTAAAATATTGATAATTTGAAATCCCAAAATTCTTTTCAATACAAATAAAACTTTTGAGTTTTTATAATGTTTAAATCATTCTATTTTACTGTCCATCAAATTAAGAATGAGAAGCCATTGTGAAATTTAATTCATTACCATACTCCCCTGAAGGATTTTCCAAAAATTAGATATAAACCTAGGATAAACGTATGATACAATGGTAAGATATACCCAATGAAATATGACAAACTAAATAAGATAAATTATATAAATATTATACATAAGCGTATTATCATGAATTGGAATAAATTTTATATATTTAGATAAATGATAAAAAATAACCCATATCATACTATTACATTGAGATGTATTTTATAATCTAATAATGATATATTCTATAATTTAACTTCTTACACTAGAAAAGTTTGAATAATTCAGTTTAGTATGTTTAATTTTCTTTTAACTAATTTAAAAGTAAAAAATTATTGTAATGTCTGTAATATCCCTTTCCAATTCATCCCACAAAATTCGTTCATGATGAAAAAAATATACATCCTAATTCTACCCAAATAAACAAAAAAATAGAGAACTATTAGTTTCAATAAATAATTATATTTTCAATTTTGAATCATTAGGGACACGTTCTCTTTTTCTCAACCTCAAAACACCTTACCTATACATGCTATATTCAGGTGTCTTGTCTTTCCCCACCAATGATCCATTTTTATGTATAACATAATCCTCAATTTTATATTTATGAATTATTTATGACAATTATAAATCGTTTGAAACCTGAAGAAAATGATATGTAGTTATTTTATGGATAATTTCTATATCAAATACCATTAATTAATTTAACAATGAATATTTTTTCAAAGATAAAATTATTAATTTTCCTTTATTATTTTGAATTAAAGCATCAACTATGCTATTTTATTTTCATGGATGGAAATGAATCATATACTCCTAATCCAATATCAGTTCAAATCATATTCTCTACCTCATCTTCAACTATTTTTTAGTGAATCTAATCATAAAAATATTTTCATAAATTTATATTTCACACTTTACTCTATATTAATGATATCTCTATATTTTTAATGAAAAAACCAAATCAACTAGTTCATAGTAAATTTTAGATTATTTTATTTCATGTTGTTTAAATTGGTAGTAAACATAATATATTTCATCATTTTCTACATTGTAACAAAATAAAATCCATTTTAATGATTCATCACTAAAGATGATAAATACACCATTTATACATAGTAGATCAAATTCCTTAGAATTCACCAATATATATTTTCATTTCCTAGAAGCATTCATCAAAATCATTTTTTATGATGAATTTAACTCTTTATTGATTTAACATAGTTACTATTATAGATATTGTAAATAATCTTTCAATAAACTACCAATATTAATATACTAATCAAAGAAAACATTAAATATATATTACTTTGTTAATTCCTAAAATTCATTATAAACATCAGTTTTAGTAATGTCAAAGGCTATTAATTATTTATAGAATATATTCTCATGGAAAAAATGTACTTCACCAAAAATTCCCAACTAAACAATTCACTATATAATACTTATTCTTCCTATGTCTGTAAAACAATTCTATTGTGTCTTTCTTAATCCTCCTGAATTTTAGAATATTCCAAAATATCTTTTATATCAAAAAAAAAAGATCTTATACATATAGTCTGATTATACTCAATTCCTAACATCCATAAAAAAATATGAATAAATTTGCATCCCAAAGGGAATAACAAAAAACCAATAGTGCATATATATAGTCTAAAACATAGTCATTAGAATATCACCTTCATTTACCTCTACTTTATGGTACCCTAACATGTGATCAATCATTCTAAAAAATACTCAATCCACAGTGCTTATCAAAAAAATAATCGATATGAGTAAAATATACTTATTCATAACAATATATTTATTTAAGGCATTATAATCAATGAAAAGCCCCATTGAACTATCATTAATTTGAACAAATAATTTTGGAACACATGATGGTGAAGTGACCACCTGAATGAAACCATTATCTATAAACACCAGCAACTACTTTTTCAATTCCAAATCTTCTACTCAATCTATTTGTTAGGTGTGTTTTTAAACATTCTTATCATCATGAACTAATTAAAATTTATATTCAACCTCTCAATTAAGAATATTAATAGGTCAATCATTATGAAATACTTCCATATATTCATTTAAAACTAGAACATAAATAATATGAATAATTTATTTTTTCAATGATAGGTTCTCAGTAACTTTCATTTATATATTTAATCATTTTCTCCACATATTTATATGTTATCAAAGGTAAGAAATAATTTAATATAACAATCATATATATGAAAGTACCTCAGTATGGTATTCTAAATTCCAATCAATTATAAAAATAATTTCAAAATCTATTATGGGATGTTCATCATGTTTTTCAAGAAATACCATCTGAATGAGAATAATAGGAATATTATTATAAATCTTGGTTTCATTAATATTTCCACATGTAGTTTTAAACAAAAATTATCTCTTATTACCATTAGAAAAAATTTCTATATTACGTTAGAATTTATTAGAAATGAATGAATGTGATGATTCAAGGTCAAAGAAGGACTTGACATAATTAGAATAAACAATTAACACACATGTCACCACATTATTAAAGGTTTGGATAACAGAATTACCAAAACATTATTTGTAATAATTATTTCATTAATAACTTATCTAATGAAATTGTAATAATGAAACATAGAGAAAAACTAATAATTTATTATTTCATAAATGAATAATGTTACATTATCTTGCCACTATACCCATAAAAATTCCAAATATTATAATGGGATAAAATAAAAATAAAAAAACTAAAATTGGAAAATATGGATCTCCTTATTCTTCCAAAATTATCCCTTCTACAGAAAACACAATAGAAAATAGATACAATATTAGTAAACTAATCACCATCATCGAAATTGAAAATATTGAAACATAAGAGGAATTATAATGAATGTTTGATAAAATAATGATAAGCTATTTATAAGAGGTAACACTACTGTTTAAATAGTATCATTTCCATTGAAAATAGAAACCTGACTGTTGGAATAGTAACCTGAGTATTGGGAATAGTAACATGAATTCTATAATAGTAATTAAACCTCAAAACAAAATTTGATATATATAATTATCATGAGTGATTTAAGATAATAAATGTTATAATACCATAAAAATATATCAACATTAAAAATGTAAGAATATTTATAATAAAATGTATTATAATGTGATTCAGAAAAAATTTAATTAAAAGTAAACAATAACTATTTTTGAAATTTATTTTTCTAAAACTAATTTTATATATTGCGTCATCATTTATAACTTTTTTAATGGTTATAATTTTAATTTTTTGGAAATACTTAAATTTTTATATTAATAGGAAATGTATGGCTTTAGTAGTGGTACTTTTGTAAGACATAATGATGATGCAATAAGGACTTAATAAATTTTTAAACGGATGCTTAAACCCGAAATCATTTTAATAAGATAAATTGGCCATTTAATATCATAAAAATTAATTTAAAAATATAAATTAAAATCTAAATATTCCAGTCATTAGTTGTTCATTAAACTGGTATTTTTTCCTCTTTTGAGAATTTTATTTGAATGTACTAATAAATTACAATTTTAAGGTTTTTTATAGTTTTAAAATCAAATTATTTAATTAAAAAAATCATATTGTAAAAAACATTATTAACAATTTTACATTATTATTATATTTAGTTCAATATTTGATTATATAATTTTATTCTCCTCAAGTATAAATATTCCCTCTCCCTCCCTTATAAAAATCCCTCATCTATAACTTTCCAGATGCGATCCAATTCATAAATAAACTCTATAAATCCCTATATAATAAATAGGGTATATTTTTGAAAACCAAATCCAATAATCATTAGATTTTTGTTCCTTACTAGAGAAGCAAAATTGATAAAAGTTTATATTTTCATCATGTCTTCTCTCATTTTCCTATTCTCTTCCTCCTTGCCCAAATTAATTTTAATCCCAAATATTTTAATATTATTTATAAATTATGATATAATAATATTAGTGAAGTTATTTTTATCATATCTTGATTAAATAACCTAAGAGGTGGTGTGAATCGAGATATAAAGGATTAAAACTACTACCCCTTCAGGTCATTTTTTTATTAAATAAATAACACTTCCCAACATTTACAATATTAACGTATGTTCATAAATAAAAGTAACTCACGTGACATTGCAATATTACTGGGATCACCCATAGTGAGATATGTCTAAGGAGCGTATAAAGGCAATGGTATGTTGTTTCAAATCCACTTAAGTGCATTGATATTATAATGTTTAGAATATACTCAATATAATTCCAAGTTTACAACCAATCAAAATTTGAATGATCAATACTCTATCAACTAATGGGTACTAATTTTTCCTTTAGAGGTATAATATTTTGATCACTTTAATCAATATGTTTTACAATACATTTTCTCATCATAATGTTCCTTATTCATTTACTTGAGGAATAACAAATTACCATAGATTCACATGGTAATACCATCTGGTTCATTTGAGATATTATTTTGAAAAAAATATTTTTCCATCCTTTATGAAACTACCCAATTCATCACCAAGATATCTTGATTTAATGATTATCCAAACATTCATGAATATAAAATATTTTCTGACTCACATTATATTCACGGCACTCACTCCATTAATAAATATCACTCTTTTAATGGAGATTATATTGTTATTTCAATACTCAAAAATATCATAAGCATAAATATAATTTTGGAAAATCATTTCTCTATAAAAAATATAATATTATGAGAACATTTTCACAAGAAAAAACCTTCATCAACCACCTTAAAAAATTAGTAGAATTGACTTTTGTTAAGGATTTATCACTTAAAATGTGGGGATAGACACTTATTTGTAAACATTTCCTCTCATTCATGAAGTATTCAATCTTCTAACTGACATTTCACGGAGATCTCCATTCCTGTTTTTAAACCATTAAATCATTGAGAAGAATCATTCGAATTTTTTTTGTTTCATGAGGTTTCTCATAATCATAGAATATATCATCATTCCATTGTGACTGTCTAATATTTTTTGAATCTCCACACCTTCACAAAACACTGAACATTCACGAAGCCAGAGAACATCACAAAAAAACAAATATTTATAAAAATAATACATTTTATATTTGGTTTTGGATAATTGATGGAAATATAGCTTTAATTAATGTTTGGTAATCCTCTATATTATGGACCCCAAAAATTTCATAAAAACTGCAAATAATCCCAACCATGTATAAAAAAAATTTATACCTCTTTTAGAGCATCCATTCCTTTGAATTTTATATTTTCCAACATACCTAGTCAACAACCACACATGAACTCCCCAACTGACCATGTCATCCAACATTTTCAATACACTCAATCAACTTAAAAAATAAAATGTTTCCTTGATGTATTTTACACAAAAATATCCCCCTTTGTGTTTTTTGAAAAATATTTACCCCTTTATACATATTTAATACTACTTCCATCCTATCCTGAAATTAACTTCTTATTATTTGAGATATTGATCAAATATTTACCCAATACACACTCTAATCCCACATGAGATATGCATAGTATGAAAAACACTATTATCATGAAAAGTTCGTCAAGGAACCAATTAATTCCCAAATCAAATCTATGACATTCATCAAAATCCTATATCTCATGATATATTACCATTGATTGATTATATATAGAATCTCTAGATTTAATTTTGGCTCAACCTAACAACATATACCCTATCATGATCAAAAAAATTTCATTCCCTTTTTTATAAACCCAGAGGACACTCCATTATGCCAGAAACATTGTAATGAGCAAATATCAGTAAATAAGAGAAGAACACATCATACCATAATGAAAGAGAGACCCATACATATAAGGTCTCATGTGTGAGGTGTCGACTGAACTCTAAGAGCCAGTTGATGATGTTCAATTTCCTCTTTGGGTAAGTCCTTAATCATAATTTATGAAACCTATAGATCCATAGGAACATAATACATCATCAAAATAACATGCTCTACCTTGTACATGATAAAATTATATTTTATTTAATTGTATTTTTGTGTGATGAATAGGATTTTTTCTATAATTTATTGCACATTAATTATTACAATGGTTTCTAAATAGAGACATTAGTTTAACTACCATATCATCATGCTACTACTTCATCTATAATAAATGTGTGCAAGCTTGATTAGAAAAAATATATTCATATGATTTGGATCTCAAGGAAATAATAGCTTTTTTCTTTCTTATCCAAGATATAAACAATACACTATGATATAATGCACCACTTAACATTTAATTTCAATCATCAACTCCTCCGTCCTAATATTCATCAATTTATCCAAATAACTATTGATAAGATTTTTCAACTTAATGAAAATTGAAATCCACCTTTTCCTTAATATACCATCTTAATTATTTTACTAAACGTATGTGGTTTTCATTGGGATTTATTTCATACTATGATACATTGAATTTGGAAAAAAAATATCCAGGCCATGTCATTGTTATGTATAACAGAATGCTAATAATCGACCTATATTCTGGGACATTAACCCCTTTACTTCATCATCTTGTGATAGATTTATCTAGGTATCCCATAGCGTTGACATATCCTTGGAATAATCAATTAAAAATATTCTTAAACCATCTTTGTAATATATTATTGAGAAATAAATTTTTAGTTCCATCTTTGTATCACTTGTAAACAATGAGAAAAAAATTCTCAAGATTCATGGACATTTGAAACTTATTTTCCATTAATTATGTGAAATTCATAGACTACACATAATATAATCCAAAAATTAGTATTTATTCAACAAACACTAGAACCATTATAATCAGATTATGTTAAATGTGGACATAATGATTTTAATCAACTCTACCATGCTAAAAACCAATACTCATCAAAAATGGATCCAGTCTTGAATATCATGCTCTTCGTGCTTTCTTCAACAAATATAATGATATTTTCAGCTAAAAAACTTCTTTCTCATCATCATGATTGGGAAAACCATATTTATTCTCGATATAAACTTCTTCTTCAAGAACCCCATTCAGAAACATCGACATCTCATCCATCTAGAAAACATTCACCTTTTTTACACTAATAAGTCCAAGAATAATTTGATTGTATTTTTCCTTGGATCTCATGAAAAATTTTGCTCAATATCGATATCCTCTAACATGGAGTACCCATTATATACTAGTAATACATTTTTTTTAAATCACTATAATGTATTAATTAAAGTAGTGGTGAGTGAACCAAATTTTCCGGAATTTATTTATATCTATTGGTCTCAAAACAATCTCTTGTTCCTATCTTTTCTCAATTTTCACAAGGTCTTCATTCAAATCATAAACCAATTTTTCAACTCTCATTACTTCCTCAAAACATTTAGGATCTACCCTAAATATGAATTATGTCTTCTATAAATACATTATTCTCCATGTTTTAAGAGGATCTTCATAATCACCAATGTTATTTTTCTTATCAATTTTTTTCTTGAATATTTAGCTTCCATGAATATAAATATTTTAATTCCTCCATCTCAGCATCAAAACATTCATCTAAATTATTATTTTCCACTTTTACTCACTGTGATTTTCTTACCTCCTAATAATTCTCATCAGGGAACTGTTCAATGTTTTTTCAGGATTATGTCCATTCTCCACTACAGAGATATCATTTCTTTCTCCTACATTTCATATCCTCATGTTGAAAAAATTATATTATTTTCATTTTCTATAATTTCCTTGGAATATCCCAACAAATCAATGTGATTATCATTTACTATGATTATCCTTATTGAGAATAAATTAATTAATCGAAAAGATTCAAAATTATATCTTTGTTTGATTCTTTCTATAACGTCCCGGTTTCGGGTGCCACTCAACGGGTGCCCCGAACCTGGTTCTCCATGTGACCTCATGCGAATTTCCCCAAATTCCAGAGGCTGCCGACTAGAAGCGAGGGCCCAGGTCTGATAGTGGGGAAACAATTCCCTCAGTTGTCAAAGTGTAGCACAGCAGTATACAAAATAAAACATACATCAACAGCGGATGCAGTAAACCATACACAACTGAAATAACCAACAACAATTAATATAACTAACAGTATGTAAATGATGATGCTACATGTCCCAAGTTCTATGAAAATAGCTAGAACATGTTATACATCAATACAGTACAACCAAAAGCAGAGTACAACAAAACAAAGCAAAACAGCTGGCAGCGGCATCGTGAGCCTAGGCTCGATCCCATGCCCTTCTAATCCTCAGCAGCAATCATGTACCTGTATAGGGACTATTTCCCCTATCTACACCTGTAGCAATTTAATATGTTTGGGCCAAAATTATGACCCAAACAGGGTGTGAGAAATATATCTCAGTAGGCACCCACCAAAGGCTCGTGCCCAACTGTGTGTAAGCATGCAACAACAGTGCAATAGTAAAATGCAATAAAGTAAGAAGTAATCACAAGTAACCAAAATAATAGTTAAATTTCCATTTTAATATTAATTTAATCCATTAAATATTATAAATCACCACAGTGTATTTCTAAGTAAACAATCCACATCCGCAGACAAGAAAAAATTTACCCTCAGTTAAGCAGAATCCAACCCGCATGTATAGCCCTCAGGCATAACAAGAATTTTTCCTCAGGCGTAAGAAGTGTCGCCCTCATGCACAGAAGTCATTCCCTCAGGAATAAAAGGATACCCTCAGGTGAAATACTACAGCCCTGAGGCTAAATAGTGCAGTGCCCTCATGCTAATCACAACAACGCCCTCAGGATAAATACAACAACTCCCCCAATCTAAACAGGTAACATGGACATACCCAATATGTAAACATTAAGTAACAATCAATTACTCTCAAGGAAATTCTACAATTACTACTTTGAAGGCATACCCTCTGGTATCCGGGCCAAACGACTAAACAGTGGAACACACCCCCGGTGTGGTTCTGGATCCAAGAAACGATCCCAACCAGCATTTTAATATCATATTTAAATACCTAATCAATTCTAGGTGTTAAATATAGCAACTTCCTCAGCCACACGACACCCCAACATGGGTTCGTGGCACAAAAATGCACAAAACACACGGCAGTTGGAAAAACAAACATCAAGCCACTTACCTTATAAGCCAACGAGCGGTATACCCGAACGTCGACTCCAAAAACGCCCATGAATGAGTACATATGATGAATAAAAAAACCCCTCTTAACCTCAAATAACCCTTATTAGGAGAAAAGTTGGTAATGAACACTCCATGAGAAGAGATGGCTTACCCGTGCGGTTCCAACGTGATCGTCCGAAGCGGAATCGGATTCCAGATGAACACCCAACAGATCTTCAAAGGTCTAGCCTCCTACATTGGATCCAAAATGGCTCAAATGCCTCATCTTCCAAATGAGGAGGATAATTTATGTTTTAGGCCAAAAAAACAAAGTACACGGTGTGTACTCCATTCATTTAACTGTTCACCTGGCGGCTTCCTGCTAGCATGTCACTGTTCACTTACCGACATGAGTACACGACATGTAATCCTGATTACACGGTGTGTACTGTCGCCCAACTGGCGGCTACTCCACCACCATACTGTTTAGGCCTGTTGACTGACTACATGGCGTGTAAAGGACCACTACACAACGTGTAGTCGGAACCTACATACTATGTCATTGACATGGCTACACTCCCCGTGTACTCATCCCAACATAGCCAGAAGTACATGGCATGTGGAGAAAGTAAACGGCGTGTACTTTCAAAAATTAGGATTTTTTCCCATTTTTCATATTTTCTCAAAATCACTTAAGGAAAAGGGAAAAGAAGAAGGTCGTACCTCAAAATAAGAATCAGGTTCTTACAAACATCCCCCCTTGTAGCAATTCGTCCACGAATTTCCCTTCCAAGGGTGGTTAAGATATAGTCGTAAACAACTCCAGCCACTGAGCACGTACGTCGTCCTCCCACTCCAAGGATTCATCCTGCACTTGGCGATGCTGCCATAGCACCCGTACGAGAGGAACTGACTGGCCCCGGAGAACATTCATGCTCCTGTCAACGATACGAATCGGTTTCCCCTCAAAGGATGTATCTTCCTCTAGCTCAACCTCCTAGGGTTGAAAGACGTGATACAGGTCTGAATGATAGAGACGCAACTGAGATACCTAGAAGACGTCGTGCATGGAACGGTACTGCTGCGGTAACCGCAACCGATAAGCAACCCGCCCGACCCTTTCTATAATCTCAAATGGCCCCACATACCACGGTGAAAGTTTACCCTGTCTCCTGATCCTCTTGTGTCCCAGCCTCAGCGAAACACATAGAAAAACATGATCCCTGACCACGAACTCCAAAGGTCGTCTACGGTAATCAACAAATGACTTCTGACGAGACTGTGGGATAGACATCCGCTTTTGAATCAACTGGACCTGCTCAGATGTATCCTGTAACAGACGTGGTCCCAGTAAAGCTAACTCACCTGCATCTAACCAGCCCAAAGGTTATCGGCACGGTCTACCGTATAAATCCATATATGGTTCCATCTCAATAGTGTCCTAGAAGCTATTGTTATAGGCAAACTAGACGAAGGGAATATGTTTCTCCCAAGAGCCCCCAAAGTCTAGGACACATGCACCCAACATGTCCTCTAGCACCTATATCGTACGATCTGACTGACCATCGGTTTGAGGGTGGTAAGCTGTTCCCAGAAGCACCTGTGTACCCAGTGCCCTCTGAAAACTCTGCCATAAATGATATAAAAAGCAGGCGTCCCTATCAAAAAAGATAGAACGAGGGACCCCATGAAGACGTATGATCTCTCGGATATACAGCCTTCCAAGCTTTTCAAAACCGAAGGTCTCCTTGATCAGCAGAAAGTGAGAAACCTTCGTGATTCTATCCACAACAACCCATATGACGTCATGGCCGTGAGGTGACCTCGGAAAACCAGTCATAATATCTATCACGACATCATCTCATTTCCACTCTTGTATGGATAACTTCTGTAACAGCCCAGCTGGTCTCTGATGCTCCGCCTTCACCTGCTGACAGGTGGAACACCTCGTAACAAAACCAGCTACATCTCTCTTCATACCTGGCCACCAGTACTGACGTCTCAAGTCTCGGTACATCATTCTAACCCAAGGATGAACTGCCCAAGATGAAGCATGATACTCCCGCATCAGCTCCTCGTGTATATCCCCTGGAACCCATACCCATCCATGGAAACACAAAACTTCATCATCGCCTATCGTCCAAACAGGAGGAGGGTCCTCACTTTCCACCAACTCCCGCAGAACTAGGTCTTCTGAATCCAATAGTTGTCTCATCCTCACTCTATCCCGGATGGTAGAATTCACACCTAAAGATGAACGATAAGCCTGCCCCTGACTGTCGTGCAACTCTAGATGCATCTTAGAGAATAAATCCATGAGATGCCACTCACCACTGGCCTCCTGCATTGCTTGTATCTGAGTCT
This sequence comes from Viscum album, assembly GCA_963277665.1. Lineage (NCBI taxonomy): Eukaryota > Viridiplantae > Streptophyta > Magnoliopsida > Santalales > Viscaceae > Viscum > Viscum album. The sequence goes on from OY728151.1 coordinate 170,264,590, forward strand.
TCCTTCTCAGTGCATCAGCTACTACATTACCTTTACCAGGTGTATAGGCTAGCTAAAAATCGAAGGACTATAGATACTCGACCCACCTTCGCTGCCTCAGATTTAGGTCACGCTGTGTAAAGATATACTTGAGGCTTTTGTGGTCGGTGAAAACTACAAAATGCTCCCCTAATAGATAATGTCTCCAACAACTCAATGCATGGACAACTGCGGCTAACTCGAGATCATGTGTCGGGTAATTCCTCTCATGTGGCCTCAACTACCGAGACCCTTATGCAACAACTCGATCGCCCTGCAACAACACTGCTCCCAGCCCAATACCTAATGCATCACAGTAAATAGTATAGCTCTTCCCCTGCTCTAGGAGTATCAGGATCGGTTTTGATGTCAACCTTCCTTTCAGGTCCTGAAAGGTTTCCTCACAAGCTTCCGACCAACCGAACTTCACACCCTTCTTAGTCAAGCACGTCAACAGTGCTGCTAAGATGGAGAAGTCCTATATAAAAGACCTGTAGTAACCAGCCAGCCCTAAGAAACTCCGTATCTCAAACACAATCTTAGGCTGATCCCAGGAAACTACTGCTCTCACCTTCTCTAGGTCTACGGAAACTCATGCCTCTGCGATAATATGACCCAGGAAGTAAATCTGGTCCATCCAAAAGTGGCACTTTGAGAGGTTAGCATATAGATGATGCTCCCTAAGTGTACTCAATATGATCTCAAGATGGGTGGCATGGTCGTGTCGAGTGTGGGAGTGCACAAAGATGTTATCCATGAATACTACCAAAAAATAATCAAGATACGGATGTAACAAACGATTCATCAGAGCCATGAAAACTGCTGGTGCATTTGTGAGTCTGAACGGCATAACCGTATACTCATATAGACCATACCTACTCCTGAAAGCTGTGAGAGGTACATCATATGGTCTCATGCATAGCTGATGATATCTTGATCTCAGGTCAATATTCGATAACAGTCATGCTCCACAAAAATAATAAAAAAGATCATGAATCCTCGGTAAGGGATATCGGTTCTTAACTGTCAACTGTTTCAGCTTCCGATAATCCACACAAAGTCTGAGGGTATTGTCCATATTATTTGAAAAAAGGACCGGCGAACCATTAGGAGAAGTACTGGGTTGGATAAATCCCTTTTCCTATAACTCCTCTAACTACCTCTTGAGCTCCTGCAACTCAGGTGTAGCCATCCTATATGGAGGAATGAACACCGATGTTGCTCCTGGAACAAGCTCAAAAGAGAAATCCACCTCTCACTCCAGAGGAAGACCTGAAAAGTCATCCAGGAAGTCATCCCAGAAACGATCAACCACTGGAGGGAAATCCGCCTGACAAGTCCCCTGGTCATCCAAATATAAGCTCACAATCTGGGCTGCTACTCCACCTCTCCCACGATGCTCTGGTCCAGCTCGACTTGCCTTAACATCCCACTCGCCCTTCTATAGAAACTCTCCACCAACATGTGACGTGAAACACACCCTACGACGATTGAAATATACAAAGGCTCGATAGGGAACCAACCAATCCATCCCGAGAATGACATCATAGCTCGTCATCTCTAAGTCATAGAGGTCCCAAAGAAAGTAACACCCACCAACCTCAAGGGGGAACTCCTTGAACTGACGCACAATAGCCCTTCTAGTTCCCAAACGAGTGTCTAGAGTCATAATATCAGAAGAAGTAGAAACACAGAGCCCAAGGCTCTCCACAACAGGTTCAGATATAAAACTATGCGTAGCACCCATATCAAAAAGTACTGAAGTTAAGACATAAGCTACTAAAATAGTACCTCTGACTATAGAAGGTCCAGTATCCTGCTCCTGCTGGGTCTGTTTCACTGCATATGTCTACCTAGTGCCGCGGCCCTACGACATAGTCTCGCTACCCGGACCTTTCCCACCCTACAGCCTCTAAGATCCCAGTGTCTGGCTTCCACGGACATGACCATCTTCTCTACCTACACGCCCTGACGTATTCCAGTTCCCTGACTGGTAAGAAGCCACTGGTCTTGCCCCCACTCATGGAGTCTGCACAGAACCCCTCTCACTAGCCATAGGTGGATACGCCCTAGAAAAGCGATGTAGATAACCCATCATTCCATAAGCTCGGCACTCCACCGGGTCTAATGGACACTAATGTCTCTAGTACCCCTCTCTACCACACTGGTAGCACCAGACCAGCCCACCTGAAGAATCTGTCTGGCTGGTACTTCCGCCCTGAGAGAAGTCCACCTGTCTCTTCCTATTACCATCAGAAAAAGTTCCAGTAACTGGTGTTGAACCGCCCTGGCCCACACCACTAGATTCTCGCAGGTTCCTCTTCATAATCAGTGTCTGGTTCACGATGAAGTGTAAAATAGAAAACCTAAATACATTCACAAGTGCTCGGATGTCATATGGAAGACCATCCTCAAAACGTCTGTCTCTCAGCGTATCATCACCCACTATCACAGGTGAAAACCGCTGAAGCTCCATCAAATAACCAGAATAGTCCATCATTTACATAGTGACCTGCTGCAGATTCATGAAATCTCGAGCTCTATCTTCCCTTAGCGTCTCCGGGAATAAAAAGTCGAAGAAGACTGCCTAAAAGTCTTCCCACGCCATTTCCATATGATTCTCTGACTGGGTGGTAACATCCCACCACCTCTTGGTGGAATCACGTAGCATGTATGTTGCAATCTTGACACTCCTCCCTGGAGGCGTCTTGAGATTCTAAAAAATAGTCTGCATCGACCCCAACCAAGACTCCGTAGCCTTTGGTCTGCCATACCCTAAGAATGTAGGTGGATGCTACTGCTGGAAGATACGTGTCTTCTCGACCATTGATGTGGTAACCTGCGGTGCTCCCTGAGAGATCTTCGTGAACCGCAATAAGCCTTCACCAAACTGCGCCTCCGCGCCTGTGTCAGGTATAGCAGTTGGTGCCACATCTGGCCCTACTGGAGGATCAAATGGTAGCCCATAGCCCACCATCTCTGAAGTAAAGTCTTCACTGCTCTCCTGGAGAACAACCGGCGGTCGTCTAGGAGGCATGACCCTACAAGGTCAAAATCACACCTTAGATTCAAGATTTTTATGGTTGAGATGATGAAACCACAAAGGGAACAAGAGGAAGAAGGAATCTCAAAATTTTCAAAACAAGACTACACAGCGGGTATACTGACTACACGGTGTGTACTTGACTACCCTTCCCCTGCCCGGGTCCTTCAACATGGCTGAGACACACGGCTCCCGTTAAACAAAACTACACGGCGTGTATGGTGTTATTTTGCAACTGCCCGTGTCGCTTGTGACAAGACCGACTACTCGGCTTGAAATTACACGGTGTGTTACACCTACACACGGCATGTACATTACCCCATTTCCCAGACACATGGCTAAGTCCACACGGTGTGTCCTCAGACAAGACTACACTATGTGTCCTCAATGGAACGGTGACATCAACCCGTGTTGTTAGTTACATGACCGAGTCCCCAGGTCACACTACATGACATGTTCATTATTGACACAGCGTGTTCTATACAGGAGTTCACCGACACGTGTTATCAGTGACACGGCCAGAATCTAGGTCAAAACTACATGCCGTATATATCTAGTACACGACATGTTTTACCCAAGACCTTCCCTACCTTGGGTCGCTGCTGACACGATTTATGACACAGGAAGGGACTACACGGCGAGTACTCAGATTACACAGTGTGTACTTAAAAAGTACATTTTTCCTCTCGAATAGAAGGCCATACACGGTGCGTGTTAAAATATTACATGGCTTGTATACTGGTTTTTCGGACAGTACGCCTCAGAAACTTCCCCGGAACCCAGAAAATACAGAAAAACAACACCTAAGTGTCAAATTCTGACCCGTGAGGGCCCATACTCCCCACGAATCAAAGTTCGACAACATATCCCTGTTATAACATAATAAAAAGTCAATGATCCACCAAATTCTGATAAATGAGGGTCCATGCTCCCCAAAAACCAAAGTTTGGAGTCCATTCTATGAACAGCTCGCACAAAAATTACCCTATCAAACAGTAGGTATTTTATCAGTGCAGTTATCACAACCGCATGCTTTTCTAGAAAAAAAACTATGACAACAACATGAAATTTTTTAATGCTCCTACATGGTAAGGAAACTATGCATGGAATGTGATTCTAGAATGTGCCTAAATGGTGCATGAGATGGCATAACCTCATCTCATTTGGTTGCAACTAAATAGAACCCACAGATAAAAGATAAACAGCACAATACAAATGTGTCACCCAACGGTGAAAACATTTCAACTATAAAATATTCAAAACCGAAATAATTGCAAAAATACGAGGTAGACTGGCTTTTCCCATATACACGGGTTAGCTATGACCAAGCATAGCTTATTACCAACTACTGGTCCATCTTATCCCGGACTAAGGCGCTAAATAGTAAGTCAAAGAAAAGAACCCCTCTGATACCACTTTGTAACGTCCCGGTTCTGGTTGCCACTCAATGGGGGCCCCGAACCCAGTTCTCCACGTGACCTCACGTGCATTTCCCCAAATTCTAGAAGCTACCTACTAACAGTGAGGGCATAGGTTTGATAGTGGGGAAACTATGCCCTCAGTTTTCAAAGTGTAGCGCATCGGTATATGAAATAAAACATACATCAAAAGTGGAAGCACTAAACCATACACAGCTGAAATAACCAACAAAAGTGAATATAAGAAAAAGTATGTAAATGATTATGGTACATGTCTCATGTTCTAAGAAAACAACCATAATATGTTATACATCAATACAGTACAACCAAAAGAAGAGTACAACAAAACAAAGAAAAACAGCTGGCAGCGGCATCGCGATCCTAGGCTCGGTCCCATGCCATCATACTCCTCAGCAGCAATCATGTACCTATATAGGGACTCTTTCCCCTATATAAACCTGCCGCAACATAATCTGTTTGGGCTGAAAAGCGTGACCGAAACAGGGTGTGAGAAATATATCTCAGTGGGCACCCACCAAAGGCCCGTGCCCAACTGTGTGTAATCATGCAACAACAGTGCAATAGTAAAATTAAATAAAGTAAGTTTTACTCACACGTAAACAAAATAATAGTTAAATTGCCATTTTAATATTCATTCAATCCATTAAATATTATAAATCACCACATTTCATTTCTAAGTAAAAAATCCACGTCCTCAGACAAGCAAAATCTTTCCCTCAGGTAAGCAGAATCTAACCCACAGGTATAGCCCACAGGCGTAAAAAAATATACCATTAGGCATAGGAAGTTTCACCCTCAGGCACAGAAGTCAAGACCTCAGGCACAAAAGGTTTTCCTCAGGTGAAATACTATAGCCCTTGGGCTAAATAGTGCAGTGCCCCTAGGATAATCACAACAACTCCCTCAGGCTAAATACAACAATGCCCTCAGGCTAAACAGGTAACCGGGCCATGCCCAACAGGTAAACAAAAAGTAACATGAAAATACTCTCAAGGAAATTCTACAATTACTACATTGAAGGCATACCCTCGGGTATCCTGGCCAAATGGCTAAACAGTGGAACACACCCCCAAGGTGGTTCCAGATCCAAGAAACGAACCCAACCAGCATTTTAATATCATATTTAAATACCTAATCAATTCTAGGTGTTAAATATAGCAACGGCCTCCGCCACAAGACACCCCAACATGGGTCTATGGCACAAAAATGCACAAAACACACAGCAGTTGGAAAAAACACCATGCCACCTACCCTATATGCCAATGAGCGGTAAACCCGAACGTCAACTCCAGAAACACCCATGAACGGCGTAGATCTGATGAAGAACAAAACCCTCTTAACCTCGAATAACTCTTATTAGGAGAAGAATTGGTATGAAAAACTCCATGAGAAGAGATGGCTTACCCGTGCAGTTCCAATGTGATCGTCCGAAGCGGAATCGGATTCCAAACTAACACCCGGCAGATCATCAAAGGTCCGACCTCCTCATTTGGCTCCAAAATGGCTCAAATGCCTCCTCTGCCAAATGAAGAGGCTACTGACTGTTTTAAGCCGAAAAAACAAAGTACATGGCATGTAATCCTTTCATTTAACTGTTCACCTGGTGGCTTCCTACCAGCGTGGCACTGTTCACTTGATGACATGAGTACATGGAATGTACTCGTGAGTACGCGGCATATACTTTCGCCCAGCTGGCAGCTGCTCCACCGCCTTACTATTTAGGCCTGCCGACTGACTACACGGCATGTAAAGAAACACTACACGGTGTGTAGTCGGTTCTTACACACTTTTTCACTGACATAGCTATATGCCCTATGTACTCACCCAAACACGGCTAGAAGTACACGGCGTGTGGAAAAAGTACACGGTGTGTACTTTCAAAATTTAGGATTTTCCCCATTTTCCATATTTTCTAAAAAACACTTAGGAAAAGGGAAAATAAGAAGCCCGTATCTCAAAATAAGACCCGGGTTCTTACACTTTCCATACCACATCTCATATAGGTACTTTTATTCCATTAGACATAAGAAATCCATGTTAGAAATATAGAATAATTTTAGGACTACTTCCATCCAAAATTTATCTGGTAGGTCTTTTTTAATTTTCATTATTCTGGAAAAGTATTTGATAATATTATTTATACTCTCCAAAAATTATTTTTTTTGAGGAGTTATCATTTCTATATCATAATTCGTTATCCCATTATTTTCATGACAATAATTTATATGGATTTTTTTGACTTTCGTTCCATTATCAGTTTAAAACATTAGAATATTTTATCTATGCATCTTTTATGTATCTATCTGAAAATTTATTATGCAACCAAATATGTTAGTCTTGTGGGAAATTAAAAATAACCCTGACATCTTATTGAAATAATTAATTAAAATAACCTAATAAATCTTCTAATCACTGGATCTTTGTGATATAGTTTCACACACATCTGCATCCACCAATTCAAGCACTGTAGTTGAATTTTGTTCTTCTACCTTGTACATATTTTAAATAATCATCCCTTCTTCGCAGGCATCACATGATTGAGTATGATCACATTATAACTTAGAAATGTCTTTAACTATATCAAATTTGACCAGATCATTCATGTATTGTTGACATGGATAAGAAATTTGTTTATGAAACAACCTATTTTCTTCCTCTCTTGATAGAAAGCACATGTCTTCTTCTCTAATGAAATTGTAGTGATTCATATTATTCTATTTCCCTAGTAAAACAATTGTCCCTTATTTTCCATTAAGGATTCGAAATTTCTTCGAAAATCTTATAGAATGCCTTGAGACAAATTTTTTACTAACACATATACAGTTATGACTATGAACATTGACAACCAAGGCATCAGCATGTCTCATTTCTTTTCCCACAAATTTGGATTTTCCTAAGCTAACAATCATCATGTCTTTATCATCTCCAAATTTGAAAACACAGTCATTATAATACATTATTATAGTAGTAATAATCTTATCTCCCTTCATATGAGAAATGAATCCACTATCAATGATCCATTCACGAGTGTGATCCAATGCTTGCAGGGAAGTCTCTATATCCACTTCCCACATTTCTATTTTTTCATCCATGACTTCGACTTCATTCCCATTATGGATTGATTATCATGATCTTCCTTATAGTATGATAGATCAAATTAATCATAGCGAGCTACAAATTTTTTTTTCTTTTCATCCCATTGGAGGATTCATTGATTTGTTTCTTACAATCACATTGGGTTTTCTTCATCATATTCTTAGGCATTGTTGATCATAAATATCAAACCATGTGTCTAAATCCATAATTCCATAAATTGTTACCTCAAAATAATTCTTGGAATGTTTAACTCTATATTTATGCCTTTTGGCCTTATTACCATTTGTATCTTTCAGTTATAAAACATATATTATAATGATGAACTATCATTAAAGAGAAATAATACCCAAGATGAGGTGTATTATAATTATTCATTATTGTTTGAAAATTTTTTCCATGGTTTCTCTGAAAATTATAATTATCATTTATTTCAAAATAAATTTTTAACCTTGGAGTTTGTTTTCTTGGTCTGGTATCAATCAAAAAAGATTTCTATTTTGGTTCAAGTCTTCTACCATCATTTTTATTTGGATATGATTGTTTCCTTGATTTTTCAATATCTCTATGCTACACTATAGTAGATGGTAATTAAACATTGAGATAAACCCTTCCTTAAACTTCCTATTCATCATTGTATATTTCTTCCTTTCTTTGGGCGGTAACTACAACTTCCACCATATCGTTTTCTCCATGATCCTTGCAGTTATCTATTTCTTTATCCTTGGATTCATTTAAACAAAAAATTCCTTTTGAAATAAGAATATTAATTTTGAATAAATTTATTTTAATCATTTCCATACCTTTCGCATAGTGTTAATAATTATTCTTTGGAAATTTTACATCATCCTTGTAATATTAATGAAACTTTTTAGAGAACCTTGTTGAATGATGTAAATCCTTTCCACGTGGAAAGCATAAAAGTGGATGTTTAACTTTGAAATTTACTTTTCCCGTTTATATATTTGGGGAGTGGAATAACATCACCACATTTCTCATATCTTCTTTCCATTCATATTCAATTTTGAGACTCTTCATTTCCTTGAATGATAAATCTTTAGACATCCATTTTTTCCCAATCTCGTTATCATTATTTTTGATCTTTTATGTGTCAAGGTTTCATTGTGAGCTATCAAATTTAATCTATTTTGGGTCATAATCTATCTGTTCATAATCATTTATATTGAACAGAAGTTGATGTCATCTCAAGATAGGCATAATTATCTTTATGTCCATAATAATTTCTCTAAGATGATATATGTGTTCCACAATAAAATCAACCATGTCAAAGAGTGAATTTATAGTGAATATAAGGTGAATTATTAGATCCTCACACTTTTTCTATAGAACATACAATCATGATTCTATAACATTTTTGTTTCCCATGTAAATATTTAGAAGATTTTCTCACATAACAAGTGATTTCTTACAATACATCACCTTTATATATATTACATTGGATAGGGATCCCCCATAAAACATTAATTATATTGGAATTAGTATCCAATTCCATTCGGTAGGATTCTGATAAAGAACCATTTTTAACACCATCTAAAATATCATGCATTGATACTATAATGTGATCCACGCCTAGATGTCATAATTAGTGTTATTTCTTATTCTTCTATAATTTATTGTTGTTTTTATCAATGATAGGAAACCATTTATAATTGAAAAACTCCCATGAAACCTCTGAAGGAGAAACACAACAAATAACATCTCTCTATGATACCAATTTTTATCCCAACTGGGATAAATACTCATTAATGGGGATGGGAGAATCAGAATATGATAGATTAAAACTATTACCCCTTTATATCACGCTTCATCATTAAATAAAAAAAATTCTCCCCCTTTCTTATAAAAATGTCTTAGTTGAAATTAAAGTATGCATGAAACACATCAATTTGACATAATTATACCACCAAGGCTATGACCTAGGATAATACCAAACAAATGTGCATATCTACCAAAAAAATTAAATCACACTAATGTAACAATGAACGGAGAGGACTTATTGACCCTCCTCATTTACAACCAATAAAAAAATAGAATCTCACTACTCATTCAAATAAACTGTGATCACAAATCCATCAAAATAATATTCTTTTCATCAAATGAATCAATCTATTTTACAAAAAAAAACTGTTTTAACCTTATATTGCACATTAATCCACATGATGAAAAATAATTTAGCATATATTCAATGATAAATACCTTCTGATTCATTTGAGATTTAATTTTAAGAAAATCCTATTTCGATCTTAAAATTACACAATTCTTCACATAAATATACTACTTTCATGATGATTCAAACATTTAAAAATCCCAACACATTCATTAAGCTCACTAATTTTTTGAATCACACCCTTTTGTGAATCCCAAAACTGTCATGATGATATTTAAACTTTTTTAGAGCTCACAACATTAATTAAGGTAACATAGCCTTCCTAAAACCCATTCTCTATGAAACATATGGTCTAATGAAAACCATCATGCATGAAAATCCAATATGATGCACCTTGTGTTAATTCAGAAACATTTTATTTTCATTTGGACATTCACACATCAAATAAGTGGTGTATACTAGGATCTATATAAATTTCATTCCCTTTGAGAAGAATTAAATATTCCCATTCCTTTTTATAAAGCTCCCCATTCTGGTTCATGAACCTCCCAGTCTTTGCAAAGCATTAGAGAAGTTTTTTAATTCATGAAGATTTTCTTTTTTTCCAAACTTAGCATCATTCCTTCTAGACTCAACTATCCCTCGTGAATCTATACACTTTCAAAAAACACTAAACATTCTAAAATAAGAAAAAATTCATGACACACCAAACCTTAGTGAAATACATTATTTTTCCATATTTTTTCAGTCATTAATAGAAATCAATCATTTGATAAACTACAAAATTCTTCATAAAAATCTAATAATTTTTTTATTCTATAAACATTCATGAACCTCAATAATATTTTTAAGATCTATACTTTCATGAATCTTACTTATATCACAAATATCACTTCTTTTGTAATGACTTTTTAATGCTTAAAAGTTTCATGAGGCTTACATAGACATTAATAAACCATTTTCATGGTGAAATAGATGATCATAAGAAGACGTTCTCAGAATAAAAATCCATCATTAACCACATTCATGAATTTAGCCCCTAGATTTTTTGTTAAGGATTTCTAACTTCAAATGAGGGGGTATTATCATATTTATAGTAATCCCCCCCTTATAAAGATTATAATATAGACACTTCCTCTTTGCAATAATCTACATTCTTATTTGTGAGCCTCACAGCCTTCATGATATATCATGGGAGTTTTTCTATTTGTGAAGCTTCTCATAATTGAAGAAGTTATTGTCCATTCTTTGTGACTATGTAATCCTTAATGAATATTCAAACTTTCATGAAACACTAAAAATTTGGAAAGCACCCAAAATTCATGAAACACAAAAAAATCACAAAATAATACCTTTTCAATATTATTTTGAGAAATTAATGGAAATCAATCATTCACAAAGCTTGATCCATCATCCAAATTTTAGACCCCAATTTTTTTGAAAATACTAGGAAAAGCCTCAACTTTTTAACATAATTTTGTATTCTGATCCCAATGAATCCATTATATTTTTTAGGTCGTTTTCAACATAGGTAATAAAAAACCTCATTGTAACTCAACAATTGACCTTGTCCATCAACTTTTTCAAAAAAAAACACAATCTACCAAAAAACTCTAAAATGTTACCCATAGTGATTTTTCCCATAATATATCCTACTAAAATGATCATATTTATAATGTATTATTATTTTAAATTTCTCATATTTAAATATTAACAATTCCCCATTAATGGTTGGTTGACTAGTGATGAGGATTTTTCAAAATATTTTTTATCCCTAAAGTAATGGTTAGTTATGAAAAATTATTTAGAATATTGAATGGATAAATATAGTTTTGTAAATGTTTTTTTGGGAAAATGTTAACAATTTATAAATTCTAATTAAGTAAGGTAATTAAATTGGAGTAATACATTATATTTAAAAAATATCATATCTATATGTTTCACCATTAATAATATGAATTAGGAAATATATTCCTATTCTTATAATCAATAAATTGTAAAAAAAATTAACATAAATTACTTATGTTAATATGTTCTAATAATCCTATTTATATTATTTTGGAGGTAGAAAATAGATGAAATTAAGAGGTATTTAATGTAAGTGAATTGTGCATTTCATCATTTTTATTCATGTATGTCATTGTGGTATTATTTTTAATGTGTTTAATTTAATTCATTGTATATTTCATTTTTATCCCATTATTGAACTAACAGTGTTTTATCAATCGTATACCTTTGTTCCCCCTAAATAAACCCATTCTATAGTCATTATTGTATATCATCATGTGACTGAAATTCATTTCCAAAATTTCATTGTTTTACATGTAATATTCATATATTTTTAATAACGAAAACCTTTTCACATCCACGTGTATTCACCTATATGAATAGATAATTTACTGGTTCGAGGATTTATATGTATGAAATCAACATTTTTAATGACATCGAAACCAATAGAACGGAGTTAGTGAAATACTTTATTACACTTGAATGATTATAAGGAATAACATCTTGAAGGTCTAAATAGCTTATTAGTCTTGAAAAACTAGATACATACATGATACCCCAATTACATTAGGGAGAGAAATTAAATCCAAACAAAATTAAAGGCTAAAACCCCACTAAATGCATTCAAAGAATATATCATTACGTCATGGGGAAAGGAAAAAAATAGAGGTGATATCAAATGCTCCATAAGGGTTAAATATAAAAGAATAAATAATGAGTAAATAAATATAATCAATATGGTAAGGTAAATAACTAATCACACACATTCCATTTAATAAATAAACTTACAATGAATTGAACCTGTATAATTTTTCATTGTGAAAATCCACTAAATAACAATTTCTGAATTCTTTATATAGGAAATTATTAATTAATAGTCATCATTTATATGGGAAATGAACCACTACTATTAATACCTTTCACAATATAGTTTAACATAAAGGTAAAAACTCGTTTAATGTTATTATAATAGATTCCTCTCATGAGACTACCGATACATTTAGGTGAAGTCTATAACTATGATTCATTTGTGACTATCAATATAATTAATTCCTAATATATTGAGTAATTGATTTAATTAAAAAAATTGCGACTTTTCATCAATATTTTCATTAAATTAAAGATATGGATTTAACGATATTTCCCAAATCAATCAACTAACATTAAAGTAAATATTCTATGTCACCATTGAATTTATTTTAGACTATAATCATATTAATTATACAATAAATTGGATATTTAATATAAATTTAATGTACAATGGAAAACTTTAACAATAAAGTGAATATTTCAATAAAATTTTAACAATCATGATAGAGAGTGGTATTGTAAAATATCTTTTATCACGTTGTAATTTTAATGTCAAATACTCATATATGAAATAATTCAAAGTGAAACTAAAAATTATATTATGAATGTATAAATAATTGTATATGATATCCAATGTAATGTATATAGATCATATATAATTTAATTGACCATAATAACAAATATGTTTCAATATAAGGGAAATTAAGATGAAATCCCTTGCTAGTTTTTTGTTAGTGGAATCATATGAAACATGAAAGAATATAATTAATAAAATGTTAAATACCATGAAATAAAAATATTAATTATATAATATAACACAATATAAACATATATAATCCACACATGAGAAGTAATTGGTTAATAAGGAATATATCTCTTAGAAGTAAAAGAGAGATGCGAAACCCTTAACTCACGATTCCCCTTAGTGGTGCATAATTCAACATCTTGTATACAGTTATAATGATTATTAATAACTAAATAAAAAATAAATATTCTTATTTATAAGTCCTTATGTGATTATTTTATACCATATTATGACCCATTATTTAATAATACTTTGATATTTCTATGGTTTGGGGTTCATTCATTTCATGGTTTCATGATCTGTTCATTTCTGTAAAATTATGAGCATTATTTTAAAATAGGATTATAACTATAGAAATATAATATAATGGTCTTAATTAATATCCATAAGTTTGAAATTTCCCATAAATAATTTTTATTTCTTTTATGGGGATGATTTATTGTTAAAATGTTGATGATAATTGATTAGTTAATTTTGGCAATTTTTACGAACACAATAAACTATTTTCATTTTCTTTAATATTATGAGTATATATTAGTTATAGATAATTAAATGGTTTAATATATGGATATTATAATATTATTTTACCATATTAATAGTTTTATGATAATACATGGTTTCTTTAATGGAAAACGAACAAAACCATTATTCACAGAGCTGATTAACGGACGTAATTTGGGAAATAGTTTCATTTCATTGAATAAGTGGAGGAAATAAAAGGAATGGATATAATATATGACATTATTAACATAAAATTACATTAATCTCATTAATTATTATTTATTTTTAATTTATTGATGAAATATATTAGAAGAATGTACAAGAACAAAAGAAAATAAGAGAGGTGTTCTCATAAAATTACCTCTTAAATATCATCTCCTTGGAGGATCCTTGAATGACCATGGATTTGGTATTTTGGTGAGATCATAAGAAAATGTAAGTGGGTGAGTCCTTATGAGAGGGTTTGGAAGATATTTTATGATCTTCCTAGAATGTGAGTAAATATTAGTTGGTGATAGGTGGTATTTATACTTGAGGATATATGGGTTTAAGTGATTGAAGATGATTATTTTATAAATAAAACCAATAATTTTGAGGTGGAATTAATTTACACTGATTTTTCTAATAATTTATATTATAAATAAAGATTATGGATAATAATTCCCTCAAAATCCCATTTAATTTTTTAATGTTTATGTATTTTAAGCCTTTACCTATTAACATTTACTCATTTCATTATTTTACACACACTGTGTTAAATAACTTCTTTATCATAGTAAAAATTTTCCGTCTAAAAAATGAATATGAACACAAAAAACAAATTATCTTATTATTCTAAATATAGAATCCATTTTACTAAATTTAATTCAAATATTTTAAAAAATTAGATATAAAATTAATCATTCAGATGCAAGGGTAAAAAAATTAAAGTGAAAACGTTTAAAATATTAAAATGTTTTTATTCCCAATTTAAGTATGAAAATTATTAAAAAACCTAATTTTGATTTATTGATGCATTTTTTAACTAATTCAATAAATCCATTATAAAATATAACATAGTTGTGTAAATAAATTAGAATAAAAAGTAATTTCCAATTAAATTTCTATTTTTTTAACTATTCATCAATAAATGAAACACCTCCAAAAATAAAAAATGATTCCCGATGATAATTTGGATACCACTCATTATAAAATATATATTATTATTATTTTGAATAAAATTTTATAAATTTATCAATGTTTAGTTAAAAAACAACTGAACCATTAAAAGGAGGAAACATTTCCTTTTAAAAAATTATGGTTTTATGCTTAAAATTGGATTTGTTATTATCTTGATCCTATCAAAATTATTGGATAAATTAAAAAAATTGATTATAAAAAAATATATATGATTAGTATATTTTAAAAGTAATTATTAATTTAATTTTTTCAGATAAAATTGAATTGTAGGAAAAAGTAGTTTTTATAACAACACATCCATTATGTTAAATAGGTTTTTATTTTCAATTATAAAGTGTTCATTTGATAATAATGTTTAAGATATATTATCATAATTTATTTAATCTAATCAATTTCGAAAAATCTAATTTCTAGGTGAAAACATTCAAAATTAAATTATAATGCTTATTTGTTTTTTATGCCCAATGTTATATATAATGTAATCTATCAAATATATTAAATTTAAAAAGGGAGATCAAAAATATCTTAGTATGTTACATTCTACCCTTATTCAATTATTTTCTTATTCGCATTTTAAAATTCAATTGAAAAATAAAAAGGTTGTAATTTTAAAATACCATTGTGGGAAACCCACATCATAATAAGGGTTTAGAATACATTCTCATAAAATATGGAATATAAAATGTGATGGATACCACTAAACAAGGTTTCTAAATAAGAGAAAAATAGTGTTAAGTGAAAACATGGACATTTCATGGAACTATAACTATAAAATTCTTATGGATGTTGATATAAAACATGGAAAATATACGGTTTTCCATCACAAAAATGTAAATTTTGTGATCGAATAAAATACAATGGATTTCTTAGTATATAAAATTATCGTATATTTTTTTCTTCAAAATAATCCTTTTCTAGGGTTGAGGGATCCTTTTAATATCTATATAATCAATTGAGAAAAAACATACATGATTTTATTCTTTTTCATAATCATAATCTCTCCTTTTTTTGTGCTCTGATTTACTTTCACGAATTTTATAACACTGATAAATGGATATTCAATATGAAATTGGCATACTTGAATCACAGTTAATGATTCATAAGGTTCTCTTTTCATTACATCATTCTCCAAATATTTACCTAACCCAAAATTGTCATTACATGTTATATAATATTAATAATCCAAATTTATCCTCAAATAATAATATCCAAAGATCTTCATAATACCTTTCATAAGTATTTATCATAAGACATATTCAAAATACCTCTCTCAATAAAAATAATGACTATCACTAAATTTCCAAAATAAGCATAACATTAGATTTCCCCAAACAAAATAATGTAGATATTATGTTCACATACAAAATATTTTATCACCTTAAATCCTTAATGAATACTCACATTCCTCTAAAATGAATTTGAGGTTGTAGAATATATTCCTTAAATATAGACATCTAATATTCCCCACAGATTTAACATAAACCATAAAATCACTAATCACATTCATGGTCACCAATATAATCCCATAAATATACGATTATCATTATTATGTCAACATAAATTTAATATTAATATTATCTTACACAAATTATGTGTTTTCTAAAAAGATCAACTTGAAATAAAAAACTTTTATGGGTTTCCAGTGTTGTTCATCACATGATTTGAAATCCTTAAAGAAGAATTCATGCAGTAAAATCCTTATATATCTCATAAATAAAAAAAAGAGCATAATTTATTAAATAACTATTGAATACAAATACACAAGTAATTTAATCATTCTATTTCTTTCATAAACCATTAAGTATGCTTCGTTATCTTATTCCTCAAAACCTCGTTCCTTTCGTTTGTCATATCGAGTCACTCAATTATCTAAAGTATAAAAATTTATTGCATAAAATTGTTGAATTTATTCATGAGTTCCCCCACCCTTGGAAAGCGGTTTTAATAATTATCATATTTATACATTTAAAACATTACACCATCTATAATAACTTAAGGTCCATGTTTTTTTCAAACATTTCATTTTTCCTCAAAAATTACTTTCTCTGTATCCATCTTCTCTACCCCATGAACATATTCCCATTACTCTAAAATATCAGTTAGGGATTCCTTATCATATTATCAATATATAGAAAATTTAATATTCTTTCTTCCATGGTACTTACCAAGTTTATTGGTTAATATATTATATTTAAACATTTCCAAAAATTCAGTCATAGTTATTTGTTTTCTAATCCATGATTTCCTAAATCTAGTTCACTATGTTTCAACAAAACTTCCATTGATAACAAATATAACAACCCTGACCCAATCATCATAGGGTCTATTCATTACATTATTAATGTTTCAGGATGATTTGGAATCAAATCTAGAAAGGCCAAATACTTTATTAGTTATGGTAAAGTAGATACATACATGATACCCAAATAACATTAGGAAAATAAAATAAAGCATAAAAAGGTTAAATATAACATTCCATAAAACTCATACTAATAAATCATCTTCATATACTAGGGAAAGTAAAAAAAATATTGATCTAAAATACTCGGTAAGGGATAAATACATTGGATTTAATAATTTAGCAATGAATCCATAGATTTTTTATATAGTAAAATCATATGGATGATAATAAATAAATTATTAATGTAGGAAATTCTTAGTTATTATATTTCTTATATCTAGAACATGAACCACTATGGTCAAGACCTTTTTCAAGATGTTTTAGTCTATAGGTACAAACCGGTTTATTTCTAGCTTAGTTGATTCACCCCACGAGACTAATGAATCATCAATGGGATATCTATAATTAGTCCATTACCATGTCTTATTGTCCAGAACATTCATCATATATATAATAATCTATTTAATTAAAATAAATGTTATATTTAATCAATATCTTTATCGAATAAAAGATAAAGATTAATCAATGTTTTAAAATTTATTCAAATAACATTCAATGTAAACACGATATATAAAGTAGAATAAATTTTAGAAAATAATCATATACATCATACAATAATATTTATATTTAATATAAATGTAATTTCTAATTAAAAATGATTAAAATAAATTGATTTTTCTAAGAGAGAGTAAACAATCACAGAAGAGTGTGATATTGTACAATAATTGATTTCACTATAAAGTTCTCAACTCAAATTACCATGGATGAAATAATTCAAATGGAAACATAAAATACCATGAATAATGTATTAATCATGATATTACATGTCAAATTGTTTGACTATACAACACATATAATAGAATTGGTTCATAATGAAAATTAATTCTCAATAGAATGTAAATTAAGACAGAATCCCTAACCCTTTTGTATTCAGTTTAATAATATTCGCCATGAAATAATGAAATTAAAAAATAGAAAATACCATTAAATAAATTGGTTAGTGATATAATATAATAAATTTAAATATATATACAAAAATATATAGTAAATAAGTGGTGAATAATCCATATATCTCACAAAATTAAAAGTGAGAGAGGATACTCTTATGTCTTCCCTTTTGTGGTTCATAATTTAATCATCTTGTATAATGGATTAAATATCCCAATTTACTAATTAAATAACGATTTTTATATTTATAATACCTTATTTGATTATTTTATAACATCTTACAGCACATTTATAAATATTATATCATTGATTCTATGGTTTTAGATGCGTTCGTTTCATGGTTTAGAGATCATTAATTTTGAAAAAAAATTATTGATGTTTGTATAAAATGAGATTGTAACTAAAAAAGTTTAATTGAATACTATTAATGAAATTATATATGTTTAAATGCTCACATATATAATTTTTCTTTTTTGTATAATTATTTCCCTAAAATGTTAATTACAGTTTTCTAGTTAATTTTGTCAGTTTTTCTTTACACCACATACTAGTTTTGTTTTATTTACTATTATGACTATATATTAGATGAAAATTATTAAATATTTTATAATATAGATTTCAATGTATTATTTAACCATAAAAATATCTTTATGACCATCCATGAATGATGTAATGGAAAACGAACAAAATCATTATTCACAGAGATGATTAACCAACAAAATTTAGACAATAGTTTCAATTCTTTTAATAAGAGGAGGTGATGCAAGAGATTGATATCAAATACTTCATTAAAAACATAAAATTATATTATTTATATTATTATATAATTATTATGACTTTATGGATGAAATAGATGAGTATAAAGTATAATAAAAAAATAAAATGAGATCGGTGTTTTGAGAAAATCACCTCTTGAATATCACCACCTTGGAGAACCCCTTGAGGTCCTTGGATTCAGCCTTTTGTGAAGACTAATATCCCTTGTTCATTTGGATAATTTAGAGGATATTGTTTCTCTAATATAAAAGTAGCTTCAAGGCTTTTGATTTGAAATAGGGTGGTGAGTAGTGGTATTTATACTTGAGGAGAAGTGGGATAAAGTGATCAAACACAGATTATTTTCTATTTAAAGACAAAATCATTCAGGTGGCCTTAATTTTCACTTTTTTTAGGATAATTATTTTTTAATGGATATTTAGGTTCTTTTAATACCTGAAAACCCACATTTAATGTTGTATTTTTTAGCTATTATATGTCCTTTCCTTTTTACGTTTACCCTTTCCATTATTTTACTAATATTGTGGTAAAATATGTTTTTCCATTTTAAAATATTTATTTATATAAATTGAAATTAACATTAAAATAATCTAGACCTTATTATAAAAAATATATTATCTTTTTTATTAAATTCAATTAACATAATTTGAAATGTTCAATTTTAAATTAATCACATAGATGCAACAGGAAAATAGATTTCTAAGGTGAAAAGATTCAAAGAATTGAAATGTTTTTAAATAAAATTTCAAGGGGACATTAAATAAAATGACATAAATTTAATTTATTGAAATATTAATGACCAAATTAAAATTTTAAAACAATTTTAAATGTAATTTATCGATATAAATAAATTACAATAAAAAAATTTCAATTAAAATTCAATATTTTTCACAATTAATCAAGAAAAGAAACATCTCTGAAAATACAAACAATTGCATATTATAAAATTTTGATATCCATATTTCAAAACTAAAGTTCATTTTTTCAATTAAAATTTTAAAAAATATCAAAATTTTGTTTCAAAATTGGAGCGCCATTAAAAGGAAGCTAAATTGCCTTTTAAAAAAATTTAAAATTCAATGCTTCAAATTGGATTTTCTCTTATATTAATCCGATAAATCTTATTGGATAAATTTATAAACATTTTAATTAATATATAAAATATATATTTAATTACTTTTTTCACTAATAGTGAGAAATTTAATTCATTATAATAAAATTCCACTATGGTCATAAAAATATATTATTATAAAAATAATTCTTCAATGTTCAATTGGTTTTCATATTTATTTATAATGAATTAATTTTATAAAAATGTTTAAAATATATTTTAAGTTTTTATTTAGTCTCATTCATTCACGACATTGTAATGGATAAGTGATAACAATCGCTATTAATTTATAATATTTTATTATTTGTTTAGGATTGATGTTCTGTGTAATGTATGATGTCAAATTAATTAAATTTAAAAGGAGACATATAAAAAAATATTTATGTGTTATAAAATTACCATTAGAGGGGTTAAAAATTATGTAATGTCCATGTATTTATGTGCTTATGTATGGAACTATATTATGTGAATCTCATTCTTTTTTTCTCCACTGCTTTTTATTGAAATGATTTATCATAATCAATATAGCTCAAATGAATTACAACAAATGAATGGTTCACCAAGATTTCTCAATAATGAGTTAGATAAGAATTAATCCCCAAAGATTGCATATTTTATAATACATTGGTGAATAACCTTGGGATATAATATTTAAGAAATTCTGGTGATAAACCATGATGATATGATAATGACTCTCTCATTTTATGTTGTATCCACATTTACATGTAATGTATCATGTGCATATCATAATAATCTAATTTAATTTCCCTATTATTATCCATGATGATCGTTCGTATTATGTTTCCTTTTTTTATCCCTCACATGGATTTATTCTCACCTCATTTTTAGAGACCTAGTTTTTTTCTTTGTAAGACTTTGAAATATTTATATATATAATTCCAAAGATAGGCGTTGAGATGGTGTGTAATTATGAGACTCAGTGTGAAAAAAATTATTCAATAAAAATATTAAATGTATTTTTTATTAGGAACATGACGGAAATGATATAACTCTTAAACCGTATCTCATATTAGAAATATGATGTCACGGTTGCATCATGAATGCAATGTTTAACCTAGGCAGAACATAAAATGAGTCGGCATGGGACGTTCATACTCATCACTCACTGGTGATTCCTTTAAGTAAATTTAGTAAATTAATTAATTTATTAATTAAATTTATTAAACATTATTCTATATGGGTGTCTCTAGGGAGTATTCTCCAAAACAGTTGCTCACAATTCTCTCACCACTGGCGAAGCACTTCTCCTCCTCCCTCTAGTGGATCCCCACGACATATGTCGACACATCTCACCAAAAAAATAGGATTGGGATGGAATGAACACAACAACATCCATTGTTCCGAGGATATCACATTCATATTTATAAATCGATGTGAATCTCTAGGCAGGACTCGTCATTTTATGTTTTCTAACTTTTTTAATAAAATTTTGAGCGGATCATCTTTATTTCTTCAATCTACATTCTAAAACATTCCATGCACACACATATCAGGATTTATTTTTGATATGGTTTTCTTATAGGAATCCCGAATTCCTAATCGTTTTCCATGAATTCTTGGTCAACAATTATAATCCTTTGTTCTTTTTCCTTTTCTCCTCTTTGCTCATGTTCTTTGCCAGATGGATCCCAATAGTCGTAGATCAATGTTTCCGGGTGGTTATGAACAAAATAGAACACCTAAATTTGTGGAAAATTTAATGCTAAGGGTGAATCATTATAAATCAACTCTTAAGGAGTGCAGATCTTTGATCGTTTTAATTTTTAGGCATTAGAGGAGGCACAATGGTCCATTGAATGTTCTATCGGCTCGCAGTGGTGGAGTTTGGTGGTGGCATAGAGTGGCACATGGCGATGGCCTGAGTGTTGGAGGCGGATCCGCATGCAGCCACTTCAGCGGTCGTGTAGGTCTGAGAATTCTAGATGGCTAGCAGGGTAGGTAAACATGGAGAGGTCATGGGATGTGGCAGACAAAGTGGAGCCGGCTGGGCCACCAAACATGGACATGTGATGCATGGTGGGCCGACCAGGCATGCCACCTATGAGTGGGCTAAAGAGGGAATGTGTGATGTGCCCATGTGGAAATATTGGGAACTTTGGAAATTAATGTCCAAATAAGATGAATATGTAGGTCAACCACCATAAACCTCATTATTTGAAAAGGGAGTGAGGATTTCCATTCTCAATTAGAAATTGTGATGTAGAGGCTCAAAATGATGTGCGTAGAAGGTACAATATATTCTATAAAAGAGAAAAAGTAAATCATTTGACTCTAGTTCTAAAAATTTATTTATTCCATCTATGTTTAAAAATAATGTTGAATCAAACCCATGACTTCTAGATGTAGAGTTATTAATTAAAAATCCATGAAGAATTTTGCAAGGATCGAAGGTGTATAAAAACTCTAGTATCAACTTTGGAAGAAAAAATCTCATCACTAATTTTGTAGTCATCCTTAGGGTTGGATAAGACATAATAATATGCATGGAATAAATCACAATGTATAATACTCTGATAAGCTACTGATGTATTTAAATTTCAGTAGTCTTGAATTGATAACATAGAGTTCTATTCAAAGGTTGTATATCTTATCATGGTCTTTGTTTAAAATACCCTTGTATGTCCTTCATTATAGAATTTTTTTTGTGGTGAAAATAATAATGATATTATCTATAGATATATAATGACCACATGAATATATTGATTTCTTCTCAAATAATTACCTAGAAATCCCCTGGAATGATAGATAGATTTTTCCAGTGAACTCATATCAGGATCCAAGATAATATTTAACAACCTACATATAATGGAATACTAAAGTTTTGAAGAAGTAAAGAAGTATCTTCATGATATTTTGTGTAAAGGTATTATTTTACCTTGTGTTTCTCCTTGGGAAGAACATGTTCTATTCTTCAAGAATAATAATAGATCAATGAATCAATACATTGATTATATAAAATAGAATGGGATTACAGTAAAGCATAAATATTATAATTCAAGGATTTATAATTTTTTCACCGGATTAATGGGGTTCATTACTTCTTTATGATTTATATCTAATAATTGTGTCATCAGTTATGGGTGAATATGCAATATATACCAAAAACTACCTTCCCAATGTGAGTTCTGATAAAAGAAAACATATTCAATAGATTAATAAAATGTGAGTTCTGTTGACAACAAGTTGCATTATTAGGGAACATTATGACAAGTGAATAAATATTAGTAGATCTTTCAATGAAAATGGTCATAGAGGATAGGAAACATTATTCTAGAATAACTGATATTCATAGATTACTTGGCCTAGTTGGATACTATAGATTGTTTTTGATAACCATTTCAAAGAATACTAATCCACTATACATGTTAACTCGATAGGGAGTTATGTTAATATAGAAAAGAAGTGCGAAGAATGTTTCCATGAACTGACTAAGTGGTTGGTTAGTGCACCAAAGAGAGATATACCCTCAATCGAAGGATGATTTATCAATTGTTATGATCAATCTATAGTAGGTATTTGGTTCGAACTCATGAAGAATTTAAATGTGATTTCTTATTCATCATGAAAATTAATGACCCGTGAGTTAAAATATACTATTAATGACATGAATTTAGCTAAATTAATCATTTCATTGAAGATATAGAGACACTATTATTTTGTTAGAAATGTGATATATACATAGACCACCAATTTTTGATGTATATAATCACATAGAATAAGTTAAACATGAATCATCAAAGATGATAAGAGTCACTCAAGGATAATTAATAATCTATTCACTACCATCTTGGATGGGTGAATATGGACGATAATGCACTTAGTAGAAAAGAACAAGAAACTATTTCGATGTGGTGGATTAAGAAAGACCATATCTTATTGGATATGAAATGGATAAACCTTGAAATAATTTGAGAAGGGAATATATCCTACCTAGACTAAATGATTTCCCATATGTCTATCCAAGAGATGGTCAATGAGGGGTAAATAGGTGATCTTGAATATCAAAATAATAAGATGTTAGTGGAGGAGGGTAAGATTCAAGAATTCAACACATATTATGATATAGTTATTTGGTTTGGAATTAGAAATTGTTTGACCTCATAACATTACATAAGAAAGAGATATTAGATAATTCACATAGATCATATTTCTCCATCCATCTCGGATGGCCCAAGTTGAACCACACTTTTTCAAGAGCACTTCTATTGGGATAACATGAAGAAGGATATCACTGAGTATATCTCAATGTGGTTGGTATATAAGAATGTTAAATAAAATTTAAAACTATCAATGGTGATTATTCAACCATTTTTCATACCCACATTGAAATTGGAGAACATCACCAAGTAATTTTTCACTGTTCTTATGAAGATATACAAAAGGAACAATGTCATATGTTTTTTGTAGGATTCCCTCTCCATGATATCCCACATAAATTTTATTAAGGATGATTCCTCTATTGACCAATATGTCAATATATACATAATGTATGTGTTGAGGCTTTATGGGGTACCTATTTCAATATTTTCTAAACTGGATCCATTTTCTAAATAAAAAAATCTAATGATGTATTCAACATGATATACATACTAAGTTGAATTACATTATGGACTCTTATCCCCCAAACTGATATCTAATCTAAGAGGACCATTACAACACTATAATACATTCTATGAACATTCTCAGTGGAATTTAACGGTGGATGGGATCATAATCATCAATTATATGAGTTCTCATACAACAATAAATTCTAAACATGTATTAAAATGCCTCTATATCAAGAACTATATGGGAAGCATTATAGACCTATTACATGTTTGGATGATTTTAATAAAAGAAATGTGCATGGTTCCAATATTGTTAAAAATAGTAATGATAAGATTCAATACATCTGAAATAATATTAATTATAATCAGATTCAGAAAAAGAGTTATATTGAAAAACATTGAAGGGAAGTGTAGTTTGATGATGGAGATAAAGTGTTCCTTCAAATAGTACTATGGAGGAAAGATATATAGTTTGGAAATAACAGAAATATTATCCCTCACAACATTAGCCTCATTAAGATCCTTGATATCATAGTAGTTTTGGCATATTAGCTATAAATTCAAACAAATATGGGTTAAGTTCGTGTTGTGTTCCACATGCCACTCATAAGGAAGTACATACATGATCCCTCACATGTAATAAATTTGGAGGTGGTCTAATTGTATAATGGCCACTTTTATGAGGAGTATTCAGTGAAGATATTGTATTTTAGAAATAATGTTCTACGCAACAAGACAAATCACCTTTTCAAAGTTCTATAGTAAAACAACAATTATGTAGAGGGAAAATGGGAACCAGAGGAAAAATTGATATATAAGTATACTCACCAACTCCCAACTGATAATATATGTTTTAATTTTTAGGTTTAAAATTATAAAGTGGGATTAATGTAATGATCCATACATTATTAATAATAATCATTTCTGGAATAATGGATCTTATGGATTTATACTCAAGAAACACAAAGAAAAATGAACAAAACATTAATTCAATAATGAAGAATTATGGAGTATTTGATAACATATCCGATGAACATTCGAAACATTATAATTTTATAAAAAAATTAAATTATGAAAACAATAATTCGAAAATATGGATTGCATCAATATTATATAGTCATCCATCCAACAAAAAACACAATAAAAAAATATATTATTAAATGAATAGCTATCATAAAAATGGAAATATAAAACCTTGGGATTAGATATACTGAATGTTTTAAAAAATAAATAGTTATTTTTATTAAGTAATATGAATGTTGGAATTGGGAACTAACATTAAGAAATTGTAACCATACGTTTGGAATAGTAAACTAAACATTTGGTATAAAAATAGACAGTTGAAAAAAATAATTTAACCTAAAAATAATGAAAGTGAATATAAATAATATTTATATAGAGTAATTTATGAAAATATAAATACTATAATTCAATAATATATTTGTCCATATTAATTATATTAGAATTCTTTTTAATAAACTCTGTTATAATATGTTTGAAAAAATCATTATTTTTATATTAAAAATTAAAATTACTTACCTTATAAAAAAAATTTATATAATGGATATTTTACTCAGATTGACCACATTGATATCCTACGAGGGTGTTTTTTGGTAATTTTCTCAAATGATTTCATTTTTACATGAATAGTAAAAATATTGCTTTTGAAATACAATGTTTTTTAGGATGTAATGATGGTGAAATAATGGATTATTAAATGAATAATTAGTTATTTCTGAATAAAATAAATTTAATAGGATTAATCATTCATTTAAAAACATTAAAAATGATTTTCTAACTGAGAAAAGTATTTTACAACAACTAAAGTCAAATATATTTCATTACAATAACAATTTTTTATTTATTCCCACTTTCTATTAGTTTAAACTATTGAATAATTATTATAAGTTGTTTTAAAGTATCTAAATGATGCTATTTTCTTTAAAAAAAATTCCTAATTTAAAAAATGTTACTATTTAAAGGTTTACCATGATATTTTATTTTATTTAATGTTTAATCATAAAAATACCCCTCTCCTCAAGTATAAATAACCCATCTCTCTCCCCATAGAAGAAAACCCATTCATACATTACCGAATATAATCAACATCCCAAATATTATCTATTAATCCCATTTAAATAATTAGGTATACTCAAGATAAACTGTAATATAATAATCGATTAATTTTTGTGTCGTGCAATAGAAATTCCACTCAGATAATAGTATGTTTTAATCAACTATTCTATCATTTTCCTCTTATCTTCCTCTTCAACCAAATTTTTTTCAACCCCAAATATTTAAATACCAAGTATATAGTATGTTACTATTATATTAATGTTCTTTTCATTTTAAAATGATAATATTTTCGACATATTCATGTTTTATATTTCAAATACTCCTCTTTTAACAATGTCTCATTAACAGTCAGTTAACATCACTCATGGATGTTGAAAATTTTTTTCTTATCAGAACCGTACAATTTGATTATAATAAATTATTTATAATATAATATAAATAAATATAATTATTTATAAGCATCTATTAGTAATCATAAAATTTTTTAAATAGTAATTATGTAAGATCATTAAATCACAGAAAGATGATAAATTAAAATTATATTAGAACATTTCACTTTCAATGATGAAAATTAAGAAATATAATCTAGTAATTATAATTGGTATATTGTGGAAAAAATAAAAATAATCTATTTCAATTTATATGTTTTAATAAACATAAACATACTATCTAAGAGGTAGAATAGAGAAGAAATAGTGTGTTATTTAAATTTAGGCAACTATTTACTTCCTCTTTTTCATTAAAGTTACTTTTTGAGGTATGATTTACATGTGATTAATATATTTATTTCCATAATCCATTTTATTATCCCATTATATACAATTTTTTTTAAAATTGGATACCATTTCCTTTTCATTACCTCCATTATTTAATCTTTGTTGAATATCAGCATGCAGTCGAAATTCTATTCATGATTTTCCAAATTTTGTATAAAATATTATTATATTTAAAATACCCAAAACCCATTCATATCTATATTTATTCACTAAGATGTATATATAATTAATTTATTCAATGATTTACATGTATAAAACCAAGATTCCCTTTCTATGGGCTAAAAATGATGTGATTTTCAAATCATTTAGCACTTATGTCCCAAATGATTTTATATGAAATATGTTAATTTTTCCTAAATGTGCTATTAATGAAATGATTTACCATGACCAATATAGATCTGAGGAATTAATAAATATGAATGGTTCACCATGATAGGGATCCAATTTATTTGGGTAATAATTATTCGCAATAGATGAGATTTTTTTTGATACCTTGATGAATAACATTGGAAAATTTGATTCATGAAACCTTGGAAATAAACCTAGTGGATGTGGATTTGAATGCCTTATTATTATGTTAAAGAAATAATTATATGTTATTTGTCATGTACTGATGATTTTTCATTCATGTTATACCTCATTTATTATCCTTGATGATCATTCATGTTCTATCACATTTTTTTATTCCTTATAGGGCTATATGGTAACCCCATTTTTTGATGTATGTACCTAGGATATAAGATGAAACAAAGGTAACTTAAGATGAACCTATGTGGAAGGTCAGGATTTCACAAACCCCACATCTCTACCTGCTGCATGTGAAGCATATTCAGGTTCCCTACTGACTCCCTCGGTTATGGGAGCCTCGCACTACAGACTCTGAGTCTTGGGGTCTCCCTCTAAAAGACCTGGTCAGCTTGGCCCCTCATGTCTTCTTTCTATTACTCACAACTGAAGACTCTACAGCCTAAGGTCTACTGGTGGCTCCAGCTTTCGGTGTCTTCTCTACATAGATGCTCTCCACAAATAACACTTTCTCCATCATTCCAGCTTGAGTGGGGATGCTGAGAGACACCATGGATGCCAAGATCTCCCACTTGAGTCCCAACACAATGGTCTGGGCCGGGAGGAAATGGTCTTGAACCATGTTTCTGGAGTAGTGAGGGAGGTTTTTAAACCTCTCAGATTACTGAGCTAATGACATGATTCCCTATTATCGGTGAAGCAACTCCTATATGGGAATCTATCACAAAGTTATGGGAAAAACTCCTCCTCAAATAGACACTTAAAGTGTATCAAAGTGAGGTCCACCTCATCATGAGTCTAAATGGTCATGCTCCAACATATCCATGCCAATCCCAGTAGAAGGCACACATCCAAGATCGATATCTGGTCAAGTGGTTTCCTCAATAATCGAAATACCCACGTCACATCCTCCAGCTAGTCCTTAATGACCCGAGGATCTGTCTCTCCCTTGAACCTAAGAGGTCTCTGTCTCTGAAACTTGCTCAAGTCCCTGACTCGGAAAACATACTCTACATGTGACGGTGATAGTAACAACTGATCAATTGGTGGTGGAAACACCTGTGCACCACCTGGTGGGTCCATCGATAGCATTGGTCCCTAAACTGACACCACATTACTAGACGGGATGTCCACATGATCATGTATCAGAAGTCCAGTTGACTGTCTGTGTGGAGGCATCTTGAAATTGATCAAGATGTACCACATTTAAAAGATTATACCTGGTGATTTCAATCTTATTCAAGAAGATCATAAGGAGACACTTTTGCAAATAGTGTTATCATGTATAGAGCAAAAAAGAAAAATTCAGGATCCTGGTGTATGGTTATGTCAGCCACCGCACCAACACTGGACTCCTTGAATCTAAAAGTTTCACGTGAAACATTTAACCCCAGTACCCCCAAAAACAAAGCAACGAACTCTCAGTATTTGAGGTAGAAGTGATCACCTCTGATACCACTTTGTCACAACCATCCCCCAGGGCTCGTGTCGCGACATACCCCATGTCTGCCTCCTTATGTCCAGGGATTGACAACTAGCGCTGAAGGTATCAACCTCCAAGTGGGAGGAATTTTCCTAAGTTCCTATATGCTAACACACACAACCATGTCCCAAAGCTGAAAAAATAATCATGCATTCCACTAAACAAACACTAATTAAAAGTAAGAATTTTATGTTAAATGGTCAAGAATAAAAATCCAAAAAAAGATAAAATGAAACAATAAAATACATGGAAACATCCAAATGTTGTCTGATGGAAACCCCACTAGATGGGAAAGTACATAGTAGCTACAAGAAGATATAGAGGTATTCCATGCTTGCTTGGTCTCACTGGCCACCACCAGTTCCTTGTCCACCAAGTCCTCCATCAAGGTAGAGGTCCTCTTTTCCAAACACAATAGGTGCGGGCGAAGCCGTGCAGGGGTGAGTAACAATATACTCAGTAGGGACCCAAAAAAATGAAGCAAATACCACAATGAAATCCAAAATTCATGATAACAAAGCATGACAGCTCACACTATGTATATTCGAGGGTTGGAATGTCAGACCATCAGTCATAACATCGAACACCATGGGCTATTGGAGAACATCTCACTAAAAATATTGTGCATACCAGGTGACACAGAAGCTGCTTCCCACAAACCTAGGGTTTATGTGGTACTCATGCCTAATTAGTACCATGGGTATGTTGGGTCACACTGATGCTGCTCCCTACTGGGGGCATGTTGGGTCACACAGAATCTGCTTCCCACCTTGGCCATACTAAGGTACTCCTCTGGTCGAGTACCGTAGGTTTGTGGGTTCAAACAGAAATTCGCTCCCCACCGTGCGCCTATTGGATTACAAAGAATCACTTCCCACTAGGCCATAGTATATGATCCACACAGGGTCACTTGTCATCAGTCTGAAGGTCTCATCCAACTGTTGGGTTTTCGCACATAGTGAGCCTAATTATAGGAGAACCACTCATCAAGACATCTATTGAAGTTCCTCTTACATGAAATCCTTCATAAATTATGTTAAAAGATATTCCTCCTTGCAAGGATTCCAATGTCACAAATGAATAGTTAATCAAATGTATAGATTGAAAGATATTGGAATTTTTTCCAAATAAAGGGTCGGTGGGGTCTGGGGCCAGTTAGACCGACCCGACCCGACCCGACCCAGGGTCCACCAACCTGACCCTATTCTGCTAACCTGACATGAACCCGACCTGTTCTGACCTGCTAGGTTGCGAGTTCATCACAATCCCTACACGGTCAGCCTGGCCGGAACATGGATGGAAGGCATGTCCGGCTCCCCTTCGCCCCATATGTCTTCCATGGGGCCACCTTATCCACCATGGTCAAATGACTATGGCCTTTCCGCTACGCGATCATGGAATCCAGCTGTCTCGATTGCCTGTATGTAGTTGGGAGACTGGATGCCCTTGAGAAGTGGGTCCCATTATGGGTGGATGGCAGCTCAGCCACCGGCTCCATCCGCTTTTCTATGGCCTGAGCCCACCACGATAGTCACCTCTGGTGCACCGACGAGTCATTCTGTGGGACACTGGGTCCACATCATTTGTCGGTTCTCCGCACTGACTTCACCTCCTATCTTTGTGTGGTGTCTCCATCCCTAGGAAGGCCTCAAATATTCCTTTAAGTTGTTTTGAATGTTTGGACACCAAGAACACACAAGGTGGAGGGGGAGGTCCTTTTTCATATCAGCCCACACCCTCCACATAAGAAGTTTTAGAAAAGGGGAGGCTCCAAATCACAGTTATATCAACATTAATTTAATCCCGCAATAGATAACCAAAGAAGGAAACCCTCCTACAAGAACAAACAATCCGAAAATTAACCAATTTATGGTTTGATCCGCGTTTGAAATTTTAGAATTAGAATTGGGAAAACGTAAAATAAATAAACCCCTACCTTTATTGATGTTCATCATTGAAGTGCTCCACCCTCAAGGATTCAATATTTATTGGAATTTGCTGCAACTCGATCCCATTCTTCATAAAGCATCAATGTTTGTAACGATATGCCAGCATCATCTGTTCTTCATTGGAGGGAATCCTTGCAGTAGGTTCGTTCATTAATTTCCGTGGTTTAATTCTCATTTCTCCAACTGGCTACCTTATTAAATGAAAAAACATCACATCATTTCAGTTATGTTGCGACATTGTGTTGTTAGAATATTTTGTTTATGAAACAACATATATGTTCTTATTCAATTAATGTGTCATTATGCTGCAAAAAATGAGACATTATTGAGTGTCATTTAATGTGCCTCATCGCCACACATCAACATCATTGTCCGTTTACTTAAGCAAACTAAAAGACCCACTTGAACGTTTACATAAATGAACTCAAAAAGATCAAAATTTCATCTCAGGCTCACCAGGAATCAAAATCACGTGTTGTCAAAGCATGTGGTCTCGAAATAATTCCATACTTTTTTTTAAAAAAAAATTATTTTGAAATTATGAGGCATTAGATAATATGTGTTGCTTTGTAGATAAAATGATTTATTTCAGTGTTCATGATGAATTTCATGTGTTTTTCAGCTAATGTCACAAATCAGGAATTTTGGTAGCCATGATTGATATATTCAGGGCATGTACTTATAAACACACTTCATGTACCATACCCAAACATGGATCAGCCAACCCGATTACATACCCATGTAGACGACCAGATCTTACATGTAGTTTACTTCACAATACATGTTGTTTCCTCCTTTCTGGATGTGGTTGGAGGCTAAAGATGATAATACATTCCATGTGGGGGGAACAACATGACCTGTACCCCCACCAACCGATATATGATGCGTTGAAAGTGATTAGGTGGCTCAGCAGGTCGCCTATTAGGGGAGAAAACAAGGCCAATGCAAGTTGACCTGACTCCATGGGGTGTACTCTAGCTTACAGGACATGTAGTTTCAAACTCTATAAATAAGAAGGCATAGCCGCCATGTTCGGTCGGACATACATGGGGGGTGGTGTTGTTGCACTACTATCTGATCCTTCCTCAGATCCATTTCATGTTATCTCTTTCTATTTTCAATTTTTATTTTAGTGTAATTCTCCCTTTTCCCACATTATCCTCCCATATCCATTGTAGGGATTGAGTTTCGACTCAATCCACACATCTTAACCATAGTCATAAGAGTTCAGTTCCCCTCATGTTGGGGTTATAATAAGATTTTGGGTTGTAGTAATCCGAAAACCATAGTGTTGTTATTATTATGATGTTCATTTACAATTCTATTATTGAACATGGTTTCATAATAATCATTGGTGTCGTATCAGTCCAAGAATGAAACCAGTGGTGAAAACTAAAGGATTTGAAGTGAATGAACCCATGAACACTAGGGGAATCGATTGCCACTATTTTAAGTCTTAAGAACTTAAAAATGTTTAATGAAATTAACCACTGGCACAAGGGGAAAATCCCTTAAACATGAAATTTAATATTATTGGACTAAGAAACATTAATTTAATTGAATCCTTATGTTGAACATATATAATTTATATTTTTAACTCTATGGAATGATGATATCAATAAATCCTTATTGAATTGACATCCCAACACAAATTTTTCTAGATTATTTTGATCAGCTTATATTTTTTACTTCTTCCCTTCAATGAATTGTTTCAATTTAATAGATTGTTCCCTTCAAATATTTTTTTCTAGATAGTTGATCGTGATTCATCCTACCTGTAATTACCACTGCTTCTCTATTTTCCCTATGAGATTTACCATGACCTCCATTAACTACATAGTTGTTTTTTTAGAAGGGAACAAACAAATAAGAATAAAATTTCATTAATTTTTCCCGCTCCTTTCGACATGAGTAGTTCCAAGTTTTGGCATCATTTACAAGGAAAGGGAAAGCAACCATGCACGTCTGAGCAAAATATTATTTACCCATCATTTTTAATTTTTCTTTCTTCCCTTTTTCTTGGGAACCTCAAACCAACATCCCATGGATTGTTAGCTGACTGGGTAGTGGTAAAATCCACCTAGAGAGGATTTTTATCTGCCTGATCTAGCTTTTTTTACTACTACTAGAATAGATATTATCCATACATGAACGATGATTTCCGATATGAGAAAAAACAATGTACATTATTTACCTCAACCTTCATTAATTCCCCTTTGTAACCACTTTCAAATAATACTAAAAGGATATTATCGATGATAGAGGCCTTTACCACATGCCAGTTGCAAAAAACATAATGGTTGGGATGACTTCGAAATATGGTTGAATAACTCTATAAGATAATTTCAAATTTGGATCATCCAGTTGAGTTTGAGGATGTGTGTTCTAATTTTGTCTCAACTGAGGATTCATGTCCTAATGTGGTCCCCACCTATCATGCATTCAAATTTTCAGAAATTAATCTTCAAAACTAATATTTTGAATATGGGTACACACCAGGTCATGATTATATTGAATTTGATCACTCATTTATTTATAACCCCTCCATTGATTTCATACTTATTCTCGAGGAAACCTGCAATTATTTTCTGGTCTTTGGCATTTCAGAGCATAAACCTCCATTTGAATGGCCCAAAGGCCTTCATTATTATTGATTTTTTATAAAACCCATTTCAAGGGATGAGAGGGAACCTTTACAAGTCTTTTAGGCTTAGAGATTACAAGGCCCGTAGGATTAGGTTATTACATGACCCGAAGGTTTTTGGGAATTTAACTAGACTATCTACAAGGAACTGCCCCTCCCCAGCATCTGCATCATGATAATAGATCTCCACCAATGCCTGGCCATATGCCTAGGTTTCCTATGAAATCACAGGCTTTTCCTAATGTCATAGTCATACCCTCTCATTATGACAAATCCATTTGGGTCTACTCTGGTAATTGCACATGCTATTAATCCTCTTTTGGGGCTGCTCTTTTTGTAATGTGTCTGGGGTAACTGCATGTGGCTCAAAGGTCATGAGGTGGCCTGAAAGGTGGCTCGAAAGCCCTACTAACCCAAAGGCATGGGTGGCCCGAAATCCTTACGGACTCCAATCCACAACCAGTGGCCCAAGGTGAATAGTTCGAGTTGCTATAGTACCGAACAGTAACAGATGTAGTGCCTACTACAGTACCCACACAACATATAGTTTTGCTATAGTAAATGTACAGTGTACAGTTCTACCATAGTACCTGGATAGTGTATAGTCTTCTAAAGTACAACATAGTGTATAGTGCTGCTACAGTACCAGATACAGTGCTCCTATAGTACCCGGAAATATGCCCCTACCTAGTTTTGAACCTGGGTCTTTGTGGATGCACTTAAGAATACTTCACCAACTGGGCTGAGGCTCATGTTCGGCAAGAACCTCATGAGTTGGAGGATAAACCTAACCAATCCAAGAAACAAGTCCACTATCAGCATCAGTTGGCCATAGAGTAGGGCTATAATAAGACACCACCTAGACCACCAAAAAGGTCAAAAATATTTGATTCAAAATGAGGTCTCAGGACATATGAGGTAGTTCGCACTGGGAAAGCCACATCTTCATTCGAATTACGGGTATTTCACTCAAACTCAGGTCACGCCAAAAACCTAAAACAATAGTGCTTGCCAGGAGACAACCCTATCATTTCTTTCTCCCATCTGCCTCTCTTTTCTATTTTAAATAAACACATGGTGTGTTCCTCTACTTAACACTCCATGTACTTCCTTCTCTTTTATCCACTGTAGAAATAAGAACAAAATTCTACAACACGCCATGTATACTTTATCACATGGCATGTATGTTTTTTTGTGTATATTAATATAAATATTTTTATATAAGTGCGTATTAAAAAAGTTAATAAATAGGGATGAAGCATGTGCCGATGGAAAGGTCACTAGAGTGTATCTAAGTCATCACTGGTTCGAATCGCTCTGTACCATTCTTCAGTACATTGTTCAATATTTTGGATCCCGTTTTATAGTTAAAAGGAATTTTAATGTTTTCAAAATGAAATGAAAGTGTTTCTAAATAAATAAAAACCAATGATGAGGCTGGATCGTTTGACGGTGTTGTAACCCATGGATAAAAATTACCCAGGTTCGAATCCTAAAAACCAACCCACTTCCATCATTTTTCACTTAAATAAAATCACACATCATCTATTTCAATACAAATTGTGGGAATTACTTTTTTATTCCACCTTAGAATGGTTTCCCATATAAGAAATCACATTGGGGTGAAGTGGGATGATTTTCATACTCATAGTCGTTAGTGGAAAAGTACCACGTTCAAACTCAAATAATTTGTCCACTTCATCCAAATTTTATAAATATTAAAAAAACACACCATGCATTGTTCTTTTTCTCTTGCAGTACTGCATCTATACATTATGTAATAAAAGCTAATAAATTGTGCAATACTACGAACATCACTCTAGTGGTTTAGGATGTACGTTTTGATCGCCAGATCACCGTTTCGAATCTCTCCCCATGCACCAGAATGATGGTTGGAGTTCTCTTATTCCAATTTTTTAAAACACAATAGTATTTATCTGATAAATTACATGTATAAGATGGTTTTTCATTTGTAAATAATATATATATATCAAATATATATATTTTTAAATTATAAATAATAATTAATATATTGTTTACAATTATAATTTTACTTATAATTAAAAAAACATACACGATGTGTGGGACCCTCCACATTCACTATAGTATGGAATTAAATACGGGATACCCTAACCATGAAGATCTCATGTCGATTCCCCCTCGTTTTCTTCTCATCGAGGCTTCTCCAGCACACTGCCACCCCCTCCTCCTCCAATCTACCATTTTTGTTCGACTTCAGCAATGATATCTTCTTCATTTCAATCATCAATTCAGGTACGTCATTCGACACCCACTTTTTCAATGTTTCAATATCCTTTAGAATGGTTTTTGTATCAGCCAACCATTCATCTTCCCGAGCAGTAGATGGAGTAAATGATGAACACATGATGTGTAAAATAATTATAATGCCACACTCACTCGGATTCTCATTTTGAAAACACAAGGTCTATACATTCAGTACACGCCGTGTACAGTGCCTCATCATAGACATTAAAAGAAACCAATATACAGAAACCACATGGCCCCAAGACTATTTCTACACACATAACGTGATTTTTCTGGTACATGTCATGTACCATGTTCATTGGGAGTTTTCTGTGTCTAGGGGGTACATGGTTTGGAATCCTTGTTCTGACACATGCCATATTGTTCCTACACATGGCATATACTATATGATGTGGCCCATTTGAGCCAAGTCCACTTAAGGATACTCACCTAGACCACACTCCATGTTATGACACACTTCATGTATCCCTTCTTACACACCATGTACTGGATGTTTCAAGAAGAAATTCCCACTCGACTTGTTTATCCAAAATACACGAATTCCTAATAATATCATACTACACATCTTGTACTATGGAACTACATGCTGTGTACATTTTTTTTTATTTTTCTAACTTTTATTTACTTTTTTCCTCTTCTATTGTCATTTTTTTGTTTTTCCTTTCTTTATCTTACATCTACGGTCGATGGAGATCATGTGAGTGGGAAACGACATGCACCCAATACTGAGGGGAGAGTGACCGAGACTATGCCAGATCCGACTTCGGCCTTCTCAGTTGTTAACCCCATATTTTACGGTATGTTATCCACCAAGCATGGCGACCCTGACACCCCTTATACCGACAACATCATCCCCGACACATGCCTATCCGGTGGCCACATATGCATCCTCTCCTGCTGCCAAGGGCTCCCATAGTGTAGACCCTACTATACCGGCCCCACCATCCACCGCTAGCATAACCTCTGAGCCAGCTCTAACATCATCTGTTTCACCATCCACAACCACCACAGCTGGACCATCCACCTCAGCAGTAGTGACCACTCCTCGGCCAGCACTGACAACACCTTGACCTCACCCACACCCATGCCAGATCTATCCGGAGGGGCATCTAGTGGATAACTGTCTCCAGCGTCATTCATAGCATACGATCTAGCTGAGCAGTCGTTTTTTGAAAACCTCTGTCTCACAATATCTGGGTGTCTGGGAGGAGATTAAAGATCTCCTCAGCTACAAACACCTTTTGGATACACTCTAGGTCAACACTCTTATATTTAGGGATTTTTTTAAAGGGTAATCTGAAATTTTCAAGTGTGATGGGCCGACCTAAAATCTGAAGCTCACCGATACAGCTACTCTTGTCATATTCTAACTAGGTGGCCACCACTTTTCACTAAACATGGCTGAGTTTAGCTGAGGGTGCGACTTTTGTCCCCATCCTACCACTCCACCACATGTCTTAGAATTTTTTTGTCATGAGATTTATGACCATGTTTCCATGTGGGTAGATCTCACAAGACCTATCCATGAGTATTCCCCCACATCTCAGAAGATAACTCTCATCATTTTTCCTCATCTCTGTTTCATCCATCCGTGCTTCAACACCCATATTTTTTCTAACCATGTGGATATAGGTGTCGTGTTGAGTTTTTACATGACCCTTCTTACCGAAATTGTCCACCACGATTAACCAAAATGTCTATACATTACTTTATATTACTTCCATTCCATGATCCATGACTATTAGAGGAACCTGAACAATAGTTTCTTTGCCACCTAGTTGGCACACTATTTGGAATTTTTAATCCCTCTCTCCCTCACGATCACTTAGGCTCTCACCATCATATTTACTTCATCATGTTTATATTCATGTGGATGATTGAGCATTGAGGAGACAGATTTGTGCTTGTGAAGGATTCCCCACCTTCTACATGGGTGAGATATAACCTAATTTCCCCTGCTGGTGTTGATGATCCCGATCCACCTCATCCACCAGTAGAGGATCCTTATCCACCCCACCCCACATTTTCTTCTCGTACCTCTTATTCTACCATCACCTCTTCTTCTGGCCAATACAAAGCCCCAACTCCACCGGCACCCACATCAAACCCCACTCCACTCCGACTGGCTGCACTAGACTACCGTCTGAACCATCTTGACAACCGCTATGCTGCCACCGCTCAAATACTGACATAGATGAAGGGTATGATGATGCTCATCTTCCAGAACATAGTCCTTTCACTACCAGCTGCACCTGCTCCTTCATCAGATCCTCATCCTTTCGTAGCTCATCCACCGTTGACAACACTTGACAGAAATTCCGTTCTCTTATCCACTATCGGCACAACTACAACCACTTCTGCTACTAGCGAGGGTGAGCCAGTCTTGCTTCCTGCTGATGGCATCGATCCCAATCCTCCAGCTTTTGCACCCAATGTTTCCCCTATGACCACCATATAGAGCACATAACATGAGCTTCCACCATCCACTATTGCTGATTTTCCGCTGCCAGTTTCTCATTTTGTAGATGATGGCCCTTTTGAGGTGGCCCCTAGATGGTTTTTTTCACATTATATATATATATATATATATTGTTCTATGATTGTGATGTGAGTGTTTATGTGCCTTAAAATTTCATTTTCTATTTCTTCAACATTCACATGTTCTATGGAATGATATGTGCCTTTTTTTCGATTGTTTCTCGTCATTTTGAGCTCGTTGTGAGGGGAGTATTATTTTGGATTGTATTTTCGTTTTTATTTTTAACATTTCTTATTTCACTGATTTCCCTCATCCTGGCCCATTTGTGTTTTTCCCACATCAATTTCTTCTCCTTAGTGTTTCTCTTGGAGGTCCATGTGAAATATTATGTGTGAGGGAGCATCTCTAACTACACTATTTTTTTCCCTTGAACCTATATCGGAGACATCATTAATAGAGAAAATATTTTAAAATTGTGGAAATTTTTTGATTAATTATATTTATTAATAATATTCATAAAATAGGATTTTATATGTTATTTCAATTCTTGGATATTTACATCTATCAGGCTGCTCATTTTTATTCACATCAGGACATGATTGACCATTTATTTTTCCACATTTCTAAGAGGTATTTTATGACTTTTTGAGATACACTTTTTCATACCCTCTTTCTTGAAATATTATTTGGATATAATTGACTACTAGACTTTGCAATTATTTCACTTCAAAACATGATGATTGTTGAACTACATTAAAATGATTGGGCCATTTGATTGTTTTTAGTCCCTTTGACCATGAGACCTACCCCACATCTAATCTTTGTAAAACCCTTAGAAATCAAGAACTACCATGGTAGGAATACACATTAAAGGCCTATTTACCCTTTCTCAAAACCTAATCGCATCAGGCCCCCACCTCTTCGCCATGCACTGCCCCTTCACCCTCCCTCTCCATATCATTCAATCAAATTTCCTTCCATCGAATCAAAGGATCATGTATAATACTCTTATACTTCTCCCTCCTCTCTTCATTCTTCCATCATTTTTCACATCCCTAACACATGGGTGAATTAGCTACTCATGGAGTAAATGATAATTAAAATACTCTCAATACATGACATGTTCATTACAGTGGAAATGGAAGAGGGAACAACCAATTATCATAAAGAAAAACTCAAAAATTGCATCAAATGAGTTCAATGTTACACTTCTTCCAAGATGGGTGTCCCTCAAATTATGACAAGGTGGTTAAGGGTCCAAAATTCAAGCTAAAAGGATGGGTAGGAAGGTTAAATAGTAAATAGGTGGAAATATGTTAACTCCTGCATGGTTACAATACACGTTTTGCAAATACCATGCCCAAACTGTGTGGATAATTCTGTTCAAAAAGTAGGAAGTACACAGTTTCGTTGGCTAGTTCCCACTATTTGAAAAATCGTGTGGGGACCGTGTAGGGAGTCTCTGCCTCAAAATGTCATTGGCCATATGCTTTTTTGGATGATCCAAATGGTTTGAAAAACTATTTAGAGACCATGTGAGGGCCTTTTCCTTGAAATTCCAATCAGCCTCTGGCCTTCTTGTTTTTGGGGCTCCGCTTGGGTGACTTTTTCGTGGCATAAACCATAAAAAAGTGTCCAAATTCCTTCGATTTCCATTTGAATCACCTAGTAATGTAATGTCTTCAATTACTTCCTTTAGTGACTAAAATACCTATCAACACATGTTTATGTTGTCAAAATCATGTAATTCTATCCGTAATACCCTTTACAAAGTACATAATTGAATAAAAATGCCTTATTCACATTAGTGCATCAAACTCCCCCACTCTTGATCAATTGTTTTTTTCTCAAAAAAATGCCAAGACAATCATTTCAAAGGAGTTACCAAAGAATCATATAGAAGTGTCAAAGGTTATATCAACTAAATTAATATGTATTCAGAATAAATTATCATTAAAATTTCATTATTCATTATTCATGACTTAAAAAATTTGTGAAATTAGCTTACAAAGTAAACCTAATTCCAATCTTCCAACCATTCATTTATAAATCATTGTTTTTTTAAACCGAATTTACACTTATTCATTTAAATAAATTCCCAACATAAATTTCCATCTCTTCATACATTTAGATTGGTTAAGCATAGATTTTTTCATCCACAATTGGCGGGCTACAACTTTTAGAGCTCAAACAACCTCATTTATTTGCATGTTTTGGAGAATTATGAATGGTATTCAAAAAATTTAGGCACACCTTTTCATATATCAAATTATATTTCATTGGGATGCAATACTAGAACTAAAATTGATCCCAATCTCATGTCAGAACATGACGAAAATATTGCAAAAGTCAAGAGTTCATGGAATTAAGACCATGTAAAAACCACTACTGCGACAAAAACAATTTCTATACATTACCTGTCTTAGTACAAAAATTTATTTCCATATTAAGGGGTTCCATAATCTAAATTACTTCTTCATAAAGTTCATTTTAAAAAAAATGTTATCTGAATGAATAACTAAATGTTTCTCCTCGTGTTTTACAATATTCATTCATACCATTGACATGGTTTATCAATCCATATATATGAGAATTTTTTTGAATAATCCCCAAAATCCATTTTTATTCTGTGGATATAAGTTTGAGAACCTATAACTTTCGTTTAAAAATCACTAAAGAAAACATGAAATCCTAGGTAATTTTCATGAAGCTGACCAAATGGTGTGTTAAATGTGGGCGACCTCCCCCACACGTAAAACCTGGCACAGTCCTCTGTGAATGGACTAAGGAGGATAAGGGTAGGAAATGAAAAATTTAGGCAAGGGGATGGAGAAAAATTAATGTAATTGATTAATAATCCAAAAATCCCCTTGAAATATGGTAAAGAGATGCAACCAATTGGTGTGTGAGAACTAGTCAAGCGGAAAAGTGGCTGCATGTTGAAGATAGTGATTTACCTACTAAGTGAACAGAGAAACCAGAAAAAGTAAAGCATGAATTCTCAAAATAGCAGTATATAGAAGAAAACATAAGAACATAATCATATCATTCATTAGAAACATATCTATTGGAAGAGATAATGTAAGTTCAAAAGGAAGTCCATAAAATACACTGTATAAACATGCAGTAGAAAGCCACGATAAATCCGTGCGACATCCTCAATGGATTAGAGGGTTAATGAAATTGAGCACGAGCATCCTCGTCCCATGTGGGAACCATGTGAGGTGGATCAATGGCCATCACCTTAGGAGGAGGTGTTTCTGATGGACCACCCACTGGAGTTTATCCACATGCCAGATCAGGATGGAAGGGGGAATCAACACAGATATAAAAATAGGGAGGATGGCTAGGCATTGTGTGGTGGAGATCGGGCATGGTTGATGGTCCTAAGTGTGGGTAGAGGGGTAGTGGAAGGCTGGGGGTGGAATCGTTGGTGCCTCATCCTCAGTTGTCTCATGTTGTGGTGTAGTACGGCCTCCCACAAGTTTGCTGCAGAACCGGTAAAAGTGACCATCATACTCAAGCATCCTCATGCTATAGACGTGGGTTAGATAAAATGTAGGGGAAGGTGGAATCTGAGTAAAAGCATCTTCATCAATGTCAATATCCAGACAGTCCGTTAGCAGAGTGATGAATGGACCACAAAAAATTTCCCCCTTCGTTTTAGAAAACATGTGCTCCAGGTACTGAGTTATGAGGTAGGTTAGGCTAAGCTCAACACCTATGACCTGGATTGTAAGACAAATAGACCCCGAAAGTAGATGTTTCCTTCATTATCAGAGCGGGTTGTGAAACATGTAGTGGTAACTCTGTGAAAAATACCATGAATAGTGTTGAGAAACCGAGATGCATTAGTAGTTTGGGGAAAATAGGGATCCCCTAGTAGAGAAACTTTAGCCCAATAATCTCAGGCATATGATGGATCACAGACTAGGGGAGCCTTTCCATAAACAATAGTCTTAACACGGCTGTTATCAAAAATTTTGGAAAAAGTAGCAAACTCGCAGAGGCGGAATTGAAAACTTTTGTTCATGAGGAAGAATGAGACATCGCATTCTGCCACACACAAATAGCCCTGCTCAAATTCATTGTATCGGTGACGACACTAGAAGGTGTCCGAAAATTCCAACTCATGTTCTTTAAAAGTGGGATAAGATATAGAAAGTGCATTGGTGAGATGACCTTGGTCGATGAATTTTTGGAGCTTGACAGAAATATCTATTGAGACCAGTATGTGTAGGACAAAGTCGTTGGGGGTATTAAAATTGCGGTTAATCAAAACCCGATATCGATTATTTTCTTCCTTTTTACTGAATTTTAGGTGAGGACTAAGGGGGTTGGTAGAGCTTGAGGCATGCGTGCGCTTGCAGCTTGACCTGATGAACAGGTGTAGAAACCTGCAGACAGTGGAATACGCACAAAACAGTTTTATATTTTACATCAATAGTAGATAAAAAATTGGAATATTATTTGGTAGAACCTAAATTGTCAATGGAAATAGAAAAATATTGAAACATTTATTCATTTAAATGGGGGATTTTATTATATAGACACATTTTTGGGTGTGTGCATTGAAGGGTTGAAGAAAAATGCAAATTGGGAAGCGAGAATCGAAAGAAAATTAAAAAACAAATGACAATCGGACAAAGGGGTGGGGAAAAATATATACAAACAAACCCTAAAGAGAAAGGGATGAAGAATAATGGAAGGATAAGAGGAGGGATATGAGGAAAATAATGATACTTGAGCCATTGATTATGTGGAAATAAGGAATATTGATGAAGATGGAGGGGGAGGGTAAAGGCACAATGCCAGGTGAGATGAGATGGTGTGACATTATTAAGATTTAAGAAAGGGGGAACAAAATTCAATATAGGGTTTTTCATTTAAAAATTTGTGATTTGAACTAATGCACCCAGTTTAG
Source organism: Viscum album (assembly GCA_963277665.1). Classification (NCBI taxonomy): domain Eukaryota; kingdom Viridiplantae; phylum Streptophyta; class Magnoliopsida; order Santalales; family Viscaceae; genus Viscum; species Viscum album. Next base: position 170,308,560 of record OY728151.1, read on the forward strand.
AAAGCCTTGTGGAAACCGTGCGTATGGCCACTGGAATAGTATGGAGTCGCCGCACGGATATAGTGCATAGTTAGGGGAAACCGTGCGCAAACCCTACATGTTGTTCTGTTTGAAAAAAAAAATTGTTTAAAATCTCTCTTATTTGAATGAATTAGACCCCATTATGAATGAAAACACTTGTTCCTCATTATTTTGATAGATTATTTTAGCATTTATATAAGATATTTAAGTTTTTTCATAATAAAAATTCCATAATCAATATATCCCATTGCATTGATCCTATGACTAAAACATACAAGAAGTGAAAAACAAACTAGCATTTGATCTTAAGCACGAAAAACAGAAAATTAGTTTTACGGTTTTTTTTGAAAATCCACATTACATCCTAGGAAGTGATTCATTTAATGTCTCGATCATGAAAAACCTGGGCCTCTTGCTACCCGAATAAAATGGCGGGGACCATGCCCACCATGTACACCGTGTGAAGATAAGATTTGAGACGTTGTCCATTCACCTTAAAAAGTTGACCTTATACTCTACAAAAATCCATTGCACTATGGGGGAAGACTATTATCTATCAGAATTGTTGCAACCACCGGGACATCAATTTCCATAGAAAAATCTCATGCGAGAGTTAAATAATAATACCACATCACAAGGCTAGAATGACATCCAGGAGATCATGTAGCCATGGAACACCCATGACATTTCTTTGAATGTCTTGGAATTCTCATATTCCTCCCACTAAGTTTCATCATGCTCCATCAATGGAAATTTTCATTTCTCTTTTATGGCCTTTAGATCGTAATTCAAGATCTTCACAACCTAATAGGCTTTATGATCATGTTCAATCGATAGATGACATGGTTTTAAATAGAATGGAAGAGATTAAAACATATGTTGACGTGTCTTCAAGGCGGCCATGTATGCCCATAAGGAATCATCAAGCATCATTGACCAGTCCTTTCTTGAGTCTCCCACAGTCTTCCCCAGGATATGCTTATGTTCACAGTTGGATACCGCCACTAGTCCACTGGATTGGGGATTGTAAGGTGCACTAAGGTTAAACCTCACTCCATACATCGTAAGAACATTGGTCATCAACGAACTATCAAAATGTGTCCCCTATCATAGACCAACACTCGAGGAACACCAAATCTAATAAAAATATTCTTCTTCAAGAAGGCCACAATGACCAACATTGTGTTATTTGTTTTGGCATCATCTTCCACCCATTTGGATACATAATCCACATAAACCCAAATGTGTGAATTCCCAAATGATGGGGGAAACAACCCCTGGAAATAAATACCCCATACGACGAAGACCTCTACGTCAAGGATTGGGTGTTGAAGCATTTCCAATCGACACCCGATGTTACCAGTCCACAGACACTTATCACAATGTGCTACAATATACCAGGTATCATGGATCATAGTGGGCCAAAAAATTCCAGATTTTAGAATATTCACTATTGTATGGTCTAGCCCGTGATGCCCCCCAACTGGTAAGGAATGAAAAAATTCATGAATTCCATTAATTTATTTTCTGGGACGTAGCGATGAATCACCCTGCATCTAAACTAGTAGAAGAATAGCGGGACATACTAGAAATATCTTTTTACTTCAGATAGAAATTGATTCTTTTGTTGGAATGTATAATCAGGATGAACCACTCTCAAAACCAAGTAATTGGTGATGTGGGCATACCATGGGTGATGTGTAACTCCAACTGAGAAAAGATTATTTTCTGAGAAGTCTTCCTTGATTTTTTTTTCATCCACACTTTCCCAATGAGGTAATTCCAGGTAGTAGAGATATCCAGTGACTACATTCTCAAATCCCTTCTTTTCATGGATTTCTTAGTCAAAATTGTGGTGTAGAAGAACCCAACGAATGATCTGCAGATTTGTATCCTTCTTATTCATCAAATTACATGTTTTATGATTAGTATAAACATAAACATTGATATCACTAAATATGATCAGAATCTATCAAATGAAGACACCACCACTGACATATCCTTCTCGGTGGTTGTGAAAAATTTTTTTGCTTCCCTCAATGCTCGATTCATATAGTATATATGATGGAAGATTTGATTCATCTACTATCAAAGTACTACCACAACAATATAATCACTTGCGTCAAACATAATTTCAAATTGTTCCACCCATTTCATGGCAATCATAATAGTAGCCTCAACTAATCATTGAATCAAGAGCTGTAAGGATGTAGAGCATGTTTCATCAAATTCAATGATATAATTCATGGAAAGTATATTGGTTAGTGGTTGAGGTATCATTGATAATTCATGAATGAATTATCTATAAAAACATTCATGTCCCAAAACAATATTGGTGCTCTCACAATGTTCAAGGAGTAATTCCAATTTTTTTAAGCTGGTGTTAAATGATATTCCATAGACTAAAAAATTTTCCATGAAAACATCTAAAATATGCTTCACCATGTCATGGAATATTTCCCACATACATCATTGGATTGTTGTTGGAGCATTGAACAAGCCAAAATACATCTGTTAAAAACAAAAGGTATTGTAATGGAATGTAAAGGTGATTTTCTCTTTATCTTCAGGAGCTATAGAGATTTAGTTATACCCAAAATAACCATCTAAGAAGAAATAGAACTTGTTCCCTACTAGACGCTCCAACATCAGATTCTTGAATGGAAGTGGGAAATGATTCTTCTGTGTGGAATAGTTAAGCTTCCAATATTCCACACACACTCTATGCACCATAACAATTCTTGTTTGGGTGAGTTCATTTTTTTCAATGGAAATCATGGTGATACTACATTTTTGTGCACCAATTTCAAAGGACTCACCCAAGGGCTGTCAGAATTTGGGTAGATGATTCTTGCATCCAATATCTTGATGAATTATTTATTTAATAACTCATTCGTTAGAGGGTTTATCCATTGTTGCAGTTTCGGAGGGGGATTGGTTCCTTCTTAATATATCACCTTATGCGAGAAAATGGTCGGAATTATTCCATTAATATCTACGACTATCCACCCAATATCCTATTTCCATAACTTTAGCACATGTAAAAGCACATCTCATTGATATTGTGAGAGATATAAATTGTGTATAATCGGAAATGTGTTATTATCTCCCAATTATCTAAATTTCAATGGGGTGGGAGATGTTTCAGTTCAATCTATGGGGCTGTAAGAACTGAAGGGAGAATCAGTTCTACCTCGGCCCACTCTAGAATATCAGAAACTATCTTATGCTGCCAATAATTACTGCCCTAGTCTGTGATAATTTTCAGCTTTTTCAATAGATAATCTAGATGAATTTCTTCAAAGATAGATTCATAGGTGATATAACAACATCCCATGTCACCTTCCCTATAGCCAAAGCAATCATTCACTACATTTAATGTACCAAAATCATTATATTTCACAAGTGATGCTTGCATAAAATCATTGAAGACATCGTAGGATACCATTTCATCCCCTATTTTGTTGATTAATTCTCTTTGGTGAACATCAATCAATAACTTCCCAATATCCAAGAAGGGTCTTCCCAATATAAGAGGTGCCTCTTGGTCTTCCTCCAAGTCGAGTGTGATAAAATTGGCAGGAAGAATCAACCTTCCTAAATTAACTAGCACATGAGTAAGTATCCCATTAGAATATTTAATGTAGAAATCTACTATTTTTAGTGCCTCTTGGGTTGATTTTATATCATTCATCCATAGCTTCTTAATGACTCCAAAGGGAATCTGTATGACAGCAGCTCCTAAATCACAACATGCCTTTCCAAATTCACAACATCCAATTGTTAAAGTGAATGTGAAACATCCAAAATCATGGATTTTTTGAGGAAGAGTGTGTTGGACCACCGCTGAGCATTCCTTGGTGGGGGGGGGGGATGGTTCCCAAATCCTTTATCATTCTTTTGTTTGAGAGGATTTCCTTCATGAACATTGTTTATGTTGGCATTTGAGTCAATTTCCACTGCAAAAGAAATGTTAATGTGATGTCTCCCAAACACCTTTATTAATTTTCCAAATGGTTGATCCAACATCCTCTACTTCATTAGTTTATGAAATGTTAAGGTCGATTTTGAAGGCTTGACCACACCTTTTCTTTTACCATGTGGAGCCTCCCCATTTGATAATCTCGGCATTGAGGGGAATTTCTCGACTTTGACATCTCTATCCAATGAAGGTGTTGGTTTCTATGGATTTTTTAATTCACCTTGATTTGTTGTTTCCTTTTGGGGATTATCTTCCCCAATTTTTAGAGTAACAACATTATCCTCCTCCCATGGATTATTTTCAGTATTACCTGGGAGTTTACCAGGCTTCCATGAAGAGAGCTAGTTAGAAAGCTGTTCAATCTAGTTTTCATGGATTTGAATAGATTCCTCCTGATTCAGAAATCCTTTCTCATCGGTTTTAATATAAATTGACATCATATTTTCTAGCCTTAATGGTGGTTTTTGCTTAGGTTTTTGTGCAACTGGTTGAGGTTGTGGCTGGCATGGCGGTTCTGCCAGGTGTGGGTTTTGATACTGCTCACTACTGGAAAATGGACATATCGCCACAGTTTTCCCTAAAACCGGGGGGATAGGTACCCCTATGCCCACAGTTTTTCAAAACCGTGGGTATAGGGTGGTCTATCCCCACAGTTTTCCAAAACCACGGGGATAGTTCCTGAAAATTCACCTGTACCCACGGTTTTGGAAAATCGTGGTTATAGGCTTCCCATTTCTTCACGGGAATTGTTTTTTTCGGCGGGAAGGAATTTTTTTTGGCGGGAATCCTATACCCACAGTTCTTCCATCTATATCCACGGGTTTTATAACTATATTTAACTAAATATATATATATATATATATATACACATATGTGATGTTAGGGTAGTGGATAGACGTGGTGTCTATAGCGAAGAGGTTTCGGGATCAAAACTCGCCACCTACATTATTTTAGTATCTATACACACGGTTTTGGAACCATGGGTAAAGTCATTGAAACCATGGAAATTGGATATGTTTCGTTGAAATGGAGGAAGAACACCTATACCCACAGTTTTGGAAAACTGTGGGTATAGGGTAAGGACCTATACTGACACCGTTTCACCCCAAGATTCCCAAAACCGTGGGAATAGCCTATACCCACGGTTTTGGGGGTTATACCCAAGGTTTTGAACCATGGGTATAAGCTATTTTTCACGTAGTGTGTTACTGTTGGAAGGATCATTGATGAAAATGATTCCCTCATTATTATATGAAATATGAATTTTCAATTTGATGCATCTGGCCATGACCATCTGGCCTCTATGGTCTTATCTAAGGATTTTTTTGCTGCTATCCTCATTCCAGGTTAATGTTATCTTTCCATGCGGGGTTTTGATATTGAGGATAATTTTTTGGCCATCCGCTTTAAGAAACCTAATTCACTTCACTAGTGTAAGGACCAAAACATGACCTGGGGCATTCCCCTATAACATGGTTTTCACCACATTCACTACATATTGGATGATTCACAGCTTGAACTTGTGATATGGTTTTCAGATTCAACACATCAATTTTCGTTGACACATCATTGAGTTGAGAAGCAAGCATTGTGGCAGAATTAATTTTTTTCATTCCTCTTTTCTATGTTCTCTGCACATAACTACATTGAAAACTATTTTAGACATATCTTCTAACAATTCAAAAAGTTTATCAGGATATTTTCCCATGACCGTTCCTCCATCCACTACATCCACTGCTGATTTAGTGTTCATTTTAAGACCTTCATAAAATGTTTGGACTTTCATCCACAATGGAAGGCCATGATGAGGGAATTTCTTTAGCCTTTCCTTGTATCAATCACAAAACTCAAATAGTGACTTCGACACATGCTGCTGAAAGTGCTGAATTTCATTCCGTAATGTAACCATCTTGGAGGTAGGAAAATATTTTGAAAAAAATTCATGGGACAAATCCTCACATGTAAGGATGTAACGTTGAGGTAATTCTTTAATCTAGTCCTTCGATTTATCCCTTAATGAGAAGGGTAACAAGTGAAGATGAATGACATCATCAGACACTATGTTTTAATGAAATGTATCACAAATTTTCCAAAATATGGATAGATGAGAATTTGGGTCCCCCATTAGTAAACCTCCAAAATGAACCATATTTTTTATTAGCTGCATGATGTCCAACATGATCTCAAAATGATGGTCTTGCACTGGTGGTCTGACAATACTGATATCCACTCCATGAATATATGGAATCCCATACTACATAAGATTACAATGCGGAGATATTTTTTCTTGAGGCACTGGGGGTATAAACTACTACTCCAGTGAGAAATACCTCTATTGATTTGGATGTATGTACATATATGTATCATTTAGAAGGTATTTCCCCGACAGTTGTAGTCCAAAGATAGACATAAACTGAACTGGTGGCCGTTTCTGGTTCAACAACACATACTCCATAAAATTGGCCTATTGATTTTGGTTCAACTCATCCATAACAGCAAGTTGTTGTTTTCCATCAAGCACAAACTACTGCACCACTATTTGGATGACAACCGGTTTTTCCTCTTCCAATTTTTCTATGAGGGTATTTTGGTTGTTCTCTCACATAAGTAACATGAAATCGCCTGTATATAGTTCATTCAATTTTCAGATTGTGTAGAATTATTTTTGATGACTTGAAACTCGTGGAACATGTAATCCAACCACTAATAAACTAATTCTCTTACACAACACCAAACAACATAACATGTGTAATAGAAAAATGACAGAAATTATTAAAAACCTAAATGAGGTTAAGAATATAAATTTTCCACATTTTTATGTTTTTTTTAACTTAATTAACACTACTCAACATAACAAAACACCGTTATCAAAGCACCATGACAAAAATACTATTATTTTGTGTCATTCCAGCTGATGTGTTTATTTCGGTATCCCAAATGAAATTTTCCATTCTAACTTCTACTATAGAATAAGTACGAGGTTGATCCTCATGAATAGTTAATGAGTTATGAATCGTAATTCATGACTAATTAAGTGGAGGATTTTGAATCTTAAAACTGATGTTTTTTGTTTGGGCTGGTTTGTTTCTAAATATCAAATGACCAATCTCTCTAATCCCAAATTGACTACCTTGAAGAGAACCGAAAAACCACAAAAATTTGTTTTTTAACGATTGATGATAAAAATGTGTTGGGGTTGTGGGTGTTTGTCAAGGTCATTAAAAAACATTTTCCCTATTGTGTTTTGTTCATTATAACTCACATCTTTGGGTTTTGAAAATAACGTAAATCCCTTAATCTCGGGACGTTCATTTGAATCAATAGAGACCAATTCCTTGGTATGGAAATTTATGCTCACTAATATTATTAGAGGTAATCCATTTTGGGGTGATATTTTCACCCAATTATCATGGGTGTAATTGGTCGTAACATACCTGAAAATCCCAATAAACTCTGTTCTTGGACTGATATAGGGTTTCTAACAAGATTCAATAAGAGTTTTTGGGGGAATTATGAGAGAATAAAATGAGAAACACAAACATTATAAAATTAATGACCAACAAACCCACATTTTTCCACAACCCAACACATGGGAGAATTAGCCTCCCATGGATTAAATGATATTAAAAAAACTCTTAATATTTGATGTCTTCATTACAGTGGAAAATAAAGAGAGAAAAACTAACGATCATAAAGACAAACTCAAAAATTGCGTCGAATGTGTTTTCAACTCACCATTCACTAAGATGTGTGTCCTTCGGATCAGTCCCTTCTCTCCAAAGTGTTTCACCTTCTAAATTGTCCATCCCTCATTATCATAGGGTGGTTATGCATCCAAATTCTGTGTCAAAATATGGTTTGGAAGGGTAGATAAATAGTAGGTGGCAATTTGCTGACTTCTGCACGGTATGGGGAAACTGTATGAAAATCGTGTGGATTGTTCTGTCCACACAGAAGGCAGACAAATACATTTTTGGCTAGTCTACATGGTTTTTCAAACTGTGTGGAGACAGTACAGAGAGCCTCTGCCACAAAATATCACGACACACATGCTTTCATGGAAGATCCACATAGTTTGAAATACCATGCATAGATAGTGTGGGGGCCTCTGCCCAGAAATTTCAAATTCCGTAAAGCCTTTGGGTTGGGGTGCTCAGCTTGGGTGACTTCATCATGGAATACACCATGGAAAAGAGTCTAAATACCTCTTATTTCCATTTGAATCATTGATGAATGAAATTTCATCAATTCCTTCCATTGGTGACTAAAATCCCTATCAATACATGTTTAGGATGTGAAAATCATGGCAGTCTATCCATACAACCCTATTAGAAGAACATAAACGAATGGAAATTCCTTATGCACATGAGTGCATAAAACTCCCACACACTTGATAGATTGTTTTTCCTTACACAAATGACTTGGAAATCGTTTTAAAGATGCTACCAAATAAATAGGTAGAAGTTTCAAAAGTTATATCAACTTAATGAATATGGATTCTAACAGAATTGTCATTAAAATTGATACATTCAATCATCATTAATTTCAAAATTTCTTAAATTAGCTAACAAAGTAAACCTAATTCGAAAAACAAAACCATTCATTCATAAATCATTGTTGTTTATAACTGAATTTTTCCTTCTTAATTTAAATAAAATCCCAACCTCCATTAAAATATCTTCAAACATTTTGATTTTTTATGCATTTACCTTGACATCTCCAACTGGTAGGATACCACATTTATAGGTCACATAACCTCATTAACATGATTCTTTTGGAATATGATGAAAGGTTATAAATATTTTTGGGCTTATCATAGCATATATCAAATTATCTTTCATTGGTATGAGATACTAGCCTTAAAATTGGGCCCAATCTCATGTCATAACATGATGAAAATATGGGTCAATCAAGAGTTCATGGAATTAAGACTGTATAATAACCACCAGTGCGGCAACTGTTTTATTTATACTTTACCTCTCTTAGTTTAGAAATTTCCTTCCCTTTTAAGAGGTTCCATAATCAAAATTACTCCATTAAAATGTTTGTTTTTAGTCAAAATATTTTTTGAATGAATAACTGGATGTTTTTCCTCATGTTTTACATCATTCATACCACTGGCCAGGTTTATCAAACTGGATTTATGAAGAATTTGTAGAAATAATCCCCAAAAAATATTTTTATCCAGTTGTTATAAGATTGTTGAACCCATAATAGCCCTTTAGAAAGAACGTGATAAAACATGTCATCTTAGGTAATGATCAAGAAGCGGACCAAATGGGGTTTCAAATGATATTGACCATCAAAATTTGGAACCGCTCCCATTACAAGGAGCATGAAAAATTATATAATGATACTTTTTATCTATTTATTCCCTTCTAAACTAACTACTATGTAGTTTGGGGAAATCGAGGTAGGTCCCACATGGAAAACACAGAAGCAATGATCATCACACATTGGATGAATCGTGATCAGCTATACATAAAAAATTATTATAAGGGAACTATCTATTAAATTGAAACAATTCACAGAAGATAAGTAAAAATAATAGTAGAGTAGAATAAAAAAAAATCATGTCGGGGTTTCAATTCGATAAGGATTCATTGGGAACATCATTCATTAGTCTTAAAATTATAAATGATATATATTCATTATATGTATTCAATTAAATTAATATTTCTTGGTCTAATAACATTTAATAACATGTTTAATGGATTAACCCTTTGGTCTAGTAGTCAGTTACATTAAACATGTTTATGTTCATTACCTCTAAGACAGTGGAAATAGCTTACCCAAATATTCATGGGTTTATTCACGGAAAATCCATTATTTTTTCACATTGGTTTCATTCTTGGTCTGATATGACACCAAAAGTTATTATGGAATCATGCTCATTAATGGAATTTTAAATGAACATAATAATAAAAACAACACTATGGTATTAAGATTAAAACAACCTAGAATCACATTACAACACCAACATGGGGGGAATTAGCCTCTTATGACCATGGTCATAGTGTGTGGATTGATTCAAACTAAATACCTACCATGGATATGATAAGAGAATGGGGGAAAGAAAGAATTACATTAAAATATGAATTGAAAATAGAAAGGTAAAACATGAAATGGATCCAAGGGAGGCTCAGAAAGAAGAGAAACAACACCTCCCCCTTCAATGTATAACTGATCATGGAGGGGATAATATCTTATTTATAGACATTCAAACTGCACGTTGTGTAAACTAAAGTACACGCCATTTAGTTTGGTCAACATGATTTGGCCTTATTTTCTCCACTGGTAGGTTACCCGCAAAGCCTCCTGGTGACTTTAAATGCATCACCAATTAGTTTATGGGGGGTACACTACATGTAGTGCTTCCCCACATGGCATGTAGTACCAACTTCATCTAAAAATTGTATCTATAAGGGTGGACACAACATATATACATCAATCATAGCTCTTAAAATTCTCGATTAGTGACTAGCTGAAAAACCCCTAAAAATTATCATGAACACTGGAAAAATGAATTTTATCTACAATGGAACATATATACAGTGAAAAAAAAATTATACCCAATAAAATATATGGAAATATATACCAAAATCGGGCACATCAAACACCCCCACACTCAGTTAGTTGCATTCCCTTAAGAAAAATCATAAGATCTAATTAAAATAATTCATACTCCAAAAGAGAATTATTAAAATAATTATACTTATAAATTATACAACCATAATGGAGGATTTTAGAAACACAAAGAACATATTTTAATTCCAAATTTATTCTAATCATGCCTCCTATATAATTCAATTAATGATTTTCATTCTATATTTTTGACAATGTTCAACTTTTCATAAAGATGCACGCCACTTAATTATTTTCCTCATCATAAAAAACCATACTCATCACTCAAGATCATTTTAATCATCATTATGCTCATTATCAGTTATATGAACTCCATCAATATGATTTCATGTATTCTCATTCTCTATAGTAAAAATCAAATCACAAAAATCATGAGGTCTTTTAATAAGGTTCAAATGATTCTAAGGGTTCTGGTAGGATGGTAATGATGTGAAAAATAATCTTAGAGGCCTTGAAATAGAGGTTGGATTTTTAAATAATGATGCATGTTATTCAATAATAAATCTCAATGAAAAATGCATTGATAATCCAGATATTTCAAAAGGTATCATCACCATGATATTCCCTTAACAACATGGGTCCATAAACCATCAGTAAAGTGTAATGATAAATCTTGGCCCTTATTTGAATTTTTCAATACAATTTTTTCAGATTAGGGACCACCAAAAATACAATGAATAATGGTTTTGGACCCTTTATTTCCAAATGAAGTGGTGAAACTCTCCCCCACATATAATTTCATGGTTGCTCACCAAAATGTACAACGAATAGCCAAAAATACCACTCCAAATATAAAATGAATAATCATGAAAATTTATAAAATAATTGAGGTAGGAAGGGTAAATAGGCTTCTAACATGGCTTCCTATTATTACAGTTCATGGTTTTTAATCGTTTTACCAAGGTCATATGTAGGGTAAGTCTCAATGTCAAATGGGATAAAAACAATCAAATGTATCAATTATTTTAATGTGGTTTAAAAATATTCTATTGTTAAAGAGAAAGACTTGAAATTTTTATTAGTCATTCATATCCCAAGAATGTCCCTAAAAATATTGTATGAGAAATAATATTCCAAAAATACTTACAATACCTCTCAGGAATGAGAAAAAAGGGTCAATCATGTCAAACTTTGCGGACTAGCTTAGGAAACTATGAACTGCCTCGTGTGTGGATCGAACAATCCACATAGTTTCATAGAGGATATGAATGGTTTGAAAAACCATGTAGAGACTGTGCAGGGGCATCTTCATTGAAATAACAACACATTATGACCTTCTGGGTGGTGGTTCTCAGCTTGGGTGACTTCACTGTGGAATAAACCATGGAAAATTGGTCCAAATGCCTCTGATTTCCATCTGAAACACCCAGTAATGCGCAGTATTCAATTCCTTCCTTTGGTGACTAAAATACCTATCAAGACATGTATAGGTTGTTAATATAAGGTAATTATATCCATATAACCATTTTCAAATTACTTAAACAAATGGAAATTCCATATGCACATGAGTGTATCAGTGAGGTTTTCATAGAAAATGTGATTTACCTGGAACTCGGTAAATATGATCTAATGGGATTTGATTATGGTGTTCTTACAGTACAAGATTATCTAAGTGTATTTCCCTCCTAAAATAATATTGATGATTGGGGTGAAATTAATTTGAATAAATATTTCCATTATATGTTTATTATTCTTATCTAGCATGTTAGGAACAAGGCCCTCCCGACATTCATTAGAGCCTCCACTGGGTTTTCATCCCACATAGGTTTGGAATCCTTCTTTAGCTACTGGTATTAGGGTGGAATGTTCAGTGGGGTTGAGAATAAGGCAATTGTGTCTATCCTTATTATATTGTTTTTTTATTTTACAGGAATGGAATAAGGCATGGTATAATGGATTTAGCATCACTTTTCAGAGCATTATTTTCAAGACAAAAATATTAATTTTATATGTCACCCACCATATAAAAAACTGAGAAGCATATTTATCACTCTGCATGACCTTTTTAATCTACAACCCTATTCAAGGAGTAATTATACCCCAACAGGGTCATTGGGTCAGGTAGTACCACTACAGTTTTTGTCTGAAGCTCAATACTGAGGGGTCTAATATTTCAGGCACGATGTGAGTAGGAGGTGTTGTTTGGAATTAACATGTTTATATAATCATGTCCTTCTCTGTAATTTTTGGTCTTCGATATAATCTTTGGGTAGAGGATCTTTCCTTAAACAATGGTCTCCATTTTTTCACACATAAAAGTATTACCTTAGCCGCTGTTGAAACAAATTCATTATTTATTTACAAGTCGCTTCTATGCCTTGAAAACATCCCATGGTCTATCACGTATCTCATTTACTAAGGAAAGGGTATAATTTAACATCATTTTTAAAACCCCTATATGACGTGCGAAGGGAAAAAAGTGGCTGACTTATTAGATTATTTTCCCACCCAATAAGGCATGATCATTTTTTCCAACATGGTTTCCTTTCCACTAGATGGGCTCTTAATAGTCAGAGGGGATGTTCCCTGTCTCTAATATTACAGACCCCTATAGTTTGTTATCACTCAACAATGAGATTTTCCTATATATTTTTTCTTTATTCTCCATTATTTTAAATAAATTAAATCAATATTAATAGAAAAAAATTCCAAACAACAAATTGGTATTCATTCAATTAATTAAATGTTGAAATTTATGAAAGTAGAAATGAATGGAAATAAAAGATCATTTAATTCGTAATGATTTTGTTCTATATTAATTAACATGGGTTTGGAAATGTAAAAATAGGAAACATTTATGATATAAAATTATTAAGGAATTAAAGAAGATAATTTTGATCAAATTGAAAAATTATTTGAGATATTGTTTTAGAATATATTGAAAAAACCCCAATGATTGAACTCAAATATGGTGATGTTGGAAAAAATATATACCAACTATAGTAAATCTTTAGTTTTATCAATAATTAAATGATAATATAATGTGAAAGACAATAAATAATGTAAGTATAAATGTTTTTTATAATTTAAATTTTTGTTTAAGAACATACTTTTTTAAGACAATATTTTACAATATTCCAATTATAATGTGAAAAAATATTTTTTTTATGGGATTTGGGTATAAGAAGATGTGAACCTTCATAAAAAAATTATGTTTCATATATGAAGAAATATAGAGTTTTTTTATATTGTACTAAATTTGGAACATCATTGAATAGGTTGAATGAAAAATAACATGTTGATTTATCTATTATTCCATATTCCAAGACTTTATGTACATTGATTTTGTATCTTAAAAAAATCTATATTGACACGTTTATTTGAAAATTAAAATGGTTCAAAAATATTAATAAGGAATATAAATGATCAATTATATAAAAGAAAATTACATCATCTTTAAAATCATACTATATGGATGAAAATTGATCAATATATTTCTACATTTGGAAGTGATGATAGAAATATCATACATGAATTTAGGAAATAGGAAATGAATGCATTTTAGTGAATTACTAGGAAATATAGTTCATGAACTATGTTATTGGTAACTTAAAACTTCACTGTAGGATTATTTATGAATAAAAAATATATCATTTTGAGTTTAACGATTTTTTCAACATAACTTATTGGAAATTATATTGACATTTACTAGTCCCAATTTATGTTTAATTCAAATTACGTATCACCAGAAGGAATAAAAGATTATGATTCATAGAAATATTAATATAATCAATTGAATTAAATGAATATGATTACTATAAATTATATCCAAACATATGAATTTTTTTTGGATATGGTATTAAAAGTAATAAATCATGTCTAATTTGGGATGAAGGGACTTCATGTTATCAACTAAAAAAAGATAGAAACTTTTTGCACATGGGGCATCAAAGGTTTTATTATATGGATTGATTTTATATTAGATTGAAAAATTAATTAAATGATTCACAAGAATTTTATATTTATAATAATTATGTATCAAAATAATAATTTTTTAGATGGTGAAAAACATTATAGTCACATTTGTAAAGACATAAAGATCTAGTTATCTGTAGATACGCTGACCCTATAATCTTGTAGTCGGTGTCTTTTTTATTATATTGGTGTAATATACTAGGTATATTCTAATGGACCACATAGTTTAGTATTTCTTGTAAGCTATATACATATATAATTCCCATATTACATTTGAAAACCAAATTTATAACAATTTTTTTCTTCAAGAATATCATTATTTTCTATATCATATCCTTACCAATCATTCATAGTACACTTTATTGAATCTTGAGGAATGGAATAAAATATGGGATAGAAAAAACTCTCAATAAGAGTTAACTTCCATAGAATATATCATGAATCAATAAAAACTATTCAATATTTAATGGTAAAGAATTTAATATTCATTCCATATAATCAATAACATGGGTTTTATTCTTAGATATCTTATAATCAATATGGAAGGGTAAATATAATAAATCACATTCCATTTAATTAATTACTAAATTTAAATGCCTCTATAGACTATATTAGAGAAAATATGATGGAAAATAATAATAAATATATTAAAAATGTAGGGAATTATTAATTACTAGACATTATGATCTCATGTATCTTGATACCTCTATTATCAAGATATTTCCTCAAGGCAGTTTAAAACTGATGGGAAGGTATACTATAGAAAACAATGTGACTATGTCTAGCCAGCTAATTAATCTTGTGACACTACTATTGAATCATGGGGCTATTTATAACTAGGCCCCACCTCTATCATCTTATCCAAAACATTATTTATAATTTTGAATAGTCGATTTTATTTATGAACAATTGTCTTATCGTAAAATTTTTTAATGGTGTTTGGAATATAAATTTATCAACATTTCACCAAATAATATAATAAATTTAAATATATATCACAATACATAGAAACAAAATATGATTACATAAATAAAAATATCTGTCAAAAATAATATGTATATTTAAGGTAATTTAAATATCCACAAAACTGTTAATAATTCAATGGAAAGATAATGACTAAAAAATAAATTAAATAAGTGAATATAAATACTTTATTTTTTCAAAATGTTCCTAAACCATCCATAGAAAAAATAAGGGTAATATCAATCCAACATGTCCCCATTAGTGTAAGAATAATTGTTTGTTGTATCGAATGACTAGAAATACCATACAAATATATTCAAAAGCATTATTGAGATAAATATCATTATAATTTTGAAAATAACATTTTAACACTAAATAATCACAATAAAATTTCAAAATACTTTTCTTATAAAATATCATTAGAAACTTATAATGTATGATTAATAATATGTAATGGTCAAAAAAGAATGAAATTCTATATATGTGGAATAATTTAAAATCAATATCCCTTTAACTTTTTAATAAAATCCAAATTGGTATTTTTTTTGAAAACAAAATGAAGATTCCATTCAATAAAATTGTATATAGGCAGTCATTGGTAAAAAATTATTTTAAACATAATAAGAGAATAATATCTACTTTTATGAATCATTTAAAAAAATCATGGTTTTGGAAGAAAAATTATTTTCATCCAAATATATAAATAAAATAAAATTTGTATAAAAGCATATAAAAAATTGTTTTAAGCACAAAAGTGTGGAAAATTGGTAATATTATTTTATAACATAATAAGTAACCGTAGGAGAAGAAAATTAACGGGTTTCATAAAATTATCAATTAATTTCCTTCAATGGAAATTCAAGCATAAACAATCTTGATTAAATATATATTTTTAAATAAATTCTTACACTGATCAAAACGTTGAAGTGAAAATTAATAAATGAATATATTCTTTGAATAAAATGTAAGTACACATAGAAAAATGGGAAATACAATATAATATTATCAATATTCATTATGTATATAATCATATATTTTCAACGGAATACAAAAAAGTAATATAACCTAATGAAAAGAAGTTAGGTTATGAATTTTTTTACTTCTCGGTAACATTTAAGTCAAAAAATAATTAAATAAAATAATTCAAATTGATACCTAAAGTATAATTTTTTAAGGAATATATATATTACTTATTAAATTGGAATTATATAAACCACAAAAATAAATTAGTTGCATAAAATTATAATATTCCTCAATGAATAGAAATTGAGGTGATGCCTCTTACATCACACATTCATTCAGTTGAAACATATTTAACATTATATACAATGGTTTTAATCATGTTGTTATTTTATACCAAAACCAAAACCATATTTATATTTATAATATTGTTACGGATCCTTTTATAATATCTTATAAAATTTTCGTTAATTCTCTTTTATTATTATTGTCGTATTTGGTGTTAATTTCCTTCTTTTTATCATTCATGTTTCATCATGAATAATCTCATTATTTAAAATATTATATTGTTAAATATTATCTAGAATAATAATTAATATTTAATTATCTTATTTATGCATAAATTCTAATTTTATGGAAAATCATGGATTTGTTTGATAAATGAAGTCTATTATGACCACGGAGATGATATTCCATACATACCCCCTGAGTTAAATATCTATTGTTCAAAAATCATTATAGAAAGAGGGTGAGCAATATTATATCTTTTCAGAATGATAATAATATTCTAAATACTATATTATTACTTAAAATATACTTATATAGATCATTCATTTTTTGGTGATTAATGATAGTTGAATCGCTTCATGAATGCGGCATTCCACACATACAAAAACGATGTAATCATCATTTTGTGAGTGTAAGGGTAAGAAATAAAATAATAAATTATAATTTAGGAAATATATATGTCGTTAATTTCATAATTATTTCATTTTTTTCAAATATATTCACTAAATTAATCCATATTACCATCCATTTGAAAGTGTTAGTCAAAAATGAAGCACATCACTACCAAGCGGTAGTCCCCCATACACCCGATTGACGTTGTTGTATCCACAACATAATAGAAATTGAAAATGTTATATATGATTTAATGAATAAATATGTGTGATTATTTTATAAATATATTATATATACCTTATATAGATTATCATAACGAACTGTGAGAAGTGGTAATGGAAAAATAAATGACATCGGTTCGTGAGGCGGTAGTCCACCCTACACAAAAAAAAATTGATTTTGTAAACCATTTAATAAAATAATGAATTCTTGCATGTGATGAATATAACATAGAAACATCTCTAAATATGGATTATATTAAAGAAATTTTATCATCATTTTTTATTAATAATTTAATGAAGTTGATGAACTAATAAAATAATAATTCGTAGTAAATAATTTAACCTATTCTCATACCACCTCTTTACGATTATAACTAATCTATTATAAGAATAAATTAATGACCAAAAACTTCTATTATGTTTGGGTATATGTAGGAAAGTGAATTTGGTAGATATTTTTTGATCAAAATGGTTTTTA
The DNA here is from genome assembly GCA_963277665.1 of Viscum album. Lineage (NCBI taxonomy): Eukaryota > Viridiplantae > Streptophyta > Magnoliopsida > Santalales > Viscaceae > Viscum > Viscum album. The sequence goes on from OY728151.1 coordinate 170,326,645, forward strand.
AGGTTTTTAGAATACAAGAGATTAGAGGACATCAATATGTGAGGTGTGTGACACACTCGTATTTTGTGAAAAGATAAAGGGGTAGAAATGTTATTCACATGAAAAAGGGTAAAATGTGATTATTAACAAGACTTAGAAGATATAGGGTCTAAATATTTCTATAAAACAAATTTCAGGGATATTTTTAGGTCAATTAAAACCTTATCTTTTATGTTTAACCATACTGTGAACCCAATTATACCTTAACTGTGGTAAATAATTTTTTATTTCAATAATTAATTTTGATTAAAAATAAATTTGAACTTATAAGATAATATAAATTATTATTATTCACATCATTCAATTAATTTTTAAATATTCAATTAATATCATTTTATAAAATTCAATGAAAATTAATCGCGTAGATGTGTTATGAAAGATGGGTTTCAAATAAAATATTTAAACCATTGTATTGTTTTTTACTCATAACACTATATGAAAATGATTATAATGGATTAAATTGAAATCATTAATATATAATTTAACTACTGTTACTTCATAACTGATTTTATATATAATTTATCTTTTTATATATTCTAAATGAAAATGAATTTTTAAATAAAAGGATATATTTTTACTAATCATTGAAAAATGAAATTTCTCCAAAAATCCCAAAAATTTACCCTATGATAATTTTGATATAATAATGAAAAAAAATAATTTTAATTTTATCGAATAAATTTTTTGATATATTTATAAGTTTTTTTTAAAATTATGAGCACAAAGGGGGTCTAAAACGACTTTTACAAAAAACAAAATTTATCAGAAAACATTTGTTCATATTAAATGTTTCTTATATTATTCATATTAAATAGATAACCAAAATTTTCATAATTTTGTTTTTGATATTTTAAAATGAGTAAATATTGACAATCTTATAGTGTTATTTTATATAACTATTAATTTAGACTCAACATTTTGTGTTCTCTATGCTATCGAAGAGACGAAATTTAAAGAAATATATTTTTAATTGGAATTTATGCTCAGAGTTACATACCGCATACTCAATCAGATACAATGTTTTTTTTAATATAGGGGTGTTAAATTATGATATATATGTATGTCATAAATGATTAAAAAATTATTTTCACTATTAAAAATAACCTGAGGTAGAATATAAAATTGATATGATCCATGTTGTGATAAATATATATGATAGCAAGAATATAACATTTTTGATTTTATGTTAAGAATAATTATGGATTAAATTCATAACTAGACATACTTATAATGAGAATTTATATGCAATAATATCTCATTTTTAAAGAAAAATAACGTAATTGACTCTAAATATTCATACACAATCCAAGCAATAGAAAATCAATTTTTTTATGTTAATCTATGGTTTCAAAGTGCCATAGGACTATTATTGAAATTTTAACAAATTATTTAACCATACAATTTGATATTAATTGGAATGATATCTCATGAAAATCATGTTATAATGTAATAACCCCGACCAATTTGATATCATATTATACTAACCACCCAATTCATATTGAATATTATCATCTTTTGTTTTTTTTCAATTCATTTTTTAATAAATTTGGGAATTTGAATTTATAAAAAATTTTATAGATAAATATAGTCGATATACTTATAAATCTAGAAATTTATATTCCATAAACTTTATTTGACATCAGAATATATTTAATTGCTCATTTATTTTGATAAATTATGATTTATAGTCATATATAATTATGTTGGGTTTATCCTTTGGAATGATGCATGGTGATATTGAACAAGTAAGTTCAGAATCCACATCGACTTAAAGAATCCATTTGTTGATAATTGTATTTTTGACGAGCATTAAGAGTTTTTTATAGACTATTTTTTTCTTGTGGATCACATATATTTGGATACATATCACTAGCAATGGGTCACTTTTGTGAGAAGGAGATCCATGGAATGAAAATAATCGAAAAAAGTGTAATTAAATGATATTGGGAAATTTATACATCTTAAATGCTAAAGATTATACATTTTCATGTATAAATTTCATATTAATCAACCAATAAAATGTTATCAAAAGCAGAATGATATATATGTAATAAACTAGAATATAAAAATACTTTTTATAGGTTAAAATATATTTTTCATGGAATAATAAACACATTAAAAATATTAAGATGATTAGTGGGAAGGAATGTTTTATATGTGATAACATACTATGGGTATAAAATTAATTAGTATACATTTATACTAATGATTAATAAAATATAATATTAGTTTAGAATACAATTGTATAGGTGTTCATTAAAACACAATATTTTTCAAGTGAATATTAAAAAACCCAGCCTCTGCATGATGTGTTTATTATTGAGTTATTAATGATATAAGGGAGATTAATTACATTAAATTTATATTAATGATTTTACTATATATTTTTTTTAGGTAACAATATTTTTTTTAGAAAATGAATTTGGAATGACTATAATAGATCAAAATAGATTTCAACACACAAATGATCCTTAAATCATGGAATGACATGAAGTTTTTTATGTGTTCTTTATTCATTAAATTTGAATTGGTTAATCATATTACCATAAAAAATAGTAATTATTTGATGAGTCATTTTGTGATGATGATAAATTAAGTAGATAATTAAATCCTTAAAATTATTATAAATTGATATTAATGGCCACTATATAGACATGGTTTGTTCTATAGATAATTTTATTGAATATAAAACATTTGAAAACAATCATTAAGTAAAATTTTATTATTATAGGTGAAAATAATTTATTTTATTATTAAATTTTATTTTTAAAAAAAATAATACATAGTAATTTTATTTTTATTTTCTATTCAGGTCAAATATTTTAAAAAATATTTTAACTTGTTTGACTACTAGTAAAAAAATACATTATATAAAAATATTAATTATATATATATATATATATATTATTTTTAACTAATACTTTTGTATTATATTTTTTTATTTATATTTTTTTATTTCATAAATATTGTTATTTTTAAAAAAATTATAGTTTATTATAATAAGGAATATGATACAAAATATGATAAGATTGTTTTTTTGGTATCTTTTTTTGATTGTTATTATAATTTTTAATATATGGTGGTATTTTTAAAATCATTAACTGATTTTTTATTAATTTTATTTATAAGAAAATTTCACATCAAACTTATCTATCATATTGAACATTTTGGTAGGACCCTCCACATACCTCTATAGAGGAGTCTACTCATTCAAATGTATATGAGACTCTTGATTCTGTAGAGAGAAAATTATTGCAGGGATAGAAAATTTAGTAAAACACATATTCCCAAAATATAATATTCTCACATTATAGATAACTTTTATTAACATATATTAACATTACAACATATTTTTTAATTATTAATATATTACACAAATATATTCCTAAAGATAATATTAGTTTAGTGTATTTGGAAACATGAAAAGATAAGCACTTTTACATAAGTAAACTATATTACCCCCACTAGGTTATTATTGAAAAAACCCCATCTTAGACACATTTTACATAATATATATCTTCATAACATGTGGACTGTAAACATAAAAATGGTGAGAAAAAATTCTCAATAAGGGTAAAGAAGTGAGATATGCAGGCATTATCATAATCATAAGGGTATGATAATGTGATCACAATATCATAATATCATACCCTGTGTATCAAAGATCATAAATATGAATCATGGAATAAATATTTTATGTTTATAATACATGAATAATAAGGGATCCATGTGAATAATATATTAAATAATAATATATGAATAAGGAACATAATTTTTTCAGACACATAAAAATGTAATATCATTCCATATATGTCAAGGAACATTTCCAATACTTATTAGGTAACTTCATGATTACTACACCTATTGGGCGATACACACAACCATCCATAGTCAAAGTCCTTTCCTTATAAGGGATCGAGTTTCCCATCTTCCCATAGTGAATTTCATTTCCCTATCATCCCATAGTGTAATCGGTTTTCCTATATTCCCAGAGTGGATCATGTTTATCCATCTTCTATAGTGGATCAAGCCCTTTAAATTTATTCCCTTCATTAATTCACGAGATATAAATATTTACCCAATTCGATGGAGGGAGATATAGGTTCCACCCCTCATAGAATAAAATCATACATACATGTGTCATAATATAATAAAACATTCATCATATCTTGTCCAAATATAATGTGATGGGTTTCATAAATATCATATCGTATACCATGAAATGATATGGTTATCATAAAAATGTAATTTTTTATAACATATGAAAATGATACATGTCTGATTATCATTTTATCAAACCATAACCCATGAAAAGAAGTGAGTTTCGAAAGCATAAATACCATGGATGAGGAAAGAGTGTGATAAAAAATATTTCATCATAAGAATAAACCTTTTGAAGAAATAATATGAATAGTTATCATGGATAATATCCATAATAAAGCATAAAATATATCAACTTATTTCTTCTATATGGAAAATATCTTTTGAAAAATTTTCTTGAGAAAAATATCCATTCTGAATTGAAAAACACTTTTTAAAACGTAAAAAAATTTTGAAAACAGATTTCTTTTAAAATAGATTTCGTCCCATAAAAAATTTTAAATCAATTTTCCAGTAATATAATTGAAGAAAACGTTTTTTTAACATTTTTAAAAACATATTTGAAAATAGGGATTTCGAATAACACAGAATTATGACTCAAGAGGGAAATAAGGTCATATTTTATAAAAACTATTCCTTACTTATATTATATACCAATGAGAGGAATATTTGTACCAATAAATGAATACAAAATGAATAACCATAATATAATAAAATTCATGATTATATTTCATCAATGGAAGAATAATCGTAATCATTGTCAATAAATGATGAGATTATAATGATAAACTCTTTCCACATTGGTAACATTAAATCACAATCCCTAGGATGGAATAAATTTAAACGAATCATACAATATAATTAAATAAATATCATTCATTATATAACATATCAATTTAATATTATATACACTTTTTAAATGAAAAAAGGTTCATAACAAAACCTATGTCTCAAAGAAGGAAAATTGAGACAAATTTACCATACCAATTTGGTATCTTATGAATCATAAACCCAATCAAATAGAGATCATAAAATGGGTATGTAAATACCCATAAATTTAAGGATAATATTAATATAATACATTAATGGTTATTATATACACCACCCAAAATAAATTGGCAGAAAATATGGAATAAGACTTGCAGAAAGAAAATGAGACTAGAAATCCCCACACTACTTGAGTATTTTTTAATCATGAAATATGTGAAATAATAATAGAAATTAAAATAGTTAATATCATTAAATAAACGATATTAATGGTATAACATGTCATAGTGAATTTTATACACCAAAAAATAAATAATACAAGGTGAATATCGATTACAAATCATAGAAATATAAGTGAGACGAGAAAACCCTCAACTTATGTCTTCACTCTTTTCATACTTGTTCAAACCTAATATATAATAAAAAAACATTTATAATAAATATTTTAGAAAACCATATTCAATTATATCATATCATATATTATTTATTTATGAACTTCAATTACCCATTTATATAAAACTTCATGTTAATGTTACATTTCCAGTAATAACCACTTTGTCTTCTGCATGTGTTTTGATTTTTCATATTTGTTGTCATCTTACTTATTTCATGATAGAGACATATCTATAATGATAAAAATGATATAAATATCATATATAATAAGTTTATATTTATAATAATCTATAATTTATATTAATATAAATTGAAATACACTATTCATGAAGATGGTAGGTCGTACGTACACTTGATCATTGTTTCTATTTTCCTATCTTTTTGAAAGAAAGAAAGTAAATAAAGTATGTTTATATAAATAAAATGTCCTTAAAATATAATTTTTATTTTAAATATGTCATATAATTTCACTAATCCCATCCCTAATACTTTATATATAAAATTAGAAAGAATCACATCACTATGAGGAGACGATAGTCAACATGTCCCCAAACAAAGATATTGTATTTACACGAAATGGAAAGAATGAAGGTAGGTGTAATACAATAAATAAAAAATAATAAATTCATCATAAATATCGTATATATAATAAAAAAACAAAATCATTATTACCATCTATGAAAGGTGGTAATGAAAGAACAAACAATATCAGTTCATGAGGAGGTTGTCCTCCAAACAAAGGAATGGTGACTACATATCCAATTTGATGGACTGACTGAAAATTAACATTTTATAATTTAATAAAACTTTTAGAGAACAATGTGAGATACCAGACAGATAGCCACACAAATTTCAAGTACTTAAAGCGATAGATGAACTATTAAAACCCTGCTAAATCTTGTTTATGCATTATCCCTAAATAAAATTTAATGGAAGTTTGTTTGAGTGTATATTAAAACCGTAATATTAAAACATCTAAGTATATTGAGGATACCGAGGTTATAATATATGAAGAAAATAAGGATATTTTAGGGGTGGATAAATATAAAAATTCTTGTTGAAGGATGTTATCTCTTCTTTGGGAAACTCTAGGTTTATACCAAAGGGCTTCCTTGTTAGGATTTCTACCCAAAGGGAATTTTCTAGGATAAAGGGATGGAATTTGATAAGAGATTGTGATATAGATTGTATGATCCAATGGGATCGAGTGGTGTGATGTGAGGGTAAGGAGAGGATGTATTTATAAGTGTAGAAAAGGACGCATTAGGTATTGTTGAAATTATTTGAGTGCTACCCATGTTTTACTTGTCATGAAATGATTGAAAATGTAAATTTATAGATACTTGCTTTGTAATTATTCAAAATATGTCTATAAAATTATTTTTATACGATTTTCGGGAAATATTTTCACCTCATACTCTATGTTTAGTCATTTATTAAGATCTTTTTTACCTTAATCACTAAAATTAATTTTAATTACATTCACTAAAAATTTTGGAAGAAAAATAATTTATCCTTATAATAAATTAGAAAATTTTAAAATTAAATATATGGAAACTAGTTTTAGAAATTCTAAACACATAAATGGTAAAAATTAAATTAATATTAATCCCACATATGAGTTAAGAAAACGATTTTTTAAAGTGGAGAAGTCTAAAAGTTTAAAATGTTTTCACATAAAATTTTAATTTAAAATTGGTTAAAATGATATAAATTTGATTAATTAATGTATAGTTGATATTATTATACATTTATAACAAATTAATATATAATTTAACTAAATAAATTAATAAGAAAATAAAGCAGTTTTGAATTAAAATTCATTAATTTTTACTATTCATTCATAAATAAAAAATTTCAATAAAGGTACCAAAAATTCACCTGAAGATAATTTTGACATTCTAAATATAGAAAATTATGTTTATTCAATAATTTTAAATTTATAATAGATTTTAAAATTATATTTATTATTGTTATCAAATGTTAATAAAACCCAATTCTTTTAAGAAAATTGTATTTTGAATCATATAAAGACTTAAAAAATTATAATCCTTAATATAAACATGTTTTATTTATATAAAAATATTATAAATAATTTTTAAAAATTGGTTGTTAATATTTATTTTAATATGTTTAACCATAATGTCATAACTATCATGGTAAAGACATTATAACAACAAAATTTTGTTTCATAGAAACTCAGTGTTGCGTGTATCACAAGCTAAGCCGAGGTTGCATATAGTGAAATCATAACATTATTTATTAAATAAAGAAATATTAATCTTGTGTATCATGTAATGTAATACACTAAATAAACATAATTTATTAAAAAAATTTAAACTAAACTCAAGGTGTAACATTCTACCACCATAAAATGAATTTCCACAGCGAAATTTTTCATTATGATATGAAAAAATGTGGATAGTTTTTCATTATCATATCCTTGAGTTACTACATAGCACCCTATAACTATTGTGTTATCTATAAAACCAGAACACGGTGAGTGTTATTGGTTTGTAGAAATCTCTCTATATTATCTAGAATCTGAACTGGTTGTTCCTCATAAGAAAGATCTTATTCTAGCGGTATGACATTTGAATTTAGTTCATGTGTAGTGTCCATTATGTACATCCTCAAGAGAGGTACATATAAAAAATCTTGGGAATAAGAGATATTCGGAATAAGTTCCAATTGAAATGATACCTTTTCGATATGATAAAAAATTTCAAAGTGACCACTATGCCTAAGTCTTAGTTCCTATTTCTTCTTGAATCTCATAATATTATTTCAAGGAGAGATTTTTAGAAACTTCATCCCACCATATTCAAACTTTATATCATTACTGTGGTTATTAGTATAACGTTTTTCCTATTTTGAGCTTCCATGATATAATTTAGAATAGTTCTGTCCTTCTCGATAATTTTTTAATCAATATCAGGTCCCAATATATTTGTTTTTCTAACTTCTTCCTAGCATGTTGGAGCTCTAAATTTCATCCCATAGAGGGATTAATAAAGATCCACCTTAATTATGCAGTTAAAGTAATTTTTGTATGAAAACTCTACTAGAGGAAGTTATTGGTCCCAACCAGCTTTGAACTCCGAAGAAAATGATTTCAAAATATCCTCTAGGGTTTTAATTATTCTTGTAGACTGAATATCCATGTTATGATGATAAGTAGTTCTAAATTTCAATTATGTGTCACAATGTTTTAATGAAATCATGAGAACGTTTAGGTAAACCTCATATCCCAATCAGATACAATATAATATGGTATTGTTTACTACCTTACCACTTCATTAATTTATATATGAGCATTCTAATCTAGAGAGAAGTTATATTTGATAGAAATTACGTGTTATAACTTAGTAAGGTGATTGAATACCAGCAATCTAGGTTTAAACTAGTAAGAGTTTTTGGATGTTAATATCGAAAGATCCATATTGATGTTCCCCCTTTCTATTATAGTATGGGTAATGGATACAACATCCCCTTATAATTTTTTCTATCAACCTTAACTTTATGGTATACAATGCACTCAAATACAATATTTGTGTTATCCCTCTTCATGGAATCCCAAAAGAAGTATAATTTCTAGTCTCTATACATGTTATTACTTAAAGTATGAATAGAGAATGAAAATTTATGAGATTCCACTAATATATCCTTATTCAAAATTGGTATCGATGGAATATATAATATAATACCCCAAAATTCTAATGTAAGAACAATATATTCCATAGCATGTAAGACACACAACACTAACCACATAAGGGGATATAATATCCCAATAAATTATAACATATTTACTTTTTTAAATAAAATTTACCAATGATATAAATTTAAATTCATGTGATACTGATTTATTGTGCGTCAGGCACAATAACGAGTTTCTTCAATAGCTTACACTACTCGCTAGACATAGTTTTACAAAATGACATTATATTACAGAAATATTATTATTTAATGTAATAAGATATAACCTCTAAATTAAATTATAAGTTTCAAATATTATTAAATATCATATGAAAATATTTTTTACTCAAATATATAAGTAATTTACTAGTTTTTAATTAATTAAAAATGAATATAAAAACCAACGATATATAAAGGAAATGTTTTTATGCTCAAAAAAGTGTTTTATTATAATAAATCTAATTAATTATAATTATTGACTGATATATATATATATATATTAAATTATCAATCAAATATTTTTTATATTATTCTAATAGTTTTCTGGGAATTAGATAAGAATAATCCAAATTTTACATATAAACCCCACTATTTTTATAAATGAAATTTTACCATAATTAAATGGAGAACCTATATTAAATAATTTTTTTAGAACTATTATATATTTTTATTTTAAAAATAAAATTTTAATGAAATATCTAATCTATTTTTTTCATAATTTTTAGTCTTTTCGTATGATGTTTTATTTTTTGATGAATAGTAAAAAAGCACTGAAATTTAATTCAAAAATGCTTTTCAGTTAATTTCCTTATAAGGTAAAATTAAATTTTTTAATCATTTAAAATTTATCTAAATAAATTATACATTAATTAATTAAATTTAGGGAAATGAAATCAATTTCAATTTGAAATTGAATATAAAATCTTTGAAAACATTTGAACATATTTTCACTAAAAATCGGCTTTGTCATCCCGTCTTTGTGATAAAATTTAAATTAATTTATGAAACTTATTTAACTGGAATTTTAAAATATGGATTCCATATTTGTAATAGGAAAAATTTATAATGTAAAAATTGGTTAACTTAGTATTTGAAATCAAATATGAGTGAATGTGATTAAAATGAAATTGAGCGGTTAAGTTGAAAATTGACTTATTAAGGGACTAAACCTTAATCATAAGGGACAAAATGACCTAGAAACTTGTCCAAAAAATATTTTATAGTCATATTACGACCCTATTATTCATATTATCTAATATTTACCATTATATGTGAAACTTTCTAGTGGAAATGTGGGAGGAATTCTATTTTAAAAAATTTACAAGAATGTCTCTCCCCCTCAACTATAAAAAGGTACTCAGCCCTACAAATTATTAACTCCAAAAAATACTTTTGGATCGCCGTAAATATTATCAAATAAGCTCCAAAAATCCATCACCTCACCTTTGAAGTCTCCCTCTAGAAAAAAATCCATCCAAGGAATCCATTTGGTGTAAACCAAAACAAGGTACACAAAAAAAGATGTAACATCCTTCCTCAAGCACCTCTGTTTTATTTTCATTTTCAACTACCAATATTGTTATTATTACATTATTATAAAATTACATAATTATTCTCAATATACTTAGTTTATTATATTATATTTTTTCAACTGACACTTACACACACTTCCATTTAACGGGCAATTAACTCACTGTTCTTATTTACGTAGAAATGCCACATCATGAACCAATGATTGTTCATTTTTCCTTTACCACCTCTCATGGAGGGAATTATGAAGTAATCACTATTTTTATATTATATATAATATATTTATAATTAATTTATTCTTATGTAATTTTTATTTAAAACATTCCCTTGTGCTTCCAATTTTTTGTAAATATGATATCATCATTGTGGATGTGTGGACAACTGCCTCCCCAAAGAGATGTGATTCGTTCATGCTATACATGGAACATATAAATGATGATTTTAATAATTCTATGTTACATATATTACCAAAATATTTTACTGTATTAGTAATATAAAAATATAAATATATATATTATTTACTATTCAATCCATTAAATATGAAAAAGAAATTGGAGTAGTGTAGATGCATACGTACGACCTATCGTCTCCATACACGATCCAATTCATTTCCTATCTCCAAATATTAATGATTATTATAAATACATATATTTGTAATATATATGATAATTATATAATGTTTTACATTCTGGATTTGATGATATCATTATCTAAATAATAATAACTAAGAAAAAAAGTTAAAACATACTCAACAAACTTGGCAATTAACTCATTAAATAATGAAAATAATGAAAGATTATTAACAATGGGTTCATAATATATTATAAGAATATTATATATGATATTAGAAATTTTAATATAGTTCTTTTATAAGTTATTAACATATTTAAAAGTATTATATAGCAATTTAAAGGATGTTCTATTGAAAGTAAACACAAGGAAAGGGATTCTTGTCTCACTCTTTCTTTCCATACAACATACACCATTTCTACTGCATACTTCTTTTGTTTGGTGTATCTACTTACCCATTGGATATATTATATAATGAATTATTTTATCTTCATGTTATTTAATCCCTCATTTGGAATTATTTCTTTTATGTAGATTATAATTCTAATGATACCAAATAGTATGGTATTTCATATCAATTTTCATTTCATTGAGATTTATTCGTTATTATGCATCAATACACTTTTATATGGGGTTTATACTACCATTTTACATGATGTATAATGAATATATTTATTCTCATTATATTATAAGATTCATTTAATTTAAATCCTTCATAAGTATTACAATTGAAATGTCTCAAATTGGTAAGGGTTACATTGTGATGTTTAAATATTATATTTATCAATAAATTTTAATGATATTTCAATGGTATTTCCATTAAAAAACATCAATAACCATTGTTGTTACATCTACTCTTATGGTGAATTTTTTATAAATAATTTTTTTATTCAATATGGACATTTGATATAGAACTTTTTTTATTAACAAAATCCATTACTCGATATGAGGAATGATTTTGAAAGGTAGTGGCGGGTGGGACCCAAAATTCCTATTTCCCTTAAACACATCAACAGGTTCTCATGAGACAAATTAGTTTAAAAAATTAAACTATTTTTTACATGTAATTTTAAACCATATTTTAAATTTTCATGAGAGTATTGATTTTATTTGTCCTCAGACATGACATCCAAAAAATTATGTTTTCCATCGTTTTGTTTAAGTATTTATTATCCATGTGTTTTTTACTTTGATAGTGTCTATAGATTCATTTATTTATTATATTATTGATTTAATGGTAACTATTTTTATTTTTTTACCTCTCCATATTTATTATTCCTTATACATTCATTTTAAATAGAATTTGTTCTCAATTATTTATCATTCCATATTTTTATGCACTTCCTTCTCAGTTTATTAACAATATGCCATTTGTATTCAATTATTACATATCTATATTTAATATTATCATCAACTAATTATTTCTTCTACTATGATTGAACCTTACTAATCATTTCATATCACCCTTATTTTGTTTCATTCCATGGAATTCCACAAAGTGTTCTATAAATGATATGGAAGGATATAATATTTGGAATATTGTTATTATACTCAGATAAAATATATGTAGTAATTTTTGTATTCATTTTTAATGTAAGAATCAAGTATGTATCTAGTTTACCAAGATTATTAAACTCTTTAATAATTCAATATTTAATTCTTTATAATCTTACCAATGTAATGGTACCAAATTTGGGATTTTTGGGGTTGGGTTTTTAATGTTTGTATCATAGGATGTTTAGTAGAAACCTTGGGATCAATATTTTGGAATGAAAATGTTATAGAACAAAACCATGATATAGAATATAAGGATTATTATATAATAACATACAATAATATTTGTAATCTAGAGATGATGTGAGTCTTAATATAAATAAATCCATATCAGGATACTACAAGTTGACATGGTTCTGGCACATATCTACCAAGGGGAAACAACCCTGAAACGGTTTGTCGGTCCTGACTTGAGTGTAACCAGTTACATGAAAATGGCCTTAATGTGCATCTTTTTATACTCCCAAGGGATATTCTTATGATAATTCACATTTTCATTATAATAAAATATGATGTATTTTAATAGATAATGACAATTAAAGATGTAGGTTAAACATGAGGTGTATTAGAAGTAAAATAAGTTTTCATGATTTAAATATCCTCTAAATGATAATATTCTTTTCTCATTATGACTATTGTTACTCAAAATATTATTTCTGGTTTTAGTTAATGAATTTATCTCCAAGGATTCAAGAAAACATTGAACAAGAATTACAAGTTGGTAAAAATGAGGGACCAAATGAGGTCTTGATAAGAGTGAATGCTATTTTGTTTATGCCTAAACTATTTTCCCAGAATACTATTAAAAACATATACCTTCACTGACCTTTGAACATAATAATGAAGATAATGCTTGATATTTTTAATGACTTGAGTGGTGGAGACCATAATGTAAAGAATTATTTATTTCCATCATATATTAAATGTAGAAGGACACACCTTGGAAAGTATATCAATGAAATGGAAAATGATTTATTTTTAGGTAAGAATGAAATAAATCAAATAAAATTTAAATAAAAATGAAATTTATGATGGAAGGAATTAAATCTCATCATATGAATCCATTTACGATTCGTTTCCTTAAATGTGGGGAACCTAGGCACCAACCGATTCAATGTAATATTCTAGAGAAAAAATATCTAGAAAAACGAATGAAATATGTGAAAATTAAGGTAGGTTGTATTTATGTATTAGTGTTGTATTGAAAACTTTATTTAAAAGCCTATTTAGAGACTAAATTTAAGGATCTCCATCCAATTTATTTTAGAAATTATATTAATGTTGTATTATAAAATGGAAATATTTTGTGCCAAGTGACAACCAATCAAGTCTTGAAAGTTTGCAGGACTTGAACCCATGACTGAAGGACGATAAGGGTTTAATGGAAACGACTTACCTACATAATGTCTTGGTTAAAATGTCACTATTTTTTGTTAAACAAATTAAAGAATAAAAATTAATGATGAACAAGTAGTGTTTATTATTAGGTTTAGATATTAATATATTTACCATATTGACCTTGGGGAATAGTTACAGACAAATAGTTGAAATTTTCACTCTTATATGTGCTTTACGATATGTTAAACTTATATTTTAATGCTTCGGGTATCAAAGTGATTTTTGGGATATCCGGTTCTAGAAGTAATTGATAAATTAAAAGTGGATCAAATAAAAAATGAATTAAAATCATATTTATAAAATATAATAATATCATGTAATTATATTTTATTATATTCTTTTCCAGTAAAATATTTACTCAAAATTAAGAAAATGATTAATTTATTACCCAATACCTTATTTTTTATTGAACTGATGGTCAATTAATCATCATAGATATATGGAATTTTGGCCAACAAATTTCCATTTATCGTTCCATTATTTGGGATTTATGACCTCAGTAAATCCCTATATATATTTATTATATTCCTCTATGTTCATAGTTTCAATTTCCAATATGTTTCTCCTACATAGAGACCTTATTATATGTTAGTCAATATGACCATTTTACTTTCCATTTTCTCTTTTCCAGATGATGTTCTATAAACCCTTTTCATGATTTGGTATTTCATCATTGGAAATATCAAAAAATATTTTACCATGATCGATTTTATATTGATAGGACAAAAATTATATACGGTGGGGAGAATGTAATACCTTGAAATTGTAAAGTAATATCATCGTATTTGATAGGGTGCATTACACGCTACACCAAGCGTGCTCGGGAATAAAATATTCCCAAACATTATAATATATTTACAATTTTAATTAAAATTCAACCTGATATAACTTTCAATTTATGAGATGTTTAGTTTGTGTGCATCACACACAATAACAAGTTTCTTTGAGAGCTTACATTACACATAAGACAGAGTTTTACCGAATGAAAATATATTACTAAAACATTATTATTCATTATAATAATATATAATATATAGATTTAAATAGTTTTTATTAAAATTATTCAATAAATTATGATAAAATATGGTTTACACAAATATAAAATGAATTAATTAATTACCAATTAATATTAATTGAATATAAAAACAAATTGAGTATAATGAAAATGTTTTTATGTTGAGAAGAGAGTTTTTTTTAGTAAAACATTTAATTAAAATTAATGATGGATATTAATTTAATATTTATATTAAATAGTCTATAAAATAATATTTATATTCATGAAATATATTTCATAAGAATATGATTAGATCTAAACAAATTTTAAACATAAAAACATATATTATTATAGAATAAATTTTACTATTTTTAAGGGGGAATATATTTTAAATACAAATTTTGGAAAATATTAAATTTAATTTTTCAGAATAAATATAATTTTTTAAAAAGAACCATCAATATTAAGATAGGGTGATTTTTTTCAATACGGTATATTTTATTGATGAATAATGAAAAATACATAATTTTAATTCAAAAAAACATTTTTATATAATTTATTCATAAGGAAAAATTATATTATTTATTTCTGTTAAACATTATTTATATCTATTAAAAATAAATTATTCCAATTTTTTCATTGAAACCAATTTCACAGTGAAATTAGATATAAAACATAGCAAGCTTTTTACCATTTTTACTTTAAAATCCAATTTGTTGTCGTGTCTGTGGGATTAAATTTACATTAAATTCTTACATTTATATTATTTAAGTTTGAAAAAATAGATACATATTTGGATTATTAATTATTTATAAGGAAAAATAATTTCAACTTACTTTTCTAAAAAAATATTAGTGAAAGTGATTGAAATTAGTTACAAAGATTAAGAGAAGAACTAGATTAATAAGAAGCTAAACCTTAAACATAAGGTCCATAATGACCTATATACTTATCGAAAATATATTATCAATCCATATTTAGACCCTATAGTTCCCTATCTCGTATTTGGACCATTATTGAATCCATGTTTCTTATGAATAACATGGGGGGATTCCCTTTTAAAAAAATTACATGAATTCCACTCCTCCACCAATAAAAAAAGGGACTCAGCCCTCCCATTTATTAACATATATAAATCTCTTTGCATCACCCAAAATATACTAAAATAATCTCCCAACATCTCACCAATCAACATAAAATCCTCCATTTTGGATGAAACCTACCAAGAATTCTATTTTTTGCAAACTAAAATGACTAACCCAATGTAGAGGTAACACAATTCCTCAAGATCATTTATTTAATTTTCATTCTCCACCACCTCAATTAATCTTATTCCATGATTATATAACAATATCAGTATCCATAATATACTAATAAATTTTTATTCCTAGTTTTATATATACACTTACACACACTTCTATCCAAAGGTTAATTAACGAATCATTCTTTTGTATGATGTACTACCACCTCGTGAAATGATGATTGTTTATTATTCCTTTTCCACATCCTATGGTGTGAATTATTATGGACATGATATTTTCATATGTGATATATGATATTAATAATTTATTTTTTCTTCTATAATTTTTATATTAAAATACCATTATTCTCTTTATTTTTTGAAAATTTTATAACATCGTTTGTGGGTTTGTAGACCATCACCTCCTCGAAGCAATGTTATTCTCTAACTCTATACAAGGAAAATACAATGGAATTTTTTAAAAAACCTACGTGATATATTGGAAATAAATATTACACAGAAATAATAACATATATACACATAAATATCATTTCATTTTTATGATATTTAATACGATATATAAATGAAAGTAGATTTCATACGTATGTACAACCTAGCACCTCCATGAATGGTGCATTTTATTAACTATATCCCAAACTTTTGGGTTATTATAAATACATATATAATTAATATATATGATAAATAAATATAGTATTAAATTTTGGTGATTATTAAATCATAATCTTTGTATCAAGAACAATAATAACATGTTAAGACATACTCGAAAAACTATGAAATTAACACACAAAATAGTGATAATAATGAATAATTATTAAAAAATAGGTAATAAGATATTATAAAAAGATTATATATGATATTATAAATTTTATTATGGTTTTATTAAAAGGTATTAACCTGTTTAAAAACATTTTAAATGAATTTTAGGAGGTTCACTTGAAAAGAAAACATAGTGTAAGGGATTCTTGTCTCACTTTTTTGTTCAAAGAGGCATAATCTATTTTTCACCATGCACTTATTTTGTGTAGTGTATATATAGAAAATTTTGATATTAATGTTGGTTTATTTTTCATTTTATATTCTATCATTCAGCGGGTTATAGTTATAAATTTACCAAATAGTAAGGGATTTCATCTCAATTTTAATTCCATTGAGACTTATTTTTTGTTATTCACTAATTCACATTTATATGGTGTATATACATAAATTTTAAATTTTATGTCATTAATATTGTTATTATAACAATATTATATGATTCATTTTATGTTATTACTTAATTGGTATTATTATTCAAATGTTTCAATATGGTATGGGGCACTTTGGATTGTTCAAATATAATTTTTTCTCAGGAATGTTTTAATAATATTTCAATGTTATTTCCATTCATCAATGTAAACAACCCATTTGTTACTTATCCTATTATAAAGAGTTATTGATAATTTATATTCTTTATTCAATATGTAATTTTGATAATGAACATTGTTTATCAATGAAATCGATTACTCGATATGAGGACAACATTAGACTGATAGTGATGAGTGGATCCAGCACATTATATATTCCCTCAATTAATTGATAGGATCATATGAGATGAATTAGTTTCTAAAATTAAACATGTTTCAACCTTTATTTTTAAAACATAATATGAAAAGTATTGATAGTATATGTTTTTATGTCCCTCATACACAATATCCATAAAATTAACCATTACCTTCTTTTTGATTCATTTTTTTGCCCATGATATTTTCACCATGATTAAGTCTTGTGATGTATTACATTATATGATTATTTATTAAATGATGCATGTTTTCTGTTTCTTAACCATCTATATTGATTTTTTCCTTATATATTTTTTTATAATTGAATGTATTCTCATTTATTTACCTTTCCATATTGTGTACGTGCTTTCTTTATTGATTATTGATTACATTGAATATGTATCAGTTATTACCTTTCCATATTGACAATTATCATTGATTCTTTACTGATTTTTCTATTCATGACCATTAATGAGAATTTGAGCTCACCCTTATTGGTTTTTCAATCCCCAGGATTCTATGAAGTGTACTAATAAATATATTCAAGGGTATCTGAAATAGAATAAATTTATTTTCCATGAAAAAAAACATGTTTTAATTAGTCATTTTAGTTTTAATATATGAATCATATATATATATATACCTACTATACCAATACAACTAAACTCTTATTTACATCTATATACGATTCATTATAATCATGAAAATGTAACTGTAGTGGATACTACCTCTGGGGTTTTTAAAGGTATGATGCTAAAAAACACAGTTCCTAAACCTTATCATTCCATCCTAACCAAGGTTGAACTCTATAAAATTTATAACATTATTTTCATCTATAAAACTTTTTTATGCACCTCTTTAACCCTCACATAGATAAGTGGTTATTAATTTAATTAACAAGGATAATATTTCTCTCCTTCCTTGATGATTTCCAATTTAATCCATTGAGAATATAGAAATATTAGATCCTTTGTGGCCGTCAACATAGAAAAGCTAGCTTGATCATTTCGACTCAAAGCATCGACCACCTTGTTTGCTTTCCCCTGGTGGTTTTATATTGATCAGTCAAAAATCATTATCATATCTGATAATCTTTTTTAGGACATGTTCAACTCCTTCTATATGAATATATATTTCAAACTTTTATGATCATTATATATATCAAAATTTTCTATATAAAGTTAATATATCCATATCTTTGATGTAAAATATATTTTATATGACATTAAATTAGTAGTTTGGTAATATTTCTCATGGTTCATCAATTTTACGAGGCCTAAGAAAAAACCATCTTGTTCATCATAAAATCCCATCCCAATCCCTTCCTAGATGCATCAATATAGATTACAAACCCTTCTCCACTATAAGGTAATGTAATAATAGTTTCACCGACTAACCTTCTCTTATGTTTCTTGAAAATTTCCTCACTTTCATCTGTCCTAAGAAACTTGGAACAATTCTATGTTAATATAGTCAGAGGATTAGATAGTATTCAGAAATTTTACACAAATTGCCAATAATATCTTGCTAATCTAAGAAATAAATAGATCTCAGTCACATTGGTTGGTCTATACCAATATTTAATAGCCATTATCATTGATGGATATACTATTATAACCACCCTTGAGATTATATGACCCATAAATAAAACAATTTGTAGAAAAAATTCATTATTTATAAAATTTTCAAATAGTTTCTCCTTTGTGAGGGTATTTTGTACAATTATCAAGTGGTGTTCATGCACTTCTTTTCACTTTGAATAGATGATAACATCCTCTATAAATACTACCACAAACTGATCAAGGTATTCTCGAAAATCTCTATTCAATAAATTTATGATGATTGTATGGGAATTAATAAGACAAAAAGGAATCACTATATATTCAAAGTAACCATAGCTTATACAGAATTCCGTTTTGGGTATACCATTCTTCATCAACTCAGATGACACTATATATAATAATGTTAAATCTTGGAAATGTTTGATCTCCATAAAATGGATCAAACAAGTCATAAATTTGTGTAAGAGGATACATGTTATTGATCATGATCTAGTACAAATCCTGATACTCAATGCAGAGTTACATTGATCAATAATTCTTGTTCAAAATAAGAATAGGTACATACCAAAGTGACACACATGGACAAATTAATTCTTTATTAATTTTTTCTTTGAGTTGCTTCCTATATTCCAAAAACCCAATTGTTTCTATTCTACATGGAGTCCTTGACATCAGGGAGTCACAAATTTTGAGTTCCATTAAGAACTCAATGCCACTTTTGGTGGAAGTGTAGAAAACTCTTCCTAAAATACATCCAAAAAATCTAAGACAATAGACATTCTATTAATGTTGAGTTTCCCCCCAAACATTTGATATAAAAAAGACTTCTGAATGGTAATTATCAAGCATTAATAATATGTAATCTCTATAGGGAGTTCATTGTTATAGTCACATTGATAGAAGATCATAGGTTGGTTTCAAATATTGAATCTAACATATCAGCCAAAAAAATTGATGTTGGACTTTTGTAGAGAATGCAAATCCATGACTAATATAGTATCACATTCAACCAAAGGAAGAATAAGGATATTTGCAGGAAGAACTTTCCCAAAAATGTTAATTATAGAGGAATAAAATATGTGAGATGAAATAATTATACCATTAGTCAATTGTAATTCTAATTTCACCTCAAATTGTTTGGGTGGAATCTTAATAACCTTTAGAAATTCATTATATAAAAAAAGCGTGGGTAGAACCAGAATCAAATAAAACATTTCATGGTCTATATTGGTTGGTAGGTGTACCTTTAAAATCTTTGTTATTTCTACCCCATTAGAGATAGTGATCCCATTGGATTTCCCCTTGTACCTTGGATAAAGAGGTTATTGATTCCAATAATCATCACTAACCCTCATGTTTGGGAACTGGTTATCATAATTCCCATTCTCCATACGCATGATGTACCGAAGTGTAGAGGTTAATATTGTGTAGCTTTCCCTCCATTGAAATCATTTTCAAATTATTCCCATCAGTTTAGAGATCAATTCCCCAATGAACCACACATGAATCATTTATTAGACCACATAATAAAAGTCCCTCCATGATTCATTCCACACATGGATGCTAAAGGAAGTCCAATCATCTTTTCTCCATGGTTTTTAGATTTTATTTTGAACTCATATATTTCATTTCATTTCAAAACCATGAGATTGATTGGTAACTAAAACCTCTATTTCATCCTTTATCACACAATTTAAAATCACATTGAAGCTAATAATGTCTCTTATTTCCAATACCCTTCTGAGACATTACATTAATCCTCTCAAGAATATATCAGCATTACATTTAGGTTGGATGATAATACCTTAAGCATACCACACATGTCTTGTGAAATTATCCTTATAAGTACCAATTGATTAATTATACAATTCATTTAACCCAAAGAACTTTTTATCTATCATTTTAAAAATAATATAATGAATGTAATTATTGAAAAATATGTTCTTGAACTCATCCCAATCTAGGAATTCAATTTCTTCTTAATACCTCGTATTCTTTATTAGAGTCCACCGTTTTCCCCTTTTCCTTTTAATCAATAAATATCCATACTAACATTCTCATGTTCAAAACACTAGATAACGAAGAATATCAATTCAGCATAACGAATCCATTATTGAAAAACAATTATTATAGAGGACCCACAAATAGAAGGTGGATATTTCCTGATAATTTACTCAATGTAATTTTCCCTCCTTTTTTCATTTGTCTAGAATGATTCATATCTTAATAAAATTGTATGATCATAAGAATGTACTTTTTCATTCTAGATCCCATAAAATTTGGATTCTTAAGACAATAATCATTTCATTATCTATCATAATAACCCTTAATGAAGTTCATTCAGGTTCCATCAATTTACCAAAACTAAAATTAATAGAGTAAAAAAGAATAATCAAATGGGGAACCACATCATCCTATGAAACAAATTATATGAGTTCTAAATTATGGAAAGATTATTAATACATGAAAAATTAGGTTTATCTAAGGTTATTCATATCCATGTTATATTTAAATCCCACGTGGGTGTTCATGGTATGTTTGGGAATACCTAAAGCATATCCTCCAGGAGTTTCAAACTAGGTGTGTATCAAGGACCATTATCTCACACCATTTCCCAATTTAGTCAAGTTTAGTATAGTTTTTTCCGTGTTTTTACCCTTATGTATATCCATTCCGGAGCCACATCGATTTGTAGAATATTGACATGGATTTATTTTGTGAAAACAACTCACTCCACCCTTTAAAAAATTCTAGGAAACATTCCTATTCTTTTACACATCCTTAGATTTATCCTAAAACATGTCCTTAGGGTTACCACTGAGGTTTTTTTATCCTAGTTTCCAAATATTAAATTAATGTTGTCTATAATACAACTATAGTTACATTCGCATAACATGCATTATAATTAAAACATTTTTATGGAATACTTAATACATTACAAAAATAAATTCCTAAAGACCATATTAGTTTTATTCCATTGGAAACATGGATGTTCAAATACTAGTATGTAAGTGAGATACAATATCTCACACTAGGTTATTTACAACTAGTACACATCTTATAAATATAATACATAACACATATATTTATAACTGGGGAAAGGAAATATAATAATGGGTGAGATCAAATCATATGTAAGTGTAGACAAGGGATATATATAATCATAATACTGAGCACATGGGTATAATAATGTGATCATAAAATTACAAAATAATACCATGCATATCAATGATCATAAAAATGAATCATGTTATAGAGATTAGTAGTTCATAATGAATGAATCATTTGGGAATCAAGAGCATAATACATGAAAGAATAACATAGGTTTAAAAAAAAAGAGTTTTTGCAGACATATAAACATGTAATATCATTCCCTATAAGTAAAATCACATTTTCAAAACAGACTAGGGATCATCATGGGGACTACACCTACTGGGCATGATACACCACCTTCTCCATTCACTGTCATTTCCTTACAAGTGATTGGGTTTCCATATCATGCCATAGTGGATTAGGTTTCCCCATTATAATGATCTAGTCTTGACATACATATAAATTACATAACTTTTTTTCAAAATACATAAAACATTTTACAAACATATGACAAAAGACAGTATTAGTTCAGTGCCTTTCAAAACAAAGAAACATAAAAACTGATACATAAGTGAGGTACAGTATCACCCAATGTGTTCATTATAACTATCAACCATCATAGACACATCATGAATTATACTTATCTCTTTATCCTTTGGAAGGAAACATAAAAATGAGTGATCTCAAATGATCAATAAAGGTAATAAATGGAGACATATAATCCTAAACCATAGCATATTGGAATGATAACATGCTCATAAAATTAGAATATCACACCTTTCATATCAATGATCATAAACCTGAATCATGGCATAAATACTCAAATTTAATAACACATTAATCATAACGAAATAAATAAGGTATGACATAAAATCATAACAAAATAATAATACATGGAATTTTGGAAAAGACATTAGAACATAATATCATTACCATAGTAGTCAAGGCATCGTTTCCAATGACATCTAGGTAGTATGGGTTTACTCCCAATACCATCTTGGTTGTCTTGGTTCACTCCCATGTCCATATTAGTGGAATGAGTTCACTCCTCATACCATCTTGGTAGTCATGGATCACTCCCATGTCTATAATAGTAGACATGGTTCACTCCAAAGACCATCTTAGTATTTTTCATGAGATATAAAGATTGACAAAATGAATTAGATGGAGATATAGGTTCTAACCATCTCATAATTAAATCATTCATACAAGTGACACAAAATTATAAACAATCCTGACATAACCCATGAAATTAAATGGGCATCATAAACTTGTAAAAATATCATAACCAGTAGAAAATGATACAAGTATCATAATAATTTCAAAAAATTCATAACCCATGAACAGAAGCAGTCTTCAAAGTCATATAACCCAAGAAAGGGAAACATGTTTCACAAGAATCATCACATGAAAATATAAACTACTCAGACAATGAATATATATATATATAAATTTAATAATTTCCTCAGAAAGTAATGAGTAGCATAAATGTATGTAATATTATATGAAAAATAATTTCAAAAGATCTTTCAATACCATTTCTTTAGGAAAATATACTTTCTTATTAGAAAAGTTATTTTTCAAACATAAAACATTTTGAAAACCAATTCCTTTGAAAATAATTTGAAAACAAAAAATAAGTATTGAATTTATTTTGAAAACTTTATTTTTTTAAATCTTATAAAAGAAACATGAACGAAATTTCAAAACAATTTTTCTTTAAAACTTATAAAAATATCATGAAATTGTTTTGAAAACCATATTCTTTAAAACATATAAATTAATCTCAATGAATTTTTAAAAACCTTTTATTTTAAAATACTTTGAAAATTATAAATAAAGCTTCAATTTTATTTGAAATACAGTTAATTTAAAATACATTGAGAACCTATAAATAAATATTAATAAAATTGATAACATTTTTAATTGAAAAGATATAAATGATTCTTGAAAATATTTTTCCAACCCCATTTTCCTTGAAAACTTTTAAGAGGAGTTTGAAAAAAAATTAAAAACCATTTTCATTGAAAACAAATTTTAAAAAAAAATCTAGAATATTAGATTTTTTTTATAAAATCATATTTTAATATTGTAAAAGAAGAATCAAGGGAATAATGTTCATGATAGTGGGTAAATCTGTACATGTCGAACCTTACATTTTCCCAATAAAAATTTTAGAAATGTGCCTTTATTGGAAAATGTAAAAAAAGATTAATTTTTAAAAAAAAAATAAACCATTTGTTCAAAAGGTTAAAAATAGGGTGAAATTTCTTTTAAATTTGGCAAGATTATATTATAATATTTTTTTGCTAATTTTTCTTTTCGTAAAAAATGGATTGAATTAATAATGATTTTTGACCAAATAGAGGGTAATGTTAGGATTTCATAGAAACAAATTTTTAAATAAATTATGTACCAAAGAGTGAAAAAATGGTACCAATACATCAATATATCATGAATTTATCGAGGTTAATAAAATTCAATAATTTTATTGAGATATGTCTCATAATATTTCATCAATGGAATCATAAACAAATTTTTTTCTAAAAGTTATGAGATTATTTCAATAAACTATTAACACTTGGTAACTTTGAGCCACACTATATATGTATGGAAATAAAATTACATTAATCATAAAATATAATTTAAATAAGTATATTCATGATAACAAAATTCAATGGCATTATATACACCTCATGAAAAAATATAGGTTCATAACATGACATGCGTCTCAATGAAGGAAAATTGCGATAGAACTATCTTACCGATTTGGAGAATTTTAAAACCTAAACCATATTACAGAATGATCATAGAATGGTTTTGTAAATTACCATAAATATAAAATAATAATCATACAATAAATCCATTATAATTAAATACACCTCAAAAATTAAATGAGTGGTGATTAAGGAATGTATCTCATCAAAATTAATTGGTGAGATAAAATCCCCCAACCTTATGTATTGACTCTCTTCATAATAAAAATTGATTCATGTATAAATATTTCATGATTATTATACATATTTTATAGAATAATATTCATATATATTATACCATATATTGTTTTATTATCACTTTATATTACCCACTTGTTTACAATTCCGTGTTAGTTTTCACTTCAAGTAATTTTCAATTTGTTCTTCACATGAGTCTTAATTTGTTATATATTTGGTCCTTATAATTATATCATTATTTGTAGACCATATAACATGATATAAATAAAAATTATATTCATAATATGATTAATATCATAATCTATTAAATATATAAGTTTAAAATGGAATATATTTTTCTTGAGATGGTAAGTCGTACATACACATGAACATAGTTTCCATATTATTATCCTTTTGAAAGAAATATAGTAAATGAATTATTTGTAAGTAAATTTAAATATATCATTATTAATGTATAATTATTATATCATATATATATATATATAATATGTTTTATAACACCATATTTTTTATAATCTATGTAGTGTGTGAATGAATCAAATTGCTTTGAGGGGCCGATAGTCTACAGCTACTCAAATGAAATTATCATATTTACACAGATTGGAAATTATAAAGATATGTGTGGTTCAAAAGAATTAAAGAAGATTATGTATATTATTAGTATAATATACATCATATATAATTTTATTTTTCATCATAATTTCCATCATGAGATACAGTAAAGGAAAAATTAACACTCAACGTTTTGTGATGAAGTATTTCACTGTACATGTAAACAATATGTTTGTTACCAATTAGATGAAAGTGAGTGTAAGCGTAGGTAGAACCAATAACATTAAAACATACTAGTAAATTGATTATATGGGTGTTCTTATAAAATAATAGAATAAGAATATATTTTTTGGGGTGGATGATGGAAATAAAATAAAAGAACTTGAGGAAGAATGGTACTTCTTATTTGTGTAACTCCTATTGGTTTACACTAATGGGATTATTTGGATTTCATTATGCAATAGGGGGGTGAATATAGAATGAGGGTATGGATTTCTAGTATCTAATATGGTAGAACTTGGGAGACCCAATGTATATTGAAAGGTGTGAGTAATTGGGAGGGGATAAGGCCATTTTATACTGGAGTAGAAGTGATACTCTTGTAAATTTTGGTAATTGGAATTTCTCCCACATTTTTCCCATGTAAGTAGGATAAAATAATGTTACAAATTATATCCTAGTGATTATAGGGCCTATATATGTCTAAAAAATAGATTTCCGTAAATTTGGCCTATTATTTAGGCCCTTAAGTTTAATTTTTACTATTATATTTAGCTTAATTTTACCATAATCGATGTAAATAATTTTATTTACATTAACTTATATTTTTTTAAAAAAATTATTTTTAAATTATTATACATTATAAATTATTCTTATTCTAAATATGGAATCCATTTCTTCAAATTCCAATAATATAAGTGCTTAAATTAATTTAAATGTTATACCATGTTTGGGTCGACAATGCGGGTTTTTACGGTAAAAACATTCAAAAGGTTGCTATATTATTGTTATCATTTTCAAATTGAAATTGATTTTAATGACCCATATCTTGTTAATTGATAATAATTTGAGATCATTAAAATTCTAAACATATTTAAAATTAAATCTTACCTTATAAATTAATTTGATGTCCAAATCAATTGAAAATTAAAATTCATTTTTTAACTACTCATTCAAAAATAAAGCCTCATAGAAAAATACCAAAAAATTACCCAAAACTAATATATAAGTTTCTAAGTAAAATATGAATTTTATTTTGACATATAATATTTATAAATGTTTAAATATTTAGATTTAAGATATTGTCTTTATTGAAAGGTTGTAAGACAACTTTTATAAAAAAAGAGTTTTTTATGTGTAATATTCCATCTATTCTCATCTTATGAATATAAAAATAATTTAATTAATATAAAAATTATTTTTTGAATATATAAAATAGAAATTTAATTAAAATCATTAATTATTTGTAACTAATTAAAATTTTAAAGATAAATTTCGTTTTCAAATGAAAATATTCTTTTATAAAAGCATCCCCCTTATCTTTATTTTGTTTCTATATTCTCTTATAATTAATAAGTATTAAATTAATTTAATAAAAGTGATTAGTGGTTATAAATATGTATAAAAAATATGTTTTTGAAAATTTTCTTAGAAATTTAGGCCCTTATGTTTAAGGTTTAGTCTTAAGTTAAGATTAATTTTACCTTAATCGATATAATTAATTTCAATTACTTTCACTAATATTTTTTTGTAAAATCCTAATATGAAATTTATGGAATTTATAAATAATGATTATAAAAAATACGGAAACGATTTTTTCAAATTCCAATTAGTGAACTGGCAAAAATTAGTTTAAATTTAATCTCGTAGTCGGGTGGACAATGCATATTTTTCAAGTAAGAACATTCAAAAGTTTCCTATGTGTTTATATTTAATATCAAAATTAAATTGACTCCAATGACCCAAATATGGTTTATAGATATAAATATCATCTAATTAAACATTGAAAACAATTTAAAATTTAATTTATCTTTAATAATAAATTAGATTAATAAAATAATTTTAAACGGAAATTCATTATTTTTAACTATTTATTGAAAAATAAATCTTTTGTAGAAAAATACCAAAAATTTTCCCTTACATAAATATTATGTATCTCTTGCAAATTTGAAGTTTATATTAACATATATGATTTATAAGAGTTCCCAAATTTATATTTAAAATATGTTCACCATTAAAAGGCATTAAAACTACATTTAAAAAAAATATGTTTTAAATATATAATATATAAATAAAATTAATATCATTAACTAGTTGTAATTAATTTAACTAATTAAGACAAATCGTCTTTTTTCGTAGGAAAATAGGCATGTATTAAATCATTCGCTCTATATTCACTTGGTGTCTATATTATTTTCTAATTAATAGGTAACCAATGAATTAAAATATAATTTTTTTAATTATATAATATTAAATTTAATGCCTATTTTTTATTTGATTTAATTTAAATATTTTAAAAATGAATTGTTGTTTGTTAAAACATGGTCTTTCATGTTACGTATTTCGTCGAGGAAAGTCGGTTTTGCATGTAACGTAAGCTGACCTTGGTTTTCGTTATAAGGAAATCTATAATTTTTTTTTCATGTAGTGAATTATTAACTTGTTGATTCATTTAATGAAAGTCATATATAGTGAATTATATAAAATTAACTATTTTTAGTGTTGTGGGAAAAAAATATAAAAAAGGTGAAATTAATTCAAAAAAATAATTCACCAAATCTCAGGGTATTACACCCATCTTCCCATAGTGGACCGAGTTTCCCCATATACCCAGAGTGTATCAGGATTCCAAATTTTTTACTATGTATCATGCCTAACAATGTGATTCCCATCATTATCTCATGATATGTAAATAATTACCCAATGCATCATTGGGGTATATAGGTCCCTCTTGTCACAAAAAATCATGCATAGATGTTCAACAAGATAATAAAACATGAATAATGTAATGACCATAAAAATATATGGTTTATATAAACAAAATATAACTTATGATGTAATTAAATGTGTTTTATAAACATCTCATCATATTATAACATACAGAAAATAGGTAGGTCTTGTAATCATTTCATCAAAGCATACCCTGTGAAATGAAGTAGGTTTCGAACGAATATAACCTATGGAAGAATAACTAGTGTAATAATATACTTTCAATCATGAACCTAAACCATTAATTGTAAGTATACAAAATGTTTCCTTTGATTATATACATAATAAGGCACAAATTATTTCAACAAAATTTTCCTTTTATAGAAAATATCTTTTGAAAATATTCCATGGAGAAAATATCATTTCTTCTTGAAAAAACCTATTTAAAACATAAAACAATTGAACCATTTTTCATTGAATGAATTATTTAAAATTATGAAAATTTTAATATCCATTTTCCTTCATGATAAATGAATAAAACATATTTTTTGAAAATATAATTGAAAACATGTTTTTAAAAATAGATTTTTGACCCCAAATAGAAATAAGGGATGATTTTATTTAAAACATTTAATTAGTTATCTTAAGTACCAATGAGGGGAATAATGGAACACATACATTAAGATATCATTAATTATAAGAGGATAATAAAGGTCTTGATAATATTTTATCAATGAAATAATAATCAAAGTCAATCTCAATAAACAATAAGGTTTTGGCAATAAACACATACAACTTTGATAACATCAAATAATAATTTCTATGAAAGAATAAAATTAAATAAATATTATAATATCATTAAAATTATAATATTCATGATATATCATGTTAATTGGATATTATATACACCTTTTAAAATAATATAGGTGCCTAAAAAACATGTGTCTTAAAGAATGAATATTGAGACAAAATTAGATTACTTATTTGGTATCTTTTGAACCGTAAACCCCATAAAATTGGGATCATAGAATTTATATTTAAATACCTATTAAATTAATTGTAATAATAATATAATACATCCATGGGCAGTATATACACCACCTAAAACAAATTAGAGGTTAATATGGTATAATCCTCACATAAATAAAGTTGAACCTATAAATCACTTCAATACTTGAGTAACTTATGAATCATGAGATATGTGGAAAAATAATGTCTGTGAAAACATTTAATATCCTCAAAAAATATAATTAGTTATATAACATGTCATATGAAATTATATACACCACACAACATAATTAAGTGGTTAATATAGAATGCATCTCACATAAATAAGAGTGATATGAGAAACCCCTTACCATATCATTACCCTTTTCATACTCATTCAAAAATCTTGTGTAAAAAATATAATATTGTTATAAATATATGAAAGAACAATAATAAATTTTATAATACGATAAATTATTTACTTTAACCTTCTATTAAATTTTTATTAACAATTCAATATTATTGTGATCTTTCGTGTAATAACCAATTTGTCTTTCACATGTGTTTTGATTTGTAATATTTTTTTCCTCTTAATTATATCATGGTTTTAAAATCTTTAAAATTATAAACCTGATTAAAATATAATATATTTTATGTATATATGTATTTATAATAACCTATAAAAGTTAGAGATAGAAAAGGGAAAAAGCGTTCATGGGGATGGAAGGTCGTACGTACTCATGAACGTTATTTCGGTTTTCTCATATTATTTAAAGAAATTAATTAAATCAAATATATATATATATATTCCATTTAGTATAATTATTTTTTATATATATCATATAATTACACTATACTCATCCTTAATGAATACCATGTAAAGTGTGAACAAACCATATAACTTTGAGGAGGTGGTAGTTCACATGTCAAAAAATGAAGTCATGTTATTTAAAAAATGGAATTCATGAAGTTAGGTGTTATATAATAATTTAATAAGCATAAATAATTAATAAATTTCATAATTTCATAAAACAAAATTCAATCATTAATCTCAACTTTCATGGTGGCAATGGAAGAACGAACTACATCGGTTCACGAGATAGTAGTCAATCGTAACGACGAATGATGATTGTGTATCCCATTTTATGGAAGTGTGTGTGTGTGTGTCAGTAAAACTCATAATATAAAAACATAAAATTATATTTATTATTCTGATAATATTTTGTAATCACTGAATAAAGATATTTAAGGGGGTGGGGAGAGAGATAAAAATGTGCTTATTGGAGGACATTATCTATTCTTCAGGTAACTCCTTTCGGTTTTCACCAAAAGGTAAACTTGAATGGATTTATTAGAATATTAAGGATTATATGATGTTGTTATGGATGCTTGTATTATATTTTGGTATGTTTTTTCTAATCTGATGTTCTTGACAAGTGTGAAGAAAGGGGGAGGTGATTATTCCTTTTAAAATTGGGAAAAAATTTGGTATTTTTTAATTGAGTTTACCCCCCCCCCCCACATTTTACCTATCCCAATTTTTTTAAAATCAACCATTATTGATAAATAGTGGTTTATGGTGTATGAATCCATGTCTTTTAGGCAGCTGAAATTCTAGGGTAATTTGAATTTTGAAGATTACCAGACAAGACATTTTTAAACTGGAACATATGAACATAATTTCAATAGTAGGAATGTTTAAAAGTTATGTTTTTAGAATAGGATGAAGGACTGAGATCATTATCGGGTGGCTTGGGGAGTTTTGGGAGAACCAGACCAAGAAAAATGTTTTCTAAGGACATGGATAGGGAACACAATTTGTCTGAAACTTTGTGGCCCAAGCATGTAAACATGATATTTGTTTTCATTCAGATAGATGATTTCGCCTGGGCTGGACAAGACATTCCAAACTGTGCACGTAGACCATCCCGGTTAGGGGTTCGAGAAGTAACTAAACACTACTAATTTTATGATTGGATTATGGTTTATAAACTGTGTTGGACAATATTTGTAGGGTGTTTCAGGTTCCTAGTAAAGGGAGCACAGTTGGCACACAGTTTGTTAAACCATGTTGACCAAATTCTATGCCGAAACTCTATTTTAAAAATTAAATAATTTCAAACAAATTAATGTATTTTAAAGAGGTATTTTAGGGATTATTTTATCTTTCATAGTATTCACAATTCTCCAACCCCTTTCTCCCTATCAACATGTTACACCCCCACCTCCAGCCTCCTCCTGTTATGAATATGCCATACGATTTCATGAGGAATCATGGTTGGATCAACAAGTTGAATCCTTCTCCTCCATCTCCTCTTGTTTTTATGCAATTTTTCAGACTCCCCATCACCCGGTTCCATTCATCCAAAATCCATGGTTTGTTCTAATACCTGATTTTGGTTATTATTCTAGTATTAGTGTGTGCAAAGGATTATTCCAGACTCGTGGGTTCATGTTCCAGCAACCTCCCATGAAGGTGAGGTGTATGGGTCCGGTTTGGCTTTCTACGTTCGACTTAGGTATGTTTTTAAACGTTATATTTTGTTTCATCTCCTTAATTTTATATTTTTAATGTGTGTTGAGTCCCTAAAATTGATTATAGGTTTTTATAGTTATCCTTGGTGTTGCGCACACACATACATAAGAATTTATGTGTATATATATATATATATTTATTCCTCTGGTGTATTACCTCATAGTGAGGGGAATTAATGTTTTGTATTAAAGGATAAATATATATATATATATATATATGTATGTATGTATAAGAACGTATGTGTGTGAAAGTGCAAGGGGCTTAGAGGGGTCTTTACCTAATCATAAAAGTACTGAAAGTCATTTGGGTCTTCTTCTTGTGGTTCTATCCCAATCATTTACCTCTTTATTTAGGAATCCTAACATTCCTTCTTTAAATGGGTTTAATTATGAGTATCCTTTATTACTGGAAGTGAAAATCATGAATTATGTGGTTAAATGTGATAAATTATTTCCTGATGAATAAATTCATGTTTTTATAATAAAACCCTCCATGATGAGGATTTTTTCCTAAAATAAAATAGTATTTATTGTTGTTAAATCATTCTTTATTATGGTATTAGTTTTCATATAACTTCTTTTTGGTGTTGATATATGTCATGTTAATGCATGACCCCTTTGATTTTGTTAAATGATGTCCCCCACATGATTCAAATGAGGACTAGTCCATGTAGTTGTTATTAAATATTTAATGCTTATTATATCAATTGTTGTCATTTTTATTTATGTTTATGTTTATTCCATTAGATAGATGGTTAACCATGATGTACCCTTTGGGTTTCCATATAAAATGAAAATTGAATAGCTTTAGACTTGGACACCGTTAGGTGTTCCTTTTTACCTCATGTCATGGGATGTCAAGCATATAATTTATTTTTAGAAAAAATTGTGAGATGAATGGATTAATTATGAAGGGATGAGTGAACATGACCTTTTCCCCCATTATGTCATTTCTTGATTAAGAAATAATTGAATTTTTTAGAATTTTTCCTCGTGATTTTGAAACTACCACACCATGTAGTAGGTTGTTAAGATTAAGAAGTTGTTTATAAATATTTCCCCATTTGAGTTAAATTATAACTAATCCATGTGGAAGATTGGTAGGTTTAATAAGATTTTTACGTTTGAATTGTCCATGTGAGTATTTAAAGGTATTTTTAATTGATATCCCTTGTGATTTTTGTTGATACCATTGTATGCAATGAATTTATTAAGTATAGGAATCTCATTATCCTGATATGCCCATGTGAGTTAAATTATGTTATATCCAAAAATTATTTTATAATGCATGTGATTCTTGTCATATGAGTTATTACCACAAGAGTAAATGAATTTCCAAGACTTATGAGTTTGGCCGATACTTGATTCTCCCTCTTGTTGGGAGTTTGTTGAAGTATGATCTTGGTTTTGACCTTGTAATTTCTAATTAAATTTTTAAATAGAGTTGATTTTATTATATTGTTAAGATCCTTGGGTGGTATGTGGATTTATATGAGAATGCCACATACAAACCCACTTTACATTAACCATTTTATGCCAATATTGATACATGGATTCATATTATAATTCCACGGATATACTCATATGGATTTTGGATTATAAATCGAGTGATACATGGATTCATTTTATAATTCCATGGACTAAATCATAGGGCCATTTGACTTATATACTGAGTGATATTTGGGTCTAGTTATATGAGGGAATCCATGTAATTATATAAGGGTAGCGATTATTTTTCATGGGTGATACTTATAGTTTCCATATAGAACTACCAAGGATAGAATCAGAAGACATGGACTTTATACCTCACCTAGAGCGAAACTGGGTTCTTGAGTGTTATTCCAGGGATGGGATATTAGGTTTTTGGTTGTTAATATACCTCAA
The DNA here is from genome assembly GCA_963277665.1 of Viscum album. NCBI lineage: Eukaryota > Viridiplantae > Streptophyta > Magnoliopsida > Santalales > Viscaceae > Viscum > Viscum album. The sequence continues at coordinate 170,361,198 of OY728151.1, forward strand.
GTGATACTTTAATTCTAACATAGGAATGTCAAGGATAGAAAAAGGTTATAAATTTTTTAATGAATGAAATTAATCATGTGACACATCGTCCATGTTAAATCAAAAGCTTATGTTTGGTCTTGATTATTATTTATAGAAGGAATGGTTATGCCTCTTGATTATATCTTTATGGGGGATGTCGGGATATGGACTAGGTATGAAGACTTATTTAATCAATGGGTATGAACCATAATTGAACTTGGTAAAATGAAACAAGCCTAACTATTAAATTAGAGACTTCCCACTTAACTGGGTTTTATAAAATGTATTGGGCGTATAAGTGGAAACCTTGTTTTTATAGGATGTTTACATCAGAAAAATTATTTACTTGTTATAAAAATAATCTTGCACACTAAATGATTTTCCTAGCACATGTTGGACTGAGCTCGACACTAATGGTTACAACCTATTGAGAATTATATCTCACACCCCACTCGAGTACCATTGGTGCTCGAGTAGACATATTTGTGTCTAGGGATATGGAACATACATGTGTTGTATTGATTATACCATGATGTTGGGATCCAATGACCGAGATGGAGCGCAGGATGATTCTAGTGATCACATGTGGGACTTTGTTTCCTTTTATTTATTCTGTACTAATATATAAAGAAGGTTGTCGGTGACTCTTTTATTTTATGCATCATTATTTGGAATGCATGCATTGAATGAACTAGCACTTGTCAAATTTTATATTGATTTTATTTTTAATATATCTTCTGTTTTGTAGTTATTTCATTATAATACTTGCCTTATATCTGAGTTTTTCTATCATTTAGCAGTTGCGAACTCCGAGTATTAGGGCATTGTCTCCCTACTGAACTTCCTGTACACCCTAACATCTAGTAAGCAGACTTTGGCTTTTGGATAGATTTGATTGAGGCCAAGTGACAACTAGCCATGCTATAAGTTTAGTTGTGAGTCAGAATGAGATGTTAAAAATTAGTATCAGGGTATTCTTCTTTTTGTCTTATTATTTTGGGGAAAGTATATATGAGAGTAGTAATAGATTATAGCATCATAAATAATCATGTTTGGGAATGATCACCTCATATATGGGATTTTACCAAGTGTTCAATGTTGGGAATTTTTTTTATACTGTTCAATGTTATAGTTGATGTGATTTTACCTTGGGTGAATGGTGTAATTTGCATGGATTATAAAAAAATAGAAATTTTTTCTTACCATTGGCATAGAAGGGAATTGAAGTAACATGACATGAACCATTATAGGCACCTAGAAACTCACATTCCATGAATATTCCTTTCCATGTAGTTGTATTAGCTGGTTTTCTGCTATGTATGATTATTTTCTATGAGTGATTTCATGCTTAATTTTGTACCTATTAAGGTAATATTTTAGAATTTCTACTTATTTGTCATTTCTATAATATAGTGTATCCTTATTAGATAATATATGAAATTATTAGGTTCTTGTTGTAACATTCTAGTTTTATATGAAAATGGTTGCATGTGCTAAAAATTTGTTAGTTGTGGTTCAGGTTGGAGCTAGTTTTCAATTGTAAGTTATATGAGCAGTATATGATTTCGAAATGGGTAACATGTATGCTCAAACCATCTATAGAACATTATAAATGTTTAAATACATTTTTGTAATGGAAAATGATTTTAATGTTAAATGTTAAAGTGAACCGTTTTCAATTAATTGGAGTTGAATGCCATCCATAAAGTGTATGGGTGCCTTATGGATTTGTAGATTCCCACCCATATGACTGAACCATTATATAACCATGGTATATTTTTTAATGGTTATGATTATGAGATATTTTATTTTTTAAACATGAATGGATAGTTATGTTTTAATGAACTCAACAAGAACCAATTAGGTCTGTTGGGGTGTGGTTTTATAAGATAAACAGTTACGGTATTTATGCATTTTATAGTTAAAAAACTCCTATTGGGTTTCATTTTAAAGAATCTAGGTTTGTTTAGTGGGACCCTCATAGGTCACCTTATCAGTTAAAAGTAATTAATGGGCTAAATTAAATGTTATAAACGAATATTAATGAATTATTAATGTTTAAAATGGAAGTTGATGAGACTTGCCTTCTTATATTTGATCTTTTAGATAAAGTGTAGACCAAGTGCCTTGTTTTATAAAATGGTACATTATTTTTCGTTAGAATTATTTGAAATGTTAAATTTTGAATTGAATTAATGAAATGAAATTAAATCGGAACATGATGTGGTTTCCATTTTTTATAACCTTGGGTAAGGTTAGTTTAAATGTATTTAGGTGGAATTCCTTATAATGGAGACGTGAGACTTTATCCATAGGTTGTTTCTTTTTATATTTGGATTAAATGAAATTGGATCTTGCTTCTAGTGAAAAATATTTTACGTAACCTATTGATACAGATGATGTTAATGCTTTGTGTGGGGGCTAGCATGTGGTAGGTATCACCCTTAGTTCATGATGTCTTTTTTCCACTACAATATCTTTGACGTGGGGTGTTGTTTAGGTCTCACTGTCCCAAGTATGACTTTTGGGTTTTAAAAGGATTATCTTTTTCAGATGGGTGGTCATCACATCTTTACCGTTGATATGAGAGTGAGGATCAAGGACTGCACTGGTTAATAAGTTAGACATGTCTCGGGCATGGTTAGCTGCTTAGGAGGTCGTATGATCATCTATTTTCTACAGTTATGGACGACTCATTACATTGTAATCTAATTAAATGGATGTATGGGATGATGTGCCTTGGAGCCAGTTTCTATGTGAATCTTCTGGTACATGATTTAATAGTACAGAAATCATACTGATGGTACCCAGGATAATCCTTTTTCTCCTATAAACACTGGGTAGTATGTGTTAACATACTTGATACCTGTTGATAGTAAAATGGTGTAAGGACCACTTTGAGTTTGGTTAAATAATTGAGCATTCAACATTAGATTTTTTTCTCATGTCAACTCCAGAGTAGAGTGACCTGAGTGTTTAGGGTTTTTAGTTTTTCCTACTACTCAAGAAGACATTCTAGGACTCGAGTGTTTTAACATGCCAATCAGTTTGTTTTTAGCTATCATGCCAAATTCATGTACATGGTTATCATGGTTTGTGTAATTTCACACATGCATTTATGGATAATATGATCTAGCGCACTGGTGAGTGACTAGTTGGTCTATCCCTTCTATCGATGACTTGGAGACTCCAATGATGGGGATCATCACATTGGTTCTGATGAATGTGTCCTTCCATGAAGATGGAAAATAGATAGGGAATGCCTTTGAGGTGGGTAATTCTGTTTTCGAATTCATTTGAGGATTGCATATTTTGATATGGGCCGGTGCTTTCTCGACAACACGATTTTGATGGTGGTGCCTATGGGTGAATTCATTGAGAACACCATTGGTCATAGATTGACATCGTTGGTTATGTTTGAACAATCATGGAAATTCCTCGAGGTAAAGGAATTATGATCGGTTAAAGGACATTGTGTTTGTAGGTGAATCCAAGATAATATAAAAAGGTAAACCAAAAATGGTTTGATCGCCCTTCGGGTAATCCTTGAGATACTTTTAGTGTAATATTCTGAGCGATGCATGCATTCACCCTATATTGATGTCATCCGGGATGCACTAGGAGATTGTCAGCCTAATTCTCTGTTAATGTTTAAAAGATGTATGATATTTCTGAGATATCTATTTTTCTTATATGCCAGATTCATGGTTTTTGTTTTTTTTTTGTTAGTCCTAAGTGATACATGAGATCCCATGAGGGAACACCCTGGATGAACTTTTGGGCCCCTACTACATTCTTTGATGTGATCGCCTGGTGGATTCTAGTCTAGGATCAATCAACGATCTTTTGAGGATGTTTTTTCTTGGTATCAATGTCTCACATAAATCATGAGGTATGGGATACCTAGGGATATTTTCCTGGACTCCAATGGGTTTAATAATAGGTTGTCATGGACATGTTATCGGGCCCGAATGTAATTATTTGAGGTAAATGTTTCTAGTTGGTTGGAACCATTTTGCTCCTTTTGTGATGAGGCATAACAGTTTTAAATGGCCATGTGTTTGTTTGGTTTTGAAAATTTGCTAGATGTCTGGTGTGATCTTTGGTGGATTCTTTTTTTCTGTAAAACTCTTAACGGAATGTTTTTATGGTAATTCTAGATATAGGGGGAAATTGTGATTAAGAATTGGCCTATTTCAAATGTTAAATCTTAATGTGTGGAAAACCTTTGGTATGTAGTTTAAGGATGACTACATGATCTTCTATTTGGTTTAGCAGGCTCAGGTAAGATTTGCATTTATGTTTCTGTTGGAAATCAAGCATTGGATCATGTTTTTATGGTATGAGTGTCATGTGCTTAAATGGTACTTTGTTATGCATTCGTCATTTGGAAATGTGATACAACCATTAAAACGAAGCCTCATAACCATTGTAGGTTGGGTGAGGTCTTTGTTATTTTCCACAAGGCCTATCGAGGATGAGATGTTATAAGGTGTGGAGTTTGTATAAACACATGTTTTTGAGCCATATGGATTTTTTTTTGGAATTTGAATTTGGATGATTAAAGTGTAGAACATTTTTAAAATAGAACATTTAAACATAATTTTGAGAGTTTTAATGTTTAAAAGTGATGTTTTCGGGCTATGGTGAAGTCTTAGGAACTTTCTCAAGAGGCTCAAGGAGTTTTGGGAGTGCCAAACTGGGGAAAAAAATTTTAATAGACTTGAAGATGGAACACAATTTTTAGGAAACTTTGCATTCCATAGTAGGTAATTGTGTGACTTATATTCAGGTTTATAGAGCCAGTCTCATAGGCTATATAGAGTATTGAAAACCGTGCACCTATCCTACATGATTAGTGGTTCAAGTCGTACCTAAAAACAATTCTTGTCATGGTTGATGAACAGTTTCTAAACCGTGTAGGACAAGCCAGGTGGGCTATTCGTGTTGCACAATAAAGGGTTCACGGTTGGTGCAAGGTTTTAAAATTGTGCAGAAAAAACCATGTGTCGAGACACTTTTTTAAAAATCAATCAATTTATATAAATTAAAATATTTAAAATAGGGATTTGATATATTCTTCTCCCTCAACTCTATCACACGATTCACCATCTCCCCTTCTCCCACTCGACATGTGATGCCCCCTCCTTCTACCTCCACCTCTTTGGATGATTCCTTAGAATATATTGAGGAATAATGGTTGGATTTCTATGGTGAATCCTTATCCTCCCTCTCCAAATATTTTTTGGTCATTTTTCGGACTCCCTGCTGCCCTAGGCCTTTTGTCCAAAACTAGGGGTTTTCCTAATACCCAATTTTTGTTATTTTTATGGTATTACGATGTGTGGAGGCTTTCATGGGACTCATGGTTTGTGTTCCAACATCCACCGATGATGGCAAGGTGGATGGGTTTAGTTTGTATTTCCACCATTGATTGAGGTAAATTTATCAACACAATATTTTTTTTTCACACCCGTAATTTGATAATTTAAGGTGTGTTGAATCCCAAAAATTGATTATAGGGAGTTATTATCCATAGTGGTGTGTACACACATACATAGGTATGCATATATATATATCTATATATATATCATCCTCAGGCATATTCCCCCATGGAAAGGGGAATATGTGTCATGTATTAATTGATATATACATATATATATATGGATGTATAAGAATGTATTTATATGTGAGTTCAGGGTAGTTTAGAGTCGTCACCGCCTAATCAGACAAGTGTCGAATGTCAACATGGTTTTCTTCTTAAGGTAGGATCACAATCCTTGACATATTTATATAATAATTCCTAAATTTCTTCTTTTAATGAGTTGAATTTTGAGTTTCCTTTGTTATTCAAACTAAAAATCTAGAATATAATCATCAAATGTGATAAATGACTCGTTGATAAATATTGTCATGTTTTTTTAATAAAACCCCTATAACAGAGTTGTGATTCCTTCAATCCAAAAAGTAGTGATATTTTTTATATCATAAATAGTTATGGTTTGATTTTTAATTTATCTTATTGTTGGTGTTCATATAATTCATTTTAATGCATGGCCCCTTTGATGTAGTAAAATATTGTTTCCCATGTGAGTTTAATGAGGACTGGGACATGTATGTTTTTATTAAGAAGGTACTAATTATTGTTTCACTTATTTCCCTTGTGAGTTATGTTTAAATATATTCCATGAGATATATAATTAAACATGAAGCTAACATTGGGTTTTCTTGATAAATATAACTAGGATGGATTTGGCCTTAGACACCCATAAGTGTTCTTTTTTACCCCATGTCATTAAAGGTCAAACATGTAATTGATTTGTAGAATAAATTTTGAATTAAATGGATAAATTCAAAAGGGATGAGTGCCCATGAACCTTAGACCTTATTATTTCATGACATGATTAATTATGAATTTCCTTATATGGCTATGGACTTCTGAGTTTGACACTGAAATTCCATGTAATAGGTTGTTAATCTTAACATGATTATTATAAATATTTTCCACGTGAGTTAAATGAAAACTAATCCATGTGTTATCATGATAGGAATAATGGGATTATTATGTTGGAATTGTATATGTAATTATTTAAATTCATTTTTTAATGTATATCCCCAGTGATTATGTTGAGACCATTATATTTAGTGAATTGATTAAGTATGAGTTGCTTGTTGTCTTGATATTCCAATGTGTGTTAAATAATGTTATAATCATGCATTAGTTTGTTATTCATGTGAAGAATTTCATGTCAGTTATTCTGGAAAGAGAAAATTAATTCCCAAGCCTTATGACGTTGTTCAATAATTTAATAACCTTCATGAGGGGAGTTTGTTACTAAATGTTCCTAGTTTTGAACATGAAATGTCTAATGAATTTTTTATATAATATTGATTTGATTAAATGGTTAAGATCCATGGGTGATAATTAGATTCATATTAAAATTCAATTGAATTAATGAATTTCGTTTTTCCATGTTTATGTGAAGAGTGATACATGGATTCATATTAGAATTCCATGGATAGACTCATAGGGGTTTTAATTTATAAGTACAGTGATTTATGAATTCATATTAGAATGACATGGATAGACTCATTTGAGATTTTTAATTATACAATCTCAGTGATACATGTGTTTAGTTATATAAGGTATACCATGGATGAACTCAAGGGAAATGACTATATGTCATGGGTGGTACTTGGGGTTTCTATATAAGAACTCCAAAGATGGACTCAGATGAAATGGACTTTATGCCTCACCTCGAGCGATATCGGGTTCTTGGGAGGTTTTCTAGTGAAGGTCCTGTAGGGTGTTGGTTAATACTACACCTCAATTTATACTTGAGTTCCCACATATGAATTTCAATAATTTTTATACATATATTATTTCACACTGTGAGATTTTTATAGAAGCTGTTGGACTTTGCTTCACATTGTGGGTTCTGGAATAATGAGACTTATATATCACACCCCGCTCTGGTACCCATAGATCCAAAGTAGAATTAATTATTTATACAGCCATGGTCCTTTCTTGTGTTATATTTCTTATATCTGGATGTTGGGAGAAAAGGACAGAGGTGGGGATCAAGATTCTCATGGGTATCTCTCATAGGAATATCTATATTTTCTTTATTATGTACTAAAATTTAATGTGTGTTGTCTGATACACTTTTAGCTTATAAATCATCATTTGGCATGCATGCATTGTTTGAACTGGCATTTGTTCTATTTTATATTTTATTTATGTTCAATATATCTACCTTTTTTAGTTTCTTCTTTATACTAATATTGATGATATTTGAGTTTTACAACCTGGTTTTCCACTGTGCTCTCTAATTATGAGAGTATAGTCTCCCCACTGAACCACCATTACTCCCTGACTGTTAGTTGTTAGTCTCTATTGTATGAGAGACACGCTTGAGGTGATATTGCGAGTGGTATGGAAACTATTTTAGTTGTAAGTAAGAAAAATAAAATATAAAATAGCTGACATATGGATGTAAATGAACTTTTAGACAAGTTTATAGCCATTTTTACACCTTATATCTATTTTTAGTCACTAATTGATCTCATTTTTACCGTAATCACTATAATTAATTTTAATTGCATCCACGAATCATTTTTTTAAAGAACTATGTTTAAATTATTAAAATTTATAATTTATGATGATTATAAATAAGGAATCTATTTTTACAAATTAAAAAATGGAAGTGTTGGAAATTAAATTAAAATTAATTCCATAGATGGGATGAGATGATGAGTTTCTAAAGTGAAAATCTCCAAACATTGAAATGTTTTCAGATCCAATTTCATTGTGAAATTGGTTCTAATGACCTAAATAAGATGAAATTATATATAATTGATCTAATTATACTTTAAAAGAAAATTAAAATGTAATTTAACTATATAAATTATTTATAAAAAATATCATTTTTGAATTAAAATTCATTATTTTTTAATATTAATATAAAAATGTTGTTTTCCACAATGGTCATAAAAATTCATCCTATGATAATTTTGACATTATGAATTCAAAAATAAAGTTTATTTTATCAAATTTAATTACATATTTATTTTAATGATAACTATATTATATTACAAAAAAGGAAATAAAAATCCATTCTTTAAAGAAAATAATATTTTCAATCTTATAAAGGCATTACTAGAAATTTTATATTTTATTATCAATATCATATATTTATATAAAAAATTATTAATAATATTTATAAGGTAATATTTACACTTAATATTACTATATTTAATGTCATTATTATAAATGTATTTTCTAAATATTTATAATAAAAAGTACTTGTTTCGTAAAAACTCAATGATGCATGTAGTGCAAGATAAGATGAAATTACATGTGGTTCAATATTAAAAATATTTATAATAATTTTTTTTAACATGGTGTATAATGAATCAAACGAAATAAAATAAATTTAATGTATTTTACAACATATCATAAAAACTAGAGGTGTTGCACATAGTTAGGAGGATATGACATATATTAAGTTTAACAAAAATGATAATACTGTATATATAAATTAAAAGAAATATAGGGGTTATGTGTCTATAAGAATTGAAAAAAAATTAATAAGATTGTTTTATTATTAGAAAAATGTCAAAAGTATGACACTAGATCCTTAATCGACGATCATTTTGGTAAGATTGTTAATTTTTATTTTATTTTACTTGCCATTTTTTAAGATATATAGTTTTTTTCTCAGTTGAAAATGTTGTATAATTCATGAATTTTTATTAAATTTTCCATGAATTTAAAAAATTTATTCCACATAAATTTTTCACTCTATGTGAAATTTAATCATTTTTGGTTTTTGGAATGTTTTTAGAATTACTGTAAAAATAGAAGGATTATGGTTTTTTCAGTTTTTTGTCATTTTCATAAATTTAATATCAAATTTTCTATTCTCCTTCAAATGGGGAAATTATTTTTTATTCGTTCCATGATTATTGTGTTTTTTTATTAAAGTATCCAAAGAACTAAATAAAAAAAATATGATTGCCAAGTAAAGCATTATATTTTGAAATATTATGGGTGGGAATAATTCACCAAAAATATTAAAATGAGGCATATCTCATGATATAAAACTTTACATGATATTATTCTTGTCCAAAATGTAATTTAATAAACATATAATTTTTCCATTAAATATCATATTGATATTTTTGTAATACTGCAATATATGGATGTTTTAATATAGAAGGGACATAAATGGATTTTTCAAATGAATACAATATTATAGTAATTTCAAAAAAATGGTTACTAAAGTTTTATAGAAAATATGAAAGTATATTGATGTATAGAGGATAATTATTTCAATATATTCCTATTTTAACACCATTCTATATTCCACTGTCATTTTGGTTGAATTAGAATTCAATATCAAAAAAACATATTTTGGATTCAAAAGATTCTTATCCTTTTGATTATAAATATGTGTCCATACTTCCAATAAATATTTCATCAGTTCCATGCCCGTGCAGTCATTCAGAAGACTGATTTCCATGAATTGATGACTAGGAGAAACTGATTTAATGTTTATGATGCTAGGTATGATCTCTTCTGTGTAGGCTTAGAGGAGTTGTGTGCTCTAAATTTTTTTATCATAGTGCTTTGAATATTTTTAGGTCATTGTTGTAATGTATGGTTTCTCACTTTTTCCTAAAAAGTGACTAAATAATAAAAAAAGTAATTTTAAATCAGTATTGGAGACACTAAGATATTATTATTTTAATTTTATTACTACATTTATAACACTCTTTAAATGACTCCAGAAGGATTTTTTTCTAAATTAAGAATGTATTATTCCTTATAAAATTCAGTTTTTTATAAACAATTTGTTATAGTTGTTGAATGTATGTATGTAATTTAATTTATCTTTTGGTTTAAATTTCTATAGTGAGGTCTCAATCTTTATAATAATGTGTTCCAATTGTTTTTTTCAAGTATTTACATGATTAATAAAATAACTTTCATATATGTATAACACCTATATTTTAGGTCCTGTTATGTATCATTGGAAATTTATGTGTATACTTTGAGGTTCTGATTTATACATTTAGTAATTCAATTAGGTAACATTTTTCAATAATAAATAAGGTAATGCCTATAGGTGAATTTTTTTCCAATAATCTAAACCCATTTATAAATTCCAATCACTTTTTAATATATTTTGACTATAAATAACAACATTAATTTTTATTCTAAAACAGATTTAGTTTCATTTCTCACTGTTTTACCTTTTAAAAATGCTCAAATTACTAATCCATATAATTTTTTTCAAATGTTCTAGTATTTTTAACATATCCTTTAAGCTCTATATGAGATAACCATGATAACTACTACACTTCATTTCAATGGGGGAAAAACATTGATTGTGGTTTAAATAAAAAATATCATTTTCAATTTTTCACTTTTTAGTGATGGTTTCTTATTTTTTTTAATTTTTTACATCACTCGAATTTTAACATGTAATTCATAACATTAAAAAATAAATGTCCATAATTATTACTTATAGATAAGGAATTATTATCAACATCTTAATGCATAATGATTGAAATAATTTTTTAAGTCATACATCAATATAAATACTTTCAAGATCCATAAGTAAATTTAAAAAATGTACATAATTACCACCCCTTAAAATGTTTAAAATTAATTAGCCACTAAAAAATTATTATAATAAAAGTAAAATACTCTCCCATAAATTTTTTCAATTGATGATTATTTTTTGGGTGAGTTGAAAAATTAATTAAGATTTTTTTTCCAATGAGTATATGTAGTTAAAACTCATTTATCAATTGATTTAACTTTAGAAATCTAGGGGACTTGAATATTAATATGGGTAACAACTGATCAAAATAAAATTTCATATGAAACAAAAACAATCAATGATGAAAAATAAGAACCATTGTAATAAACATTGTTTAATGATTAAGAAACACTTCAGATAAGAATCCTTAATGGAATAATAAAATAAATTAAACACCTTCCCTCTTCTAATGGATCTTTTCTAAAATCCCTCAACTCCAAATATAAAACTAGAGTGTGTGATAAAATAGAGATAAGTCTATGATATTAAATCGTGTTAGTTATATTATGTTAAAATATAATCATTAATAGAATCTTTTTGTGATGATTTTACAAATACTCATTTAGAGAGGACATATTTTTATTATGAAAAAAAGAAGAGATTCTTGATTTTGAAGAAAAATTTAATGAATCGATTAATCTAATCATTACTGTACAAAAGGATAATTCTTCCATGTATTTAAAAAAAATAGGAAATGGTTTTTCAATTTAAAACTACATACCTACCATATCCTAAAATGGAATTCTTGAAACTAGTGAGAATCAAATTTGAAGGCCAAGAGTGGTTGATGTTCCATTTTATATTGTTCCATCTTCTACCACTTTTTGAGAAAAATAAATTCATGGTAGGGAAAATGATTTCATATTTGTCCTAGCGGCTCAAAAAGACATAAAAACTAAAAATGATTGGAATTAAAAACATTTGGTGGATCCTAAGAAAGAAAAAAGAAGCACCTTCACATGGGCGATGAAAGACCATCACGATCAAGCTATGGACAGTTCTAAAAATATATCACACTTAATGTTTCAAACCAGGACCTCTATTCACATATCTCATTATTATTTTTTCATTTCTATATTATTTTAATATATTATATTTTTCTTTTATTATTATATATCTACTGTTGAAAATTTTTATGTGCGATGTATTAGATATTATTACTAAATAAAAACTAGGTTTTTTTCCTTTATATTTTTTTATCTATTTAGGTTCCTAATTCCTATTTATCATATAGAATGTGGCATAATGAGGAAATCAAAAAAATAATTACATGGAGGAGAACATCTTTTATTGGGATTTATTTCATTTTATCTTTTAATTGAATTTTTTTAATTTTTTTGTTTTAATTTTAATTTCATTTTTCATTTTTTATTCTTTGAAAATATTTATTACAATTTTCTGGTTTTTTTAAAAATATTTAAGATAAAATTGATTCCACTTATAATATTTGAATACCATTATAATGATTGAATTGATATGGAACATGAATATAGATTTAAATTAATATTTTAATGATTTTGGTTTCATATTAAAAATTTGGGTATCTCTTATAATAACCACTAATGATTAAATCTCATTCCTCAAATAACTTTCCAAATTTCATATTCACCTTCATATAAGTATTTTTTTTTAAATATTCAATACATTCACCAAACTTTTTGATGGAACCAAAAAATGATTCAATTAAAAATAAAATATTTGTTTATATCTAAACCCTAAGGTTATTACTCCTTTTTGAGCTGATGGAGGCATAATTATAAAAAACTCCTCATAAAATTTTCTTTTATTTGGGCATACCATTACATCCAACCTTTATTCATCCCCCAATTTCCATTAATGTACATAATTGTCTTGAAATATTAAAATCCATTGAATCTTTTTCAACCTATATAGATGTTATGTTCATGATTATTTTTGAACTCAAATGTGTTGGGGGAGAAGATGATTTTTCTTATATTATCCTAAAAATATTTTTTTTTTCAAATAAATTCTGATTGTGCCACAATTTAAAATTTATTTTCATTATATTCTTTTTGGTAATAATATCAATAATATTCTATAATAGATTATATATATATTTTTTAATTTACATAATGATGAGATTAATTTGAAAATTACTAAATCATAATTTGTGTTGTGGTAAATATTTTTGAATTTAATTGATAAGGAATATAATGAATTTTTATTCTATAATTTAATTTTCGAAAAAATATTATTATGATTTTCAATATTCTCAAAAAAATTTATCTGAATTTGGTCAAATACTATATTTAAATTTTCTTTCATATAATGTACATGCTGAGGATGAAAAATTGTAAAGTAGAAACAGTGTATATGGCATTTCTTTTCATGTGTATGTCAACTGGTTTGTTGCATATGTGACATATTATGGTCCACTATTATGGAAAGAGGGTGGAATTGAATTATATTTAAAAAACTAATGTGATTATGAAATTATAAATTATGAAATCTAATGCTAGATAATTTATCAATTCTATTTGATCTTCTAATGATAATTTAAAAGTAAACTAATTTTTGAAACATGATGGGATCCCTTGAACTTGGTGTTTTTAGACGATCTCCATGGATCGGCCAGTACACCTCCAATAGTTGATTGGTATATAGATACATCTAATCTATGATTCTTAATTCACAAATAGATATCCCATTATCCTGATGTATATTTGGGTTTCTCCTATGATTGTACTAGGTAGTCGGTTCCCTACACAAACCAACCCATAATGCATACAAAATTTCAAATTTAGGTATGTCCACCTCTAATAAATTTAATCTCTTATTTGGATCTACTACGTTTCATACTAGGATTTTATGTTTGAAGAAAGATATGTACAATCAATTATCATGGATTCAAAGAATAATTCGAGAGTCCATTTGTCACGACCCGCCTTATCCATGATGAGGGAAGGGATGGAAAATCTCACTACCCTTATTCATGATAAAGGAGAGATAATGACCCTCGAGTTCCACATTCAGTAGGCCCTAGAGTGGTGACTAGCCCCAATGGTATATAATCTAATATAAATGGAAGGCATAACCCATTTCATTGAACAAGATAGGGAGATAATATGGTAAATCCCAAAAACACCATGGAATAAATGTAAAATTAAATCCAATAATCCATTCCCACATTCATGTTCAAAATTAAAATTGATATAAAGGAAAAACTATCAAATAACATACCAAAGAAAAGAAAATAAACTACAACAATAACTATCTAGAAACCAGATCTAGTAAAGTCTAACACGGTCCTCAATGTCTTCATGGAAACATATAAACAATTTTACATACGTAGATTGAGCATATAATTCTACTCTAAAGGGAAACTAAAGCTACTTGTGCACAAGTGAGGGAATATTCTAATTCCCCTATGAGAAAATAGTAGAACCTAAAGCACTTACCAAGTTATACTAACCAACCCAACCTCACAAAGGCACACTCTCAAATGTAACGCACGTCAAGAAATGTAATAGTATAAGAACATCCCCATTTGGGTACCCCACACCACTTTCCCATTGGTTAACAGCTCGTTCTTTAAGATATGACATCTTGACACTACCACTCTTCCCACACGCAGTCGCACTGCTACAACATTCCCTCACAAACATGGGCCTCAAACCATATACAACCATGCCTATGCAAACCTAGTCCAAAACAACCACCACCACTCATGAAGACAACAGGGACAGAATAAAAACTTCCATGCATGAAGACACCAATTCTAGAACAACCACCACCTTGCCCAAAGAAACATGGGCCTCATCCCAGAGATACTTGGGAAAACATACCTATCCCATAAAATCATGAGCCCCTCATCCCAAAAAAACCTTTTTTTAATGAATCATGGAATATTGTAAGCCTCAATCCATTGCAGCTTTCCTGGATACACCTGAATGACATGATTCAGAAGAGTGTTCAAGGAAAAAAATTGGTAACCAGTCATCCATCCTCCCACCTGAATGTTATAAAGACACCCTCCCCCATGAAATTGAGGTTTTCGGCACATAGTTATAAAAAAGTGTGGGGTTTTTATAGAAATCACAATGAACTACAATATATATATATAGGTAAACAAAAACTCAACCCCAACCGACAGGTTTCACACGAACATACAATAAGCCCACACCTGCACCCATTTTTCTGCTACTCCTATATGTTCAACCATACAACAACCACATACAAGCATAAATAAAACCCCCTTTTTGGTCGATTTCCATTTTTTATTTAATAAGAATCACAATAAATTATTTTATCACTATTGGTCAACTAAAAACCATAACCACTACAAGAATTGAACAAATCCAAGCTACAGTCCCGATACACAACATCACAAATGTAGAATTGTAGTCCCACTTCACATCCCCATTCAAATATTATATATAAACCTTATTTAATGTGATACAAGACATCCATTATCTCAAAACCTAGCCCTGTATCCTCACATAAAAAAATCCCCATTTCATCCCCCCTTCAAAACAGGTTTGTAACCACACCGCAACCCCACTGATCGATATCGTTTTGCGACAACAACATAACATAAAGGTAGTTAAGATACCTACATGTTCATCCGTTTGCGATGGAATTCCTATGAAAATAGCTTCAAACGATATGGAAAAGAGTGAATTTAAAGAGGTGGATGTTATGGTTGATATTTATGCCGAGGTGTTGAGTTCGGGTAAAGAGTATTCAAGTTAGGGCATATATAAACTGGACATTCAAGCTAGAGCTAGGTGGCCAGGGGGTGTATATTCAAGGACCATTATCCTAATTAAGCTATGAAAAAACTATATAGGTCTTGAAGAGGCTGTTTTGTGTTCTGAGGTTAGTATTCCGATCGATGCAGATGGAGAACACGCATTAGAAATTAATGGAAATGACCCTTTTCTCTTAGTTGGTGAATATGCAAGCCTGAGGAGTAACAGGAGTAATAGGAGGTGTAAAATTAGGAAGCATTACTCCTCATTACCTCTACCTTTAGAGATTCAATCTATAAAAAATCTAAATTCATCAAAATAAGTATGAGAGGTTGTGGTTAATCAGACCCTAGAACAATTATTAAGCATTGAAGAAGAGGTGGATGACCAGGTTTTTTTGATTAATGTGTTTTAATATCTTGTATAAAAGACGATGGGGAGGTCATTAAGGGTGTCACACAATGATTAAAATTACTCCTTGGATGATAAAAATGACCTAATTCTTATGGGGAGATTCAAAAAAGGGAAGATCAACCATGAGGAGTACATATAGATCGGGGATCACCTGGATTACATACATGAAAATCTGATGTCAACTATCCTAAGAATCCAGGTAAATTTTATCTCTGGCATGTTTCTTAGGTAGTTGGTATTTGGTAACCTAGAATTATGTTCAATGAATCTGTTAAAATAGGTGGAATATATTGAGGAACTAGTTAGTTATTGGATTGCGTTCTGTTTTCTTTTGGAGAAGATTTCATTTGTTTTTGGAGGTAACTATGTGCTGACAACCAACATTATTTAGAGACGTTCTCTAGATGAGGGCCAGAACATTAACCTTCACCAGTGCATGAATTTAGATTTTTTTTATTTAGAGGGTATGGCTATGCCATCAATTCCGGGCCCATGCATTCCTGTACAGAATAACATATAGAGTGGTCGGGCGATTATGAAGGTTTTCATCTCTTTTTATTGGCTGGGGAGGGGATTTCTCTATTTTTTAGTGCTAGGTTTTCTGCTTTCAAGAGTTTTTAATTTTGGATCTGGGGTTTCTCACTTTTCCTTATATTTGTTTTAATAAAAAAAAATATTTCACTCAACCACTTAGACTGAGACACCAACACACCCCCTCTACCACCCCACAAACCAAACCCATAGAACCCAGATCAGAACACACAACACACAACCAAAACCATCAAACCAAGTGTATTCCAATTTAACTAATATAGGTTATTTAATTTCAACTTGAATATCACTGGGATAGTCACCAAATAGGATTAATCCTAAGGTATCTATTTATTTAACTGAGTGTATGTGATTTATCATATTTAATGTAAAATTTGTACATAAAAACACCACAATGAAACAAAACGCCACTAGTGAACAAGAAAATACCACTAACAACCATGATTTTTAGAACACAGAAAACCACTACAATAATAATAGAATCAAAGTTAAAAAATAAAACAAGCAATTAACATCAAACCACACCTTTCACATAATTTTATTTTCATGATTTATCTTCTAATCATATTAAATCATTATTTAATTCTCTTTTCACGAATATTATCCATCCACTGGATACTTGGGACCATTAACATACACACCCCATATGATACCTAATTAAAGAGAAGAAAGGGAAAATACCTACATGGATGATCAATGACCAATGTTACTTCTTGCAGCATGAGCATGGGATGACACGAATTGTTGTAAGAACTCCACGGATGAGTATGAAAGGCTCTATCATGGATGCATGACTCATCTTAAGAAAAATTCTATAGGTGCACCATAATTAATGAAAAGTAATAAGGAATAGAGGACCTCGAATTAAGAAGATTCTAGATCCTAAAATTAGAGAGACTATTTTGAAGTACATAAAAGATGGCTCATGGTTATGTGTTTTTATCCATTTAATGTTAATCTATCAACATACAACCTTCCACTGGTCTATCTCCACCATTTCTGAGGGGAATTATTAAATTTCAATTATGTTAAACATGTGAAACCATGGGTGAGTCACCGATGGGTGAGTCACCAATGGGTGAGTCATCGACGCTGAGCTACCGACGATGCGGCCAACCGACCCAATGACCTACTGATTCCTCAAACTACCAACAACCTAACCTAATAATGTAGAGGTACTTATTATAAGGTACTGTTGTGACTTACCAATGGTCTAGCTACCGACACGACCAACTAATACAGATTACCCTTGACTCAAGATGTTTATTCCCACGACTCACCGATGTTGATGCCCGCTGACACACCAACACACTTTCATGTCGATGCACTAACATGACAATGCACTGATATACTGATGCACTGACAAACTAATAGAAAAATTGGAATTATTGAAAACTCATGAAATGAGCCACTAACAGCTCCCAGAACTCCTCAACCCTAGATTTTCACAAAGGATGTGCCTGGGGAAAATCTGGCTTATTACATTAGATACCTCTAAAACTATTCCCATCCATTAGAATTTCAAAAATTACGTAGAATAAAAACAGGTCTGAACAACCATCCCTTAAGATACCTATCCAGAGTAAACCAACTATGTTGTTCTAAAGATTGAGTGAAAACCTCAATATCCATGGACACCTCCTCAACATATATCTCTAGAAAAACTATAGAAACGATACCTCTCCACTCCCGCAAGTAACTACACAAATACAAATGTCACATCATCCAAACACATGGATTATAGAGCTCCTTCCCCGATGTCAAGATACTATTCGCTTTGGGAATTACTGACTCACCCACATAGGTTTAATCACATCCACATTAATGCATCTTGATTATTGATTAGGTTCTACTATCCCCATTGTTAGGAATTCTCAAAAAAAATTGGAGAATAGGGAAAGAACTTATCTTAAAGGACGTGGGGTTAAACATTACATCATAAGTAAGGCACACAAAAAAACATAAGAGAAAAACACAAAATAGTTAAGGGTACTGGGAACTCATATGTGATTCTATCTCCCATGTGCTCTCCTTAAGGCCACCATGACTTCAGAGAACACAAACCAAAGGAATGCTCCATCCCAGAAGCACCTTTTCCTCATGATCCTTGATTCTCACTGGCCCCTCCACAAAAGTCACATCGTCCCCAATATCCAAATCGATGCATTCTAGGATGTGAGAGTCATCGTGTAGATACCAAAAAAGATGAGAGACATGAAATACATTATGGATCCTCTCCAACCACGGTGGTAATGCCAGCTGATATGCCACCTCACCGACTCATCCCAACACCTCAAAGGGTTCGATGAACATTGGAGAAAGCTAACTCCCCATTCAAAACCTATGATGTCCATGATGAGGGGATACCTTCATGAACACATGTTCCCCTACCTCAAACTGCAAAGGACATCTCCTATGATCGAAATACGAATTCTTCTAGTCTTGTGTTGCCTTCATCCATTAACTCACAAACTGAACCTTCTCTGTCATGCTCTATAATACTTCTGGTCCATGAACACCTGCCTCCCAAACCTATGTCTAGTACATGGGTGAACGACACAATATTCCGTACATGGATTATAATTATTCCAAGAAAATGGTAGAGTTATTTCTATTATTGTAAGAAAACTGTATTATGGTCAAGTGTCATACCCACGATCCTTCAAAGACCCTAACACATGCTCCCAACATATTCTCCAATGTATGGATGGTCCTCTGTTTAATCTCATCCATCTGAGGGTGGAAATCAGTGCTAATCCATAGCTGGGTTCCAAAATAATGGTGTAATCCCTTCTATAACCATGATGTAAAGTATTTATCCCTATCAAAAATGATGGATTTGGGAACCTCATGCAGTAGTACCACTTCACCCATGTACCTATATGCTAAAGAATTCACTGTGCTCATCTCCTTAACCACTAAGAAGTGAGATGACTTTGTCAATCGATCCACCACTACCCATAAGTAATCATAGCCTCCCTCCACCCTGGGTAGTCCTATGATGAAATCCATAGAGACATCATCCCACTTCTACTCGGGAACATCCAAGGGATGCAATAGACCGTCGGGAACATGGTGTTCATTCTTCACCTACGGACACACTAGGCACCTTGCCACAATATCTTTCACTTCCTACTTCACTCTGAGCCAGTAAATCTTACCCCTTAAGACCTAGTACTTCTTGGTGACTCCTAGATCTATCACCAATGGTGAGTTATGTAACTCACCAAGAACTATTTTTCACATCGTCATCAGGATAAACAACTTTCCATGGAACAACATCTGATCTCAACTTTCCTCTAACCATCGGTCAGGAGCATCATGCTGGATAACAAAATCATGCACTTCAGCCTCTGAGTATCCCTATGGAAACTCATCCACCTACCATACCAATGATGACTGCACTGTCATCTGAAACCGATAGCCTCTAACATCCTCAGCTCTCAAGCCCATATATAAAGAATCCAACTCATCCATTTCTTCCCATGAATATATTTACACCCGAACTACATCATTTTATGACCTCCTTATCAAGGCATCAACCACTATGTTCCACATTCCAAAGGTGTAAGAGATTTAAATGTCATAGTTCGGAAGGATCTCTATCCACCACTACAATGTAATGTTTTGGCCACACTGGGAGAAAATAAACCTTAATCTATTGTGATTTGTGAAGACTAAAAAGCCTTCCCCAGTAAGGTAATGCTTCCCAAACATCAGCGGGAACAAAACCACTACAAGTTCCAGGTCGTAGGTGGAATAGTTATGTTCCTGAGGACATAACAACCTAAATCCATAAGATTTTACTCCTCACTGCTGCATCTGCAGACATCCCAATCTTAGTCCAAAAGAATCTCAAAATACCACGAACATCACCCCTTATTTGATCATCCTAAGCAATGGGGCACTGACCAGCTTACCTTTTAGGTTGTTGAAATATTCCTGGTACTACTCACTCCATACGAATGTCGGGTCCTTTCTGGTCAAAGCCATCAAGAGAGCTTCAAATCAAGAGAAGTTGGTTATGAACATGTGTTCCTAACCTACTAGACCTTGGAAGCTACGAACATCTACCAAGTTCTAGGGTGCTTCCCCAAAAATGACCACGTACACCTTCTATGGGTCCACTATTATTCCCTTCTAGTAAACCAAATGTCCATATAAGTACACCTATCATGTCTAGAACTTTATCATCGATGATATTCCGTAGAGTTGGTGGTGTCAGAGAACATCCAAAATTGTCCATAGATTCTTAGAATTATAATCATCTGATTTTGAGTAGATCAAGATGTCGTTGATGAACACTACCATGAATTGGTCTAGATACTTGCGAAAAATAGTGTTCATGATCCCCATGAACATAGTTTTTTCATTCATACTGTCAAATGACATGACCCCAAAATCAAATTTCCCATACCTACACATAAAATCAGTCTTTGGGATGTCACCCTCCATCACCCTCAACTAGTGATATCCAGACCGCAGGTCGATCTTAGATAACCAGCCTTCTCCACAGAACTGGTCAAAAGGGTCATTGATCCTTGAGAGGGGGTAACGACTCTTAAATGTCACATGATTCATTATTTGTTAGTATATGCATATCCTGAGACCACAATATTATTTCTTTGAGAACAAGAATGGATCACCCCATGGAGATACACATGTTCAGATAAAACCCTTCTTCATTAGGTCATCAACCTAAGTCCACAACTGGCACAACATAGAAGGTGCCATCAGATAGGTATCCATCAAAATCTGACGGGCAATGGGTTGTTAGTTTATCCCAAACTCAACATCACTTCAAGGGAGAGGATTCACAACCTATTCGTGGAAGATGTCCTGGAAATCACAGACAATCACTCGAACTTCCACCATCTCAGAGTCTGGAGATTCTACTGTCACCTCAGCTAATAATGAAAGAAGGGGCTCCACCCATCGGCTGAAATCTTGGAAACTCTTCTCACCAATGAATGATATACACTTTCTTCTCTTATTGAATAACATATCCCCTCTCAAAAAGTTGTCGATAATAGTGTGATTGAAAAACAACCATTTTATGCTTATGAAGGCATCGTATGGTTACATTTGTAGTAGAAGAAGATCCCCACCAGACTGATGTGGCCACAACATCAGTCTACTTCTTTGACATACATTGAACATGATGGTCTGACCTCTAACTAGAATTATCAACCATATGGGAATGGAATGTATCTCTACGTCTAGACCTAATCCATAGGAAAGACTTGGTTCAACAAAGGAGTGTGAATCTCCTGAATCCAACACGGCTCATGTAAGAGTTTTAAACAGACTGATTGTACCTCAAACAACTTCTCGCCTAATTGGAACTACTATAACATTGCTGTGTAAATGCCCACACTTATCCCCTATACCCCTTGGATATCAATTTCCTCGCTGAACATTATCAGGTTGAAGTCCCTGTGGAGAACCCTGAGGTCGACCTCATTTGGCACTGTCTTCCCTTGGTGGAGTGGGAGCTCAAAGATCCTACTACATGAAGGGCCTGGATGACAACTACTGTTGTTAAGGTGGACGTTGAACCTTCCCACCCCCACTATGATTCACTTGTATATGGTACTAATCACAATGATTCCTATGGTTTCCATAGGTAATGTATCTGGGTCATAGTCCCAAGTAGTGTAGACAATTCCATTTATTTTTTTGAACTATTTTTTTATTTTAAATTCCAAAACACCAAAGACACAAAATAACACAAATAAATATCATGAATATTCCTTTCCTAGGTTCTATATCTTACAATCATTATAACCTCACCTAGTAGTTCAATAGGTCTTGATTCTTTGAATCAGATCTTAGGGGGTCCTAAAATACCATGTCCTAGCTAGTCTTCCCTAGCCTATTTCATGCACCAAGATTGACTAACACTTTTTCCAACCGTCCCATGAAATACCCACTATTCCTAAACCCAAACTCTATCCTATCTCTCAACTATAACCTCTGATTTCATTCTTTCATGACCCACCTTATCCAAGATGAGGAAAGGGACGAAAAATTTCCCTACACTAACTTACTCAAGATGAAGGAGAGATAATGACCCCCAAGTCCAGCCTTCAGCAGGCCTCTGAACGGCGACTAGAACCAAGGGTATAGAATCTCACATAAAAGGATGGAATTAACATTTTTAAAGAACAAGATCAATATATAATATTGTAATTCCAAGAATAACCAAGGATTTAAGGTAAAACTAATGCCAATAATCTATTCCCATATACTTGTTCAAAAGTAAATCTGATACAAAGTAAGTCAAAACTCACAAATAATGTACCAATGAGAAGAAACTAAATAGAAATCGAAACTATCCTAGTGACTGAGCTAGTAAATTCTATCAGAACCCTCAATGTCCTCCTAGAATCCTGTAAGAAATTTTAAATATGTTGAGTGGGCATACAAGTATTCTTAGTCTGGAAACTAAAGCTACTCGTACAAACGTGAGGGAACATGATAATGCCCCTGTGAGAAAATAGTATAACCTAAAGCACCTACCAAGAAATACTAACCATCCCAACCTCACCAAGGAACACTCTCCCATGTAATGAAAGTCATGTAATGTAATAGTATAAGTGTGTCATCATTTGGGTATCCTACAACACTTTCCCACTGATTAACTACTCATTCCTAATGATCTGATGTCTTGATACTTCCACTCTTCCCACACATAGTCCCACTACCGCGACCTGCATGCACACACCTAGGCCTTAAACCAAACACAAGCACACCCATAGACACCTGGGCTAAAACACTCATTGCCTTGCTTCAAGACACCTGGACCAAAACAACACCCACGACGCCCGAATACACTTGGACAAGAAAAACCACATCCACAACCAAATACATATGGGACGCATCCCTATGATACTTGGGAAAACATACATGGATTGAAATAATCTAAGACATTCATCCAAAATAAACTTTTTCATAAAGAATCGTGGACAATGGAAAGCCTCAAGCCATTACAGACTACCCGAATACACCCAAATGGAACGATTTGAAACTAGGTGTGAGGAAGATAATTAGAAACCATACATCCATCCTCCCACTAGGATGTTGGGAAAGAAACCCTCCCCCGTGAAATGGAGGTGTTCATCACATAGTGCTCAAAAAGGGTGGAGTGTGTATGGAAAACACAAGGTACTACAATATATATATATATGTAAAAAAACAGTCAACCCCAACCTATGGGTTTCACAAGAACGAACTGATATCCCACACCAACACTGATTTTGTTGTTACTCTAATATGCACAACCGTACATCAACCACTACCAAGAATAAAACCAAAACATTTTTGTTTTATTTCTATTTATTTATTTAGTAGGATTCAATTTAAATTATTAAGTCACTACTAGGTAAATAAAAACTGCAACCACAACAAGCAACAAACAAAACCAAACGGTAGTTCCACTGCAAAATAGCATGAAACTAGACATGAAGTCCCACTACACATCCCAGTTCAACTATTATCAATTATCTTTGTTCAATGTGATACAACCCATTCCTTCTCTCAAAATACATCTATATAGCCCTGTTGCCCAAAAATTCTCCATTTAATTCCCACTGCATAGAATTTTAATAACCACACCCCAGCCCCACTGCATGACATTGATTCGTGACCACAAAACAACATAAATGCAGTTTAGATACCTACATGTTCAACCATTCCACAATCAATCAATCTCTTAGACTGAGACACCAACACACCCACCTATTTCACCTTGCATACCAAGACCATATAACCCAGACTAGAACACATAACACATAACCACAACCATAAAACCAAGAATATTCAAATTTAACTGATAGGGGTTCTTTAATATCTACATTAATATAACCGATGTAATCACAGAATAGGTTTCATCCTAGGGAATATATTTATTTAACCGAGTGTATGTGATTTGTCAGATTTCATATTATGTATGTATAACAAAACACCACAATGAAACAAAAAACCACTGGTACCCAAGTAAGGACCCCCAACAGCCATGATTTTCAGAAGGAATACAACTAAAATATCCATAATAGAATCAATGATAACAATGTAAAACTATGGACTAACACCAGACCACACTATGTCTATTATTTTATTTTTCCAAGTTATATTTCTTTTATATGAAATCCATTTTTAATTTTCTTTTCCAGAAGAGTATCCAGTTGCTTCTTACAAGGATCCATTAACATACCCACCCCACATAATGAAAAATTATGTGGAAGTATATAAAAATCACTACTTGGATGATCAATGATAGAAGTTCCTTCTTGCACCAAAATAAGGTATGACGTGACTTCTCGGAAGAACTCCAAGGATGAGTGGGAAGGGCGACATCATGGGGTGTAAGAGTCATCTCTGGAAGAAGTATCCAAGTTCTAAAAGAGAAACTAAATGGAAGAAAGATGATATGATCTCAGATTAAGAATAGGTCTGATCCTAAAATCAAGGAGACCATTCCCAATTACATAAAAGTTGTATCATGGTTTGACCACATGGCTTGGTAGTTTCACATGTTGGAATTAATTAATTTTTAATAATTCTCCTTAGAAATGGTGGAAATAGACCAGTGGAGGGTAGTGAGTTGATATATTAACTTTAAATGGAGAAAAACACATAATAAGGGTGAAATTGAAAAAATTGAAATGATTCACCGATGGGTGAGTCACTGATGGGTGAGTCATTGATGCTGAGCTATCGACGTTGCGACCATCAAACACAATGACCTACTGACTCTTTGACCTACTGACACCCTGACATACTGATGTTGAGCCACTGATGCTGAGCTATCGATGTGACATACCGATGGGTGAGCTACCGGCGAGACCTACCAGTACTGATACCCCTTGACTCACCGATGATGATGCCCTTGACTCACCGATGATTCTTCCCCTTCACTCACCGACATACTGTCATGCTGATGCACTGACATGCTGACACACTGGCATGTCGACACATTGACATGATGATGGAAAAATAGGATATTTAGAAAACTATTGAAATGATCCACCGATATCTCCCAGAACACCTCAACATTGAAATTTTACAAAGGTAGGTCCAGGGGGGAATCTAGGTTATTACAACATTGAATTCATTTAATTGATATTAAAACATGATACAAATATTCACATAAATTAATAATGTTAGAAACATAGGTGAGTGTTGATGGTCTTTAAAAAACTCTAAGAGAGAAAGGTAAAATATCATTTAGGAGAAATTTTGAAAATTTAATGCCATCATATGTATCGTTCAGTTGTCTGTGAAAGTGTTATTTCCCCTACATATGTGTCCCAAATCCTATTATAAGTGAAAAAAATGATGTGTAAAATTACCTATTTTATCGTAACATGAACTCATGTAACCATAGCCATCTCACTCAATATTTTGTATAATGGTTCTCTAGAAAATATATACCATTCATCCTAATAGAAAATGACCATCATCATTTTACAAAAATTTATAACCGTATAAAGTCCCTACTATGAGGACTAGAACAAAAAATACCTAAAATGGAAAAATTATAACCAAAATATTGATAATTATTCTTCTAGTATGGATAAATAAGATGATCTTTAACAAAAAAAAATTATATTTGGATCATTATACTGAGGGGATAATATATAAATGTTAGAGGGATTTTTGAGAAAGCGAATAAATATTTGAGATCCAAACTAAAACCAAGAAGAATAACATAGTTTTACTCATGATGGCCATCCGCTAAGGAAGATATTGATCTCAATAATTGAAACAGAACTTTGAGGAGGAGGATGACCCTACTACAACCTATAAATATTCAACTCATCCCCCACTCATATTTTATTTGACTCAAACAAAAAATTAAGATTGATTTCATCTATAATTATTAGGTTATTTCTTTCGCTCCTATGATCAAATTGTAGTTTTTGATGGATTATCAATGGAGAAACACCCCCATCTTTACTGTTGAATTCCATTGAATTTAAATTTCTATTTCTACAGTTTAATTTTAACGTTACCTCAGGAATTCAAATATTCCAAGTTGATTGTCTATTATCATTTATAAATTTTCAATAGTTATTCAATTTTTTAGTTTTCACATTATTATATTTGATCAGCATTCATTTCTCATATGATAGTTGGGAGTGGGGTTTAATGGAGGGGTGATTTAGGGCTCTTAGTTATCATGTCTAAATAAAAGTATTGTGGTTGTGGTCATTTCTTTCATTGCCTAACCAAAAACACTTAACAATGATTAATCATCTTACGGTCTTGATATATTCATTGTTATTGGGAAGTGAAGTGAATTTATTTTCTGAATAATTATGGTTGAATGGAATGGAATAATTATTTGAGGCCCAACCATATTTGGTTCATCCTCTTTTCATTCTTAAACATTCTATATATTCATACATTGTTTCTTTATCATTCTGTCATTCATTTTCATGAATTTTTTATATTATATTTATGTGAATGTTATGGGAGAGTATTCTATTGGTTAGGAAATGATCCCCTAGTTTCATACCTTGATTCATATTTGGGTCTTTGAAATTTTTTTTTTGATTATAAGTCCCATGATAGTTTTCACATCACTGCAGCCGTTATTGGGGATTATTTACACCTAATTTCTCATTTTTAAATTCACATGTAATTTTTATGCTTATTTTTCCAATTTTCATTATTTATTTATTTCCCTAATTGTGTTGATATGAAATGTAATTTGATTAATCTCATAATAAACTACTATTTTTATACATATTATGAAGAAGATAATAGGAATAAATATATGGTCAATCCCGATTATAATAATATTCAAATTGTGCATCTTTCCACCCAAAACTGTGTTATTGAAACATTAAAAAATAATCAACATGGACAGAATGATGAACATGATGGTCAATATAACAATAAATTTTCCAAACCAGAAGAAACAATAAGAAATTGAGAACTAAGAGGTAGAGAATGACGAATTTAATTATGTTATTTAGATAATCTCAACATTAAACATAGTTTGGGATCATTATGAACAACATATCCTTGCATTTTATCCATATAAAAATATTTAACAAGTAACCTTTCATTCTAGAATAGAATTAAATGTAAATACTATTGATGGGAATTAATCATTTTACAAGTCATTTAATTTGGAATTTATGGAACCGAATTATATTCAGATTACCCTAATATTATACCTTTGATTCAAAACAATTATCGTTAGTGCTAGTTTATTAAGATGAAGAGAGAATGAGAATCAATGAAAAGTTGTAATGTCCAACACTAATCTCAAAATATGAATTCACAGACACCTTATGAATGGATAAATGGATATAGGATAAAAAATAAACAGAAATCATTTTTGAAATCAATGTATTTGGGTTTTATTAAGAAACAGTCATAAAATAATATTCCCAGTACTCAACTTATTGATTCTGAAACATTTTCATAAGAAATTCGGGACCTGGATAAAGATTTCATAGAAGTTAAGTAGACCATATTATAGTTTAATATGTCTTTTTAGTTTGAATATCAAGATGACTCAGTGAGTTCACAATTTTTGTCAAAAATGAGGAGGATATCAATGGAGTATACATGATTTTATTTAAAAATATGCCTCAAAATATTAGGATGAGTATTAAACATGAATGGTGGATAAAATAGAAGAGGATACTAGAGAATATTTATACACTATGACATTAAAGGAACAATAAGGATCCATTGATAGAGTTCTGGAAAATTTGTAAATACCATTGGTTATACCCTATAAATAGGGTCTTCCAAATTAGCAAGGAAAATTTACAGAGGAAGAAAAATAAAGGGATATGTTCTCATTTTCATCTCACTATGAATCATAATTACAACAATAGATTTATAAATGGGAGAAGTTCAATAATAATATAAAATATTTTTAATCATTGTAATTTGATTTTATTTATAATTTTCCACTAAATCAAAATTTTAATATAGTCCCTGTGATGAAAGTAAGAGAAGAGTAAACCACAAGAGTTTTGGTTAATTTAGAGAAAAACTCATACCCAATTCTACCACCACAATGTTAAATAAAACTCACTAAAATTAGAGTAGAAGGTTAAAATACTATGGATATGGCCACACACAAGGATAATGATCATTTACTGAAAACAAGGGTTGTACTATGATATGATGGTTCAAATTAAAAAACCAAAACCCTAATAACATAAGGGATGATAAAAAGATTTAATATTTATGAAAATCCGAAATTTACACCCTTTAGGTAAGGATAACACAATGCTATCCCTTTAACCTTTCCTTTTAGATTTTCTTAGTTTTTTAGAAAATATCTTTTGTTTTGATTATTTATAAGTTTACACGGTGGATAGAATCCATGGATTCAGATCCACTTGGGAAAATATAGAATCTACCCATCAAATATGATAGGTTATTCTTCCCCTATCATTTGTTTTTACACTACTAAATTTCTAACCATTTTTAATTTATTTTGTATTTATTTTTGAAATCATTGAGGGAAGTGTCAATTAATTAGTGTGGGAGAAGGGATATTTTAATATATATTCTGCATATATCGTTTTTATCATGTGTTTATGTCTGGGAACCTAAAAAAAGAAAAATCAAATTTTCACTTTCTTGTAACTGAAATAAATAAATCAGCCAACTAGATTCATACAAAATCATGTTTTGGATGTGGGGAGAAACATTATAATAAAAGATAAATTAATTGAATTAAATTATAATAATGTGGAAATGGGATTTTGGAACAAAAGCCTAAGAACCACTAATACTGTGAAAATGAAAAACTTATGTAGCCTCCCTAAATGATAATTATCTAACTCATATGAACTATAGTAAAATAGGTTGATTGGAACATATCAAGAAGTCTTCCTAGGTCAATAAAAGAATATTTGAAAGCGTTTTTCACATAAAATAAGATCTAAATAAACACAAGCTCTAGCATCAAATGAGTTACATCTATGACATGATTATTATAGTTTTTACATGGGGATACCAACTATCTTAGGATAATTCATATTTTGGTTTAACAGCACTCATCCCATAATCTATTGGCATAGAAGTTGACAAAAATTTCAAAATTTTACAATTGGAAAAAAAGGGATAATAAAATTGGGTAATTATAAATATTGATGAAGAAGGGATAGATGATACATCTAAATGAATTTTAGGAAGTATTACAGAAGAAAAAAATGTAGAAGTCATGTTTGAAGCCTAGTAAAGAGGAATAAATTGGGTTGAAACATATGTGGATTATAATTGTAACAATTTCAATTTGAATATTTTTTTTAAATCAAACCATACATGTAGGAAAAGTGAGTCTTGTGTGAACATGAAGAAAAAATGTTTAATTGTGGGGGAGAGACAAAGATACATTTTCCATTTTATTTCACCTATTTGTGAAATTAGTATAATTAATATTCTATAATAGTGTAAATATATTTTTTTTCAATTCCATTTACTTAATTATTAGTTTAATGTTAATAGGGAATAAATCATTATTTATGTGCTATTAATTTTCTTTTGATTTTTTTTAAAAACTAATACCCTGATTTTTTATTATGGAATATAATTATTAGATTGCAATTTTTTATGAATTTTACTTTTTCATTCATTTTGATCTAAAAATTTAAAAATCATACATTTAAATTGTGGTTTTTTAATATACAGATTTATGAAAACATATGATATGGAGAACTAGAATATGTATCAATCTCTATTATTCCTATGTGTGGTGATGCTCAATATATGTATCATAGAGGCATAAATATAAAATTGTCCTAACCACATATATATCATTTAAAACCTATTGTAGATGTAATTTCCACTATATATGTTTCATTTATATGGATTCCCAATCCAAATAAATTGTTTTGTATCAATATTTTATATAAATAACCATTTGTAAAAATGGCCACAGAACATGAGGACTGAATGTTTAGTTCATTAGAAGAATAAATAAAAATAAAAATAATTTTATAATACTCATCAATGTTTCTTCATAACCTCTGAAATATAATCCCCCCTCTAAATAAACCTCATGTAATACCCATATTCATGTCATTTGGAATGAAAACATTACAAAAGGGGTGATCTGAAATGTTGGCTAAGGTGAAAAATTACATAAAAACATGTCATCAAGGGTGAGATAATATTAATATGATATTTAATTAATATTATAAAAATATAATATTAAAATTAGTAATAATCATGAGACACAATTTAACATCAAATAATGTAAAATAAGATCATAAATCCATAGAAGATGAACAAGAGAGAATAATATCAATAAGATAGATTATAAAAATGTAATATAAATATTTAATCCTAAGATAATAATAAAAGAATGAACAACATCATTAAAATATGGAAGAAGAAATAGTATAAGAAAGAATACATTTGTGATTAACTCCATTAGTACCATTGCATATGAAAAAAAACGTACGTACAAATACTTTTATCATGAAACATAAAATTTTAACCAAAATATTAGTGTGAGATTTTAAACTCCACACATCATTAATATATAATTACATTTTCCACTTGAAGATAATTCACTTATCACATCATAGTGAACCCATGTATATAAAACGATCTTCCTAAAATTTTTAAATGAGAGTCATACATATTTCATAATGAACCCATTTCATCAAAAATGGGTTCAAAAATCTTATAAATCAAAATATATCACATTTCATTGAATAAAAAATAAATGAAAAAAATAGATTTGATAAAATATTTAATTGTTATAAAAATATCACCATGAATTAAATAAAATTATAATAAAAACATGATCACCCTAAAATAATCACATAATAAATATAAAATTGAGGGTGAAACATAAATCATAAATAAAGTGGAGAAAGTTATTTTTGAATATTGGAAAAAAATATAACTAAATAACAAAATATCATTCATGAAAAAAATTTTCGTGCAAAAGTCAAATTTAAAAATATATCTTAAAAAACCACTGTTTTTGGAAAACCTGAAACAAAAAATTTCATGAAATAGTATATAAATTAATTTTTTTACACCGTATATATAAGATAGAACCTCATTTTAATATGAATATCAATGAACTAAGTGAACATATTTGAATTGTGTTTCCAGAAGATATCATATAACAAAAAGTAATATGTTTGAGTAAAAAAATATTTTACCTTTACTCTCAATTTTCATAGAAGATTTCATGAATAAACCCTTTATGTCCAACCTAGCCATTATAAAGATAAGTGTGGCAGCTGAAGACCACCTATAAAAGGCCAGGGGTTGCAGACCAACATCAAGTGGGAATATCACACACAATGTAGGCCCTATCTTACGTTACAAGTACATACACACACACACGCCCAAATTCCTACACAATTATTAAAGAAAGTCTAATACCATAATGAATCCATACTTATAAATCCCAAAAACATTGAATTAAAAAGTACTGAATAAAAATTGGAAAATACAAACATATCCAAATGTTAAAGAGCCATATCGGCTCAATTGTAGGGGGTTGCTATCAACTATAACTCATTGTACAACCATGGTCTATTTGGCTCATTATAATATTCCTGATCTCAGCCCTCTTAGTAAATCGTAAAATGAAATTTCATATACGCAACACATGACATATGAGGGGAGATCCCATATATATTAGTATAATAGTACATAGTAGGAAACCGTTTAATCAAAAAACATATGAATCATCTATTTATTCTACTCATCACAATATACAATGATAGTAAATGAGGAATAATGAAGAGAATGATAAAGACCCAGGTATACTCATAACAAAATCTTACCCATAAAGAGGTATCAACCATACTGATATGAAAATGTATTTTCTGGATTAATCAAGGTAATGCTCATCTTGGAGAATCCACTACACAAGTCATTCTATAAATAATGGAACTCATTCAAGAGGTCATTCCCATCAAGCTTCACAAAATAAGTACATAATGGATCTCAAAAATTTCAATACACAGATAAGGGGTCTCTATAAGGAGACGAAGGTGTGTCCAAAAATCCAATATGTATAAATCTATTTTGTTTCATATTGAAACAAATTCATATTAGTTATATCGATAATATAAACCCCACTAATGGAAATAGATGTAATGATAATTGGTCCCATAAAAACCAAACAAATGGATACTATGAACACAATATGAATCTAAAGAAGAATAGGTTATAAGAATATTTTGCTAAAGATATAATTAAAAACTATACCCTCATAAGAATAGACTACAATATGAAACTCAATAGATTATTTTCAAAAATTAAGTGACATAGGGCATCAACTAACAATGTAAAAAGGAAAATGAATGTATTGGGGGGTACACGACATATTGTCCCTACCCCGGGTATACCCGTGTTTCACTCTCACACATACAAGGAATTCCTCCAAATAAATAGTATGTTCCCTTTATAAAATGTAATTCAGTGGTTGGTCTAGAAATCATCATCCTAATATCATTTTCTCATGTATATGTGGTTGTACTTGTGTACATGGTGGCATTCTAGTGTACCTAGTCATGGTTGAGAATCGGGTAATGCGTGTATACTATACTCCTTCCCATGTGCTTGGTCATGTTAGTGGCCATGTACTCTCAAGATACAAACTAATCCACCATCAATGGGACTCACAAAATGTTACACTTGACATTTGCTAGGTGATATATTCCTCTACATGGAAACACTAGAACCAGAGAAGGTCGACTATAAGGAACATGTTAAGGGGGCTATACATTGTGTATTCAAGAATTTTCCAAAAAATTAATTATAATTCACACATCACCCTTTAGTTCCACAACTTCCACCAGATCTACTGAAAAAAATCCCTTAGTCCCCATTTTATAGATGACCATGATCAATTCATCTTTAGAGGCTAGATTGCTACCCCAAATTTGATCATGAATCATTCCTTATCATAACATGCCACACAAAACACCAAACCACAACCAATGACCTCCAAATATAATATATATCTACCTATGATTGTTTCCTGTAGGCATCATACCTCTATCAATCCATATATCACAAACCATAACCCTCAGTATTGATCTGTTATGATGAAGAATATTCTCAAAATGATTGAAGACAAAACACTTTTTATATAGCCTTTCATGGAAATAATTATTGTTAATGTGCATTGAATCATATATGAAAATTAAAAACCATAAAATTATAATGATCCTTGTTAATTTTTTGGGTTAAAATAAATTCATTTCAATTATAAAAATGAATGAAGAACCAATAATAGAAATTAACAATTCCCTAAATGCTAGTAAGATAAAATTAATTATAATAACATGACTAATGCATGAATCAATCTATATATGGAAATGATTTATGTAAATCATGTGACAATCTAATAAGTAAATAGAAAAATAGAAATCAAACAACCTACATCAGGTTAGGATTTATCACTTATGAAGATTGAATATTTTTTTCATCATTTAAAGGATACATGAATTATTTTCGTAAAAAGGATCCATGACCTATTTTCATTCACTAATATCTCCTCCAATAGAAACTCACTCATTCATATAATTACATGGAAAACCATATGTATATTTATTTTTTTATATTAATTGTGGATATTTGTGTCACTTTCATTCAATATTATAGGTAAATAAATAATTTTTTTATTTTTTATCCTGCAACTGCTCTTAAAAACACTCAATGTCCAAAAAGTTTATGTTGTTCCAAGGATAAGACCATCATTACCAATTTAAAAACTGTCTTAGATTTATAATCTTAGTCCCTATTTTAAAGTTATTGAATTATTTATGAAAAACTAGTCATGCATGATATAATATATTTATTATTTTTTTCTATCAACCCTGAGGATTATAGAGCTTCAAAATCTCACATCATCCAATTTCCTTGAAATAAAAATATATTTTATATATTCTAATGCAATACAATTGAAAAATAGTAATGTAATATTCTCTCCACCCTATGGATTTTCATTATGAAATGTGAAAAAAAAATACTCAATAATATGAGAGTACTCTATTCAAATATAAGTATCTTGATCTCAGGTGATCTCCAAGAGATTCCCTTACTAACACAAGAAAAGAACCAAGGGAATCATATACTCATAAAGGAATCTCTTTTATTGATACTAGATATCTACTTAATACTCTAAAAATGTGGATCCATCTTCATTGTCCATCTTTCCCAAATGGATAACCTGTGAGAGGTTGTACACATACCTCCATAGCTACTAAAAATGTAAGATGTTGTGTACCCACTCTATCATTCGTAATAGTGCCAAAAGTTCCCCACCATTCCAACCATACATACTATATAAAATTAGAAAATGAATTTTGGAGACAATATACCACCTCAGCCAATGATCTTCAATCCACATCGATGAGATTGCTTAAGAAACACATGGTCTCACTCTTCAAACACCAAAGCACACCATTGTCAGTCTGAATATGACATTTAACACCTCAAATGATCTTCATCTTATTTAGGACGATCTTCCCCTTCATTATCATACCCCACACCAGCTCTATGAACATTTTAGAAAAATCACATCTGTCATTCTATTATAGTGATGACCCAAAAGGACTTCCATTCATGGAATCGATTTGTGATGTATAAATGGTGTAATTTTTCCCATTATCGAACTCAAAATCCAAAAATGGTAGTTAATCCTCCCAACTATAAATGAATTCTAACATTTAATACTCCATTGTTTTCTTAAGAACCAGAATGGTCTACTTAGTTTGGTTGTCTATCTAGTGAAGAAATGTCATGATCAAATGAAATGGAGTCCCAAAGGCCTCATATAATCATCTCCACAATCAATACATAATTTAAGAATCACTATCTAAATCGATCATCAAGGAAACTGTATAAATCCAAAGTATCGCATGCATGTAAATGCATTCAAATATTTCTACTAAAATCTGATATCACATATAGATAATGTTTGGAGACATAGTGAGTTAGTATAAAAATACCTAGATGAAATCATTTCTACTAGATAATAATGTAATCCACTATATAATGTCCATAGATATATAATTTCACATCCACTCTGGAACCTTAAGGCTTTAAGCTAAACCCAATGAATCCTAGTTCTCAACATTCATCTAATGACCTGTGAGGCGTCGAGATAAATACTATGCTACATACTTCTCCATACTTTTCTAATAGAACTGATTTTTATGGTCTTGTTACATCGTTTGCACTCCCAAATGTACCCCTAAGGAGGATTTAAGAAACTTACTTAGAAACCGATCTTCCAAATTCATTAGTTCCATCACCTATCCTCTAAAATGGATGAAATGCTCCACCCCCTCATATAATAAATTATAAGTAGGTATAGGGGATATCTATGTTGAAAATTTCTCATAGTTGGTATCTCTATATTGATATTATATAACATTTTGTTGAAGTAGGGGGGTGACAACCATTTAATAGAGGTATGCCACACCATCCTTATATACTGAGGACAACATTAATGATACTAACTATTATAATGTCTCAACAATGAAATATGAATGAGATATCCTAGTATGATCATCTTACACCATATTATCTTTATTAGGAGAATAGATTATATTCATGTTATAATCCATGAGGATGTATTTCCCTCACTGTTATCTCAAGTTGACATCCTTTTGGGAGAAGAAATACATGAGAATCTTGTGGTCATAATAGAAAATAAAACACTACCCTTAAGTTTGTTTTACCACATATTTAGTGAGAATACTACCACTTACAACACCATATAATCATTCATAGTTATTTTTTCTGGTTTCAACATATCAGACCCATAAAAAATCATATTTAGCCTCTATATCAATAAACATCCCCACCCAGTCCTTGAGGTATCACAAAACACTATGTACTCAACACACTCATTTAGAAACCTCATAATTGGAGTGATTATCATCCTACGAGTTAAATCTTGGAAAAGATATTGGAACCCCTTGGTATAAATGAATAAATACACCTTTAGGTTTGTTGTTATAAAACTTTCTGATATTAGGGAGAAAATGGTCAGGATTCTCCTGTATTAGCCTACAAAGATAAGGATTATCTACACCTCGGTCATGAACTTGGGTGGCTCCCACTCTGTTACTAACTCAACCATTTTTGAATCAAATTATACACCCATTGTAATGATGATGTATACCAAATATTAGTGATCTTGAATCCCAAACAATCACCTTGAAAGATTTTGATAAATATGGATCTCTCTTAGTATTTATAGGATCATCTTATAGTATCTCAAGTGATCCTCTATTCATAATGATAACACTATAATTTCAATAAGCAAGACCACCAAAATATAGTATAAGAAATGCTGAAATATATATATCAATATTCTCATGAACAGTATTGGGGTTTTTAATATATGGAAAGGCATCACCATGTACTCATAACGATCATTTATAAATCATAATTCCATCTTAATGATATCCACATCTCAAACTCAATGTTGGAGATATCCTGATTTGTGTTCAATAATAAGAACCACATTTTCGATATCAACTAGTAGATATAGTAATTAATACTGAATAATGGATTCATATTCTTTACATCCACCTAGTTCAAGTAAAAAAAATATACACACAACCTCAAACTAACATCTCCCTTAATCAAGAACAATAATGGGGCTTCCCAGTTGAAAGAACAAGGTTTGAAAAATTATTTCCTATAAAAATCCTCTGACTTCACCTTTATCTTGTGAATCTCCATGGGAGAGATCTGATAAACTGGCACAAATAATGGGTTTTACAATGGGTTCATGTCAATGAGATATCTTATCTATCGGTGGGTTAAGTTGGGAATATCTTCATAAATTAAATCCTCATACTCCACCATCCCTATAAGTATTTGAAAGCCTACGAAATGCACTCCCCAAGTGGATGTATTTTCCGATGAATGTGTAATTAGTTGTATCCTATTGTTTATTGGTAAATACAACTCTTCCTATGTTTCTTTATAACATAAGAAGGAAATCCTCATTCCATCATCACAGATAAACTGAATCCTCTACCTAAAATAGTAAATCATGGAATTAATTATGGAAAACCAATACATAACTAATATAGAATCATAAGGCCTCATCACTACGAAAAACAGATCCTATAATAAGATATATCCTTCCAGATTCAAGTCAAACTATTCACATAAATGTGTACCAGTTAAATCCCATTATGTTAGGGGAACTATACATAAGTTTTGAATGAAAGACTAATCTATAATCTCAATGTCTCAGGAAATAGATGTGAGAAGAAAATAATGGGTTGAACCCGAGACTAAAAATGATGAAGAAAAAGTTGAGAAGACACATATCATACCATTAATCAACACCAAATACTTTAGGTCATAGGTTTCCTCTACCTACATTTATCCTTGCACCTGAACAGTAGCTCCTTGTTCCCAGTATAGATCATGTGAGGGTGGGGGAGGAAACATGTCAAACCATATTCCACCTTCAACAATCGTCCATACTTTTATTTCACATTTTACTCCCTATAGACCTCCTAGACCCTATTGTTACCTTTTAAGGGTGGTCTATCAACTATCTCTCTTTGAGAAGAACATTGGGTTGGTCATTCCAATGCATGATTTCCCTATATATCCTAATAGAAAAAAATTCATCTCACTATGATTACTAAAACTATCTTAGGATAATTGATTCATATACCCTCTATATAGGGATCACCTCAAAAAAACTTCTCTGATCCTGTGATCCCCATATCTACTCTAGTCTATAAGATACCAAGGTATAAACTTTTATGTTCCCACTAGCAGCATCAACCATAGTCATATACTCAACCAAAATGCTCTCTACCCCCATTTTCAACTCAATAACTCTATCATATGTGGGAATTCAAATTTAAATCACTCCCATAATATTATATCAGTCTAATATAACTCTTATATTAATGAATTGATGAATATATCTTGAACCATATCTATATTTTATCTCGAGAGGTTAGTAAAAATCACCAAATACTCATCTAATGTCATGTTTCCTACTAAATTCATAGAAGATACTAGATATGAAATAATTACAACATGTTTGTGTTGATTAACTACTAGAAGAGACACATGTAATATGAAATGGAGAGAGATGTCTTATCATGGGTCTGAATGAATCAAATCTATCTTCACATAGTGGATCCCTAAAGGGGAATCGTCATATGGAACACGATCGGTTCTATTCCTCAACGTTCATGGTGTCCATCGTTTCAAAAAACCTATGAGTTATTATCCCAAAAAATTAATGGATATCCCCATTCCTATACAAATCCTCAAAAGTTAATTTTGGTGAAAACTCCTTATTAATATTATATAGCAATACTAGAGAACCACATGAATTTTCAATGTCCTATACAGGGCCCTATAATATTTCCTATTCACATGGTTGGTCATCATCTCGATCCTACTTCATAATCCTGTCTATCTATCATTTCATACAAATCATAAAACAATAAAAATATACCAAACTCAAAGAGTATATCCAGGGAGATGACTCAAAAAGGTCACAAAAACAAAAGATAATTTTTATTGAAACATGTACCAATGTTTTTATATGAAATGAGTACCAACATGTACTTTGTCAATAAGTAGTTAATCAGAGTCCAAATGAATGGATATGTTGGTTTCTACACAAACACTAGAGTGACCAGCCTAAAATCCAATCTGTAAAAAAATATACATTGTTACCATTAAGACATCTCTTTCATGACCCAATCCATCTGGGCCCACCATGCTTAAAACATTCCAAGTGTGAAACACCATTACCACCACCAATTGTACATGGGATAACGAGGAGTTCTAAATATAAATATAAAACATAAGTACACATATATATAAATCCTTTAAAATTTGGAATGGAAAAAAAACATTTGATACAATAACGCATCCATAAATATACATCCCATAATAATTTTAGAACAAAAGTTCAAAAGAAAAATGGAAAATTTAAACCACCAAAACTATAAAGAGTCTAACTTTTTTAGAAGAAGGAGACTACTATCATGTGAAACTCCAATTACAACCATCGTTATTCTAGATCACTATACCTTAAATACTCCATGCCATACCCGGAATCCATCAACATAAATTTTACCTACATAATAGTTTACTTGTCTGGGTGGATCCTATGCTTGGGTGAATATAAAAATACATAGTAGGACACTCCAAAATAACCAAAAATAAGCATTATGAGAGTATTAAGATTGCCATAAGATTTTTCAATTTTATACACATCGTAGAAATAAGAACTATTAAAACCACTATATACTCATTAATGAATCTATGTCTCAAGGTGGTTTCAACTATACTTCCCTCCATAGGATTCTGCCTGAGGATTCAAGGTAGTGGTTATATTAAAAAAGCCACACCACAAGCTATGATATCACTAATTCTGATATTATGGGAGGTTATGCTCCTTAGACCTCAAAAATACTTTGTCATTATATCTCCAAATATATAAATAAAAATATAGACAATCTCACACAAGACTAATGTGGGAAACCACAATCCCAAACAAGATTAACCCATTATATAGGGGATCATTTCTTTTATATGTTGGTTACACAGATTCCACAAACCCCACCTATATAAATAGATGGAATGATAGGGCATCACACACACATATCACAAATGGATTACAAAAAATTTACCCAAGATTATAGTTATAGTGGGGTTCATAATACTATAATGAGAATGTAATCCCACATCATACACTTATAAGAAAAAATAATTTGAACACACCCAATTGATTTTGGTCTAAACTGAAGAGATGAAGGGGCTTAGGCATCCTTGGAAAAAGTACACAGTGTGTACTGGGTGGAATATAGTGTATCTTTCCTATATTGGGTATATCAATGTCTCTCCCACTCACATGAAATTTATTCCTATAGATAAATGGAATGTTTATTTGGGATAAAAAGCGTAATGAGATTGGTCTATCACTCACTGTACCATCATCAAATGCACTTGTACATCTTGTTGTACCCATGTACTTCAGGTTGTGCTCATGTACCCAGCCATGTCTGAGTACCCGGTTGTTCCCATGTACTATATATACATATTTTTCAAGTCCTTCATATGCCCATTTAATACTAGGGTACAAGAAAATACACAAAAAATAAGTAATGTGTCATGTGACACATGTCATACAATGTGAGATATTTTTCTCTACATGGAGACCAAAGCGCTTAAAAAGGGGAGCACCATAGTTTGTGTTAATGAGAATATACACTGTATAGTCATGTAGTTTATAGTAATTTCCTTCTATTCATGCATTACCTGGATGCACATCAGTTTCTAATTGATCTACCGATAAACATGTCGTATAACCTGGATCTATGGAAGACCATACAGAAGTCATATTTTGTGGCCATATTTTGGCCAGCAATTTAATTGGGACTTGATCATCACCAAACCACACCACTCTCATTGACAAACCAAAATCAAGGATCTTAAAACCCAAACCAGATATACCACTATTACTCCCATATTTCTATGACACCTTGATCATTCCATCAATCAAAAATCCAATCCCTCAATAGATATAAATTTTTTTGAATAATGGTAATATAATGATTGAATATCGCCTATTTTATGAACATGGACCCAAATAAATATCAGTAATGAAAAAACAATGAATAGAGGAGGAAAATACCAAACCACAATAGAAGAACCATCCTAAACTATTTTTAATATTTACATGATTAATTTCGATAATAATTATTAATGAAGAAGCAATAAAAAATAATATCATTTCCCCAAATCCAGAAAAGATAAACCTGATCATGCAAACATGAACGACTCATGAATCAATCTATTAATGGGAATGACTCACATTTATAATGTGATAATGTAATGTGGAAATAAAATAAACAAAATAAAATACCCTACCCTATGTAAGGATATATCACGTACGAATAATGGAACCATGTTGTCTTCATTGAAGACATCCATGAATTCCATGGGAAAAAATTATCCTTGATTCATTGTCATCCACCAAGATCTCCTCCAATAGTTTCTCTATCAATCCCAGTGTAATTAAAATAACCCCATAAATTTGAAATTACAATATATTTATAGGTAATTTTTATGTTTCTTCATTTAAACAATAAAAATTATTTAAATTTTTTTTTATTATGTTATTTTCACATGTGACAACCCTTAAAAAAACATGGTGCTCATAAAATCAATGTAATGCATATGAAAAAACATGTATTTTGATTTAAACGGTCTACTATGATTTTTTATCTTAGACTCTATTTAGTATTATTCAATTTTTTTCTGAAAAAATGTGCATATAACACAATATACTTAATATATTTATTATTTAAACACCTTGGATAATCAATCCTCTGAATCTTTCATCGTCTCAAATATTAGTTTATAAAATATTTTATGAAAACTTCCAAAGAATTACATGGATAAATGTAGAAATTCATTAACCTTGTGTATCATGAAGATAAATAACATTAAAATAATTTTTATTTTTTTTCATATCTATATCCTTTTTATGCATAATTTATAATAATTTTCTTCTTGTATATTAGATATTTCTTATCCATATTTAATATATTTTTTGAGTAATATTGATTTCTTGGAACTTATTTCATAATCATTGTGTTATTTTTAATTATTATCCAAAAGTTAATCATTCAAAAATCATAAAATCTACCAAAATTTATTGTTTTTAAATTTTTCATAATGTTATAATTTCTTTAGATTAGAGTTTTTTCTATGATCATTAAATATCATATCGACTATTAATATGTTTTAGTGGTTTACAATTAAAAGATATTATTGTGTTAATTAAACATGTTAATATTAATTCTTAAATTATTAAACCAAAATAAAATAATTATTTTCTTATTTATATCAAATTTTATTCATGATTATGTTCTCATACTA
The DNA here is from genome assembly GCA_963277665.1 of Viscum album. Classification (NCBI taxonomy): domain Eukaryota; kingdom Viridiplantae; phylum Streptophyta; class Magnoliopsida; order Santalales; family Viscaceae; genus Viscum; species Viscum album. The sequence continues at coordinate 170,403,922 of OY728151.1, forward strand.
ATCTAGGAAATTATTTTATCGATCTCTTCAGGTATGTGGTTAAACAAACATGAATATCAACATACCATAATTAATGGGTGGTTATGATTTGATGTTGGTTTTTTGTATAATATATTTATTATTGAATAATAATTTTACTAATAAGGATATTTTTAGTGTTTGAATATCATTTTAAAGGATTTTAATATATATTAAACAAACTCGTTGTCAAAGGAGATATGTTACTTTGTGGAGGATATAGTTTTCATGAAACATTATTAATAGTTTTGTTCCCAATGAATTAGAGCAAATAATAGTTAAATATATTTTTTTATTTATAATTATAATTTTATTATTTATATCACTTTTATCCTTTAATCTCATCCTTATAACTAGTTAATGGGGGAGGTGGTGGAAATTGAATGATGTTTATTTCTGAGATGGGAGTTAGAAAAAATGCAACATCAATGGTCTTTTTTTAGAAGTGAATTCTAAGGAATTAAAAAGTTTTTTTTAATTAATATAATAAAAATTTAGTATAATAATAATAGTATGGACATTATATTAATATTTCTATGATCATATTGGATGATAAATATTAATAACAAAGTGTCTTTTGGACCTTAAAAACTATCTTAAAAGTATCCTTGAAAATGAATCGATTAACATAACTTGTAGTTACATTAGGTTTAGGAAATAAATGGGACCTATAGAATAGAGATATTGGTTAGGTTTATAGGGTTATTTTGATTTAAATTTCTAAATTTGAAAGGTTCTATGTTACCTCCTTTTATAATTGAAGAAAATCGATCCTTTGTTAATACATTTTACTTTTCACTAACTTTATTACAATATTCAAGGGTCAATGAAACAAAAAATGAAAAATAATGTATTTTGGAGTGTTATTGGATCTATAAATCCTCATCAAAGTACTTACACTAATGTTTTATTCAATTTTTAAGTCTTTTTATATTATATCATTACATTTACAATTTTTTTACCACGTAACTAGTTTGTACCCATGTAAATTATATTTTATTAATCATATAAAATAGCCCCTATTAAAAAATATAGGTTTTCTAAGAATAAATTTAAACTTCATTTAATGTATTTATATTTACCAAGTAATATATCATTAAATTTTAAAATATCACATTTTATAAATTGAAATAACCTTTTTGATGAAAATGACTGGTTAAACAATATGTGTTATTAATCTTATTTAGAATTTATCAACACATTAATGTGTGTTGATATAATTATAATTGTGTTTATAAATAATATTGGATTAATTATTGAAAATAAATTATTTTAATTGATTATAATAAAACAAACAATATTGAAAAAATAAGTATCTCAAAATAATAGCATCACAATTATCATTATAATTAACAATAGTCGTAGAAATATCATTTTCATCAATATTAAATTAAATAATATTTATTTGAATAATTTTTTCCTAAAATTTATAAATTTATAATAAATTTTACATAATAATAATACTATATTTGATATGTAAATATATTTTATGTTTTCATGCTTAATTTGAGGAACCCATTTTTATATAAATGTTATCTCCGAGCATAAAATAGGTATTATTTTATTATAACTTTTATATAGTTTTTTTAATGTGGTAACATCGTATGATACCTAAAAATTTAATATATTTAAGATAATATAAATATTTTATATCCTTATTAATTTAACATTGATTACATTTCAGTTCATTTTTTTTGTGCAAGACAAGCTACAATAACAGTTTTATTACGGAAAAGTAATTATAAAAAAGAATTGGTGTTGTAAAATTCAATCCCATTAAAAGTAATTTCATCCCCAAAATTTTAATACATAGTTGAAAACATGTTAGGTTTATTTTATCTCATTATATAATTTGGTTTTAATGTAAATTATTCAATCATATGATTCTAATATAGATCTTTGACCTGATGAGTTGTCCTTTTTTTGCATCAATTTATATCTTAGACCCCAAATATCCATTGGTTGTTCCTCTAATGAGAGATCATTTTCCAATTTCATAGATTTAAATTTCATTATATATGAATTTAATGGTACATATTTTTTCAAAACATATACATGGAAAACATATTGTACATGGAAGATATCTTGAGGGATTTCTATGTCATATGTTACAATCTTGAAATGATCAAGGATCTTGAACGGATTGAGGTTTTGATAGCTTATCTTCCTTTTCTATCCACATCAAATAATTTTCCTTGATTGAGATATATATAATAATAAATTTTCTCTATATTAAAACCCTTGATCTCATGGAAGATTATCAAAATAACTCTTATTTCAAATTTTTCCTTGTTCGAAATGTCGTTGAGTGGTTTTAACCATCCACATCATTTCATTGATTTGGTCAGGAAGTATCAACATGTTATTGCTATCATTATATAATCATATTGGAGTTGTATTTCTCTACCCATTTATAGACTCATATGATTTAATTTTAATGTTTAAATGGAAAATGATAATATATGAGAACTCAATCAAGAGGAGGTGCTAATCAAAATATCCATAAAATTCCATAAAAATGATCTCATCATATCCAAAAAAAATTTAAACCCCTATTAGACTAAAAACAATCTTATAGAGATATTTAGGATAGAAAAATAAATATATCTAAAATTATTTCAAAAATATTCCCCCAAATTCTTGTGGTAAACGTCAAATACTAATGGTATATAGTGGATAGTGGTTATTTATGATGCCTTACCACATTACATGGGTATATCATAGATATTTGGTCAAGAGAGAAATATTCACTATTCGAAATGAAATGTGATGACTTAGTAAGGTGGTAGAATACAATCTGAATATCATTATGGACCTTTTGTATTTTTTGACAACTGGTGACAAAATCCTTGTTAATGTATTCCAAATTTCATAATAGTATCATTATGGGTTGCAACATTCACATAGAATTCTATCATCCATCCTTAACTAATTGGTATATAAAGCCTCATGTTTTATATTTTATGATCTCCCTTTTCATGATATCCGTCCGTATTTTTTAAGTAATATCTCTATATATCATTTTTATTCTTAGAATAAAAGTTAAGGATGAGATATGAGAATCATCCCAGTGTTCCTCTATAGTTCCAGTATTCATGAAACATATATCTAGGTTCAAAACCTTATTCCTCTAGAAATTGTAAGGTTCAACTCCATAATAATCACTACCATTATTGAATTTATGCATCATATTAAGGATAATTTTTTATCACGTCGATGAATGATTGAGAGTTCATTTTGGAAAGAAAACATTTCTATACTTCCCTTAAAATTTCAATATTTATCCATTGTAATTCTCTATGTATTGATTATTTTTGAATCATTATCACGATAGTGACAAAAAAATATTTCTAGATCTGAGAACAAACCACCTTATATTCCATTCCATGGATGTCATATATCAAGAAATCATAATGTTTTATTTTGTAAAAAATATTCCACTATGAAATATCTAACTACTTCTAGGTGAATACATATTTTAAACTCTTATTGTATGTTTATATATCACAATGTTCACTATAGAGATAATGCCAGCAAATATTTTAAGAAAATATCACTATTACCAAATAAAAATCAATTTCAGTTATTTTTTCTCATGATTAATTTATTGAAATTACAAATAAAAAATTAACAGATATTTCTATATAAGTATAAAACACAAGACCGTTTTTTTGAAGCATCACATTATATTAAAAACCCATCTCTACTTTAAGGTAATGTATGAACATGTGTGGTGACCGACCAATTCTTCATTTCCTTGAAAAATAATTCCCATTATTGTATCCATAAGAACAACACTTCCTTATGAGTGAACCTTCATTTTCTACTTGTTATTAATGAGAAAATAATCATATAGAATATATTGTATACAGTTAACATTATATAACTAGATATCTTGATTATTCTCTCCAATTTGGTCTATTGTTTGATAGATTCCATAATTTATAGATTTATAGATATGAACTTGTTGGTGATTTCATGATCCATGAATTATGAATTCTATATCCATAATCCACACATTCTATCCATGGAATAATGTTTTTTCTTTTCTTATGGATTTCATCACAATTTTCAGATGATCTTCATTCTACTCCTTTATCTGGATTATATTAGAATATCAGATAATTTAAATTCCATAAATTGATCAAAAAAGACTCTAAAGACTATATTCTTATTATCCATGAATATGTTGTGGGAATTAACATATCATCATTGAAACAATATACATTCACAGTGACCATAGAGCATATTGAAATTTTACTTCAAAATATAACCAATTTTTCCATTAAATAATGATATCTTGATAATTTTTCCATCAATTGTAAGTATTATGATGTTCATTGATGATCAAACATATCATCATTATAGGGTATAAGATCATTTTCCATGATAATTTTTTTAATATTGTCTTTATAATCAGTGGATATAAGAATTGATCCATCCTTATTTTTGAAATTGAGGACTAGTGAACCCCACAAAAAAAATTAGTTGTTGAAATACCTTTTCTATATTCTCATGAAGTTTCTTATTTATTTCCTCTATTTCAATTAGGGATATAGTTTATAAGATATTTAATATAATAATTTTTTCAAGTATGATTTTAATAAATAATTCAACTGCACACTATGGAGAAAGAATATGCATTTCATCCCAAAATAAACCATTATTATCCTATATAATGATAATTTCATGAAATTCAAATTACCTCCTTTTAATTTTATAATGAAACAACATATCTCCTACTGTCAATACCGTTGTTATAGAATATTAAACACAAGGGAGTTTATGATTATTTCTATTTTGATACTTGATAACTTGATTATTCAAAATATAAAATGTTATCTATTTTCCTTGATAATTCATATGTTATTGATGTAGGGAAATCCATACTATACCAACTATTTATTAAAATTCAAAAATACAATTAGATATATATTAATTAACCTCCCGAAAATCACAATAAAAAATTGTTTATCAATGACAATTAAAACACAATGTGTTTTCAAAAATATTTCAATATGATTTTCTTAATTAGGTGATTCCAAATTCAGAAAAAAAAAATTATATAAAATAATATGACAAGCCATAATAAAATTAGGTATTATAAAATCTCGAAAAAATATCATGTTTATCTCGGATAACATCATTACTATGGTCTAACATTGTGGTAGTGACTGCAAATTCTCTTACATGTTCCCTTAGTTTGGGAGGGTACTATGTCATATTTTAATCCTCAGTACGATGGGTGGGGCACTAATTTTCATTTCATCCAAACTCTTTATTTTTGATTCGTTGTAGTGTTAATTTATCAATAGATGTATCTTCCTATCATCAATTGGGTAAATCAACCTCTTATACTTACATAGATATGTGTGGGTATGGTGGACTAATTAACACACTTAAAGAAATTCCCTAATACTTTTAGGAATTTACTGGGGTTCTATATCCATTATATTTGGCCTACAGGTGTCAAAATTCCTCCCCTGTTAAATACCAATTATTTTACCTTGTGATTATTCATTCTTTTATTATCTTAAAACTAAAATAGTCACTATTTTCCATCTCAACCGTTATAGGACATTGACAAATCTCTTCATATCTCTCAATGTATCTTATGGTTAACTATTTTTGATGAATTTTAATTAATCCACCAATGAAAAAATTGATCTTTCTATAATATTGGGATAAATAACTTGTGGAAAACCTTGATAAAATAGTGAATTTTAGGTTATAAGTTCAAGTAGACTCATCCTATTTTTATTTAACTTCTGAAAATTCTCACACCCTAAGAGTGTAAAGAGTTTGATGACATTGATTGATGAATAATACTCTCTTAAACTCAATCCATTTTTAATAATTTATATTTCATCTTATCTATTATGATTTTAATAATATTAAAAAATTGGTTGGCCTATATATCCAAATGATATACATCGAAGAAAAACATCTTATGTTTAAAGAAGTGGAGAACTAAATATATCTCTCATATTGAATTGATTCATTCATTACCAATAATTGTTTTATAATTGGCACTTAATATGGGTTTAAATTATCATAAAAATGAATCAATATCATGCTTCTCTTTACATGGTGTGTTTGGTATATCACCATGGTTTATATTATTATTCATAACATGTGATAGTTCGGTGATAATTATTATAAGGTTGTGTACAACAACACATATACCATTTATTAGTTCATTAGAAAAATAACAATATTATCATTCAAACCCATTATTAGATTTATATATCCTTTTTCTATGCACTAATTATAATTAAATTATTTTATGAACTTTTCTTAATAAATTTACTAAATGAAAACTATGAGTTTAAATGAAATAACTTATACATGATATGCATCCCCTAGATTATGAATCTCCTGGATTCTATTTTTTAATCCATGGAATCATTCAATTATTTTATCTTACCTAAAAATATAAAAATTTATCATAATGTTTCATACAGATAATTTAAATTAATTAAAGAATATTCCATGAGAGTATCAAATTAATTTTGTGGTTTGGACTCTGTATGATACACCAGGTGATAATCACGTTAACATCAAATATGCAACAATAAGGGTTAGTAACTATAGGTACATATGTTCTACAGCCTTCATCCAATTTTATTATAGAAAAATGTAATAAATTGAATGGGAAAGAAAAAATATATATAATTTAACAACATTTTATGATTTTATCATATACAAGTACATATCCCTTAGACTTATCTCTTGAGGCTATCACTAATGATATATAAACTAACCCACAAAATAATCAAATCCTCCTTTGATAGAAACTATGGAAATCTAAAATAAATAAACCCATTCATATCAATATTTTACTAGAATAATATTTATATCAATTAAAGGACTAAAGGTTTAGTGGCTGGGATGATTAGATATATAAATAACTTATATTACAATATATAATATCATTTCATCAAAACCACTCAACTATAATACCCCTGAAATATATTTAATATGTAATACCGACATTGAAAAATAAGTGAATGAAATAATAAGAAATAATTGACTAGAAAAACTCAATAATGGGACAAATAAACATAATAACATGTCCTCAAGGGTGAGATCATATTCATATGAGACATCATAAACATAAAATAAATATCATATGATCATGGGTAACAATAATAACGCTTATGTAAACATCAAAGGATGTGGAATATGGATATTAATAAATAAAATAACAACATTGAAGGATAAAATATATAACATGTCTTAGAATCATTAAAGATAAATATTTAAACCTGACATAGACATGAATTCATAACATCTTTAAAATATTGACTAAGCATTGGGATAGGAAATATTTATATTACGATTGACACATTCAGTTCCCATGTTTAAGAGAAAGTAAAACATGAATTTGAATAAATTTTTCTTGGGACATAAAATATTTATCAAATTTATGGGAAGGAAATAATAAAAACCAACAATCATTCATCAAGACATGTTAATTCCATGTAAAAATCAATCAATTATCTCATTATAAATAACCCTTGTAAATAAAATGAGTTTCATAAAAAATTTATATAAAAATAATTAATTTTTATAAATAACCTATGTAAATAAAAAATTAATTCCATGAAGCATCCAAAAAATAATTATTAAACTATAGTACTATAAAGAACCCCTAGAAATAAAAACGAACTTAATTAAAATTATTAATCATAAAAAATAACACCATGATTTAAATCGACTAACAATGATTATATGATCACCCAAAAAATATTACATAAAAAAGAAAAATAATGGTTGATACATGATACATAACTCCATAAAATAGCATTGTTTTTAAATATAGAGTATAAATTGAAATTCAAATTAATGAAGAGCTTTTTTTTAAACATTTTTTAATGATATATATAAAAGTTATAGTTCTGAGTCTATTTTAAAAACCACACAATTTTTTTTCTTAAAATCTAAAAAATACCATTAGTTGAGGTTTTTTAGAATTAAAAATACATTTCCCCAATATATAAAATAGATAATGTCATGGAAAATAGAAAATTAATTAATTTTATGAACTTAAAAAAATTAATAAGAAATAAATTAACTAAATTGAAGAAGTTGGAGTCTAAAAATCCATTATATATATTAATGATTTCAACAAAAGTCTTTTAACATATGGTATCATGATGAAAAACATATAAATTAAATATTTCAGAACATTATTCAAATCTATAACCATTTATAACATAATTTATAATTTTACATTATATGAATTTTAGTTAGTACTTATACAATTTCAATATCAGGTTTGAGTACTCTTGAATGTTTTGAAATAGATTCAAAATGGAGGTTTTATAGTACATTCATTTTCAAAATGAAATCATTTTTATAACAAAAAGTTTTTTAATATAATTTTTTTAATAATTAATAATATTATAATTTATTTTTATTCAAATTTTGGTTATGATCCTTAAATATGAAATCAGTACTGAGTGTGTTTCCAGGATTGTTAACGAGCAGACGATGGTATCGTAACTAATGTTCATAATATCAGTGTTCCCATTATAGTACCAAAATCAAATAATAATTTTCATATTTAAATATATATAATAATTATTTATGTTAGTATTATAATATATAGTATTATTTTATTAAATTTTTTAACTAGGTGGTTAGTCCCCATAAGACATGAACATACCATAACTAATGGGTGATTACGATTATAAAGTTGGTATCGTTTGGTGTAATATAATTATTATAGATGAATAATTAATCATTTTATATATTATCAATGCGGTGAATAAATTTTTAATTTATGTTAATAAATTATAATGAATCTAGGTGTAATATGATATACATTACATTGTGGAGCTGGTTTTGAACAAAACGCACAGTTAACTTTTTTTCGAATGAATGAGTGGGAGTGAAGATGGATTATAATTTACTTATTAATAATAATAATTATATTATATTTTTAACGCAGAAAAAAGCTCGTAACTCTCGGAGAAAGATTCGAAATGGTGAAGCGAAGTCATATTCAGAATCCGAGGCCCGATCCGGAGGCCTGGGATGTGGTGCGCGAAAAAAAGGAGGATCCGTGCGAAAAAAAATTTCTACGCGCAGAGTACTCCCGAGATTCGCGGAATCACGCCAGTGAGGCGCGAAAAAATTGCGCGCCCCGGTTCTTCGCGGCGAGATATTGCGCGCAAGCGGTTCCCAGGGCGGAATATTTCGCGCACCGCCTGGATTCCACGTCGGAGGTCGCCTATAAATAGAAGGTGACCCGAACGGTTCGGGGGTTGAGGAATCCGAAGCGACTCTCGTGCGCGCAATTCGGCTCCCCCCGCGCGAAAGATGACATTCAGGTAATCCCTCATTTCGCGCAACCTTCCCCGGAGTTCGCCTTTGCGCGCAACTCCACCATCTTCAGTGAATATTTCCCTTCCCCTGGTTTCCCCACTTGCGCGCAATCCGTGTCTCGCGTGCACAATACTCTGCCATGCGCGCAAAACCTTGCGCGTAATTCCCTCTTCGCGCGCAATTCCATTGTTCCAATTGCGTGTCGTCCCGGTGTTTTGCGCGCCAATCTTCCCTTTTGCGCACAAAGCCCAGGACCCCTCACCTTGACGCCCCTTGGCTGCCCCCTGCACCGGCACCTGATGTCTCCCCTGCCGGGCATACAGGCCAAGCATTGTTTTCCCGCACGGCCTTTGAGGCTCATGCGGAGTAACCTCAAGGTCCCTTGGGACATGTTTCCCGTTGCGTTTCTTTGCCTTATTCTTCTCCACATATGCACGCTAACGGCTATTGCTTCTTCACATAGCCAGGCTAACGTGGACCCCCCGGTGGTTTTCCCTGCGGCCCCCCTTCACCACGGCCTTGCTGATGCCTTCCCTTCCACAAGGGGTAGAGGGCGCTGGGCATGTAAGCCCTAGGGGTGTGGAGCAAACCCACTTTTTCCATGCTGCAGGACGTTAAACTACTAAGCACTTCATCCTTAACATAAGATGTTAAACTGTGGTCCGGCCCCGTGCTTCACACGTAGGGTCCCCCCAGGTCATAAATTCTTTATGCCACTCGTCTCCACGTGAATGGACTCTTCCTCACATGGAATGAGATCCTCTTTGTTGGAGAGGATTTTCTCTATGGGGGAAGGGTCCCCCCCAGAGCGTAAGCCCGTCGCCTTTCTTGCGGATGACTGCACCCATGCATCTCTATACTCCCCCCTACCAAGGCCAGTGGAGTCCTTTTCCCACTGCGCTTTGTCGCAACACGGGCCTCCACCCTGGAGTACGCCCCAGCACCAAGGGCCGCTAACCACGCGTAAGCCCCTGTTTCCTCTTTGGGCCGCTCAACGTGTAAGCCCCATTCCGCTTCTCACAGATTCACCCTTTGCGACATGATCATCTGGTCCCTGCTGCCTCTTGTTTCCCACACCGAGCATGACTCCCGTGGGCTTAGAGCGTGCATCGACCATGACATCCTCTTATTGGCCGCCCTAGAGCATAAGCCCCATCCCAGTGAACTACATGGACTTTGATCCATGTTAAGGCATGGTACGTAGGAAGCCTCCCTGAGGTTCAAGCCCAACAATCATTGGCCCAAACTGTCTCCTTGTCGGTGTGCCAAGCCTTCATTTTCCCCCGAACTACGAGGACTTTGTTCCATGTCAAGGCATGGTACGTAGGAAGCCTCCACGAGGTTGAATCCCACCACCCGGTCATCCCGACCTCTCCATGTCGGTTCCCTAACCACCTTGGGCTGCCTCAGAGAGTAATCCCTGAACCCCTTGTCCCGCATGACGTTAAACTGCACCATGTCCTGCATGACGTTAAAATGTATCCCCCCTCTTGGGCCGTCTCAGAACATAATCCCCATGTCTCACTCCACCATCCACCCTGATCCTTACCCGGGCCGCCACATCCCGGCGAGATCACGCCACCCCATCCCACTTTATAGAATCTGGGAAGCCGCCCATGTGCTGGCCCCAACATCAGTGTTCCCCCCTAGGGGACCTTCAACCCGATCCATCTACGCAAGACGTTAAACTCGCGACATACCCCGTGTTAAACATGGGAAGCTGAGGAAATCCTTAGATGGTACACATTCCCCACGTTCAATGTAGGATGCATCGGGCTTCCGCGCCATCGAGAAGCCCTGTAATAAGGGACCAAAGATAGACATGTCTACGACGCCCCAACGTGACCATTCTCCTCACCGAAGGTTGCTGCCCCGACAAGAACCCTTGGAGCGTCTTAACGGAAGCAGCGTAATTAACCAGCATCCATGTAGATATGGAACTAGGAATGAGCTTCATGAACCTGTCTTAAATCTATAAGGGAGACCTGGACTAGGTAATGAGCTCCGAGGAGGAATCCACGGAAGGAAGAACCGACATCCCATCATCCTGGTTTCGATCAAGGAGCAGACGTCCCTGAACAAAGAATGGATGTCGCCCGCCTTTGGAAAGCGGGAATGCGGGGTAACAATCAGCGCGTCCTCCCCACAGATGGATGCGCGCACCACGGCGAAAGAGTTGGAAACAAAAAATGGTGAGCCCGACGTGAAAATATTATCCTCAACACGAGGAATGGTAACCGTTGGGGCGTTGGATCACACAAAAAATGGTGAACCCAACCTGAAGCTCTTCTCCTCAACATGGGGAATGGTAGCTGTTGGGGCATCAGAAGAATAGCATGTCACCAGGTCTGGGTAACCCTCACCGGGACGTGAACCCACCAAGGGTCGAGGCCTTCAGGACATTGACTACTCCGTTCTCCGACGTCGTCAGCGTGGATCCCTCTCGCCAACCATGGATGACGGAATGATGCTGGGCATTCGTTGTTAATCTCTTTTCCTGTTGATACTAATGGGTTCATCTCCCTGTTTCCAGGAATCAGATCATTGCAATCGGAGCTCGATCGCCACCTGCCCACCGGCGTAGGGGCAGGGGCAGTACCGACGCGGCTACCCCGCGCAGTCCCACACACTTCACGGCCGCTCCAACATCGACCGCCATAGCAGCCGGGCGCTTGCGCCCCCTCTCCCCGTCAGAAATCATCCAGCGGAGGGTGATCAATGACCTGGTTCGCAGGTATGATGAGGAAGGGGTCATCCCCACCAAGGGCATGGCCCGTTTGGATCTAGAGGCGGCTGCATCTCACCACCATCACCGCCCTCAAGGGCCGCACAGGGAGCCGCCGCTCCCCATGCCGACGTTCAACCGCTTCAGGAGCCTATCCCCGGAGCGCCTTGACACATCCCTCCCCTACTACAATGAGGTGGGTATATCCGGGTCCACCCGATCGGCGATCCAACCAAGTGGTTAACGAAAAGAACCCCCGCCAAGCTGTGTCGACGCCGCCGCCCGACTCCCTGAGCCGAGGAGCAGGCAATCTTCATGCCTGCACCGCCAGTTCCGGCCCATCTGACTCGACGCTATCGTCGTGCGCGAGCAGGAGAGAAATCCCATCATGGGTCATCAACATCAGCAACCACTGTGGCCCGTGCCACTACTGACTCATGTTACCAGATCCCCGCACACGTTGAGCAGGGGCAGCCATGTGCCCGACTGGGATCGAAACCCCGACCGCCCTGCAAGAAAGTTGGGTCGAGTCTCTCGGTCGTGGACACTGGCAATGGCCACTACGGACCAATCTGTGGTAGTGCCGCTCACCATGAAGGCTCATTCTGTGCCTCCAATCTAGAAAGCTGAAACCCTCTTCACGGCAGCTACGCTCCGAGTATGACTCCTTCCAGCGCCCGCTGCTTGGGGTATGAGGTCACTCCCCCAAATGCTGGCCGCGATCATGGAGCCGTTGTTTATCCAGTCACTCACTCGCCTAGAGGTCCTCCCCATTTCCCTTTCAACATCTGTCTTGGTGCTCCTCGCACCCTGGCCTTCAGTCCCCTCTGCCCCAGCCCTATTGTGGTCGGGGGACCCCATGACGGAAATTGCCCTTACCCTGAGGGGCTACCCATGGGTAGGAAGGCTGGGCGTTGTCGCCGTATGAGGAATTTCAGGGGTGTCCGGATGAAAATTAAACCAGTCTGTTTCTCGTATTCTGAGGTAGAGTACAACTCGACGATGTAACCTTCCCCCCAACCCTTTGAGTTGAGGGAAGGGATGGGGACGAGGCACGTCAGTCTCGTACTCCACGAATTTGAGATCCGTATGATTCCCTCCTTCCTTCGAAGTTATATCCAGGAGGACGAGGACTTGGCGTACTGCCAAGGGTCAAGCCCGCAGTTACCACTGGCCTCCTTAGAAGCACCTCCCACCACTATTAGGGAGGGTGTGGAGCTTTTTTGGGGACCGACAGAAGTATAGCGAGGCGATACACCATTGGCAAGCACCGATGCCATGATAGGGGGCCCATTCGCTGGCCCATCCTATCGCGACGTGGCAGCCAGGGCACTGCAACCCCTGGAGGATGACCCAGGGATCGGTGGCCAATAGGCTTGTTCACCGTATTCCCCGTCGGCCTGCCCACCACCCCGGCGGCCTGCCTCAGCGCCATTGCCAATTCTTCGACTTTCCTCGGTGGACGAGCAGGGGTGGCAGGTTCCGGACCCCAAACCGGAGCAATGGTGCTTTTGGACTGTTCTTGCAGCGGGCCACATCCCTGAGAAGTTTTGGCCGGTTGAAGAATCAGATTTTGAGGTGCCGGAGTCACTCACCCCGGGAGAGTATGAATGCTTCTGCCATATTCTTCGGGTGACTCACTCCCGCATCCGCCATCAGCTAGCACCTTATCCCAGGAGCCAAGCGCATCACGAGGAGATCAATGAGCAGTGCCGTTGGGTCGACCTAGCAGTACTCCCCGCGGTCCGATACCCCGAGTCAGTGGACCACCACGAGGCCCTCCAGCAACAATGCGTTCAGAGTTTTCAAATACTCCGTAGAGTTATCAAGGAAGCCACCCTCCACGCGCACGTCCGCGGATGGGGGCAGTACGCTGCTCTCCTCTTCTGTGCGATCCGCCGATAGCCAGATCCACTGGGAGGCCATGAGGGAACGTCGCCAAGGGCAGTCTCGGTCAACATGGCTGACCTTTCAGATGAGGGAAACATTGTGGTGCCCCTTGATGGGGACTCACCCCATGAGAACAGGCCGCTACATGACCCATCTGGGAGGATTACTCGCCAACAGAGGAGCCTCCTAGGTCTTCATGTACCCACGGAGGCACTGACACTAGGCCGAAATATGGGCAAGGGTAAAGAGCCTGTTGGGTCTGTCAAACTCGCCAACCCATCTGCCTCAGTGCAGAAGGTAGAGGAAGATCCCGAGAAATCCATGCTGCACCAGTAGCTAGCTGAGAAAAAGAGGCTGGTTGATGAGCTCTTGGCCGAACGCATTGCAGAGCGGCGGCCTGACTACGGTGCTCCTAGACTAGGACAGTAGGGGCAGGACCATCTACCCCTTGCTAAGATCCCCCCGGGAAACCGTGACCGTGACTTGTTCACCGACAGGAGAGATACTGGAACCCATGGTAAGAGGCCGCGATATGTTTCACCGAACCCTCCCGAACGGCGAGACAACCGGGGGGACCCTGCTCGGTTTTCTCTTGCCGCTCTGAGAGTCACTCCGCCAGCTTCCCCGCGAGCTGCTGAGCGCGACTACCATATCGAAGAGCCTAGAAACGCACTTGTGGTTAGAGATCCCAGTCAGGATAGGAATCCACATCTGGATGATCTGATGGAAGTACTCATCACCCGCTTGGAGGCCCTGTAAACTCGGCAGGTGGCGATCCCGCCAGATTGCAAGCCGTACCCAGCACGGGTGGATGACATTTCAGCTCCGCCGGGATTCGGGAATCCCACTTTTCCCCCTTTAACGGGACTGGAGACCATCCACAACACTTGGCCCACTTCAACTCTAGGTGCGGGCCTATGTTAGGGACTCCAGCTCAGTAGGAGCTTTCCAAGCTCTGGTGCTTCGTTCAGACACTAGAAGGACCAGCATTCGTCTGGTATAGCCAGCTCCCTGTTGGATTGGTGACTAGGTGGGAGGAACTTCGCCGACAATTCCTCTACCAGTTCAGTTCCACAACCCGGAAGATGAACATTGCAGACCACTTCAGGTGCATGCAAAGGCCCGACGAGCGCGTCGTGGACTTCGTCACCCAGTGGAAGGGGCTCATGTACTCCCTTGACATGCCACTGACTCAGGAGAAATTACTGATGATGTGTGTAGGGAACGTCAAGGTGGAGTTGGTTCCTTCCCTGAACACGCAGAATTACCTTGGGGGTTCCGGGACTTCTCGGACAAGGCTTAGCGCCTCGAAAAAGCCCTGCAACAGGCCAGTCAGGCACGCCCGCTGCCTCCTGTAATCTCTGCA
This sequence comes from Viscum album, assembly GCA_963277665.1. NCBI lineage: Eukaryota > Viridiplantae > Streptophyta > Magnoliopsida > Santalales > Viscaceae > Viscum > Viscum album. The sequence goes on from OY728151.1 coordinate 170,419,254, forward strand.
AGGAGAGCCGGTAGAGCCGAGCCCACTGCTGTGGCCTAGATAGAGGCCCCCAGATAGCTGGAGTTACTGCCAGTGAGGCCAGGTCCACATGATCATAGGGGTCCACCCCCACGGGCACAGCCTCCGGCCCAGCAGCGACCGCCTCAAATCAGCAGGCGCCTTAGTGTAACGCACCGCCACCACCTAGGCGAGGTAATCTGGCTCCGCCTCCTCAGCCTGCTCCTCCGGCCCCTGCCCATGGTCATCCCCAAAGAGTCCCCTTTCCAGACAGAAGGAATCGGGCTTAATCATTTGGAATGTCCCAGATCCCCGGATATTTCCGTAGCGCCTTGGAGCAGAGGATCGTGCGGCTGCCTGAGTGCCGGAAGCTAGAAGATGCGTGTCTCACTGATCACCCTAACTATTACCCTTATCACTGGATCCTGGGACACACCATCCATCAATGCTATGTGTTCAAGGACTGGCTCCAAGAACAGATTGACAACAACATAGTCAGGTTGGGGCCAGCCCCGGCACAGGTGGCAGGTGTCTTCTTAGGATCAGATGGCATCAGTGACGATGGAGATGGGTGGGAATAGTTTTCCGACCGGGGGTCCCGGAAGTATAATGACTGGATGGCCAGTAATACGGTCGCTTGTTCCCATGTAATCATCTGTGCCCGCCTGAGTCAGCTAGAGCCCTTGGAGCTTGCGAGCACTGCCTTGGCTTCGTTTTCCCAGCCTACTTCTTCCCAGAAGAGCAGGAGGCGATGCAATAAGAAAGAATGTGCCCTGCCATTACCGTCATCTTCTCGCACGCATGGCAATTTCATGCCCCCAGAAATGGGGATCCCTCCGAGACCCCATCTGGTAGTGGATGACTCCTCGAGTGAGAGCCCGGGGTACGCTTCGGTTAACACCGTAGAGTTGGTAAATCCCTTCTTGGCTCTCGACGATGAGGAGCGTCTGGTGGACCTCCCTGAGAGCCCGGGGTATGCTTCGATTAACACTATAGAGTTGGTATATCCCATCTTGGCTCCCGATGATGAGGAGTGCCAGGTGGACCTCCCTGAGAGCCCGGGGTACGCTTCGGTTAACACCGTAGAGTTGGTAAATCCCTTCTTGGCTCCCGACTATGAGGAGTGCCAGGTGGAACTCCCTGAGAGCCCGGGAAACGCTTCGGTTAACACCGTAGAGTTGGTAAATCCCTTCTTGGCTCCCAACGATGAGGAGCGCCAGGTGGACCTCCCTGAGAGCCCGGGGTATGCTTCGGTTAACACCATAGAGTTGGTAAATCCCTTCTTGGCTCCCGACGATGAGGAGCACCTGGTGGACCTCCCTGAGAGCACGGGGTACGCTTCGGTTAACACCGTAGAGTTGGTAAATCCCTTCATGTCTCCCGACGATGAGGAGTGCTAGGTGGACCTCTCTAAGAGCCTGGGGTACGCTTCGGTTAACACCGTAGAGTTGGTAAATCCCTTCTTGGCTCCCGACGATGAGGAGCGCCAGGTGGACCTCCCTAAGAGCCCGGGGTACGCTTCGGTTAACACTGTAGAGTTGGTAAATCCCTTTTTGGCTCCCAATGATGAGGAGCACCAGGTGGATCTCCCCAATGTCCCCAGCTGTCGCCAATGTCTACGGAGCCGTTTATATGTGAATCGCCAGGGTACGGATGTCGTCACCTCCAGTCAGGCCGTGCACGCTACTGAGACCAGGCAGCAGGCCCAGTATAGAGAGCCGCACTCGCGACTCCCTCACCCGGTGACAACAGGTTCGCTTCCACCACCATTTGTGTTTCTAGATCTGGCGGAACTACTTTTCCCATGTCGCAACCAGCCCAGCACTGCCACTGGATGACTACGGCCTTCGGGTCCTGGCATGACAGCCACCACCTGGGCTTCAGCTAGTGAACAGCGGGACGCGCCTAGTACCAGTCAGTCGCCGGTCCCTCCAGCAGGGCCCGACATGCCCCCAATCACAGAGCGACCTCCTGTAAGCAGAAGCTCATGTTTGGCGCGAATGTATGATGTCCTGAAGCATCGGGTTGGCATTACAGCAAGACTTTCCATCCTTGAGGCCCTTCGCATGTCGTCTGAAATGCGTGAGGCGCTCTCCGAGGCTCAACAGAGCCCCCTCCAGTTCGAAACGGAGGTAGCGGCCATAGAAGCCATCCACACCGAGGTGATTGGGGACGCTGAATTTCAGGCGGTTATCTCATTTTCCAGTGAAGATGAAGACCTTTCCATATAGGGGCACATCCGCCCATTGTACATCACCGGCCAGTTCAATGGCGTGGAAGTCCGTCGCTGTCTTTTCGACACAGGTTCTGGGATTAACTTGATCCCAACTCGGACACTGCGAAAACTGGGGTTGTCCGGGGATGATTTAACTCCCTCCAACTTTAGAATCTGGGGGTATGACAGGACCAAGCAAACTCCAGTCGGCATGATTTGTCTGAAGACCCAGTTCGGTGGCTTAATTGCCGATACCGAATTCATGGTTGTCTCTCAGGACACTGCCTACAACGCATTGATGGGCAGGCTGTGGCTCCATCATCACGCGGCGGTTCCCTCATCATACCACCAGTGCCTCAAATACTCCCTTAAGGGTCGAGTGGGTGTGCTCCAAGGATATGCGTCTCTTTTTGCCTCTTGTGAAGCCCGTTACCTAGACGCTGACTATTACAAGAGTAAGGACAAGAAAATACTGTAAGGTGAGGTTGAGCCTGCAGCTATCGCAAGGGATCCCTGGGAATGTCTGGATGACGCATATGTCTTCCCAATCCATCATTTGGAGGCCACGACTCCCGATATGGGAGAGTTATTTGTTGTCTCGGGTACCAGAGGAAGGCATATTTCCAGGTCTAAGCGACAGCGGGAAATAACCTCGTACTCTTATACCAACCAGGCTCAGGTGATCCCCGAGGCTCCTACCCCTGTACGATATCGGGACGTTGGGCTCATGGTGACGGCAGTACGTCATACGTGTTTGTTTCACCAAGCCGGAATCGACCGGATCAATCCAACGCGTCACCATTTCTTTGATGTCGTAAAGCGTGGCCCCTTGGGCCAAAGGCCGGATGGGATTGGATCGACCGCTTCTGTTGCCATGATCTCCGATGTGTATGAGTCTCCCGTCATGACGACCTCCACTGCCCAAGCCGGTGCCAGCTCCCCATAAGGGTTGAGTCGCCCCGAAACGGCTCCCCCCGTGGACGATCCTTCCTCAAGTAGAGAAGAAGATATGGAAGATACTCATCCCGCCTTTGAGGAGGGCGTCTCCACCACGGTCAACGAGCTAGTACAGGTAAACCTCGGTAGTGAGGTGGACCCGAGACCCACATTGGACAACGCCGCTATGCCTCCCGAGGAATGGAAACAGTACATAGACTTCCTCAGACAGCACCAGGATTTGTTTTCCTGGAGTTATGACGAGATGTCGGGACTAGATCCCCAGGTAGCCGTCCACCGCCTTGGCCTCCCGGAAAACCATCGCGGGTTCAAGCATCCTCCCAGGAAAATGCACCCTTTTCATGGTGTCATGGTTGAGGCCGAAGTTGATAATCTCATTAAGGAAAACTTCATCAAGGAAGTCATGTACCCCAGGTGGCTAGCCAACATTGTGCCCGTCGGGAAGATGAACAGGCAGATCAGGGTCTGCATCGACTTTCGTGATCTCAATCGCCACTATCTGAAAGATGAATTTCCCCTTCCCGTGACAGAGATGTTGATCGATGCGACGACCAGGTTCCAAAACCTCTCCTTCATGGATTGGTACTCCGGGTACAACCAGATCCGGATGGCCCCCGAGGATGAAGAGTTCACCGCCTTCAGGGCCCCCAGGGCACTTTCTGGTACCGGGTTATGCCTTTCAGCCTGAAAAATGTGTGTACCACCTATCAACGGGCTATGCACCGCATATTCAAGCCAATCCTTGGGACACTGGTGGAGTGCTACATAGATGACCTGGTGGTTAAATCCCGTAAGTGCTGGGACCATCTCAAAGACCTTGAGAAAGTGTTCGTTTTCCTCCGTTCTCGCCACTTGAAGATGATCCCGTTGAAGTGAGCCTTCGGGGTCACCTCCGGAAAGTTTCGTGGCTTCATTGTGAGGTATCGGGGTATCAAGATCGACCCCGAGAATATAAAGGCCATCAGACAGATGCCACTCCCGAGTAATATTCGGGAGATTCGAGGCCTCCAAGGCCACTTAGCCTACATACGCCGATCCAATGCAAATCTATCCGGCAAGAGTAATCCCTTATCTCGGCTCATGAAGAAAGGTGCCTCCTATGGGTGGGACAAAGAGTTTCAGACCGCTTTTGAGGAAATCAAGCAGTATCAGCTTCAACCTCCGGTCCTGATGCCACCCGTTCCTGGAAAGTCGATGGTCCTTTACGTGACCGGCCTGGAGCGATCCCTCGGCGCCCTTCTCGCCCAGAAGAACAACGAGGGAACAGAGAATAGCCTCTACTACCTCATTCGTAGGCTCCTTGATGTGGAGATTAGATATTCTTCCATCGCGAAGAGCTTCCTGGAGCTTGTATTCGCCGTACAGAAATTACGGCACTACTTGCAGCACCATGAGGTACATCTGGACTCTCAGGTAGACCCGTTGAAATACATCTGAGCCAGCCTATGTTGACCGGTCGATTGGCATGCTGGGCGGTGATCCTCCAGCATTTCGACATTAGGTTCGTACCTTAGAAGGCTGTCAAAGGGTAGGCGTTGGCAGACTTCTTCACCGCCCACCCAACCTCTGTGGACCAGCCACTGGATTTGGGCTTTCTTGATGAGGCAATCCTCTCAGTCGAACATGCCACCCCATGCTGGCAGATGCACTTTGATGGAGCCTCCCGAAGCCCTACCGGTAGAAAGCTCAACAATCCTAGGCTTAACAGAGTGGGCCTGGGTATCGTCTTCATCACCCTGGAGCAAGCCGTTCTGCCATATTATTTATTATTGTCAGAAGGCTGCACCAATAATGAGGCAGAATATCATGCCCTCATCACTGGCCTCGAGTTGGCTCTGGAGGTTAACGTGCCTCAGCTGTGTGTGAAAGGGCACTCTGAGCTAGTCATCAAGTAGGTTAACGGTGACTATGCTGTTAGGATGCCAGAACTCATGCAATTTCTGGATTTCACCCTCCATCTAATGGCTAAGTTCCCCTCCCGACCAGATGTCGTTCACGTTCCCTGGTCGCAGAACAGTCGAGCAGATTCTTTGGCCAGCCTAGCTGCATCACTCGCGGAGCCCGAACAGGATGACCTGATCATCGATGTGGCGCACTGGAGAATCATTTCTCCTGTTATCCCTGCCCCTATTATCCCAGAGGGGGATCGTGTCCTACGAGTGAACCATATCACAGCGGGTGCCCCTACGTCAGGACCCCTTGTGGTTCTAGCCGTGGTGGTTGAGACAGTTCCTGACTGGAGGACTCCTATGGTTGAATATCTCCAGCATGGAAATCTCTCGGTGGACCGAGTAGAGTGAGAACCAATACGGCTCCGCGCGCCACAGTTCACCCTTCAAAGTGGTCCTAGCCGTGAGCATCTCCTTTATAGGCGTGGGTTTGATGGTGTTCTCCTCCGTTTTCTTCAAGGAGTTGAGATCCCATAGTTCATGTAGGAAGTGCACGCTGGTTCCTGTGGTGCCCACCAGGCTGGGTCAATGTTGTCCCTCTAGATTCGAAGGCTGGGATACTCCTGGCCTTCCATGATCCACGACTGCATTGAGTACGCCAAGAGGTGTCATACATTCCAGGTTCATGCTAACTTTGTGCATCGGCCACCGGAGCCTCTCCATACTACTACGTATTCTTGGCCATTTGCAGTCTGGGGGTTGGATGTCGTAGGGCCTTACACGCCGGCGACGGCCCGCCAGTGCCGGTTCATCTTGACCGCTATGGCCTTCTTCTCAAAGTGGGCAGAGGCAGCCCCGCTCAGGGAAGTCAAGGATGGTTCTATCGCAGACTTCGTGAGCTCCAATATCATCCACCGATTTGGAATACCTCACACTATCCTCACGGATAACGGAACCAACTTCCGAGCGGCCGAGCTGAAAAGATTGTACACCAAGTACAACATTCTCTCTAACCACACCCCCCGCTATCATGTGCAGCAAAATGGACAGATTGAGGCATTTAACAAAACCCTCTCTAACATTTTGTAGAAAATGGTTGGTCAGAATAAGAAAAGTTGTCTGGACAAGCTCCCCAACGCCCTCTGTGCTTATAGGACGATGACTTGCAATTCCACCCAGGTGACTCCGTATTCCCTGGTATACGGAGCTGAGGTCGTCCTACCCATCGAGGTTCTACTACCCTCATTTCACACGACGGTCTACGACCAGCAAGTGCTAGATAGCGTTTCCAAAATCCTTCTAGGTGAGTTGGAGGCGCTGGACGGAAGTTGGCTTCGCACATTACATGACTTGGAAAGGCATCAGAGCAGGATGGCTCTAGCTTTCGATAAGAAGGTTCGCCTCCACTCCTTCCTGCAAGGTGACATGGTGCTGGCTCTCAGAGCGCCAATGATTCCCGGCAGGAAACTACCCAAGTTGGAGCCCAAGTGGGAGGGACCTTTTATTGTCCACAATGTCTATCCCAATGGCGCGTATTCCCTGGTGACTATGGATAGTGACCGCATCACTCCTCCCACCAATGCCAGGTTTCTCAAGAAGTACTTTTCCTAGGCTCTACGGTCCAGCATGATCTTCATCTGTATTTTTTCCTACATTTGGGCTATACGGTCCAGCATGACCTTAAACTGCATTTTTCCCTACATTTGGGCTCTACAGTCCAGCATGACCTTAAACTACATTTTTCCCTACATTTGGGCTCTACGGTCCAGCAAGGCCTTAAACTGTGTGGTCCCACATGACCCTAAACTTCACCTTGGTCTGACCTCTAAGACCTAAAACGTAGATCCATATTTCGTCCAACACGATGTTCAACTGTGCTTCAAGAACTACATCTCTCTTGATTCCCATCCTAATGGGATACGTAGGAACACCCAGACCTTTAGTCTTTGGGTCCAGCTTGAGGTCCGCTATCATGTATGTCTCTCCTCCGAGACCTTAACTGTAGGATCGTGTGCTGTGGTGTGAGATCATGTCCTCATTCACGTCGGGTTTGCAATAGCTGCACCACGCGCACCCTGTCCTCATGGTTTAGCCCTCCTGTGTCCAATGGCATTAGGAGACTATTTCCAGAACTACGTATGGATTGATTCCCATCCTTATGGGATACGTAGGACCTCCTGAATGCCTAGATGTAAGGTCCTGCCCCATCTCTTAGGAGATCCCACGATCTCCCGGTTCCCAAAGTGTTTGGCATTATGCCCCCCCTTTTTTCCGAGGATCCTCCATCTTTTGGCCGCTCTCGTACTAAGCCCTATGACCTTTTCTCATGGTTGCTGATGTGCTTAGGGTACTCTGGTCTAGGAATTGGAGTGCCAGATTCGACTTAGGCAAGTTCTATCCACTTTCCAAGCTTCGTGTTCCCCTTCATTTGGACACCCGTCATCCTTCACACCTAGAGGGACCCCCAAGAATGGCCAGGATACAACGTCTAAGGGCTCTCCTACCGTCATGGGTCAATACCCCCGAGGGTTTCAGACAAAAAATCGATACGAATCCCGCATTGCGAACATGGTCAGTGGTTGATGCTTGTTTGTTTGTCCCCATGGCTAACACGACAGGATGCTGCATTGTGAACATGGTCAGCAGCAATCCTCAGTCATCACGCCAGATTCCACAGGCCCTAGATGTTGGTGGCATGGTTCATGTCATGTTCCTCCCCACTGTGTCATGGGGGAATCTTGACACTCCTTGTACTAACCGTCAGTACACCCCCATGCATCAGGCTAACCGTGCTACGTAATGGTGTCTCTCGGGGCTCCTGCGATCTGAGCACTGGAGTATGTTCTTGGGTCTCTACTTTACGGGTTGCGTGCAGCTTGACCCTCATCCCCATGGGAAATGAGGAGTCTCCCGGACATTGAGTTTCAGGCCTAGCACAGCTCGGAGCTAGAATCTCCTTCCCCTCCCTGATTGTTGAACCCTCGTAGGCCCCCTTGGCCCGAGGCTCCTCTCTTGATGGTCCAAACCATACAACCTTAAACTGTGTTTTCGGTCCAAACCATAAGACCTTAAACTGTGTTGTGGGTCCAAACCATATGACCTTAAACTGTGTTGTCGGTCCAAACCATACGACCTTAATCTTTTTTGTCGGTCCAAACCATACGACCTTAAACTGTGTGTCGGTACAAACCAAACAACCATAAAATGTGTTGTTGGTCCAAACCATACGACCTTAAACTCTATTGATTGGTCCAAACCATATGACCTTAAACTGTGTTGATCAGTCCAAACCATACAAACTTAAACTGTGTGTTGGTCCAAACAATATGACCTTAAACCGTGTTGATTGGTCCAAACCATACGACCTTAAACTGTGTGTCGGTCCAAACCATAAGACCTTAAACTATGATGATCGGTCCAAACCATACGACCTTAAACTGTGTTGATCGGTCCAAACCATATGACCTTAAACTATGTTGATCGGTCCAAACCATACGACCTTAAATTATGTGTCGGTCCAAACCATACGACCTTAAATTGTGTTGATTGGTCCAAACCATACGACCGTAAATTGTGTGTTGGTCCAAACCATACGACCTTAAACTATGTTGATTGGTCCAAACCATACGACCTTAAACTGTGTTGTTGGTCCAAACCATACGACCTTAAACGGTGTTGTTGGTCCAAACCATACGACCTTATACTGTGTTGTTGGTCCAAACCATACGACCATAAACTGTGTTGATTGGTCCAAACCATACGACCTTAAACTGTGTGTCGGTTGAAACCATACGACCTTAAACTGTGTGTTGGTCCAAACCATAAGCCCTTAAACTCTGTTGATTGGTCCAAACCATATGACCTTAAACTGTGCTGTTGGTCCAAACCAGACGACCTTAAACTGTGTTGCTGGTCCAAACCATACGACCATAAACTGTGATGTTGGTCCAAGCTCTAAGACCTTAAACTAAGATGTTTCCAAGAACTACGTGTGGCTTGATTCTCGTCCTTATGAGATACGTAGGAGTGGCTGGGGCACTTCCCTGCGGGCCCAACCTACCTTTGTGTTCGGTCCCTCGACTCGAGCATTTCCCCAGAGAGCACATGGTAAGTAGGGCTTAGGTCCTCATTCATGTCGGGTTTTGTAACCGCCTTGCCATGTGTCTGTTTCTCCCCCTTCCCGTTCACGGTCTGAGCTCTAAGACCTAAAACTAAGATCCATATTTCATCCTGCATGACGTTAAATTGTATCTCATCCTTCATGACGTTAAACTGTATCTCGTTCTGCATGACGTTAAACTGTATTCCGTCCCACATGACGTTAAACTGTATTTCTTCCAACATGTCGTTAAACTGTGCTCCAAGAACTACGTGTGGATTGATTATCATCCTAATGAGATACGTAGGACCGCCCGGACATTTCGTCTTGGGTCCAGACCCAGGGGTTGCTGAACCACATCCTTCTTTATTGTCGGCCCCTCGGCCCCACTTCATGAGAAGTGGTGTAATCGGGACATTTACCCCGAGCAGGTTCGGGATGCCCCATGGTAATAATGGGAAGCGGCAGTTCTCTCACTAAAGAGATCCTTCCTGGAAATTGGGACTACCCGTGATCAGGTCGGTATGTCCACCTAATGCGCCTTCGCCATGGTGTCCTAATATCGAGAGTGTTGGACTCTATTCGAACAAGCCACCACTCCACCTCCCACGCTTTGCGTTTCCCCTTATTCGGATCCTCATTTCCATTCATGTTTGACGGGTCCCCCTAACAGTATGGATGCTTGACCTATGGTCTGCCTACTGTCCTAGGCCAACGTTCTAGAGGACTGGTCATGTTCGACGGGACCCCCTAACAGAATGGATGCTCGACCTATGGTCCACCTACTGTCCTGGGCCAACGTTCCAGAGGACTGGTGATGTTTTATGGGACCCCCTAACAATATGGTTTACAGACCTATGGTCCACCTATTGTCCTGGGCCAACGTTCCGGAAGACTGACCAATGATATTTGAGTTATGCCATGTGTTGCAAACTAGGTCAGTGGTCATCCCTCATTTATTATCCCCATTCTAGGCAAACATGATTTGGAGTTGTGTTTCCACCACGGTTGACAGTTATCCTCCATGGAAGCGCCCCGTTTGGTTCTGAATTTGGGTAGCGTGATTCACCCTTTCTCAACATCCCCCTGTGTTCAGATGGATTTCAATTCCCCCATCATTGCCACGCTCATGTGTTAAGGCACATTGAGAAGTCGACACATCAATCGGCCCGGGGTCTCCTCAGATGTCCAGGCCCGATTTTGGGCGCCTGAAGCTTGGTCAATGCCCCACAGTTGAACGGAATGATGGTACGAGCATCTCATGCTTCTCGCGTTGGGCACGTCCCACCAGAGCCTAGGGGTGAGTTGTTATTTGTTTCAAAACTGTGCTTGAGTGCATTGAACCAAGGGTACAAAAGAGTGGATTTGGCCATATATTGGATTGAGATGATGAGCAGTATAAGAAAAATTCCATGAGATGGAAAAAACAAAGCCCTTAGGGATCAGCATGATGAAGTGATCTTTCCCGTGCATCTACCCTCTGGCTAGTAGCCTCCAGGGCCGCTTTTCACTCTTTGAAGACTCTCTCCTCATCGGCCACCACAGAGCACAGCTCGCCAGCCCTAGCTTGTGCCTACGCCCGCTCGCTTCGAAGCACAGTCATCTGGTGACTCGCCTCCACAAGTTGTTCCTGTGCATCAGCCAGCTGGGCCGTCAGTTGCTCCACGAGCTCAGAGCATGTTGCGATGAAGGCATCCTTATCTGCCGCATTCCCTTCCAGGTGTCAGACTTTCTGCTCCGCCCTCAGCAGCGCTTGAGCGCTCGCCGATCCTTCCCGGCACTGGGCAATGTCAGTGCACCGGGTGACCTATCGAATCTTCTCGTCCATGAAATCACGGACCGTTCTATGAAGATGCTGAGCATCAGCCCCTCCGGCACACAGGAACCGCAGGTAGGTCTGAAGTGATCTCATCCGCCTTAGCCAATCGGACTGGGGATACCTAAGAAAGCGCTAGATACACTTCCACCCCTTGCACTGTGTCATCCGGCTCTCCTCGGCCGTCTCTGAGTTTGAGTCATCTATCTCCTCAGGGATAGCAGGTCGGTATATAGGGAAGGCTGCCAGTAGATCGGCAGCAGGATCTGTCCCAGGGATTTCATCGTGAGGGATAGAATCATCGACGTCTGGGCAACCTTCTTCTCTCACCCCAGCAGCAATGATGCCTCCACCAGCTTCAACCTTGTCTCAGGAATAGTGTCGCTAATGTCCGTCGCCCCTTGTTCATCAATTGTCGGGGCCTACTCAGTGCAGAGAGCATGTTCCGAACGAGGTGGTATGTCCGTCGCTAATCCACTCACGGACGGCCCGGGCTCCGCATCCTTATGTGCCTCCAGTGTGGAGATCACTGCACAAGGCATACCCTGGTTAGATGAGATCTTTTTCTACAAAGCACCAGTAGTGAAGCGTGATATTTAAAGGAATCCAGATAGTCGGTCCCTAGTGTTTCAGCCACCGCAAGAGTTGCCATGATGGGAGACCCCTCTGCGCTTGTTAGTTCAATGATGGGTGTCGGATCCCTGTCATGTCTCACCAGTTCCTCTCCTCCCTCCTCTAGTGGGGACACCCGTCCTACACTCAACTGCTCTTGATTAAGATGGGGATTTGAGTTAGAAGTTGGAAATGAGAATGGACGAATGAGGGAAATGAATGAAGATAGAGACAAACCTCGAGAATCTCGGTTAGGTCGAGATAAGAGTTGACAATCTCGCCGCTCTATCAGAGAATCCCTTGGTAGGTCGCCCCTTGCGACCCCTCACCTTCGGGCTCTTCTTCTTCGTCTTCTCCCTCGCCTTCGTCCTCTCCGGTTTCCTCCTCCCCCTCCGGCTCCTCGTCACTGTCGCCTTCTCCCGGCGGCATTGCTTCCGGATCATGCTCCTGGTCGAGCATCACATTCACTAGGAATGTTGGATCCGCATGCCGACCCCTCTGGAATGCCTATGCGTCCATGGCCATCAGATAAGCATGTCGCCGATGGAAATTTACTCGGTCGGTAATTCAAACGAGCCCGACCTCTGGAAATTGAATCCCATTTTTCATTATCTTCTGCCAGATGGCTTCGACACTTAGCGATTGCCGCAGGGTCATCCAGGGCGACCACAGTGCCGAGAGAATTGCGTCTTGAGAAGGTTCGAGCAGATATCTTATCTGCTTTTCGGGCAGTTCCCTGGCTGCCTCATGTGACCCCCCAGCGGGTAACGAGGATGTGGTAGCACCATGTGATGTCCCCGCTGCCGAAGTCCTGGCCTGCACAGACCTCGCTGCCTGACGCGCCCTTGGATCCCCCCTTCCGACGGCACTGTGCCTTCTTTCCTGTTGCCCTATTTCCGCACGAGTGACCTCAAGTTTCCGGATGCACTTGCTTAATAGCCCCTCATGGTAGGCAATGATCCAGTTTTCGGCATATTCGGTTTCTAGGTCGGCATCGACCCCGATGGGAGGAAGAGTGACGACGTCGCTAGAGCCGAAGGTGGTAAATATCAACCACATCTGGAGCAGGATGCATGGATTATTCTCCTTCCAAACAGCCGTAAATACCTTCTTCGGCATTCACTGGAGGCACCCAAACTGCCTGGAAAATTGGGATGGCACGTACGGCTCGCAGATCACCTTCCCGTCGATCTGAGCCACAAGCACCCCACCCCGAGTACTCTGGAATTATTTCTGCTGTTCCATAGAGCCTCGACAATTGTCCACCAGCTAGCCGACCGGGGTGGGGAACGGGCTGAAGTTGAAGTTGGCATGGTTGCCGATGCGGATCCTCACTCCCTCCTCATTGAGCGTCATCGGTGCCACCTCTGCAATATTTAGCAAGGACGGTCCCAGACCGTTGCCCGGAGGACGGACGACGTTTGGGAAAGTATACCTGCCAAGATGCACCGCCACCCAGCCATGGAAGATTTGGAAGGGACCACATACTCTCTGAGGCGACCCCCCCTAGTGAGATGCGCCCCAAAATGGTATACAACTTGGCCAGTACAAGGATGCCCAAGTTGAACCATTTGTTGGTGGCCATGGAGCCCTCCATCACCAATTTTGCTGGACGGACGCCCATCATCGCGTCCCGCACCGGCAGGAGCCACCCGCTCAGGAAGTCGGCAAGGAACCCAGCATACCAGATGCTCAGGTCCCGGGCCTAAATGATGTGGTAGCCCCATGATTGGTATTGCCACGCCTCCAGGGTCCTCCAGTATGACCCATACCTGCTCCTCTGAGTCGCGGTTGGGCACTGTTTTCCCCATCCCGGCATCGTGACGGCCAGATCCTTTTCAAGGAACAGGTTGAACCAGCCCTTGAAGGCTACATCCTTCAGGAAGTCCTTGACCCCCAGCCTCTCTATGGCCAGCTCCAACAAGTGCCACGTCATCATAGGTGTCCGCGTCTTGTCTCCCCGTGTGTTATTTGAAAGAACAAACTCGTCATATTGGTAACCCTCCAGTGGGATACCGCCGATGCAGTGAATGTCCCAGAGACTGATGCTGACTTCCCCATGATGAAGGTGGAATGTGTTGGTGTCAAGAGACCACCGGGTGAAGAGCTCCAGCCCGATTTCAGGCTGGCCGTGGAAATGGAACTCTGATGTCCATACCACCTCGAATAGACCGATATACCACAGTTTGTCCCCGAACTGGTCACAGGTATGGCGGACCCAGAACTCCCAGGCCCATTCGCTGGTGAAGTTGCCCCCGGACCACAGGTCCCAATCCTTCAGCCAGCCCTTCGTGTCATCCGTGATGCTCTGATGGGACGTGCTCGAGTAGAGGGCCGGAGAATCCTCTGCCACTGGCTCATCCCCGGTAATGGTCCTAGTCCTCGATTTCAGGATATATACATCCATATGTTTAGTTTCCCTGGCAGGATGGTCGTTGTTGGTGATGTTGTAGTGAGTAAGTTCATCCTCCCGAGTCACCCAAGACTGCGGCGTGTCCACATTGAAGCCCGGCAGTGGCACCTCCTCCAGGATTCCAAAATTCCATAGCGGGAGGTTGTCAGACAGGGGATACGTCTTCTGGGCCAAAGTCATCAGATTGAACAAGGTTAGATTGTTGGAGACAATCACCTTGGCGCCATAAAACTCCTTGTTCACCGCCATTTCTATCCTACGGGCAGCGGCTTCCCCCTCATCGACTCAGTTTGCATGCATCTTGAATTTTTCGGGAGTTGGGCGGAATCAGGATGCAGTGCTCGGAATCGGGGAGTTTTACGCGAAATCTGAATAAGTTGAACGAAATCTTGGAGATGATCGCGCAATGGGCACTCAAAGTGCGGAAGATCTCAGTCTGGTGCGAAATCACAACAAATTTCGGAAGGAATTCCACGCTTCCAGAGCATTTTTATGCGCAGCCGCGGAAACGATTTTGCGCATGAGGGCGATGAACTTATCGAGCGAAAAAAGTAGAAGTACGGATTTGGGACCCAGCGCCCCTATTTATAGGCGAGGCTAGGGTTCCGCACCTCACGGAAAGAGGATTCCACGTGCATCCATAGGTTTTGCGCGCCCCACCGGAATTGTGCGCGCAACTTGATCAGGGGACTTAGCATTTCGGTGTTGCGTCATTTCCCTTGGAATCCGATCGTTGCGACCTCTCGCCGATCCAATTCCAAGGGGGGTAATTTGTTGACGCCGAAAAAGCCCGTAACTCTCGGAGGATGTTTCGAAATTGCTAAGCGAAGTCATATTCAGAATCATAGGCCCAATCCAGAGGCCCGAGAAGTGGTGCGCGAAAAAAATTAGGATCCGCACGAAAATTTTTTTCTGCACGCAGAGTACTCCCCAGATTCGCGGAATCGCACCGGTGAGGCACACAAAAATTGTATGCCCCGGTTCTCCATAGCGAGATATTGCGCGCAAGAAGTTCCTGTCGTGAATGATTTCACGCGCCGCCTGGATTCCGCACCGAAGCTCTCCTATAAATAGAAGGTGACCCGAATGGTTTGGGGGTTGAGTAATCCGAAGCGACTCCCGTGC
This sequence comes from Viscum album, assembly GCA_963277665.1. Taxonomy (NCBI): domain Eukaryota; kingdom Viridiplantae; phylum Streptophyta; class Magnoliopsida; order Santalales; family Viscaceae; genus Viscum; species Viscum album. The sequence goes on from OY728151.1 coordinate 170,434,377, forward strand.
ACGCAATTCGGCTCCCCCCGCGCGAAAGATGACATTCATGTAATCCCTCATTTCGCGCAACCTTGCCCCGGAGATTGCCTTTGCGCGCAACTCCACCGGCTTCAGTGAGTTTTCCCCTTTCCCTAGTTTCCCCACTTTCGCGCAATCCATGTCTCGCGTGCGCAATACCCTTCCCTGCGCTCCAAACCTTGCACGTAATTCCCTTTTTGCGTGCAATTCCATTGTTCCAATTGTGCGCCATCCCAGTGTTTCTCACGCCAATCATCCCTTTTGCACGCAAAGCTCAGGACCCCTGACCTTGACTCCCCTTGGCTTCCCCCTGCACCGGCACCTGATGTCCTCCCGGCCGGGCATGCGCGCCAAGCGTTGTTTTCCCTCACGGCCTTCGAGGCTTGTGCGGAGTAACCTCAAGGCCCCTTGGGCTGTGTCTCCCACTGCGTTGCTTTGCATTATGATTCTCCGCATAGGCACGCTAACGCCTATTGATTCATCGCATAGCCACGCTAACGTGGACCCCCTGGTGGTTTTCCCTACGGCCCCATTCACCACGGCCTTGCCGATGACTTCCCTTCTACAAGGGGTAGAGGGCGTTGGGCATGTAAGCCCTAGGGGTGTGGAGCAAACCCACTTCATCCAAGCGGAAGGACATTAAACTGCTAAGCACTTCATCCTTAACACAAGACATTAAACTGTGGTCTGGCCCCGTGCTTTGCACGCAGGGTCCCCCTAGCTCGGATATTCTTTACGCCACTCCTCTCCACGGGAATGGACTCTTCCTCAAATGGAATGAGATCCTCTTTGTCAGAGCGGCGTTTTTCCGTGGGGGAAGGGCCGCCCCAGAGTCTAAGCCCCTAGCCTTTCTTGCAGATGACTACACCCATGCATCTCTGTACTTCCCCCCTGCCAAGGCTAGTGGAGTCCTTTTCCCACTGCGCCTTGTCGCACCACGGGCCCCCACCCAGGAGTATGCCCCGACACCAAGGGTCGCTAACCATGTGTAAGCCCCTGTTTCCACTTTGGGCCTCTCAACGCGTAAGCACCATTCCGCTTCTCACGGACGCACCCTTCGCGACCTGATCATCTGGTCCCTGCTGCCTCTTGTTTCCCACACCGAGCATGACTCACATGGGCTTAGAGTGTGCATCGACCATGACAGCCTCTTAGGGGCCGCCCCAGAGTGTAAGCCCCATCACAGTGAACTATGTGGACTCTTATCCATGTTAAGGCATGGTATGTAGGAAGCCTCACTAAGGTTCAATCCCAACAATCATTTGCCCAACCCGTCTCTTTGTCGGTGTGCCAAGCCTTCATTTTCCCCCAAACTACGAGGAATTTGATCCATGTCAAGGCATGGTATGTAGGAAGCCTCCACGAGGTTCAAGCCCACCACCCAGTCATCCCGACCTCTCCATGTCGGTTCCCTAACCACCTTGGGCCCCCTCAGAGCGTAAAACCCAAACCCCTTGTCCATCATGACGTTAAACTATACCTTGTCCCGCATGACGTTAAACTGTATCCCCCTCTTGGGTCGTCTCAGAACGTAAGCCTCATGTCTCACTCCACCATCCACCCTGATACTTAATCGGGCTGCCACATCCCGGCGAGATCACACCACCCCATCCCACTCCATAGCATCCGTGAAGCCGCCCACATGATGGCCCCAACATCGGTGTTCCCCCCTATGGTCCCTTCAACCCGATCCATCTATGCAGGACGTTAAACTCGCAACATACCCCATGTTAAACATGGGAAGCTGAGGAAAACCTCAGATGGTACACATTCCCCGCGTTCGATGTGGGATGCCTCGGGCTTCTGTGCCCTCGAGAAGCCCTATGATAAGGGACCAAAGACAGACATGTCGACGACGACCCAACGTGACAATTCTCCTCACCGGAGGTTGCTGCCCCGACAAGACCCCTTGGAGCGTCTTGACCGAAGCAGCGTAATTAACCAGCGTCCATGTAGATATGGCACCGGGAATGAGCTTCATGAACCCGTCTTAAATCTATGAGGGAGACCTGGACTAGGTAATGAGCTCTGAGGAGGAATCCACGGAAGGACGAACCGACATCCCATCATCCCGGTTTCAATCAAGGAGCAGATGTCCTTGAACAAGGAATGGATGTCGCCCACCTTTGGAAAGTGGGAATGCTAGGTAACAAGCAGTGCGTCCTCCCCACAGACGGATGCGCGCGCCCCGGCGAAAGCGTCGAAAACATATATATTTAAAATTTATTCCTAAATTCCATATTAATTACTTGTGAAGAATGTTGGTGGTGAAAAACAAAAAATGTCTCTTTGTGGTCTCCGTAGTACGGAAAAATGCATTATCAATGTTCTTTTCAAATTTTATAAGGATTAAAAATAATTAATAAGAGTTTATGAATTAATATAGTAACAATAATGTATATTAATTATATGAAGGATATTATATTACAATGTATGTTTTAGGCTAAGTAGAGAAAAACTATGTATAAAATGATAAAGAATAAGTAATACTCACATTGGGACCGTGAAATTTTTCATGAAAGTATCTACGGATATAAATTGATTAGGAAAAATTTAATTGAATAATGGATTTTGGAAATAAAATTAAATTCTGGGAGTGGAATATTTCTCTTGGTATCATGGATTTTTATGTATGTGAAGTGTATCATTTAATGGGTAGAAGAGATCCATTTTAATAATTGAATAAAATGCCATTTTTGTGAATAGCCTTTAATTTTCGTTGAAAACATTACACCATTAAAAGTCCAATAACTCAAAAATTGATAAATAATGGATTCAATGTTTATGTTCTATTGATAATTACTCAATAATTTGTTTCCACAAATTTTTTAAATTCTTTTGATGTATTTACTCTTATATATATTTTTTTCTGAAACTTTCGTCAGGGTGCACACATCCGTTTCATTTGGAGATGAGAGGTGTGGGTTTTACTGCCCTGTATTCCCGCCTTCCAATGGTGGGAGGTACCCACTCCTTATTCAGGGACGTCTGATCCTTTATTGAAATGGGATGATGGGATGTCTGTTATTCCTTTCGTGGATTCCTCCACAGAACTCATCACCTAGTCCGGGTCTCCCTCATAGACTTAAGATGTTGTTTGTGAAACTCTTCCTGGTGCCATATATTTATGGATGCAAGTTAATTCCAATGCTTCTATCAGGACATTCGACATGGTCCAATTAGGGTATAAACCTTCGGTTAGGGGAGTAGTCACGTTGGGCATCACTAGCGTGTCTGGATGCTGGGGGATTGGCTGGTATGCCTTCTATCCCTTATTATAGGGCTTCTTGAGGCTTCGAAAGCCCAAGGCATCCCACATCAAACATGGGTAATAGTATTCCATGGGCTTTTATATGTGGTTTTCCACATCTTCCCGTGTTTAATATGGGGTATGCCATAAGTTTAAAGTTCGGCGAGATGGATCGGGCTGATCAAAACACTGACTAGAGTGGATCAGATTGAGGAACCCCCTGGAGGGAACATTGATACTGGGTCCATCGTGTGGGTGTCCTCCCGAATGTTGTTAGTTGGTGGCCTGGGTACGAATTCGGATGGATAATGGAAGGTTTCATGAGGGGGGTGGTGAATGGGATGGAACTTTCTTGTGGATGACGATGGTTTTGTGCTTGAGCCTAGAAGAGGCTTCCTACATATCCCCATGGCAGGGAATCAAAGTCCACGTAGTTCGTATGATGGTGGGTTGCCACTGAATGGGGTCAAAATGGCTTACTACTAGATGGAGTCATAGCGGGTTACCACTAGATGGGGTCACAACATCTTACCACTGGATGGGGTCACAACTGCTTATTGATGGATGGGGTCCACAGTTTAATGTGATGCTGGACATGGATGAACCGACATTAAGGGGGTGGGACCATAAAATGGGTGATGGGATTGAACCTCAGGGATGATTCCTATGTAACATTCCTTGGAAAAGAACAAAGACCACGTAGTTCATGTGGCATTTGGGGCTTACGCTCTGAGACAGCCCATGGGGTCGGCCAACCGATGTGAATAAAGACCTGGGGACCAGATGGGTGGTAGGATTCAACCTCAAGGAGGATTCCTATGTACCTTGCCTTATAAAAGTTCAATGTCATCATAGATCTGGTATGGGTTTGGGCGGACTGACGTGAAGGGGATTGGAACGACTGGGTTATTTTGGGCTTGAACCTCAAGGAGGCTTCCTACGTACCTTGACGAAGAAAAGATCAAAGACCTCATTATTCAGGTATGGGTTTGGGCGAACTGACATGAAGGGGATCAGAACGACCGGGTGTTGGTGGGCTTGAACCTCATAGAGGATTCCTACGTACCTTGCCTTAGCAAATATCAAGGACCTCGTAGTTCATGGGGTGGCATGGTTCTTACACTCTAGGATTCCCAAGGTGTTGGTGAACCTACATGAATATGGTCAGAACGACCGGGTGTTAGGCTTAAACTTCATAGTGGCCTCCTACGTACCATCCCTTAATAAGGATCAAAGACCTCATACATCATGTATGGGGCTTAGGGATTACACTATAGGATACCCTGGGTGGATTTCATGGTCGGTGCTTTTTCTACGCACACGTGAGTCGTGTTCGGTGTGAGAAACCAGACACAACAAAGTCATGATGATCACGTCGTAAAATGTGTGTCTGTGGGAAGTGGAGTGGGGCTTACATGTGATCGCAACCCAAAGAGGAAACAGGGGCTTATGCGTGGTTAACGGCCCGAAGTGGTTGGGACATACTCCAAGATTGAGGTCTAATGGTGACAAAGAACAATGAGAGAGGGATTTGTGACTGAAGAAAGGAGAAGCACCATTCCCCATCACACCATTTACTGGCCTTGGGGATCAACTGAGAAAGGAATAGAAGGTATGGTGCCTCCTATAAGAATGATTTGGGCATACATCAAGATGGTTTCCCTTTCCCCACAGACAAATTGCACTCCCATAAGGAGGATATCGTCCCCTTTGGAGACCAGTGGGCATGGAGAATGTCTAAGGTGGGGGTACCCCCTGTGAGAGTCACATAGTGAGGTCAGAATTTAACGTCATGTGTTCTGGATGAAGGTTCTTAGTAGTTTAATGTCATGTATCTCGGAAGAGGGGGGTTTGCTCCGCAGCCCTAGGAATTACATAACTGGTACCCTCTGCTCCATGGTGTAGAGAGGGGATAAGCAAAGCCATGGAGATGGGCTGTCATAGAATGAACCATCGGGGTTTCACGTTATCATGGCTATGCGATGAAGCAATAGCTTTTAGCGTGCCTATGCGAAGAAGCATGAGGCAATGAAACGCAACAGGTAGTATCATCCAGGGGACTTTGAAGTTACTTCATGTGAACCTAAGAGGTTGAACGGTAAATGAGCATATTGTTAAGGTGTTGTAGGCATAAGAGGAGCCCATAAATGATGCTCGGAAGACGGATATCATGGTCACACAATGTGGGAGGCTTGCGTACAAAAGAGACAATTGCATTAAAAAGGTGTCAGGTTATCACAAAAAAGGAATTGCGTGCATGAAAAAGATCAGGCCAGTACAAAATTGAGCATTGGGTGCAAAAAAGAGCGGGCTAGCATGAAAAAGGAATTGGGAGCCAATGAATTAATTGTGCGCAATCAGAAGGAATTGTGTGGGGGGGGGGGGGAAGGGGCTTGAGGGGATTTGGACAAGGATAAAGCCCAAGTAGTCTCGCCCAATTGCAGACCCTAGGTGACCTGGCATGAAGATTTTAGTACCTGAGAGCTATCATGTTGCGCAAATGAGAGAGGAATTTCATGCGGGGGAGACGGATCAGATTTTTTGGGCTGAAGTCAAAGTGGTGTCCTTTTATTTATAGGCCCTCGGGATCGCGGGACCACACGAAAAACAATTCAGTGCCAAATATTGTGTCCCCCGATATCGGTAGCATTGAGATCAACCGCGCAGAGCGGTGGCAGAAATAGTTCCTCGCTGGCGCTGAAAACTCTCGTGAATCCTAGATTTTTTGATGACAGACATATTTTTTTTGCACAACTCATTATTTATTTCACGCTGCCCCTCTGGGACCCCTGAAATGGATCACCGGTTCCATATATGGATTTTCATTGTCGCACCTAAACCTTCCTCAGCACTGGAGTGCTTCTCCTGGTATACAAATTCCCACCCTCAGAATCAGATCGCTGAGGGGCTGCAACAGTCGGATTCTGAGGGAAACGCTGAAATATAGGATTCCCTGGGGTCGTCGCTTGCTTAAAACCGAAGTGGTGGGAAAACCCGGTCTAGAGCACGCAATCTTCTTTTCATGCACGCACGGAAACCACTAATCACGCCTATAATAGGCCCCAGGGGTCTCCCATTGCGTACAGAGTTTCCCACGCGATAATCCCAAATCTCTCGTGTGCGAAAATGTTCCTCTGCCTGTGTGAAAAAAACGCTTTGGTTACATGTAATTCGCTGTGATCAGTCATCTGTTTTTGCGTCAACTCATGATTTTCCGCACCAGTCCTGATTTTTCATGTCGGTCGCAGATTTTTCATGAAAACTCTAGATTTATCGTGACAACTCCTATGTTTTCTAGCCAACTCCTTAAAATCTTACCGGCAAGAGATGGCCACCAATCAGGTTGATGGTGAGAGGGAAGCCACATCTGCTGCTCGAAGGGCTGAGATGGTCTCCAACCCTGAGGTTTATGGAGCCCGAAGGATCCTATCCAAAAACCATACTCTCTTCAATATGTTGACCCCAGTGCAGAAGGAGTTTGCACTTTCTTACAATCTCATGATCTGGGAATTCAAAATCATGGAGGAGGAACATGTTCCAAGGATTGAGGTCAACACACTATGGTCATGGGTGACCCACGGGGATGACAAAACGCATTATAACATCACCAACAATGTCCATCCTACTAGAGAGACCAGACACCTAAACGTTTACATCCTGAATCCCAAGACACAGACCATCTCAGGGAGTAACCCCATCAAGTAGGGTTCTCCATCACTTTATTCAAGAACATTCCATTATTATGTTACTGATGTGACCAAAGGATGGCTGCAAGATTGGGATCTATGGTCTGGAGGAAATTTCACCAGTGAATGGGCCTATGGGTAATGAGTTCGCGAGACATGCGACCAGTTTGTGGCTAAACTGATGCACATCGGTTTGTTCGTGGCGGTCTGGATGTCTTAGTTTATTTTTTATCGCGATCTTGAGCTCTAGACAGAGCTGTTTATTTGATGGTCTTCTGACACCAATACCTTCCAACTTCATCATGGGGATGTCAGCATCAGCATGTGGCACATCCATTGTATCGATGGTATCCCTCTGGATGGGCATCGATACGATGAATTTCATCCGGACGAGGAACACCTGGGGTGACAGATCATGAACTCCTATGATGACACAGAACCTGCTGGAGCTACCCATGGAAATGATGGGGGTCATGGATTTATTGAAGGACATTGCTTATAGGAAATGGTTCATCTTGTTCTTGGAAAACTATCCAGAAGTCATGATGTCGGGGCGAGGGATACAGTGTCCAACTGTGGCACAGAGGAGAAATAGCACATCATAATAGAGGATTCTAGAGTCAGTGGACAATCAGTCATTGGGATTCAGCACAAATGATAGTTGGGACACAAACTTGCGATATGTGAGATTTCATGCCACATTTTTGAGTGGGTGTATCTTTCCAGTGGGGGACACAACGATGGGAGTTTTCCCAGTGCCCCAAGTGATGGTAGGCATCATGGCCACCAGTCAAAGATTCACTTTGGGAGTCCCCATGTTGGCCCGTCTTTATGCCATTTTGGGACACATTTTGAGAGGAGGGTCACAAAGGATGATCAAGGACCCTTCCAGATCTTTTAAGGCTGGGTCGCGGCCCATTGTCATGGTTATATTTTCCCAAACACCATTCGTCCTCCATTTGATGGCCTAAGACCATCCATTCTGAACATCACTCAGGTAATACCATTGATTCTCAATGAAGAGGGAGTAAGGATCAAAATCAAAAGTCACGCCAACTTCACATTCAGCCCATTCCCCGCCCCAACAGGCCAAATGATAGATAACAGGAAAAGCTCACTAGAGTAGAGGGAATAAATCTAGAGAATCGGAGGTGGGGTTCTCATTGCCCGGATTGATGTGAATATCTTTTGTGAGCCATACGTGACATCAAGGTTTACCAGGAAGTTCGAATGCCTTCATCGGATGCTAAAAAAGGTTTACACAGATGTTTGATAAGAGAGGCAACCATGTGTTCCTCGACAAATGTGGCTGATGCTCATAGTCCAGGGCTCCGGTGATGTCATTACCTTTCCCCCCACGAGATTTGACGCTGGCATCTCAACAAAATATGCCGAACATTGGGATATAGCCTAGCCCGAGGGAATTTTGTGGAAGAGAGTCCGGAAACTCAAGGTATCCAGTGCAGAACCTGGGCGGTGAGATATATTACATGGTGCTGTTGAGGGGGGAAGGTTGGAAGCACGTATGGCAACCGGGCCCACCCAGACTGGGACTTTAGTAGCAGGGACTTCGCATGGCGCAGCCAGACCGTCATCGCCTAGGGGGAGAGGGGATCATGTAGTGGCCAGGGAATTCCTAGGGAAGTAGATAAGGTATCTACTCTAACCCACCAATGATGTAATCTTCCTAGCTCTGTGGTCTACCTGGAAGCCCTGCAATAGTTGATGGGTCCCGAAGCTCTTAGGAAAAAGATAATGCGAGACAAAATCCAGATTCTGGAGGTCGGACTCATTCGGGTTGTTGATAGGGTTCAATTTCTTCATCGGCTTGCATACCTGATAGCCATGGATGTGTATGCATGACATCGAGGTCGATGTGTGGAGCCACCCTTCTTGGTGAAAGTAATGCTCGACCAAGAGCATGATCCAGAGAAGAGTCCATCAGAGGATTATGAAAATGATGATGAGCTGGAAGGCACTGAGGCGGAAGAGGAGGAAGAAGGAGAAGGTGATGGAGGGGGCGAAGAAGAAGTGGATCTTGAAGGTAGACGGTCTCAGGGGGTGTCCCACCAATGGAGTCTCCGAGAGAGTGGCGAGATCATTGGCTCTGATTTGGATATAACTGAGCTTTTTGAGGTACATCTCGGCCCTTATCTATCCTTTCCCCTCTTCATATTTTTTATACCTCAATTATATATCCTTATCCAGTTCAAGAGAATATTGGCGCCGACCCAGAGTCTCCATGCGAAGGGGATGAGGTGCCGGTAGAACATGGTGGGGAACTAATGCCCATTATTGAACTGACATGCGGTGAGGGATCCCCTACAATGGAAACTCTAGTAGTGGCTAAAACACCCAAAGCTGATGCATTGGATTTCCTTAAGTTCATTACTTCAACGTCGTCATTCACCAATGGAGAGATCAGTTGATCAGAGTGTTCATTGTCTGCGTAGTAATCACAGCCTGAGAAGCTCATCGGGCTTCCGGACCGGGGTTTTCCATGATTAATTAAACAACAAATGCGTCGTTCCATTCAAGGCACACTTCTCAAACTAAGACGACCCCGGGACTCAGTGAGAAGAGAGAAGTGAAAATCAGCGGTACTCATGTCAGGGTATGGCCAGAAGTCGGTGAGGGAGCTACCAAGACTAATGTGAGAGGGGACGGTCTCCCAGGAATTGAAGAGCCCAACCCCTTTGGGAGGGGCGTCTGAAGAAGTCCTTCCTTCTGGTCTATTGGATGCTTTCCTTGACTATAGGCCCACATACCCCGTGGATATTGATGATTTAGACTCAATGGCGGCTGAGGAGAGTCGAATGATGCGACAACAAGGGTGGAAGTTCATCAAGAACTTTCTCAATCAGCCCCATATAGAATGGATGAAACGAATGTGATCAGTCCAAACCTAGTTGTGCCTTGTCTGTGCTGGATGGGTGGATGCTCAGCGCCTTCATTCGATAGTCCGTAAATACATGTCCGAGAGTCTGTGTGAGAGTAGCCAATGCTCCGACGTTGACTAGTGTTGGGAGGAATCAGGGAGTACCCAAGTGTGCATCCTGGCAGAATAAGAGGCTCGACGCCATGACTAATAGGTGAAAGGAAATGATATATTCATCGAAAACTGTTCTGAGCTTGTGGATAAGTTGAGGGCTCAGCTGGAAGATTCCCTAGAGAAACTAGTGGAGGCGGCTCACCAAATATACTCACTTAAAACTGAATAGGTGCAAGCATAGGCTTGATTCAGTGGACTGCACTATTTGGCTGCTGATAAAGAGAGAGTCCTTAGGGGGCAGGAATCAATCCTGGAGGCCACCATCCAAATGGTATCGGTGCTGGAATGGTCCATCTAAGAAGCCGACCCTTAAGGGCCCTGTTTTTTTTCGAACTCATAAAATCATTTTTCTTTGTTGCTTCTTATTCTAGACTTCATATATGGATAAACTTTTATACATGTCTGTTTATTTTAACGCACTCTACCACAATCCTGGTATAAATTGCAATCCATTCCAATGAGCATGCGGGTGGCACCCAATGTGAGAAACAAGGTATTTTTGTACTATTACTTCACTTGATCATGGGAGATTCAAACAAGATTTGGGCATCTGAGGTTTGAATAATATAACCATATTACTAGGAGGAAATAGGAGAGGCCAGACTAGAGAATGAAGCTCTGGGAACAACCGAATTACCATTTTCCTAGTGTGCTTTTGTGCATGAACGGGATAACACCAAGGATGCTGGAATCAATCCGAACAGATGGGAATGGAAGGTGTGAATCATGATACCTAGAATTCAGAGCACTGTGGGGGTGGCATGACAATATAAAAAAACTATTTACCACATTTGAAACACAGTATCCTTATTGTGTTAGCCTGGAATGGGTATAGAAAATGGGGGCCGACCACTGAACATATTCGAAACATGGGGACTAACTCAAAATGTCATCCATTAGCCTTCGAGGACATTGTCTTGGGACAGTAAGCATGCCATAGGCCAAGCATCCATACTGTTAGTGGGTTCCCTTAGACATGAAATAGGATGAGGTCTGAATAAGGGGCATGAAAAGCGTGGAATGTAGAGCGATAGTTTGTTAGAACAGAATCCAACATTCTTGAAATTACGCCACTGTGGTGGAATATTATTAGATGGGTGCATTTTTAGATAGGACCTCTCTGGAGGGGGAGCTACTGCTTCCCAATGCTATAATGGGGCATCCTGAACTTGTTCAGGGAAAAATTGCAGTTACATGGTTCCCCACAAGGGGTCAGGATGAGCGGCCAGAAATGAGGAGGAATAGGGTTTATGATTCCAAGGTCATGGACCCCAGGTAAAATACCTGGGTGTCTCTACATATCTTGTGAGGATGGGAATCAAGTCATACGTAGTTCTCACAATGGCAGATAAAGTATTTGCAATACGTGAAATACAAGAAATTGGGGAACCGGTGAAGCCCTGAATGATCCCCTTATCATGGAATTTTTTTTCCTCATAAGGTGGAGATGCGCAGTGAGGAATAGTACCAAGAGTTTCAAAATTCTACTTGGGATTGATGAGGTGGAGAAGGATGTGAATCATTTAACCGACATTTTGGGCTTAATGTGGTTGGTGTAATGATGGAGGATGACTGTTTACCATGTTCAAAACACATCATCCATATCATGTTAGCCAGAAATTTGGACAATCAAATGAGCGTCGAAGGCTAACCATATTCAAAATGTGGGATTTGTATCGATTTGTTTTCCGCGACCCTCTTGGACATTATATTTATATGGTAGGATAGACCTTAGGCCTAACATCCATGCCACTTGGTGGTCCCTTCGGGTCTGAAAGGTGATGGATTCCCTAATGAAGGGGAACGCAATTCCTAAGAAATGGGTGAAAGTATGTCTAAGTAGAGTCTGAAATTCCAAGTACTAAACCAGAGTACCCTTAGGAACATTGGTAAATCACTAAAGAGGGTCGAAGTGGGTGCTCAACTTGATAGAAACCGATTTGATGGGATGAGTATTGAATACAGGGATAGAGAACTTAAATGAGGGAGAGGTACGTGGAATGGTCATTGAAAACCTGATGTGAATGAGGACATAATCCCATGCCACATAATATAATCCCCTCCCCATGAAAGGGTAGGCCATAGGTCCAAGGTGAAATGGATATTTCTGAGAGATAGGGCTGGACCCGAAGTTTAGACATTCTGGCGGTCCTACGTATCCCCTGAGGATGGGAATCAAGCCACACATAGTTCTTGAAGGAACGTAAGGGTAACATACCCAAACGAGTGGGGTGTAAGACGCAGCGAGTAAACCGACGTGAATTAATACATAATATCATACCACACTATAAAAAATTAAATAGGAACTTGGGAAAAGGGCCCGAAAAGGCCAAGGGGCCTGAGGCAAGTCAGACGAGAAGGCCCGACCAATCTACAGTTTAAAGTCCTGAAGTGAGGAAGAAAGTGGGTAAGATAACCCACATACATGAGGTGTATGACATGGAGAGTAACCCAAAGCAAATGAGGACCTAATCCCATACCACACTGTACAGCACTAAATAAGAACTTGGTTCAGGGGCCTAAAAAGGCCCAGGGGCCTGAGGTTGGGCCTCTGCCGGGAAGGCCCGACCAGTCTGGAGTTTAACGTCTTGCAGTGATGATGAAATTGGGTAAGATACCGATCATAAAAGAGGTGTATGGCACGACAAGTAACCTGATGTGAATGAGGACATAATCCCATACCACACCATACAACCCTAAATAGGAACTTGAGATGGGGGCCGAAAAGGCCAAGGGGCCTGAGGCTGGGCCTTGGACTGGAAGACCCGACCAGTAAAAAGTTAATCGTCTTGTAGTGAGGACAAAGGGGTAGATAAGGCATCTCATCTGGGGATATGTACAGCATGATGTGTAACCTGACACAAATGATGACATAATCCCATGCCGCCCCATACAATACCGAATGAGATCATGGCCCGGGGGATTGATAAGTTCAAAGGGCCTGAGGCTGGGCCTTGGATGGGAATCCATACATCATCTTGTGCGGTTACCGCCTCATCACATCTCTTAAGCCCAGTTGAGTAGTTCTCGGTGTGGGAAACAAGGATTCAGTCTCGGCACTCCCCATCATATGGTGTCTAATAGTTGGCATTGCCTGAAGGGATATCATCGTTTAGAGACATTATAGGGAAGAATGAACCACTACACCCAATGTTTGGGACAACTTGGAATGACTCTAAGGATATAGGATAGTTATCAACCATGTTCGAAACATAGCATCCCCATAGTGACCTGTAATGGGAACAACAAATGAGCATTTACCACTGACCAAATTCATAATGCGGGACTTGTATTGGGTTGTTGCTCAACATCCTTTAGTGTGTTGACCCGAAGTGATAGGACAACAAGTATGCCTATCATCCATGCCTTTCAAGAGACCTTCTGGATGGGAAGGTTGATGGAGTCCTAATCAAAGGAGTGGGTAAATCATAGTTCTACCCATACATTTTAATGTCGAGCAGGGCAGTGAAAGCAGCGAACACTTCTGGGCAGTGGGACATATGTCCAGATTGAGATGAGCTTGATGTAAATTGGGGCTATAGTCTACACCCCGCCATATGTCCTGTCCTGAGGGGATGATTTTGATGTTTGGTATGATCTAATAGATAGAATATTAAGGAGTTCATAAGTATCCCATAAGGATTGGAATCAAGCCATACGTAGTAATCAAAGGCCATTTAGTTTAACGTCATGCGGTGAGGACGTGGGAGGATAGAAGAAAGAGGATTGGGAACCTGGTGCGACCGTTATAATCCTAGCATGGGTGGGGCTATGAAATCATACACCATATCATGCAAGGGCCCTCCGAGAAAACTATACCCAGGGGGATAGTCAAAGGGAAGAGTTTGGGGCTGGGCTCAAGATAAGGCGTCTGAGCATTCCTACGTATCCCATGAGGATGAGAATCAAGGCATATGTAATTCTTAAGATGCAGTTTAATGTTATGAAAAACGATGCACAATTTAAACTCTAGTTGGACCAGACAGTTTAAGGTCATGATAGACCGGCGTGCAGTTTAGGGTCATACAAGACCATGTAGTTTAAGGTCATGAAGGACCAGTAGGCTCAGACAATGTATTTCATGAGGAAATAGGAATTGGTGGGAGGATTTAAATGATCACCATCCCTGGTCACCAGGGATTATGCTCCATTGGGGTAAATCTTGTGAATTATGTAAGTTACTTCCCATTTGGGATCCAAGTTGGGTGGTTTCCTACTAGGGATCATTGGCGCCCTTAGGGCCAATACCAAGTCACCTTGTAAGAATTATTAGAGGTGATCCTTCTTGTGGAAGGCCCTGGATATCTTATTATGATGCCTTTCGTGATTGTGCAGGGCACAAACCCTATTCTCGTCAAGTGCTTCCAATTCGGCCAGATGAATATTTGCTACCTTATCCGCTGCCTACTAGTCATAAACCACTGTGCGTAATGAAGGCATCTTGATATCGATGGGCAGGACGACCTCAGCTCCGTACACCAAGGAATTTGGGGTCACCTGGGTGGAATTATGAGTTGTCGTCTGATATAATCTGAGGGTGTTGGGGAGATTTCTCGACCAACTCTTCTTGTTTTGACAATCCATTTTATGAAAATGTTAGATAGGGTTATGTTTAATGCCTCAATCTATCCATTAACCTATGTGTGGTAGCAGGAGGAATGGTTCGAATAGATGTTGTACATGGCGTAAAATTTCTGTAGATTGGAAGCTCGTAAGTTGGTGTCGTAATTGGTGACGATATCACGAGGGATTCCAAACCAGTAGATGATGTTGGAGCTCACAATGTCTAAAATAGAATGCTCCTTGACCTCCTTGAGCAGAACTGCGTCTCCCTAATTAGAAAATAAATATGTGGCAGTCAGGATCAACCTACACTAGCGAGCTATCGTTGGTGGGTATTATCCCATGACATTGAGTCCCCATACTACGAACGGTCAAGAGTGCATGGTGGAGTGGAGAGGTTCTAGAGGACGATACATGAAGTTATCATGAATTTTCTACTCATTACATCTCTTGGAGAACTCAATGCAATCATGGATCATGGAGGGCCAGAAGTACCCGAGTCTCCAGATCTGATGGGACAGCTTCAGCATAGTCTGGTGAGCCCCACAGGAATCGACATGAACCTTGTTCATGACCTCAAAAATCTCAACTCCTTGGATGGAACAGAGGATAACACCATCTAACCGGTGCTTCTCGAGGATCTTCTCAAGACTGGGACCACTCTGGATGTTAAACTATAGTGTGTAGTGTCAGATTTTCTCACGATTGACCCAAACAGTAGGGAGGAAAACATTTTGGTGATACTCAAAAAAAGGGGCTCTCTAGTTAGGTGTTTCTTCAATGACTGCATCTGAAGAACCTGGGATTCCTGACGTTGAGTATCTGGTGATAAGATGGCTTACTCTCATGCCATCTTCATCATCTGGGGTGATAGGAGTAATGACTCTCTGGTGTGCCATGTGTATAATCACATCATCCTGGTGAGGTTCTTCAAGTGCTGCAGCCAGCCCCCCCCCCCAGGGCATCAGCAGGACCATTCTGAGATTGAGGGATATGAGTAACTACCGGACGATATGGAAACTGGGCCATTAGCTGGAGGGTGCGCTCCAAAAATGGCACGACCTCTGAATTTTTGACGAAAAAGGCACTGCTTAATTTCTTGATGAATAGTTCAGATTCCCCTTTAACATGTAGATGGGGAACATCGATCTCGAGGTCCAACTCAGGGCCAGTTATAAGAGCCTGATACTTTGCCTTGTTGTTGGTGAAAGCTTCTGACAACTGGAATGAATACTGGAGAATGGCTTGCGCCGAGGTAATAAAGACAATACCCATGCCTAATATGTTGAGTCTAGGATCATCAAGTTTACATCCATTGGGGCATCAAGAGGCACCATCAAAGTGAATCTTCTAACATGGGATTACATGATCTACCGAGAGGATTACATCATTGGGGAAATCCAGGTCTAGGGATTAGTCCGCAAGGGTTGGATGGGAAACTAGAAAATCTGCCAATTCTTATCCCTTGATAGCCTTCTAAGGCACGAAACTGATGGCGAACTACTGGATGATTACTTCCCACCATGTTAGATGGCCGGTCAACATGGGGTGGTTCAGAATGTACTTCAGCAGGTCTACCTGAGACACCAGCTATACCTTGTGGTGCTTCAAGTGATGTCGCAACTTCTGTACTGTGAATACCAGTGTAGGGTAGCTCTTCTTGATGGGGGAGTATCTGGTCTCTATATAGATGAGCATACGATTGAGATAATAGAGGTTGTTTTCTGTCACTTAATTATTGTGCTGGGAAAGAAGGGCACCAAGAGATCATTCCAGGGTAGTCACAAACATGATCAATGGTTTTGTGGAGACGGTTGGCATCAAGACTAGAGGCTAGAGCAGATACTGCTTTATTTCCTCAAAAGCGGTCTGGAACTCTTCATCACATTCGTAGGCAGAGCCTTTTTCCTTGAGATGGGAAAATGGCTTACACTTCCTGGCCAAATTCACAATGAATCAGTGTATGTAGGCTAAGTAGCCTTGAAAACCTCTAAATCCCAAATATTTCTAGTGGAGGCATCAGACTGATGGCCATGATCTTCAATGGGTCGATATCGATGCCTCGGTACCAGACAAAAAATCCAAAGAACTTCTTAGAGGTGTCCCCGAAAGCACATTTCAATAGGTTCATCTTCAGATGGCGAGAAAGAAGGAATCCAAACCCTTTCTCAAGGTCATTGAGATGGTCCTTATGTTGGTGATATTTTACCACCATATCTCCCACATAGAATTCCACCAATGATCATAGGATTTGTTTGAATATGTGATGCATGGCCCGCTAATAGGTGGCACCTACATTCTTCAGGTCGAAGGGCATGACCTGGTAACAAAATGTACTTGTGGCACCCTGAAAATGGTGGAATCTTCATCCCCAGGGTCCATCTGGATCTGATTATATCCATAGTACCCGTCCCTGATGGAGAGGTCCTGAATCCCAGTCGTAGCATCAGTTAACAATTCTATTATTGGAAGGTAAAAATCAACCTTCAGAAAATGATGGTTGAGATCATAGAAGTCGATGTAGACTCTAATCTGTTTGTTCTTCTTCATGAATGTCACAATGTTGGCTAGTCACTTGGGGTACTGGACCTCCTTAACGAAGTTGGCTCTGATGAGATTGTCAACTTCAGCCTCGACCATGTCACTGTGGGAAGGGTGCATCATTCTGGGAGGCTGCTTGAACCCTTGATGATTTACAGGGAGACAAAGGAGGTAGATGTTTACCAGGGGATCTAGCCCTGTAATATCATCGTAGCTCTAAGAGAACACATCATGGTTCTATTTCAGGAAGTCCACGTACCGCTGCTGCTCCATGAGGGGCATGGCGGCACTGATCAATGTGTGTCTTGAATCTGCCTTGCAACCAAGGTTCACCTATGCCAGTTCATCCATCGTGGTGGATAAACCATCTTCAAAGATGTGGGGAGCATTCTCTAAAACCTCTTCATCAATTGCGGAGGGATCCCTAGTAGGAGGAGCTTCTTCTAGGTTGGCAGATCCTGATGGGAGGCTGGTACCATCCAAGACAACAGTGGACATCATATCAGAGGGTTCATGTGCTGCTAAGACCAAAGTAATGAAGGTAGTTGATTTGATCCCATCTGGTCTTTGTCCCAAGGGGCCACGCTTGATGATATCTAAAAAATAGTGGTACATCGGCTTGAGTTGGTTAATTCCAGTCTGTCAGAACAGAGACATATGACATACTGTCATTGCTAGGGGCGGACATCCCAATACCGTATGGGGGTAGGAGGCTCCGAGATCACCTGATCCTGATTTGTGTATGAGTATGAGGTGATTTTCCTGCATCTACTGGACTTGGGAACATGATTTCCTATTATACCAGAGACAACAAAACATTGACCCTTTTTGGGGGTTGTGGCCTCCAATTGATAGACTGGGAAGACCTAGGCGTTGTTTAAAACTGCCCAGGGGTCAGTTGTGACCATGATGGGCTCAACCTCACATGCCTGAATCTGTATATCCTTGCACTTGTAATAGTCAGCATCCAGATAGCGGTATTCACAAGAGGAAAAAGGAGATGCATCTCATTAGAGCATGACTAATCGACCATTGAGGGAGTACATGAGGCATTGGTGACAGGATGAGGGGACTGCTGCATGTTGGTGGAGCCATGGTCTGCCCATAAATGCATTGTATGCGGTGTCCTGGGAGACAACCATAAAATCAGTGCTGGAAACTATAGTGCCAAACTCGGTATTCAAATGGATCATGCTAACCGGGGTCTTCTTGGTCTTTTCGTATCCCTAGATCCTTAAATTGGAGGGAGTCAAGTCATACTTGGATAACCCCAGCTTCCGTACCATTCGGGTTGGGATAAGGTTGATCCCAGAACAGATGTCAACAAGACAATGGCGTAACTACACGCTATTAAATTGGCCCGTGATGTAAAGTTTTAGGATGTTCCCCTATATGGGAGAGTCTTCATCCTATCTAGAGAATGAAATAATGTCCTAACATTCGGCGTTATCGACTACGTTAGCATGAAATTCTTCTGCAGCTGCTACCTCTGTCTCAAACTAGATGGGGCTTCTTAAAGCCTTAGGGGGGACACACGCATATCTGACGACAGGCGAGGGGCTTCTAAAATGGAAAGCCTTGTTGGGAAGTCGGAAAGGTTCATGAGAACATCATACATCTGCGCCGGGCACAAACTTCTGCTTTTAGGAGGTCGCTTTGTGATAGGAGGCTTGGTGGGCCCTACCGACTGGACCAGTGGATGACTGGTGTTGGGTATGTCCCATTGCTCGCTAGTCAAAGCCCGAAGAGCATCTTCCATATGAGGATTGGATGAATGAGATCGGCCTATAGTGAGGCGAAGATAGTCACGACATGCCCAAAGTGGTTTTGCCTGATCTGGTAACACAAGTTGTTGCGGATGTGGGCCTGTCGTCACCGGATGAAGTGGATTAATGTGATGAGCTCTACACTAGGCATGTTGTCTGGTATCGGTGACATGCATGACCTTGCTAGAGGTGCCAACTGATGTGCCCTGATGACCCATGTGGTCGCGACTCTGTCGACATTGGTGTCGACTGGGGACATTATGGAGGTTCACCAGGCATTACCCATTATCGGGAGTCATATATAGGGATTTACCAACTCCACGGTATTAACCGAAGCATACCCTTGACTGTCACATGAAGATTCATCCATCACTAGGAAGACCTTAGGAGGGATCCCCATCTCCAAGGGAATAAAGTCACCGAGAGCGCGGCACGATGATGGCATTGACGGGGCGCGTTGTTTTTTCTTACGCTGCTGATGCTTGCTCTCCAGGGATGAGGCCGACTGAGATGATGATGAAGAAGTGGTGAACATAGATTCTGAAGGATCCAGTTGATTTAGGTATGCCTGGATGATAACGTGGGTATGAGGAACCATTTTTTGAGCCATCCAATCATCATTATTTTAGGACCCGTGGTTGGAAACCTGCTACCGCTCACCTTCGATGTCACTATTGTTGCCTGGACATACAAAGACACCCACCACTTATGCTGGGGTCGGTCCCGGCCTGACTATGTAGTTATCGACCTGGTATTGGAGCCAATCATTAAACACATAACAATGCTTGAGGGTGTTCCCCAAAATCCGATGATAGGGGTAGTAGTTGGGGTGATTAGTGAGATTTTCCTCTTCCGGCATTTTTCACTCGGGAAACCGTACAATCCCCTACTGTAAGGCACTATAGAAGTACCAAGGGAACCGATTCTTGATGAATCAGTAAGTCCAGTTTCTCATGTTCGGGAAGGGTTCTATTGGAACCTAACCTGGGCAAGGAGCTGGAGGGGCCTGTCAAGGAGGCAGACCTTGATTGTTCCACCTGGGCATTGGAGGCACCTTCCACAGAGCCGCTTGATGATTTTGAGGTGGATGCTATTGAGCCAGAGGCTCTGCCAGAGGTGGAGGGCCTCTAAAAGGCTACATGGCTGGTGCCAATGGTAGCAATTCTAGTTGCCTGGGGGCTTCTATATGGGCCACCGCGGCGGGCTCGGCTCTAGAATCCCTGCTTGCTGGGATTACTGGGGGCAACAGATGTGCCTGGCTGGCTTGTTGTAGGGCTTCCCCTAAGTGCTAGTCCTTATCAGAGAAGTCTCGTAATCCTCTAGGTTAGTTCAGGGTGGTTATGGAGGGGACCAATTCCTTCTTTACATTCCCTACACACATCTTCAGTAGTTGCTCCTAAGTCAGTGGAATGTCAAGGGTGTATATGAGCTCCTTAAACCGGATGATAAAGTCCAAGACTCACACATCAGACCTTTGTTTTCACTTGAAGAGGTATGTGATGCTCATTCTCTTGGTGGTGGAACTGAATAGGTAGAGGAAGTGCCTATGAAGGTCCACCCAGATGGTTACAGATCTGATGGGGAGCTGGATGTACCAGACGAATGCGGCCCCTCTAATGTCTGAACAAAACAAGAGATCTTGGCAGTCTTCTGCTACTATGGAGTCCCTAACATGTCCCCAAACCTTGATTTGAATTGGTCCAGGTGCTTCAGTGTGTCTCCCTTCCCGTTAAAGGGGGAGATGGTGGTATTCCTGAAACCGAGAGGCGCCAGAATATCATCCACCCATGATGTGTATTGATTACTATCAGGTGGGATTGACACCTGCTACGTTTCCAATTCCTCAATGTGGTCTACGAGTACTGCCATAGGATCATCTGGGTGGGGTTCCCTATCATGATGAGGATACCTAACCATGAACGTGTTTTGGGGTTCATCAACATGGTAGAAAGACTCAGAGGCACGTGGAGCTACTGGCGTAGCAACCCATGGGGTGGCCGGGGGAGCCTGAGTGAGATTCCATGGATTGTCGCGCCCTTCAGGAGGGTTTGGCAAGACATACCGCACCCTCTTGGCATGAGGTCTAGATTCAACCCTGTCTGTAGGGGCGGCATGATCAGGGTTGCCTAGGGGTAGCTCACCGAGGTGTAGTTGTTTCTACCCCTACTGCCCTAGCCTAGGATCGCCGTAGTCAGGTCGTCACTCTGCAGTGCATTCAGCCAGGAGTTCATCGACCAACTTCATTTTCTCAGCAATTTGATGGTGCAAAGTGGCCTTCTCATGGTCCTCCTTCATCTTCTGCACTGAAGCGGACGGGTCATAGTTCTTGATAGCTCAAATGTTATCTTTTAACTTACTGGAATTCTAGATGAGTACTAATGCTTTAGTGGGTGCAGGGAGACCAAGTAGGTTTATCTGCTGGCATGTAACCCTTTTTTATGGGTCAAATAGTTGTAGCGCTCCCTCAGGAGGTATGTCTCTATCAATGATCTCAATATCATCCTCCTTGTCCACTATATCGGCCATGTTGACAGTGACCCTTCTTGGGGGCATGTCCTCAATATGTCATAGCGAGTCAGGCTGCCACCGTATAAGATTGAAGGGAAGGGAATCATACAACCCACAGCCATGGACATGCGCATGGGTGGGAATCCTCCTTTATGATCCTATGGAGTACCTTGAAACTCTGAATTCATTTCTCTTGGAGGGCCTTGTGGTGGCCTGATGACTCGGGGCACTAGGCCACCGGGAGCGCAACCAGATCAACCAGACGACATCGTTTTCCGATGTCTTCAAGGTGCGCTTGGCTCATAGGATAAGACTCTCACTGGTGGAAAAGACATAAGTGGGTTTCCTAGAGGATGTGATGGAAAATTTCAAACTCTTTTAGGGAGAGGGATTCCGATGTGCGAAAGTTTGACACAACCATGGGCCAGAACATCTCAGGGATGTATTCTTCTTGGAGAATGTTCCCTAAGATCATCGTATCAGATTAAGGATCTGTCCCTTGATTTACCCACTTGTCTACTAGTATTGGTAGAGGAACAGGCAGTGGTACTGAGGTTGACCGCTGGGACAGCTGGTCGGCCGATGGAGAATATGGTGAACGGGCTGACTGGCCGCCGAATCTCAAGCTATCTTCCGAAGAATGTAGCGACATGGACGCTACATTCGGATAAGAGGGGATAACGGGCGCCTTTCCTAGCTCAGGGGCTAGCGATTCTGGTGATAGGCCGCAATGCTGCTTTCCCACCATTGGTCCTCAGAATAGCTCTTCGTGATCACTTGTGGAGGTAGAGAGCGCTTTTGGTGATGATGGTGGTGATCGTACGACAGTAACCTGCAGGGTCGCTAGAATTTAATCCTCCTAGAGACACCTATTGTGGGAGTTTGGGATCAAATGATCCTTGCATTTTGGGAGCACCAGGATGATGCACCTCGTTCCTACCTCAACCCTTGACTTGGATGAGCGAGTGGAGGGTTACTGTGCTGAGTCACACTCCGCTTTAGAGTCTGAGAAGTGGACCGGTTTTATCTCTATTCGAACCTTCCCAGAATCCTTCTTATGGTATTGAAGACCTGCCCTCCTACCCCTGGGTGGCTCCTCAGGATAGGGATTATTTCTAACATGGGATCCTTTGGCCGCACTAGTGCTGGGGCAGAGAGGGTTTCCACAAGAGAAAGCAATGGTGTGAGGAGCACCGAGACAAATTTTGAAGGGGACATGAAGAGGACCTTCATCAATATTGATAGAGAAGAAAAAAACACCACTGGAAATAGATATAGAATGGGGAGGACCTCCACACTTGTTTTCTTGTGTGATCTCAGTACGAGTAGGATCCTTGTACCGGTCTAACAGCACACGGGTAGGACCTCTATAGTTAGTGCGAGTGGAGCGAGGCTGGCCTTCACCCCACTGGTTTCTGGGGCGAGAAGGACCTTCAATGGCTTCTAAGATGACGTAGGGAGGATGCCCACATTGGAGAGAGGTTGGATGGGAAATGTCCCTACCCCGGTAGTCGGGGGCATGAGGAATGACTCCAAACCCTATATAATTGGCATGGGAGAGGTTTTCGTGCCAAGCAACACTGTCATGGAGATGACCTTCATTTGAGTTGGGGGTTGCATAGGGAAGACCTCTATACTGATCCATAAAGTAGGTAAGGATTTCAATTTTTATGGTAGTGGTACATGGAGGACCAAAGTATTCTGTGGCATCACTGTGGGTTAGCTCGTGACGACCACTGCTTGTGCCAGCGACCATGAGAGTCGACCCCGCCTGCCTATGGGGCAGTTGGGGCCTTGATCAAGGCTGGGATTATATGTTTCCCTAGTCAGCTTATGTAGGCAACTGATGGTATGTGTCAGTGGTGGCACGGGTCACAGTAGCTACCGACATTGACGCCCCTTGGGAGGAATCCTCCTCCGGTTGTTCTCAACACTAGCATTGGGTTGGACGAACCAAGGATGGTGGTGCAGGTGCATAGCTTACCTACTCCTCATCTAGCAAGACCGAGTGGTAGTGCTGACATTGATAGGCGGTAGCCCTTTTTGGGAGCCCCTGGAACGAGGCTCTAACCAGGCTGGGCTGGACGTCTCCTACCTCATCTGCATATTGCAGGGAATAATCAAAGAGTTCCTGAGACATGCTCATGAAACTTTTTTATGTTGGGGTGGGGAACAATGGCTCCCTGCAAGGCCCTCATGGGCGACATTGATGTTGAGGTGAAAATGCCTCCAGATCCAGGCGGGCCATATCCCAATTTGGTATTATGCCCTCCTCCTCGTAACAATGCACGAGGTCGTTAATTACCATTCGCTGGATAACTTATCATGGTGAGTGGGGGCATGGGCACCCTATGGTCGCCATTTTAGAGGCCATCATAGAAGAGGTTGAACCACGTAGGACAACCGTGATGGCACTGCCCCTGTCCCTTTGTCGACGGGCAAGCGGTGATCGCGTCCTAGGTGCAACAACCGAATTCTTGGAAAAAAGAGAGATTATCTCATCAGTGATGAAAGAAAAGGAATCGATGACCAAGGACCTAGCACAATCCCATCTTCCATGGCTGGTAAGAGGGATACACATTGACAATTTTGTAGGATGGGATGTCCAACATTCTACTACCCCAACTTCTGGTGAGATTCATGCTAGGGCCGCTATTTTCTTGGCTAGACCTTACACTGAATAACTAGATCAGAAGACATGTCAATCCATTGATGCCCCGAGCACTACTAATATCCATATTGAGGAGAAAAAATTCACACCGGGTTAACCATTTCTATTTTCGATACTATGTTCAGGGAACACAAGTCTGTCTTGTTCAGGGATGATAGGTGTGATTTTTTCTACCCCGCATTCCCACTCTCCAAAGGCGGGCGACATCCTCTCTTTATTTAGGGACGTCTACTCCTTGATCAAAATGGTATGATGGGATGTTGGTTCATCCATACGTGGATTCCTCCTCGGAACTCGTCACCTAGTCCGGGTCTCCCTCATTGACTTAAGATGTTGTTCGTGAAACTCTTCCTAGATCCATATCTTCATGGACACTATTTAATTACATTTCTTCTTCCAGGACATTCCAAGTGGTCTGGTCAGAGCATCAACCTTATGTTAGGGGAGTAGTCACTTTGGGCATCACTGGCATGTCTGGATGCTGGGGGATTGGTGTGTCTGTCTTCTTTCCATTATTATAGGGCTTGTCGAGGGCGTAGAAGACCGAGGCATCCCACGTCAAACGTAGGGAATTGTATGCCATGGGAATGTATCTGAGGTTTTCCTCAGCTTCCCATGTTTAACATGTGGTATGCCGCATGTTTAACATCCGGCGGAGATGGATAGGGCTAATCAGAACACTAACTAGAGTGGATCAGATGGAGGAAATCCCAAGTGGGAACACCGATACTGGGGCCATCGTGTGTGTGACCAATAAAAGGGAATGGGGTGGAAAGATCCCACCGGGATGTGCTGGCCCGAGTAAGAATCAGTATGGATGATGGAATGTTTCGTGTGGGGGTGGTGAATGGGATGGGACCTTCGTGAGGATGACGATGGTTTTGGGCTTGATCATCGAAGAGGCTTCCTACGTATCCCCATGGCATGGAATCAAAGTCCATATTGTTTGTCTGATGGTGGATTGTCGCTGAACGGGGTCACAAAGGCTTACCATTGGATGGAGGCACAGTGGCTTACCACTGGATGCAATCACACTGGCTTACCACTAGATGGGGTCACAACTGATTACTGCTAGATGGGGTCCACCATTTAACATCATGAAAGATAGTGATAAACCAATATGAAGGGGGTCGGAACAACTAATGGGTGATGGGATTGAACCTCACAGAGGCTCCCTACGTACCATGCCTTGGCATAGATCAAAGACCATGTAGTTCAGGTGGCATTTGGGGCATACGCTCTGAGGCATCCCATAGGGTCGGCGAACCGACGTGACTAAAGACTTGGGGTCTGGATGGGTGGTAGGCTTGAACCTCATAGAGGCATCCTACGTACCTTGACTTAACAAAGATCAATGTCCTCATAGCTCCGGTATGGGTTTGGGTGAACCAACCTGAAGGGTATCAGAACCACCGGGTGTTGGTGGGCTTGAACCTCTGGGTGCTTCCTACATACCTTTCTTTAGAAATGATCAAAGAACATGTAGTTCAGGTATAGGTTTGGGAAAACCAATGCAAAGATGACCAGAACGACTGGGTGTTGGTGGGATTGAACCTCAGGGAGGCTTCCTACGTACCTTGCCTTAGCAAAGAGCAATGACGTCATAGTTCATGGGATGGCATGGGGCTTACACTCTAGGCTACCCAAGGTGTTATTGAACCAACGTGAAGATGGACAGAATGACCGGGTGTTGGGATTAAACCTCAGGGATGCTTCCTACGTACCATGCCTCAACAAGGATCAAAGACCTCATAGATTATGTATGTGGCATGGGGCTTGAACTCTATGCTTCCCTGGGTGGATGTCATGGTAGGTTCTTGCTCTATGCCCACATGAGTCATGCTCGGTGTGAGAAACAAGAGACAACAGAGACCGGACGATCACGTCGTGAAAGGTGCGTCTGTGGGAAATGGAGTGGGGCGTACATTTTATCAGATCATAAAGAGGAAAAAGTGGTATATGTGTGGTTAGTAGCTTGAAGAGGTTGGGACTTACTCTAGGATGGGGGCCCGATGGCGATAAAGCATAACAGGAGAAGGATTTCGGACTGATGAAAGGAGAAGCACCGTTCCCCATCGCGCCCTTTGCTGGACCTGGGGACCGAAGAAGAATGGGGGAGAAGAGATGGTGCCTCCTACAACAAAGATAGGGGCTTACACCAAGATGGTTTCCCTTTACCTGTGCAAAAATGCCACTCCCATAAGGAGGATATCATCCCCTGTGGGGACCATTGGGCATCCATAATTTCCAAGGTGGGGGTACCCCATGTGTGAGACACGAGGCGAGGTCACAGTTTAACTTCATGTGATAAGGACGAAGGTGGATGGCAGTTTAATGTCCTGCCGCTCTGATGAGGTGGGTTTGCTTCTCACCCCTTGGACTTACATAACTGGTACCCTCTTCTCCTTGGTGCAGAGAGGGGATATGAAAATACATGGAGAGGCAGTTTCAAAGAGCAAACCATCAGGGGGGTGTGGTCCATGTTAACCTGGCTATGGGAAGAAGAAATAGATGTTAGCGTGCCTATGCGAAGAAGCATGAGGCAAAGTAACGCAACAGGAGGTATCGTCTAGGGGACTTTGATGTCACTTCATGCGAACCTAGAAGGTTTCATAGGAAATGTGTATATGGTGATGGTGCTGGGGGGGCGTGGGAGGCGCCCAAAAATAATTCCCGGAAGAGGGACATCATGGTCGCACATGGTGGTAAACTTGCACACAAAAGAGACTATAGCGTGAAAAAGGGACAGGGCCGGTGTGAAAAAGTAATTGCACACACAAAAAAGTCCGGGAAAAAAAACAATTGAGAACTGGGCAAAAAAAGAGTGGGTCGACGCGCAAAATGAATTGGGCGCCGAGGACCAAATTGCTCGCAATCGGAAGGAATTGTGCGCAGTGGAAGGGGATCAAGGGGATTTGGAAAAGGATCAAGCCAGAGTAGCCGCGTGCAATGGTGCCCCCCTAGGTAACCTGGAATGAAGAATTTATTACCTGATAGCATTCTTTTTTAGCTCACGGGAGAGGAATTTTGCATGGGGGAGACGGTTCAGATTCATCGGCTGAAGTTGAAGGGGTGAAATTATATTTATAGGTGCTCGGGAACATGTGTCTGCATGAAAAACACTTCAGCATAAAATATTGTCTGCACTGATGTCGACAGCATGGAGATCAACTGCGCTGAGCGGTGGCATGAAATAGTTCTATGCCCGCACGAAAAACTCTTGAAAATCCCAGTGTTTTTCGAACTGGACATATTTTTTCGCGCAACTATGTATTTTCTTAATGCCGCCCCTATAGGACACCTATAATGGATCTCCGGTTCCATATATGGCTTCTCTTTGCCTCGCCCGAGCCTTCTATAGCCATAGATCACTTTTCGGCGTCTACCTCTATCATTTTGACCTTTTTGGTTTGATTGGGATGATTCATTTTTACAGAATAAAATTATGTTTTATTATAAATATATAATAAAAAATTGTCAAAATTTGGGTTTTCTAAACCAATTTTTTTCCTCATTTAATCTAATTAAATATACTAATAAGATAAAATTACATTTAATGTTAACAAAATGTACACATAGAAATAATATTTCTTCATAAAGTGATCGTTTAATAGTTATATGTTTATAATATTATTTTTAATTTATAACCAATTAAATGTGTGTTAATATAATTATATATGTTTTTAAAATCACATTAGAGTAATAATTTAAAAAAAATGTAATTTATTTGATAAAAATAACTATGATTAACAAAATAAATTATTTAAAATAACTCTTCCACCACTATAACAAGAAATAATTTTAATATTAGAAATATTATTTTCCTGATAAAAAATAAAATTGATTTTCACATATTTTGTACGTAGTGATTCAAAATATGGAATTAATTTTATTGGATAAATTTCAAAATGACTACAATAATTAAATTTTCTTTTTCGCACACATAATGGGTAAAATCGATTTTCTAAAAAAATGTATCTTAAAAAAATGACCTTTGATTTATTATAAATTTTAATATAGTTTTTATAATTTTTTTTACCTCTATTGATGTTTTAAAATTTAATATCAATTCTATATTGGTAATATCTAATTTTTTTAAGGTAATATATTTTACCTTTTAGGTCAAGGTTTCATGAAAAACAAGCTACTCACATGAAATTAGATTATGTAAATGTGTATTCTAAAAAATGTGGGTCATTAAAAGAACAGTTTTCATTGACTATTTTATTGTAAATTTTTTTTTCATAAATTAAAATCTCCTAAGATTGATATTTTAATTGTATTTAAATATAATTATATTTTATTTAGATTTATATCATTATATTTAAAAATGATAATAATTTAATTAATTTAATTTTTCTATTATTGTTTATCTAAACAAAATTTTATTTTTTTATATTGTGGAATTACTATTTGAAATTTTTTAGTTTCTCTTGAGTAATTTTTTTCCCAATACACGGTAAGACCATTATCCATCCCTTAGGAAGCATCTCATAGTCAAATAATTGCACTTACACTTCATGATTTTTAAATCCAACCATTTCATAGAAGAAATACTTTATCTCTTCACCAATCAATATATATTACTGAATGTTGGATCACTATGATATATATAAAAAAAAATAAAATCACCAAATATAAGACCTTAAAAAATGGCAGACCTTACAAAACACTGAATCATGTTCAATGGTTACAACCATTCTACTTCTGAGAAATTTTTCATATAACATTAGTTTATGTTTTATTAAAAAAATTAATATATTTATTTAATTATATTAATTGAAATATAATTTTTATGTACTGTTTTAAATTTATATATTGATAATATATAATTTACTGATTTTTATATAATTATGATAAAAAAATATCACCTCTTACAACACATGTAGCATTCTCAACAATACTCTCTTTTCTATGGAATTTCACATTCCAATATATAACAAGTTTATTTCATTTATTTTACATATTTTTTATTTTGGCATACATATGTTTTATCTAACAATTATTTTGGAAGATTTATATTCTAATTCCATGAATTAATTATAGAGAATAGAATCTAAATGTATAATTTCATTAATTAAAATTAATTTTACACAAAATCTTTATTTGTTTATTATTTTTTAAATGTGTCCCCATTTGATTAGAAAATGAGAAAAACCATGATCTTTTAGGTGAAAAAATTATTATCCATTAAAAATAAAAATAAAATAACCTAGATAAATTAATCTCAAAAAATTACTATAATATTAACTATTACAATTGAGAAAATTAGAGTGACAAAAAATAAAACATTCCTATGAAATTTGTATACTACCATGTCAGGATAACAACTTCTCTTTAATTTCCAAGAACACAATGTATTACATTTTTTTACCATCATCCACTCATATGATTTGTGATCTTGATCTACATAAAATTTCAACATCATCTACTCTACTATTGTTCTGAATTATTTAGGTTTTTCACATTTGTATTTCATCATAAACATAGTTTTTACTCTAGGGTTTGGTTTAAAATTTTCCCATTAAAAAGGTATCATATTAGGTTTTTAATCCCATCTAAAATGAATGTAGGGTTATTTCATCCAAAAAAAGAGAAGGTGGGTTTTCGTTTATTTAAATGTTTTGGTTCATATTATTGTGTGAGAATAAGGTAGGTTAGTTTGTATTATGGTTACAACTCGCTAACAATAGTGTGAAACTTCTAAATTACTATCTCTTCACTGATTGGTGGAGATTGAATCGTACAGTGTTATATTGATGATCATTAACTCTAAAAAACAATATTCATTTTTTGTTTTTTATACATCATATACAGTTAACACATTGGTATCTCTTAATTATAAGTAGAAAGAATAATTTTTATGAAACTATTCACCCCCTATAGTCACTATTTACATGTAATAAGACCTAAAAATTAATATCATAGATTAGATCCTTTTTCAGAATTGTTTTTAACATTTTCATTATATGTTTTAATCAAACTAATATCAATGAATTAATAATCTAAGGAAATTATCCAGTAATATTCATGATAATGTCATGAATTTGAGATGTTGAATCCCATGAAAACACCACACATAAATTGAAGAGACTATTTTTAATTGGAGGATCAAATCGAGTTATTCCAAAAACAATATAGGTCTTTAATATTAGGTTATTATGTATAAAGTATTTTAATTCCTTGAGGAATATTTATAAAATTTTATTATTAAATATGTTATAAAATTTGTTTCAAACTATAATGTTCATAGTTATTTGTATTGATATTTATGTATAAATAAATACATCCATATTTTTTCCACATAATTTTTTTTGACATATAGTGGACTTAAAAATTCACTAATAAAGGAACAAAAATGTTTTAAATAATCATGTTAAATATTTAAAGAGGTAAATTTCAGTAATTCAGAATGACATCTCAAGAGAGTATAAATGAGAAATAAAATATAATCCATTTTTTAAAAATTAATTATTTCACCTTGGGAGACTATTAATAATGAATCTCATATCCAAATATTATTTTTTCCTCCACCAAGAATATGGAACTCAGAGAAGGTTTCTATTGTTGGTACTGAGTATTTCACTATATATTAAAAATATGATATGATGAGATCACATTTTAAGTATATATTGGAGTGAAAGAATGAAAATGTTGATGATCATCAGAAAAGAAAAAGGTTTAACAATCAAATCTAATTAATTTTTTTTATTTTTTTTACTTATGAGATATAAAATATTTATAATGATGAAATTGAAAACAACACTAATTGAGTCTACAAGTACGTGATAGGATTCATAGGTTTTCCTAAGTATTCCAAAAGATATCATCAAATGGATGATATAAAGGGATCTATAAAATATAAAATAAGTAGTATTTATGTTTCACAATTATGATGTTACTTGTGAAGGAAAAATGGAAATATAAAATCATAATTTCCAAACGAAAAATATGGAGGATAATAAAATTAATAATTAAATATATTAAAATTATCATTTCATGATGGATGAAGCTACACATGAGGTTCTGTAACTATTGGTGATGGTCATGTGGGTGAGAACTAGTTGGGAAATATTTTTTTGATGGAAACAAAAGACAGTGAACTAAAAATTGATTTTGATTAAAGTTATGGATATGAGATTAATATTGGAAATGATTTCATAGAATTATGTAAAAATAAAACGTTTCAAACAGAAGTTTGAGAATATAATAATTGTTCAGAAAATTCCATAGTGAAAATTAGATGTTAGTAGAAGGGAAATTGTTTTATTTTTAGAATGAATTAAGATAAAATATGAGAATGTAAGAATGAATTAGTTCTTGTCAAAAACTGTTGAGGAAAAGACATTAAATTTATATTATTCTTTGATTTTTTTGGACAAAATTGAAAATGAATATGAGATGTATATACCTGAAAATATGAAATTAAAAAATATAAAATCATGATCAACTGTGAAAATATGAGATATCCTTTTAGTTCTTCAAAAAGAGAATGAAAATATTAAAGGGGTAATAACATAATTAAAGAAAAACATAATTTTTTAGGGGATTTTTTTTAAATATGATGGATTTGAATAATAATAATAAATACATAAATGAATTTAGATCTAATAGAAATATTATTAATCTGTACAGAACTACCATTATAATAATAATTAAAAGGATTTTTTGAAATGTTAATTGATTTTGATGTAATCTCAAATGGAATTATGAAAATTAATATTCCTTAAGATTTATTAAATCACTATCCCATACCAAGAAATTCATATTAATGAATATATCCTTTTATTTCCTATAATAAATTTCATAAAACTATATGGGTTCCTAAGAGTTTTACTACTAATCTAGTTGGAACTAAAATATCTTGGGTAGGAAAACAAATATATATATAATATATTTAATAGGAAACCTATATAGCGATTCATTAAGGAAAATGGTATATGGACAATGTGTTCTCTCTGAACATGACTGGTGACATCTATATATTTCTATCTTCTATTTATTGTAAATAAGGTACCATCAGTTTTGGTGAGAAATCTAATGGAATGGTCAAAGAATTTGTAGAATTAGGTATATTAAAGTCATTAATAATTTTAAATAACTATATGTTTGAGGATTAAAACATAATTTAATTATCATATCAAAAAACTATAATGATTGTATACATATAATATTTTTAGATAACGAATGAATTATTTATAATGATTATACTATTTTATTTTTTGATAATAGAAATGAAAATATCTACTCTATTAATTTTTTAGAACAATGCCAGAAAAATATAACATGCATAAATATTATAGAAACATATCACATTATTTTCCATAGAAGGTTGGTACATGTTCACATTAGACAACTGTACGTGTAAGCAATCAATGGACATGTTATGAAACATCCAATGTTAAAATCAACTAATTATTTTTTATGATTATTTTTTAAAGGGTATGTGAAAATAATTCTTTGAGGAGTGTAAATATGGCTAACCGTACTATATTATTAGAAAAAGTTTATCATGATTTATTTGTAACGATGAGAACTTGTAGTTTATTTAGGTTGAGATACGTTATTGATGATGATTTTAGTAGATTCACATAGACCATTTTCTTATCCCATAAAAGTAAATCCTTAAACATGTTTACTAAATTTAAAAAAAATTCAAAATAAAAAATGTCATTTAATTTCATCAAATAGAATAGGTAAATGAGGATGATTTTTTTACGTAGATTTGGGAAATTTTGTGATGATAATGGATATTTCTATAATTCTTCAACCATAAGAAAACAAAAAAATGGGGTTTTGGATATAAAAAAACAACAATCCATGAAATTTAAAGGAAACTTCTTAATTAATTCGAACTACCAATATATTTTTTGGTAAAATTAGTTGACACATCTTTTTATATCATAAGTAGAGTTAAGAATATATAATTTAAAAAAAACAACTTATAAAATTATTATTTAAAAGATACATATGATTGGTTACTTAAAAGTGTTTAGATATATATTTTATATTTTAAGTACTAATGAAAATATATAGAAATTTGATGCTAAAATTGACAATGGAAAATGTTTATAACATTAAATTAAAAGTAAATATTATAGAGTATATAACAAGAGAACTATAATAATGTAGGATTCCATTCATGAAATGTTCATTGAGAATAATTAAAAACTAATTACCTATTATATGGATTCTACTGATAAATTTAACAATTTCAATTTTTTGAAGATAAAACAAAAATATTTAATGCATCAGTTAATGGGGGTTATTTCTCTTCTCAATATGATCCTATGAATTTTAAGACACGAAATGATTACTCAACTGAAAATGTTTATGTTAATATTTAATTAAAAATTAGAAATAGATTTTCTGTTTTACATATTTTAATAATTTTACCTTTCTGAATGAATTTTGGCCTGCAAATATAAAATAAGATATGAATGATTCAAACTAGATAAATTATATGAATTGTGAACTTAACTAATTTGATAGGAATAAAGTCTATCATCTAGTTGAATTGTCAAATGATAAAATGTCTATTGAAAATAAATATATTTTTCAAAATAAATAGTATTATGTGATAATATAGTTTGATATAATGCTACATTATTTTCCTATGGTTATTTACATGAATTTTCTATTCAAATTAAATATTAATTTTCACTAGTTTATAGATTATAAGGTATTACTATTTTCATATAATTTATATTTTTACCAATTTTAAATTATTTTAAATGGATATGAAATGTTATTTTTTGAGTGCAGTAATTTGAGATGAACAGTTTTTTAATCTAAAACCTATTTTTGAATTTTTTGAATTTAAAAACCATGTTTTAAAAATGAATGATTTATTATATGGTTTAAACATATCTCTATAGTCATGGTATGAATACTAAAAAACTATTTTTACATATGACTTATTTTAATAAAGTAGTTTTTGATTTAACCATATTTATAAAGACAGATTGTACAGATATTTTAATTATTAAAATAATTTTTTTTTGATTTTATTATTTGTAAAAATGATATACTTTTTAATGAGATTTCCAAATTTTTGACTAGTTTTTTATATGAATCTAATGGGAGAATGAAATTTTTTCCTTGGACTTCAAATTTTTCAAATAAGTGATTATATTATTCTAAATAAAGGAATAAGTGATAAATATATATTTAATATATTCATAATTGATTGTGAATGTCTTCGAAAATGACAATAATCAATAATATTAAACTGAATGTGGATAAATATGGAATTTTATTAGTGATACATTGTATAAAGGAATGATAAGAATCCTATTACATCTAACTGCCTCAAGGTTTTAAATTATATATGTGGTATATATGTGTGATAGATATCAACCTAATAAAATGAGAGTAATTTGACGGCTGTAAAAAGAATAATTATATATGTTAAAGGAAAATTTAACACAAGTTCATTTAATCCATTTATATCTTATTAATCTATTTTTTTCTACAATTAGATGGTGAAACTTGATATGAATAGAAAATCATGTATGTGTTAATTATTAGATAAATCATTATTTTCATGGAGTTCTATAAGGGAATTTTTAGTTTTACTGTCCATGGATCGGTATGACAAAATTACTGCTGCATATTGGTCATCTCAAATCCTCTATGTGAAGAAAATTATTTTTTATTTTAATGTCTGCTATGATAAAATTATAACATTTTGTGATAATACTTATTCTATTTAAATTTATAAAATCCTCATAAATAAATCTAGGATAATAAATATAGAGTGTATATTTCATTTCTTAAGATATCATGTTAAAAATGGGAACATTTTTTTGGAATACATTCCAAATGAAAATAAACTAGCAAACATATTTACTAATTCTATAGACTTTGTGAGATTTAAAAATATAAAATTTGAAATTCTCATGATGAAAAATTAATTCATGAGGGCATATTATGATATGTTTTATTGTTTTTACGTATATATTTTTAAAATTTCATAAACATAGTGGGAATTATCCCTTTTTATATTCTATATATCCATAGTGCATAGTTTTTTTTCTTATCTTATGATTTTTGATAAATTTCAAAAATGGGGAAAATTTACGGAGAAAACTAGAGATGAAAACTATGATTTCATAAAATTATATATTTAATTTTTAATTTTTAATTTATGAAAAGTGATATTGTGTACACATAGTGTTTTTGTGTTAAATTATTTTGAAAATTTTAAATTCCCTTATACTGATGATTTAATTGAAATAAAATATAATTAAATTTTATATATATATATTTATTTTAGTTCTAAAATGATATTAATTTTTGTTAAATTTATTTTGAAATTATTTTTAAAACTAAACTAAATTTAATTTTATTATTTTTATTATGTCATTACTATTATAATTTTCTTTTGTCTCTTTCGTAAAATAATCGGTTCAGCCTCCCAAGCCCATGGGAAAACCAATAAACCAATATTAGGGGATTTAAGGGTCAAAACCATGGGATGTCAGACGTAAGGGTCAAGTGAACTAATATTAGATCGGGTGGGACAATTTGGCCCAATCATAGCTGGAAATTAGTGCACCCCCAAATTACAAGCCATATGCAGGCCCACAAGTTTTCCGATGGGCAAACACATGTGCAACGCTAGGTTATGTGGTGAATAGTTTAGTGTTACAGGTCTCTATCCCTCATAGAAATATCTAAGGGATAGAAATATGATATAATTTATAAAATGGAGTTTATCCATCATGATAAACCAGTGTGGGACTTAGGTAGTGTGGAGCATTGTTCATACACTTAAAATATTACTCATATAAATTTATTCACATGATCCTGGAAACTATAATTGACTGATATTCTTGGGACATCATCATAACCCACTAGATACTCAGTGGTGTTCCATTAATCTTGAGACAACTAATCCTCTACTAATTGAACCATGGAAGACATATGACAATCCTTTTCATGTTTTTGAGGTAATAAAGGATACAATTTCTGGTATGAAATTTTGTTCACTTTTATGAGAGTACCTCCCTAGTAGCATGAATGGAAATGGTAGATCTTATCTCTACATTATGATAGGAGAATGTTTCATGAAACATTAACTCATGATGATTTGATTTGATGAAGAAACAATCAACCATCCACTGATCCTGATGTTAGAAGGACCCTATAATGGTAGAGCCTCCATGATTTCATATAATAGTAGCTCTAAGGATGGAGGATCCACCAATATACCATTCAAAAAAATTTCATTAATAGTAGCACACAATGTGTAGTTTTATCTACCATCATTAGTGGTTGTCCCAAATCATTATCCTTATAGTAGCATGGTCTATCAGAGCTATAACTTCATATACAATTTTTCAAAGGTAGATTTTTGGAATGGAAGTACCATCCAACAACAACTATTGTATCATGATTTATGTGTTCACGGTAGCACTAATGTCTATACACATAGTATAATCCCATTTTTTGATGGTTTCTTCATCTATTCATGGTAGTGAAATCTCCAATTTTTAGATTAGTAGTTCTTTACATATTTTGAAAATGAATGTCTTACCGAATAGTAGATCACCAAACTGTATTTTATACTAAACTATTATTCACCAAATTGTAGACCTTACCAAATGGTAAGTCTTTATAAATGATAAAAACCTTTCAATTATCATGATTTGTTTAATATTATCTTAGTTTTTAAATTTTTTTATATTGGATATATGTTTTTAAACGTTGAAATCAAAATTTAATTCATAATTAAATTTTTGATGATTACATTTTAAAAAACTATAATTACATATTAATTTGATTATTCTAAGAAAATAATTCTAAAAAATTATAAATCATGTAGTAAATTTTATAATACTATGTTTTATTTGAATTTTCCCATTCCAATATACTTTTAGTTTATTAATTTTATTTTTTCTAGGTATTATTATATAATATATATGATTCATCGATCAATTATTATGGATTCTATATGATCATATTCATGTAGAAATTGAAGAACGTGGAATCTCTATGTATAATAACCTTATTTAAAAGTAAGGTAATTTTTATCATATTCATTATTTTTACTAAAGTTTCCTTATGTTATTCTACCAATAAATGATCCATGAAAATTTGTGTGAATGACATAATTATATTTTTCTAATGATAATTAACCAACCACAATAAGATAATCTCGAAAAGTATTACTACTAGAAAAAATATTATGAAAATTGAGAGAATAATAGAGATCAAAAAATATATATTTCATAAATTATTTTTGAATTTCAGTAACTAGACTATGCAAACTTTTCCATTTCCTTGATCACAATGAACTTCTTTATTTATGTCATCCATTATTGAAGTAAACAAAGATCTTGAGTGGCATTGAATTTCAACATCATCAACTCCAAATCTATTCAAATTATTATTTTTTCACTATTTTATATCTTCATACCCTCAGTTATTACTCAATAGTTTGGTTTATGATTTTACCTTCCAAATATAATCATATAGTTTTTTCCTCCAATATAAAACTAAGGTAGGGTTATTCCCCCAAGATAAAATTAAGGTTGGATATGAATACTTTAAATTATTAGGTTATTATACTAGGTGAGAATAAGGTAGGTTTTTTTAATGAGGTTATGAAACCAAAAAAGCGTCATGGAACTAGTAAATACCAATCTCTCCACCTATGAGAGAATTTTGAAGAGTGGACTAGGATATTGGCTATCTTATCCATTGTAAAAACATAATGTGTTAGTTATTTTTTAATTTTTTTTACACTTTTAACACTATTATAACTCTGATCATTAAAATTTGATTGAATAATTTTCTGAGTAATATTCATCCATAGTACCTATTTCAATATATTAGAAACTAACAACAATCTTAGATAAGTTTGAATATTCTAATGTAATGGTACACTAGTTTGTTCTACATGATCTAGGGTAATGGTAACATCCTCACTCCATCAGTTGTGTAATGGTCATTCAAAACCTATATAATGGTCATTCTAAAATAAATTCATTGATTTATAGTAATCTAATATTGTCTCACATAGAATTAGTACTGTGAAGAATAAACTCCAAAATCAAAAAAAAAGGGAATAACTCAAAAATATAAAATTCTATTATTATAGTATAGATATATAAAGGACATATTTAAATATCTACCCATGTGGATATCATAAAATTAATTATGGTGATGGATATTATTTTTAAAATATTGATAAAGAGTTGGATGATTTGATATCGTAGTATAAATCCATAGAAGACCTTGAAGCAGTACATGTGTTGAAAATTTTAGTATAATGGAACTTGAGTTCCCTACCTAACATTGAACCAAGAAGATGAATATAACCCTATAACTACCATGAAAAATTCTTCTCACCCCTCTTGTTAAGGGACCTATCTAGAACCAAAAATAAGTATTATTTTCATTATTTTTTGTTAGTTTATTTAAATTTCTATAGTGATGGTGTTATAGGTATCTATGGACTATAAAAGAAAAAACTCCCCCATCCATACTTTTTTAATTTAAATAAATTTATATATTTATTTATCCTTTTAAATATTCAAGTGATTCAAGTAACGTATTCAATTAATGATGATCATCAATGATCTATTTTAATTATTCATGGTTCTACCACTTAAACTATTTTTCATAACATCTACCATTTCTATACATTCACTTCTCATATGATGTAGGTAGTGAAGGTTAATGGAATAATTATTTATGAATATAAATTATTTTTGGTTGGATAAGGATTTTCATTTGTGATATTCTATTAGACTAACTAACTACACAAACATATGAGGGTGTCGGTGTCATGATGTCTTTGATTATTCATTGATATTGGGTAGTGAATTGAATTTATTTATAATAGATTAATAAATAGTCACATTGGAGAATTTTTTGGGGAATTATATGCATGTTTCTTCATCTTTTCACATTCCATCCCTAAAAACTATAATATCCACAATAATTCGTTGTCTTTTATGTAAATAGTTGTTATTAGTATGGATGTAAAAATTATGAGGGTGTATTTATATCCTTAGGATAATAAGCACTAGTTATATACTATATCTATATTGATGGGTACTTTATAATTTCATTATTGATTGAAATGTTATGAAATCCTTCATAAAAATTAAAATAGTTGCCTATTTTTGGTTTCATTTTGAATAGAGAAAACAAGTTGGAATTAAAGATATGTTTCCATAAGTATTAGTCAATGTTAGGATGAGAGTTCAAAATTATTTTAAGACCAAAATAATATTTCATTCCCAAAAAAACAAGATTTTAATTAAAACCCAAAATAATAAATAAATGAATAAAATATGATAAAATGTTTGAAATCATAGCATATGTTTTTTATAAGTTAAAAAAGTGTGTAATACAGAATAAAAAATCTAGTGGATTATGAATTTAATTTCTATAAGAGATTTTAGAGAACACTATTCGTAAGAAAAATATTATTTATGCATTTACTACACATTAGAGGATAACAATACTGACTCATCCTTTATAATTTTAAAGTTTATAACCTTCCAAAAATCATCCTAAAAAAACCCATGAAAAATTCAACTAGATTAACAAAAATGCATTGACTCATTTAGGTCGATATTAAGAAAACCAACAAGTTGTAACAACCAAAATCATTATTAGTTTATAGGAATAAAGAGAAATTTTAAATTATTGTTCTTTGGATTGTATTAGGGGTAAAATTTTAATTTATCCCATCCGATGATCTTAGATAATTTTTTAACCATTATGTGTGCCCTATAATTGGGTGTTTACACTTTGATTGAATTTTGGGTCACTATCGAGCCACTCTAAAAATTGTGTAATTTTTAAAATATAATAAATTAAATAAAAACTATTTTTTAATTTATATATTGCAATATATTCTATTTTGAGTGATGATTTTAAATTATGAGAAATTATTTGAGTCTAGAGTGTGAGGTTTTCCATAGGTCGTGCTTAACCTCAATCGGGAATTAAGGCCAAGTATGGGCCTCCTTTTCTTTATTTATTTTATATTCCCTTTTATTCCTCCTCATTTTATTCACATTTATGTGGTATCACCATTATGGTTGTTTTATATTTGAGATTGAATTGAGAAAGGGAGTGAGAGGATTTGTTCTCAGGGAGTCCGATTAGAACTATTGTGTGATGTGGTGGTTATGGCTGGATGATCTAGACCAAAGCTCATATGTTTTAAACATGGATCTAGGTTGTTTCTTTTCACTTATATTCCAATATATTATATTATTTACTTTTTTAAATCACCTTATATATTTTCACAGACACCTAGAGTTTCGATGTGTGACATTCAAGGGAGAAACAACAGTTTTTATGGGAATTGTAGGAGTTTTCATTCACAAAACCCATTTAAACAGAATATATATCATAGAATGATGACCTCATGTTTTTCTAATGTTTTTATCCAAGTAATAATAGATTACAAGAAAAATTATATTTGTGACGCCCTGTGTGGAATGACTCGGGGTGTGGCCTAGGGCCCGACTAGACTCTACATGTCAATAACCATGGGTGTTTATATTAAAAAATTGACTCCAATGAAAGGTATATATCAAGTATCCATATATGGTTGTCATATATACCATGTGTGAGGTACATGGCTAGGAATGGGGATGAGAACTCCATATAGGTAACATGTAATGTAGATTTAGTACATGTCTTGTACTTGTGAATGTACACAATAGCTTGACCAGAGGTAAAAAACATGGGTTAATGATTGGGGGGCCCCAGTTGATTCTTATAGGTGAATTCCATGTACATTTAGTTCACACAAGATATTTCCATTTTTAACCATTTTTCTCATTTTATCTCCAAACACATATAATAAGACCATTTATTAGTTAATTCATAGTGTTTCTCCACATGTATTTCAATTATTAAATACCATGTACATGGATAGGATATCATGATAATTTTTTAGACTAGCTATGTTTACGATGTAGGATTTCATTGAGTTTTAGATTGAGAATCCACTTATAGGTTAGTATGTGATGTTTGAGGCATGAGTGTGGGTCTATAGATTATTGTGAAACATTTCATATGGTTTCTTTGATAGTTTTATTCATGATTATTTTAGATGATTCACAAAAAGAAAGGTCAATTATATCTCCAATGAGATCATGGTTGGTCATTGGATATCAAGACATGATTCTTGAGGTTAGAGATAATAGAGTGTATATAATTTGATTAGAGATCATATAAATTTCATCCTTCATGATGGGTTGAACATTTTCCATAGTGGGTATGTCTAGTTGTCATTGTGTTGATGTCACCATGATTCTAAGGGACAAATATGTAAATCCTAGCAGGTGAGTGTTTGATCGAGGAAATGTGTATTTCATAGTCGGTCGGGTTGAAATCCCATTTTAGAATAGTATATAATTTTGATGTCCTTGTGAGAAAATTTTTGAACAAGGATAGCTGGTCAGCCATGAGGATTACATGGATATGTTTTGAATCCTGATATTTTCCTATGGTTTGGATACAATATAAGAGCACCTCATAAGGTGTCCTATTTTATCAATTATATATTCCATTTTGCGTGAGTTTGTGGTCATGGTTGGTTTATGTGTTTAGTTACTAGTTGAGATTTCTCACATTGTCATGGATTTTGTTTTGAGGTGTGTGATCCATAGGACTATCGTAGTTCCATGTTTCATTTAATCAAAATGACAGTTCATTGATTTTTTGTCCTTATTAACAACGAGTCCCACCCTTATAACCAAGAAACCAATAGTGATAGCCTATAGTTTTCATTTTATTGAAATATGGGAAAATGGTTTCCCCAATATGTTTTGATTATGAGAATGTTCAGTGATGATGTTTTTCTAGTTTATATGATGGGTACAAGAGTGTATCACCCATTATCTTATGGATTCTAGGTGAGCATTTTTGAGATTGTTTGTTCTGAGGAGTGGGTGTTCGAGGATACCATTCAAGTATTTTTAGATCATGAATTATCAATTGTATTGTTCTAATAATCTCTTCTATTGTTTGTCTTTTTCTATAAAAAGTATAGGTATATAACATATGATTTAGATGAGTGTATCTTGATTCATGGCTAATATATTTTCATATATCATATGTATGGGTTTTCTTGGTCACAAATATCTTTGAGGACATAAGATACATGGTAATCTCTTCCCGAATTTTATATTCTATAGTGTTGGTTAGTTCTTCGGAATTATTTTAACAACCCAAGATTTTAAAAAAATAAATAAAATGCATGATTCTTTGTTTTAATTATTTATTTAAAACAACCCTTAAAACAAAATTTTGCTGCTTCTAGTTTTGAATTTTGAAAAATAGTCTTATACAATTGTGTTTAGTAAGATATTCGGAGTCTGATTGAACCAAACTGTTCTTGGTGAATAGTAACGTACCCTTATGAATAGTAATATTACAATAATGAATAGACTATTTTATTATTATTTTATTTTCATAAGGCTTTTAGATAATGAAATTTTGGTTAATTTTTAATTGTGATATAAATGGAGTTATAGTATTAAAATTATAAATTTTTGAATTAAGTATGATTTTATTGAAAAATTAAATTAATAATATTTAGAATATTATTTTCAAAAAATAGAGTTCATTTTTGAAATATACATATTTAAAAATTGTTATGGTGCTTTTTTTTGGATTTTTCTAAATTTCTTGAATTTTTGATGAATAGTGAATTACAGTAAAATATCATATATCCAAATTATCTATAAAATACACTAGTTATGACATCATAAGTGATTTAAGGCCACTATATTCGAACTAACAGACATTATGACTATTTTAGGTCACATTAATTTAATCTACTCATATACTTGAGTGAAAATATTATAAAAATGACTACAATAATTTAAAATACCTCCTCTCATCCACAATAAATACCACCCTCATTCATCTCTTCCTCCCACAACACTCAATCCATGAACCCTAGTTATGTTATACCCAATAGTACTCCCAATACACTTCACCAAATCCTAGAGCTTCTGTTCTCACAAAAAGGCCAAAACCAAAGTCCTTAAGAAGAATCTCGAGGAGAAGATATCAAAAAGTAAACATACTCGTTTGATTTCTTTCTTTTCATTCATTTTATGTTATTATTTTTAATTTCCATTAGAATATTTTGGGATATTTCATTACATATCATAATTAATTATCATATTATTTAGGAATTATGAGATACCCCTTTTCTATCATCAAAATATTTTATGAAATTTTAAGCGACGTCATTAGGCTACCAAATTTTCGTAACGGATTTCTCATCCATTCTTTTATTTTGAGATTCCCTTATATTATTTTTCTTTCATCACATCACCTTAAAAAAAGGAATGAATGATACATTATATTAAATATTCTAGATTTCATTATGTTTACAGAATACCCACCATTATATTTCATCTCATCTCCCACTTATTCACGAAATTAAAACACAGTCCCTGATGTGTCGATTTTCAGAAATCATGGTGGATATGATTTCAATTTCTCTTACTTCATTAAAGGATGTACATGAATCCAATTTTATGGATGAACCAAATAATAATTTATATATTATATAATATATATGGTTATGGAATAATTTTTTACAAATGTGATTAATTTATAATACAAAATGAGTTCGTTACGATTGAAGAATTGCCAAAATGATCTAAAAAATATAAATAATGTTTGAACTTATGAATCATCCTCATTTAAGAATTAAAAATGATAAATGGTATGATTTATGGTTCTAGAAATATGTAAATACCATTCTTTTCCAATTATGTTGTTTCACATCTAATTTAAAAGAATATCCTTCATGAACAGATAATGGAAACCATGTAAAGAATCCACCAGACACAATGTAGATAAAAAAATAATGAAAATAAATTTGTTAATGATGTTGTAAAGTGATCATATAAGGAGTTATAATCTATATTATGTTTCATTAAGATATTAATAACACTCTTTTAACCATTATACATGTGGTTTAAAAAAATTTGAATAAAGAAGAACTCAATGTAAGGGAATTGTTGACCTAATTTCCATTCTTTGGGATAACCTTCTTCTTCATTCATTATGTGGTATTAAGATAATTGGTGAAATTATTTTTGTTTATAT
The DNA here is from genome assembly GCA_963277665.1 of Viscum album. Classification (NCBI taxonomy): domain Eukaryota; kingdom Viridiplantae; phylum Streptophyta; class Magnoliopsida; order Santalales; family Viscaceae; genus Viscum; species Viscum album. The sequence continues at coordinate 170,478,532 of OY728151.1, forward strand.
TATTTTGAACTATTTTTATTTAAAATTTGTACACATATACATACCATTCTATTAATTATCACTCCAATTATTTTTTAAGGGGCGTTGTTTCTTAAAATCCTTTTAAAACACACTTTAATAAATTTCAAAAGGATTGTTTGACATATGTACATGGAATGAGTGGTTTCTTATGATTTAAAAATATCTTAATTATTTAGAAATATAAACCTGAAAATATCCTCAATTTGTAATAATTTATAGTCTTCTATAAAATTCATGATTAATTAACATTTTAAGGTCGGGTCCTTATAGTTGGAATTAATGGATGAAATGAATAAATTTAGGGGTTGAGATGATATTAAAAGAACACCATAAAATATTTTTACTCTATAGTAATTTGAAATGTTGTAGAATTTAAGGATTTATATGTTACTTCATCTATCTTATGTTTGTATAGATTTTTTTTGCAGAAGAAACAGGGAAGCTGAAGTAGGAAGGTACCTGGAGGCTGATGTCTGTACGAATCTGCATCCCAAAATGGTGGGAGTCAAAACCAAGATGTTTATGACAAAACTGGATTAGTTGACTCAAGATAATAAATTGGGGTGGTATCCATGATATATAGTAACATGATCTACAATAAAAAAACATGCTTTTGTGGATCATTTTCTGAGGAAACATCCTCCCACATTCAGTGGAACCATAGATCTAGTGATAACTGAATGATGGATCGATGCTCTAGATAATATATTGTATCGAATTGGATATTCAGATTTTAGAAGGTAATACTATCCATTTATCATTTTTAAAATGAATCCGATCAATGGTGGTCTTTGGTTAAGAATATGAGAGAAATAGATGATCTTGATAATATGTAATGGGACAATTTTAAGAGTCTTTTTATGGAAAAATATTTTCCCAAAACTGTTCAACTCAAAATGGAGAAAAATTTCATAGAACTAAAGTAGAAAGATGATTATTATGTGGAAATATATGATGAAAATATTACATGACTCTCCAAGTATGTACTAGATTTTACTTAGGATTTTGAAAGTAAGATTAATTGATTTTACTCTAGTTTCAAACTGTTTTTGTGAAGAGATTTTTCATTATATAAGATTAAAATATATGAGAATGTTATTTATTATGATGAATATTTTAGAAGAATTTTTCTAACACATATGTGCCTCGTGATGATAGTAATAAGAAGTGTTTAGTTTGGAAGGCAATGGGGAAGAACTCATCAAGGAAGTATTGAGGTAAAAAAATGAATTTCTATTATTGTGAAGAGTGTGGTAAAAGGAATCCTAGTGAATATCATAGAAATTTATGGAAATTCTACAGATGGGAATGATTGGACACATGTCTTGTGAGTGTAAGTAAAATGATCTGAAAATTAATGAGAAGTCGACGGTGAGATGATTTAACTGTAAGGAATTGTGTCATTTTACTAATGTTTGCACGAAGATAGTTACATAAGGAGGGAATCATCATTATTGGAAGCATAAGGGTTTGGAGAAATCATTTAAAACCACATTAGAAGATGTTGAGCCATAAAATTAGCCGGTATCTGGTACACTTCTTGTTTTTATATATTTCACAAATGTGTTCTTTGATTTAGGGTCTACACATTCTTTCATTTCTGAGAAAGTTTCAAAAAATTTGGGAATTTAGCCTCATGAAATGAAACAAGATATCAAGGTAAAAAACACCAGGACAAATATTATGGAAAAAAGAAATTATAAAGACCTTTTTATCCTTTTTTTGGAAATTGTTTACCTGCAAACTTTGTTTTTTTCTTTTAGTAGGGTTTGATATTATTTTGGGTATTGACTAGCTTTTTTTATCATGCCAAGATAGATTGTAGCGAAAAAGAATTTGTTTTTTATAAAGAATTTTTTTTTGTGTTCAATAATGAACCCATACCATTAATAACATATATAAAAACTATGAAACTGATAATGTATGGAAATTAAAGTTAACATGATCATATTTTAATGATAAGATAACTATCCAGATTAAAGATATACTAGTGGTAAATGAATACCTAGTTGTTTTTCGTGATGATTTTCCTGGTGAACTTCTTAATCGAGAGGTTATTTTTACTACTGACTTAGTTTTTGATGCAAAAACAATTTTTAAACCCCCTAATTGAATGACCCAAATGGAACTTCTAGAATTAAAAATGTAGTTGTAGAAATTATTAGATAAAGGCTTTATTCGACCTAGCACTCCACTATAGGGCTCTCTTGTCTTGTTTGTTAAGAAAAAAGACGATTAAATAATACTTTTCATCGATTATAGAGCCTTGAATAACATTACTATAAAAAAAGAATCATTTTCCTCATATTGATGATTTGTTAGATCAACTCAAGTGAGGGAAGTATTTATTGAAGATTTAACTAAGGTCGAGGTACCATCAGTTGAAAGTAAAGGATAATGACATCTCTAATAATGCGTTCAATACTAGATATTGTAAATATGAATTTGTCGTTATGCCTTTTGGGTTAACAAATGCATATACTCTATTCATGGATTTTATAAATATAATATTTCATGAGTCCTTAGATAAGATTGAGGATGTGTTTATTGATGAAATTTTGGTATATCCTCTAAGTAAAGAGATGAATTAAAAAATCTATGGGTTATTTTTCAAAAAAAAAAAACTGTATGGAAAATTCGGAAAGTGTGATTTTTGGGTGAAACAGATTACTTTTCTTGGGAACATTGTAAATAAGGATAGGATAAGAGTTGATCATGCAAAAACAAAAGTGTTTGATGAATGGACAAGACCTGAAAATGTTACAGATATTCGTATATTTATTGGATTAGTTGGTCATTACCGAGGTTTTGTTAAAAACATTACACAGTTATCTAGCCAACTAACTATGTTAAAATGAGAAGGGGTTAAATTTGTTTAGAAAAAATAAGGTGATGTTTTGTTAAGGAACTAAAAAAGATCTTGGGGAATTCTACAGTTTGGCCCTTTCCTTCCCAAAATGGCGAGTTTTTAATCCATAGTGATGCTTCATTGAAGGGACTTACTTGTGTTCTGATGAAAAATGATCATGTAATTACTTATGCTTCAAGACAACTAAAACATCCTGAGTTGAATTTTCTCACACAAGATTTTTAATAGGAATATGTGGTTTTTTTCTTTGAAAACATAGAGGCACTATTTATATGGAGCCAAATGTAAAATATATACTGACCATAAAAGTTTGAAGAATATATTCACTCAGATGGAATTAGACATGAGGTAGAGAAGATGGATTGAAATGATAAAGGATTATGATTTCAAGATCAATTACCATCCAGAAAAAGAATAGTGGCATATGCCTTGAGTCTAAAACATCATGAATCATTAACTATAGATACCCAAAGCTTGACATACATGGACATTACATTACTTTTGCGGAATACTCAGTACATAACAAAAACACACACACAAGGACCGTAATAGTTTAGTGTCTTTGGAAACTCGGAATATAATCTTCTAATCATGGTGAAAGATCTTCAACATCTCCCATAAAGATCTTCTTTTTTTAAACCTAAATCCTTTCTTTATATCCTGGGGAAAAGAAAACATAAAAGGGTGAGCTCAAATGCTCAGTAAGGGTAAACAAAAGAAATATCAATAACATAATATTCATAAGAACATATCTTTTGGAAATCTTAACCTGAAAAAGAGATCATAATTTCATAACATGGGATAAATCATAGTAGTGAAATGTAATCCCAATAATCATAACTTAAAACATTAAACTTTGTTTCATACACACATAATCATGGAGAATCATTTCTTATTAGTCAAGACTTATTTCCAAGAATATCTTAGTGGAGAAAGTCCTTTTCTGAACCGAGATCACTCCTCGTTTCAGTCCTGTTTCACTGAACCGGTATAACCTACCGTTCCAGCCATGTCTATCTCATGAGATATAAAATATTTACCCAATGCATTGGAGGGAGATATAGGTTCCACCCATCTCATAATGATACCATTCTTATGTGTTCCACAAAATCATAAATCATACATCATTGCATAACCCATGTAATAAAAATGGGATACTTAAACAACATGACATCATAAAACAATTCATATAAGATAAAGGGATTCATAAAAATAATTCAATCATAACATAATCAAATCAATTTAATAATAGGGATAGAAACAGAACCCTATATTATCTTAGATGGAAAATAAATTTGATAAAACACTTGAACTACATTCTTGAGGAAAATATCCTTTCAACATAAAAAATACTTTTCCTTTCTTAACATGTAATACAATTCTAAAAGAAGATGATTAAAAATAAACTTGAAAACTTTTAAAGTAAGATTCTTTAAAATAATGTTTAAAAATTCATTCATGCGGTATAAGTTAAAAACACATTCTTCTCATACTTTTGTCGGAAAAGTCAAAAAGTACCTCGTACAAAAAACAACAAAATATTCCTTTCATATCTTTTACTAAAAACACACCGAAGGGTAAAATTGTATTTAAAAAATTGTAGGTGGATGGAAATAATGTTACATATTTAGGATACATGGATGTGGATGATAAAATACACACTAGTAAATTTCAAAGTATAAACAATCTCGGAAAAAAATGAGATTGTGATATTTCCCTTTCCTTAGGTCCAATTTGCTTCATAAGTGTCTGAACCTCCTGTATAATGATTTAAGTAATGTTATTGACTTATTCCAGAATCATATTTATTGGTATGATATCATATATGGTCATATTCTTAGCTTCTTATTAGTAATATTTCATTACTACTTGTTATTCGGGTGTTTATTACTTTTTGTTCTTATGCGTGTTTTGTCGAATAAACTCTTATTAATCTCTTTAGGTTATAGATAAATCATTTCCAGAATGTTATTAGTGTAATATATATCATAGTAATTCATTCAATTCATTTATATAATCATTATGCAATGAATATCATGTAGAACGAGTCGCATCACATCGTGGAGACGGTATTCCGTACGTACGCACGAGTGATGATATCGATCCCATGATCGTGGAATTATATTGGAGTGTATGTATACTATTTCAGAATCAATGTCACATTATAATAGTCATATATAGTAATTATTTACACCATTATACCCATCCAAGTAAACTGGTGGGGGAAAATAGATTACACCACGGCGTGGAGACGATATTAAGTACGTACGCTCGTGCGGTGATTTCTTTTTCCGTAGGATGGATAGATGGTGAAATAGGGTTGTTTAATAATTATAATAACATATCATTATATGAGTGATACTGATGTTATTACTTCATAATGAAACAACTAAATAAGAAGAATTGGAAGAAGAAATAAAGATGAAAAATTTGGTAACGGAAGTTACCTCTTCTTTGAAGAGCCTCTTTGAGACCTCCTCTTAGGGCACTAAAATTTGTCTTTGAGGAAGCCCAGAACCTCTAGGATGTTACTAGGGAAGTGGAGAAGATAATTTGGCAGATTTTGTCCGAGCTTGAAGGCTCAAAGTGGTGCGAGGAAGAGGGGGTTGAGGTGCCCTTTTATAAGGGAGGAGACATGCACCTTTGGAATAACTAAAAATATTATTTTATTATAAAGCCAAATTCGGTTTTAAATAGCTCCAAAATTAATTTATTTAGAATCTAAGGTGGGTATGGGTCTAAATAATCTCATACAATAGAATTTAGACAAGTTTAGGTTCCTATTTTAACCTTATCATTGAGATTTAACATTAAGTTAAATAATTTTACTTTTACCATTCTTCTTGTGTCCTTACACTATAAGGTTAATAATCTCACTATAACAAGTAAAAAGAACCCCAAGTTGTTTATTATTAATATATATAACCTTATCTAAGTCATTTGGCCGAACCAAAGATTTTTAATTACTGCATCATCATTGTGTCATAAATAAATTAATTTATTTAATGTCTAAAAATTATAAATAAAATATAATTATGTAGGAAATCCTATTATCTTTTAAATGAATATTTAAAATCGAATTTATCGTATGTATAAACCAATATTTAAAATGTTTTATTAAATAAACTTTGATTTTAACTCTTTTAACTCTTCTTTTAATTAAATAATAATAAATGTCCTAATCTAATCCAAGTGGGCCTAAATGGTCATATTTTATTTATAAGGTTGTTTTTGGTAGAATTACACTTATCCAATACAATTATGACATGTGTTAGGGTAATAATAATATCATTTTTACCCTTAATTACCCTATTTACTTTTAATCGTGGTAAAAAAAGAAAAAAGTTACTATTCACCAGAAATTATTTTCATCTCATTGAACCACAATTTACATACTAACATAAACCGTGTCTCTCCAATTTTTGAAATTCCACTCTCAGAAGCGGTAAAATTATGTTTTATGAAAAATTCATTTTTTTACTACCACTTAGTGGTTTCACTATTCATGAAAAAATGAATCTTTCCAAAAAAATACGAAAAATTAGGCCTAAGCTATATTTGATATTATGAACTCAAAAATGATGTCTATTTTACCAAATTCAAAACATATCAGTTACATTAACTAATTTAAAAATTAATTCCCGTCGTCAAAACAAATAGCGTTTTTTTAAGAGATAATAACTACCAAAAGATTGACACTTGTTTATAACTGGTTTAAATGTGAAATTACATCCAATGACCAACATTGTATTAAATTGTAAAAATATATTGTAAATATACTTTAAAACCACTAAAATTAATAATTTATCACAATTAATTATTTCAATTAAAAAAGTAGTTTTTAATTAAAATTTAGTAATTTTCACTATTCATCAGAATATGAAAGTTAATCGAAAAGTACCAAAATTTCACCCTAAGCTAATTTCGATATTCCGAATCCCAAAATGAAGTCCATTTTGAAAAATAAAATTTACAAAATTTCAAAAAGTGGTTATTACTATTCATAACGGCTTGTTTTAATAATAGCATATTATTGTTTAGTGAAACTCGGTATTGCGTACTACACACGCTATCGAGGAAGGTCACGATTGCGTGTAATGCAAGGCAAGTCAAGGATGAGTTTTGTGAAAGATCATTTTGGTTTAGCGTACAACACAAGACATTAATGAAATTAAAAAGAATATTTTTCATAATATCTCGGGGTGTTACATTCTACCCCCCTTAAAATGAATTTCTCCCTCGAAATTCATCGCTGTTATAAATGGGTTACTATTAGAAAGTTTCTTTAATTGAAACCCACATCTTAAAAAGGAATACCAAAACCAATCTTTAAAAACAAAAGTATGAAACGTAACGGTTACCCAAATAAACTAATCACTGGGTTTCCACATAGGTGAAAATATGGATATGGAAGAGAAATCTAACCATCATGTTCTGATGGAGAGTGGTAGAGGACATGGCTATGGAAAAGCCAACAATCACAAAGCCGTAAATTTGTGAAAATCTAAGGTACCATATGATTTATCAGATATAGGAACACTAGGACATCATTTTTGGTTTTCAAGATCATTTCCCTAAAGTTGATGAAATTGGAATTATAAGAAATACTTTCATGATTTTGGAATAATCTCACCGTTTGTCATTCTTTGGGAAATTTCAACTTCATCTCTTAAAGAAATGAAGTTGAATTTGTCATTCGTGATGTGTTAGCAGATCATGTGATAGAATGATGGGTCATTCCATCTATCTCAAACAAAAGGATAGAAAAGTTATCAAAAAATACATAAGTCCATCCATAGTGAGATTAATCATATATGGATCCTAAAATGGACTTATACTTCATATATCATACTGCTTAATATAATAAACCTAGTTTCTACTAAACAGGGACTTCCTGTTGGCCAATGGTAGGCGATAGAGGCCAGTCACACTTCGGTTGTGGGTTTGATTCTCACGGCCTTGTCCGACGCGATGGGCTGTCGCCCGTCCTGCAGGTTGTCCTTTTTCTAAAACTACATTACTATAACATTCCATCAATAATATTGAAAAAAATATTTTATCCTTAAACAATAATAACTAATGTCCAACATAGTCCATTCCAATCTTTAGGCTTATCCATAATACTGCTATCCAATATCATATTATAGTGAAAATGATTACCAAAGAGTTCATATAACAAGCATGTTAATACCATCGTTGATCCCCATATATCATGAGATATGTCTTGTTGGTCACATTCCAAACATTCGAAGGCCTTAATCATGTATTCTCTTGAAAATTGAATACCCATTGAACCGTAGTGGAAACATTATTGTAGTTAAAAGTTAACTCTTTCCACATACCAAAATCCAAAAAAACTATATACTCAAACCAAGATATAACCTTCTCCTTATATAAGTCATGAGCTCATGAATACTATCAAACATTTAATTTTCTCCTTATCCCTTCATTATGCGCATATCATCTACATTCCAAAAATATCTGAATAACCTTTCATGGATACTGGTACCATTAATTACACACTTTCAAAACTCAAGGAAAGACAACAGTGTAACAATCCTTAGATGTATCTTTATTCCATAGTACCATGAGATTACTTATACAACATTACACATGATAAACATGTAATCATTCCACTACATTCTTAAACCATTGACCGAGCTTCAACAATTCTTTCATCTCACATATCATTTGTATTCTCTTCATCATCATTAACATAAATACTACCCATACGACCATACTGATTATCTTCGTGAGACTTTACCTTAGGGTATTGGTTTGCATAATGCCCATACATTCCACATTTTAAACATTTAACCATTGTTGATGTCGTATCAATACCATTATCCTCATCCCTGGTGTTAACTGAACCTTTTCCTTTGCACTTACTGGATTTGTGTCCTTCTTTTCCACACCCAAAGCATCTTCCAGTTCCTTTGAAACATTCTCCTTGATGCCTCTTCCCACATGATTTATATAAGGGAAATTGAACTTTCTTTCCTCTATGATAATCATGAAACTCCATCTTTCTCTTATTAGCCGAGTTAGGAAACTTAACATATTTTAATTTATTGATCATATTATGAGATTGCTGATTCGGCATAATAATGATGTCTGGACTTCCAAATACCATTTCATTTGGTTGATCATGAAGAATATCATTCCATTGTCCAGCATATCCTCCATTATCATTAATCATCTTGTTTCCAGCCATTTTCTAAAACCCAAAAAGAATAGTGTGAGAGGCAAAAATCATGCTAGGGAAAAAAACATAATAAAGGGGGAGTATCCTCAATATCTAACATATTAGGTTAAATTCTATGATTGTTACCGTAGTTCAAGGACTGTATCCTATACGTATACTTATCTTTAGGGACATCCCTAGACATACCTTAGAAATATCTCTAGGAATCTCACTAATGTTTTCACATCCTAGTTTCCAAAGGTTGACTAAACCATTCCTATGATAGCAACTGTAGAAACCCGAAGCATGACGTACATGGACATTACATTACTTTGGAGGAATACTTAGTACATAACAAAAACACACACACATGGACCGTAATAGTTTAGTGTCTTTGGAAACTTGGAATATAATCTTCTAATCGTGGTGAAGGATCTTCAATATCTCCCATAAAGATCATCTTTTTTTAAAACCTAAATCTTGTCTTTATATCCTGGGAAAAAGAAAACATAAAATGGTGATCTCAAATACTCAGTAAGGGTAAACAAAAGAAATATCAATCACCTAATATTCATAAGAACATATCTTTTGGAAATCTTAACCTACAAAAGAGATCATAATTTCATAACATGGGATAAATCATAGAAGTGAAATGTAATCCCAATAATCATAACTTAAAACATAAAACATTGTGTAATACACACATAATCATAGATAATCATTTCTTATTAGTCAAGACTCATTGCCAAGACTATCTTAGTGGAGAAAGTCCCTTTCTGAACTGAGTTCACTACTCGTTTCAGTCCTGTTTCACTGAACCGGTATAACCTACCGTTCCAGCCATGTCTATTTCATGAGATATAAAATCTTTACCCAATGCATTGGAGGGAGATATAGGTGCCACCCATCTCATAATGATACCATTATTATGTGTGCCACAGATTCATAAATCATACATCATTGCATAACCCATGTAATAAAAATGGGATACTAAAACAACATGACATCATAAAACAATTCATATAAGATAAAGGGATTCATAAAAATAATTCCATCACAGAATAATCAAATCAATTTAATAATAGGGATAGAAACAGAACCCTATATTATCTTCGATGGAAAATAATGTTGATAAAATACTTGAACTCCATTCTTGAGGAAAATATCCTTTCGACTTCAAAAACACTTTTCCTTCCTTAACATGTAATACAATTCTAAAAGAAGATGATTAAAAATAAACTTGAAAACTTTTAAATTAATCTTCATTGAAATAATGTTTAAAAATCCATTCATGCCGTATAAGTTAAAAAAACATTCTTCTCGTACTTTTGTCAGAAAAGTCAAAAAGTACCTCGTATTAAAAACGACAAAAGATTCATTTCATATCTTTTACTAAAAACACACCGAAGGGTAACATTGTATTTAAACAATTGTAGGTGGATGGAAATAATGTTACATATTGAGGAAACATGGATGTGTATGATAAAATACACCCTAGTAAATTTCAAAGTATAAACAATCTCGGATAAAAATGAGATTGTGATATTTCCCTTACCTTAGGTCTGATTTGCTTCGTAAGTGTCCGAACCTCCTGTATAATGATTTAAATAATGTTATTTACTTATTCCAGAATAATACATATTGTTATGATATCATATATGGTCATATTCTTAGCTTCTTATTAGTAATATTTCATTACTACTTGTTATTCGGGTGTTGATTACTTTTTGTTCTTATGCGTGTTTTGTCGAATAAACACTTATTCTTCTCTTTAGGTTATAGATACCTAATTTCCAGAATGGTTTTAGTGTAATATATATCATATTAATTCATTCAATTCATTTATATAATCATTATAAAATGAAGATCAGGTAGAACGAGTCACATCACATCGTGGAGACGGTATTCCGTACGTACGCACGAGTGATGATATCGTTCCTATGATCGTGGAATTGTATTGGAGTGTATGTATACTATTTCAGAATCAATATCATTTTATAATAGTCATATATAGTAATTATTTACACCATTATACCCATCCAAGTAAGGTGGTGGTGGAAAATAGATTACACCACAGCGTGGAGACGGTATTCCGTACGTACGCACGTGCGATGATTTATTTTTCCGTAGGATGGATAGATGGTGAAATAGGGTTGTTTCATATTTATAATAACATATCATTATATGAGTGATACTGATGTTATTACTTCATAATGAAACAACTAAAGAAGAAGAAGTGGAAGAAGAAATAAAGATGAAAGAATTGGTAATGGAAATTACCTCTTCTTCGAAGAGCCTCTTTGAGACCTCCTCTTAGGTCACTAAAATTGGTCTTTGGGGAAGACCAGAACCTCTAGGATGTTTCTAGGGAGGTGTAGAATAGAATTTGGCAGATTTTGGCCGATCTTGAAGGCTCAAAGTGGTGTGAGGAAGAGGGGGATGAGGTGCCCTTTTATAAGGGAGGAGAGGGGCACCTTTGAAATAACTAAAAATATTATTTTATTATAAAGCCAAATTCGGTTTTAAATAGCTCTAAATTGATTTATTTAGAATCTAAGGTGGGGATGGTTCTAAAGCCTCTCATCAAATAGAATTTAGACAAGTTTAGGTTCCTATTTTAACCTTATCATTTAGATTTAACATTAAGTTAAATAATTTTACTTTTACCGTGTCTTCTTGTGTCCTTACACTATAAGTTTAATTATCTTACTATAACAATTCACAAGAACCCCAAGTTGTTTATTATTAATATATATAACCTTATTTAAGTCATTTCGCCGAACCTTAGATTTTTAGGAATAAAATAACAATTAATAATATAATAATTGTTTTAAAAACTATTTTATGTCAATTTTGACACCATTTAGTAATTGATTTTTGTGAAACTCATAACAGAATTATTAGTTCGAACAATGTTAATTCAATCAATAATAACATGTCATATTAACCTATAAAATTATTATAATTCATAAAAAGTCTCAAATTATATTTATTTGGGTATTTGTAATATCAATTATTATGATTTTTCACTATTATGGTAGTTACTGCATCATCATTGTGTCATAAATAAATTAATTTATTTAATATCTAAAAATTATAAATAAAATATAATTATGTATTAAATCATATTATATTTCTAATGAATATTTACAATCGAATTTATCTTATGTATAACCCTATATTTAAAATGTATTAGTAAATAAACTTTGATTTAAACTCTTTTAACTCTTCTTTGAATTAAATAATAATAAATGTCCAAATCTAATCCAAGTGGGCCTAAATGGTCATATTTTATTCTTAAGGTTGTTTTTGGTCGAATTACACGTATCCAATAGAATTATGACATCTGTTAGGATAATAATAATATCATTTTTACCCTTAATTACCCTATTTACTTTTAACCGTGGTAAAAAAAAGTAAAATGTTACTATTCACAAAAAATTATTTTTATCCCATTGAACCATATATTACTTAATGACATCAACCGTGTCTCTCGGATTTTTTAAATTCCACTCACAGAAGTGGTAAAATTAAGTTTTATGGAAAATTCCTTTTTGTTTACTACCACTTAGTGGTTTCACTATTCATCAAAAAATGTAACTTTCCAGAAAAATATGAAAAATTAGGCCTAAGCTATATTTGATATTATGTACTCAAAAATTATGTCTATTTTACCAAATTCAAAACATATCAGTTACATTAACTAATTTAAAAATTAATTTCCGTCGTCAAAACAAATAGCGTGTTTTTAAGAGATAATAACTATCAAAAGATTGACATTTGTTTATAACTGGTTTAAATGCGAAATTACATCCAATGACCAACATTGTATTAAATTGTAATATATATTCTAAATATACTTTAAAAACACTCAAATTACTAATTTATCACTATTAATTATTTCAAATAAAAAAGTTGTTTTTAATTAAAATTTAGTAATTTTCACTATTCATCAGAATAAGAATGTTATTCGAAAAGTACCAAAATTTCACCCTAAGCTAATTTCGATATTCCGAATCCAAAAATTAAGTCCATTTTGAAAAATAAAATTTACAAAATTTCAAAAAGTGGTTATTACTATTCATAACGGCTAGTTTTAATAATAGCATATCGTTGTTTAGTGAAACTCGGTATTGCATACTACACACACTATCGAGGAAGGTCGTGATTGCATGTAATGCAAGGCAAGTCAAGGATGTGTTTTGTGCAAGATCCTTTTGTTGTAGAGTACAAAACAAGACATTAATGAAATTAAAAAGAATATTTTTCATAAAATCTCGGGGTGTTATATTAACCATGTTATGTTGGAAAAATGATCCTTTGATTAATGATTTTATGATTTATGGCTTAGAAATTTCCAGTGTGGGGAATACATCTGTTTAGTTTTAGGTTTCAATGCATTCATCGTTATCAGAAAGAATTAATCAATCGCAGATGAAAGACTTTGATCTACATAAAATGGTATAATTGGTTAAAATGGGTATGTTTCTAGAATCTAACATTGAAAATGAATGTTTTTTTTTAATATTTGTAAAAAGGTGGTGTGTGACTTGTTATTCCTAGTTAAATAAATATTTTTTGTGTGAATCTCATAGTTATCTATTTTCAACTCATCCTGGAAGTAATTTACTGTACGGAGACCTTAAGAATTATTACTAGTGGGATGGAATGAAAAAGGATATTGCAGAATTTACTAAGAAATGTTTGAAATGTAAATAAGTTAATGCAGAGTGGTAGTCACTGAAGGGGATACTTCAACCTTTTCCAGTTCCAGAGTGGAAATGAGAGAATATATCCATTGAATTTGTGGTGGGACTACCTAGGAATTCTCAAGGTAACAATGAAATTTTGGTTATTGTTGATCGACTTAAAAAAACTGCATATTTCCTTTTTATTCGAGATAGACTTTCATTGGATCAGATTTCTCAACTATGCCTTGAATAGATTTTAATGTTACATAGAATTACATTTTCAATTGAATCGTATCGGGATCCCATGTTTACTTATAACCATTGAAAGGATATTCAGAAGTCATCGGGTATACATTAAAATTCTAGTGAATCTTTTCATCCACAATCTGATGGGAAGTCAGAACAAATGATTTAGACATTGAAGGATACTGTTTGATCTTGTTCAATGGACTACTCGAGAAGTCGGGATCAACATATTTCTTCAGTTGAGTAAAAACATTTTTCATTATAATACATGAATGGCACATTTTGAGGCATTTTATGGGAAGTGGTGTCGAACATTAGCTTTTTGGGATGATGTCGGGGAAAGAATGTTGATGGGACTAGAATTGGTAGGGGAAGTGGCTGAGAAAGTGAAGATGATCAAGAAGTACATGAGAACAGCTTAGTGTGGGTAGAAATTTTATACAAATAATAGACGGAATGATTTTTCTGTTGAGGTAGGTGAACATGTTTTCCTTAAATAAATCCTTGGAAAACTATGGTGTATTTTGCTAAGAAAGGAAAGATATTTTCGTGACTCATTGGTCCTTTTGAAATCCTAGAAAAAGTTGATCCTATTTTATACTGAGCAGCTTTTCCTACGATTTTATATTAGGTAAATAATATTTTTCATGTTTTCATGTTGAGAATGTGTGTTCCAGATTCATCTCCTGTATTAATCCCATAAGCAGTTCAGCTAGAAGAGAACCTTTCTTATGAATATAAACATGTTTAGATTCATGATCAAACCGAACATGTATTGTGGAATAATATAATCCCCCGAGTAAAGGTTTTGTGGAGTAACCACCTTGTTGAATAAGAAACATGGGAATCTAAAAATGCTATTAGAGAAAGGGACCCTCACATTTTTAATGAGTAAATAAAGTCATGAGGATGAAATTTATATTAGGTAGGGATAATGTAACACCCCAAGGTTTAAAGAAATAAATGAAATTCATGAAACATGGTTTTAATTAGATATTTATAACTACCCTTCAATCATAATTTTGTTACTTCAATGTTTTGAATTTTGAAAAAAGGTCATCTACAATTGTGTTTAGTAAGTTATTTTCAGTTTGATGGAAGTAACTTGTTTTTTTTGAATACTAACTTACGCTTATGAATAGTAATATGAAGAGTAATATGATCCTAATAAATAATAAATTTTATTTTTATTTTATTTTCTTAAGGATTTATGATAATGACATCTTGTTTAATTTTTCAATGTGATATAAAAGAAGGTATAGAATAAAAATTGTTAATTTTTGAATTAAATATGATTTTATTTAAAAATTAAAATAATAATATTTAGAAACCTATTTTCAAAAAATGGAATTAATTTTGGAAATCTACACATCATAAAATTGTTCTCGTAAATTATTTGGATTTTTCAAAAAAATTTGAATTTTTGATGAATAGTGAAATACGGTAAAATACCGTATATTCCAATAATTAGTAAAATACACTAGTTATGTCATAATAAGTAATTTATGGACACCTTTTCTAAACTCACATGCCATTATTACTATTTTGGGTCACATGAATCAAGACTATTCATAGTATTGAGCAAAAATATTATAAAAAAGATTAAAATAATGTAAAATGCCTCCTCTTGTCCACAATAAATAGCATAGTCATTTTCCATTTCCTCCCACACCTCTCAATCCTTGTGAATTACCTATGTTCTGCCCAATAATCCTCCCAAGACTCATCCCCACATCCTAGAGCATCTTGTCTCTCCATAAGGCCAAAACCAAAGGCCTTAAGTAGGATCGCAATGAGAAGAGATCAATAGGTATTCATCCACTTTTGTTTTATTTCTTATCATTCATTTTATGTTATTCTTTTTAATATCTTTTGTATTGTGTTGGGATATGTCATTAATTAACCTACTTAGTTCCCATATTATTTTTTAATGATGGGATACCTCTTTTCTCTCATGAAATTATTTTATAAAATTTTAAATGATGTTGTTAAGCTGCAAAAGTTTCGTAAGGGATTTCTCAATTATTATTTTACTTGAAGATTCCCATATTCTCTTGTTATTTACTCAAATCCTATTATTCAAGAGGAATTAATTATCCAGTATCATACATATTTTGGATTTCATCATATTTATGTAATACTCACCATTACATTTCTTCTCCTTTCCCACTTATTCATGAAATTAAAAAACTGTATCTGATGTGTCGATTTTCTGAAATAGTGGATGATGTGATTCCAATTTCTCTTACTTCTTTAAAGGCTTGTCATGGAACCATTTTTAAGGTCGAAATAGATTTTAATTTATATATTATATCTTATAACATTTTATAAAATAATTTTGTAGATATATGATTAACTAATGATACAAAACGAGTTCATTGCGATTGAAGAATTGCCAAAATGACTTAAACAAAAAATTGATAATGTTTTAACATATGAATCATACTCACATAAGAATTAAAAATTATAAATGGTATAATATATTGTTCTATAAATATTTAAATACCATTCCATTTCAATTCTGGTGTTTCACTTCAAATCGACAAGAATATCCATCATGAACTGATCATGGAAACCATGTGAAGAAGGCACCCGACACAATGTAAATAACAAAGTATTACTAATAAACTTGTTGAATTATGTTGTAATATGATCATATAAGGTGTTATAAAATTAAATATGTTTCCTTAAAATATTAATAACACTCTTTTAACTATTATACAGGAGGTTTAAACACTTTTTATTTTAGAATAACCCAAGGTAAGGGAATTCTTAACATAATTTCCATTTTTTAGGTTAACCTTCTTCTTTATTCATTGTGTGGTATTAAGATTATTGGTGTGATGATTTTTTGTTTATATTATGTTTAACTATGTTTATTTATAGTTTATAAACATATCCATAACATTCTATTAATTCTCACACCAATTATATTTTTAGGGACATTGTTTTTGAAATCATTTTAAAACCCAATTTAATAAATTTAAAAAGGATTGTTTTTTTTATATGTATATGGGATGAGAGGTTTCTTATAATATTCAAGATATTATATTTATTTAAAACTCTAAACCCTAAATGATCTGCATTATTTAATAGTGTATGGTATTGTGTAAAATTCAAGATTAAGTAACATTTTAAGGCTGGGACCTTATAATTATCATTCATTAGACAATTTCTATCTGTGTTTTTAAAGTTCATTTCAGTAATTAGGGTCATCACATTGGATTCATAGATCCAGGTAGAGTTTATCATTATCATTTTTTTGAATATTGTGTGATCCAAGGGTTTTTTATTAATTTTTATCCTCATGATTCACTTTTTATAACTCATTTTCATTCGGTCTAATAATCATTATGTTATGTGGTAGGGTATGGAACCTACTACAATCCATTCATCTTGGGGATGGAGAATGTGTATATTTACATAACCTGTCATGATATAACCAAAGGATGGTTTCATTATTTACTTTATTTAGCCACATTTTTTTATAATTTTTTATTTTATGAAAACTTTTATTAGCTCTTTACTAGGCTTGGCATATCATGTGTTCACACACTAGTAAAAATAACATATTATGGGATCAATATTGGAATTATCCTTCTAATGTTTATTTATCCATCATTATACATGAAAATTGGGGTTTATGAAGAGGATTATGTCTACTTATAGTTTTTTCAAAGGGTTTACAGTGGTTAGTGTTGAGTTCTAACATGGGAAAAATCAAGTTACATATCATCTCAACAAGGGACGATTAAATAGAAAATTTTATCAATGGTGACTACTTTATGATTTATAGAGTGGATATATAGGTTTAATTACAATATTTTGGAATATCCTATAGATAATTTGATGGTGTTTCATGAACACCATTGTGAATAAAAATTCATGGATTCTATAGTATTTGAATTTTTTACTTATTATTTTTTTTATTTCAACAATATGGATCCACATGGGTTTGGGAATTTATGGATATTTATTATTTTTTAACAAAAAAAAAATAAAAGTTTCTAATGTTCATGATCCATTAAAGGTACTTAGGATTCATTTGAAGTAGGCATGTCTAAGTGTGTTTTATTAATTATATATGATTACTTATTTAAAGATTCTATAGTGAGCTATAGGTGTTGTCACATATAGATCGATGGTGGTATTATACTAAAATTATCTATTGATGTTTTCATATAATGATGGTCCATGTGGAGATGATGGTGGTTTGTTTACCAACTATATAGATGCAGTCCCTTCATCAAAGGATGTGTGGTGGACAGTATGGGTGCTTCAGGTGTTTCTTGATAAACTATATATGGTTTTCTAATGAGGATAAGTATTCATGATATACTTTTTTGATCGTGATTGAGTTACCTATAGGCTATCCTCCCCCCCCTAAAAAAATTTTGTGGATTTGAGTTCTTGTAGAGGGAGTAGTTTTCGCAATGTTTTATCTAATAATTCTTATAATAGGGTGTGGGTGCTTTCTACCATCAAGGATTTGGGTTTTTATGGATACTAATTCTTTTATTGTGACACTAAATGGATTTTTTTCATGATAATATCATTTTTTATTGATAACTAATATCGGTCATGGTTTTTAGTATGTCTGTGAGGGTAGGTCTAGTTGGATTCCATTCCCTACTTTATTTGGAAATTTGATGGCAATGTGAGAGCATGAGTATATTCTCATGGATTTGAAAAATTATTAAGTGTAGGTAAGATGTGTGATAGATCATGACATGAGGGAAATGACTTAATTTTGTAGGTTAAATCTATGGTTCTATTATTTCTTTTAACCAATCTACTTATAGAGAAGTTTTAGTCATTCCAAAAAAAATTATTGTATTATGTATGATTTTAGTATAACAACATGAGGATTTTATTAGGCAACCACTCATACTTGTTGAGGGTGGTTGTAATTATTGTGGATTTGGGATAAATACTTTTTGGGTGAAAGTATGTTTCTATGAGTTATGCATATTAGTATGTGGTTCACAATTTCATTGAATGGGAAATTATATAGTTCATTATGTTATTCCTAGTCATGAGGAATCCTGAGTGGGGTATAAAAGGTTGGAATAGAGAGATCATAACTTGAGATATAGTGTGATATAATCCCTATAGTTGAGAGTGGACCATATAAGATTATAGAATGTGATTCAAATTATAAGTTGTATTTTGAGCACAAATATAATCATTCGTAGTGAGCCAGTGATGGGTTGTTTTGTGGTTTTTATCATGGTTCATATGTATTGTGAGTTCTCCAAATAGTGTCATTACATTTAGTATTAGATGGGGAATGATCCATGGATCATATAATTTTGATTATGAGGAAATTATAGGGATACGTCTTTAGTGGAAATCATCTCATTTTTCATTGTTGAATGTGTCTCATGTTAGGAGAGTTTTGGGAACTGTACGAATAGTTGGGGGATGGTCAATATATTCTCATTTGTGTAAATACATGGAGTCAAACAGTAGGTGGTGGTTTTCTATTGATGATTATCATGGGTGAAATGTGTAATAGTTATGATTTTTTGATGAACAGTTTTATTATGGGTTCAAAATTTAACAAACATTTTATTTTTTTCAAAATATCTTGTTTGTGGAAAATTGGGGATTTATACATTTTAATTATATCAGATAATTTTCATAACCAATCAGTTGGTCATGTAAAGGGTCTTCACCCAAGGGTAAGATTTTTAATATTTATGAGAGATTCAAATTATGGTGGAATATTAAATATTTATTTATTTATTATTTAACCATGTTATAATGTTTATATTTTCTATTTGTTTCATCATATTGTGATTATTACTTAAATATTGAGTATAAAATAATGGGAGTTTTCTATGAGATTCATAATTCCATGTTAGGAACTATGCCTTTGGCTAGGCCCTACTTTATTTTCTGTCATTCTTTTTCATTCATTTCCACTTTTAATTTATTTCCTCCCCATTTTATTCTCATGTTCATGGTCTCTACTCCTTAAGGATGTCACATGATCGAGTGATAAAATGGAGAGTGATATGAATGACCAATCTTTTGGGATTTTAGTTGAAAATATTGTAAGATATGTATACTATGAGAGTTTTATCTGGATGAATCTTTAATTTTTTATAGTGACATGTTTTCTATTGTTATAATTTTAAACCCCAATCCAAGTAAAATATATTCTTTATATTTTAAATGACTTTTATTATTTCTTATTTCCCTTACCGGTTTAATCTCTGGATATCTTGGGAGAAACACAAATCTTTGTGGACTCTTTATGGGTTTCTATTTTAGTAACATGTTTACAATGCATGTAGTTCATAGAACACATATTTCATTTTCTAAATTTCAATAAAGATCAGGATGAAGGGGTTACATGGTGACTCTATTTAGACAATTACACGTGGGATGACTCAGGCTATGGATCAGTACTTGACCAGACACCACATATAGAGGAACATGGTCATGTTTATACACAACTAAACCTCATTTGAGTTAAAATAATACATTATATATACAATAGTTTTCTATACTATTTGTGGGGTACATGCCAAAAAATAAATGAGAACCCCACATGGTTGATATAATATGTTCTAGTAATAAATGATGTATACATGGGGAAACACATACTAGGTTATAAATTTTTTTTTGGACAAAGATGATTTTTTCAGGTAGACACTGGGTAAACATGGTGCATGGTGTGAACATTACCAATTTTAGTTATTTTTCATTTTTTTCATTCAATTAATTTTAAATAATACTTATGTGCAATCCATTTTGACTATTTTTTTTTCATATATCATGATAATGGAATCCATTCTTCATAGAGAGGTTTTTGGGATAGTTTTTTTGATTGGGTGAATTTTAGAAGGAGGATTTCATTGAGTTTTATATTTAAAACCTCCAATTGGTTGGGATGTGAAATACATGTCCAAAGTGATGGTCCTAATCTTATTGAACGACAAGGTTTTTGGAAACTAATTCAGTTCGACTATAGGTTCTTTCATATTGTTTTCAAAATGAATTATTGAGTAATATCACAAAGGAGATCTTGGATGGTCCTTGGATTTTTGGATCAGTTTCATGAGGAGTGATATGATGATATATATATCTTTGGTTTTATGATCATATATATTGGATCCTTTAGGATAGATTTAAAATTTTTGATGGATGATATGGTAGGGTTACATTCAGTAGATGTTGAGAAGAGTATTTTTCATAGTCTATGATTTCTATCTGTGTCTATTTCTGGTTAATGATCAATGAATTTGCTTATAAATTCTTAGGAATGTGGATTTGGGTTTATATATGCTTTTTTATTCCCTTGTGGATGTGTTATTGATCAAATATCATTGGTTGGAAATTGAGGGATTCATGGAGAAATTTCATTAGTAGGGATTATCCCATGGACTTAATATATTAGAGATGCCATCCATATGGTTTTATAATCAATATTTAATGGATTCATTGGGGGAATGTTAACTTTATTATTTTGATTAGTTGTTAAGAAACCAATTGATCATTCTCACACTATATATGGCCCACATTCTTATTAATGTGACCCAGGGGACTGCTCGGGTGCAATGTTTTATTATGCCTGAGTGAGGGTTGATGTTTTTTTGGATTTGGTGATGTTGGGTGTTTCCTTTTAGCCCAATGATCATGGTTGGGAGCCCATGGTAAACATTGTTTTGATTTATATGACCATGTAATCCCTAGTCTTTATTTATCATATAAAATTTAGTGATGATGTTTCAATAGTTTGGATAATATGTGTGAGTGTTGACCTATCTACACTTTCATGGAATTTAGTTGAGTTTTTGTGTAAGCTTCTTCTCAAAACTATATGTAATAGGAGGCCAATGGGATATCATTGGATTTTCCATTGGCCATAATCATGATTGGTTTCTCCCCTATATTTTTTAGATGTTTGTTGTTATACATATCTCAGAAGAAAATGGATAGTCTGGAGAAGTGTATCCCACAATTTGGAAAGTGTGATTTCACCTATCTAGGGGTTGGGTGTCTATGGTTACTTATATTTTTGAGGAACCAAGTTTCACAGTGATATAATCCCCAATTAATTATTTTATTGAGACTATTAAATATATAGAATAATCATACTTTTAATAATTTCTCTTGGTGTTAGTGATGTTCTGTTTTCCAATTTGAATAATTTCAAAGGATTCCAAGTGCACAATAAAATTCCATGTTGTTGTTTGGACACTTATGGCGTGATCCTAGGGTCTATAATTATTTGATATATTCACATTGGGAATTTAATATTTCATATTAAAATCTCTAGGATTCACATGATAAAATGTTGTTGGGCGAGAAATGTGTTATAAATCCTTTGTCTTTGGGCCAGAACGATGGTAGAATTACCTTTTGTATTATTAATGAACTTGGTGTTAGAATCAAGTATTTTCCCCTTGTATATTTTTTCAAGGTTTTTATTATTAGTTTTTGGAATCTAGGCTATTTCATATGTGATTTCACGTTTTATGAAATTTGAATATAGGTTCTCTATTGGGGATTGAAAATTAAGATTTTTTTCTCACTCCCTATATATAAACATTGGTGAGTATACAAACCCTTATATCTTCCTCTATGTTAACTATGTGGTGCATGCAGATATGATTTGATTCCTTGGGTAGCTGGATTTGGAAAAGTGATCTAGTGGAGTTTGAGGTTCGATCTAGAGAATTTTACCATTGGGGAGACTAGGTATGTTGTTCAGATCAATTTTTGTAGTTTATCATTATGTATTGGCTTCTATTTTTTTTGGGTATCATATATGTGATCTTCCAAGAGGTTAATAAATTGTTTTATATGAATTATTATTAGTATATAGTCTTATATACTATATTTTGTTTTATAAAAGAAATACATTATTTTAACTACTTTTATTTGTTACTATGTTGTTTAGGTTGTGGTTTTGCTTTTATGATTTTCTACATTGATTAATGTATAACCAACAATATAGTATTTTAAATATATCATCTATATTCTCTCCACTAGTTGGTAGCCTCTATAATATGGATAAGAACTAACGAGGCCTTACAGTGATCTAGGTTGGGTGTCATGTTTGGTATACTCTGGCCAGATAATTTAAAAAATCTTATAGTGAACCATTCTTGTGTTTTCCTGAGAAAATATTTAATGAACATAAATATATATATGATTATAGAAAATTATTTTAGTTAAACTTTATCATGTTCATGGATTGGTGAATGAAGTTGAAATTAATTCAATGAACCAAATAGATATTTTTTTAAATTTTTTTGATACATGTTAATGTTTGAGCTCATTGGTTTTGAATAACTGGATATTATGGGTATTTTTATTAACTTAACTTCAATATTATATTTTATTCATACATTTCAATAACTCCAAGACTTATATGTGAGGGAATTGATATATGTACAATTTTCAATATTTTTTTATTGAATTCAAATGGTTTAATCACCTCTATTTTCTATATTATACAAAATGACGCCATTATCAGTTTTTAATATGTTTTGTTAATTATTGTGAAATTAGTAATATTATGTATATTTATCTATTTTCACCTTTTATTTATTCAATAAGATTTTAAAAAACAATATAAAATTTGTAAATTATTTTTTTGGGTTATTTTTTTAGTTGTATTAATTTTATTATATTGCGCTAGGTTTTGGATCAAACAATAACAAGCCCATATAAAGCATGGAAGTTGGGAATCGTTTGAGTGGATTTAACTGACCAACCATTATTATGAGAAGAAGAACCAAAGGTAAAAAAATTCAAATGGGATTAGTAAAGATTTAAATAAAATAAATCATAGTGATATATGTTCCCAATATATTTTATGGAAATATTGGATCATTGATGTAGTATATTAGTGTGTATAGGTGGGGGGAACTGAATAGTCTTTTGAAAAAAAATTACAGTAGTAATTTATAAATAATTTGTTCAAAACATGGACAAAAAACATGAAATTCCACAGAATAACTTGAGATACATAATAAAAAAAAATTAATAGTATTATATTATCCATGATTCGGATGTAATAGTGGTTTTAGTGGACATATCAGTCGATAGATATACAATGGATATAAAATCATCATCACATCTTATTTATAAATATGTGTATCTAAATCATTTATATGGGTTAGATAATGAGGACACTGTTGTATTGTAGGATAACTCTAGAGAAGATAAGAGTCTATAGGGTTTAAAATATCCATGAATGTCTAATATTTAAGTGGTTTTGGTATTAGAAACCCATGGATATTCCTCTCTAATTTTTTTTATATCATTGTAAAATACCATTAAATAAATCCTGAATATTTTGTCAAAGCATAGAAA
This sequence comes from Viscum album, assembly GCA_963277665.1. Classification (NCBI taxonomy): domain Eukaryota; kingdom Viridiplantae; phylum Streptophyta; class Magnoliopsida; order Santalales; family Viscaceae; genus Viscum; species Viscum album. Next base: position 170,502,878 of record OY728151.1, read on the forward strand.
TGTATATTTATTTCATGAGTTTATTTTCTTATTATCTTTTCATGACATTTTTCAACCATATGGATGAAAATCAATCACTATTTCTCTTTAAATTTCATGAGTGATGTATCACTCATGTGCATAGAAATTATAATTAGTTTTGGTTTCCTATAGGTATTTGTTTATTTGAATAAATTTAAATAGGGGATAATCCCCCATATCTCAGGTATTTTTACATTATCATTTAAAATAAAATTTATTTATATATTTATTTAATTAAAAATTAATTAATTCGTTGAATGACATTTTTAGACAATAAAGAAGAAAAATTCTAAATATCAAAACTTTTCCACTAATGCAAGAAGAATTTTATGAAAAATTATTATTCACTTCATCCTATCTCTAACTAAAAAATATAATTTTTAATATTATTATAATTTGAAATCCATTATTATGATTTATCATTTCTGAAATATAAAAAATAAACTCTTCTGTTATTTTTTAAAAAAGTGACAGTTTTTCAATCATATGTTATAAGCCCATTAAGAAAAAAATTAAAGTGAAAAACTAAACATCATTCTATATGGGATAATAATTCTATGTTTCATGGAAATTGTCATTTTCATTAGGAATCATTGTTGGAAAGTTTTAATATGTTTTTCTAATTTTCATTTAATCACTATTATTTAATATACTTATTTATAAAATTATAATAATGCAGTCTCACACTAGCTACTCTAATTAATTGGTATTTTTATCAGAAAATTGAAGAGTATAGTAAGGATGAAATTATGAAATCCCATGTCCAAAAAAATTATATCATTATCCCCATATTTACAAAATAAATGAAATCCCCTAAACCAATTTAAATTAATAAAAAGAATTCCCCACTCTAAAATAATCTAATATAAATGAATCTCTTGTTTTGACCATTTTATCATTAAAAACATTATAATAGTGTGTTAATAAATGAATAAGATTTTATTTTTATATTTTTAAATAAAATTATTAAATTATTACTAATTTTACCATTAATTTTTATTTAGGAATCCCATGGTTATCAGAAATAATTTTTCCTTTTATTAAAATGAAATATAATGTCAAACACTGATTCTGGAAGATAAAAAATAAGAACCCTTGTAAAAAAATTTGAATAAAGGGGAAGAAAAAAATGAGAGTTCCAAATTTATGAACAAATATATTCACTTAGGAGGATACCGATTTTCAAGGAAATATCTCTAAAAGTCATCCACTACCAAAAATGGACTATGAGATAATATACAGAGAATTATGAAATATTGATTTATTTTTATAGATAATGGGTATAATGAGATACATATATCTTATTATTTTGTGTATTTAAAACAAATATTTTGAGTGGACTAATTAAGAAGGTGAATAAAAGGAAGTGATTACAAGAGTCAAAGGAAAATTATTGGAAATAATTTACATAAAAATGGGTTTACATGAGGATAATGGTACCATGTTTTGTTCGAAATATAAAATCAGGTTTCATGTTTTTGTTTAATTTAAACCACATAATGTAATTGAATTCCAAAAAATAATAGATGTAACATTTGAAGAACATGATATGTAAAGATACACTTTAATTTTTCCCCTCATTAATTACATAATTAAAACTAAAAATACATGGATGTGAAAAAATAAATGAGTCTCTATGAGATTATATAATCAATAAAAACTAAAATATATTGTTTATAATAACTTTTTATGGTTTATGTGATGGAGAACACAAACAAGTTCAAATTTGGGATGAAACACCGTCATTGTCTAGCTGTGGAATGATCTAAAAAACACCCACATGGGGGTTCAAACTACATCATATATTACATTAACCATTTCAATTTTTTTATTTAATTATTTAATTAACTATTTTGATTTTTTATTTATTTTTTTTCTTATATTTCACGGGTCGAAATATATTATGAGGATATATTAATTATGTTGCTACATAAAAAATGAATTTTTTAATTCAAGATGTATTTTTTATGCCTTTAAGTTACTTATTCTCATTTATTATATAAACTATCATATAATATGGAAATTTTAAAAAATATTTGGAGGGAGAATAAATATCCTTTGTAGAACCATTTTTAAATTATTTTCTTTTTATAATTCTTCTTTAAATTATTTTCTATTTTTCTTCTTTTTGAAAATTGTTAAATTTTTATTTAAATTAAATTTTTATATTTTTCATTCAAATTTATTAATTTTTTAAATTTTAATGTCAAATAGAATTAACATGAAAATTTTGAAACCCATTAGAAAGTGTGAACAAAATTTACCCGGGAAAACAATTTAGATGATGGCTGAAATGCATAATTTTTTAATATTCAAATCATTTTTAGTTTATAAAATTACCCTTATATATTAAATATTATTCCTCAAATCACTGTCAAAATTTCAATATTCCCTTCTTGAAAGATTTTTTAATCCTAAAAAAATATTGTTTACATTCACCTCACATCATAAGAGAATTAAATAATTATTAATTTAACCAAATTTGGATTTATTTTATCAATAGTAAAGTGATATGAAATTTTTGATGATTTTATTGAGGCCCCATTTCGAATGAAATTTTTTTTTGATATTCTATTTGGTCTAACCCATATATATAACATTTATTAAACCTATTATTTGTGTTAAATACCTTGTCATAATCCATACATAATGTAATTTATACATTTAAAGTATACATTATGTGTTAATGGAATTATTTTTCTTGAACGGAAGTGTGTTGAGGGTAAAGATGAGTTTCATTACACTACCATAAATATATCTTTTAAGATGAAATGAAAATGGTTTCCTATTCTTTTAGAAATTTTATGGATTTAATTTGCAATGTATTAAACAATGGGTTGAATATGATATAGTATAATGTTAGTCTGGTAATTAACAACTATTTAAATAAAAAAAATCACCTCCACCATAAAAATAAAATTTTTAATGGAAATCACAAATCAAAAAAAGGTAACCATGCTATTTTAGTGGGTTAAACTGGTGGAAGGTGTTTTGATTGAATGATATGATTAATGAAGTAAAAAAATTAATTGAATGAACAAAATGGTGTATTTGAAAAAAAAATTAAGATGCATAAATTATTTTGGATAATTATTATCAAATTATTTAGTTGTTTGGGAATGTTTTTTGAATTTTCATCAGAATGATTTATGTGTATAATTGTTCAGTAGCCAATGTTTTATATGTTGGGGGAATTTATGGTGTTCTAATTATCCTTACATTTTCAATGAAATTGAATTATTTTATCCTTAAATTTTTTCATATTATGTGAAGTTACATCATTTTCAGTTTTTGGTGAGCTTTGTGAATTATTATCAAAATAATAAAATTATGGATTTTAAAGTATTTTTACCATATATTTATTTCTTAAATATTGTTATCTAAACTAATACAAATTGAAAAATAATTTCTTTTATGATCAATTATTTTTTATATTAATTTAATTAAATTGATTAATGTGTTCAATATTAAAATGTAGTGTTTAAATAAATCATGAAAATTGGAAAACATAGGTGAATCCATAATTGACCAAACATAAATAAAATATACAAAAAATGGACAAAAACATCAAATGATATAATTCTAGTTGTAAATAAAATAGAAGTCAAAATCCCAAGATTCCACTGAATATTAGTGATATTTTTTTACTACTAAGATATTTTATTGAGGTATAAAATTGGAGTTATCTAATGATTCTTATGGGATCTATATTTTTTTTGTGTATTATTTATTACCGATCATTATTTGTATATGTCTAAAAATTGTAAATTTTTTTGATACAAAAATAATTCATACATAAAATGTTTTAGTTGAAAAATATTCACGATTTAGAATTTTTATGTGATGAAATGGACTTCAATGTGATTAAACATATTTGGGAGAGAAAATTAACCTAAATTTTTTTTATAAGTATATTGCTCCACATCCATTAGAATTGTTGAGGATATGGGTTGTGTATGTATAAGAGAATCATTTTAGAAGAGAGAATTGTTTTGAATGTTTTATACATACATGAATGAATAAACATTAAAATGGTTGTGGTAGTAGAGGAATGTAGTCACTAATCATCAATGATTTTAGATATTTCATTATAACAATCATTGAATTATTTTGGAATATTTTTTCTTTAATTTATATGTTTTTCTTCTAGACATTTCTAACCAAATGAAAATCATCTAATTTTTTTAAAAAATAAAAGTACAAGAATGTGACAACCATGGTAAAAAAAGAGCATTCCCTCATCCCTCAAGAAATAAGTCTAATTATTATTACCAACAATTTTAGTTCCATATTCAAAACCATCAATAGTTTCTCACTTAGATTTATATTTACCTTGCATGGATATTTTTAGGATGTCTGGATTGAGTCACTTGGAAAAGGATCTGGTGCAATCCGGATGTGGTGGGCTTGAATATTTCTTCGGTGGATTTCTCCACAAAGGTGTATGGGTAATGTCTTCATTGTCAATTAAATATTACTTTCCATGTAAAATTGGACCTTTAAAATAAGAAAGACCACTACTACCTAATTCCCTCATTGGGGTCTAGCTTACACCCCTTCATCATTAGGATTAAAGACCTCCAGCTTCTTGTATCCTTTCCCCAATGGAAAATGTGTTAGGGTGTCGTCTGCATCATCGAAAAGAGTCTGTACATTATAAAAATCATTCATGTTCTATTGTATTCCATCACCACCTAGTTCAGGGGAAGACGCATCCACCTGCACATTATTTAAAATAGTTGTAGATAGTTTTTTAGTATATGTAAATAATGTAATTCTTCTTTCTATTCAATTTCTGGAGTGTGGTTTCACTATTCTGAACAATTGGTTAAATAATTATTGGTTTACTTATGGTCACTCAACAATAAAATTACTATCATATAATTATAAAAACCCATATTTGAAGTATCAATATGGTATAAGTATTTTTTTATATACATTAAATCGATTAAGAATACATTGCGGAATTGAATTGTGTAACATTGTTTAAGATTGAAGAGCATAATTTTTAAAGTTCAACAATTTTGAATTTATACTAGATAAATCTAGGTATCTCATTTTTTTATCTACCTTTCCTCTAACTTCTAACATTAATTTATAATATTATTTATATTTAAATTGAATTAATGTTTTCAAAATTTCTAAAATAATAAAATTTATTTAAATTTATGAAAAAATAAAATAAGTTATATATCCAACAACTTCATCATTAGAAATAACTAGTAACCTTACACAAGAAGTATTTAAATAAAATGAAATCATTTCCAGCTCGTTAAAATAGATAAATTTATTTTTTTCTCTAAAAGATGATAATAGAATCTAAAAAATTCTCCCACCCATTATATCTATATATAAATCATTAGAGTGTGATTTGATGAATTATTTGGATTTTTATTTTTATTTTTCAAAATGAGTGGATGAAATTATCTATGACTTTCCCATATTAATAGATTTATTAAACCAAGTGTCTTATGAAACAATATGGGGAGAATATGTGAAAATTAAATACCATGTGACACACTCACTTTTAGAGATGAATAATAACAACCCTTACACAAAAATTTGAATTTACTAAGGGAAATACATCATCCATTCATCTTTGAAGAAAAAAATAAAAAACACATGATACTACACAAATTCAAAGAAACATTTATTGAAAATATATTATCCATTATAAAATATAATTAAGTATCACATAGGTAGATTCCTCAAATCATAATTTATTTTATTTTGATTATATTGATAGTGAGATGTTAATATATTTTTCATGTTCATATTTTTTAAATAAATATATGGGCTGCCATTTTTGTTGATGCTAAAAAGAGAGGGATGGATGAATTTGAAGAGAAATTACTCCAACCAAATGAAACTAAATTAGGATGATGATACAAAGATTATTTTCATAGATTTTTTTTAATATGTTGCGTAAGATAAACCACATCACTGAATAGAATTCTAACAACCAGTTCATGTCACATCTGATGACCATATTCTATAAGGGTTCAATTACTTATCATTCAATCATCCAATAATTCATGTAAACAACAAATCCAAAGAAGTTAACTCGACAAAAATTTCTCTTAAAACATATAAAATATTTATAAATAGAAAATAATACCACAGAGAACATATTTTTGTTCGTTAGAAAGAAACAACACCCACCATTAGAGTAGTGATGGAACACTATCATTGATTAGTTATGCATAATTATAAAATTAGCACCCACTAGGTATGTCAACCATGACTAATTTTACATTTGATCACTCTTTTATTCTTATATTTTCTTTTCATTATTTGATTTCATTATTTCTTAATTCTTAATTTTTTATAGGTCCCAGGTTTTATGTTCTTATATGGCTATAATAAGATATCTAAGATTAAAAAAACATGTAGTTTCATTTATTTTTCACTATTTTTTTTGTCATTATGTTTACAATTCTAATTTCTCATCTAAACTATGGTACAATATTCATATTTCACAAAATATTCATGGTATGGGAGAATGAAAAACCTTTTTTGGAAATATTTTTTGCATTTATTTAAATATTTTTATTCTTTTATATTATTTTTTTTATTTTAATTTTGTAATTAATTTTTATTTCTACTTTTCATCCTTCAGTTTATATTTCTTTCAAACATTTTTTTTAATTTATATGGTCACATATATTATTACATTTTAATTTTTCCAACACTTTTAAATGATGGAAATACTTTGAGTTGATAAAATTGATTTAAATGAATGTTGAAATGAACATTTCATTATATTAAAAAAATATTGATCATGTAATGATCCTTAAATTTTAATTCTCATTACATAAATCATAGTCAAAATATAAATTCAACGTCATGTGAGGATTATAATCATATATTATATATTATCTACATTATATACACATATATAAGGAACCATATAATTCTTCTATTAATAAGAACTTGATTTTTTTAACAACATGGATGTTATGGAACATTTATTATGATGATTGGGACAATGTTTTAAATTTTCATTTTCACATTTAACCTTTATCTTTTCATTCCCTTAAATCGTACCTATATTAATACACTAGTAAACATGAAATTTATTTTTTTGAAACCACAATACAATCTATTTATTTGTTCAATCCTTCCTTATAAATTAAATGTAAGATTATTTTGGATGTCAAGTGTGGACAAGAGAGAATATGAGTTTTATTATGTTATTAAAAATATTCTTCCACGACCCATCCCATAGGGCCCATGCCATGACATACCCCAAGCCGACCTCCTGAATGCCAGGGGTAAACAACTATCACTGAAGGTGTCAACCTACAAGTGGGTGACATTTTCCAAGATATATGTATACACATGCACTCACAAACAAAAACCAAAAAGCTAAAAGATGAACACTAAGTAATCAGAAACCAGAGTACAATAGAAATTAAATCACCAAGTAGTGTAACTAGGACCATATAAAAGCCCACTAAAAGAACTGAAAATAGAATTGTATAAAGGGAATAATGATGAACTTATATTTAAGATCCCACCTGATCATTAGAGTAGTGAAGCTACTAGATGCTGAAGTAGTATATTATGTATGCCCGGTCCTACTGGAACTCTCATAGTCCTAGGCCACCAAGTCCACTGTTGTAAGGTAAGTCGGTCCCATATCACTGAGCGCCTGTATCAAAACTATAATTTTCTGCACCAGAAACTACACATGTGGGGGAATCCCGTGTAGGGGTGAGTAACTCAGTACTCAGTAGGGGACCCCGAGAACCTTGATGGTCTCTCAGAAATCCAAAAAGGAAAAATACCACCAAATAACCATGAGTAAACCACAATGATAATTCATAGTCAACTCTACTCAGGTATATGTCATTGCATATACCTAGGTCATTAGGATATATTAGTCTTATCCAACAAAACATAAGTCCCCAACCTCAAGCAATTTATAGGATCTCCAAATAAGGCTCAAAGCATAACTCAAGGATCCAGAGTACACACTCCATGAATTGGATATCCCTAATGGAACTTGTCTCATAGATGTAATCTATTAGGTACAACTCAACAATTCTTAATGGAACATCTTACAAGATCTGATATATTAGGAAAATTCTGCCAGAACTACCTCTAATTCATTGAACTATAGGTCTCACAGTCACAGTCTTGCACCTAAGGAAAGACCAAGGGAAACCAAGTGAAGTTGCGCACTCCTAGACACAATGTTCAGTTGGAGGAGCACTACACCAGTCTAACCCTTGATATTTCAGTCTCCCTAGAAATAATTGGCCCACACCTCAGTCTATCAAGGGATTACAAACATCTACACTGGGTATCGATTTCATCAAGTGGAGGGGCTTCTCTTTGTAACTGTGTCCTATAGTTGAGGGAGCTCTAACTCCCCTGAAGTACCTACTCCCTATCGCTACTCGGAGATGGGGGGTAATAATCCATACGTGAGGACCCGCACCCTTCTGGGTAGGGGAGTATAACTCTGGTAGTTTGTTCACTATAGGAGATGAGCACCCTAGTACGTCAAGGGTGTACTAACCCTAAGCTAGAGGACACACACCCTTGCACGGTAGGTGAGTATCGACTCTACTGTATCACTACATAAGGAGGACGATCACCCTAGGTAGACATGGGAGTACCTACTTCTAACATGGGGGGCCTGCACCCTACCCGGTAGGGGAGTACCTGACACTATTTGAGTTAAGTATGGAGGACCTATGCCCTAGTCCAACCGGGGAGTATAGACTCAAATGATATGAGAACCATCTCAGAGGAATAAAAACCTACACTCATGGCCTGGGGAGTATTTTCACTTCTATAGTAGAGGAGTAAGTAATACCCATGCCTTGAGTCATCAAGGGAGTATCCAACTTAACTCTCACTACAAAAAATACTTTTCTTCTGCTTCTCAGGTTATCGGTCATACCTCAACCACAATGAATATCCATGAGTAAGTAACCCAATAATTCATCATGTCATAATGGATCCAACGCAATTGATGATGCATTAACATAAGTCTTGATCTAAAAGTTATAGGCATTTTAGTTCAAAGCGCCCGGTAGGATTTGTGTACGATCTAACCTAGCCAAACTCCAACATTCTCTGAAAGTAAAATAGATTTTCTCAAAAGGACCGCCATATCCTATGGGTTCTAGAACCTCTGATGGTTTATCAAACTTATGTCTAGTTTTGGAGATACACTCATTTAAGCTAACTAGATCGTAATGTGGTTTGGGTTCAGTCTGACACGGTCGAGCCGACCCGACCTGGTCCACTAGGCCCGACCCTAAGTGTCTGGGCTCTTCCTGATTCATCTATGACTGATCTGGAATGTTGGGCTACGGGTTTGGCCACTGGGCTGTTGGCTTGGCCAACTAGGATGTGGGTTCAGCCCAACCCACCCGGCTGGGCGTGGCGCAGCTGGCTGTAGAATCGCTCGGCCTGCTGGCCAAGCATGGGGGAACACTCCCCTCCTATATGGTTGAAGCCGATCGGGCCTTCAAACCCACAAAACCAGGTGGTTCCACAGCTCATGGCCCACTACGTACCCATGGTCATGGGTCCGCTCTCTATCACGACTTCATGTTGCAGCCTTCTTCAATGGTGCACCGCTGGGCTCAACAGCGGTGTCGAATGCTGCTGCACCTCCTGGCTGGTCCGCATGGACTAGCCCTCTACGGACCGAAGGGGGAAGGTCTTACAACCTCCACGGCTCGATTTCACAGCTGTACACTATGTCACACTGCCCAACTTCAACACGGTATTTGTTGGTAGGTCTCCCCTTGTCTACCATGGCACCATTAGGCACCACCATTCCCTTGTAGTCAGCGGGTGCCAGTGACCGCCTCCCTCGGTCACTGGTCCCACCGCGTGCCGCTATCACACAACTAATTCTTCCAGTCCCCCACATAGAATGCAACTATAAAGGGTTTGGAAAATGGACTTGGCCTTGTTAGTCCACCCCACACCCTCTACGTTAGCATTATAACATTGGACAGATTATTTGATTATAGAGACTCCCATAAGGAAATATCGCATTACCCTCCCACATCAATCGGTAAAAAGCGGGTCAACCCTTTGGATGGTTGACCCCTGTTCTTCATAATATAAATAAACAGTTTAATAAAGGCAGGAATCAATCATATAACCACCTACCATGTAATCTTTGTAAGGCGCTGCAGATGAGGAAGATGTGTCCACGTCTGATGGTGTTCATCGGCGCTTGTCGCTGCCCGTTGATTCCTCCAATGTCCATCGCTCGAAGATTCCTTCTAGGTTGGTGGAATTCATCACTGCACTTCATTAGAGGTTCCCCTATTTCAAGAGGAAAACCCATGCACGACCTTTTTTTAAATAGATAGGGGGAGAGGATCAACGCACCGCAAAATTAATGAGGTTCATTAATGGGTATAATAAGTGAACCTCTTTAATTATCTCAATTGTGTGGTTAAATGTTCATTTAAATCACTATATGGTGTGGATATAGAAATTATTATTCATGCCAATAAATAGTTTTGACATTGCACTGCGGTACCAACACCATTTTTCCAACAATTGGACAATGAAAAAATAATATAACAAAAACTTATTTTTTTTATAAAGTCAAAAAATTGTCTTTTTCATCTGACCCTTTCCTGTCGAAGTTAAGCTTAACTTAAGAAATTCTTGGTGTGGAATATTCAATAGTTCCATCAGATTATTTATCTGAGCACTGATTTAAAAGATATATTTCTCCACCCTCACATTTACTGAACGTACCATAAAAAAGTTTAAAAATTATTAACCGTCACACTCGACCAACGACGGTTGAGGTTAGGATATGCCTATGGGGAACACGACCTCATGAGCTCAACGTTACTCTCATATTTTCAATCATAGTTTCTTTTTATATGTTAAGGATTCTACAAAATTAATAATTGTTACTTAATTATTTTAATTACGACCATAAACTAACTTTCACTTGCGGCCCGAACTGGCCAATGTTAGTATCTTCCTAAGGAAAGAATACATTCACGTGTTCAGTGGTGGTATTGGATTTTTAATAAAAGAATACTTTTTTGAGTTATTATCATATGAAAAATAGTATAATTTTATTTAATTATTTTAGTAACAATTATGCCATTTTTGGGTTTTCTCCCAAGGGGCATGCACTGACTAATGTAAAGTTTCACCTAATGACAACCTCCCATGCTAAACACAACAATGCCCTTGGATTTAATTTCCAGACAACTGTTTAAGTATTATTCCACATTTTTTTGGAAAATTACTCATGTGTGCAATTTAAATCTTAACATTTTTTTGGCGGATCATTCTGGGAAATTCGGTCATCTGAATAACGTGTTGTCATATTTTATGGTCTTTAAATAATTTCTTATAAATAAAAATAATTAAATTGAAATTCCAGGATGGTACATAATTTATTTGATATAAAATATATTTTTCCACTTTTTTCAACTATTTTTTGGAGAATATTCATTTTGGAAACATGAGTTATAGTAGGAAATACAATTAAAAACTAGGCTAGGTCTTTAAAACTATATTAATACTAAATAAATATTCTCTTTCCTAACAAACAAAAACATTATATAAAATCCAAAATCATAAATAACGAAAATGAAATCTTGTAAATCATGTGAAAAGGTATTATATTTCTTTTATAAAAATATATAAGGTGGACATAACATGTATAAAATCATGTGGTTTTTGGATGTTACTTTCTATTGATATATTGAGGAGTAAATATTTTTTTGGGATTTTTGGATGAATTTAATTCTCATTAGAGCCCAAAACGACCTCACTCAACCTCTAGTAATTTTATAACTAAAACCTTCCAACCCTTATCATATGAAATACCCATGAAATATTCATTAATATTAACACAGGACTTTAAATTTTTTGGGTGGATATTTAAGAAACTATCAATACTATAGTGACACTTTCATCTGTTTGATTAAGAATACATTGGTTGAAATAAAAATTCAGTTTCATTAGAGAATTTTTTTTGAGGTATGTTATTTTTTCACATATAAGGATTGGTGAAATTAAAATAAATTGAATTAATATAATAGTTAATATTATTGAAAAAATTATGATTCTTAATAATTTTGGGATCATTTTTGTTGAATTAGTGGATCCCAAGGGAATTTGTAATAAATTTACTTCATTTTAATTTTTTACCCTAACTTATCGAGGGGTACAAGACTTACATAATTAGAAATTTGTAGATCATGAATATTGATGACTCTTACATAGAATTTTAATTATTAAATGCTATCTAATTTATCTTATTTCGTGAAATTACAAAATTTTTGAATTCAGATTCCTTTTTGGGAATTATTGTGAAAATTGAAAAAATATGGATTTTAAATTGTTCTTTTCATATTTATGACATAAAATTTTCTAAGTAATAAATATTAATAATTTATTTTTTATGGCTCCATGATTTGATGGAATTATTTAATTAAACCTATCTATGTTCTAAATCTAACAATATGGGGCATAAATAAAAAATTCAAGTTAGAAAACATGATGAAATAGTTTATTAACCAACCTTCAATAAATGAGTCATAAATTGGGATAAAAATTACACATTATTGAACTATATTTTTCAATTAATTTTTAGGCATCATAAAGTTATTGATGTATGAAATTGAAGATAACTTAATAGTCATTTGTAACTAATTATTTTACCATAGAAATTATATAACCAAATTCACTACATATGTCCACATGAAATAAAAATTACTAGATGAAAATAGGATAAATAGTTAATAAATATTATTTTACCAAGACTTTCTATTCAGGGGTCTTAGGGCTATATATGTAATTTTATGTTTATAGAAAATTTTATGATGAAAATATTTCCTATCATTTTAATTATATGTATGTGTCTGGATTTCGATTAAAATTGTTGAGTGATAGATAGGTTGTGGTTGTAGAAAAGGGTCATTCTAGAGATGATAGTAGATTAATATAGTAATATATTCATGAAGGGATAATCGCTAAGTATAATCGGTGGGGAAGACATGAGGATATTATTTATTTTAGTTTTTCTATAATTATTAGTAAAATATCAATGAATTATTCTAGAATATGACTTCATTGAATAAAAATTTATTTTTCATTAATTATTTCATTTTATACTAAACTATTATAGATATTTAGACTCCCAATGGACGTAAAATATATGTTTATATTGTTTACATTTATTGATCTTGGTCTCACTAGTTCATACAATTGGTTCCATTAGTTTTGGATTTCATGTAGTCTATGGGTTATAGAATGAATTTCACAAGGGTATAAAAACTTATATCTATATTTCTAATTTGGTCTCTTGAATATTTAGGTTTAAAAATTATTTTCCTTGAATTATAAATTGAGTAATTCAATTCGGTAAATTATTAATAAAATGAGAAAGGGAATTCATGAATTTGAGAACATGTCCACTACTACTAGCCCAATTCTAGTTTCTGATATATTTTTAGTTTATCCTACAACTAAATTCTATTATAAATTATTAAAATTAATTTGATATGTATTTATTTAAATTTATTAATGATTTATAAAATTCATAATATAGTAACCAAAAAAAGTTAACAAAAGTGATATTTTTTAATAAAATTATATATCCTCTTAATTAGATAACCCATGGAACCACTAAATCGCATTTCATAGGTGATAAAAATAGGATTTAGGCTTGGAAAAATTATTAATTGTAACTTTTTAAATTTGGTATTTTTATTTAATTTTTTTCAACACATGGACTTTGATCATTAATTTAGATCTTTTTCAGAAATTGGATTTACATAGTGACAACTCAATTGATTGGAAATGTTGTCAATAATTTATAGAATCTAATAGGGAACCTTTTTTGATATAACATTTCCAACATAATTATATTGTGATATGGGAAGTATGTAAAGAAATATATCCCTTTATCGAACATTAAAAGAAAAAACATAATTAGCCACTGAAAAAAATAAAAATAAAAATAAAATATTATGCCACCTACTTCTTCAATTAAATAACCATGTCCCTATGAGTTAATGAATGAATTTTACTTTTTCTCCATATTTTTTAATAAAAAGATAAAAATATTCATCATTAACCCCTTTATTTATCTTTAGGAAGTAATGGTACTTTAGATACATTTTGGGTTGTGAATATTTTATGGTAATGAAATGTAAAACAACCTATTTTGATGACCAAACATCATATTCCTTAAAACAAAATTTTATGAATATGAATAAAAATGTGATCTATTCAACTTTTAAGGTCACATAAATGAACATGTGTTTCTACCCTATTTGAATCAAACTTTTCTAGATGTTCTCCACTCAAACAAAAACATGAATTTGAGAAGACAAGATAAGAACATTTAATAATGGATTTATTTTTTTAGATTATGTATATAGTGAATTGTTAATAGATTATACCTATAAATATTTATGATATTCATGTCTGGATTGGGTTAATTTATCAAATGAAGAAGTGGATGTGATGACTATATTCGAAGAAAAATTAGTGAAATGGATTGACTTACACATTTCTGTGCATAAGGATAATGGTACCGAGTTATTTTTAAATTATAAAATCATTTTTAAATATGAAATTAATGTTAAAAACATCCTATAATTAAATTATTCAAACCAGTTCATGTCACCTTCTATGAGAAATTGATGTTGTGGTGCTATTATATTTTACTACCTCCTCTATTACTAAATGAGAAATGAAAATTCATGAAAAAAACTAATTAAATATTTCTCTAGAAGATTATAAATGTTTTAAAAACTATAAAATAATGTTCATATATATATGTTGTGGTTTATGAGAGTAAAACCATAGCAAACATTAGACTCATGATGAAACAATAGTATTTCCATACTTTTGACCATTCTAAAAATAGTACCAACCATTCGGTTCAAACATAGGCCAATTTCTACAACATAAATTTTTTTTATAATTTTTCATTAATTTAAATATTTTTTAAATGTTTTAATCTTTTTTCCATGGGTATGTAGTTTGTTCCTATTTAAGGTTTTCTTCAAGATTTTTTAACACATAAAAATAATGTTATGTCCTTCCTTTATAATTAATGTTAATTTTTATTTGTCTTTTCAATTATCATTTTTCATATAAATTGTGGTAAAATGAGGATATTGAAAAAAATAATTCAGTGGTGGAAAAAACATATTTTTTACGAAATTTTTTTATTTATTTTCACATTTTCATTCCATTTTACTACATTTATCAATTTTTATGTTGTCTTTATTTCTTTATATTTTTCATTAGAATATTTTGCATTTATTTCAATTTTTGTGTGTTCTTTAATTTTTTTTATCTCTACCTGAATACCCATTAACTTTTGAATACCATGTTAATTAATTTAATGAATTGAACCATGATACAATATTTATATAAGCATTTAAATGGGCTTTCTTTAATATAAATTTTTTATCTAGATCATAAAATGGCCACCAAATTTAAAATACCACAGATCAAATCAATGAAAAAAGTTCAAATTCACATTCTTGTGAGTATTTTTTACCTTTTTTGAATATTATTTGCATTCAAATCACATAATGGTATAACTAAACACATTATAGAGGATACATTCTACATTTTTAATGAAGAATAAACCTTTATTAGAGGAAACTATTCTCCTAAATTTTCACTACATTAAATATGAACCATCCTCAAAATTAATATAAAAATTATATATATAAAACAAACCATACCAAAATATCATAACAACAAATGTATATTTCCCCTAGTTTAACATTGATCCTTTAGGGATTTGGGTTGATATTAGAAAAAAATTAAGCCTATGGTGACCCACACATGTGATTAGTTTTATAGAAAATCTAAGATTGTGTGATGATAGAATATAATAATGATGTATGTTGTTATGTATATAGAAGGATTAATGATTTGGAAATGAATAGAATGAAATAACTAAAATATTTTAATTTTTTTATGATGCATGATAGTTTTTTATTCATCAATTTTGAATTATTAGATTTCAGGAGCATGTGTTTTTAATTTTATTCTTATTGATTTTTCTCCATAATTTCTTAGGATTCCAATTATTATGTTTTTTTGAAATGTTATATCTTAAATTTAAAATATTTTTACCTTTAATATAAATTAATCAATCCCAAAACATTGTTCATATTATTAGTAATTAAATCATTTTCATTTTAGGGGTTATTGGGAAATTAGTTTGAAAATAGAAAAGAAATGAATTTTTATCTATTATCATAATTACAAAAAATTTCCCATTCATTTTCTAAATAGTTAAAAAAAATTAAATATATTTTATTATAATTCCACAATTAGTTGGATTCATTTCATTAAACTGGGTGAAGAGATGAATAAAAATTATTGTGCTCAAATAAAGCATTAGAATGGACTTTTTTGGGCACATACATTTTACTAAACATCATAAAATAATGAATAAAATAGGTTGTATTACTTAATATGTTAAATGTATTGTTTAAAATTTTGGGTAATTTATTAGATCTTGTATTTATTTGAAATCATCACAATTTTTGAAAAATAATTTTTTCAAAATACATCTGCAATTAGAGGTAACAAAACTTCCATTTCATTCAAAAATGATTACCATATCATATAAAACAATTCTTTTTCTAATAGATTAAAAGAATATTGAATATATGTGGAATAATAGAGAATACATATTCCAATAACTACAAATATTACCACTATTAGAGGTTTCATAGTCAATTGAGTCAAAAAGAAATTTAAAATTGATGTAAATATTTTTGAGGAAAAATATAGCTCACATTTTCATTATAAATATGTGTCTATGCCTCCTTTAAAAGGGTTATCTATAGACACTCCAGTTAAAAAAGTGGATAATTATTGAGTATAGAGTATTTCAAATGGTATTAACTTTCATTGAATAGAAAAAATCTTTTTGGATGTAGCTATGGAGACCCAAGTATATTAATCTTTTGATATTTTCAGTTCTTATTTTGTAAACGCTATATGAAATACTATAAAATCTATTTTCCAAAATATAAATGTCCTTTTTTATTTCTGGAGTTCATTAGACTATTCTATTAAGAATTTGTTTCCAGTTATCAAAGTAAAATAATTTTTCTTGATATTTAAATATATTTATTTACGTATCAAACACAAGTAAAAGGGAATGAATTAGTTTCGGTTATGTATAAGAGTTTGTGTAATAAAATCAATTTCAGAAAGGTATAATGTTACACCATAAAAATTATTTTTAATTTATTAATAATATTTATTTTCGATTAACCAACAATATCAATCATTAATGAAAACTTGATAGAGTAGAAATATTTTATTATTTAAATATGATAGAGACAACCAAGATAATAAATAATTGGGTATGGATAGTGTATGGTCCCGAATCCGGATTCCCCTCAACTAGTGCCCCATACCCAGTTTGTCACATGGACACAAGCACATTTCCCCTAATTTTAGAGGCTTCTGATTAGCAATGAGGGCCTATGTTTTTATAGTGGGGAAACTATGGCTTCATTGACGGATTCTAATATAGTGAAATAAATAATAATACAACAGTGGACTATGAAAACAACATATGACTGATGTAAATAGCATAATAATTCTATTAAATATAACCGAACATAATTCCATAAAAAGATGATGCAACATGTTATGTTCTTGGAAAAAACCAAAATAAGTACCCTACAGTAATCCACAGTATATGTTCCGAAAGAAAAAAAAGAAAAAAAGGATGTTAGAAAGCATCACAAGTGTTACATAGGTCACATTCTCTCATACTCCTAAGAAAAACAAAAAGTACCTATATCAAGGCTCTATTTATGATCAACACCTGCAATAATATACTTTGTTTGGGCCTAAAAGCATGACCCAAATTGGGTATGAGACTAAATCCAAGTAGGAAACCATCCATGGTCTATGAAATTCTATTAGTGGATATATATAACAAGATGTGTACAATTAAAGTAGAATAAGACCAAAAGGTACTCTAAAGTAAGTATAACAGATGTCTCAAGAGACAATGTAACCAAGTACATGTGAAGACTGAATCCAAGATTATGCATTGTCTTGGAAAATGCATCATTAGTAATTCAATTTAATTATTCATTTCCATGGGATTATATAAAATTTTTGAGGTCTAGCCTAGGCCTAATGTCCCCTTCATATAAAAGTAACTGTCAACTTGTGACATAATAATCATTTAATCAGCTGCCAATAGAGCTCATCAAGGGTATCCTTCAATGGATCTTAGGTTCACTCGAAATTTAAAATAATTCTCAATGATCATGGACACCCTTACATGGATCTCTTATGACACATACATAATTACCTCTTGATCTAATACATGGTCTTTTAATCGAGATCATCATTCACCCAAGGTATACATAAAAAATAATTTGTCACATGATCTAAACCTTGACTTTTAACTAAGACTATGGCCCTCTCATTGCTAATTACCCCTTCATTACCATTTCATACAAGCATCCACATGTCAATTAAACTATTACATGGATTTAACATATTAAATCACATGGGAATATATCATATAACAATACACACATGTGAATTAAACTATCACATGGTTTAACATCAATAACCTATGTGGGCACAATTCATATACAAAGAAACACATGAGAATTAAACAATCACATGAATTTAATCATAAATCACTCACATGGACCCAATGTACACAACTTTCTTATTATGTAATCTAAACCAATACAGGGCTATATCATATCCTAACTCATGTAGGAAAACTCATAGATAGAGAAAAACATTCTAAACAAGCTTACACATGCATAGGCATAACCTGGGGAAATGGGGAAATCATAAACCCCATACCCTTAATCAATTAAAACACAATTTATCACAATTGAAATTACATTATAAATGTAATTCATACTTGATAACCCAATAAGGGAAACATGGAAGGCCTCATAGGAAACCTTGACAAAACAACCATAAACGACCATTTCTAAGGAAACACACAAATGGTGTGGCCCTTAATCAAGGTAATCAAAATAATTACTACGTTAAAACCCATATTCTATTACCTAAACACTAATATGCCACATTATGTGTAATTTATAAATCAAGAGTCAACCCAAAAATAGGAGCGCGACACTCTGGAATAAGTAAACATCATGACAATTCGTAAAAGGCACAAGACCACCTACCTCATAGTCGTATAACTCACCTCATCCTGCATCGCCCTCCAATTAGACCTAGAATGGAGTATATCTATGAAACTGGTAATTATTCTCAACCATCAATTACAAAGTCTATATAAGAAATCAGTAATAATGAATTAATATGAATTGAGATATTATTGATCTGGTTCAAACACCTGTGATAGCGATCAAATCAGACTTCAGGTTGAGATTTGGGAGGATGTTCTTCCTCCAGCATGCTTATCACTAGACCTAGATGATACCTCTATCTATTTTCACAAAAATGACACTACTTACTGATTTATCCTAGAAAATAAAAGTACATGACATGTTATGGAAACTACATTTTGTGTCCATACATTTTTCTTATAGGTCCTGTCCATACAATTACTTTCAATGTAATGGGAAGTACATGGCGTGTACCCATATTACACTGTGTGTAAGACTCTTTTTTCATTAATTACCATTACTACAAATAAAAAAGAAATAGCTCTACCTCATAGGAATAACCATTTTCTTAAAAAATTCACCACTTAATGTAATTCATTTTTGAATTACCCTTCCATGGTTGGTGAAGAAAAAATTGAGAACAACTCATGCCACTATGATTGTACATCAGTCTCCGTCTCCCAAGTCACATCCCATAGTCAAATGTGATTCCATAATTCCCATACATAAGGAATCTAATAGTCACAACTATTTTCCATGTTATGTTCTACTATATGAAATGGATTCTCATCAAACGATGCATCTACCTAGAACTCAACCTCCTTAGGTTGAAAAATGGGAGACATGCCAAAAAGGTAACATCATAACTAAGAAGCATAGAAGACGTCATGCATAGGATTGTGCCTCTGAGGTAACTGCAACCAATAGGTAACTAGGCCAACTCTTTCCAAAATATTGAACAGCCCGCTGTATCTCGGTGAAATCTTACCCAATCTCATAATCCTCTTATGTCCCATCCTCAGTGCCCCATTTAAGAAAAATGAACCCCTAAACTCTAACACCATAGGATGGATGTGGTAATCGGCGTAGGATTTCTAAGAAGACGACGCAGAAACCGAATACTTCCAAATCACCAAAACATGTTCAGTGGTCTCTTGGGAAAGAAGAGGTCCCAACATAGATTCCTCAAGTATCTCGAGCCAACACATGGGTTATCGATAGGGCCTACAATACAAATAATTATATGGATCCATCTCAAATGAATACTAAAATCTATCAATATAGGATATCTAAACCAAGGGTATGTGTCTCGCCCAAGAACCCTTGAAAATCAGGATGCATTTCTAAAGAATTTCCTTGAGCACCTGAATCATGCATTCTGACTATCTATCCCTCTAATAGTGGTAATCTGTGCTCAGAATCACATGTGCGCCCAACTCCATCTATATCAATTGACAAAAAATGATAATTAAAACATTCATCGCTATTTGAAATGATATAATTTGTAACCCATTTTAGGTGTACAATCTTATATATGTACTACCACCCGAGGTCATCAATAGTGAAGGTGTCCTTGATTGGTAAGAAGAGTGAAAACTTCATGATCCTATCATGAAAAACTCACATGATATTCCTACAATGACACCGTCACCATTGGAAAACTCCCCAATTCATTCGACTCGGCTTTATATCAATGACACCATAACGTTTTTCCTTTAACTAGGTGAACCCAAACACATATGAGGTCATAATAGTGAACTCATTCCAAGGAATGGTCGAATATCGATCGACCATATCAAAACTGGTCACAGAAAATTCCATAGAAATAAATTGAATTATTTCACATCACACACACCATAATCTAGTGGATGGTTCAAAATGGATCACTCAAACCATACACACAAAACAAGAAGGATAATGATTCAACCCATCACTCAATGACTTATCATGGAATCTCTCGGTTTAGGAGGCCAGTGTTTTGCAATAGGAGACAACACCTTCTCCCAATTCCCCAAACATCCACAAAGAACCCATTCATCAAATCCCATAACTATCTCTTGGTGACACTCCCTTGTCAAACCATCCACTAGTCATTAAAAAGGGTTTATTCCATAACATGAATAAAGTTGAAAACTATATCCATTCTACTGGAATAATTAGCCCTTTTCAATGAATCAAAAATGTGCCTGACTGTATATTTGAGATAACATCATATTCATCAACTCAGAGTGTGAGGAACTCACCATGTTGGTCTATACTCCCCATTACAAGTGAGAGTTTGGTACAGGACTAAAATTCCACATATGAAAACTGAATAAACCTTGAGTGGCATCTGTTTGTAGGTCATATCAAAGAAAGAGGCTATAATATATAGTCCGTTCAAGGTGTCCCTACACAGAAACCCAAATATCACTCAGAACTAACCATGCCACACCAAAACCAATCATCCAACACACAACATGGATAGAGACCACAAACTATACCAACTACCCTCAACTGTAGCGTGACTTATAACTGACGCTATCCTAGTGCATCCAGGATGATGTTAAGATAGGGGAAATGATCCTCACTTAAGAAAGAGAACACTAAGAGTATTTCAAGGATTTCCATAAAATGATAGCCAAAATAATAGTGGTCGATCTCTTAAAAGAAACTTAGATTCACATAGTGATGCATCATCATTTAACTGTACCCAATTCCATTGTCCCATGGAATTTTTACAAAAGCTCATTCTTAGTCACCAAGGTCCAATCATGATCATCTGTTCCCCACAAGGATTTCACACACAACCAAAAAACAACAACATGAATCAGTAATCACAAGTCTCAATTCCATTCATGTATAATTAACCATCTCTGAATGGTCCTTTATTGTGATCCTTCTACCAGGAAGAACACATTTCAACACAACTGATAGGATGCTCTCCACCCAAGATTGTCCCAAAAATCCCGAATAAGGAATAAATGCTCTAAAAAATACACGTTCAGATCCAAATTAGACACATGAGTGTCGTTCCACCAACCATTGCCACCACGTCATATCACTATTCATGAAATCCAAAATTAAACAGACTCATGTGTCAAAACACTCATGTATTAAGATGTCCCCCCCGAGCAGTGTGATGAAATTGGTTCTAAAAAATTATGATCACACTACTCTGGAGATAACAGAGAACATAAACAACAACTAAAAGTTCAATAATTTAAATAAACTCGACAACTCATTTTTTTAACATTTCACATTCAATGGGTACCCTGTATGTCAACATATACTACCCCATGTTTACAAGAACAAATAGAATATTCTGAGTACTATTCATAGCATTTCCACCCTACACATCCTTTTACTATATAGATCAAACATGAACTGGCTCTAAATCAGATAGTCAGCACAACCATTTACGTGGATGAGGTCGTACCAAGTCTCCCATCACATATGGAAAGAGATGTCTACATGAACTCTTAAGCAGCTAACGATGACCAAGGCATGTCAGACTACAGAACCGTGCATTCCCCAATGTTCATTCCCATGTCAAGGGTCATGATACAATGATCTCCCATCTGAACAACGATGCCCTCTATAAAGACCCAAACTTCCTACCTGGGAAAACATCACCTGGAAGATACAAATGCTGGAAAGATCTACAATAGTCTACTACCTTACGAAGAATAAGTTTCATAACACTGAGAGGCATCCTACTCAGGATCCTCTATGTAATATGTGAGAAGGAATCCCATACAGGATCCTTATCCAAAAAGGCATGGGAGGAATCCGACATGAGATCATTGAAAGATTAACATCATAGGAATCCTACAATAGGTATCCTAAAAAAGGGTACACTGAAGAGAGATCCTACAAGGGACTGCCTAGAATAACAAGTAATAAAGGAATACCATTGGGGATCCTTGGTAACTAGATTGAAGATAGAGACATCCAACATGGGATTCTCTAGGTGAAAACATATATAAGGGAATCCTACATAGAATACTAGATATCAACTCCTATCATGACCAAATATTATAGATTCCCACATCTCACATGGGAGACATCCTTAAATAATACGCCATAAATGATAGAGAAAAAGCCATCTCAGATCGTAGGTTTAAACTAGGTTAGTCTGAACACCCAACTGGTCATTCATTTCAATTTCACTCTCAGGTGGTAACTGAAAATGGTACCTAGAAGAGGAACTTCTATATTTATAAAGAAGAAACAAAACACACATGGGGAGTCCTTAGAACACTCCATAGGTTTCACCATATATATCTTTGCAAAAAAACTACATAGAAAAGACTAAAATTGGGTATAAACTGATAATGGGGTATAAAATTGGAAGAGGCCCTTAATGGGATCCATAAAAGAAGTAGAAAACATGTAGAAACCACACATTATGTGTACCCTCATGATCTTATAAAGATGTGTAATCCCGCCACCTTAGGAAATTAAAAATCCCATGTATACTGTGTGTCAGCCCAACACATGGCATTTAGTAATGTTCTCTCTCCTGGCCATGTGAATTCACATTTCCAGAGTCCCATGGGGTACAACTATGTAAAACTACACAATGTGTATCTATTTTACACATCATGCACTAACCAAAAACCAATAACATGTGCTCTCTCTCACACAGTCAAAAACTAATTCAATTAACACACAACAAGTACTCTTGGTACACGGTGTGAACTTAATTAAAGTTATCTCCTCCCAAAAATAACAACAGATGTAGTGGGTTCATAGAATAACATGCCATGTTGTTTGGGTTTCCTGATAGTAAGCCTTAGAAAATTCCTCAGAACCATTTAAAAAAAATAATAATGAAATAGTGTGCGCAATACCAATCCATAGGGGCCCATAATATCTACAAATTTAATCTTTTCATCCACATATAACATATAAAAACACAATCTATATACCATGGTTGAAACATGATCCACCTAATTATTATCCAAGTTGTCTTATACTCCTTAGGAACCAATGTTTAGTGTCTAACCAATTTGTAACGCCCCGACCCTAGTTACCAAGAGTCGGTGCATTATTACATAATATTGGCAGGATCACAAGAAATATTAAATCTTGAAATATTGATTGGTTTAATAGCTTTGGAAACACTAGATATATTCACAAAGTTTTACATTACATCATAAAGTGAAAAACTACTACAACAACATATTGTCTCCATAGCCCACACTATTAACCCCTCATAATATCCCTACAGGTCATTCATAATTTACTTCTTCATATCCTAGGAAAATAAAACATAGAAAAGGGGTGAGCTCAAATGCCCAGTAAGGATAACAATATAGAGGAAACTTTCATAAAAAAGAATAAACATTTAAGGTAGTGTATAAATAAAACAAAAGCCTTTTAAACTCGAACTTCAACATAGTATGGAAAAAATAAAATCAAATAATTCCATTTAATTATTCACATGGATATTCTACTAATCGAATAATCACATGAAATATCAATAACCACTTTCATAATGATGGAATGCATAATGCCAGACTATCATAACCACATAGCCAAGTCCTCGTGCCAAGACTACAAATAAAATTTTGCCAAGGCCTTGTGCCAAGACCCTAGTTTGTCTCATGAGACCTATCGATACATCGAGGAGCTATATCAGGCTCCACCCGTCACTTACTAAGTCCAATGCATTCCCATATGAAAAGGTTTTAACATAACATAAACATTCTTATTAAATCTAGCATACAAAATGTCAATACTTTCTTCATAAACCATGATAGGTATAAAAATAACACATCCACAGTAAAACATATCACAAAACCTTCAATACAATACAAAAGTTTTGTATCATAATAAATCAACTTCAAATAATCTTAAAATCCAACAAGGATATTAACATAGATGAAATCAAAACCATTTGAGAGGAATATCTATTTCCTCGAAATCATTGAAAGGTCACCTATTTATAAAGGTAGTAATTTAAAAGAGATTATTGAATCAAAGTGTCCCATAACACTTTGAAACTTTTGAAATGAAATGTCATTTCAAAACATTCATTTCCATATAAATAAATCCTTACAATCATTTTGAAAATAAGGATATTAATTAAAAATATTTAGAAAGATAAATCTTTAAAACATTTAAAATTATGATCTTGATAAAGAGTTCCTTTCAAAAAATCATAAAATATTCATTTCATAAAGTCACATAATTATAAAATAAAATATTTACTTTGAAAATATTCATATAAGCTTGTAAGGTAAGCTTTGATGATTTTATAATGGCGGTAAATAGCCACACCCTCCGTATAAGTTAAAAAAGACATTCTTACCTTAAATTTGTCGAAAAGGTTAAAAGTACTTGTTTGGAAAATGACAGAAAAATTCCTTTCAAAACACATAAGGGTATAAATGACATTAACCCATTTCATAGTAAATAGTAAAAATGTTTTTAAATATATTTTTAAGGATCATGTATGTGGATGATAAAGATATCCCAGTAGATAATTACGTATAAACAACCTCGGATAATGAAGAGATTGTGAAATAAACCCTTAACTTGAACTTTTCCTTGGTAGGGGGTAGGTTAAACTCTTGTATAATGGTGAAATAATTGTTATTAAATTATACAAGAATCATATTCATTAATATGATTTCATATATGATATTTTAACATTGATTTGTTAATAATATCTTAGTATTATCGTTGTTTCGAGTGTTAACTTACTCATTTTCGTTTATATGTTTTGTTACGTAAGTCATGTTTGTAATGGATATGTTGTATCTTAATCCTATACAGAATGATATCAAGTCCTCAGATAGTTTTATTAATCATCAAATGAGAATTATACTTGAATGGATACGATGGAGAATGAATCTCATCATGTTTGTGGAGACGGTAGTCCGTACGTATGCATGAGCGATAATATCATTCTATTGATATTAAAATAATATATAATTTGATGCTATATCTTATATACAGAATCATTATCGTGTTATTTTTATTATTTACATGAGTTAAACATCATTATTATACCCATCCAAATAATAATTTATTGAATAACAAATACACCACAACGTGGAGACGATAAGCCGCACATACGCACGTATGGTGACATGTTATTCAAAGGATGGATAAAATAGTGAATATGGTTGTACCATATTTATAATAACATCACAGTATATATATGATATTGGAGTTATTATTTTAGAATGGTAACAACAATGGAAGAGGAAGTGGAAGAAGAAAGGAACTTGAAAATGGGTGGTGAGATCATTACTTCTTCTTCGGGTTCTTCCTTTTGATTTGAACAAAAGGGCTCCGTAGGTTGGTTTTATGATCAAACTAAGGCCTCTAAGATTTAGTGAGGGAATTTGGGAGAGTATTTGGGCAGGTTTTGGCCAAACCAAAAGGCTATGAAGGTGTGAAGTAATGAGAAGGGGGAGTGCCCTTTTATAAGAGGGGTGAGGGGCACCTTTGGAAAAGATAGAAATATTAATTTATAATAAATTCATATTCGGTTTTTAATGGATAAAAAGTTTATTATTTAAAGTTTAAGGTGGGATGGGTCGAAAACCACTAAACCAATTGAATTTAGTCAGGTTTGGGTCATTATATTAACCATATCTTTAAGTATTATCTCTTAGTTAATTAGTTTCACTTTCACAATGTCTCTTTGTATTTTTATATAATATGGTTAATAAACTTACTATATACATCCATGCGACCTCCATGTGGTCGATTAATGATACACATATCATGATATAAGTCTCTTGGCCAAACCTTTGATTTTTAGGAATTTAATATCAATTAATAATATAATATATGTTTCAAAAACTCTTTTATGACAATTTTGACACTATTCAATAATTGATTTTTGTAAAAATCATAACAGAATTATTACTTCTAGAAAAGTTAATTAAAGCAATACTAACATGTCATATTAACCTAGATAATTATTTTAAATCATAAAAAGTCTTAAATTATATTTATTTGGGTATTTATAATATCAATTATTTTAATTTTTCATTAATTATGTAATTACTGCATCATCATTGTGTCATAAATAAATTAAATTATATAATATCTAAAAATTATAAAAAAATATCATTATGTAGGAAATCGTATTATATTTCCAATGAATATTTATAGTCGAACATTCAACATATATTACCCTTTTTAAAAATTGTTTTTCTAAAAGATATATGCTTATGTCATTTTTGTACTTATTTTAACTTAATTAAAATAAAGTGTCCCTATCACCTACAAGTGGCTCCATGGGGTCCCCAAATCGACCCAAAGATTCCCATGGTCAGACAGGTATCCACCAATAAGGTTAGGACACGTTTTATGGTAATTTATTATTATTATAATATTATTTTTTAACCCTTATTTACCAGATTTACCCTTAAACCATGGTAAATAAAATATTTACCGCAGTAATTATTCAAAATGTCTAAAAATAAAAGTTACTATATACACAATATGACCATCCTGATTCCAAATATGGAATTCATTTTTCCAAATTCAAAACACAGAAGTGGAAAAAAATAATTTAAAATTAATTCCCGTTGTTAAAACAAAAAGCGTGTTTTTAAAAGATAAGAACTATCAAAACATTGACACTTGTTTGTGTCTGGTTTAATTGTAAAATTATGTACAATGACCAAAATTATATTAAGTGGTAAAAATATATTCTAAATTCACTTTAATAGCACCCAAATTTATAATTAATCAATATAAATTACTTCGATTAAAAAAGTTGTTTTTAATTAAAATTTAGTAATTTTTACTATTTATCAATCTATATGTGTTATCCGAAAAGTTCCAAAATTTTACCCTAGGCTAAATTCGATATTCCGAATCCAAAAATGAAGTCCATTTTGAAATATAAAATATATATAATTTCAAAATGTAGGTATTTATATTCGTAATGGCTAGTTTGATTGGTTGTGGTGTGTGTTAGAACTTGAAGTTACGTACAACACACGCTAGTGTACCGTGGAAGCCTGGTATGTTTCATTTTAAATTTTTGATGTCCCCATTTAGTCAAAAAGTTTGTAATATTTTATTTAAAAAGGGTTCACTATTAAAAGTTGGTAAAAGTTCAATACTAAAAATGAATTTGTTCTTACATTATGTCTATGAAACTCATAATATGGATTCTAAAATTATAAGGATTATATAAAGTTTAAAATTTAGTTAATAATATTCATAACCTCTTTTGAACAGATTTTTTGGTAAGTCATTGTGCACTTGAACTCGGTGTTTCCTGTAGTGCATGTTATTGAATTATTTTGATGAAATAACACACTATGAAATCTTGGGGTGTTACATTCTCCCCTCCTTCAATAAATTGTGTCCTCGCAATTTGAAATTGTTTTTCGAAAAAAAAAGTTTGAAAATGTAAAATATATTTGTGGGAAAAACCACATCGGAAATTGGGTTACTAAAATTTATTCTTAATATGAGGAAAAGTAAAATGAAAGGGTCACCACCAAATTATGATCTCGATTAGGAGAACATTGGTGGCAATTAGTGACATATAATTGGAGGAAAACGTAAATATTTATAGGTAGTGATTGAGGTCATCAATCACAAACAAGTGTAAAATTGAGGTCCTTAAATTCATCAATCTATGATGATTTGAAATACCATCGGTTCAACAAAACATAGGGTATTAGGATAAAACATTTTTGGTTTTAGGATTCCTTAAATAATGTATAAGAATTAATTTCTTCATAGAATAAGAGAAGAAGAAAAATATATTCCTGACAAGTAGAGTTCCATCCATCAACTAATTTCTACCACAAACTCATCTTTCACTGTAAAAGATAATAGAATGTAAAAAAAATATTCTATTTATTCTATTCTTATAGGGTTCCAAAAAAATGAATTTATAATTCATATTCCAGATCTCATAAAAAAACTACATTATTTAATCTCGAACATCACGTGGGTCAGTGGTAGATGATACACCCTTGTCGCCCTTCGGTTGTGGGTTCAAGTCTCGCGGCCTTTCTAGACGCAACGGGTTGTCGCCCGACCTACAGGTTGTCCTTTTATGGAAATCCAAAATAATCCAAACTAGAAATATCCAAAATACTTCAGTCCAAAATTTATAAAGAATTTAAACACAATGAATATCCTTTTTTTTGCGTAATAACGTGTGAAAACCTTCATCATGAATTCTTTTAAAACACTGCAACATCCTGAATTACCATAAATCCTTATTGATTACATTAATGATCACGTATTCCTTAAATAATAATAGATATACTCCTTCAATCCAAAAATGTTTTAAACCCCAACAATGATGGAATATACAAATCATTAATCAGTTTCAAGGTATTCAAGAATATACAATATAATTTATCCAAAACAATAATGTATTATTCTAAAATCACTACCTCAGTATCAGAACCATATTATGGTTTATCTTTCTCTCAACCATATATTTCCAAAAATTTAACCTGCTATTGAGTCACTTTTCTTTGTTCCACACAATCTCAAATCCATAATGAAATAGTACTGCAGTACAATCCTTATATACTCCATAACTATTATAACAAGTACATTGTTGATACAACACTAAAATAACATAATCAACATAAGAACTCTAATCATTCCTCTTCATCTATGGTAGTATCATAACTTGATTATTATCTAATAGAATCATTTGCGGCATAGTCAGATGACTGAGACATAGGTTCGCGTAGTGTCCAATCTCCTAGAAAATGAAGGATTGTACATTTGAAACCATTTTATTACCCTTGCAGTCACGTACTTTGTGCCCTTTCCCTCCACACTTATAACAAACTCCTATTCCTTTTAGGCAAGTTCTAAGGTGTTTCTTTCCACATTTATCACATATGGGAAAATTCTTCTTTTCCCTCTTCCCTTTATCCATCTTTCTCTCTTCCATCCTTTTCTTCCCTTTCTTCCCTTCAAAGCTATAGGACTTAGTAAACTCTATACTTATCTTTTCAATACATGATATTATTTATTCATATGATGATAATACATGCGAGACTATTCCTCATATAAATTCTGGCTTAAGACCCTGAAATATATGATCCTTATTTATATTTGTATCATGTGCAATGTTAGAGTTCACATTCCTTCTATTGGGCACCATTTCTAAACAATGGCATACACTAGATTAGTTTATGAATAACAATACCTAATCCCAAACTTTTAAAACACATAACAGAAATTAAATAGTTTATGGATATAATCCATAATCATAAAAATGTCTCCATTGAGAAAGTATATACTCATAAACCCTTCATAATTGATTGTAAAGAAAATGAGAATTATCCTAATCATATCCCCAGGGAGTGTCGTAAACAAGAGTGCAGCAAGGCCCGTTGTCATGCACAAGTTCCCGTTCGAGTCTTGCTCAAAGCAATGTTTTCAGGTTTTACCCCTAGGTACATCTATGCCAGAGCCACCTCTACCTGCTCGTATCCAGGAAGGGATGTATTGCTTGAAAAACTCAAAAAATCTATACAATACCAAAATTCTAGGATGTTCTTCTATACTAATCCTCAAAGTCCATCTTAGGTCTTTGTGCTCTAATCAGAGTTTATCTAAATCTATCTTCCAAGGTTTTTACTAAACATCCTCTGATACAAACTGTAACGCCCCGATCGTAGTTACTCAGAGTCGGTGCATTATTACATAACATTGGCTTGATCACAAGAAAGATCAAATCTCAAAAGACTGATTGGTTTAGTAGCCTTGGAAACACTTGATTTATTAATAAAGTTTTACATTACATCATAAAGTGAAAAACTACTACAACAACATATTGTCCCCATAGTCCACACTATTAACCCCTCATAATATCCCTACAGGTCATTCATAATTTACCTCTTTACATCCGAGGAAAATAATACATAGAAAAGGGGTGAGCTCAAATGCCCAGTAAGGGTAACAATATAGCGGAAACATTCATAAATAAGAATAATCACTTAAGGCAGTGTATAACTAAAACAAAAGCCTTTTAAACTTTTACTTCAACATAGTATGGAAAAATAAAATGAAATAATGCCATTTAATTATTCACATAGATATTCTACTAATTTAATAATCACATGAAATATCAATAACCACTTTCATAATGATGGAATTCATAATGCTAGACTATCATAACCACATATCCAAGGCCTCGCCCCAAGACTACAAATAAAATTTTTCCAAGGCCTTGTGCCAAGACACTAGTTTGTCTCAAGAGACCTACCGATGAATCGAGGAGCTATAGCGGGCTCCACCCGTCACTTACTAAGTCTAATGCATTCCCATATGAAAAGGTTGAAACATAACATAAACATTCGTATTAAAACTATCATACGAAATGTCAATACTTTCTTCACAAACCATGAATGGTATAAAAATAAAACATCCACAGTAAAACATATCACAAAACCTTCAATACAATACAAAAATTTTGAATCATAATAAATCAACATCAAATAAGCTTAAAATCCAACAATGATGTTTACATAGATGAAATCAAAACGATTTGAGAGGAATATCTCTTTTCTCGAAATCATTGAAAAGTCACCCATTTATAAAGGAAGTAATTTAAAAGAGATTTTTGAATCAAAGTGTCCCATACCACTTTGAAACTTTTGAAAAGAAATGTCATTTCAAAACATTCATGTCCATATAAATAAATCCTTAAAATCATTTTGAAAACAATGATATTAATTAAAAAGATTTAGAAAGATAAATCATTAAAACATTTAAAATTATGATATTGATAAAGAGTACCTTTCACAAATTCTTAAAATATTCATTTCAAAAAGTCACATAATTATAAAATAAAACATTTACATTGAAAATATTCTTACAAGCTTGTAAGGGAAGCTTTGAATATTTTATAACGGCGGTAAATAGCCACACCCACCGTATAAGTTAAAAAAATACATTGTTACCTTAAATTTGTCGAAAAGGTTAAAAGTGCCTTGTTTGGAAAATGACGGAAATATTCCTTAAAAAACACATAAGGGTATAAATGACTTTAACCCATTTCTTAGTAAATAGTATAAATATTTTTAAATATATTTTTATGGAGCATGGATGTGGATGATAAAGAGATCCCCGTAGATAATTACGTATAAACATCCTCGGACAATGAAGAGATTGTGAAATAAACCCTTACCTTGTACTTTTCCTTGGTTGGGGGTAGGTTAACCTCCTGTATAATGGTGAAATAATTGTTATTAAATTATACAAGAATCAAATACATTAATATGATATCATATATGATCTTTTAACATTGATTTGTTAATAATATCTTACTATTATCGTTGTTTCGGGTGTTAACTTACTCGTTTTCATTTATATGTTATGTTACGTAATCCATGTTTCTAATGTATAGATTGTATCTTAATCATATTCAGAATGATATCAAGTCCTTAGATACCATTATTATTCATCAAATGAGAATTATACTTGAATGGATACGATGGAGAATGAATCTCATCGCGTTCGTGGAGACGGTAGTCCGTACGTACGCACGAGCGATAATATCAATATTTTGATATTAAAATAATATATAATTGGATGGTATATCATATATACAGAATAATTATAATGTTATATTTATTATTTACATGAGTTACACACACCATTATTATACCCATCCAAATAATAATTTATTGAATAACAATTACACCACGACGTGGAGACGGTAAGTCGTACGTACGCACGCATGATGACATGTTATTCAAAGGATGGATAGAATAGTGAATATGGTTGTACCATATTTATAATAACATCACAGTATATATATGATACTGGAGTTATTATTTTAGAATGGTAACAACAAAGGAAGAGGAAGTGGAAGAAGAAAGGAACTTGAAAAAGGGTGGTGAAATCATTACCTCTTCTTCGGGTTCTTACTTTTGATTTGATAAAAATGGCTCCTTAGATTGGCTTTATGATCCAACTAAAGCCTCTAGGATGTATTGAGGGAAGTTTAGAAAGTATTTGGGCAGGGGTTGGCCGAACCAAAAAGCTTTGAAGGTGTTAACTAATGAGAAGGGGGAGTGCCCTTTTATAAGAGGGGTGAGGGGCACCTTTGGAAATGCTAGAAATATTAATTTATAATAAATTCATATTCAGTTTCTAATGGCTCCAAAGTGGATTATTTAATGTTTAAGGTAGGGATGGATCTAAAACCACTAAACCAATAGAATTTAGACAGGTTTGGGTCATTATATTAACCTTATTTTTAAGTATTAACTCTTAGTTAATTAGTTTCACCTTTACAATGTCTCTTTGTATTTTTATATTATATGGTTAATAAAATTACTATATACATCCAAGAGACCACAAAGTGGTCCATTAATGATACACCTATCATGATATAAGTCTCTTGGCTGAACATTAGAGTCTTAGGAATTTAATATCAATTAATAATATAATATTTGTTTAAAAAACACTTTTATGTCAATTTTGACACTGTATAATAATTGATTTTTTGAAAAATCATAACAGAATGATTACATCAAACAATGTTAATTAAAGAAATCCAAACATATCATATTAACCTATAAAATTAGTGTTATTCATAAAAAGTCTCAAATTATATTTATTTGGTTATTATTCTATTTTTTCATTAATTATGTAATTACTGCATCATCATTGTGTCATAAATAAATTTAATTATTTAAGGTAAAAAAATTAAAAATAAAATATAATTATGTAGAAAATCTTTTTATCTTTCTAATAAATATTTATAGTCGAAAATAAAATATATATAACCCTATTTAAATTTTTTTTTTCTATAAGATATATGCTTATGTCATTTTTTACTTATTTTAAGTTAATTAAAATAAAGTGTCCCTATCACCTACAAGTGGATCCATGGGATCCCAAAATCGACCCAAAGATGTCCTTGGTCTAAAATTTATCCACCAATATGGTTAGAACACGTTTTAGGGTAATTTAGTATTATTATAATATTATTTTTTAACCCTTATTTACTGGATTTACCCTTAACCATGGTAAATAAAATATTTACCGCAGTAATTATTCAAAATGTCTAAAAATAAAAGATACCTATTTAAACAATATGAATATCCTGATTCAAAATATTGAATCCATTTTCCCATATTCAAAACACATAAGTGGCAGAAATTAATTTAAAATTAATACCCGTTGTTAAAACAAAAAGCACGTTTTTATGAGATAATAACTATCAAAAGATTGAAACTTGTTTATGTCGGGTTTAATTGTAAAATTATGTAAAATTACCAACATTATATTAAATGGTAAAAATAAATTCTAAATATACTTTAAACCACTCATATTCATAATTTATCAATATAAATTATTTCGATTAAAAAAGTTGTTTTTAATTAAAATTTAGTAATTTTCACTATTCATCAAAATATAAGTGTTATCCGAAAAGTTCCAAAATTTCACCCTAGGATAAATTCGATATTCCTAATCCAAAAATGGAGTTCATTTTGAAATATACGATATATATAATTTCAAAAACTAGGTATTACTATTCATAACGGCTAGTTTGATTGGTTGTGGTGTGTGTTAGAACTCGAAGTTGCGTACAACACATGATAGCGTACCGTGGAAGCTTGAGATGTTTCATTTTAAATTTTTGATGTCCCCATTTAGTCAAAAAGTTTAAAATGTTTTATTTGAAAAGGGTTCCCTATTAAAAGTTTGTAAAAGTGCAATACTGAAAATGAATTTGTTCTTACATTATGTCTAAGAAACTCATAATATGGATTCTAAAATTATAAGGATTATATAAAGGTTAAAATTTAGTTAATAATATTAATAACCTCTTTTGAATAGCTTGTTTGGTATGTCATGGTGTGCATGAACTCGGTGTTGCGTATAGTGCAATTTATGGAATTATTTTGAAGAAATTACACACTATGAAATCTTGGGGTGTTACAAAATTCAATCATAACATGTAACAATACACCTATAATAAAAGAATGCATATCTATCATGGTGCCTATCACAACAACATGACATCTGAAATGCCCTCTAAATGGCATTAAAATAAACCATGGCTTGTGATTTCTAAAAAGTTCATATATGATGCATGAGATGAGATAACATTATCTCATCAGGTTGCAAAAATATAGAATGAAAATGGTATCAGCAATAACAACATATTATAAGTGTGGCACCCAATGATGAAATCAAATCAACTGTAATAGCTCAAAATCCAAAAACCACAATTTAATTTGAGGAAATTTTAATATTCCCTGTATGAGGGGTAGAAAATGTAACACCCCGACCCCAGTTACCCAGAGTCGGTGCATTATTACATAACATTGGCATGATCACAAGAAAGATCAAATCTCGAAAGACCGATTGGTTTAGTAGCCTTGGAAACACTAGATATATTCATAAGTTTTACATTACATCATAAAATGAAAAACTACTACAACAACATAATGCCTCCATAATCCACACTCATATCCCCACATAATATCCCTGCAGGTCATTCATAATTTACTTTTTCACTTCCTGGGAAAAATAAAACACAGAAAAGGGGTGAGCTCAAATGCCCAGTAAGGATAACAATATAGCGGAAACTTTCATCAATAAGAATAAACATTTAAGGCAATGTATAACTAAAACAAAAGACTTTTAAACATGAACTTTCAACATGGTATGGCATAAATAAAATGAAATAATGCCATTTACTTATTCACATGGATATTCTACTAATCGAATAATCACATGCAAAAATCAATAACCACTTTCATAATGTTGGAATGCATAATGCCAGACTATCATAACCACATAGCCAAGGCCTCGTGCCAAGACTACAAATAAGATTTTGTCAAGGCCTTGTGCCAAGACACTAGTTTGTCTCATGAGACCTACTGATGCATCGAGGAGCTATAGCGGGCTCCACCCGTCACTTATTAAGTCCAATGCATTCCCATATGAAAAGGTTTAAACATAACATAAACATTCGTATTAAAACTAGCATACGAAATGTCAATAATTTCACCATAAACTATGAATGGTATAAAAATAGCACATCCATAGTCAAACATATCACAAAACCTTCAATACAATATAGAAGTTTTGTATCATAATAAATCAACTTCAAATAATCTTAAAATCCATCAAAGTATGTTGACGTAGATGAAATCAAAATTTTTTTTAAAGAAATATCTCCTTTTATTTTGAAATCATTTAAGATCCATATAAAATAAAACATTTTCTTTGAAAATATTCTTATAAGCTTGTAAGGAAAGCTTTAAAGATTTTATAACGGCGTAAAATAACCGCACCCGCCGTATAAGTTAAAAAAAACATTCTTACCTCAATTCTGTCGAAAAGGTTAAAAAGGACCTTGTTTTGAAAACGACGGAAAGATTCCTTTATAAACCTCTTATAAAAAGTCAAACAAGGGTATAAATGACTTTAACCCATATTCTTGTAAATAGTAAAAATGTTTTGAAATACATTTTTAAGAAACATGGATGTGGATGATAAAGATATCCCAGTAGATTATTACGTATAAACAACCTCGGATAATGAAGAGATTGAGAAATAACCCTTACCAATTTGGTAACTTATGAAACATACAACCCATGAAAGAATTATCATACAATGAATATGTAAATACACATAAATTAGAGTGTATTACACAAATAATATAATTATGGGCAGTACATACACCACACAAAAGGTGATGGTGGCAATATGGCATGAATCTCACGGGAATAAGGAGTGAGATGAAAACCCCTTACCTTGTACTTTTCCTTGGTTGGGGTAGGTTAACCTCCTGTATAATGGTGAAATAATTGTTATTAAATTATACGAGAATCATATACATTAATATGATATCATATATGATCTTTTAACATTGCTTTATTAATAATATCTTAGTATTATCGTCGTTTCAGGTGATAATCGATTCGTTCTTCTTAAATGTTTGGTTACGTAAGACATGTTTGTAATGGATAGATTAAATATTATTCATAATCAGAATGATATTAACATTATTTTTAACCCTAAAATGAGAATAAGACTTGAATGGATACGATGGAGGATGGATCTCACCGCGTTCGTGGAGACGGTAGTCCGTACGTACGCACGAACGCTACTTCCATTTAATTTTTATTTTAAAAGAATTGAATCCAAATGATACATAGGTATATTACTATTCCATTATAATATAATATTTTATATATGTTACTTATGTTCGTTAACACCATCCTTTATACGCTCCATGTGTGGTATGAACGAGTCATATCATTTTAAGGGGGCGGTAGTCCGCACTTCCTCAAATGAAATTATCGTATGTATATACAACATGAAATGAATAATGGTATGAAATAAAATAGAATTACAGAAGCTTATATATAAAATATATATTATTAATATCATATTTAATTACAGTGCCATCATAATGGCCACCATGAGAGGAGGTAACTCACTTTGGTTGGAACCAAAGGACTTCTTGAAATGATTTCTGCCTAAGGGGAAGCTTCAAGGAGGAGGAGAGGGATGTGGAGAGCTTAGTTGGGCAGAGTTTGGACGAGCCAAGTGGCTTGAGAGGTGTGAGGAATGAGTAGAAGTGGTCTCCTTTTATAAGGGAGAGGAGGGGCTCTTTAGGAAAGAGTGAAAGTATTACTTTATAATATAATTATATTCGGTTTATAATGGTCCAAAAATCATTGAGGTCGAAGATAAGATGACTCATATTCTAAATAACATCAACCAATAAGAATTGGACAGGTTTTAGATAATATTTTAATCATTATAATATTATTTATTTCAATGATTTATTAATGAGGTAAACATTGCATCATTATTGTGTCATTAATAATTTAACTTATTTGATGTCTAAAAATTATAAATAAAATATCATCATGTAGGAAATCCATTTAGATTTCTAATGAATATTTATAATCGAAAATCCAACATGTATAACCCTATGTAAAAATTTTTCTTCTAAAAGATGTAAGCTTATGCCATTTTTATTTTTATTTTAACTTTATTAATATAAAGTGTCCCTACCACATACAAGTGGCTCCAAGGGGTCCCCAAATTGTCCCAAGGATGCTCATGGTCGGGTATGTGTCCACCAATAAGGTTAGGACACGTTTTAGGGTAATTTTGTATTATTATAATATTATTTTTTAACCCTTATTTACCGGATTTACCCTTAACCATGGTAAATAAAATATTTACCACAGTAATTATTCAAAATGTCTAAAAATAAAAGTTACCTATTTACACAATTTGAACATCCTGATTCCAAATATGGAATCCATTTTTCTAAATTCAAAACACAGAAGTGGCAGAAATTAATTTAAAATTAATTCCCGCTGTCAAAACAAAAAGCGTGTTTTTAAGAGATAATAACTATCAAAAGATTGACACTTGTTTATGTTCGGATTAATTGTAAAATTATGTCCAATGACCAACATTACATTAAATTGTAAAAATATATTCTAAATATACTTTAAAACCACTCAAATTCATAATTTATCACTATTAATTATTTTGATTAAAAAAGTTGTTTTTAATTAAAATTTAGTAATTTTCACTATTCATCAAAATATGAAAGTTATCCGAAAAGTACCAAAATTTCACCTTAGGCTAAATTCGATATTCCGAATAAAAAAATGAAGTCCATTTTGAAATATAAAATATATATAATTTCAAAAATTAGGTATTACTATTCATAACAGCTAGTTTGATCGGTTGTGGTGTGTGTTAAAACTCGAAGTTGCGTACAACACACGCTACTGTTTTATTCAATGTAAAGCGTACCGTGTAAGCTTGGTATGTTTCATTTTAAATTTTTTGATGTCCCCATTTAGTCAAAAAGTATAAAATATTTTATTTAAAAAGGTTTCACTATTAAAAGTTGATAAAAGTGTAATACTGAAAATGAATCTGTTCTTGCATTATGACTAAGAAACTCATAATATGGATTCTAAAACTATAAGGATTATATAAAGTTTAAAATTTAGTTAACACTATTCATAACCTCTTTTGAACAGCTTGTTTGGTAAGTCATGGTGTGATTGAACTTGGTGTTGCGTGTTGTG
Source organism: Viscum album (assembly GCA_963277665.1). Taxonomy (NCBI): domain Eukaryota; kingdom Viridiplantae; phylum Streptophyta; class Magnoliopsida; order Santalales; family Viscaceae; genus Viscum; species Viscum album. The sequence goes on from OY728151.1 coordinate 170,542,065, forward strand.
AAAGTTATTGAATTATTTTGAAGAAATAACACACTATAAAATCTTGGGGTGTTACATTCTCCCCTCCTTCAATAAATTGCGTCCTCGCAATTTGAAATTGTTCTTCAAAAACAAAAGGTTGAAAATAGAAAATATGTTTGTGGGAAAACCCACATCGGAAACTGGGTTACTAAAATTTAGTCTTAATATGAGGAAAAGAGAAATCAAAGGGTCACCACCAAATTATGATCTCGATTAGGAGAACATTGGTGGCAACTAGAGACATATAATTGGAGGAAAAACGTAAATATTTATAGGTGGTTATTGAGGTCGTCAATCACAAACAAGTGTAAAATTGAGGTCCTTAAATTCATCAATCTATGATGATTTGAAATACCATCGGTTTAACAAAACATAGGGTATTAGGATAACACATTTTTGACATTTCAAAATATCTTAGTTGAAATCCCACATCGAAAAATGAATTAATGAGGCCTCTATTTAAAATAAAGAGTGGAAAGTATAAAGATTACCGAAAATAACACATACTAGGGTTCCATGTAGGAAAATATGGATATGGAAGAGAAATCTAACCATCAATTATATGTTGGAGAGTGGTAGAGAACATGGCTATGAAAAGGCCAACAATCCCAATGCCATAAATTAGTGATGATTTAAGGTACCATCTAGGACAACATTTTTGTTCTAAGTTCCTTTTCTTAATGTTGAGGAATTTATTTATGAGATTGGATAAAATCATAAGGAGATATACTTACTTTATAATAAGAGTTTTGTCCATTAATAAATTTCTACCACAAACTCATCTTTCACTCGTAAAAAAAATTCTATTTATACTATTCGTATAGGGTTCCAAAATAAACGAATTTATAATTCATCTACCAGATATTTTAAAAAGAGCTACATTATTTAATCCAGGACATATCTTGGGCCAGTGGTAGGTGATACACCCTTGTCGCCCTTCGGTTGCGGGTTCAAGTCTCGCAGCCTTGCCGGACGCGAGGGGTTGCCGCCCGACCTCTGGGTTGTCCTTTTATGGAAATCCAAAATAAGCCAAACTAGAACTATCCAAAATAATTCTGCCCAAACTCACAGTCCAACATTTTATAAGGAAGGTAAACATAATGTAGATCCTTTTTACCCCGTAATAGCAAATGAATACCTTCATCATGTATTCTTTTAATACACTGAAACATCCTGAATTACCATATTCCTTATTGATTACATTCATGCTCCCTTATTCTATATAGAATGCTGGATATACTTCATTAATCCAAAAATGTTTTAAACCCCAAGAATGATGGAATATACAAATCATTAATCAGTTCCAAGGTAGTCAAGAATATCCAATATAATTTATCCAAAACAATCACATATTATTCCAAAATCACTACCTCAGTATCAGAACTATATCATGATTTATCATTCTCTCAACCATATATTTTCCAAAAATTTATCCTGCTATTGAGTCACTTTTCTTTGTTCCACACAGTCTCAAGTCCTTAATGAAATAGTACTGCAGTACAATCCTTATATACTCCATGATTATTGTAACAAGTACATTGTTGATACAACACTCAATTGACATAATCAACATAAGAACTCTAATCATCCCTCTTCATATGTGGTAGTATCATAACATGATTATTATCCAGTAACATCATTTGCGGCATAGTCTGATGACTGGGACATAGGTTCGCGTAGTGTCCAAACTCCTTGCAAATGAAGCATTGTACATTTGAAACCATTTTCTTACCCTTGCAGTCACGTACTTTGTGCCCTTTTCCTCCACACTTATAACAAACTCTCATTCCGTTCTGGCAAGTTCCAGGGTGTTTCTTTCCACAGTTACCACATATGGGAAAATTCTTCTTTTTCCTCTTCCCTTTATCCATCTTTCTCTCTTCCATCCTTTTCTTCTCTTGCTTCCCTTCAAAGCCATAGGACTCAGTAAACTCTTTACTTATCTTATCAACACATGATATTATTTCTTCATATGATGATAATACATGGGAGACTATTTCTCTTATAAATTCTAGCTTAAGACCATGAGAGATATGATCCTTCCTTCTCTTTGAATCATGTGCATTTCTGGAGTTATCATTCCTTCTACTGGGCGCCATTTCTAAACAATGGCATAAACTAGATTAGTTTATGAGTCAAAATACATAATCCCATACTTATAAAACACTTAACATAAATTGAACTATTTATGGATATAATCCATAATCATAAGAATGTTTTCTTTGAGGATGTATATACTCATAATCCTTTCAAAATGATTTGTAAAGAAAAATGAGAGTTATTCTAAGCATATCCCCCGGGAGTGTCGTAACCAAGAGTGCAGCAAGGCCCGTTGTCGTGCACCAGTTCCCGTTCGAGTCTAGCTCAAAGCGGTGTTTTCGGGTTTTACCCCTAGGTACATCTGTGTCAGAGCCGCCTCTACCTGCTCGTATCCAGACAGGGATGTATTGCTCGGAAAACTCACAAAACTCTACAATACCAAAATTCTAGGAAGTTCTTCTATACTAATCCTCAAAGTTCATCTTAGGTCTACGTGCTCTAATCAGAGTTTATCTAAATCTACCTTCCAGGGTTTGTACTAAACATCCTCTGATACCAACTGTAACACCCCGGCCCCAGTTACCCAGAGTCGGTGCATTATTACATAACATTGGCATGATCACAAGAAAGATCAAATCTCGAAAGACCGATTGGTTTAGTAGCCTTGGAAACACTAGATATATTAATAAGTTTTACATTACATCATAAAATGAAAAACTACTAAAACAACATAATGCCTCCATAATCCACACTCATATCCCCACATAATATCCCTGCAGGTCATTCATAATTTACTTCTTCACTTCCTGGGAAAAATAAAACACAGAAAAGGGGTGAGCTCAAATGCCCAGTAAGGATAACAATATAGCGGAAACTTTCATCAATAAGAATAAACATTTAAGGCAATGTATAACTAAAACAAAAGACTTTTAAACATGAACTTTCAACATGGTATGGAATAAATAAAATGAAATAATTCCATTTACTTATTCACATGGATATTTTACTAATCGAATAATCACATGCAAAAATCAATAACCACTTTCATAATGTTGGAATGCATAATGCCAGACTATCATAACCACATAGCCAAGGCCTCGTGCCAAGACTACAAATAAGATTTTGTCAAGGCCTTGTGCCAAGACACTAGTTTGTCTCATGAGACCTACCGATGCATCGAGGAGCTATAGCGGGCTCCACCCGTCACATATTAAGTCCAATGCATTCCCATATGAAAAGGTTTAAACATAACATAAACATTCGTATTAAAACTAGCATACGAAATGTCAATAATTTCACCATAAACTATGAATGGTATAAAAATAGCACATCCATAGTCAAACATATCACAAAACCTTCAATACAATATAGAAGTTTTTTATCATAATAAATCAACTTCAAATAATCTTAAAATCCATCAAAGGATGTTGACGTAGATGAAATCAAATTTTTTTTAAACAAATATCTCCTTTTATTTTGAAATCATTTAAGATCCATATAAAATAAAACATTTTCTTTGAAAATATTCTTATAAGCTTGTAAGGAAAGCTTTGAAGATTTTATAACGGCGTAAAATAACCGCACCCGCCGTACAAGTTAAAAAAACATTCTTACCTCAATTCTGTCGAAAAGGTTAAAAAGGACCTTGTTTTGAAAACGACGGAAAGATTCCTTTATAAACCTCTTATAAAAAGTCAAACAAGGGTATAAATGACTTTAACCCATATTCTTGTAAATAGTAAAAATGTTTTGAAATACATTTTTAAGAAACATGGATGTGGATGATAAAGATATCCCAGTAGATTATTACGTATAAACAACCTCGGATAATGAAGAGATTGAGAAATAACCCTTACCAATTTGGTAACTTATGAAACATACAACCCATGAAAGAAGTATCATACAATGAATATGTAAATACACATAAATTAGAGTGTATTACACAAATAATATAATTATGGGCAGTACATACACCACACAAAAGGTGATGGTGGCAATATGGCATGAATCTCACGGGAATAAGGAGTGAGATGAAAACCCCTTACCTTGTACTTTTCCTTGGTTGGGGTAGGTTAACCTCCTGTATAATGGTGAAATAATTGTTATTAAATTATACAAGAATCATATACATTAATATGATATCATATATGATCTTTTAACATTTCTTTATTAATAATATCTTAGTATTATCGTCGTTTCAGGTGATAATCGATTCGTTCTTCTTAAATGTTTGGTTACGTAAGACATGTTTGTAATGGATAGATTAAATATTATTCATAATCAGAATGATATTAACATTATTTTTAACCCTAAAATGAGAATAAGACTTGAATGGATACGATGGAGGATGGATCTCACCGCGTTCGTGGAGACGGTAGTCCGTACGTACGCACGAACGCTACTTCCATTTAATTTTTATTTTAAAAGAATTGAATCCAAATGATACATAGGTATATTACTATTCCATTATAATATAATATTTTATATATGTTACTTAAGTTCGTTAACACCATCCTTTATACGTTCCATGTGTGGTATGAACGAGTCATATCATTTTAAGGGGGCGGTAGTCCGCACTTCCTCAAATGAAATTATCGTATGTATATACAACATGAAACGAATAATGGTATGAAATAAAATGGAATTACAGAAGATTATATATAAAATATATATCATTAATATCATATTTAATTACAGTTCCATCATAATGGCCACCATGAGAGGCGGTAAGATGTATTTGAACAATCATCGTTTCGTGAGGCGTTAGTTTGCCATCCATAGAAACATTATGTTCATCATCCATTAGATGGAGTTGTGTGTATGTGTAGTTTGAATACTTCTTATAACAACATCCTAGTATATTGAGGATACTGGTGTTGTTACAAAAGAAGGGAAATAAAAAGAGTTTGGGGGTTGGAGAAGCAAAATAAATGAAAATAATTTAAGAGAAATCGTTACTTTTAATTTAGGTAACTCACTTTGGTTGGAACCAAAGGACTTCTTGAAATGCTTTCTGCCTAAGGGGAAGCTTCAAAGAGGAGGAGAGGGATGTGGAGAGCTTAGTTGGGCAGATTTTGGACGAGCCAAGTGGCTTGAGAGGTGTGAGGAATGAGTAGAAGTGGTCTCCTTTTATAAGGGAGAGGAGGGGCTCTTTAGGAAAGAGTGAAAGTATTACTTTATAATATAATTATATTCGGTTTATAATGGTCCAAAAATCATTGCGGTCGAAGATAAGATGACTCATATTCTAAATAACATCAACCAATAAGAATTGGACAGGTTTTAGATAATATTTTAATCATTATAATATTATTTATTTCAATGATTTATTAATGAGGTAAACATTGCATCATTATTGTGTCATTAATAATTTAACTTATTTTATGTCTAAAAATTATAAATAAAATATCATCATGTAGGAAATCTTTTTATCTTTCTAATTAATATTTATAATCGAAAATCCAACATGTATAACCCTATGTAAAAATTGTTCTTCTAAAAGATGTAATCTTATGCCATTTTTATTTTTATTTTAACTTTATTAATATAAAGTGTCCCTACCACATACAAGTGGCTCCAAGGGGTCCCCAAATTGACCCAAGGATGATCATAGTCGGGTATGTGTCCACCAATAAGGTTAGGACACGTTTTAGGGTAATTTTGTATTATTATAATATTATTTTTTAACCCTTATTTACCGGATTTACCCTTAACCATGGTAAATAAAATATTTCCCACAGTAATTATTCAAAATGTCTAAAAATAAAAGTTACCAATTTAAACAATTTGAACATCCTGATTCCAAATATGGAATCCATTTTTCTAAATTCAAAACACAGAAGTGGCAGAAATTAATTTAAAATTAATTCCCGCTGTCAAAACAAAAAGCGTGTTTTTAAGAGATAATAACTATCAAAAGATTGACACTTGTTTATGTTCGGTTTAATTGTAAAATTATGTCCAATGACCAACATTACATTAAATTGTAAAAATATATTCTAAATATACTTTAAAACCACTCAAATTCATAATTTATCACTATTAATTATTTTGATTAAAAAAGTTGTTTTTAATTAAAATTTAGTAATTTTCACTATTCATCAAAATATGAAAGTTATCCGAAAAGTACCAAAATTTCACCTTAGGCTAAATTCGATATTCCGAATCCAAAAATGAAGTCCATTTTGAAATATAAAATATATATAATTTCAAAAATTAGGTATTACTATTCATAACGGCTAGTTTGATCGGTTGTGGTGTGTGTTAAAACTCGAAGTTGCGTACAACACACGCTACTGTTTTATTTAAAGGAAAGCATACCGTGTAAGCTTGGGATGTTTCATTTTAAATTTTTTGATGTCCCCATTTAGTCAAAAAGTATAAAATATTTTATTTAAAAAGGTTTCACTATTAAAAGTTGATAAAAGTGTAATACTGAAAATGAATATGTTCTTGCATTATGACTAAGAAACTCATAATATGGATTCTAAAATTATAAGGATTATATAAAGTTTAAAATTTAGTTAACACTATTCATAACCTCTTTTGAACAGCTTGTTTGGTAAGTCATGGTGTGATTGAACTTGGTGTTGCGTGTAGTGAAAGTTATTGAATTATTTTGAAGAAATAACACACTATAAAATCTTGGGGTGTTACAGAAAATCCCAATCACAACTTAATACCAAATCCCATTACATTTTTATCTCTTCTTATTATCACCAAACAATAAATAAAAATAGAAATTAAATATTATGTGATACCACATCGTAACGTCCTGGATACAGATACCACTCAACTGGTTCCCCATACCCTGTTGGTCCCATGGCCTTAAGGGCATTTCCCTAAATGTTATAGGTTTCCAACTAGCAGTTAGGGCCTTGGGTGTGATAGTGGAAAAAATATTCCATCATTGGTAGAGTGTAACACATTGGAATAAATAATAAGAAAATAGCCGAAGCTGTAAAAATCATATGGATAAAGTATACATTGGAAGACTATTATTATATGTAACTAAATATCATTCCTTACAAAAGATGATTAATCATGTTATTTTTTATGAAAATGACCCAAACAGGTAGAATAATGTAATCCACAATATATTTTCAAAAATTGAAAAAGAAACAAAGGAATCTAGGAAGCATCACATTCCTTTGATCGATCCCATGCACTTTGACTCCTAAGCACTACATGAAGTACCTATATCATGGCATTTTCCATGTTCTACACATACAGTAATATAATCCATTTAATCCCAAAAGCATGACCCAAATAGGGTGTGATAATAAATACCAATAGGAAACCACCAAATGTATATTACAAAATGTTCTTGGATATATATAACAGGCAGTGTAAAATGGTAAAAGTAGTAAACTAGAAGGTACTCAATAGTAAGCCCAACAAAAGTCCTAAAAGACAATGTAACCCAGTACAAGTGAAGATAGAATCCAAGAGTGTGCATTGGTTTTACAAACACATAATTATCCATTCTAATTAATTTTTTAATTCCATTAGATTATATAAAAGCCTTGAGTTCCGGCCGAGGACCGATGACCCCCCGTATAAATGTAATCGTCAACTCGTGACATAATAACAATTTTATAATTTTCCAATAGATCCTACCCTAGTTAACCATCAATGGATCCCATGGTTTCATAGAATTTAAAAAAATAATAAATGAGCTTGACCACCCTAACCTATATCTCTCCCAGAAATTACATAATTATTCTTTGAGGTCATCCATGGTCTTTTAACTGAGGCCCTCATTCACCCAAGGTATACATAAGGTGAAATTAGTCACATGAGCCAGAACATGTCTTTTAACTGTGACTATGGATCGCCCATTGATAATTACCCCATCGTAATCATTTTATACAATACACCACATTTAAATTAACTTATTTCACGAATTTGATTATTAACTCACATGGGATCTTGTCATATAATAATCATCACATGTGAATTATACTATCACATGTTTTAACATCAATAACTCACTTGGGAACAATTCATATACAAAAAAACACATGGTAATAAAACTATCACATATCATTAATCATAAATTAATCACATGGAAATGATGTATATAACAATTCTATTATGTAATATAATCCATTAAAAGGCCTTATCATAACCTAACTCATGTGGGTAGGATCACTGTTAAAGAAAAGCATTCCAAACATTATTAAACATTCATAAACATAACATGGGGAAAATGTGAAATCAATAATAACAAACCCTTAAATAATTCAATCAAAATTTATCAAAATTGAAATTCTAGTATAAATGTAATTCATACTTGAAACCCCAATAAGGGAAACCAGGCATGCCTCATAGGAAACCTTAGCCAAACTACCACAAATAGTCATTCTAAGGGAAATTTACCCATGGGGTGACCTTTAATCAAGGTAAAAAAATCTATTTAAAACTGTAAAACACCCATTAAATTATCTAAACACCAATAGGTAACAATAATTGTAATTTATAAATCATGAAATACCCCAATAAAGGGTGTACAAAAATCTAGGAATTGTAAACATCATGACAATTCACAAAAGGCACGAGACCTTCTACCTCATAGTTATACAAATCTCATCCCCAAGAGTTGGCCTCTAATTATAACTACAATGGGGTTGATCTATAAAATGGATATAAATTCTCAACCTTCTATAAATAGTTCAATAGAAGAAATCAAGAATAATGGCTCAAGAAGAATCGAGAGATTAGTGAATGTGTTCAAACACATCTAACAATGATCGAATCAGAGTTTGGATGGAGATTTTGGAGAAAATTATTCCCCCTAAATGTTTCTAGTCGAACTCGGATTATCCATGTGTTTGTTTTCTCAAAAATGAATCTACTGCTCGATTTAGACAAAAAAAGTATACAACGTGTACTGAAAACTACACACCATGTTCGTACATTTTTCATACAGGTCTTGGACAGACCATTACATGTTGTGTACTGGGAAGTACATAGTGTGTACCCATACGACATGGTTTGTTCATGAAAATACATGGTGTATATGCCTCATTTTCCTTCACTTCCTTATATACAACTTAAATAGAAAGGTCTATAACTCAAATGAAGAATCAAGTTCTTATAGATAAAATTGACTACATTATTAAGAATATTTATAATGGTCGCACATAATACAAAATCATTAATCACTGATAATGAAATAAGTACTTTATTTGTAGTAAAGTAATTCCCTACTTCAAAAATACATTTTCTTCCAAAAAAATCATTTTAATTCTTTTGATTAGTGTATATAAAAAATAATTTTTAAAATTTATAAATATTGAATTAAAAAAGATATCACTTTAAATATAGTGATATTAAAATTATCTTATGGTGAAATTTTTATATTTGTACAATATTTTTGATTTTTTAGGGAATAGATAAATGTAATAATATTTTTGAATACTATATTTTACATTTCAGTATTTTTAGTATTCCATTTTTTTGTTCAGTATTAATATTTAATTTGTTAATTTTGATTAAGAACAATAAAATTAATTTTATTTTAATCTAAATTAATCATAATTTTTGGAAGACAAAATTTTATACTTTTAGATTATTTTTCATTGGAAATCATTTTTCACCATGTTTTATGGGATAAATTTAAAAATAAAATTTGTCACTTATTTGGGTTGAATTTGAATATGATTTATTGAATTTTATGAATCTACAATGTTCAGTTCTAGTAGATATGTAAAATTTATTTTTTGTCATTTTTAATAGTAATAGGGGTAAATCAATGTAGCATTAGTAAGGTTAAATTAGGTAAATTAATATAAAAATAACAACATTAAATGATGTTGTATCTTTTTGTAATATTTCGTTTATGATTTCTTTAATTTTATTTTCAGTTAATAATAAATATAAAATGCTAGTCTCTTTGTTTTAATAACTCTAATAGTTTCTACATGAAAAAATGAGTTTATCCTCACTTATAAATGATTAGTTTAAAGTCTAAAAATTTATCATCTATATTTATTTTAAATTATCTATGATAGAATAGTTACCTTATATTCTTGTGTAACGCTTGCACAATTCTTGTGAAAACAATGTAAAAATGAAATTAACAACTTAAAAAATATTATGTAATATTATATGAATGAGTTATAGTGTTACATAATTTTTTTGGATAAATATAATCTATCAGTTCTTTTTTAAAAGTTTATATTTGAATCAAATTATTTTCATTCTATTTATTCGAGGTCAACAATTTGTATTTTCCTAAAAGTTACATTAAAGGTATCTACTGAACAGTAATAATTTACTTATTCAATTAAAATTACTAAAAATGCTATTATCTGATAATGGAATGAAATATCACCAATAATATCAAGCATTTTCTACTTATATGTCACTTTCCCTTTTATAGTAACATTTCTAACCCCAAATGTGGAAACAATTGATATCAAGGAAATACTCAAAATGGTAAATGATGGATTAAAACCAAGAGTTTATAGTTAATACATTACCTAAAATTTTTCTAATACTGTTAAATAATAGTACATCCCCTTATATTTATTATATATATGAAATATATCATGTTTTATCCACTTGAACCAGAAAATAAATTTATATTAATTTAATATTTATGTAATTTCTAATCTTCCCCTCTATTCCATTATTAAAGAACACCACATATCTTCCCTTCATCACAATTAAACATTAATTTGTATAAATAATCCCCAAAAAACCATATATTAAAACTATTATAGAACTTATAGGGGTTCTTTTCTTCTGAAAATCCAACTATTAGGTCCTTATTGTGAGATCCGACTGAGGTTCACCAAGATAAAAATAATTGCCTTAACCTTTTATTTTTATTTCACTTATATTAGCACCTAAATCAGTTAAATATAACTCATTAAAAAAACAATGTATATCTCATATAAATAGATTTAATTATATTAATTACATAACATTATTTAACTATTTTTCAATAAAATTAGAAATGAATGTACCACTCGAGTGTACATGTGGACTGCCACCTCCACAAAGTAATATGATAAATTTTCCATCACCAACTCACATTGATATTTATAATGATGGATTTAGTTAAAATAGTTTATATTTATGAAATTATTATAATTTTTTAAGGTGTATTGTTATTTAATAATCTTTTTCTATCCATCTATAAATGAAAACATCACTTTAGCGTATTTAAGAACTATTGTCTCCATGAAGTGATGTAATTCATATTTCTCAACAAAATTACATGAATTGTTATGAAAGTGAATAAAATGATTACATATGATAGTCATGTAATTATTAAAATTTTGGAAATTATGGAACCATGATCAAAGATCTTTTTTTTGAAATGGATGAACTAAAATTGACGTGAAAAATGAAAGACTTCCCAACAAAAAACAAACATTTTATAAAAAATAATTATTAAATTGATGTTTAACTGATATAATAGGATCATATATTATATAATAAGTATTTAAATGTGCATTTTATATAATTATAATGAATTTAAATTAATATAAATGATTTCATAGTGAGTATAAAGTAGGTCGAAGATGCTAAAAAGGTTTCTTATGCCACTTTTTTTGTGGTACATATGTTGTATACACAACTTGTATCATTTTTGAGGTGTGTATTCTTCAAATTAATGTATATTATGATTATTTTAATAAATATTATTATTATTAAAAAATAATTAAATGTTTTTCACTTTCATGAGGTTTTCATTCAATTTTTATAAAATATTTGAATAGATAATGACCTCGGGGGGATTATGTTAAATATTTGGTGTCATAGATTGAAAAGAAAGTGTCAGAATTTAGGAAAAATATAAAATATAATTCATGATTATATTATTACATAGTTCCAACCGTTGACTAAAAAACATAATGGAAGCTAGAATGTGAATACATATGATAATTTCTTACTAGATATATTAAAATATGATTAAGAACCTGTTCATAGGTGAGTATTTTAATTAACATAATAAGTGAAAATTTAAATTCTGGATGACAATTAATGAAAATAATTTTTAACTTCCTACATCTTATTCAAGTGGGAAGAAGAACCCATGGAAATGACATAAAGTAATTTTAAGATGTTTTTGGGTGTTAAATACAAGGGAAAAAGAGATATTAATTTTTTGGGAACTAGTTAAATGGGGGAAATAAATTACATCATAATGTATCATTTATAGTTCAATGACTTATGTGTGGGGAAATTTATAATCTTTAGGTCAATGCCCTAATTCAATGCCTATCTCCCAAACTAAGGAATGAACTATGTTATTACAATAATTTATATTAAATGATTGAGGCATTAATATTTTTGGATTCAATAATTATATTTTATAAGTTATTTATTGATTTTATTTTAGTGAAAATAATAAATAATCAACTTTGTATTTTTCTTTAATAGTTTTAATTTAAGTATTTGAATGCATATATTGAATGCCACTGATGCCCTAAAAATATAATTCAGTAGTATAGTGACATTTTTGGGAAATAATGGATTGACGGGTATAGAACCATTAATTTTTTCATGACATTGAGATTATAACGCTGAGTTGGGATAAATATTTAGTTCATATTGAAAATGGAAATAGGATTTTATTGCTTATAATGAAACTGAATTGTTATTTTAATTTAATTTGATTTATGTAATCATAGATGATGTTTATTTCCTTTCTGAATTTATAGAATATATTTAGTATTATATGATTTTATATTTGGAAGAATAAATATTTTAATTGAGTTCATATAGTGATTCATGTTATTAGAATGTTTTAGGAGAATTCATGATCAATTTATTCACATGTTTGATAAGTTACTAAAGGTGTTACTTTATGTTTTTTGGGGATTAATGTTGAGTTGATTTTGGACATTTTTGTGTTTTCTAAATTTTTTTGTGTATTTGATACTATTAAAAAACACATTGAGGATTTTTTATGTTTCGATACTTTTAGAAAAAAATAAAGTATATCATAAGGTATTATTTTTGAAATAATTGATATTAATATTTCTCAATATGGTTTATTTGTATTACTTATCAATGAATATAATATTAATTCTTGTTTTCAATAACTAAATAGGGAAATGATGGATCAATTTTAATTATTTTAAATATATTATGTTATATGATAAGTAAAATTTAGTTATTGGGGCATGAAAAATTCAGATTTTTCATTAATATTTGGAAAATGGGATGGAGAGATGTGGAAGAAAATTGAAACATGCAACCAAAGGATGTAATTATGTTTATCAGTATGAATAAATCAAGTAATTATATTCTATAAAAATTGATTATATAATAATTACACAAGATTTGTAAAATTGTCAATTATAATGAAGATATTTTCCTTTTAACATCTATTTAAAATTAATTGATTATCATTTCCACAACTCACAAACATATGGTTTTGGTTTTTATATCATTATCATGAGTATGAACCCTATCAATCTCCATTAATGTATAGAAATTACATTTATCCATTATTCACATGTATTAACTTCCAACCAATGTTCTATTTATCTGGAAATGTTATTATGTGTTGTTTTAGGTAACAATTATGATTCCTAATTCCCCTTTTCAAAGGTAGTTTTATTATTTATTTATACGATGTCGGTTTCAATAGAGGTATTTTCAACTATTGATCAATTTATAACCAAGATAAAATTGTTAGGACTTAATTTTTTAATTAGAGTCAAATAAAACATTCCAAAATTTCAGTTAAAAATTTAATTTTATTGATATCATTCGTAATAACCAATATCGAGCATTATGGAAATTATGATATAATATAAAAATATTATTATTTAAATATGAATGTTATAACCTATATATTTATTTTTTGGGTATGGTTTGGAATAATAGAATTATGATTATTATGTATAATGTTCCTAATAATTTTTTTATTAATTAAGTATTTTTAAATAAGCATTGATATTTTAGTGAAGATGTCTTATAATTTAAATATATAATTTCTACAAAAATGTTTTTTATAACTTACTATGTGTAGATTTTATAGTTAATTTATCGAATAAATAGATATTTAATTTTTTAAAAAAATATACAATTTTATAAATTATTATAAGAAAATTATATTTTGGTGATATAATACTATTTTTATAAAAAGGTTTATTTTTTAGTGATAAGTGAAAATAGTGATTTTATTAAAAAAGGTCATTTATTTTTAATTTTTTATAAATAACCTTATTTAATATAGTTGGTCTAACTATTTTATTACATCTGTTTCATTTAAAAATAATACAATTTTTTTAATCAATAATTTTCTTATTTTTTGAGACATTTTAATAATTAAAAATGAAATATTCTAGAGAACTGCTTTTTATGAAATCATCCATGTTTATTAAAAAAATAATTAATTCAAAATATAACAATTTAATTTGATAAAAATAACGAAATATTTTCATTCATCATTTCTATATTTGTTAAATAGTTAAAAATTCTTTTTTTATTAGGAATAAAATTAATGGTAAATAATTATCACTATGGTAAGAGTACATTAGTAATCAAAATAAAAAAAATAATCTGATAATGACTTATATATATATATATATAACCTGTATTATATATATTTTAATAGTTTATATGGTCCATCCTTATAAAATATTATATGATATTTAATCTTGCTTCCATATTTATTTGATAATGGACTTATTTTTATTTTTTATAATGATTCAATTCAAAAGGGCACTCTAATATAATAACTGTAGTATTTTTTTTGTAGGGATAAAAGGAGGTTATGTTCAGTTAGAAATATTTATCTGAAATATTAAATTATTTTTTTATAATTGTAATTTAGTTATAAATTTTTGTGATATAGTAATTAACTTAAATTATTAAAAAATGATGCCCCAATGTTTGTGCTAGTAGTAAAAAAAGAAGTAAATTATTTTAAAAAGAGTTGATATGTTATTTTTTTCATAAGTTAGGGTATTGATTTTTTATTAATATAGTATATTAGATATGTGTCAAAAATTTACTTTTGAATTAAATTATGTTTTTAAAAAATTAACTGTGTGAATATTCATGAAAATTACATTAATAGTATATTTTGTATAATAATATATTAAAAAATTCATAAAAATATCACATTAAGAAAAATAAATTATATATGATCAATTATATATACCATTATCCTTCTATATGTTACTTGACCAAGAATAGTATCATTTTTAACCCCTAAATAGTAAAAATGTTTGGTATTAGTAAATGTTAATAGAGATAACGAATGGTTAAAACTATGAGATAAGGCTTAAAACATTGCATAAACAAGTATAAATATTATTGGAAAAGTGGATTTATAATTTTCATAATCCTAAATTTTAATATTTAAATTTTTACCCACTTAAATTTGAAAATTTGTTTATATTATTTTAATACCTTAAGTAATTCAAAGGGTTCTCCCATCCTCCCATATAAAAGGACACCACCTCTGATATCTTACTGATAAATGATGATAATATTATATCGTACTAACACTAAATATACCCCTTACTATCTTCCTTCAAAAAATTCTATAGATCATGGTATTATTATATGACTATCCCTCGTATCCTTAAGGATTGATTGAAAGGATATTCTTAAAAGAGGAGTTAATCATGTGAAACAGGAATTTTCATATTTCTTCATCTTCTACCTCATAGAATTTTATCCTAACTATTCCTATAAGATCACATCAGTATCCACCGTATAAAAATATTTTATTATTTTCATTGTAGAACCATATAAAACATCTTTTTTCATCAAATTGGAAATGAAAAAATAATTATTGTGTTTGTATGGACTACCACGTCTATAATGAGATATGATTCATTTTCCATTTCCCACTCAAGTGAATATTTATAATTATATATTTATTAAATATATATGATATATATGATATTATTATTTTTCTATAGTGGTGAATTATTATTTATTATTTTTTCACTCCATCCATAAAAAAATAAAAACATCACTCGTGTTTACAAACAGACTACCTTCTCCATGAAGTGATGGAATAATTTTCAATCACAACTTAATTAGAATATTTAAAAAAATTTATATAATTATTAAATATTATTATATTTAAATTAGTTATATTATGTCAATTATAGAACCTTGAACAACTTAAAATGACCAAAATTTTCAGTCCAAAACATATATGAAAAAAGAAGTAGTTAACAAAAAAAATGGAGAATTTAATAAAAAATTATTAATAAATGGGTGTTAAAATGATACTATTTGATCATATAAGATACTATAAGTATATATATGGTTCTATAATAGAATTATAAAAAATTAAAATATATTATACTTGTGGATAGATAGATTGTGAAGCATTTCAAATTCGTTGTTAGGGTTTCTCGTCTAAATTTATTTGTAAGAGACATTACATATTCACCACATTTTAAATTTATGTAGATAATGGAATATAGAATGGTAGTGATTCATGTGATGTTTGTGCTGACCTAGGCAGTGCTGGCCACCACACTCTCCCCTCCCCCTTTCAAGGGGATTGACCTCCACCAACTGTTAAAAGGGTCCGTACTCATTATTTTCCATATTCCCTAACATAGATTCCATTTCCACTTGAACTCATATTTTATTTTGACATAATGTTACAATTTTATTCGATCGGGAAATTATTTCTATTGTTTTAGATATCATTGATATCTCATCCCTTTAAAATCTAGTCATGTTTTCAAACATTAATAAACATTGTACATCTATAGACTTTTTTGACTTCCTTGTATTTGTATCATGTAGTTTATAGGAACATTCAACACATGGATATCTTCAAAATACTCAGATAATTATTTTATTTTAATTAGAGAATAATTTGATCCAAGAATAGTCCATAACACACTATTTTTGAAACAAATCGTTTTTCAAATTATTTAGGTAGTATTATGATTTTCACATGAAACGTGATTTCTCGACCATGGTGATATCGTATATTTTTCCATAAATCCCTATTTAATTTTATAATACTTTTATAATTCAAATTTTAATGAATCTACTTGGTTGATATCTATGTTTTGATGGTAGAACGCATTCTATTTTTCACCCAATTTTATTGCTATTTTTAATTAAAATCAATTTTTCATGAATGAAAGAATAGTATGATTTGATCGTTGTTTCTGACCAGTTCTAACAAAATAAAGTAGTTTTCTTAGAAGTTGGTTGATTTATTTTATACAAGAAAGGGACTGGATAACTTTATGGAAGTGTGTATGCATGGTACCACGAACCACCACCAGATGAAATATGTGGATTTGGGGTCAGTTTTTAGTGGAATGGGTTTAATATCTATTTTTATATAGGTTTAAATGAATATAATAAAATTGGAGATGATATAGAATTAATAATTTTCAATACTTGGTCATAGTCTTACTCAGAACTATTGTGCACTAGAGATGAACTTATATAAGAGGATATGATAGAGTAAACAAGGTATGAAGGTCCTTCTAGTTGCATGTTTCAGGGAATCTCACTAGAGTCATTGGACTTGTTGGGTTTGAATGAAACAAAAAAATATGATCCCATCTAGAAAGAAGTAATTATATTAGAATATTAATCTGAATGTATTGGATATATATATATATAAATATGGAATAGTGATATTGGATTTGTTTGTGCATAATACAATGGTGCATCCTCCATCCAGGTTAGAGGGGATTGAGATGGTGCATACAACTGTGAAGTCGGATCTAATTAATGTATCAAAGTTCACATGACATGATGAGTCATTGTGAATTATAAATTTTTCTAACCATAAGGATGGGTTTCATGTGGTGGGTGAAAAATGTTAATAAGATATTTCGGGTCTGAATGCAGCATTGGCTCCGAGACAACGGCCACCTAATCAACATGACTCTTCAAGGCCGATTCAGCTTCAAAATAGTTTCTAAACCTATAATGTAAAATAAAAGGGTAATATTGAACCTAAATTATAGAAAAAATAAATTACAATATGTAAAATAATGTTTTCTTGGGTCACGGTCTTTTTTAGATATCTTGTTGGGTGAAAGATAAGTAGACTCCTATCTAATGTCAGTCTATAAAAAAGACACTCATGTAATTAAATATACTAAAAGAAGGAATTACATGTGTTCATGATTATTGTGTATTAATTGAGGAATGGAAAGCATGGTAATATTATTTATTGGAATATTCTAGTTCAGAAGGGGAAAATCGACTCTCAAAGATTTCTAGAATTTAAGAAAAAACATTGTAACTAGATCCTCACCTATGTAAAAGAAAATGTGTACACCAATAAGGTTAGTAGAATCAATAATTGATGTATTTGATAATCAGGGTTAAATTAATCAAGGATAAAAATATCCATGTGAGGTCAAAAGGTTCTATAAGACACATTTTATGTCCAAGAATTAGTGCCTATCGACATCATGAATAGGTTGGCAGAGAAGGTGTAAGTGAAAGAATAAATATAATTAGAGCTCATTCACCACCCTAAAGAATAAATTCCATAGGGAGACTTACCAATTAATTCTATGAAGTGGGTTATTAAAATAATATGAGATAACAATTCAAGTTTATATTAATGAGGATCAAATAGTACGGGTCAACAAACAATATCTCATTATGGAAAGTAGATTCAATTAAAATAATATCAATTTGGAGATATATATCTATAAATTAGACAAGATAACCAATAATTATGAAGACCATATAAATTAACATTTGAATACATAGGTTACCACTATTCTATGGGGGTTATAAATGGTGAGTAATTCCAATAATTATAGTTTTTTCTTTAATTATTTTGATATTTCTTTATGTTTTAAATAAAATTATGTTTTTACTTTTTTTCCTTAAAACATTTTTTTGTAAAATTAAATTTTAAATATAAATTTAATTTTTATGTGCAATAATGTATTTAATTTTAATTTTTATTAATATTATGTGGATATAAAAATAGATGTATGGTTTTCCATTTTACAAGGATTTAAATAATAAATTAACAATTTTATAAGTGTTCTTCATGTAAATATTTATTCATTGATACATGCTTGGTTTTATGTAAATATTTTTGTTTAAGATGTGTATATACTTCTTCTTAGTCTTATTATATAAAATTTTACTATTAATTAATGTTATTTAATTTGGTAATTGAGATTATTTCATTTATGGGGTTTTGATTTGGATGTTACAAAAGTTGTATTGATTTACACTCTCAAATCATCTTTATTGAGAAATATGTTATGTTATGAGCCTATCTTGTTTTATGCATATAAATACTACCAATTTGACATGTTAAATATTGAATGTCTCTATGTACATGATATATAATGTTTAATTTGCTATTATTCTTTCAAGGACCTTACGTTTCAAAAGTTTCCAAAGGGGTAATAGTTAACTCTTTTATATCACTTTATTATTCGGATTGATTATATTTAGATTTACAATCGTGGGATTGTATGATTTAACTAATCTAAAATTAATTTTACCTTTTTATCCTTTTGTTTAAATATTATTTTTTCTATTATCTCCAATATTTTTCCAATTGAAGTAAAAAAAATATAGGGAAAGATGACCCTATTTCTCTTTATGGTTGGGAATTATTTTATTTAATGTATTTGTTTTTAAAATGTTTTAAATAATTTCATTTTCTATGATACAATAATTTCTTCATGTAATATTTATATATTATTTAGATTTTTTAAATAATATATTCAAAGGAATCTTGTTATCATTTTCATAATTTTTTGCTTTTCGAATTTTTTCCAATGTGTTAAAAGAATGGTTTTTAATGTACACGACATGTGAATATTTTCCCACTATAATGACCTTTCATCATTATAATTCTTTATTTAAATAATTTCATAGTTATTTTCTAAGAAAATATTTTTCCTAAAAATTTAGAAGTTTTTTCTATAAATGACAAAGAAATGAATTAATATTTTCCACATTTTTTTGGAATGATTAAATGTTTATTTACTTGAATTTTTCCTCTATGTCAATTTTCTTTAATGTTTATTATTCCAACCAATTTATATTATATTATAATACCATATATATTATTTTTTGGATTAGTTATAATGTTTTAAGAATTAATGGAAAACACTTTTTATATTCATGTGACAATTAATCCATCATGAATGATTTTGTGATTATGATTACGAGATGTTTATCAAACTCGTTTATTTTTCATAGGTTAATCTTTGATGATATAGTTATTTTTTAATAAATTAAAATATAATTTTTTTAATTATTATCATATGATGGGTTATACCGATATTTTATATCCCTTCAATGATTTATGTAATTATAAAGAATTAAACATTAAAGAAGTTACTCCTACGAAAATATTAGAATTATCAAAGTATGATTTTTCAAAATGAATTTAAGTATACTAAGAAATAATGTTCTGGGAAGTGATCCGTTGTATATTATTATTATTATTAGGATAATTTCACACTTTATTATACCATTTATATAATTATCATTTGATTCTGATATATTCTCAGGAATTGTGAATTTTTATTCTCATGTGATTCTTGTTATATGTGTAACGACTAGGACATTCTAGCCTGTTACATTGCCAATAATATAATTATTGTGGGGTCTTATGTAAGTCTAGGGTTCTCATGAGGCTAATGTTATATTTTTTTATATGAAATTTGGTAGGTTAGATATTTATTATGATAAGATATTTTTAGTAGTAATATATTTGTTGATGTGAGAAATTCTAGTGGACGGACATGTCTTTGGGAATGAAATTACGGAGGCAAGACATGTCTGGTAAGAATACATTTCTTAAGTCAATACATGCCAAGAAAAAAATAATTATGTTGTCATGAAATGTATTATGGAAACATATTTCTTTTAAAGAGACATATATGTCGGAAATACATTCATTGGGAAATACATTTTTTATAGCCACTCAAGAACAGTGATTCTAGTTTTTAAAAAATTCTTAGAATTTCTATTTTGATAACTTATTTCATGGAAAATTGGTTCAATGCCTTAATAAATGGTTTTTAATGTTGTTCAAAAAGGGATTAACCATTTCATTAATGTATAAAACGATCAGATACCATATAAATCTTTTAATTTTTTATTTAATTATATAAAAATATAGTGGGTGATCTATATCCTAAATAATTCGGTCGTTATAAATCTATTCCTTCAAAAGGGAAGATATTTTCATTATTATTTTGGTATTTATTTCTGTTGAGATGGGAGGTTCCAAATACATACAGCCCTAGAGTCATATAACTTTTTTAATTTAGTTGGTTTGAGTTCCCATGATGTGGTCCCCTCATGTTAACTCACCCCCTATTTGGGTGATGCTAGTTTGTGTAAAACTCTATTTTTATAAGTAAGAATTACATCATTTATCCTTTTTATGTATCATAATGGATTGGTTTCTCTTTTATTCCCATTTTAAGATGGTGAGTCTAGATTAAAAAATATAATTAACTAGTTTAAATAAAATTAATATGTATTTGAGAAAAATAAACATCATTTTATACTTTAGGATTTCGATATTCAGATTATAAAATTTTGTATCCCAAAATAACATGTATTTAAACAATAAATTTTTTGTGGTATTCTTATATGTATTCATTCCATTGTTTTTTGAATGGTTTTGAAACCAACATAAATAAATGGTTAACCACATATATCTATTTAATTAAAAGAATACTCCAGGATCTTATAGATTTTGTGATAATGTCCTCAACTATTGAAGTAGAATGGAATAAAATACCCTATGCCGAATATGGGAAATGTTGTGGTATGTGATATGATATGTTTTTTGTTAATATTGAGTGTTGTGAATTTTTTGTAATGGATGTAGGGGTACTGAATGTGACAAGAAATGAGGCTGTAATGGTGGTGGTAATTTGGTTATAGAGCAGGGCAGCAATGTCAGTTGTGTTGTTGTTTTGCAGTGTGGTGGTGATGGTGGTTGGATATAGATCTTTCAAGAGTATAAATTCATCAAAGTCTTTATAATTATATGAAATGTTATTGTAATTATTGTTTAATTCATAAATTAATGGGGTTATTAAATTGGAGTTTATTAATAATATGAAATCTTCAAATTGAAAAAATGTAGTATTAAAAGTGGTATGTAATTTTTGGATTTTTTTTCTTATGTGGTGGTAAGTACTTCGCTTTAGTATTAGAAGTGGTTTATCATCTGAGATGTTTTATTCATTGGTTGTGATCCCTTAGGATAGAAATTATGTTTTTTATCTATATTAATATAAGTTTTATGTTCTTTTTCATTTAGATTTTTGTACTACACACATTGACCATAATACACCAACACCCAATGATTTATGGGTGTTTTCCCAAAATCCAAATGGGAGGATATATGACAAGATACCTTCTCTTCCTAGTTCCCTCTTAATGGTGATGGTCATATTCATGGCATTTAATGGCTAGAAGTCAAAATTTCCATTTTCTACATGTGATGTAACGAGTATGTGATGGTCTATGTGTCTCCGGGCGAGATGTGATGAGATGACTTATGCCGGGGGTAATTATTGGTTATATGAGGAGAAACAGTTGATGTATTATAGGTTAATGATATCCTACAACACTAGTTATGAGATGTTATGTGTTGGAACATGTGTCTATGTGCTATATGTGATGAGATTTGATGTTATTCTAATGATGGGGGAGTGTCATGATGTTAGATGTTGGTGTGTGAGAGAAGAAAATTAGTGGGAATGCATTGTGATTTACCTCATCATTGATATTATTATTATTATATTATAATTATTATATTCATAATTTATAGAGAGATCCATGCTGGTGTTGGTGTTTGGGTTAATAATCATTTTTAGGTTATGTTTAGTTCATCTATTTTTTCTCATGGGTTAATTATAGTGATTTCTTCACATGTTCCTGATAGATTTTAGTTTTACAACATAGTATAATTGTATTATCACAAATGTATATAAAACAAATATGGTTTCCAGGAGTACTTAATATATTGTGATGTAAATTACTATCTCAAAACATGGGAGAGTAGTTGTGTTGAAACATTATATTTTTTTCTTGTGTATTTACATTGGATACATTTATATCTATAAGTTATATTTATATAAGAATTGTAGAATAGTTTGGATATATTTTCTATTATGTCATGGATTTTATTGGAGATGATTCAACTCTCCCATCATTGTGGAATCTATGGAAGGAGGGGGCTATGAAATTATGAATTTTGATGCTTTATTACATGACTCATGATTATGATATATGAATTTTTGTTTAAGATTTTCTATTGTTTTTATTATTTTCATATACTTTTTTATATGATTATTCTCACCAATGAACATTGAAAATTATCTATGATTTTTAACCATAATTATAAACTTATCTAATCCATTATTATGTCTTATATAGAATATGTTACGTGAAATATTTTATGTATATCATATTTAATATGTTTTTTATATGTTAATAAATTTGTGGGAGATGATGTAGATTTTTATATTCTAATACATTATATATGGATTTTAAAAAAATGAACCTCTACAGTTCTGTAATAGGTTGTAATGATATGTAATGAATATTATTCCTTAATGATGTAATATTTACATATAAAATTTATGATTCCCCTTAATAAAATTTCATATTTATGTCTCAATTTAGACTCTTAGAAATATGGGTGTATACATTCAGTCTTTTAAGTATAAATTGTGTAACTCAATTGGGTGTCATTTTAGGTAATGAACAAAGGAATGTATGATGGTAGAATCTAACCTACTACTCCATTCTCAATTATTGCTTCACATCAATTTTCGTCTTTTTATATATCTAACTGATAAATCTAAGTTCAAATATTAATCTTCTTTAGTTTCTAATAACATTAAAAAACATTTTATAATTACTCAATTTAATAAACCATTAAAAAATAAGTAATAAAAAAGATATTTTTTTCAAACACAATTTATATCCTCTTCATGAGATAAACATGGAAACCATAAAAATTCCATTCTTAGGGGATAAATTTATTATTGAGAATCAAAAATGAAAATATCATTATCAATTGGTACAATATCATAATGTTTTCCTATGTTTCTTAATTTATAAACATCAAAATGATTTTAAGAACTAATTTATAACATATTAAATTTTATTTCCCACTAACTACTTATATGGTTTTTCAAATTTTCAACATTTTTTGGAATCCATTAATTAATAGTTTTGGAAATCAAAATTCTAATAAAATTAATGCATGAACTTGGAATTATGTAGATATATAAATATATTTCCCACCTATTAAAAATAATTAGATTAATTTTCCACACAAAAAAGATGAATGAATTAAAAATCTAGTCCTATATATTTGTTTTTAAAGTTCCATTCTAGGTGATTTGAGGAATTAAATAGTCATATCTTTTTATATTTTTCCAATAAAAGGAAAAAATATCAATTATATACCAATTGATTTAAATTTTGAAAACCATGTTTCTTTAGGATTATTTTGGGCTCGCCTTTTTGAAAATATAATAGAATGAGAAACTCCCACTTGTAAAGATGAAAAAATAGAATCATTTAACCAAAGATTTTCTATACTGGATGAAATATAGGATCTATTCAAATTTTATGAACATTAGGATGAAATTGAGTAGTTTCTCTCTATCAATGAAACCTTTCTTGATGTAATACATTCACAAAAAAAACAGAATCGAAGATAACAGAGGTAAAATTATTAAATATAGACTAATTCTAATTTAATTTTATAACTAATGAATTATTAATATATTTATCAAATATAGATTTTATAAATTTATATTTTGAGTTAAATGATTTACCTGATGAAGAAATATATGTGATGAGTGAATTCAAAAACATTAGATTAATTGATTGACATGAGAATTGTTCTACAAGAGTATTATGGTACCACGATATTTTACTAAGATAAAATAAATTTTAAGTATGAAACTAATGACAAAACATGTCCTAGAGTATACTCAAAAAAACTAGTGCATGTGTTATGTATCCTACATAGAAATAATGATGCATGGGACATATGTGACTACTATGGGCAAAGAATAATATCCACAATTTTTCTCTTATCAATGTGTCAATATCTAAAAATCTAATAGTCTATAACGAGGACATCGTGTGCATCACAAGAGGTGAAAATAGTATCAATCATAACATAAAATAATAAGGACATCAATCTAGGAGACCCATAAAACTATAATTCTTATCGGTATTTGAAATCATGATAGAACTATCCATTATCATTCCTAGGCCCCAACAGATACCAATATATCCTTGATTAAATATCCAAAATAAAATTAAAAATATTTAAAATCATTAGATACCACCTCTTAATGACCCAATAAAGATTCCGCATGACTGGTTCCAAGGCCTAGATCACCTCATGGCCCCTCGAATTCCCCCCAACACACCATAGGATGTCGACTAAAAGAATGGTTATATGACTATTCCATGGGTAGACTATACCCATATATCAGAGTTCATTTTCACAAAAAATATCCAATAAATATATATGTTATAGTAAAATAAAATAATAAATAAATATAATATGGCATATCAAAATGAATGATATAAGTAAATAAAAAAATAACCAATCACCCTTAGGTCCAATCAAATATACAGGATAAAAATCCCTAAAAAGAGATCATTCCCTTGAATCCTGTACTATTCTATAATTTTATAATTGCATCCAAATTTATAAAATTTAAAATCATAATATAAATCCCCAACTTAAATTGTTCAAATATCCAATTTATAGTCTTCTTGGTTACAGTTGGGAAATGGTGGCTCGAGCAGGGTGTGAGTAGAAAACATAGTTGGGAACCACCATTTCACTCCCATACATAATCCAAAATATCATGAAATTTATACAAGGCATTATCAACTAGAAAAATATGTAATATATAAGAAATAAATATATACTTAACTGTCATCGATTCTTTTGTATGGGATTTTGATCAGCCATTCCTTCTTCATCCAGTGCTAGTGTTTCTTTTGAGCATATTATGATATTTTTCAATCTATGTAAAATACAAGATCAATGGGTGGATCCTATGTATCACTAAAACTTAGTTTTAAGACACCAAACATATAATCATAAATAGTTATATATATATATATATCCCATTCTTCATGGGAGTCCCCCCAAATACCAAGTATGATGAATTGATTCACGAAAATTATTAGGACCCCCAGAAACCATTAAAATAAAATATTCTAAATGCCAATATCGTAAATAGTGGAATCCAATGAATTCAGGGAATCATGATCAAGAACATTTAATACCAACTATATCAAATTTCTAGAGATAAGGAAGGATCTAGGAGTCATAAAAGAATAATAATTATAATAGTTATTATTATTATTATTATTATTAACATTATAGCTAAGCCAGAACTACTTAATCCTAAACATGAAAGGTATCAAAAGGTCCTCTTGTTTCTAGTGCATCCCATATGGACCCGAGGTCAAATCCATATTTTATAGGAATATTTTTTGTGGATAAATATATGGATACCATGATACACACAAGGAATACATGATGAAATCATCATTTCCAATTCACATCATAATATTTTCACTAGTGGCTCAAAACCAAATCCCTGAAAGAACTTTTAGGTATACATAATTTCACTCTAGAATAAAATATTTCAATAAAAATTCATTACAAGACAGGTGTTGCACAGACTTATATACTTTTCACTTTCATCCATAGACTGTCAGGCTTAAAAAAAATTTATGGGTTCTATGGTTACATAGTATACCATATCTACTGATTCCTAAAAGCACCTCCTTATGGTATGTTTGTCATGAGGGAACCTATTCGGGCACACTAGGTCATTTTGTGAGGTATGATCCATATATGGTGATAAATTGTTAAATTCAATGAAATTTCACCTGATTTGTGGACCCCTCTTAGTCCAAATCATGTATAAGGTCAAAACCGTACACATAGGGGAATACATCTCACATCCTAGTCCAAAAAATTACATAGTCACTCAAAATCATGTACCAAGACTTAATGCAAACACACAATAGATGTAACTAATACCATATTAATTTCCATGATTTTTATAGGGTTACCCACTATACCACCCATCTAAACGATTTAATTGGATCAAAAGTATCTCTATGTCCTCACATAACCTACCTCGAATGCTCCATTTTTGTCAAGACACACCTATATATATTATAGATAAAAGGAACCATCATAAGGTAACTTGTTCACACATACCTCAATAACACCCTTAAAGGATTTGAATGCCATAGAGAATTATCAAAATAACTCATGGAGTCGACTGTTTCTAGTTGAGGAAATCATGGTAGTCCTCAACAGAAAACAAAGCCTCAGAACATAATTCCCTCTATCCTAAATAATTTCATATAAATTGGACATTTCAATTTTATTTATCAATTATTAAAATTAATGATGAATTTTAAATCTAGAAGAATATGATGATGCATCAATTGGTACATAAATTAAACTCATTATGAAATTGGGAAAGTATTGATAAAAATCCAATATCATAAATAGATTTTTACATAATTTTTTCAAAGGATATATCATTTCCATAACTAATCCAAGATCTACTAAAACCCAGATCATCGCTCAACTATAAGATAGAATTCTCAAATATGAACTATGATTAACAATCCATGGGAGGTATTTAGTAGACCCCCAATATAATTCCAAGTAAAACCCCTATAATATTTGTCCTATTCCTTTATAATTTGATGCAAAATATAAAACAAAAAATAAAAAATTCAAAAATGTTACATTACTTAATCAAATCTATGAATGGTGAATGTAGAGATTCATCTCCAGACGTATTCTATGAGGGATGGATAAAATATGTGTCTATATTTTCCGATTCCTCCATCCTCTAAAGGAAAACAATCAAAACCTAAAGTAGGGGAGAAAAAAAATAACTTATGGATGAGGGAATTGATGAATACCAAATGATTCTAACATATTCATTAAATATTCTGGATAAAACCTTGAAAGTACCCCAATTGATAGTTATAAAAGATTATAATAAGTGGAGGAAGCCCCCTATCCACATGAGATAAATGAAGGGGTCAGATATGGTTAGCACTGTTAATAATTTAAATGGAAAAATATTAATTTTACCCCATTTTAAAATAATAAAATAGTTGGTATTGGGACAAAGGATTATTGGTAGTTCATTTCGATCAACGAAGAATATTTCTCCCCACATATTAGCAGGGGGTTGTCACCGACTAGTCGATGTCTACAAAATGTTGCCTAACTTCTTTCCAAATCCCTCCCACTACTCCTAGTAACCACCCAACCTCCATTACATGTCCAAAAAATAACATTTCAGGGGACCCAACTATTAAAATTACACCATAAATCTCAGTTAAAATTTTTTCTCATACACTAAATGGAAAACTCAAAATTCCTTTCAGATTCAAACAACCGTACATATGTAAGGTCTTATAAATATGGCCTAATATTATATATGAACAATATCAATCCTCTAATATCCATGAAATAACTCTCTAGGTAGACACATTATAGTAAATTTAACCATTTCAAAAAAATAAGGAAGATATATGAAAGATTATTATTGAACTCATGTTTATAGGGAGTGTCAAATGAGTTATATTAAGTAATCCATAAGAAACAGTTTGAGATAAAATTACAAGAATTTCTAATTTTGGAAACAATTATAAAGAGATAAAAAGAAATTTAAATACATATTCTATCCTAATATATAATTCAATGATATTAAATTATTTCATCTCTATTTAAAGGCCAAAATAATACACTCTTCTCTTAAAACCAAAATTTTGATAAAAATAATATTTCTATAATAATGGGGAAGAACAAATAAAATAACATAAAATGAAAGTAATATTTTTTTGTCTAGAATGAAAAATTTTATACTTCCCAAGGAATAAATATAGAGGGATTAATTGTAAAGAGTCGTAAAATTCAAGGAAATTTTTTCTTAATTTTTTTTGGGATTTTATAAGAATGCAGTTCTTGACGACACCTGATTCTGAGGCCTTGTGACCCTGGAATAATTTTCCGAATTTTACCTCGGGTACGTTCAGTGAACGAACGAGTGGGATTTCCTAACTTTTTAACTGGTGCTCGAAATCAAAAACCGAGGGCACCGATGAAACCGCAACGCCGGTAATTTCTTAGGAAGACCTTTACTAGAGTTGCGTTTTCTCGGGAGGAATTGATAAAAATTAGTGAATTAAATTTTAGGTAAAATAAATTTTCTATAAATTTATTTTACCCATGGTAGTTTAATTATCTCATGGGAAGTTTTTCGTGGGGCCCACAGCCACCCAACATCCCATGTGAGGTTATGAGGGTGGTGGGGCCCACACGAGCCCCCATATTCTCATATTCCCTAACTCCTCTAATCTCCCTCTTATGTTTGTAACCCTTAAAACTTCCCATTTAATTTATGACCTTCCCTCTCCCAACATTTATTCAATGCCAACTCTTTAATTTAATTAAGTGAGTTATGTATTTGAAATTTGTAATTTTGAATGGCATGACTTAAGATAATAAAATGATAGGGATCTTATTTTATTACGTTGGCTTGTGGTGTAAGGTGATTGGGGAGAAGAAAACTCTAAGTCTTGAAGTTCACATTCTTCCTCGTCAATGAACACGAAGAATTTCAAACATTCGACGAAGAACTTCGTAACCTCAAAGGGGATTTAGTCGTACCATCTTCTTCCCTCTCCACAGCCGGTGAGAGACTTCATCCTCATAGATCAACGACACGACGTTGTGTACCACGACACCGATGACTCTGTTCTCTGTGACGCCGACGATTCTTACAGAGTCTTTTTCCACAGCGATCTTTTCCGCGACGAACCTTCGTTCATCTCGTTATCAGGGTAGGGGTGTGTTTTTATTTGAGCATCGCTGATTTTTCCTTCCTTTGTTTATCTTGACCCACATTCTACCAAACTAACAAGGAAGGACTGGGCCAAACGAACACGGCCTGATCCCTCCGCCGTTTTTGTGAATGAATGGTCAGATCTTAGTGTTCTTCAAGTGTGACGAACACGGGAATGTTTCTGGTTCATTGTGTGACGCAACGATCCCAATTGAAGATCCAAAATCATGAAGTCCTAGCGAAGGTGGGACGACGATAACGGGAAACGGATCAAACCGGAACGAGAGAGACCGTCCCTTGACCGTTCTTCGAGCGGGTGAATCAAATCGTGATTTAGGAGCTGATCGGAGGCCGAAAACACCGGAGACGATTATGGGACATCAGGGTAACATAGTTTCGAAAGTTTCATGATGAGCGGACCGTTAGAATGAAGAACGGACAGCACAGTAGGTGCGCTGGCAGGAGGCGTCAGTTCTGGAAAATTCCAGAATACACGGCGTGTTCCACTGACGAACATGCCCTGTAGTGTGGGTGTACTGCGGCTTGAGTTTCAGGTTTAGACAAGTAACACACGACGTCTGACCCCAGCCACACGGCGTGTAATCTCTACGCAGAATAGCAGAAGTAGCTTCGCGGGACTCGACATGTAATATGGGGATACACGGACATGGAATTGAGTACACGGGAAAGTACACCACCACACGACCAGGCATGGCCAGCATACACGGAGCCGGTCCTAGATGTTTGGCCACAGCGTGTCACCATACCACATGCCGTGTACATACCTTTTTTACACAAAATTCCCATCGAAATGGGCTGTGGAACATGGACAGTACTCGTGGGAAGAAGACAGGGCGTGTAACCATACCACATGCCGTGTACTTCGTTTTTTATACGACCAGCCCTACGACATGGGCTGTAACACATGGGTAGTACCCGGTGTCAGATGACACAACATGTATCGTAAATCTACACGCCGTGTACTTTTGGAAAATGGTTTGGTCGCCTTGTTCTTGGTGACTTGGGCACGTTTTTCTTGGGTTTCCCCTAAGATGTGGGATGAAACATTGGGTTACATCCTCCCTGGTCTTCATGACAGTTGATGTGTCCATCCCTTGGCTCGAGGAGAGGATCCTCCCGGAACAATCTTGTTGTGTGCGGGAAACCTAGAGGTGGCTGCGACTACGACGACAACGACGACTGTATAGAAATCCTCCGTGGATTTGACAATGATGACTACAACACTCAGTGATCCTACGTGGATCAGTGCTACCGATCCTGTGTGGGTCTGATCCTGTGTGGGTCAGTGCTTAGCGGTCCGGTGTGGGCCAGTGCCTATAGATCCTATGTGGGTCTGACCTTGTGTGGGTCATTGTAGGGGTTAGTTACCTATCAATCTGTTGTGGGTCATTTCAGGGGTTAGTACCTATCAATGTTGTGTGGGTACGATGGCTTAGATGAATAAGTGGCTACATTTGATCATCTCTATCGTCATACGAAGAAGTATACCTGTGTGAGCTGAATCTCGTTTTGCTTTCCTAAGTGGATTGTGTTGTGCTATCCTGTGTGGATTACATTTTTCATTACTATGTGGATTTTGTTGTGATATCCTGTGTGTATTACGTTCTTTTCCTGTGTGGACTAGGTTGTATTTGAGCTCAGATGTTGGAGCCGAACGAGAATTGATGACTTAGGTATATGTATGGTCATATACCTAAGTAGATTCGGATGTTACTTTGTGATTGTATCTTTCATTTTTGGATTATGGGAGACCCATAGGAGTCTCGGGGTCCCTACTGAGTATCTTATACTCACCGTTGCATGGGCTATGCTCGCACTATGTTGTATTGGTTGTAGACGACAGACAATGCTGATCATGGTTGAAGCTTGCAGAGCAGGATGGTATCTGGAGGTGGACCACTGGGAGGGACGTACTCGGAGAGGACGGCTGGATCCGAGGAGCTGTGGAGGCTATCTGTACCCACCCTTCAGGTGGGACTTCCAGTGGACGGATCGACATTGTGTCTTTACTTTCAGTTGTTTTTTTCCCTTTCCATTTGTACTTTACTTTCTGTTTGGGTTTGCATTTTGGCCCACTTACTTTTCCGAACTTACTAGTGTACCATGAATTTACTTAGTGTTTACTTCTACTTGTTCTCTCTGAGGTTTTTGTTTAATTTAAAAAGGAAATACCTCCCTTTTTTACATGGAATTATTCCTGGGTTCTAGTTGCCAGCCCCTGGCCTCTGGAAGGCGGGCTTGGGGTAGTCATTACACGGGCCCCGAGATCAGGTCGTGACAAATTGGTATCAGAGGAGTTCATTTCTAACACAGAACTCAGGACTCTGATATTTTTCTATGTGAAGCAATAGTGTTATGAGTATTGAGTTTGGTTATCAGTCCAGGGAGTCCAGTGTTGGTGCGGTGGCCGACATATCCGTACACCAGGACCCTGACTTCGGATTTCGGACTTAATGCACGAAAACATTGATTGCATGTGTGTTTCAAGTTTTCATTGTGATTACTTTCTGTCAGCTTACTAGGTATAATGTTTGACCGTGGTACACCTGTTTCATATCAGCTTGGTCCCACAATGGTAGCCATCTAGGGCTCTGAGAGTTGGGCGTGACGACAGCCCACCGAGCGATGAGGCCTCGGTACAGGACCCTTTGACAGCAGAGGCACCGACGATACCTCTACCTACCGAGGCACCGATGCTACCAGCCCCAGCCGCTGACGATGCGCGTCGCCTTAGTACACTACAAAAGTTTCAGCGCCATCTACCACCCAGGTTCCATGGGGAGACAGACCCCCAGGAAGCCGAGGATTGGCTGGAGGCAGTTGTACGAGTTTTCAGGTTAGTGATGACACTAGCAGACCCCATGGTGATCCTCGCAGTGAGCCTCCTGCACGCGGCAACAGGCAGATGGTGGAGCTTGATGCTCCAGGTTAACGACAAGGCATCTATCGTTTGGAAGGACTTTGAGAGCCTCTTCTTCTCGGAGTTCTTCCCAGCCACCCTATGTGCGGTACACATCCCAGAACTTCTACAGCTACAGCAAGGCAGCTTGTGAGTCGCCCAGTACTCGGAAAGATTTACAGATCTCTCACGCTATTCGACAGACATGGTACGGGACCCATTCTTCTGGGCCCAGACCATTGAGCAGGGATTGAGGCATGAGATCAGGGCATCACTAATCTCCCTCAGCATTCCAACACAGGCAGGAGTATTGGAGAGAGCTCTTCTGATCGAGAGCTTCCTTACTGAGCCTACATCAGTAGCGAGACCTACCACAGGGCGGTACGTAGCAGAGTCTTCTACAGAAGGCAATCGACGGATGACTCAAGGGTCCAGGGAGACTATAACCTCAGGAAGACAACCTCAGGACACTGGATTAGGGGTTCGGGGTACACAGCATGGAGCTAGTCTTTCGAGAGGCAGACAGTGCTACGCATGCGGCGGGCAGGGCCACATGGCTCGTGACTGCCTGACCAGCCATGCCGAGGAGCAGCAGACGGTTGAGGGACCACCCAGACAGAGGCAGAGGGTCGACCATGGCGGTCCGTAGGGAGTAGGAGGACGGGGAAGAGGAGTTGGCCGAGCAGCAGGTGGTGGGCGACGCTTTGAGGCTCTACCACAACCACCGCCAGGAGGTCCACCCCGACCACAGGGAGATGGCGGGTAGAGACAGGCACAGCTCCAGGCAGCGGAGGCCTATGACCACAGCATGCCCGAGATTATTCAAGGTACTATCTGTGTCTATTCCACCCTTGATTCAGTTCTTATAGACACAGGAGCGAGTCATTCTTTCATAGCCACTTCCCTTGTTCGAAGCTCGGAGATTCCGACAGATCCGTTGGCTCGATCCATATGGCTAGAGACTCTTATGGGAGCAGACTCGATGATTACGCACTAGTTCCAGCAGTGTGAGCTTACTCTAGGAGGCGAGAGCTTCGGCTTGGATCTTCTTGTAGTAGCGTTGAGGCATTACAACGTCATCATGGGCATGGATTGGTTATCTATAGTCCATGCTCAGATTGACTGTATTTGGCGCAAGGTGCGATGTGTACGCACCGATGGGAGCAGGTTCACCTTCACCAGCAAGAAGGGAGCCTTCGAAGCACAGGATGGACTCTCGCATAGTAGAGGACATCCCATCACTCATTATTTGTCTAGCCTTATCCTAGGAGAAGTTGACGTGTGGAGTCCTGGTATTCCTACAGTGGTGGATCAGTATACAGACATTTTATTTGGTTCGCCTACCAAATTTGCTAATCACTAGTAATCCAGGGTCCATGGTCTTTTTTTATACTTAAAATACATTATTTTTTGAAATCTAATTCATTTAGTTACACTTAGGATACTCTTTTTCTAATCACTAGTAATCCAGGGTCTTTTTTCTATTTGGTTCGCCTACCAAATTTGCTAAAAACATACTTGAATCCATGATAATGGTTTATTATAGATAATTTAAATTAACCATTACATATCACTCATGAAGGTCAAAACTGGTGTGTAGTTAGGCCTCATTGATGATCACCTAATGAAAATCATGTTCAGACCCAATCTGACCTTTTATGGATTTTAAGCACTTGTTACGTCTATGTTAGAGCCTATATAAACTTATTGTATCCATGTAATGATGAAATATATTTAACAACATATTTTTTACTTTACCAAAATATTAGGATGGTGTACATTACATAGATTCATCCATAAGTCTTACACTATGGGTTTCACTAATGTTTACATATCATAATAAAAAATAACAAAAAAATATAAAAAATTACTATAAAATCATTATATACAAACTGATGTACCCCAATCCTACACTCCGTTAAATGGTTCTAAAAATATATGTTTTTAAAAATTAAAATTGATAACAAGTGATATTTTACCATCTAAATTTCACAAGTTTCACCTTATTATTACATCTCATAGTAATATCACAAAATTCAAAGAACCTTTTTCTTTAATGACCTTAAGGACTAGCTATATAAATAATTTTTTCAATAGATATGACAATTTATCAACAATATACTTCTCAATACATTCTTGTATAATTCCAAAAATATTAAAGTATCCTCATAACCTTGGTAAGGGAAGTATGAGAAAGGGATGGGATAAAATACCTAGTAGTGGTAAATTTAAGTGATCAGAATCAATTATCATATGTGGGATTAAGATGGGTATATGGTTATAAATAGGAAACATAAGAAAACCATTCCCAAAAAAATAGAGGTCATAAATCCAGATTAATAAGGCATGGGAAAAAACATATGAACAAAAATAACATGTCAAGGCTACCTACTAATACATTAGTCACATAGAAATCTAGGGAAAATATATCATTTACCATCGTCTAATCAAATAATACTCTATTATACAATTAGTATTTGGATAATCCTCTTATATACACTTTTCAATATTTATAAATCCTCTTATGTTGCATTTCGTTTGGGATAAATCCTCCCATGTAAATTTTTTTATCTAATCCCTCTCATGTACCTTTTATCATTGAATAAATCCTATCATGTGAACTTTCTGTCCACTAAGATGTAATAATTAACAATGCATTTGATGAAATATATTACTTGTAACGCCCCAACCCCACTTACCCAGAGTCAGTGCATTATTACATAACATTGGCACGATCACAAGAGATCGTTTCTCTAAAGAATGATTAGTTTAGTATTCTTAGAAGTACTAGATACATTTTTAAGGTTTACATTACAAGAAAAAGTGAAAAACTCAAACAACATTATTTCCATAGACCACAGTCATATCCCTCAAACTATCCCTATAGGTAAGTCAAAAAGTACTTCTTCACATCCTGGAAAAAATAAAACATAGAAATGGGTGACCTCAGATGCTCATTAAGGATAACAATATAGTGGAAACTTTCATAAATAAGCATAAACATTTAAGGCAATGTATAACTAAAACAAAAGCCTTGTAAACATGAACTTCAACGTAATATGGAAAAAATAAAATACAATAATGACATTTACTTTTTCACGTGGATATTCTACTAGTCGTATAATCAATGAAATATAAATAACCACATTCATTATGATGGAATGCATAATTCCAGTCAATCATAACCACATAGTCAAGGCCTCGTGCCATGACTACAAATAATATTTTGTCAAGGCCTTGTGACAAGACACTATTTTGCCTCATGAGACCTACCGATGCATCGAGGAGCTATAGCGGGCTCCACCCGTCACTTACTAAGTCCAATGCATTCCTCATATTAAAAGTTCGAAACATAACATTAACATTCATATTAAAACTAGCATACGAAATGGTAATACTTTATCCACAAACCATGAATGGTATAAAAGCAGCACATCCACAGTCAAACAAAAATCATTTGATACAATATAAAAGATTGTATTGTATCAGATTAACCTTAATTGAGACTAATGAAGGATATTGACATTCATTAAAATAATCATCAAAACTATTTGATAAAAATATCTCCCATTTTCATGAAAATATTTAATAGTCACATTATTTGTCATGAAGCCATTTAAAAATATTTTTTTGAATCAAAGTGTCCTATACCACATTTAAAATTATAAAAGGAATTTTAATTTTAAAACAGTAATATCCATATAAATAAATCCTTAAAAACATTTTTACAACATGGACATTAATGAGAATGATTTAGAATAATAAATATTTAAAACATTTAAAATGATATTTTTTTCAGAGTTCCTAAACAAAAGAGAGACACTAGAATACGAATAATTGAGGTAATCAATACATTATAATATCATGATAATAAAGGGATTCATGATATATTTGGTCAAATTACATTTTATACACCATATAAAAGTGATTCGGTGTATAACAACAAAGTAGTGTCAATAGAATGTAAATTGAGATGAAATCTCTTATAAAGACCATATACATAGGTTAATGATAAATTAATGACATAAGTATGTGTGAAAAATATAAATACACTCAATATTTTTGGATATTCTGTGTAATTCAATCAGAGGAAATTCACATATATTCTTTTAATAACAACACCAATGAATTGGATGCTTAACTCAACAAATGGATACAGAGTTAAAATTACTCATATCAAGTTCATATCGATGACATGAGAATTTATCAATTGAGTGACTATGTTTATCAAAATTATATACACCTAAAGGGTAGTGGAAATCATGACATAAGAAAATTAATAGTGATTCCACACATAATCTTGGTGTAAAAATAATCAATGAAGAATTCATAAAGCCAAATGAGTGGAAATTGAAATTTCAAATTCCCTTATCGATTTGGTAACTAATGAAACATTAACTCATGAATTAAGGATCATAAAATGATGATGTAAATATCCATATTTTAAATTATATTACACAATGAATAGAATCATGGGCAGTACACACACCACATTCAGTAAATAAGTGGTGAACAATGGAAATCTTATGGAATTAAAAGTTAGATAAGAATCCAATTACATTGTAATTTTTCCTTGGTAAAGGGTAGGTTAACCTCCTATATAATGGTGAAATAGTTTCTATTTAATTTTAGATGAATTATATACATCAATATTATATCATATATGATCTTTTAAACTTGATTTGTTTATAATATCTTAGTATTATTGTCCTTTCGGGTATTTCCGAATTTGTTTTCCTTTATATTATTTGTTATGTTAGCCATATTTGTTATCGAAGGGATGTATATTATTCATATCCATAATTATATCATTTATCTAAACATTATTTTTAATCATCAAAAGAAATTTAGTCATGAATGGAAACAATGGGGAATGAATCTCATCGTGTTCGTGGAGACGGTAATCCGTACGTACGCACAAGCAACAATATCATTTTTTTGATAATAAAATAATATATAATTGGATGTTATATCATATATACAAAATCATTATCATGTTACATTTATTATTTTCATGAATTACACATCATTATTATACCCAGTCAAATAATAATGTATTGAATAACAATTACACCACGATGTGGAGACGGTAATCCGTACGCACACACATATGGTGACATGTCAATCAAAGGATGGATAGAATAGTGAATATGGTTGTACCATATTTATAATAACATCACAGTATATATAATATACTATAGTTATTATTTTATAATGGAAATAATAAAGAAATAAGAAGTGGAAGAAGAAAATAACTTGAAAGAGGGTGGTGAAGTTATTACCTCTTCTTCCGGTTCTTTCGTTTGATTTGATCAAATGGACACCATAAGATGGATTTATGACTAAAGGATGGCCTCTAGGATGAAGTGAGGATAGTTGAGAGGGTATTTGGGTAGAGTTTGGTCGAGAAAAATGTCTTTTAAGGTGTGAATTAATGATAAGGTTGAGTGCCCTTTTATAATAGTGGTGAGGGGCACCTTAGGAAAAGCTAGAAATATTATTTTATAATAAATCCATATCCGGTTTATAATGTTTAAAACTTGGATTATTTAAATTTTAAAGTGGTAATTGGTCGAAAACCACTCATCCAATAGGATTTAGACAGGTTTGAGTAACTATATTAACTTTATCTTTTTGATTTAACTCTTAGTTAAATAGTTTTACATTTACCATGCCTCGTTGTATTTTTATATTATATAGTTAATAAAATTTATATATACTTCCAAGAGACCACAAATTGGTCCATTAGTGATATAACTATAATTATATATGTCCTTTGGCCGAACCTTATATTTTTAGGAATAGAATATTTATTAATAATATAATATTTGTTTTAAAAACTCATTTATGTCGATTTTGATACTATTTAATAATTGATATTTCATAAAGTCATAACAACTTTATTAATTATAAACAAATTCATTTATGAAATAATAACATGTAATATTAGCCAATAAAATTCTTGTATGGAATCAAAACTTTCAATTTATATTTATTTTTACATTTATAATACCAATTATTTTATTCTTTCATTAATAAGGAAAATAATACATCATTATTGTGTGATAAATAAATTTAATTATTCAATGTCTAAAAATTATAAATAAAATACCTTTATGTGGGAAATATTTTTAGCTTTCTAATTAATATTTGTAGTTGAAAATATAACATATATAACCCTACCTAATTTTTTTTTCTAAAATATATATGCTTCTGACATTTTTGTATTTACTTCAACTTAATTAATATAAAGTGTCACTATGAATTACAAGTGACTCCATGGGATCCCAAAATTGACCCAAAGATGCCCATGATCCGAAATGTACCAACCAATAGAGTTAGGACACATTTTTTGGTAATTTAATATTATTATAATATTATTTTGTTTACCCTTCTTTACAGGATTTACCCATTAACAATAGTAAATAAAATATTCCACAGAAGTAATTATTTAAAATGTCTAAAAATAAAAATTACACATTTAAAAAATATCAGCATCTTGATTTTAAATATGTAATCCATTTTTATAAATTCAAAACACCAAAGTGGAAGAAATTAATTTAAATAAAATTCATGTTTTCAAAACAAAAAAAAGTGTTTTTAAGAAATAATAATTGTCAAAAGATTGACACTTTCTTATGTGCAGTTTAAATGTGAAATTATGTCCAACGACCATCATTGGATTAAACAGTAAAAATATAATCTAATTAAACTTTAAAATCAATCAAATTCATAATATATCACTATTAATTATTTTGATTAAAAAAGTTATTTTTAATTAAAATTTAGTAATTTTAACTATTCATCAAAATATGAAAGTTATCAGAAAAGTACCAAAAATTTGCTCTAAGATAATTTCACTATTACGAATCCATAAATGAAGTCCATTTTGAAATATGAAAAGCATAAAATTTAAAAAAGTGGGTATTACTATTCATAACGGCGAGTTTGATTGGTTTTGGTGTGTTAGAATCTCGGTGTCGCAAACAATACAAGATGTTGAATTATTCAATGGAAAACATACCGTTGATTCTTGGGGTGTTACATTATCACCTCCTTCAATAAATTGCTTCCTTGAAATTTTTAAAATTGGTCATGGGAATATAATGGAAAGTCCCACACTAGAAAAATAGTCAATAAAATTATCACTTTAAATGAATGAAAGAGAAGTAAAATGCTCACACAAGATAACCAATACTAGTATTCCATGTAGAAAACATGGATATGGACGATAAACTACGTGTAAATTTCTAATGGGGAGGGACAGAAAACATGATCAGGAAAAAGTTAACAAAAATAAAACCACAAACTTGTTATGGGACAAACAATCATTTGTCTCCCAATAGGAAAAGTAAACGAACACAATGTTTTTATTTTAAGTTACATTACATAAAAATGAGGAATTAATTTATGACATTGAATAAGAAAATAGAGAGATATACTTACTTTTATGTAGAGTTTCATTCTTTAAAAAAAATCTACCACTAACTCATTTTTTTAAATGATGAGTATTCAAGAAGGCACGGTCACACTGGAAGAGCTAGAATAAACTTCTATATAATCACATGATCCATGAAGAATAAAATAAATATTTACCCTTTCTTTGGAGATTATTCAAAATCAATACAGTTAGTATAAGATCTGATGATCCCCCAAAAGGATATTCCATTAGAGAAAAATACACTAATCTTAATTTCTAAAATTAATCCAACAGTACCCTGAAGTTAAATAAATACCATTCAATAAACAATTGTCCTTAAAATCCTTCAATATAATCCAAAATAATATTGAAACCCAAAACATAGATGAATTTTGTTATGTAGTATTCCACATTAAATTTTATCTCCAAATGACATCAACTAATCTTAAAGTCACATAGTTAAAAGGAATTAACCTAATCACATATTCTCTTTTATATGTTATCCATTTTTATAAATAATTACTATAAATCCACAATAAAAACATAGATAAAAATCCACCATTTCTCTTCAAATGAAATCCCATAGTATTCTATTTTCCTTGGAAATATAGTGTTCCCAACAAAGTTAACATCTTCTAAAATAAAATTTATCACTTAATCACCAAATAATTTTCCTATACGAAGGGTTTTCATTTGATAAGACATAAGATACCAAATGAACTTATTATTGGTCAATAAAATCATTTAACTAAAAATAATTAGTCACACTAACTAGGGACTTCACATAGTCTAGAGGTAGGAGATAAATCCCAATAGCACTTTGGTTGTGGGTTCGATTCACACAGCTTTTTTTGATGCGACGAGTTGTCACATTGTCTGTGTGTTGTACTTTTTCAAAAACAATATTTTATAACATTACCAAAATTAGATAAATTCTTCAAAATAACTATACCATAATTTTTTCCAGAAATGTTATCTCATACCTTTAATTTTCATCCCAAAATATAATAACTTGTAATTTCCTCAAATCCAATGATCATATAAAACCAAATAGTTATATATAACTATATCCATAAGAGAAAAGATAAGTCTTCCTAAAATATCAATATCACATGGAAAACAGGAGGGTTACAAATACAAGATAAAATTATTCCAAAGTAATCACATCAATAAGGAGCACAAATACTTTTAAACATTTCTCCAACTATTTATTCCCACAAAGCTTCTTATTTGACCAAGAAAACTTCCTATAGAATAGGGTATTCGCTCGGGTAATGGCCAGGTCCCCAACATTTACGAAAAATGAATCTAAATAGATTCTTGGGACCATTATTTTTCTTCCATAATGCTCATCATTTTTCCTTGGAAATTTTTTACTTTATGTCCTTCCTTCTTGCATGTAAAGAAATTCTTTGTTCTATTGAGACACTTTCCTGGGTGTCTGCTTCCACATTTTCTACATGATGGAAATTGAGGATTCTATTCTCTATGGTATCCACTACTGGAGCTCTTATCATTAATCACCTTTTTCTTCGTTGTGGAGTCTGGGAGTTGGTTAATATATTTGTTGTTGATCATATTTTTGAAAAACAGATTTGGCATGAATACAATATCTTTTATGCCTATAAAAATTCCATTTTGTTGCTCACTTTTACCACCATTCCCACCTTGTACATCATTCTCAAAGTTACTATGACTTCATTGGAATCTAGACATTGACTAAAACAAAAAATCATTGTCTGAGTAACAATAGTCTTAAAATCATTTAGAGAATATCATGACACCATATTCTTAATTTAAAACACCTTAAGATTAACCAAGGTCATTTATTTTCCTCTTATGTTAAAATAAATCAAATTGGTTTTTGATGAAAATGTAAATTATCCAAGGAATATTCCCCAGGAGTGTCATAACCAAGAGTCCAGCAAGTCCTGTTGTCGTGCACCATTTCCAGTTCGAGTCAGGCTCAAAGCAGTGTTTTCGGGTTTTACCCCTAGGTACATCTGTGCCAGAGCCACCTCAACCTGATTGTATCCAAACAGGGATGTATTGATTGGAAAACTCACAAAATATATACAATACCAAAATTATATGAGGTTATTATATACTAATCCACAAATTCTATTTTAGGGATACACGATCTAATCAGAGTTTATATATATCTAGTTTCCAAGGATTGTACTAAGATTCCTCTGATACCAACTGTAACGCCCCGAACCCAGTTACCCAGAGTCAGTGCATTATTACATAACATTGTCATGATCACAAAATATCACGTCTTGAAAGACCGATTAGTTTAGTAGCCTTGAAAGTACTAGATACATTTATAAGGATTACATTACATGACAAAGTGAAAAACTACAACAACATTGTTTCCATAGACTACACTCATATCCCCTCAAACTATCCCTGCAGGTATGTCATAGAATAATTCTTCACATCCTAGGAGAAATAAAACATAGAAAGGGGTGAGCTTATATTCTTAGTAAGGATAACAATATAGCAGAAACATTTATAAATAAGCATAAATATTTAAGGCAATTTATAACTAAAACAAAATCCTTTTAAACTTGAACTTCAACATAATATGGAAAAAATAAAATGATATAATTAAATTTACTTATTCACATGGATATTATACTAGTATAATAATCACATGAAATATCAATAACCACTTTCATAATGATGGAATGCATAATGGAAGACCATCATAACCACATAGTCAAGGCCTCGTGCCAAGACTAGAAATAAGATTTTAACAAGGCCTTGTGCCAAGACACTAGTTTGTGTCATGAGACTTATCGATGCGTCGAGGAGCTATAGCGGGCTCCACCC
Source organism: Viscum album (assembly GCA_963277665.1). Taxonomy (NCBI): domain Eukaryota; kingdom Viridiplantae; phylum Streptophyta; class Magnoliopsida; order Santalales; family Viscaceae; genus Viscum; species Viscum album. Next base: position 170,585,170 of record OY728151.1, read on the forward strand.
TTCACTTACTATGTCAAATTCATTCCTCAAATGAAAAGTTTCAAACATAACATAAACATTCGTATTAAAACTAGCATATGAAATGTCAATACTGTATCCACAAACCATGAATGGTATAAAAGTAGCACATCCACAGTCAAACATAACTCATTCGATAAAATATTGAAGACTGTATTGTATAAGATTAACCTTAATTGATAATAATGAATGATATTGACATAGATGAAAAAAATAATCAAAACTATTAAAGAGAAATATCTCCATTTTTCTTGAAAACATTGAAAAGTCACACTATTTGTCAAGAAGCCATTTAAAAATAGATTTTTGAATCAAAGTGTACCATAACACATTGAAACTTTTAAAAGGAATTTTTATTTAAAAACATTAATTTCCATATAAATAAATACTTATAAACGTTTTTAAAACATGGACATTAATGAGAATGATTTAGAATAATAAATCATTAAAACATTTAAAATGATATTTTAGTAAGAGTTCCTAACCAAACGAGAGACACTTAAATACAAATAATTTAGGTAATATTTATATTATAATATCATGAGAATAAATGGTTTAATGATATACTATGTCAAAGAACATTTTATACACCATATAAAAGTGATTTGGTGTATAAAAAGAAAGAAGTTCCAATGGAACGTAAATTGAGATGAAATCTCTTATAAAGACCATATACTTAGGTTAAGGATAAATGGGTGACATAATTATGTGTAAAAAATATAAATACACTCAATATTATTGGATATTCATTGTAATTCAATCATAGGACATTCACACATATTCTTGTAATAACAACACCAATGAATTGGATGCTTTAATCAGCAAATGGAGACTGATTTAAATTACTCATATCAAGTTCATATCAATGACTTGATAATTTATCAATGGAGTTATTATATGTATCAAAAGTATATCTACTAAAAGGGGAGTGGAAATTATGACATAATAAAATGAATACCGATTCTATACATAATCTTGGAGTAAAAATAATCAATGAAGTATGCATAAAGCTGAATTAGTGGAAATTTAAATTTCAAATTCCCTTATCGATTTGGTAACTTTTTAAACATAAACCCATGAATTAAGGATCATTAAATTATTATGTAAATATCCAAAATTATATTATATTACACAATTAATACAATCATGGGAAGTACACACACCACATGCAATAATGAAGTGGTGAACAATGGAAATCTCATGGAATTAAAAGTGAGATAAGAAACCCCTTACATTGTAATTTTTCCTTGGTTGATGGTATGTTATCCTCCAGTATAATGGTAAAATATTTGTTATTTAATTATAAAATAATCATATAAATAAATATTATATCATATATGATCTTTTAACATTTATTTGTTAATAATATCTTAGTATTATCGTCATTTCGGGGGTTAATAGATTCAATTTCCTTTATATTATTTGTTATGTGGGTGATATTTGTTATGGATGAGATGTATCTTATTAATATTCAGAATGATATCATGTATCTAAAAATTATTTTTAATCATCAATAGAAATTTTGTCTTGAATGGATACGATGGGGAATGAATCTCATCGTGTTCGTGGAGACGGTAATCCTTACGTATGCACGTGCGACAATATCATTATGTTGATATTAATATAATATATAATTGGATGTTATATCATATATAAAGAATCATTATAATGTTATATTTATTATTTACATGAATTACAAATCATTATTATACTCCTACAAATAATAATGTATTGAATAACAATTACATCATGACGTGGATATGGTAACCTGTACGCACACACGTATGGTGACATGTCAATCAAAGGATAGATAGAATAATCAATATGGATATAACATATTTATAATAACATCACAGTATATAGAAGATACTATATTTATTATTTATAATGGAAATAACAAATAATGAAGAAGTGGAAGAAGAAAAGAACTTGAAAGAGGGTGGTGAAGTTATTACCTCTTCTTCGGGTTCTTCCTTTTGATTTGATCAAAATGACTCCTTATGATGGATTTTGGACCAAAGGGTGGACTCTAGGATGAAGGAAGAATAGTTTAGAGGGTATTTTGGAAGATTTCGGATGATCCAAATGGATTTGAAGGTGTGAATTAATAGGAAGGGGGAGTTCCCTTTTATAAGAGAGTGAGGGGCGCCTTAGGAAAAGATAGACATATTATTTTATAATAAATTCATATTTGGTATCAAATGGCTAAAAAGTGGAATATTTGAAAGGTTAAGGTGGGTATATGTCTAAAAACACTCAAACAATATGATTTAGATAGGTTTGGGTAACTATATTAACTTTATATTTTCGATTTAACTCTTAGTTAAATGGTTTGACATTTACCATGTCTCTTTGTATTTTTATATTATATAGTTAATAAAATTACTATAAACTTACAAGAGACCCCCAAGTGGTTCATTAATGATAAATGTATCATTGTATATGTTCTTTGGCCGAACAATAGATTTTTAGAAATTGAATATCAATTATTAATATAATATTTGTTTTAAAAACTCATTTATGTCAATTTTGACAATATTTAATAATTGATTTTTGTTAAATCGAAAAAACATTATTAATTATAACCAAATTCATTTAAGAGACACTAAAATGTAATATTAACCAGTAAAATTCGTGTATGGAATCATAACATTCAAATTATATTTATTTTAATATTTATAATACCAATTATTTGATTCCTTCATTAATAATGAAAATATTACATCATTATTGTGTCATAAATAAATATAATTATTCAATGTCTAAAAATTATAAATAAAATTCCATTATGTGTCAAATATTTATATATTTATAATTAATATTTATAGTAAAAAATAAAACATATATAACCCAATGTAAAATTTTTTTTTCTAAAAGATATATGATTATGTCATTTTTGTATTTACTTTAGCTTAATTAATATAGTGTCATTATCACATAAAAGTGGCTCTATGGTGTCCCAAAATCGACCCAATGATTCCCATGGTCGGATATGTTCAACCAATATGGTTAGGACATGTTTTAGGGTAATTTAATACTATTATAATATTATTTTTCTTTCCCTTATTTACCAGATATACCGTTTAACCATGGTAAAAAAAATATTTACCGATGTAATTATTCAAAGTTTCTACAAATAAAAATTACCTATTTACACAATTTGGACATCCTAATTCTATATATTGAGTCCATTTTTCTAAATTCAAAACAAAAAATTGTAAGATATTAATTTAAAATTAATTTACGTTGTGAAAACAAAAAAAATTGTTTTTAAGAATTAATAGCTATTAAAATATTGACACCTGAATATATAAAGATTAAATGTGAAATTATGTCCAATGACCAAAATTGGATTAAATATTAAAATTATAATCTAATTATTCTTTAAAATCACTCAAATTCTTAATTTAACAGTATTAATTATTTTGATTAAAAAGTTGTTTTTAATTAAAATTTAGTAATTTTCACTATTCATCAAATTATAAAAGTTATCAGAAAAGTACCAAAAAATCACCATAAGCTAATTTTGATATTCAGAATCCAAAAATGAAGTCCATTTTGAATGATAAAATGCATAAAATTTCAAAAAGTGGGTATTACTATTCATAACGGCTAGATTGATTGGTTGTGGTGTGTTAGAATCTCAATGTCGTGTACAATGCAAGCTATTGCATTATTCAAAGGGAAATGTCCCGTTGAAGCATGGGGTGTTACATTACCCCAATGATTAACATGATTATATATGTGTTTCATAATCAATAATATATCTCAAGTAAGACACATAATTAAAATGGGTTTCAACCCTCTTTCAAAAGGAATCATATAAAGAAAACATTCACAATTCCATAATTTAACATGACAACCCAATGGAATATAAATTTTTATTAAATGACATTAAGTAGATCTCAAAGTTAAAAAACTTAAAATAAGATAAATCATTATTTTTAATTTATATATATAAGGTATTAATGTTTATCTAACACTCACCCTATCAATAGAAGTATAAGTAAATAGGTGAACACCTTTTAATAAAATGAATAACAATTGGGTTTTTATAGGGAAATGTCATTATAAAAAAGTATATTTATTTAAAACAGTTGATTAGGGAAAAAAATTGAAGGATTAATAATCTTATGGGGTATTAGTATCCCTAATTTTTTAAAACAATTGTAATAAATCAATGGGTTGGTAAAGATTAATTTTAGAAGAATCAATGGATTTTAGTTTGAAGAACATGGTAAAAATAATAGTTTTGCATTAAAAATTAGAATAAAACTCATATAATAAGGGGAAAATACTATACATTATATAATCATTAAATATTTTAAATATTTATCAAAATTTATTCAACCTATTTAGATGAAAAATTTGTAAAAATATGATTCTTATTAATTTTTGATAAAGAATGTGTACGAGACAATGTCACCAACTTCTTTTGGAAATTATTTTTCAAAATGTTTGGAAATAAATAATTATTATTTGGTGAAAAAATAGTTTTATGAAAATCACCAATAATGGATCCTTTAAAAGGACATAAAATATGAATAGATAAAATGTGGGTGGAGGATACACCATTTTATTTTGAAATAATGATTTTTTTTAAAAAAAATATATTGACATAACTTATTTAAAAACCCAAGTCAAACAATGATAATTAAATTTTACCTTTGTAAATATATATATAAATAATAGTTATTATCAACGTAACCTAACTATACTGGAGTCCCCAAAAGAGTGGAGAACTTTTTTTAGTAGGAAAATATTAACATTGAGTATAATATTAGATAGAAGGAATGGGAGTTATTATTTATTCCATAAAACATTTATCCATGAAGGTATTTCATCATAGAAGATACTATTGATTAAAATAACTAAGATCAATTGAGAAAAATAGAAAATACCACAGTATAAAAGAATTTAATGTATAATGGTGGTTATATGATTATAATTAAGTGGATAATTTTTTATTCAATGTGAAATAATTTTATTTGAGAATATTATTAAATAATTGTTGACATTTATATTAAAACCCATTGAATAACAGAGAGATTAAAATTAATATTATAATACTATTAATTAAATTTAATTCATTTTAATGAATAAAATAGTTAACATATACACCATATAAAAATGTGGTTAATAATTCAAATGTATCTCATGGGAAATAATTTGAGATAAAAACCCCTTACCTTGTTCTTAAATCACTTTTTGCTTGAACGTAACATCTTGAATAATCCAAATAAGATTATTAAATGCCTTTTTTAAAATCCTTTAATTTATATTTCAATTATTATGTGAAATTTTGTATAATATTTCACATATTTATTATAATATTTCTATATATATTTTTAATTATGGTTGCTCGGTCAATTTCTGCGTAACAATTTTGATATTATGAACATAGATAAAGGAGTGGTAGATTAAAATCACATTATCTAGATTTTCAGTGTTTTATTTTCTTTATTGTTATATTATTATAAAATTTATATTGTTATGCAGGTTTTCGTAAAATGATCATAGAATAGGAATGGTACTATGATATCTTCATTTTAGGTGGTTAATTAAACTATGTCCTTTTATTATTAGTATAACTTATTCAATATACCATATTTTGTATATAATATTTACACTATTATAAAAAATTAACATAAATAAAATTTCAAATAATCCATTTTAGGTTTCGGTGGAAAAAATTGAACGACGCTTAATGGAGGTGGTAGTGTGCATAAATGCATGATCAATGTTCTTTGGGTTTCATAAGTGGAAAATTATGAATAAATATGGTTAATTCTATTAATATAATGACATTTTAATATAATAATGACGTTGAAACTAATATATTTTTTTATTATGGATTGTTTGGATGTTAATTATTGGATATAATAGGATATGGTTTAAGTACCATTCATGTTGTGACCTTGAACTTTCCCTTGAAAGTATCTTTGGTAATTTGGGGCATAAGATAAAAAATTAACACAAGGGGAATTTGACATTTATTTTTAATTATAGAAGGAAAAAATTGTACAATTTTAAGAAAAAAATTTCTGGAATTTGTTTTCCATGATTTGGTGTAATAAATCCCCTTTTATATGAAAAGAAAAGAGAAATCTTGTGGCCAAACATTATTATTCAATATTTTAATGACACTATTCTATTTCCAAAGGCTCGAAAAGTGAGAAATGATAAATTTTTGGGTGGTATAAAGTGTTCAATACCTTTGACTCACTTTAAAAAAAATTAATTCAATTACTATTAGGTTTTCTAATTTAACTATATTTTACCTTGGTAAATAGATTTTAACTATGTAATATATGATTGAATATATATATATATATATAAACTAACCCCTCTTAACAAAAATGGATGTTATGAACCTATAGTTTTCCTCTATTTTTTCCAATTATATTTTTATGTATAAGAGAATTTATATTTTAATTATTTTATTTAATATTCTGAAAACAAATTTTGTAGAATATATATTTCTACCATAAAATTATTTTAATCTTATTTTGAATTTATTACCAATTCAATGAGTGAAAATATATATATTGGTTTAAAAAATAGTAAATATATATTTTTATAATATATTAATATAATTTAATAGCTATAAATTAATAAATATTATTATTATTATCTTTTGAAAATAAGAATTTTACTATTTTAATGGTCATTAACAATAATCTCAGTTAGCATACTGTTATGCCAAAATATAAAATTGACCTCAATAAATATTATGAATGCAATGATATAAAATGTTGAATACATTTTTTAATATTTAAATTCATTAACTGAGGAAATCTAATTTTGAATACATGTGAATGAATATAAGTTTTAGAGTAAAATATTAATTATTTTTCAAAAAAATTACACATGGATTTAATAAATCTTAAATTGTGTTTAGAAATGATGTATTTTAAATTTCAAATATAGAAATATATATATATATATATATGTGTGTGTGTGTGTGTGTGTGTGTGTGGTTTAAAAAACATTTTCTTCAATATTCTGTTATAAAGATATAATAAATCATATTCTATAAGAGAATATAGTTTTCTCTATTCACTTTTGGAAAAATTAATTTAGAAATTAATCAAAAGTAACACTATGAAAATATGATTATAAAAAATTGAAAAATAAATATAATTTTATGAAATTTAAATTAATTTTTTTTGAATTTATATTTCAAATTAAAATTAAATCTATATTTAATATAAAACATTTTAAAAAAAAATTACATATTAAAATATTAAGTGTTCTAAACCATGTTTTTATACAATTTATGATATATTAAATTTAGTTTATTTAATAGTGGTTTTATTATTCATAAATTTACTTCCTAATAAAGAAAGTAAGAATAAATAAATGAAGAAATTTTGTTATGCCAAAAAGATACGAGCTGTCAATTATAAGGTCTAATTTCTTGGGACATGCTTAATGAAAATATGATCATTAGAGGATCAAGATGAATGTCGAAGGCTCGCTTATAAATACCCAGCCATTCAAAGTGTTAGGGTCCAATAGATTTGGTATATAGTGAAAAATTTTCTACTTTGTCAGATCTCTAAAAACAATCAAAGGCATGAAGAGCATGTTCGTAGAATTTTGTAAATGTTTATAGTATTTTATAAGGAATCCTTGTAGGGGTTTTTTTCTTTAGAAAGTTTGAAAATTGTTATTTTCTCCGATTGTGTTAATATGATTAATGGTTTTTGAGTTTTTGAAGAAAAAGAATCTGATCATCATATTGATCTAGAGAATATGCGGAATGTATGATAGAATATGATCCATAAGATTGAGGGATGCTAAGGATTGGTAGTTAGAGAAACCAGTCATCATATCGACTAATTTCTTGACCGAGGAGATACATGATTTCTTTTAAGAATAAAATAAGGGAACCTATTCACTAGGTTATTGGATACCTTTCCCTTTAGGTTGAATGATTTATATTCCTTTGTATTAATTTTTTTCTTACAAGTATGTTATTTCTTCTGCATGTAATATAAATTCATACTTTTATACTCATTTTTATATTTTTATATTTCTTATAGTAATATCATTGATTACCATAAAATTTTACTTCACAATTTAAATAGTTTGATCTGTGAATACAATATTACTCATATTATGATTCTATATGATTTTAAGATATAATTATTATGTTATAATGAATATTCTCATTTAATCATAACTATTCTATTATAAATTTACTCTTTCTATACTTTATAATTTGTTATTACATTCTATGGAAAATATAATATTAGAATCAACCTGATTGTGATTCTCGTGTAATCGGATCGAGGGTCATGTCTAAATATTATTTCCTTTCAAATGAATGCCTATTGTGATTTTTCGTGTTTAAATAAATTTAAACTAATGATTTTAAATCTATATTCCACCCTCTTGTAATTTTTTCATCTTGAATACATTTTTTGGATACTAGTTAGTACACATTTAATATACTGAAACAAAAATTGGTAACATAGAAGGCTTCCACTATATAATAAATTCTGAACTTTTTGATGTCTTTTAAATTTCATGTTAGTTTATTTATGTTTTATATATATTTTTTATAAATATTTGTTACACTAACGTGTATTATGAAGAAATATTTTTTGTATATGTTTAAAAAATATGGATGAAAAGAATATCAGATACATTGATAATATAAATCCCAACAGACCACCAATTGTTTCTGGAAATAATTATGAATACTGGAGTCATATAATGAAGATTTAAATTACCAACAGTAGACTAGAAAATATTGAAATGAAAACTATGAATTAAAATATATGTGGTAATGTAGTTACAATATTTATAAATCAAGAAAATCGAGGGTATCAAAGTAATTATAGTTTCAAAAATACTTTGTTATGGTAAATTACTTGAATAATCTATATTCAAATTTCATCATGTGAAGTAGTTAATAGTATTTGAAAAATATTTGATGTCACTCCATTCCTCACATATTTTGTTTTGAAACTCAAAGATCTTGGTTGGGAGCCAATTATCAAGATTTCAAAAGATTAAATGGTGAATAATTTATTAAGATTCATTAAAGATTCATGATAATTATAAAATTTCATAAATATATTGGTTATAAAGGTTTTGATGATGAGATTATTATTGAGAAAATAATAGATATCAAGCGCAATGAATGTGAAACTATGAGAAAATCTATTGGGGAAACAATAAAGGTTAGTAATATTACTCTGGATGATCTCATTAAAAAATTAATTCATTATGAAATTCAACTCAGTAGAGATGATAAAAAATAAAATAAAAATAATTGTGGATTTTATTTTTCTACAAATATACCTCTTAAAGCTCAATCTATTGAAAATATAGTCATATCTCCAAGAATAAGGAATGTTTTTTTTCAATCCGAAGGAAAAAAATTTATAATTCAAAAAATAAAGTATTTAATCCTTCTTAGAGGATGAACAAGATAGTTGGTAAGAAATAATGTCAGTATAAATATATTAAAGGAAAAAAAGGATATTACTGAAAATAAATATTCTGATTTTACTTGTTATGAATGTGAGAAATATTTTCATATTAGACTATGTTGTACTATGTTGAAAATGAAATATAGAGAATAAATAAATTTTGATATGAATCAGAGGATGGTTTAGAAGTATAAGAATAAAAAAATTCTTAAAGAAAATGATTCATGGAGTTCTATTGGAGAATATTCCTTGGACAAATATTTTGATCAAAAATGTTTTGGTCTGAAATACATAGGTCTTGTTGCCAGAATACCAAATGAAAATCATTGTCTATTATCGAAGGAACACACTACTAAAAACCTTAAAAATATATATTTTAGAGAAACTTATCATGATTTTGATAATCAAAAAAATTGAAAACCATTATTGGATGAATCTTCATCAGTAGTGGATAACATTCTATCATAATATGGTGAAGTTTTCAATTTTTCAAAACTCCTTAAAAACAAAAATTATAATGTTTATAAAAAATTATAGGGAAAATTCAAGGATAAAAGTTTTAAAAAATAAGTATTGGATAATTATAAAGATCTTGATAAGGATATTTTTTAAATAGATACTATATATAAATATTTAAAAAAATTAATTTCTGAAAAATTATATTTCAAAAAACAGTTTTAAAATGTAACGCCCCGACCCCAGCTACCCAGAGTCGGTGCATTACTTCGTAACATTGGCATTATCACAAATGATCAAGTCTCGAAAGACCGATTAGTTTAGTAGCCTTGGAAACACTAGATACATTCATAAATGTTACATTACATCATAAAGTGAAAAACTAATAACAAATTCTTCATAGTCCACACTCATATCCTCTTCTGACTATCCCAGCAGGTCATTCATAAAATACTTATTCACATCCTAGAAAATATTAAAACATTGAAAGGGGTGAGCTCAGATGCTCAGTAAGGATAACAACATTGCGAAAGCTTTCATAAATAAACATAAACATTTAAGGCAATGTATAACTAAAACAAAAGCCTTTTAAACATGAACATCTACATAATATGCCAAAATTAAAATGAGATAATGCCATTTACTTTTTCAGATGGATATTCTACTGGTTGAATAATCACATGAAATATCAATAACCATTTTCATAATGATGGAATGCATAATGCCAGACATTCTGAAACATTTTGTCAAGGCCTCGGCCAAGACATCTAAAATGATTAAGGCCTCGGCCAAAATCACAAATCAAATGGGGAAAGGGCCTCAGCCAATTCCACGTCTAGTTGTCTCATGAGACCTACCGATGCATCGAGGAGCTATAGCGGGCTCCACCCGTCACTTATTAAGTATAATTCATTCCTCATATGAATAGGTTTAAACATATCATAAATAATAACATAATCGTATCACATAAAAAATGCATAAAGAAAACATAACATTTCCACATTTCAATCACAAGATATCATTACAACACATTGATATAATAAAAATGCTTTCAAAACCATTTTCAATACCAAAATAAAAGAAAATTATAACATGTTATTTATTTTTCATTAAAAAAAAGGTATGGCTTGTAGAGGAAGCCGAAACTCAAATAGTGGTCACGGCGGCGGAGAAGTCATTGTCGCCGCATACATACGACAAAAACATTCCCTTTTGTCGTTTAGTAAATGCTTCGTATAAAAAAGATTCCTTTTGAATATACGTAAAAGTCAAAGGGGTTTATACACCATATAAAAGAAATTTGTGTATAAAACCAAATATGCCTCAATGAAAGGAGATTGAGACGAAGTCCTTACAAAGATCATTTTTTAAAATAAAATAGATATATTATGTGTATTCACTATAGGTACACATAAAGAAAGTAAAAATACAAAATAAGACATAATAATATCATGACATAATTTGAAAGTAGGAGATTAACCCAAAGAATGGAAGGTGGGTTAAGAAGTTCCATTACCTTGCGTCTTGTCCTAACTCAATCGTTCCTTAACCTCCTGAATAATAAACTAGATTTAATTTCTATTTAATTAAGAACCTTTTTTATGTTCATTATTCCTTTTATATCACTTATTACCATGTTATAAACATTATGTAATTATTTAAGTTAATAACGGTCGTTTTGTCGATCTTTGATACTTGAGTCAACAATAAACTTCTTATAATTACAAGTTGTTTGTGTGGTAGAATATCCGTTATCTACAGAATTATATTCATGATTTAGATGTCATATATATCATATATATCCAGTATATACATTCATTCATAATATTACGTAACATTTAGAGGTAAGAAATGAAATGCACCGTTCATGGAGACGGTAAGACGTACGTACGCATGAACGCTACTTTCATTTATATTTCGTATTTAATGGAATGAAATAATAATTATATAAAGGTATAATATAGTTCCAGTATAATATCATTTACTCCATCCTTTATACATCCCACATATGGCATTAACGATTCACATCACTTTGAGGGGGTGGTAGTCCGCACTTCCAAAAATGAAATTATCGCGTTTACCCATAATGGAAATCATAAAGTATGCCATAAATGAGAAATAAAGAAGCATAAGGAAAACATAAACATAATATATATATCATATATGAAAATAGTGTCATCAAAATGGCCACCATTATAGGTGTTAAAATAATTTGAACAATCATCGTTTCGTGAGGTAGTATTTCGCCACCCACAGAAACAGTATGTTCTTTAACCATTAGAAGAAGGTTTGTGTAAGTTTAAACCAAATCCTTATCATAACAACATCCTAGTATATTTTAGATACTGGTGTTGTTACAAAATAAAGGAATGAAAAGAGTTTAAGGGGTTGTAGAAGCAAAATAAAACAAAACAACATTAGAGAATACATTACCTAAAAAATCGGGTAACTCTTTTTGATTTGAGACAAAGGCTTTCTTGGGAAGAATTCAGCCCAAAGTGAGGATTCTAGGAGTATGTGAGAGATGTTGGGAGAGTATTTTGGCAGAGGTTGGCTGAGCCAAATGGCTTGAAGGTGTGAATAAGGTGGGAGTGGTGGGGGCCTTTTATAAGTGGAGAGGAGGGGCACTTTTGGAAAGTAATGAAATGTTATTCTATTATACAATGCTTTTCGGATTCAAAAGGTCCCACACTTTTATAATTCGAGGCTAAGGTGATAAGGGTTCGAAATAGCCTCATCCAATAGGCTTTGGACAATTTTAAGCCTTGGATTTTACATTATCTTCTCATTTTATTTAAATCGTTAAATAATGAGGTCATCGCTGCATCATCATGATGTCATAAATATTTTAATTTATTTAATGTCTAAAAATTATAAAAAAAATACTATGATGTAGGAAATATATTTATATTTCCAATGACTATTTATAATAAAAAATATGACTTGTATAACCCCATGTAAAAATTGTTTTAGTAAAACATTTCAAGTTTGTGTCATTTTTTACATTAACATTAAATAAAAGGTATTTATGTCAGTTTCCAACAAAAGTAGCTCAATGGGGTCCCCAAGTTGACCCATGGATTTTCTTGGTCGGCCATGGCACATCCAATGAGGGTAGGACATGTGTCAAGAACATCTCATATTATTAAAATATTATTTTTACCTTAAACTACACTAATTACCTCTAATCGCGATTAAGAACATAAAAAGTTACTATTCACCAAAAAATTATTTTAATCTCATTGAACCACATTTTACATCTTAATGACAACCATGTATGTCGGATTTTTTAAAATCAAATCACAAAAGTGGTAATATTTCATTTAAACGAAAAATCAGTTATTTAACTACCACTTAGTGGTTTCACTATTCATAAAAAATTGATGTTTTTCAGAACAATGCCAAAATTTCACCCTAAGCTATAATTGATATTCCGAATTCAAAAATGATGTCTATTTTATGAAATTACAAACATATAATTTGCATTAATTAATTTTATAATTAATTCCCGCTGTCACAACAAATAGCGTGTTTTTATGAAACAATTTATATCACAAGATTGACAATTGTTTATGTCCAATTTCAAAGTGAAATTAATTCTAATGACCACCATTGGATAAAATGGTAAAAATATATTCTAATTATACATTAAAAACACTCAATAATATAACTTATCACTATAAATTATTTTGATTAAAAAAGTTGTTTTAAGTATTTTTCACTATTCATAAAAATTTTAAAGTTCTCAGAAAATTACAAAAAATTCAACATAGGCTAATTTAAATATTAGGAATACAAAAATGAAGTCCATTTTGAAATATGAAATTTCTATAAATTTAAAAAGTGGTTATTACTATTCATAACGGCAACTTTGATTTGTTGCAGTGTGTTAGAACTCGATGTTGCGTACACTGCAAGCTATTACATTATTGAATGAGAAACATATCATGGAAGATCGGGGTGTTACATTCTCCCCTCCTTCAATAAATTGCGTCCTCGCAATTTGAAATTTTTCTTTGTAAATAAAAGGTTGAAAAGAGAAAATACCTTTGTGGAAAAACCCCATCGGAAATAAGATAAATAAAATTTAGCCTTAATAAGAGGGAAAGGGAAATGAAAAAGTCACCACCCAATTATGATCTCGATTAGGAGAACATTGGTGGCAATTAATGACATATAATTGGAGGAAAAACGTAAATATTTGTAGGGAGTGATTGAGGTCATCAATCACATCAACTGTCAAATTGAGGGCCACAAAGACTTCAATCTATGTTGATTTAAAATATCAGCAGTTCAACAAGACATAAGGTATTATGATAACACATTTTTTTGTTTTAATATCCCTTTACTAAAGTTTAAGAATTAATTTATTCATTGAATAAGAGATATGTATATATATATTTATGCTTGACAATTAGAGTTTCAACCTTCAACTCATCTTTCACTCAAAAAGATAATATAACTCAAAAATATTATACTTATCCTAATTGTATAAGGTTCCAAATGTTAACACATACCATTTAGATTAGTAAAATTATTTTGTAACAACCAGGGACTTCCTGTAGGCTAGTGGTAGGAAATAAAGGCCTGTCACACTATGATTGTGGGTTCGATTCCTGCAGCTTTGTCCGACGCGACGAGTTATGCCCCACCCTGCAGGTTGTCCTTTTCCTAATAATATAGTATTATAATATTCAAAAATAATCTTCATAAATTTTTAACCTTAAACAATATATCCAAAGATCAACTTAATCCACTCCTACCATTATAGTTATCCAAAATACCTCTATCCAGACTTTCTCTAAAAGGTCTCTTAATTCCAAAATCAATTTATCAGATTCCCCAAACAAAGTAAAGTTTCTCTTATTGTCACATACTAAAAATATAATTACCTTCATCATATTAAAACCTTACTGAAATCAACCAGTACTGCAGTACAATCCTTATATATATATATATATCACATTATTCTAATACCCAGAATATAATCCATGAGTCCAAAGGCACCAATACATTAATTATTTTGATTCAACTATAGTAATAGCATAAGATTGTCCTTGATCCCTTGGCCTTTTCTGAGGTAAGTTTCCATGACGCTTAGGGCATTCATTTGCATAATGCCCCATTTCCCTACAATTGTAGTATTCAACATTCATAGCCTCTTTCTTTCCCTTGCAATCACGCGCCTGGTGACCTTTTTACCCACATTTATAACAAACTCCCATTCCTTTTAGACAAGTACCAGGGTGATTCTTCCCACAATTATCACATAATGGAAAATCCTTCTTTCCCTTTTTCCCTTTATCTGTCTCTTGTTCCACCGTTCTCTTCTTCTCTTGCTTTACTTTGTTGTCATAAGACTTATAGAATTCCTTTTCTGTCTTGATAGCACATGAGACAATATCTCCGTATGTGGAGAACGATTGTGATACTAAAGCTCGACGGAGAAATGGTTTTAACCCATCAAAGAAACGATCAATCTTAACTCTTGGGTTACGTATATAATCTGCATCATACCTTTCTAACCTTATAAAGTTGGCCTCATACTTTGCGACATTCTCATCCTCCTTTTGTTTCAGACTCAGAAATTGCCTTTCCATATCTGCTCTATGGTCATGAGGAAATTATTTTTCTGAGAAAAGGTCTTTGAACTACCTCCATTCCATATTCGATATGTCATCATCTTCCTTTGTGTTTTGAATCAATGACCACCATTGATCAGCATCTCCAGTGAGGCAGTAAACTGCCATGATAACCTTTTCCATTTCACTACTCCCCAAGGTGTGGAATTTTTTCTCTAAGGAGTTTATCCATTGCTCAGCTACTAATGGATTTGTACCCCCATTAAATGTTGGTGGTTGTTGCCTCATGAAGCGGTCTAACATTGATCCTCCACGTTGCGGATCAGGGTTCTCCATACGAGTAAGGTTATTATTCATAACCTGATTGAGTTGTCCTAGTATGGTAATAAGTTGATCAGCACCAGTTGTATCTCCAGCTCCACAATAATTATCCTGAGCAGGAGGGAAATCCCTACACGGAGTGTGCGTATTTATACGGTTTCCATTCCTTCCACTAGGCACCATTTCTAAACAATGGCATAAACTATATTAGTTTATAAATCAAAATACATAATTCCATACTTGTAAAATACTTAACATAAATTGAACTATTTATGGATATAATCCATAAAAATGTTTTCTTTGAGGAAGTATATACTCATAACCCTTCATAGTGGTTTATAATGAAAATGAGAATTATCCAAAGCATATCCCCCGGGAGTGTCGTAACCAAGAGTGCAGCAAGGCCCGTTGTCGTGCACCAGTTCCCATTTGAGTCTAGCTCAAAGCGGTGTTTTTGGGTTTTACCCCTAGGTACATCTATGCCAGAGCCGCCTCTACTTGCTCGTATCCAGACAGGGATGTATTGCTCGGAAAACTCACAAAATCTCTATAATACCAAAATTATAGGAAGTTCTTCTATACTAATCCTTAAAGTCTATCTTCGGGCTATGTGCTCTAATCAGAGTTTATCTAAATCTAGCTTCCAAGGTTAGTACTAAACTGCCTCTGATACCAACTGTAACTCCCCGACCCTATCTACCCAAAGTCGGTTCATTACTTCGTAACATTGGCATTATCATAAAAGATCAAGTATCGAAAGACCGATTAGTTTAGTAGCCTTGGAAACACTAGATACATTCAAAAATGTTACATTACATCATAAAGTGAAAAACTAATAACAAAGTCTTCATAGTCCACACTCATATCCTCTTCTTACTATCCCTGCAGGTCATTCATAAAATACTTCTTCATATCCTGGAAAATATTAAAACATTGAAAGGGGTGAGCTGAGATGCTCAGTAAGTATAACAATATTGAAGAAGCTTCCATAAATAAACATAAACATTTAAGGCAATGTATAACTAAAACAAAAGCCTTTTAAACATGAACATCTACATAATATGTCAAAATTAAAATGAGATAATGCCATTTACTTCTTCACATGGATATTCTACTGGTCGAATAATCACATGCAATATCAATAACAATTTTCATAATGATGGAATGCATAATGCCAGACATTCTGAAACATTTTGTCAAGGCCTCGGCCAAGACGTCTAAAATGATTAAGGCCTCGGCCAAAATCACAAATCAAATGGGGAAAGGGCATCGGCCAGTTCCACGTCTATTCGTCTCATGAGACCTACCGATGCATCGAGGAGCTATAGCGGGCTCCACCAGTCACTTATTAAGTCCAATGCATTCCTCATATGAATAGGTTTAAACATATCATAAATCATAACATAATCGTATCACAAAAAACATGAATAAAGGAAACATAACATTTCCACATTTCAATCACAAGATATCAATACAACACATTGATATAATAAAAATGCTTTCAAAACCATTTTCAATACTAAAATAAAAGAAAAGTATAAGATGATATTTATTTTTCATTAAAAAAATGTATGGCGTGTAGAGGAAGCCGAAACTCAAACAGTGGTCACGGCGGTGGAGAAATCATTGTCGCCGCATACATAGGACAAAAACATTCCCTTTTTTCATTTAGTAAATGCTTCGTATAAAAAAGATTCCTTTTGAATGTACGTAAAAGTCAAAGGGGTTTATACACCATATAAAAGAAATTTGTGTATAAAACCAAATATGCCTCAATGAAAGGAGATTGAGACGAAGTCTTTTGAAAGACCATTTTTTAAAATAAAATAGATATATTTTGTGTATTCAATATAGGTACACATAAAGAAAGTAAAAATACAAAATAAGACGTAATAACATCATGACATAATTTGAAAGTAGGAGATTAACCCAACGAAAGGAAGTTGGGTTAAGAAGTTCCCTTACCTTGCATCTTTTCCTGACTCGACCATTCTTTAACCTCCTGAATAATAAACTAGAGTTAATTTCTATTTACTTAAGAACATTTTTTATGTTCATTATTCCTTTTATATCACTTATTACCATGTTATGAACATTATGTAATTATTTATGTTAATAACGGTCGTTTTGTCGATCTTTGGTACTTGAGTCAACAATAAACTTCATATAATTACAAGTTGTTTATGTGGTAGAATATCCATTATCTCAAGAATTATATTCATTATTTATATGTCATATATATCATATATATCCAGTATATAAATTCATTCATAATATTACGTAACATTTAGAGGTAAGAAATGAAATGCACCGTTCATGGAGACGGTAAGCCGTGCGTACACATGAACGCTACTTTCATTTATATTTCATATTTAATGGAATGAAATCATAATTATATAAAGGTATAATATATTTCCAGTATAATATCATTTACTCCATCCTTTATACATCCCACATATGGCATTAACGATTCACATCACTTTGAGGGGGCGGTAGTCCGCACTTCCTAAAATGAAATTATCGCGTTTACCCAAAATGGAAATCATAAAGTATGCCATAAATGAGAAATAAAGAAGCATAAGGAAAACATAAACATAATATATATATCATATATGAAAATAGTTTCATCAAAATGGCCACCATTATAGGTGTTAAAAGAATTTGAAAAATCATCGTTTCGTGAGGCAGTATTTTTCCACCCACAGAAACAGTATGTTCTTTATCCATTAGAAGAAGGTGTGTGTAATTGTAAACCAAATCCTCATCATAACAACATCCTATTATATTTTAGATACTGGTGTTGTTACAAAAGAAAGAAATGAAAAGAGTTTAAGGGGTTGCAGAAGCAAAATAAAACAAAACAACATTAGAGAAGACATTACCTAAAAAATCGGGTAACTCTTTTTGATTTGAGACAAAGGCTTCCTTGGGAAGAATTATGACCAAAGTGAGGCTTATAGGAGTAATTGAGGGATGTTGGGAGAGTATTTTGGCAGAGGTTGGCAGAGCCAAATGTCTTGAAGGTGTGAATAAAGTGGGAGTGGTGGGGGCCTTTTATAAGTGAAGAGGAGGGGCACTTTTGGAAAGTAATGAAATGTTATTCTATTATACAATGCTTTTCAGATTCTAAAGGTCCCACACTTGTATAATTCGAGGATAAAGTTATAAGGGTTCGAAATAGCCTCATACAATAGGATTTGGACAATTTTATGCCTTGGATTTTATATTATCTTCTCATTTTATTTAAATCGTTAAATAATGAAGTCATCGCTGCATCATCATGATTTCATAAATAATTTAATTTATTTAATGTCTAAAAATTATAAAACAAGTACTATGATGTAGGAAATCTTTTTATATTTCCAATGAATATTTATAATCAAAAATATGACTTTTATAACCCCATGTAAAAATTGTTTTAGTAAAACATTTCATGTTTGTGTCATTTTTTACTTTAACATTAAATAAAAGGTATTTATGTCATTTTCCAACTAATGTGGCTCCATGGGGTCCCCAAGTTGACCCATGGATTTTCATGGTCGGCCATGGAACATCCAATGAGGGTAGGACATGTGTCAAGCTCATCTCATATTATTAAAACATTATTTTTACCTTAAACTACACTAATTACCTCTAATCGCGATTAACAACATAAAAGTCACTATTCACCAAAAAATTATTTTAATATCATTGAACCACATTTTACTTCTTAATGACAACCATGTACGTCGGATTTTTGAAAATCAAATCATAGAACTGGTAATATTTCATTTAAACGAAAAATCAGTTATTTAACTACCACTTAGTGGTTTCACTATTCATCAAAAATTGAGGTTCTTCAGAACAATGCCAAAATTTAACCCTAAGCTATAATTGATATTCCGAATTCAAAAATGATGTCTATTTTATGAAATTACAATCATAAAATTTGCATTAATTAATTTTATAATTAATTCCCGTTGTCACAACAAATAGCGTTTTTTTAAGAAACAATTTATATCAAAAGATTGACAATTGTTTATGTCCAATTTCAAAGTGAAATTAATTCTAATGACCACCATTGGATAAAATGGTAAAAATATATTATAATTATGCTTTAAAACCACTAAATAGTATAACTTATCACTATAAATTATTTTGATTAAAAAAGTTGTTTTAAGTATTTTTACTATTCATAAAAATTTTGAAGTTCTTAGAAAATTAAAAAAAATTCAACATAGGCTAATTTCAATATTAGGAATACAAAAATGAAGTCCATTTTGAAATATAAAATTTCTATAAATTTAAAAAGTGGTTATTACTATTCATAACTACTACTTTGATTAGTTGCAGTGTGTTAGAACTCGATGTTGCGTACAATGCAAGCTGTTACATTATTGAATGAGAAGTGTATCATGGAAGCTTGGGGTGTTACATAAAAAACTCAATTTCGAAACTATTACTCAAGAGGATAAGGATTTAGTTGAAAAAATAAAATCTGAAATTACTTATCTGAGAAAAAAATTCTCATGATTTTCATATAGGGAGGAATGTTTTGATAAAATGTATAAAAAAATTCATTCTCATGTTACTAGTTCTGGAATAGGGTATACTCATTGAAAACCTATTTTTTTGTATCAACTTCTTTGTTCTAATGAATTCCAGTTTTAAAAAAGTGTAAAAGTGGAGGAAATTAAACTAATAATTTTTCTCAAAATTAATAACAATCATTAGTTTTATAGAAATCATATTCTAAAAAAATTAGATTCTGAATATTTTTCTTTCTAACATATCCATACCCAAGAAGGTTTGGGTTTTAAAGGATTAATTGTTTTATTTTTATGAAAACAATGGTAGAACCAAAACCAAGAATACTTGGTATACTAATATTGGTTTCTCCTGTCATATGATAGGTAACAAATAATTTTTCCAATGTATATTAAAAATGAATTGTGGAAAGGTTATATTCAAATATATTTTTCAAGGAGTGATTATCGGTATAGGTAACATAGATCTTCATCATAAAGTCTTAATTTCAAATGATTTTCCTATTAAAGGACTAAAGATCATCATTATTAGTGTATTTAAATTATTTAATGAAGGATAACATGTGAATTTTAGGGATGATAAATGTTTAGATGACAACTCCATAGATGAATTTATTTCTTTTTTCATTAGCTTGATAATGTATACACATTTAAATTAAGTGACCTTAGGAGCCGCTAATTACATTTACATAGTGAAGTGTATGATCAATAATGGTTATGGAATAGAAGTTTAGAAATCAATAACCCTATAAAATAATGTAAGTTGACTATGAAAAGACATGTTTAGAATGTATCAAAACATAGATTTGATTTTTCAAAATTTTTTAACCCTTCTTAATATGATAAGAAACATCAGTGAAGAATTTAATCTATTAGTGAAGTTTAAACCTATAAGGTTTAAAAATTATTTCACATAGATATATTATGTCCTACTAAAATTGGAATTATTGGGGGTAGATATTATGTATTTTTCTTCGTTGATAATTATAATGGTTATAAATGGGTATACTTCCTAGGAAAGAAGTATAAACTCTTATTTATAACTTTTTTATCCAATGTGAAAATTTACGAAAATCAACACATGATAAATATTCTAAGTGATCAGTGTGGATAATTTTTATACTATGATTTTGAAACTTTTTTGTAGGAAATTAATTACACAAAAATTATCATCTCCAAGAACCCCTCAGAAAAATGGTGTTGGTGAAAGAAGAAATCATATTTGTTAGGAAATACCAAGATTCATGATGTGTGAATACTAAATTGGTAATCATTTTTGGGATGAAGAGGTTACTAATTCATGCAGTAATATAAATGGAGTTTTAATTTATCCCTTTATTAATAAATCTCCTTATGAATTTCAAAATAGTAGAATAACATAATTTTCTTACTTTATAGTTTTTAGATGCAAAGTATTCATCTTGAATAAGAATGTTAATTTATAAAAATTGACACCCAAATCTAATGAAGGTATATTTTTTAGGTTATTCCAATACATATAATGCTTATAGAGTTTTTAATAGAAATGCTTTTACTTTTAAATAGAAATTAAATATTAAATTTTATGAAACTGACCCATTTGATTTTAAAAAACCTAACAATTATCTTTTGATTTGTTTTCTAAAATTGATAATGATACAATGTTGGAAAATTATCTTGTAAGGATAATACACAATAAATAGTTTCTATAGTATTTACTAAGGAGGATTTTAATCCTTTTGTTGATGAACAGGTATTATAAAACCGAAGTCAATTTTTTTTATGAATCTCCTAGTGATACTATCATTGGTAATATTGATCTACCAGTTAGGACTAAAAGTTCATTATGGAATGAAATAAAACATTTATCATTTCTTTCCCAATTTCAATATAAAAATCCTAATTATACTTTTGGTGATGAGGATTGGATTGAGGATATGCAAGAAGAGCTAAATGATTTCAAAAGAATCAATGTCTGAACTGTGGTTGAAAGACTTAAATAAACTTCTATAATTAGACTAAAATGATTTTTTTTGAAAATGTTTATTAAAATAAAATAATAATTTGTAATAAATAAAGTCATATTGAAAAAAATTACAACCAACACGAATATATATACTATGAATAAACATATTCACCGGTTCCAAGACTGGAAGATATTTGTAATCTAATAGACTTTACATCATTATTTAATTTCAAACTATATCAATTAGATGTGATTTGTCATTTTCTTAATGGATATGTTTAGGAAGAAATTTATGTTGATCAACCCATTGGTTTTAAATATAAAAAACACCATGCATATGTCTATAAACCTAAAAATATTTATATGGCCTTAAATAAAGTCTTGTAGCTTGGTTTGATTGGTTAACAAGATTTTTATTAAAAAAAATATTATTAACAGAGTAGTAAATCCTACTATTTTTATTAAATAAGATAACAAAAGTTTTATGATTTTTCAAATATATATTTATGACATTATATTTTCATCAAATCAACAATATTTTAAAAAATACCTTTGTGTATCTTATGAAGTATGAGTTTGATATGCGTATAATGGGTTAGATAACATTGTTTTTTGGTATTCCAATTTCTCAAAAACCATAAGGGACTTATATATCCCAACATAACATTATAAAAAATCTTCTTAAAATATTTATTTATGTTAATAAAAAATTTATTAGTACTCCCATATTTACATCAAATACATTCGATTTTGATGATGCTAGGAAACCATTTAATCAAACATATTTTAGTGGTATGATAGTAATTTTCCTATACATAACTGTTAGTCAATAGATCTTAATGTTTTTTGTATTCTTCTTTGTAAGATATCATTAGAATCCAAAGGACTCATATTTAAAATAAATAAAATGGATTTTTTTTATATAAAGTGAACTATTGCTTTTTGGACTTTTCTATTCCTCTAGAAATGATATTGAATTAAAATGTTTTTAGATACAAGAATAGGTGGTTAAATGTACCCCTATAACATTTCAATTATTAGGAGATTTGTTTGTTTATTCACATTGTAAAAGAGAACACTTGATAGATCTTTCTACTATGAAATCAAAATATATAGCAGCTTGATGTTTTTGGGGTCAGGTGTTTTGGATAAAACACACACTCACTCATTAAGGTATAATTTTTACAAAAACTAAAATACTATGTGAAAACACTAGTACTATAGAATTATGTAAAACCCCTTTACTCCACTATCATATAAAACAACTGTATATTTGTTATCACTTTCTCAAATATCACATACTTAAAGGACATATCATTTAACAATTCATCAAAATGTAAGAACAACATGCTTATATTATTTCAAAACCCTTACCATCTGATAGATTTGGGAATATAAAAAATATGTTTGAAATGATATTATTAAATTAATCATTCATATTCACTTATTTTCTAAACCATCTCCTTACATTTTGTTACTCCTCATTAAAGCGAGAGTACATATGATTTTTTTCATCTAAAAACATTATGTTTTTCAAATTTATGTTTCCCTAAAATCTTAATATTTTTGAATATTTTAACGTATCCTGAAATTCACATCGTAATGGATTTTTATGGAATGATTATTTTTATAAAAAAAATCATAATCAAAATCATTAAAAGGTTTTTTCAGACTAAAAAAAAGAATAAAATTTTTCTAGACTCAACCTTTATTCAGATTCAAAATTATTTTTATCCAGTTAAATAATTATAAATTTATCATTCTATTAGTTTTGAAGAAGAATATGTTATCATGTTAATGAATATTTACTTTGACATGTATCCTTCTATTATTTTATATGTTTACACTATTCCACTATAATTAATTAATGTATTTATTATTACAACTATTCTCATAATTGGTTTTAATTTTTTTTCTTAATCATATTCATCCCTATAATATTAAATTTTTTAAAATATATATGGACTTCATTTTACCCTCATATATATATATATCAAAAGTCAGATCAATAAGGATTAAATATCAGTTATTGGATATATTTGGAAAGATCAATCATCACCAAAAATTCCTATATTAGGAGGCACCCCCCATCATGTCCAACATCTGGTGTTTCCATACTTCCTTCTTGATGTGATACTATGTTTATGACTCCCAATATAGAAAGATATTCATGTCCAATACATCAGTATCAAGCTCCAATATGTTGGAACATATTTTATATTTAAACTAATGGTATATTTTCAGTGAAATGTTATTTCCAAAACCCTTTTATAATAATTATGATTCATCTCTCATATGAATTTTTTATTTCCATAGTAGGAATATGAGTTGAAAATTATAAAACTGATTATAAGATATTATACATGGTTATTTTAAGAGATTTATATATATCTATGATGTTCATTATTAAATATGTAAAGGAAAAATTGTATTTCTAAATTTATGGAAAGAGTTATAAGATGATATGTAAGGAAACTATGGGATTTCTAGGTAATTCATCAGAAGGAGTCAAATTTTCCCTTGTCATAGTCTACCAAAAACCCAGGGTATGTTTAATAAGGAAATATATGATAAATATTTGTTTTATAGAGTCTCATAAGATGAACTGATGAGAAATGTTTCACATCCCACGCTTGATAATAATGTCATAGATATTTGGATGAAATGCATACTGATTCTAAGTAAGAGAGATCGTGATACCTTTCATATATATGATATATTCATTTTTCATTATTTGGTTTACATGAGATAGATTAATAAATCATTTATTGTTCTTTTAGCAATCAATAATGTTATGTCTTGCAAAAAAAATGTCTTAGATTATCATAATTTCATATTTTATAAGAAATTTTATATAATAATTTATGAAGCATCTCAATATATCAAAAAATGTGATGTTTCTAGAGAAAATATTTTGTTTATCACTAACAATACAATCAATCATATGAAGTTTCTGTTTTTTGTTAAAGAAAATAAGTTTGTTTCAAATACATAGGCTCATGCGTCTAATGAAGAACCATCTTGTAGGCCAACTAAATATTATAAATTTGTTAGGATAATAAGATAATGGTTGAAACTCTTACCCCAAAAAATAGATGAAACCAATGAAATTCATGGATGAAGTAGCTGATGAATGGAGGAGTAAAAGGAAAGAGAAAATACCGAGATACGTAGTTCAGAATCATCCATATAGAATATTTTTCAAATAAAATCCATTGAGAAAAATTCATATAAAATATTCTAGAGAAAACAATAAATATAATAATCTTCACGGTGGAAATTTAGTTGATTATATTTTTAAGGAGTAGTGGTTGCCTCTGTAAATGTTATTCTACCAAATATGGATGTTGGATTGTATGTCAAACAAACAAAATACTATGATGTCATTGATACTTTTTCAAATAAAATGGAAAAATAACATAAAATCATATTGATGAGGAAGAGGTAAAATGAGGTAGAAGAAGATAATTAGGTTGATGAAGTTAATAAACAAGATAAAGAGGAATGAACTGAATATAATGAGGATGAGAATGATGAGGTAGATGGTGAAGGTGATAAAAATAAAAAATATGATGATAAAAAGGATAAGAATGAGATCAAATAATATTATAATTAATAAAATTTTTATTTAAAGATTTAATAATAATAACAAATACTCTCTTATGCCAATAAAATTTTGAAATTTGATAGTGATCAACAAATGGAAACTAATAACGCTCAATCATTATCAATGAATAGGAAAGCTGATCAAAATTATAAAATAATTCATGATAAGGATGTTGAAATTCATCAAATTTATGATGATAATAATGTAGAAGAAATATGTTTTGATGAAATTATATAGTCATTCACAAAGAAAGACAACGGAAAAAAGCACACTACATGAAATCAAGACCAGCCGTATCATACATCATGAGGATTAAGAGAAAATTAAATCGAATTTATTAAGAACAACATATTCAAAAATAGTATATGTTATTGTTTATAATTTTATAATACTTGAATGAACAATTTAATATTTCCCAAATCATGAGTCTTTGTTCCAGATGCTTCAAGATTTTCCAAATTAAAAACCAGACTCGAAAAAATGATGAAAGAGAATGTGATAGGACAAGAAGCTAATTTTAAATCCCATCAATAATTTTATCCAAACTCATAGAAAATAAATTATACTAGTCAGTAAGTTGTATTGAAAAATCAATACTGATATCAAAAATATTTTTGCGATTTTAGAAGATTTCAATAAGGCCATGAAATTATATGTAGAAAATTTTATTCATTTTAAAAAATATGTGACAGAAAGTGTGAATTTATTTCAGACGTTCAAATATAAAAATGAAAATCGTATTAAAATAGTCAATTCCCTAAATATAAATTTACTATTTCTGTAGTGGGGGATAAAAATACCTAAAAAATTTAATTTGGAATTTAGTTCCCTGAATTTTGAGTATTCTAAAATAATTCATATTGAAAACAAAAAATTTCATATCCAAGATGATAAACATTATATTCAAGAAGAAGAGATCCATATTCATGACAAAAATCATGAGAAAAAATGCTAATACCAAAATTTTTTAAGATAATTATATCCATTGTGAAAAAATATATGAAGAATGATTTATTTTACTTTTTTATAAACTCTTGTTGTATTTCATCTTTGAGTTATTTTTACTCTCACCAGTTGAATAAACTATTCTTCTCATTCAAATATGTTTGACATATGTTTTTCCAAATCCTGATTAGATTAATATTTTCATAATTTTTTTAGTTATTAAATAGTGTCCTTTATTTTTATAATTATTTCTCTAACCCTTTTCATGTATTTAAAGTCTTTCCCCATTGCATTTTAAAAATAAAAAATGTGTATAATTTTATAAAAAGGGGGATATGACTCATGTAAATGGGATAAATACATATAAATAAGTGAATATGATCCATTGGGAGGATTATTATCCTATTTCAGAGTTATTAATTTTCATCACTATATTCATATGAGTTTTTAAATCTCAATTGGAGATAATTTTTTATTTTTCAATTCTAAATATCAAGTACTTAACAGATAATATACTTAAGTATTTCAAAATCATTTTCTATTTATGTTTTTTGGGGTTTCTCATCCAATATGTGGGATATGGTTGAGTCAAATGTTAATTTATGTCTTTTCCATTCAATTTGTTTTGGAAATCACAAAATCTTTCTTAAATACTTGATTACTAACTTTTTATGTTCAAAGTGTTTCAGAATATTTTTTGTATAAAACATATAATTACAAATATTTGTAATGTATTCATAAATGTGTACTAACATTATTCATCAATATTATCATATAAATATTGAACTGATGATAATCATATTCATCTTAACAGATTAGAATAATAAGAGTTATCAATTCTAGGAGGCTAAGTCCTATGAAAAACTAATAGAAAATATGACAGATAAAAGATCACATATAAATAATTTGTTATTAAAAGAGTTTAGGGCCAATAGATTGTGCATGATCAACTAAATTTTCAACATTGTGATATCTCTAATAATTATCAAAAGCTTGAACAACTCTTTCGTATATATTAAAATTTATTTAGAGCCTTTTTTAAATAATCCATGTCTAGACTGTTTCCTTTACAACAGATGCAAATTTTTTTTCCATTTGATAGTTTTAATATGATTGAGTTCTTCTAATTATAGAAAGATGGATATTCCAATCATCATATTTATTGAGGACACATAGGTATAGTGTGACATAATTTGATCCATTGGATCGAGGGTTACATTGGATAATAATACTGAGAAACTGATCCTCATATAGAGAGATTTTTTTGATGAGGATTGAAATACTTTCTTATAAGAATAATATAATGGAAATTTAATCCCAGGTTATTGGATGACATTCTCTTTATGATAAATGCGGTATATTCATTGGTATTGATTTTTATATTACATGTATGTTATTTCAAATGGATGTAATAGAATGTGATACATGTGTATTCATCTTTTTATTTGTATCTTGGTTGACATAATTGATTTATGATACAATTGTTTTACTCTATTTAAATCATATCATATAAGAATATGATATTACTCTAATTACAATTCTATAAATTTTGAAGATAGAATCACTACATTATTATGTATATTCTGATATAATCATAACTACTGTGATTACAATTTTACTCTATATAGATTAATCGTTTGTTATTACAACCTCAGGAAAATAAGATACTGGAAACAACCTGATTATAAAACTATTATAATCGAAAAAAGGTCCATGTCTGAATAAAATTTCCTTTTAATTAAGATGCTTTGTGAATAGTTTTAGTTTTAATACTTATAAACTAATTTTTTTAAAACTAAAAATCACCGCTCATGTAATTATTCCATCTAGAATAAATTCATTCAATCCTAATCTATATAAAAATAATATCCTGATACAAAAAATAGGTTAAAATTATACACTACAGAAAAATTAATTGAATTATAAAGAAATTATGATATATATATATATATATTAAATTGAACAATTATATTACAATATTTTCAACATCTGGATAGAATCAATAAGCTGCAAAATCTATTCATCATTAACTAATGATTTTTCCCCTAATATGAATAATGAAAACATAATGAAGTAATTTCAGGCTTAAGATGTTAATGAACACTGAAGTACAACAATTAACAAGGGAAACCTAGAAGATTCCACTCTAAACATTGAAGACACATTTTTACAACATACGACAATAATAGATAGGTTTACTTTTCATTAAAGAATTCCTATACCATATGATAAATAGTGTAGTCTAGACTCTTATGGTATAAGAGATGAATATTGAATTCGTCATTTCAAATTAGGATTTAATCACATAGTGATATGTAAAAATAATAATATTTAATCATGATGTATAAATACAACACTAGGTTTTACCTTTTAACAAACATAAATAAAAAAATAGTGGGAATAATATATCCATCTCAATTCTCAGTAGTGGAATGTGAACTTGGTAATCATTTCCAGCCATACATCATCTATGTAATTCAATAATACATCTGAATAAATAATATCTTCCTCATCATGTAGATTAATGGATATATTAAATTATAAATTGACTTCATGGAAAATAAAAATAATTATATTAAAAATTAATATCTATTCTGAATCGAATATTTATTTGTGGATGGGATAACAATTGTTTTGGATCTTTTTCCAATAGTTGGCCACTCTAAAAACTAAAAAATTCCAATACCTATATGTATGCGGAGGTCACAACCATTAGGTCACCCCAAGGATTAGAATATTATATGGTGTTTCCCTTTAATTTAATTAATTTAAGAGACACATATCATATATGGATGAAACATATATTTTAGCCTCCTCTAATGAATAACATTGATTATTAAGGGTATGATTGAGTGGTATAACCAATACAATATCAGAACCCCTATGCTAAATTTGATGTGGCATAATTAATAATTTAGTTTTAAATAAAATGATATACACTCCCAAGTGTGAATTAATAGTTACTTTTTGTAGTTTTTTTGGATTTCTGTTCTTTCATTGAGTCATTATGGTAATTCATACAAAAACCATGTTCAATATCAATATTCCCACAACATGAAAACATTTAAAATTATTTGTAAATTTTGGATTCATCAATTACATAAGTAACATCATTATAATAATTTAATAAAATTATTTACCATTTATGATATTAATGATAAATATTGAATCACACCAGAAGGGTGATGTTTGTTAAAGAATAAAATATATCCTCACAAAATATTTTTCTTGTTCACTAATATTAATGTATCCAGTTGAAAAAAACCCTGAAATTATCTATATGATAGCCCTAAAATGATACCATGGAACCCATAATGCTTTGAAGAATGATTAGGTTAAAGAGAAAAGTGTATATTACCCAATCATATGAATTTTTTATTATTAGAGTGGGTATACACTTATTAAGAGTAATTGTATTTTATATTCCTTTATTGAGAAAAATCTATGTCTATACCCATGTCATCAGAAAGAGAACTCGGTATTTTAAATTATTCATTTGAAATACATCCCCATTCAACCCATGTTTTCTTACATGGTCTAAATTATGGGATATTTTAATTAAAAAAAGTTATAATAGGGTTTTTTTCCTAAAATGAAACTGAATTACATATATTAGAATACTTTTAGAAAACATATCAAACAATTTCAAATTTAATATTAGTACTATATTAGATGATGATGATGAAATATCTACTAATAATTCCTTTAAAATTTAAGAAATATTCTATGTTGGAGTATTCTAAAGCATAATTGAGAACATAAAAGTGGATCCAAAATGAAACCAAGACATTTTAGGAGACTTATTTATTTCCCTGTAAAATGTGTTATTTCTATACTTTTCTACCATTTTATGTGTTATATTAATAATAATGAAAAATATCAATCCCTCTTCATATATTAGTAATTGACCATGAAATTACCAATAACAAAATTAGCTATCATAGAATATTTATATTTAGTAGTCAACCATATCCATGAAAAATACACAATCTTGAAGGATTAATTTGTACCATTTCTCAAAAACACATGTTATTTTATAGTTTAATTCACCACATTTCTATTTCTATCATCCTTTAAATGAATTTATTTTTTTATAGATAAATTTCATTGATTCAAATAATCACATTATCTTTTTTATGAAAATCACATTATACTAAATTAAGTATTTTATTTAGTTGAACTTTGTTTTTTATCATTTTTTTGTGCATAATGAAGATCCATTATATAAATTACTGATAATCTATGGTTTTTAAAAATATTATCATCTTGTTTATTTTTTAAAATTTAATAATCTAAAGGATTCTAAAAAATTTGTGATTGCATTTTTTTGTTAAAACTGATTTTTTAGGCACCCAATTGGTGCGTGAGAACTTTTATAATAGATATGGATAAACAAATGTTCCTCTTAAATATTAATAGTAAACTACTACTGATTCCCTGACAACTAAACTTGGAGATTATAAATTCTTACTATTTGAGTGTATCCTATAATTAAAGTTCCTTTTGTTTAAAAAAATCATATAAAATTGATATATGATAAACAATACAGTAAAGGGTACAAATGTCTTGAAACATTAGACTACTTTTTGTTTAGTGAGATTTTGGTGGTTTTACTTTTGTGTGTTTAATAGAATCATAATATTGAGAGGATTATTTGTAACATATTTTAGTTTTCTTGCTATACTATTTGTATTATCAATCCATTAATATTGAAGGAATATATTATTGAAATAAATATATGACCTTACCATTGATTTTAGTAGTGAATTTTTTATCCATCTAATCAAGTAATTCCTCCAGGAAGATATATTTGAGCTTCCTGTTTAAGAGGTGGTGTATTTATCAATCTATTTGAGGGACTACTTTAGGATGACATAAAGAAGAATTGTTTTTGTAGATGTAGATACCTTCTCATATTTTTACAATTGAGGGATTATTAAATTCTCAAAAATATTTTATTCAACATGTTTAATGACCATTACTCATTCAAAATAGAATAAATTTCAACTTGTGCTGTAGTAAAAATTGTGTTCATTAATAATATCATAAAGGATTACTCAATTGGTAAATTTGTACCCTTTTTTATTATTTTGTATATGTTTATACATTTAATGGGTTTGACTAAATTACATTTAGTTTATTTTCTATTTTTGTATTATTTTATCTGTATTTATAAAATAATTATTATTCTACAACTACTTGTAAAATTCATTAATTTTTGGTAAAATATCATATGGTTATATCAAATATATATATTCGTGATAAATATATTATATGAGGTGGATAAAATTTATTATTATTAAACTATAATAAACCCACTTTTTTATTGTTATGGTCATCCTAATCTAGATACAACACACAATATCAATTTATTTTTCAACTTTTGAGACTAATTCTGAATATAATACATTTTAATTAAATTATTCTAATTTCATGTATCTCAGTTTACATTACACTTAATTGTATTAGAAAAATTGTAATTTTTAACTAGAGGTATATATATCATTAATTTCCACAATTTGACTCCAACCTCACCACACTCGTTGATGGAAATAGTTTCTACTATTGTAGAGACCACATGTAAACATATCTTACCAATAACAGCTTTTAAAATTTTATATTTTTTACTATTAGTAACATGAATCTAGAAAAAGTAGTCAGTACATTTCATAGATAAGAAAATTTTAAATTTCTATTATAAATTATGTAAAATTATTTTATGTATTTTATGTATTCAAATATATAGTATCATGAATCTTGATATTGAAAAACATGTGGTACATAGAAAATATGAAAAATTATATATTTTGAAAGATCATAATCCCATTAAAAAAGGAATAAGGATTAGATTTGATTATCAATCATTTGATTTTATTTATAGTGAACCTATTTCTCAAATGAATCAATGATTCATAAATATTGTGAATTTTTAATAATCAATTTGGTAAAAAGAGTTATTATATGATCAGCTGGTATAGAATGTTTCTAATATAATTTTGATAGAGTGGGAATGGATGGGAAATGTTATATATGACACTCAACAGAATACTGAGCTATTTTTGGATGAACTAATTGGTTGTCACATAAAATTTCATAGTAGTTTAACTTGGGGGGCTAAGAAATAGAAAGATACAAATTATATTACATTTACATCATATACCAAAACCTTAAATACATGATCTTATAAACCATGTACGTCTAAGGGAAGTTCATGGACTATTATAGAATCTAGTTAAATTGAAAAATGTGACCGATAACATTTTGATATGTCATAGATGATGTTTGAATATAAGAATCATAGAATATATTATCTTAATGACCAAAAAGATAAGAATGATTATAGATAAACTATATATCGTGAGTGGAGAAAGAATGTTTATATTTTATCTAATTTTTAGTAATTAAAATTGTAATGATAGAAAGTTATCTGGAATGTTTTTTAGAAAAAAAATTAAAAATACATAAATTTCCATGTGTGCATGTAGTGACAGTTATGGTGACACTTATTCTAATTTTCATATAAAATATATTTATAATAGTTGATAAATGATCATATTTTATGCATATAAGGAAAAATATTTTACAAGATGATCAATAGTAGATTCACTAAAAATTTGATACATAGATTAAAAATACATTTATTCTTTTGAGAATGTTATTGATTATAAAATTCTCCCTTCATTGAATAATGAACAAAAATTTCAGTAAACATAAGAAGAAATAAAATCATATATTACTATAAGTTAAAAAACTATAATATAAGAAGCAGAAGACGTACATGAATATTAATTATTAAAATACAAATGGAAAATAAT
This sequence comes from Viscum album, assembly GCA_963277665.1. NCBI lineage: Eukaryota > Viridiplantae > Streptophyta > Magnoliopsida > Santalales > Viscaceae > Viscum > Viscum album. Next base: position 170,618,831 of record OY728151.1, read on the forward strand.
TTTTTTGAGAAAAGTGAGGTTAAACAATATTTTTTTGGAAAATATTATGTTAATATTTTTTAGTTGTATACTTAAATGAAAAATATTACACTGTTTACAACTGATTGATGTAAAAACATTAAACCACAGGAGGAACACCATATATATGATGAAAATGAAAAAAAGTTCTATGAATAAGGGGAATACATTGACTAATGATCACGATAGAATAACCTTATTAAACTAAATTATTGAATTGATTTATTAAATATGTTTTTATTTATTTTTCCTACTTTTATAATGATGTTTTATAAAATTTATGTACATATAAGTCAAAATTAAATTACCTTTTGTTTGGGTTGTAAAACCACCAGAAGTTCAGTATATCAAAAAAATTAATTTATTCTCTTTAAAGAACCAGTTTTTATATTTTAAATAGGGGAAACTGGATAATGAATAAGTCAATCTATATATTCCATTATTTTTGAAGATACTGATATTTTAACTCTAAGGAACTAGATATGTTTGATCATCAAAAGTCAGAGGTGATGTGGGTGATGAAGATTTATTTTAATAATATTGATTTATTTAAGAAGGATTATCTATTGTGACATTATTGCTAAATAAAATAACTAGTCATTCTCTAATAAATTAATACCCATTATCAGATCCTGGTATTTTATTCTATTTTAAATGAAATCATTAATTTTTAATAAAAATTCATAATTAATGTATATAATTTATTTTTATATTTTTTTGTATCATTTTTAATTACCACATATATTTTGAGGATTCTAATAACAATCGTTTTCTAACTTATAAAATTATCACTTTTATAATTTTATGTTACTCTATTTTTTAGTTTTGATAAATCTAAAAATAATTTTGAATGAATAAGATTCACCTGAATATATTAGAGGGTAACTTCTAGAGAATTATAAATTTTATAAATAACTTAACTGATATTTAAAATTTTTATTTATTAATATATATCTTATTTAAAATATTTTTAATAATGTTTTTAAAATTTATATTATAATTATTATTATTATTATTATTTTAAAAAAAATGACATCATCATCTGATGGATATAAGATTTTGATTTGATGGTTCTAAATAATCCTTGTAAATATATCATCATGGACACACTCATTACTATTACTTTGTAATGAAAATTATGGTGTTTTTTCTAACATACAACTAAATGTCATCAAATCATCCAATGAATGTGGTTTGGGTGAAATGTTTCATGAAAATTTGATAAATAATGATTGATATGATCTTCATGATTCATTAATCAAAAACATTCTATTATTTCATGGATTGGATGAATTATTTCTAACGGCTGAAATACATCAATAGTATTATTCTCCATTATTTCAAGAGTTTCCTATTCCATAATTTTTCTGTGTGTCATTTTGTTCTCAGAATGTTAAAGTTTATCATATTAATCATGAATATATAGTTTCTATAAAGCATTTAGGGAGATGTTACAAATTACAATTAAATTTAGAATTAGTTTTTATACCCTATATTCATACAAAATCATATAGAAATTTTGTTATGAATAAGGATATAGATTACTTGTATTTATTAAATGATTTTTTTAAAGATGAACCATCACCATTTTAATGGTAGAATCATTTTTACTATATTTAATATCTTATTATTCCAATAATAGGCGATAAGGATACAATTAACATTCAATTTTTTTAATTATATTTCCATTATATTTTTATTAAAATTTATATTTTGATTTTTTGGGAATAAAATGAAGTAATATATTTTATTATTGATAGATTTAGTATTTTACCTTGTGAAATGATGTAAAATAATTCATATATTTTAATCCACACAAATTCCACTCTCATATTATGATGGATTATTTTATCCATTTAATTTTTCGAAAAAACAAAGGGGGGGATGTTCAAGTTAAAATTAATCATTATATTTTGTCTTTTATTGAAGGGTTATTCTACTATTTGTATTTTAGTCAAAAAAGTAGATTATTTCAAAAAGAATTATATTTATTTATCAATAGGGTAGATTTATAATGTTCATCAAAATATATGAAATTCCTATGAAGTATTTAGTTTTAAAATTACTATTTATTTAATTTTTCCATGTGTCTTGGTGATTTTAAAAATTGTACAAGAATATTGAGTTAAATACACACTGTATCATTTTTTAAAATCATTTTATACTTCAATACTTATTTTTTAACTTGATTTTGTTTTTTAATATTGATGTATGTATAATAAAAAAGCATTCAAATAAATATTAACAACCTATGGTTTTGAAAATACCTCTTCTTTTAGGATTTTTTAAAACATATTATGTGAGGTATTTGGAAATAACAATGATTTACAGTTTCATATAAAAATTAATTGTTCACCCTTTATAGTAGTGTATGATTACTTTATCAATATATATATGAAAATACAGTGATTCCATTAAAAGGTATATAGTAAAGTAATAATGATTCCCTTATAAATGATCCAGATGAATATAGAATATGAATATTGGAGGATATTTGATAAATATATCCATTATATTAGTAATAATTAGATATACACGTAATAGAATATGAATGAATACTCTAATGGATGAAAATTACTTGAATCACTAAAATACTTATTTTCTAGTTTTATTCCAATTGATTTAATTTTGAGTGTTTACAATGAGATTAAGACTGTTAGAATTGACTGTCAATATTAATTGTTTTATTTCTTCTAATTTTTTTAATTATCCTTAATTATTGAGGGATTATGTGGTTGGATTTGAAATTCAATCATCTAGTTGATTGATGTGGTGAATGTTGGATCAATATAATTGAGGGATTCTTTAAAAAAGGATAATATTCTATTTAATCAATTGAGATATTTTCATCTTGGATGATTAATGGATTCCATTAGAAATTCGTATCCAAGATTCTAGTTCTGAGAAGAATAAATATTCTGATTGGTTTAAAATCTAGGGATTAATAGGCCTTGGAGGTCATACCATTTTATAAGTTTTTGAAGATGATGTGAAATATTTTCATGTTACATCTTTCACTTTGGGTAAAGGTAAGGATTTTAATAATATCTTTTTGGGTTACTTAATTTTTAAACTTGTAAAATTGGATTTATTAATTACACTATAATTTTACTTTTAACAATTTCATTATAAATATCATTAATTTAATTTTAAAAAATATTTATTACTTTTATTAGTTATTGTGAAATAATGATTATTCAATTACTTCAACATTTAATTTTATTTTAAACCTATTAAAAAGTGGTCATATCAAATATAACGTTTCTTTTAATTTATTACTCAATGAGGACAAATATTGTAAAAAAACTCAACTGTAATTCTCCCCCAGTTATTGTGTGACATCCATTCACATCTCAAGCCAACAGTGCGTTTTCTATCTTGGGTAGTACTGTCTCTATAACAGATATGAAGATATGATGATTATCTCCATTGAATACTAAAATATGGTAGCTCATTTTATTGATATGTATACAAAATATTTATATGATATCATTATTAACATGGCATAGTTGTGTTCCTCATCAATGATATTGTTTCTCACTCAGAATTAGCTCAAAAAAACTTTTTTACCTATGGAAATGAAATTTCAACCATTACAATAGATAATATTTATAGTATATCCTATTTAAAAAATTATTTAATATTTTTTTAATCATGTGTATATAAGGAAAATATAACATTCTACTCATTAATGGGTCGTACTCTATCCCATTCAGTGTACATTAAATAAAAAATATTCTCCCTCACCAAATTAATTGACTTGTATACAATTATCATTTATTTATACACAATTTTATGAAATTCATGATGAAGTGTAACATGTTCCTAGGGCATGTCAATTTAATTAATCAACACGTGAATATTTTTTGGGTAAAAATTATTACTCTTCATTTTTGTTATGGTCACTAGATGTTATGGCTCTGTGTAATTAACTAAGATTTAACTACTTATTATTTTCCAAAAATAAATATTTTTTCAATATCTTTATTATCACAAAAAATGATCCAAAACAAAGTAAATGAATATTATTAATAAAATTTCAAAATAAAAATAGCCATTTTTAAATAAAATTATTATATTAAATTATATATTCTTACTAAATAGGAATAAGAAAGCCTAATTTTCTCAAAAGAATTTTACAATAAAATTTTTTTTCTGACATATACTATATTTTATTCTCAAAGATTCATTTATAAAAATTAAAATTTTAATTATTTAAAACTAATATAGTTTCTTGAAATTGTAATATAAAAAATATCATATTTTGAATTTTTCATATTTTTATGAAATTATTTATCTTCAACTGATTTTTGGAAATTACAATTTTTAGCCAAATCATAAATTTAATCACTTTATCAATGTATTAAATAGTGGTATATGATTATAAAGAATTTAAAATGATTAATTAGTTGAATATGGAGTAAAAATATGTTTTTCCAAAATATCATTTTGAATATATAAAACCTATATTCATAATTTCATGATATAACTAATATTTCTTTCTAATTTAGACAATTCATTAAGATTTTTATTTTAATTAAACACTTTAATAGTGATATTATGTTTTTTATTATTTAGAAGGCCCATACTTCTTACTTGTTTTTATAATAAACCAATTTATATCAACAAAGTTAATGAAATTGAAAAATTTAGAGTATATAGATAGTTTATTCATAAAAACATAAATGTTGGAAAATTTGTTTTCATATGTTATATTATATCATTGAAAAATATTAAATATAAAAATTTTAAATTTTATTTCATGAAATTAATTTTCATTTTTTAGTAAAATTGTTGAAATGTAGTGCGTTCAATTTTAGTTTTAGGTATAAATTATGTTATCAGTGTAAATATTTTTTACAATGACAAAATAATTATTTCCAATATTGATATTTTTTAAAATATTATGTTTTATAAAAAATTATTTCATCGATATTATATTCCGACTCTAATATGATGTCTAAATATATATAAAAATGAATTAGTAATCTTTAATTTATAATTAATTGTAAATTTTATTAAGATCATTAATTATTAAAAAAATTTCTAGAAAATTGGATTCTACATGGCATTATATATTTTTATTTAAAAGTAAATTATATATTATTTAAAAATTTATTATGACTAAATGTACTATAAAATTTGATTTGGCACATTTAAAGATAGTAAAAAGGATCATCTTGTATTTTAAGTGATAAAATAATTACCATTTTTATATTTGAAAAATATTCTAAGTATTTAAATAGGTAATCTAATGTGGATCAAAGTTTATTAAATCAGTTAGACTCATAGTTCTTAAATAATACAGTTTTCCTTGTAGTAAAATCAAACCTACTAATGTCACCAACATTTACACACCTAACCCACCTAAATCCCATGAAATTATATTATCACTTCATTGCTAACAGTATAATCAAAATATTTGTACCACTTTTTCACTTATTAAAGGATCTCACTTCAATCATTTTGAAGACACACCCCTATTTTCTATTTCTAATTAAAGACTTCCCAATTTATTTCTTCTAGATCACCTATTAATGTTTGGAAGAACATGTCCTCAATAAATTACCACATGTACTTAAAAAATTTAATATAAATAATTTATGTAAATGTTATTATAATTATGGTATATCAATTTTCAATTTCCCTCTCATTCAATTGAAAAATAAAAACACTATACTTGTGTGAGGGTATACTTCCAACTCTATAAAGATCATGTTTTCTTTTTAATTATAAGATTTCATAGATGGTTTAATATTTATTACAAATAATATATATGTTCTTTATTTCATGATTTTTTTTCTAAAAATATTATTCACTCATTCTATAATTAATATTAGAAATAAATGATCATTATAAAGACAATGTCTTAAAACAAATATACCATCAGTAAAAGAGATTTATTTAAAACTATCCATGTATATTTTAGTTATCATCATCCTATAACTCATAAAATTCAAATTCTCTAACTTAATAACATCCAAATTACATAAATATCCTTTTCAAATTATTACATTATAACAAATGAATCTCTTCCATATCCATACTCACACATATACTATAGCATGTTCATGTTTGGGTTGGTTTAAACATCTATATTAAGAGTGATATTAATTTATATAATGGATAACTGATGAATAGTAATTACTAGTATAGTACATTATAAATATGTAAATAATTTTTTTTGTGTTCTAGAATGTTATTATCATCATTAAAATCATTAATTATCCAATAAATTTTCTTCATCAAATATTAATGAAATGTACTTATTAACGATTTCATATTCAAGGATAAATATGAAAACATAGATAAAAGGAATTTGAAACATAGTAAATTATTAAAATTAATACGAATAGTAACATTAATTAACTATTAAACGATAAATTTTTGATAATAATGAATAAAAACACTTCCAATATGAAACTAGTGCACAATGATAAAGATTAATCCCACAATATATTGAGTATAAGGCCCCTGCCTTAAACCTTACTTAATCTTGAGTTATTACAAGATTACACATAGAAGATCTTTTCAGGTTTAAAGTTTTATAGAATTAGAACATAAAACTTGTATTTCATTGCACATTTAAACAAAGTGGTTACAAAAAAGATATTATTAATTTTTCCCATCAATGGAAAAATATTTAAAATAAAACATGGATTCTTTCTTGACACGTCCTTGACACTATCTTCATATCATGTACCACTCCCTTTACCTATGAAAACCATTTCAAAAAAAATGGGATGAGCATAAAAAGCTCAGTATGGGTTATAAAAATATGGAAAGGAAACATGAGTTCATATATACATAAGAATGAAATAATTCTTTACCCATAAAACATAGGCACTTTAACATACCTCATAAAATCATGAATAAATCAAAGAAATCATAAGACATAAAGGTAACTTGAGGCATTCATAAAATTCTTACATAGGGAGTAACCCTCTTGGTTACGTTTGGAATACCCATCACAGTATATTCCCTAAATCTCTTCAGAGAAACTTTAAAATTTCACTCCTTCGTGTTACCAAATTCATTAGAGAGCTATATCAGGCTCACCTTCACTTAGTTTATCATGAAACCACCCGTCTTCATAATAATTCCAAAGAACCACAACATAATCGTATCACCTAAAACATGAATAAAGGAAACATAACATTTCCACCTTTCAATCACAAGATATCAATACAACACATCGATATAAAAGCATTATAAAAACCATTTTCAATACCAAAATAAAATAAAAGTAAAAGATGGTATTTATTTTTCTATTAAAAAAGGTATGGCTTGTAGAATATGTCGAAAGACAAATAATGGTCACGACGGCGGAGAAGTCGTGGTCGCCGCATACGTACGACAAAAACATTCCCTTTTGTCGTTTAGTAAAATGCTTCATATAAACACGATTCCTTTTGGATAAATGTAAAAGTCAAAGGGGTTTATACAACGTATAAAATAAAGTTGTGTATAAAACAAAATATTCCTCAATGAAAGGAGATTGAGAAGAAGTCCAACACCTCGGGTCCGACTTGACTCGATCATTCTTTAATGTCTTGAATAATAAACATGAGTTAATTTATACTTTCTTAAGAACCTTTTTAAAGTTCATTATTCCTTTTATATTACTTATTACCATGTTATGAACATTATGTAATTATTTATGTTAATAATGGCCGTTTTGTTGATCATTGGTACTTGATTCAAAAGAGTACTTACTATATTTACAAGTTGTTCACGTAGTAAAATATCCATTATCTCAATAATGATATTCATGATGTATATGCCATATATTTCATATATTTCCAGTATATACATGCATTTATAATATTACATAATCATTTATAGGTAAGAAATAAAATGCACCATTCATGGAGACGGTAAGCCGTACGTACTCATGAATGCTACTTTCATTTCTATTTCATATTTTATGGAATGGAATCATAATGATATAATGGAATATTCTAATTAAAGTATAATATAATATATAATATAATAACTCCATCCTTTATACATCCCACATATGGTATTAACGAATAAAATAACTTTGAGGGGGCGGTAGTCCGCACATCCTTAAATAAAGATATCGCGTTTACCCATAATGGAAACCATAAAGGTATGCCCAAAATGAAAAATACAGAATCTTGAAGAAAACATAAACATATTATATATCATATATAAATATATTTTCATATAAATGGCCACCTTTTAAGGTGTTAAAATAATGTTGAACAATCATCGTTTTGGGAGGCAGAAATTTGTCATCCACGGAAACAGTATGTTCTTTAACCATTAGATGTATGTGTGTGTAATTGTAGCTAGAATCCTTCATATAACAACATACTAGTATATGGAATATAGTGGTGTTGTCACAAAATAAATTAATAAAAAGAGTTTAGGAGGTCAGAGAAGCAAAATAAGAAAAAAGAACACAAGTGAAGACATTACCTTAAAAACGGGTAACTCCCTTTGGTTTGAGGTCAATGGATTCCGTGGGAAGACTTCTGCCCAAAGTGAGGCTTCAAGGAGTAAAATAGGGATGTGAAGATACAAAATTGGAAGGGTTTGTCTGATCCAAAGTCTTTGGAAGTGTGGGTAATGAGGTAGAGGTGGGGGCCTTTTATAAGAGGAGAGGAGGGGTACTCTGGGAAAGTAAAGAAATGTTACTTTATTTTAAAATGACTTTTAGATATAAAAGGTCCCACGTTGATATGATTCTAGGATAAGGTGATAAGGGTTCTAAATATTCCCATACAATAGGTTTTTTACAAGTGTAGGTCTTATATTTTACATTATCTTTTCATTTTATTTAAATCGTTAAATAATGAGGTAATCGCTGCATCATCATGATGACATAATTAATTTAATCTATTTAATGTCTAAAAATTATATAAAATTTACAATGATGTAGGAAATATTTTTATCTTTCCAATGACTATTTAGAGTCAAATATATGACTTGTATAACCCCATTTAAAATTGGATTTAGTAAAACAACTCATGTTTGTGTCGTTTTAATTTTAACATTAAATACAAAGATATTAATGTTATTTTACTACCAAAGTGGCTTCATGTGTTTTCCAAGTTGACCAATGGATTATCGTGGTCATACATGACACATCAAATAAGGGTAGGACATGTTTCTAGGTATTTTAATTTTATTATAATATCATTTTTTCCTTAAATTGCACTAATTACCTCTAATCGCGATTAAAAACATAATAAGTTACTATTCACCAAAAAATTATTTTAATCCCATTAAATTACATTTTACTTCATAATGACAACCATGTATTTCGTATTTTTTAAATTCAAAACTCAGTGGTGGTAAAATTTCATTTAAACAGAAAATCAGTTTTTATAAGTACCACTTAGTGGTTTCACTATTCATCAAAAATTGAAGTTTTTCAGAAAAATATCAAAACATCACCCTAAGCTATATTTGATATTCCGAATTCAAAAATGATTTCTATTTTACAAAATTAAAAACATATTAGTTACATTAATTAATTTAATAATTAATTCCCTCTGTCATGACAAATAGCGTGTTTTTATGAAATAATATATATCAAAAGATTGACACTAGTTTAAGTCCAATTTCAAAGTGAAATTAATTTAAATGTCCACCATTGGATTACATGGTAAAAATATATTCTATTTACTCTTTAGAACAAATTTACAAGATAATCTAACTATATAAATAAATTAGATTAAAAAGTGGTATTGAATTAAAATACAACACTTATCACAATTCATTAAAAAATGAACATTATCGGAAAAATACCAGAAATTTATCCAAAGAAAATTTTGATGCCCCAATCATAAAGAATATGTTTATTTTGACAAATATAGCTTATAAAATGGTCAAAAGATAGATTTAAAATTGGTTCTCCATCAAAAGGCGGTAAAACAATCTTTTAAAAATACTAGAGTATTCCATGCTTTAGGTTGGATTTAGTATGATTTTAATCCTCAAAAACACTACCTAATTCATAAATAGACATAGATAAAAATATTTATTATTCATTACATACTTGGGATGTTACATTGAAAGTAAATAATAACTGATATACACTAATTGAGTACTTGTAAATGATGATTATGTAAATGTTATGTATTAAAAAATGTTTATTAAATAGGTGATAAATATATTTATGTATGTTGTATATGATATAATAGTGCATCACACTAAGTGATAAAACAATGTACAAGTTTCTTTATCTCATTTTCAACACCATGGGATATTTTTATTATTCTATAACATAATTTATTTTATAGAGATTATATTTTGGAATATAGAAATAAATACTATTTCATGAGATTTTAATTTCCATTTCATTATTTCTCTATCATGTTCTTTATATTTCTATGTTTCCAATTATATAAAACTTTCAATGCATAAATTTCTAATTTAATGGGTCATGATATTTCTTACATGAATATTATTTTAAATATTTTATTGATCCTACCTCTACAATGTTTTAAATTTTATTTCATTTTTATAAGGTAAAATTACATTTAATCATCTATAACCACTTCTTGGGTAATATTTTCATTATGAAATAAATGTGTAATGTTGGTAATAATAACTCTTATTCTAACAAATGGATATTTTTATCCATTTTTCTATCTAAGCAATATTCTTTTCTATTTTTTGGTAATTGTAATATGGATTATTATCTATGAATATCGTAATTATTGCTACCCCTATTAATATCGAATATTTAATAGTATCAATACATATATATTTTTTTATTATATGAATGTACCCCCGTATATTTTTTTGTTTTCTTTTATAAATTATTTTCTCCTATTTTATAAAAATATTTATTTTATATTATTTCAAAATATCAAAGATATTTATTATTACCAAATTGTTTTTTCCAAGAAACATAAATTGTGGTTTTTAACTCATAAATTGTTCTTTGATATATTTTATGATTTATCAGTTATATTCCTCAAATTATATATCCACATTATTTCTGTGGATGGATTTAGAAATTTTCATTTCAAAAATATATATAATTGATCACATCATTTATCTTGCCTAACCATCCAACATGATTAGGCATAACATCTAATCTAATACATTTCTTTTGAATGTATTTTTTTAGTTTCTATGATTTAATTTTGTTTTTAATGATTCTATAATGTCAATTGACTTGATAAATTAATAACTAAACTACAAAAAAATTCTATATATGGCATGTATACTACATTATCCCTTCTTTTAATTTAATAGTCTGTACATATAATTTCAAGGAATATCGATGTGTATCAGTTTATTTTCCATCGGTATATAATGTAATTATTATTTATGGTATTGAAAATTATTTCCTTATATGATTATGTTTTAATGGGATATGAAACCCATTTTATCCATGGTTATTTATATGATATGATTATGATTTATATTATGTGAAATACATTATCATAGAAGATGAGGGGTGGGATCCTGTATCACCCTCCAATGCATTGGTGAAGGTATTATTTCTTATTAGATAGTGGGGAATTAGTTTTAATGGCTCAATCCATCAGAAAAATAATAGAGTTTGTCCTGATAAAACAAGGGAATGTGGAGAGTGAAGCCTGATCCACCATGGAAAATATTTTAGAAAAACCTAGTCTAATATGTAAAATATGTTGTGACACCCAAACTATTATGTTACGATTTATATTCTTATAAATGTGACAAAATTATCAATTATTATTCTTTATATATGATATTAAAAAATTTCATCATGTATAATTATATTATTCCTTGATTTATGAAATATGGTTTTTAAATATCAATTTCTTATATATCCTTGTTAAACCCTTATAATCATCATAAGATTACATGTCTCTGAATTTTATCACATATTATTACCCTCAATATGAATTTGAATTGTCCCTTTATTTGGTTTCCATTTCCCTGTGTTATGAAGATATAAAAGGTATTAAATGTATAGATGAGTTTCTTAGGTGAATAATTTTTTGGAGATGTTGAAGACTCATTTGGGGAAAATATGTTTCATATATAATGGAGAAAATTTAAAATTTATACAAATAATATGTTTTTATTATATTATATCATAATTCTTTAATAATCTAAACCTAAATGGTCTTTATAATATATGTAATGGAATATTTTCTTCAAATTTATGTAATTGATAAGTTCATGCCTATAGTGTATCATAGATTGTATCAGAGTGTGAATTAGGAAAATTTTGAGATTAAGATGTTTGTAAAAGATAATTTAATTGTTTAGAACTGAAATTTGATAATAATTTCATATTATAGATAAATATTTTGGTTAATTGATGTAATTTTGAATTTTTTTTATCATTATAATGATAGAAAATTAGTAAAAACCATTGCGATAAGTCTCGGTATTGGACAAAATCGTGATGTTTTTGTAAAGTAGAGATTGTGTTGGTTTGAAATTAATTACATCCATGTATGGACACTAAAATTTATTCTAGGATATGAGAAATAAGTAAAAAGTGTAATAGTCCTTTAAATTCATTTTGAGAAATAACTAAATTACCACCTACAACATGAAAGAAGGCCTAACTGAACACCAAGTTTGTAACACTTGTGGGATATTCATTCATTATTCACAATATCATTACAATATATTATAAAAGATTTATCAATTTAAGGAACTACGATAATAAGTATGAAAGATCCAAACCTAAAGAAAAATAAATTTAACAAATAATGGTTTATGATGAACTAAATGATAATCTAATAGTCTTCATGATTAATATAATTATATGATGTATTTTGATAAGATCATTTATCAAAATCCTATTAAGATTCAAATTATTCATCAATAATGTTAAACTCATTTTATTTAATAATGTATTAATACCGAATTATCCATGTTATAAATGGATTTAATGAAGTATATTATTGTTAAAAACGAGAAACCTAATGGTATAAGATTTGGAGAAAGATATGATTTTATTATTCTGAAAAAAACTATAAATAATTATAATTAACAACATAAACATAGATGAAATTCCAAAACAAAAAAAAATTCAGAGAATTTTATAGGCTCTGGAAAATTTTGTTGATAAAGATGATGATGGAATAATTTTCAGTTTCATACATGTTATGGATATGTGTTAATGGAATTTGGTGATTTTCTAGGTGAGTAAATGAGGAATATTGAAAAACTACTTATTAAGGAAAAGTAAAGAGAGTATTCGACATGGTGATAGAGAAAAAGTATTTCTCCTAATGTACTATTAGTAGTTCAATGAATTAAATGTTAGGAACATGGGAATTATCCATGAAAGTTTCCTAATATCCTTAGTAACAATAATGATGGGAATTTTTAACTTCCAAGGATAAAGTATCATGGGAAAGCCTATACAACAACAATGTAAAAATTTTGCTGCAAATTGTTTTGGAGTAAAGTACAACATTCACCAACCTAGGAACTATGAGTATTGTCACTGTTCCTTATTCATACCACTCTATTGTACCCACTATTTCTTTTAGGAAAATAAAACAACCACCTAGATAACTAGATATTGAATTATTAATAAACAATTCTTGTGGTATTACTACATACCAAGTATTCAACTCTTCTGTAATATATGTTAATTATAATTTATTCCCTATAAATATTTTAATACATATTTATGTTAAAATTTAGGTGATATAATTGAAGATTTTAAATTTATTTACATTTTTAAATAAAACTTTGTTAAATTATATTTTAAACATTCCACATTAAGCATAAACAAACCCTAAAATATTAATATTTTAATGTTATAGTTAAAAAAATTTGTTATATTGGCATGGGTCAATATGATTAAAAAAATTATAAAATATATACACATATATATATAATGGTCCCACTAAATACCAATTTAATTATTGATTATTATGAAAAAATTTATCAATTTTTCACTGAAGTCATTTTATGCTTCAAAAGGAAGCATTATACAAAAATTGATTTCATTTATTTTAATGAGAGAATAATTAAAATTAATATCTCTAAATTTTTGGAATTCTAAAGTATAAAATGGATAAATTTTTTTAATTTATAATATTGATATTATTTTTCTAATATTATTTTATATTTTTTGAAATTTATGATTCTTTAATGAATATTGAAAAATAATATGTTTTATTGATAATTATCTTTTACTTTTCTTGTATTAAAAAAACTCAGATTATATTTTAAAATAGTATTTAAATTGTAGTAGTTGATTTTGATTAAATATAACCAATAAAATTTTATTTTATTTAATAGTATTATATAATTTTTATAAAATCATTTCTAAACATAATAAGTCACTTTTATGGAAAATCAATTTTAGCCTTATTTTGCAGGATTAGTAGTAAATTTAATTATGCCTTCTCTATAAATTTAATTTCATAAAATTTATAGTATATTATAAAACATCATAACTAATATTAGTTAATAATTTGAACATAATTTTTGGTCAATATCAATAGTAAACGTAGTAAATATCTGTTACTATAATAAATATAAAATGAGATAATTATGGTTAAAAATAATATGTAAAGTATAAAAATTCCTTGAAACACTCATTATTTCTATTATATGATTATATTCCCACAATGATGATCCAAATTTAACAAATGTTATCTTTTTTAGATATTAACCATTAATGATGAATTTTATAATATTTTATGTAAACGATAAAGTATAGATGGACACTGTATTGATTTTAATATTTTTAATATTTTTTGGAATGGATATTTTTTTATTAATGTATATTTTAAAGGTAAATAATTTTTTTATTTCCATGGTAATTTATTTTTAAATATTTATGATCAAATAATTAAAGTAAATCCATAAGAAATGTTATCATGGTGCTTGTGAAAAGATAATAAAAATCAAGTAAATGTTTTTAAAAATTATTAATGATATATTTTTTAGAAGAGTTATAGTATTACATGGGGTTTTTAAATCATTATAAAATATTAGGTATTTTATGAATGCTTATATTTAAATCCCTTACTATGTTATTATATATAATTTCAAACTAAAATGATAGTGTAAAAAATGACATTAATGATATTTTTTGTTAAATGATATTTAAATAAATTTTCTAAAATTCATAAAAAAATTGAAGGAAGACCATCAGGATAATAAATGTTATTAAATTTAGTTTTCTAGAAATTAATCATCCAATTCTTAGTGTATATGTAAATTTATAACCCTTTAATAATTAAAAAGTCATTAAAATGGTAATGGCTAAAATTGGTAATAAATGGAATTAAACTGAAATATAATATTAAAAAATATATCTAATATTTTCTAAATTTGATTGGGTTATTATATAAAGATATTATCATCCTTATATTTTAGTCCATTTCATTTTTGAACCAATTTAGATGATATAGACACATATTATAATGTAACATTTCATTAAATTCTAGAAATACCTTACCCCCATGTAAATGGGAACCCCTCCTTTATCTTCTATACAGCAAATCAAGCCATATATCTTGACTAAACCATACCCAATTATCATTAATACTAACCTATATATGATTTAGAGGTTCTATTATTTCTAAATGACTACACCAGTTTTCTTTAATAACAGATTTGAAAGCGGTCTACCAAAGAAGAGGTAATCATCAAACCTAACCCTTTTTAGTTTATTTCATATTCTACCACCATAAACTCATCATTGAACCTGATTAAATAATAAAATCTTTAAATACCATTTACATAGATTTTATTTTTCATTTATTATAATATATATCCATGTTCTCTTCTATCAAATGGGAAATAAAACCATCGACCATATGTGCGGTGGACTACCACCTCACGAATCAATATAATATGATTTCAATCGTCATATATAATGTATTTTTATAATGAAAACATTAATATATATGATATTAATTTAAAAAATGTAATTTTTTAAATGATAACATATCATCAAAATTATATATATTTCATATATTATGAAATTATATCATCGTTCTTGTGTATATGTGTATATACCACGTCTACTATGTGATATGATTTGGTTTTAATTACCACGTAGAATGAAAGGTATATACAATGTATATATAGATATAATTTTTTATTTAATATATAATTATAATAATATAATGATTAAATAATATCAATATTAAGTCTATCATTTTCATTTAAAAATATAAATGTTAATCATGTGTACATACAACGTATCGTTTCTTTTAATAGAAAAAAACTCATTTTCCCTAATTTTTATTCATATTTCATTTTAAAGGTATAATTTTTATTAAAAAATTATATTTATTCCATTAGTTTTATTTTGGGGATGATAGAGCACCGACCACATTGACCATAACTGACATACCAAATCCTTTATGAAATTATGAACTGAACATCCACAGAACACATGATGCAGACATTACCAATTATGTAATAAAATATTCTATTATACCAAATGAATCAACTTTTTTAATATAAAAGTAATAAAATTAAAAAAAATTCCTCATAATATTTAATTTTAGTGTACATGAATTAAAGGAAATACATGAAAATTCATGGCATGTGGTAAGGGATTTCATCCCATTTTCTCTTCCTTAAGACATGTATTAATATTATAAACTAATTATATATAATAAAGTATATATGGTTCGATATTTACTTGTTATATAATTAATTATTCAAAAATAATGTTATTTAAATTTATATATCAAAATAATTCATCCAATGAGTTTTGATTATGATGTATCCAAATAAGTAAGGGTATTCTTACCTAAATTTTCTTTAAACTGGTTAGATAGATTATTTATAAAAATTATGTTCCATGATTAGGTGTAAAAATAAATTATATTTATTTAATTTGTATTCAAAACTTTTTTTGAATTTATATTTTTAAGTCATAATCTTCATATTGATTAATTCTCAATTAAATGATTTGATCATTATTAGGGTTATCCATCTTAAAATTTATTTTTTGGGGACATATATTTATGTTACAAACCAATAATAATATATGAGGTGTATGTAATTCCCCTATGAAAACTAATATTGTGAATATCCTCTTGTTCATGATATTTATTGTTTCATTTTATTTTATTCTTTCATTTGGATAATGATTAAAAAGTTTCCATTGTGGTAATGGGTTTCTATATCAATTTTATTTTGAAAATGATAATATATTATTGGGATTTCATTCATGAAATTATATCATCCTTATCTGATAAAAAACATTATTTTTTCTTTCCTATTATCATTTTTATAAATTTTTTATTTATGTTTCATTTTCCCTCTCTTTTGTATCAAAATTGGATCAAATTTTTTATGAAATTCTAACAATATTTTCTCTACTTTTTATTGGAAAAATATTTAATTACATATCTAAGTATGCTAAAAAAATTAAATAATTTTCTAAACTAATATATCCTTAATTTTATATTCATTTTTACCCTATTTGGTTTTTTATAAACTAATTAAAATTAGTTTCCTTCAAATTTTATGAATATGTTATATTTTATCAATGGAGTGAAAAAACTAAATATTTTAACAATTATGACAAGATCATATTTTTTACCATAATGACCTCCCATTGTTTTGAATATTACGTTTCATGTCTTCATGTTAAGATTTAAAGAGTTTTTTACACAATATTGTATAAATTTTTAGTTTTAAAAAGTAATTTTCAAAGTGTAATGTTCGGTTTTTGAATAATTATTCTTATGATATTTTATATTATTTTTATTCTTCAATGAAAAATATTATTTTAATTAGTATCCATTGGGTATATGTTATAATAAACCATAATTATTCTCTCTCTAGATGCATTATTATTTCATTAAATATATTTTCATAGCAGCCATTTATTTTCCATAGCTAAAGTGTTCTATAAAAGGACCATGCTTGTATTTATGTTGAAAAATGAAATATGTCATATATTATGATTATGTTTTAATTGTTTTGAATTTTTTATTCTTATGGATGAGAATGATATATCTAATGATGATGGGAGAGGCTAATATACCATATGATGACATTTGGGCTTTATATCTCTCTCCAATGCATTGGGAAATGATTTTTTTCTTTATAGAATTATTTTTGAATTTTAGTGTATTGTTTGTTCCATTTTTAATGGTTATTTTGATGTTTCAATGAATAAAAGTTTCCAATATACCAACACATTGTATTTATTTCTTCTATAGGTTATAAATTTTTTTCATTGATAAATAATAAATTCACATTGATCGTGATTATTGATTCTTATGAGAGTGCATTTGTTAAATATTTATTCCAAGTCACATGATTAATGATAAAATTTTGATGGGTTGGAATTCTATTATCTTATGAACTTGATCATTGAGTATGTAATAATATCCTTATTCTACTCTTATGCACAGATGAAATTTCATTTATAATTCTTATTCTTACCATATCAAATTGTTTTAGGTTTCCCTTGTTATGTTGCCTTTTTGGTGAGTTAAAAAATGATATATGATTTTGGTCTAGAATGGATTTATGTGTGAAAACCTTTATTATTTATGTTGAAGAAGTAATATGGAATATGAAAAACTATGTACATAAAATAATGATGACATAATTCATGGGTACTATTATGTAATAGTTTTGCCTAATTATTATAGACAATAAACCTAATAAGTACATGGGTATTTATGTGATACAAGAGTTCATTCCAATGTTGTAATTATTGGTCGATTAATATTGGGACACATATATTGGGATCAAATTTGGAGTTTTAAATATTATTTATTATAAAAAGACTCTAGATGTGTGTGTTCATGGCTATTATAATTGGAATTAAATCATATTTTTGTAATATATTTATATAATAATTATTATATATGATTTTGTATACAGAGTAATGGATTCTATAATCAATTTATAATTATATGTTTTATAATACGATCAAAGTCCAAAAAACCCAATTGGAGGATTTAAGTGGTGAGATTTTTGATAGATTACTGATATTTTGGGAGATTTTTTGTTGGGTTTAGGAATAGGTAACCATTAAGGTTAAATTGCATTGTTATTTTGAATGAAAGATATTATATATGGGAGATGTAAACATAGGGGTATATTCCATAATCATTGATGTAAAAAAATTATTTAATGTTAAGGTTATTGTGGTAATATTTAGAGGTAGGGTTATTTATTTATTGAATGTTATATGTTGAGCCTTTGGTGTTGTTCTAGAAATTTTGGGAGATTAATGTATTATTAAATCATTTGATGATTTATGCATTTTGGATATTAACATACATTTTACTAACTATTTTATTTTTTTTAAATCAAAATACTATAGGAATACCGTATTACTATTTTTGGATTATATGTTATATTAGAATATAATGTAATGCTTCATTATTGAAAAATTTATCTTAAATATTAAAAATTTGGAGAGAATGGTGAGAAGGAGGTTAAAATTTATTAATTGAAGAAATTCGATATCTCAGGTAAGTATATTTTCTTATGTTATTAGTCTAGATGAAAAATTAATTTTTTAATTCATAGAAAAGAATAATAAAATAAAATAAAATAATTATATACATTTATATTTAATATATGATCCTTTTCACATTTCTTTAGATAATGGTTTTTTTGTCATGTAATTTATCATGACCATTCAATTTCATGAGATCAATGATCTTTGTCACTATCCAATATTATTTTTAAATTACAATTTCCGTAGATGTATATAATTTCACTTATAAATAGTTTTATCGTATCTATAAACCAACTAAGTGTTATTCAATATGACCTTTGTATTTTCCTTTCCATCTTTTCAAAATAATGTTTTATTTATTGTTTTTTAAATGTGGGTTTTCAAAATAGTAACATTCAAATGTAAAAAACTATTTTTAGATAAATTTAAAAATGATATTATTCAACTTAATAAAGGTTGTAGAGTCTAATAACCCAATATTTTTAAAAGAACACATTGTTTGACTTCGTAATGAACACACAACACTGAGCTTAAATGAACTATTAGATATTAATTTATAAATGTAATAGTTATAATATAATCATTAAATTTCAGGGCATAAAGATGTTGAAACACATTATAATATATATATATAACCCACTAAATAAAAATTTATAGATTAATATAGAAGAAATATGAACTGAAATTTTCATCAAATTCATTTTAATCTTCAAGAATATGTTTTCTACAAAATGTTTTTTACTAAATTTTATGTGGGGGATATTATAAACAATTTATTCCAATTTTTTAAATATTATTTTATATAATAAGACATCATTTTTGAATTACTAAATACAAAATGTTAAATATGATCAATTTTTTAAAATTTCTGGAAATGTTTTATTTTTTAATAAATAATGAAAATATTATTTTTTATTGAAAACTAATTTTTCTTTTCAATTACATTAAAATACCCAAAAACTTTTGGATTGTTTTGAAAAATATTATTATATACTTTTGATAATGAATATTGTAATTATTAATACTAGAATCAATATTATACTTTAATTTTGTTTAGAAAAACTTATACTTATACTTATATTTTTTATAGAATTTTTTTTCATCACATTTTATTAGCTTAATTTTAAACTAAATTCTTCCATATATATTAATTTAATTTTATATATATGGTTCAAAATATTTATCATAATATTTAATATTATGTACTATTTTCAACATATTTTTTGACAATGTGAATAATATGAATGTTATTTTTTACGACGATAAATTAAAATGGGTTAATTGGGGTTAAAACTAATGTGATAATGACTCAAATTTGTTTGAAAACAATCATTTATTTCATTTTATGAGTCTATTTCATCCCTAATAATCTGAAATTTGAAAATATGACCTCTTTCCATTTTTTCTAGAATTAAATTTTTATAATATTTTATGTAAATGGAATAGAATAAAATGCAACTCTCTTACTTTGAATATAGTTAATAATATTTTAATTAGATAAATAACTTAATTTTTGTTATAAATTGTTATGTAAAACATAAATTAATATTTTTACCTTGTTAATTTTTTACTTATTAATGAGATGATAATTATGTTAAATTCTTGCACAATGCTGACATATTTCTTGTAGAAAGAGGAGAAAAAAATTATATGATTTTAAAAACTGTAAAAGTAACTTTCTTGATGTTTTATAGTGTTAAAAATATACATAAAAAATTTGGGATTTTTAATTTTTTTTTGTTAAATTTAAATTACTATATTTTCATCCTTAAAGATAATCTAATTGAATAATATAAAAAATATAGTAATGATATTTTATGTAAATTAGTATTTTAATAAATTTTTTAAAATAAAAAAATTATTTATAGAAGACAATTAAAATGATAAATGAAATATAATTCCATCCATTTTGTATTTATCATCCCATTTTCAGATTATAAGTATAATTATAAACATTTAATGATTAAAATGT
Organism: Viscum album; assembly: GCA_963277665.1. Lineage (NCBI taxonomy): Eukaryota > Viridiplantae > Streptophyta > Magnoliopsida > Santalales > Viscaceae > Viscum > Viscum album. The sequence goes on from OY728151.1 coordinate 170,640,226, forward strand.
TATGTCCACGGTAAAAGATAAAATAATTCAACCAAGAGGTTAAATCAAGAGATAGGTTTTAAAATAATATCTAAACATATATAATTTTCCTGGTGACTATATTAGGACCATAAATAAATTATAGTATAAAAAATATCTTTTTTAACCTTTTTAGATTATTTAAACACATATTATATTATAATTTTTCATTAATTTCTAAAAATGTACCTCCCCTCAATTATAAATGGTCTCACATATATTCACTTTTTTACCCCACATTGATCCCTACAGATCCATTAATATTTAGAAATCTTATTTAATACATCTAAATGAATTTTTTACTGGTTATTATCTTTTTAAAAGTCCATTCCAAGGATCCTTAAGGTAGAATCAAAATGTGGTCTACCAAAGAAGAGGTAATCGTCTAAATTGAAAACTTTCAGTTTATTTCTTCTTCAACATCATTCAAATATTATTTAACCATTGTAAAATAATAACATCAGTATATTAAATATACTGATGAATTATTATGTTAATATAGTATCTGATATCAATATCCTCTTTCATTAAATATGACATAAAACCATCTTTCATGCGTCCAACGAGCTAGATCATAGAAAATTGATGTTATTTTTTTCCACCACCACCTAACAAGATGGTTGGAGTGAATAATTATATATTCATACATACATAGAATGATATGTAGTATTATAAAAATAATAATTATTATCTAATTATAGTATATGATTTATTTTCATACCTTTCCAGCCTTTGAAAATTTATAACATCATTTTTGGGTACATGTGGGTTACCTAATCCACAAATCAATGTGATTCTTTTTCATCACCACATCACATTTGAAGGAATATATAAATTATTTAAATTTATGAAATTATATTATGGATAAAATGATAATTATGATAATAAAAAAAATATGTACCTTTTTTCAATCACGCTTTTTGAAAAATGGATACATTACCCATGCGTATATACGACTTACCGTCTCCATATTTATAAATATTTTCAAATTTTTATTTCCATTTCTATAATTTGATTTTAAATTACAATAAACATATAAAAATTATTATTATTTAATTATTATTTCTCTCAATATGATGGAATAATTAGCTCTTTGACCTTGGTTAACATAATGAATCTATTTTTACATTCTTAATCGAATGTCCTCAAAACACCAAACATGGAAATAAATGAATTTTTAGTCAAAAAATTCAATTTAATAAATAAAAAATATTATAAATGGTAAATTAATAAACATGTAAAAGGATGGTAATCAGTAAAATAATTGATATATGTTTATTATACTAGTGTTTAACTACAAACATGGCATGCATAGACTCGAGAATGGTACTTTTTTATCAATTTCATATCATTAAGGGGTGTATTAATGGTATACACACAGAAAATTTTATACGGTGTATATGAATCAAATTGTACATTTTAAAACATGAATAATATATAATTCATTGTATTTTATATTAAAAAAATTAATACATGATATGGGTATTGAATCAGAAGTCACCAAAGTGGTAAGGGATCTGATAAATCAATTTTATTTTATGGGTAATATCACATCCTCATTTATTATATTATAAAAATTATGTCTAGAATGAAATTATATTGAATTATGTATCCTTTAATATTTTTTCATATTTACATTTGTTACACATAATATGACATCCCGCCTTTTTAACACAACATTCCATTTCATTTTACAAACAGGGGACCCTTTAAAGTTTAGTGTCCTAGAAATCAAGAACAAAATACATGAAATATAAAACACTATTTTAAATCCCAATGAAAATCCTCTTTAAAATTTCATCCTATGTACAACTACTGCATCTCATAACTTGGAGACATACATCAAAGGAAAGGGTCAGTAGAAAGCCCGATAAGGAAAGCAAGGTAATCATATTACTTGTGATATTAATAAGAACTTGATGAAAATCATAAATACATGGGGAATATAAGTACAGACATTTCATAATGAAAATAACATGAACCATAACAGGAATATGTTGCTACAACATTTAATTTAGACATTTAGGAACATATCCCCAAGGTTTATCCCCAATGTGTCATAAAAATTACCAAGGTTATTCACCAAGGTCACATGAAACATGTCATCTCTAGAGATTAAATTCTTTACCCAATGCATTGGAGTGATATTAGGTCACACCCTTAATATGTATTTATATTCATGTGATCCACATAGATCTTAATAATATATTTCATAAATAACCCATAGATAGTAAAAGTAAAGGGTTTAACTTTAAAATCGTGACGTATTAAAAGTCCATAGAGACATGATCATTATGACTTTCATAAACCTTAGAAAAAAAGATAGTTTCTTGTATGTAAAATATAGAATCAAATAGTTCAATATTAGGTCTTGATTAATATCTTTGGAGATGAATATATATATATTTATATTCTGATAAATAAAACATGAGAATTTATTGAGAAAAAGAGAGATATATTTTGAGACACAAATTTCTGCAGCATAACGACTATATAACTTGGTTTTAGAAAAACATAAAATGAGAGGGGAAAGGTTCTCACAAAAACAAATGAATCATTTATAGTACATGTATAGAATAAAAAGAAATAAGATCATGGTCTGTAATGACAAACCACATGAAAATGAAACTTGAAAGAAAATAGAAAATTTTATTTCTTTTACAAAAACTTAACAGCCTACTACGTCAATTAAAAATTAAAAACAGATATTAATTAGAGAAGAAATGGCCTCTTATCATTTACACATGAAATGGATGGTAATAAAAAAATAAGAATATATCCCCATATAAGAAGTTGGAAATTGGAAAACATAACCTAATGGAAATCATGACTAAAAGTGGAGGGTGGAAGGTTCCCTTACCTTGAAGAGTATCTCCAAAAGCATTATGGTTGGGACCTTGGGAGATTGAGGGAACCATGGGTTAAATCCTTTGGAGTTTAAAATGTTAGAACATAGATGAGGATGATTTTGGAATGAAAAGAATGAGGGAATGGCTTCGTATTTATAGAAAAAGTGAGGTAATATTTAAATCATTTCCAAGGGACACAACTTCATGGGTATTGGAAAAACCATGGGCTTTCCCATGATATTTTCCCATGGTATTGGCAACTTGAAAAACCTCATAGCATATCTTACTATTAACATGATGACCAGAAAGATTAAATCATTATTACATCATTATTACTTCATTATTACATCATTAATGATGTCATTAAATACCCAAAACTCATACCTTAATTTTCACTATTCACAGAAAAACAAAATATTTTATTAAAATATCATAAATTCACCCTAACCTATTATCGATTATCTAATTCAAAAAATGAAATCCATTTTATAAATATAATTTTATAAATATTTTTAATTGAATTTTTAAATAAAATCATTTTTTATTCAAAAAAACAACTCTAAAAATATAACTTATTTCGTAATTCCTTGAAAACATAATCAAGGACCAATAAAATTATTGTATAACCATAAGAAAATAAAATAACAATTCATGATTCCATTTTATGAAAATACATTTTCATTTTAAATTATTAAATTAATTGTAGAATTGGAAATAAAATTTTTGTATCCTATAAAAATTAGAAAACTTATAATATGATAGTTTCTTTACTTTTAGGATGTCTAAATTGTATTTATACATTAATGGGTCAAGTTCCTATTTTATTGTCCGATTTTCTATTCATTACTATTTATTTGGTTATGTTACTATTAATACATTACTATTTACTAAAAAATCAAGTGGATATTATAAAACTCTTATAAAGACCCGAAAATTCTATGGAATTTATTATCATAAATAAAGGGGAATTTTACGAGTCCACGAAAATTAACGGCACATGATTCTGAGGCCCGGTGTGCCCGAAATCAATTTCTAATGTTTTTTTTCGGGTACGTTTAGTAAACTTAAGAGCAGGATTTTATAAATTTTGAATTGGTTCTTGGAATTGAAATATGAGGGCATCGTTGTACTCACAACACTAATATTTTCGTAAAAAGATTTTCACTTTGATGGTAGTGGGTCAAGAACAAAAGTTGTTTTTTGGGTTTTCATGGAAAATAATAAAATAAAGTGAGCATCACTTTATTTTTTATTTGAGGCTCCATGTGGGTGTTTGGAGGTGGGTCCCATTGGATCTATAACCTCCTTGTGGAGGTTGGAAGTGGGGACCACCAGTCCATAACCTCCCATGAGAGGTTATGGTGGCAGGGACCTCAACGCCTCAACCTCCCATGTGGGGTTAATGTGGTTGGTACCACCTGAGACCAAATAAATTTCAGATTTTAATAATAGGGGTGGGGACCACCCACCCCCTATTAATGGAAGGAGGGGGAAATATCTCAACTTCCCTCATTAATGAGGGGGATCCCCTTGACATCCGCTCCCATTTATGGTATCACCACCTCCACTTTAAATATTTGTGCCAAAACATAATTTATTATGCCAAATCTTACCCATTAATAAATATAGCCATCTCTTTCAATAAAATTCTACAATATGAATTTTAAAACAAAAAATCTAAAATAGTAGACAATCTATTATTTAGAGGGGGTATCTATTCACTTTTGACATTTGGGTGGAATATTGGGGAGAGGAGAGCTTGGGTGAATTAGAATTCTCTAACGAAGAACCCCCTCTCCCAACAAATGAAGAACGTCGAGAAGGAGCATCCGTGACTTCTTTCTCAGAGGCAACCGATATGGGACATATTTGATGACTGAATTATCTCCTCATCTTCATCTATGAACTGATGCACGAGCTTGATATTGAATGTGTGTAGTGGATGTGACGAAAGAAGATCTCCTCCGTCTTCTTCCTCCTGACTCTGTCGACGACCAATGATTAAGGTAGGGGTTAATTTGAGTAATATTACCTTTATTATTCTATTATTCGATTGGAATGGAATCATTACAAAGGTTGTGTACCAATTGAATTTCATCATTCTTACTTATTAGTGATCCAAATGTTACCACCCTTAACACTGAGGGTACGGGCCAAACCAACATGGCCCGACCGCTCTGCTGTTCATGTTTGTGATGATTTTCAGCATGGCGACGTAACAACGAAGTGTCGTTGATGGAGATGAAGCCAACTGGCAAAGGTTGCACTTCCGGCAGCCTCTGCGAGCGGTGTCGCGGCCCAGCCGCACTGCACTACGGGCCGAAATGTGGCCCTTCGGTCGGTCCGCCCTAGCCACACCATCTGCCGACCGAACCGGTTGAGCCACCTGGCCTGCACCCCTGCCAGCTTCCCCAACTTCCCAGAAGCCTACCCGAACCACCCCACTCACGGCTGCCACCGGCCATCCGCACACCCAGGCTAAACCCCGTTGTCCCAAGTCAGCCTGAGCTATGCCAAACTGTGCCATCCCAGCCATCTCCATGCCACCTAGCCTCTCGAGCTGCCACCCGACCGAACTAGCGCCCTAGCTGCGGCAACCATCCAAGCTAGAAAATGGCCCCCCTCGCGGTGCCCTAGCCGAACTTTTCTGGCTGCGCCCTTTGGGCCGAGCAGCGTCGTGCCACACCCTCGCGGCACTCTGGGCCGAACCAGCCCCGAGCCCGAGCCGAACCGCCCACGCGGATTGCTGGGTGGGGCCCTGCGGGTCGGGCCAAACCTAACAGGCTGGCCCACCCAATGGATCGGGCCTGATACAATAGGTCTGATCGGGTCGACCCAAACTGGGACGGTCTGACCGGGTCAGACCGAACCCAGTCCCACTACCGACCCATTACTTTTTTTGGCCATATCTTTGAGACCAGACAAACGTTTGACAAACTGTCATCCATGCTGGTATTCTTCGAGCATGACGGTCCCTTTGATTATACCCCACTAGAGTTTTGGGAAAAGTTGAGATACATTCAGGATGGATTGTGCACGAATCTAACCGGGCCCCCAGGAATAAAAGGATATTAACTCACAGACAAGGCAACCGATTGACGCTCCATCTGTTACTTTGAGACCCCTATGACTTGGCAGACCATTGAGATACTTCTATGTGGGAGATCATGACAGTTGGAGTATCTACCTATATCTCGTTGAGTGGATCCTGCTGGAGACGAGTGAGCATAGTGCAAAGACCTAGTAGCTGGCTGAAACCTGACAACTTTTGACCAATTCGACTCTGAGTTATTTGACTATCCTTGTGGGAAACACCTTGGTGTCACGGAAGACCCACAGTGGGGAGCACCTTGGTGTCGCGACAGACCCATGGTACTCGACATGAGTAGTACCTCAGCAGGCTATGAAGGAGAGCACCTTGGTGACGTGGCAGACCCACGGTGGGTAGCGCCTTGGTGACACAGCAGACCCACAGTACTCGACAGGAGAAGTACCTCAGCAGTCTATGGTTAGTGGGACGTTACATGGTGACGCGGTAGGACCACTGTACTCAATAGAGAAGGATTTCTTTATCCGTCGTGGATTTGACATTGTGACTAGTGATTTTAAATGATAGTACCCCTAGAATAAAATAATTTTTTTGAGTTGAGTCAGTACCTTTTGTGTATACCTCATGATTGAGATGGATTACATCATATCTTAGGTATATGTATTGGCATATACCTAAGTAGGTTTATCTGTTGATTTCATACTATTTTGGTTTTTCCTCATTGGATTTGTGAGACCATTAGGGTCTTCGAGTACCTACTGAGTATTGGTATACTCACCCCTGCATGGGCTATGCTTTCACCACGTTGCTCTGGATGTAGTCGACGATAATGCTGACCAAGGCTGAGTGTACCAAGACTGGATGATACCAGGTGGTAGACCACATGGTGTGACGGTACATGGAGGAGACGGACGGACGTGGAGAGTTGTGGAGGCTATATGTAACTACCCTTCAGGTATGATTTCCTAGTGGATGATCCAGGAGTAATTTTCCCCATTTTCTTGTTCATGAACTGTTAGTTTCCTTCTACTTTACAGTTGGGATTGTATTTTCATCCCCCTTTTTACTTTTCACCACTCCTTTTGTTTACAGTATTATTTAGTGTTTTATTTCTAGATTGTATCCTGTTGTGTGTGTTTTCAAGTTATAAAGTCAATGCCTTCCCAATTTAGGTATTTAAGCCTTTGGTGCTAGTCTCCAGCCCCTGACCTATGGAAGGCGGGCTTGGGGTAGTCACGGCACGAGGCTCATGGTATGGGTCATGACAAATTGGTATCAAGGGAGTCGGTTCTACCAAAACACATAGGACTATGATCTTTTTTATAATGCAATAGTGTTAAGGGTACTGATGGTGGTTTTCAGTTCAGTGTGTCTAGTGTTGGTGTGGCGGCCGACGTATCCATACACCAAAACCCTAACTACAGATTTCCGACTCAGGGCACGAAAACACTAATTGCGTGTGTGTTTTAAAAAATTTTCCTTAAGTTAGTTCAACCAGGTCTGCTCACAAGGTATAATCTTTTATCGTGTCACATATGTTTTTTTCAGGATGCCTTCTCCTAGATAACCAGCTAGAGCCCAGAGAGTTGTATGTGTAGAGATCCCACTAAGCGACGAGGCCTCTGTGTAGGGACCTCTTTCAGCGGAGGCACCATCGGTAGCACTACCCATTGAGCCACTATTGCCACCAGCCCCAGTAGCAGACGATGCAAGCCGCTTGAGCATGTTTCACGAGTTCCAGTACCAGAGGCCACCCAGGTTCTGGGGAGTGACGGACCCACATGTAGCTTAGGATTGGATGGAGGTTGTGGTGAGAGTCTTCAGACAGGTAGGCACACCAGCCGAACTTCTGGTGAGCCTTGCCGTGAGTCTCATTTAGGCTGCAGCAGGCAGATGGTGGAGCCTGATGCTCTAGGTGCATGTCGTGGTGACACTACTCTGGGTAGACTTCAAGAGCCTGTTTTGGGTAGAGTTTGTCACATCCACCCTATGTGTAGTGCGGATATAGAAGCTACTTCACATGCATTAGGGCAGCATGACACTGGAAAAATACTCAGCATGGTTCACCAACCTCTCACGATACTCCACATATATGTTACAAGACCCATTCATCAGGGCCCATACCTTTGATTAGGGGCTCAGGAAAGATATTCGGGCTTTGATGATCTCCCTCTGCATCCAAATGTAGGTAGGTGTGTTGGAGCGAGGACTATTAGTGGAGAGGTTCCTTGCGGAGCAGTCTCCAGCAGCGAGACCCACCACCAGTCATCATGTAGTGGAGTCTTCTACTACTGGAATTATAAAGATTTCATAGAGGTCGAAGAGGAACAGACCCACAGGTGGACAACTTCATGACTCGGGATCAGTAGTGCAGGGAACCTAGGGTAGAGACATACATTCCATGAGCAGGAAGTGTTTCATATGTGGCAGGCAGGGTCACAAGGCCCGTGATTGTCTGACTCTCCATTTCGATTATTAGAAGATGGGCGAAGGACCGCCCAGTCAGAGATAGATATTTGTTCAAGGTAGTCCACAGAGAGCAGGCAGACGTGGCAGAGGAACTAGTCATGCAGCTGGCGGTGGACGATGTTTTGAGGTGTTATCGCCACCACCAATAGGAGGTCCACCCCAACAGTAGGGAGCATGTGGATAGACAAGAGCTCAGCTCTAGGAATATGAGGCTTACGATCACGATGCTCCGGAGATGATTCAAGGTACGTTCTATGTCTATGATACCTTAGCTTCAGTTATTATAGTCACACTTATCAGTGACTCTTTCATTGACATTGCCCTCATTCTGAGCTCGAAGATTCTGACTGAGCTGTTGGCTCGATCCTTACAGCTAGAGACTCCTACGGTAGTAGACTCGATGATTACGTACTGGTGCCGGCAGTGTGAGCTTACTCATGGAGGAGAGAGATTCGGCTAGAATCTCCTAGTAGCGTCATCGAGGCCTTACAATGTCATCTGGGGTATGGAATGGTTATCTGTAGTGCATGCTCAGATCAACTATATTTGGTGCAAATTGTTGTGCCTCTACATGGATTTGACCAGGTTTACCTTCACTAGCCAAAATGGAGCGTTTTCAGCATTGAACGTACTTACTCTGAGGTGGGTGCAGCTGATCACTCATCAGTTTGCCTGCCTTACCCTCAGAGCAGTTGATGTGGAGGGTCCGAGCTATCCTGTAGTGGTGAAACAGTACGAGGCTGTTTTCTTTGACGATGTTATAGGACGACCTTACTACTAGAATTCATAAAAATTATGATTACCTATTTGCGATGGGATTCCATTTCAAATAGGCTTTAGCAATGGGGCCCCATCGCAAATGGCCCGTTGCAGGAAACACTGTCGCAAATACAAGTTTTTCTGATGGGCACATCGGAAAAAATGTTATTTGCGACGAGAAACATAGCTGGCCAAAATAAGCTTTCGATTATATGTATTATATATACATAACGTTTTCGCGACGGGCCTGTCATAAAAACTATTTGCGACGGGCTCCCGTCCCATCGCAATATATATATATATATATATATATATATATATAACACTTTCTACGACGCGCCCGTCAGAAAAAATTATTTGCGACGGTCAAGTAGTACCGTCGTAAATATGGTTTTAAAAATATTTAGTTAGACTAATTTCAGTGGGGTCCCATCACAAAACGTCTTGTCACAAATAATAAATTAATTTAAAAAAAATTATAATGAAAGAAAAAAATAATATTACTATTATTAAAGATATAAAAAAATAAAAAAAATATTAAAACTCTCTATGTTCACACAAAAATATAAAAAAATAATAAATTATTAAAAATTAAATTATGTAATTTTTTCACTGATATAAAAGACAGAAAATGTAAATAATTCATATTAAAATGTAAAATTCAAATGTTTGTAACATAAAAAAATAACTGGGTGGTCGTCTCTTGGAGGGGGTGGAGGAGCTGGTGGAGAAAACTCCATCCCTAAACTACAAGTCAGACGGCGCATGTACTCCATCTGTTTGTGATGCTCCTGCTTCCATCAAAGCATCTCCTCCTCGTGCTGTTGTTGCTGCTGCAACTACTTCGGCCGAAACATCTCTTTTGCTGCTTCTGCAAAATCTCTATATACTCAGCCTGAGCTCACAACTGCTCCTGATACTGTGACCCAAAAGATTATGTCTTTCCATGAGCTCCTCTCAAGCTGGACGCCATATAGCATCCCGCCTTTTTATCACATAAACTTTCATTACATTTTACAAAACCAAGGACCATTAAGGTTTAGTGTCTTGGAAACCAGGAACATAAAACATGAAAACATAAAACATTATTCTTAAACACTTGAAAGGATTCTCCTCATGATAATCCTTGGTTCATTACTACATCTCATAACCTGGCGACCTACATCAAAAGAAAGGGTGAGCAGAAGGCCCAGTAAAGAAAACAAGATAAACATTTTACATATGAACATGAGATACTTCAATAAGGACATGAAAAAAAAAATTAAGGCATGAGAAAGATATCATGTGATATATCATAATAAAAATAACATTTTTTATAACATGAAGATGTGGCTACAACATTTAATATTGACAATAATTTTGTTTCACCAAAGACCATCCCCAAGGTGTTATTAAAAATTACCAAGGTTATTCACCAAGGTATCAGTCTAAATGGTCATCTCTAGAGATTAAGTCTTTACCCAATGCATTGGAGAGATATCTGGGTGCACCCTTGACATGTCTTTATTATCATGTGATCCACATATATTTTCATCAATCATTTCATAAACAACCCATATAGAATAAAATAAAATGTTTTCATTTCATAATCATAACGCTTTAAAACTGCTTTATAGACATGATCTTTATGTCACTTTAAACCCACAGAAAGGGAAAGAGGGTTTCATGTATGTAAATCCCAGAATTTAAAATAGAACAACTTTGTATATATGGGAATAACCCTATAGAAGAGATATCTTTGAGTATTCTCTTAGTAAAATAAAATAACTTTAGAAAAAGAGAGAGATATTTTGAGATGGAAATTCTGCAGGATAACAGCTATGTTTCAGGATTTTAGAAAACATAGAAAAGAGAGGGGAAAAGTGTCAAACATTCATAAATGATCCATAAAATAGTAGGGGGACATAATATAAATGATTTGAGGACATGGTAATGAAATTTGAAAGATATACCATATGAAATGAAGAAAATGAAAGGAAGAAAAAAATAAGATTTCTTTTATGCATATTCGGCAGCCTAACGGCGTCACTTAAACTTCAACAAAAATGAATTGATGAGATCAAATAGGGTCTCTCATCATATGAAAATAAAAGTTCAGTATGATAGATATAGATAACATACCCCAAAATAATAAAAAATAACTTGACAGATTTGACATGAAAGTAGAACTTTAAAAAATGAAAAAGGTGAAAGAATCCCTTAAAACTTCGGCAGCCTAACAGCGTCACATAAACTTCAAAAAAATGAATTGATGAGATCAAATAGGGCCTCTCATCATATGAACATAAAAGATTAGTATTATAGATATAGAGATCATAACCCTACATAATAAAAAAGGAACTAGAAATACTTTACATAAAAATAGATCTTTGAAAAATGAGAAAGGTGAACAAATCCCTTAAAAATTCGGCAGCCTAACGGCGTCACTTAAACTTCGACAAAAAATTAATTGACGAGATAAAATAGGGTCACTCATCATATTAACATAAAATATCAGTATTATAGATATATAGATCATACCCCAAAAAAATAAAAAAGAAATTGAAACGACTTGACAAGAAAATAGAACATGAAAATGAGAATGGTGAAAGAATCCGTTACAAATATTTTGGCAGCCTAACGGCACCACTTAAACATTCATAAAACGAATTGGTGAGTTTAAGAGGGGGTATATCATCATATGAACATAAAACGAACAGTATAATGAATATAAAAGAACATCCTCAAACATAAGAACATGGAGCATAAAAGAAATGATATAAAAGAGATCACTTGAAAAGAAACAGAGGGGTCGGATCCTTTACCTTAAAACATAACTCTTAAAACTCAATGGTTGGGACCCTGAGGGCTTGTGGAAACCTTGGGAGGACTCCTTGGGAGGTCATGACACCAGAACATAGTTGGGGGAGAGTGGGGAGTCTAAATGGATGAGAGGATTCGGTGGTATTTATAGGGAAAGTGAGAGGACAAGGCATTAATGGCCAAGGGACACCTCACAAGTGGTTTTCTCAAAAGAATGGGCCCTACCATAGTATTTACCATGGATTTAGGCCACATGGGGCCCCCAATAGAATAATTCATCACCTTTGGTCTTCCAACTCATAAAATATCTCATGAAATCATCATGTCACAGTTATGATGTCATTAAACATACCAAAACCCTAAAACTGTATTATTACTATTCACTGAAAATTCAACTTTCTCAGAAAAATCCCAAAATATCACCTTAACCAAATATCAATGCTCTGATTTCAAAAATGAAATCAATTTTATAAAAATAATTTTCTATATATTTTTAATTTATTTTTTAAATAAATACACTATTCACTGAAAATTCATTTTTTTCAGAAAATTTTCCAAAAATTTCCTTAACATAATATCAATGCTCTGAGTTCAAAAATGAAATCCATTTTATAAAAATATTTTTCTAAATATTTTTAATTTAATTTTCAATTAAAAATCACTATTCACCGAAAAAACTAATACTTGAATAATAATTTACGAAACCGTTATTTAACCATTTTATTGAATCACATTACTTAATCAAGGTGCCTAGATTATATAATACATTCTTTAAGTGAAATTACTAATACATTTGGTCACATTACTGATCCTAAGCATAAAATCACTCTTCATAATTTACTATTCATCAAAAAATAAGTTGATCTTATTAGACTCTAAATTTTATTCTGAACATATTTTAGAAGACCATTTTTTGAAAATCATTACACATTTTTAATTATTTAAGGTTCACATAAACATTTTTTAAAATATCCTTTCTCTAAAATCCACCAAGAACATACGTACCATATTTATCCTGGCATTTGAAAAGTCATAAACATCATCATAAGGAGAAATCGCAATTTTTATTTAAAACAAAGGATTACACAAGGCAGTTACGGTCTCCTTACATATCTTATTATCACACCAGCATAAGACCTAAGTGTAAGGTGTGCTAAGGTGAGAGAATCTGAGGGAGGCTCGGCCAACATCACACGTGTAGTAATTTCTATCAGTTTTAACTTCTCGCGAAGGTGATTTTGTTCTATTTTCACACGATGAAGTTCATCTTGGTTTTGGTCCAGAGCAAAGCCCAGTGGTGCTACCTCCTTCCCAAGTTCGGTTAGATGGGCTTCGATCGGTCCAAGACTACTGGGTGAGGCCATCAAATCTTCTTTCTATATTAATTAACCAAGATTACTTTTATTTAGAGACAATAATCGAAATGTTTATTTTCCAGCGGTCATATTGACCAATGGTTATATAACAGTCAAAACCCAACAGTCTCATTTTAATTATACTCATGTTATCAAATGAAACATTTTTGTTGAGTATAAAAATAAAATAACACATAAAATTAGGAAACAAGATTTAGTCAAAATTTTGGGTCGTTAAAATCTTCTCCCCTTAATAAATTGTGTCCTCACAATTTTTTAAAAAATTGGGTTTTGAAATTTCATTGAATGTCCCACATCGGAAAAGGAGTCAGTAAAACTATTACTTTAAAAGAAAGAAAGTGAAGTACAAAGGTCACCCGTGTTAACCCACACTAGGATTTCATGTAGGAAAACATGGACATGGAGGAAAATACAAAGGGTCAAGTTCTAAGGGAGAGTGATAGAAAACATTATTAGGAGAAAGATAACCATAAGAAAATCCCAAAATTATGATGTGTTTAAATGGTTCTTGATTACCTAGTAGGAAACGTAAACCAACAATGTTTTTGTTTTACGTTCCTTTTCATAATTTTGAGGAATTAATTTACTACATAGAACAGAAACATAAGAAAATATACCTACCTTAATGTAGAGTTTCATCCTTTAATAAGTTTCTACCAAAACTAATCTTTTCTCTAAACGATGAGCATTCAAAACTACATGGTCTCATCAAAACACAAGAATCACCATCTAGAGAAACACATAATCCACAATAGATTAACTATCTATTACTTATATATTTAAAAATTATCCCAAAAACAGAAAGGGTAATGTGAAAAAACTCTTCAGAAAGAATGAATCCCATAGGAATGGAAACTACTTTTAAATCTTCACAGTTCCTTGGAACTACCCAATGTTCATCATAGACCATTCCATAAATAACTAGCCATAAAATTCCTCAAAATAAACCTAACTAAGATTGAAACCCAAATACAAGAAGGATTTGATATCATAGTCTTCCAAAATAAACATCATTGTTCATCTCCAAACATCATCAACCACTCCTAACATCTTATAACAAAAGTAGCTAACCTAAACATATTTTACTCATGATGGGTTAATCATTCCCATAAGTAACCTAAATTACTATAATTCCACCTTAGATTCATCTATTATTCAAAATATAAGTCAACCTTACTCCTCAATGAAAATACCGTACTAATCTATTTACCTTGATCATATAGGGTCCCCAAAATAGTGAATGTCTTCCAAAATAATAATCATCTTTTAATCCCCTAATCATCTTTGTCATATTAATACGGCAATCATCGCATTTCCTTTCACATTGGTTGTTGGGACATGTTCTTCCATTTCCCACCATTAACTAAGAAGATAAAGTATAATTAGGGCCTTAAATACTTATCCAATAATCATGAAAAGAAACTTAAAGCATATAAGGATAACATGTAGAAGAAAAGTATACCCTAACTTGTGATACCCTAGTTTCCCATCTAGGTTATCCATGATCATATATTATTATGTGAATCATTATATTATTTTATCTTTGTTCCTTTAACAATGGTTCATACTAAGCTTATGAATTTACCAAAGCATATCCCCCGGGAGTGTCATAAGCCAGAGTGAAGCAAGGAACGTTGTCGTGTACCAGTTCTCGTTCAATTCTAGCTCAAAGCGGTGTTTTTGGGTTTTACACCTATGTACATCTGTGCCATATCCACCTCTACCTGCTCGCATCCAGACATGGATGTATTTTCATGGCAACCCCTTACTCAATACTCACCAAAACACCAAGAAGATTACCTATATATAAACTTTTCTATAGGATTATTCCTAATGTTTTCATATCCTAATTTCCACAAATAAATAAACCATATTTTTATACCAACTATAGCATCCCGCCTTTTTATCACATAAACTTTCATTAAATTTTACAAAACAGAGGATCTTTAAGGTTTAGTGTCTTGGAAACCAGGAAATTAAACATGAAAACATAAAACATTATTCTTAAACACTTGAAAGGATTCTCCTCATGTTAATACTAGGTTCATTACTGCATCTCATAACCTGGGGACATACATCAAAAGAAAGGGTGAGCAGAAGTCCTAGTAAGGGAAACAAGAGAAACATTTTACATGTGAACATGAGATACTTCAATAAGGTCATGAAAAGAACATTACGGCATGAGAAAGAAATCATGTGATTTATCATAATAAAAATAAAATTTTTCATAGCATGAATATGTGGCTACAACATTTAATATTGACAATAATTTCATTTAACTAAGGTTCATCCGCATGGTGTCATTAAAAATTACCAAGCTTATTCAGCAAGGTATCAGTCTAAATGGTCATCTCTAGAGATTAAGTCTTTACCCAATGCATTGGAGCGCTATCTGGGAACCCCCTTGAAATGTGTTTATTTTCATGTGAGCCACATATATCATCATAAATAATTTCATAAACAACCCATATAGCATAAAATAAATGGGTTTCATTTCATAATCATAACGTTTTAAAACTGCATTAAAGACATGATCTTTATGTCACTTTAAACCCACAGAAAGGGAAAGCGGGTTTCATGTATGTAAAAACCAGAATTTAAAATAGAACAACCTGGTATATATTGGAATACCCATATAGAAGATATAGATTTGAGTATTCACTTATTAAAATAAAAGAACTTTAGAAAAATAAGGAGACATTTTGAGACGGAAATTCTACAGCATAACAGCTATGTTTCGGGGTTTTAGAAAACATTGAAAACAGAGGGGACATGGGTCAAACATTCATAAATGATCCATAAAACAGTAGGGGGACAGAACATAAAGGATTTTAGGACATTATAATTAAATTTAAAATATATACCATATGAAATGAATAACATTAAAGAAAGAAAAAAATAAGATTTCTCTTATGCAAATTTGCCAGCCTAACGACATTACTTAAACTTCAAAAATAATGAATTGATGAGATCAAATTGGGTATCTCATCATATGAACATAAAATTTCAGTATGAATGATATAGAGATCATACCCCAACATAATAAAAACTAACTTGAAAGACTTGACATGAAAGTAGAACTTGAAAATTGAGAAAGGTGAAAGAATCCCTTAAAAATTCGGCAGCCTAACGGCGTCACTTAAACGTCAACAAAAATGAACTGACGAGATCAAATAGGGTCTCTCGTCATATGAACATTAAAGATTAGTATGATAGATATAGATAATACCCAAACATAATAAAAAAGGAACTTGAAATACATTACATGAATGTAGATATTTGAAAAATGAGAAAGGTGAACGAATCCATTAAAAATTCAGCAGCCTAACGACGTCACTTAAACTTCAACAAAAAAATAGAATTGACGAGATAAAATAAGGTATCTCATCATATGAAAATAAAAGATCAGTATGATAGATATAGAGATCACACCCCAACATAATAAAAAGTAACTTGAAAAGACTTGAAATGAAAATAGAACTTGAAAATGAGAAAGGTGAAAGAATCTGTTAAAACAATTACGGCAGCCTAACGACACCACTTAAACATTCATAAAACGAAATGATGAGAGTAAGAGGGGGTCTCTCAACATATGAACATAAAAATAACAGTATAATGAATATTAAAGAACATCCTTCAACATAATAACATGGATCATAAAATAAATGACATAAAAGAGATCACTTGAAAAGATAGAGAGGGGTCAGATCCCTTACCTTAAAACGTAACTCTTAAAACTAAAAGGTTGGGACATTGAGGGATTGGGGGAACCTTGGAAGGACTCCTTGGGAAGTAAATGAGACCCGAACATCGTTGGGGTATATTGGGGAGTCAAAATGGATGATAGGATGGCTTGGTATTTATAGGGAAAGTGATGGGACAAGGCATTAATGGCCAAGGGACAGCTCACAAGTGGTTTTCTCAAAAGCATGGGCTCTCCCATGGTATTTCCCATGGCGTTAGGCCACATGGGGCCCCCATACAATAATGCATCACCTTTGGTCGGCAAAACCATAAAATATATCATGACATCATCATGACACAATTATGATGTCATTAGACATACCGAAACTCTAAAACTGTATTTTTACTATTCACTGATAATACAACTTTCTCAGAAAAAACCCAAAATTTCACCTTAACCAAATATCAATGCTCTGTTTTCAAAACTGAAATTCATTTTATAAAAATAATTTTTTAAATATTTTTAATTTATTTTTTAAATAAATACACTATTCAACGAAAATTCATTTTTTTCAGAAAAATTCCCAAAAATTACCTTAACATAATATCGATGCTCTGAGTTCGAAAATGAAATCCATTTTATAAAAATAATTTTCTATATATATTTAATTTAATTTTTAATTAAAAAATACTATTCACCTGAAAAAACTAATACTTGAATAATAATTTATGAAACAGATATTTAACCATTTTATTGAATCACATTACTTAATCAAGGTGCCTAGAATATATTAATACATTCTTTAACTGAGATTACTAATCCATTTGGTCACATTACTAATCCAAAGCATAAAATCACTATTCATAATTTACTATTCATTAAAAATTATATTGATCTTATTAGACTCTAAATTTCATACTAAACATAATTGTAGAAGACCATTTTTTGAAAATCATTACACATTTTTAATTATTTAAGTTTTACATAATTTTTTTTAAAATATCCTTTCTTTAAAATCCACCAAAAATATGCGTACTATATTTATCCGGACATTTGAAAAGTCATAATCATCATCATAAGAAGAAATCCCAATTATTATTTAAAACAAAGGATTACACAAGGCAGTTACGGTCTCCTTGCATATCCCCTAATCAAACCAGCATAGGACCTAAGTGTAAGGTGTGCTAAGGTGAGAGATTCTGAGGGAGGCTCAGCCAACATCACGTGAGTAGTAGTTTATATCAGTTTGAACTTCTCAGGAAGGAGATTCCGTTTTAGCTTCACACAATGATGTTCGTCTTGGGTTTGGTCCAGAGAAAAGCCCAGTGGTGATACCTCTTTCCCATGTTCTGTTAGATGGGCTTCGATCGGTCCAAGACTACTGGGTGAGGCCATCAAATCTTGTTTCTATATTAATTAAACAAGATTACTTGTATTTAGAGATAATAATCAAAAAGTTTAGTTTCCAGTGGTCATATTGACCAATGGTCATATAACAGTTAAAACCCAACAGTCTCATTTTAATTATACTCATGTTATCAAATGAAACATTTTTGTTGAGTATAAAAATAAAATAACACATAAAATTAAGAAACAAGATTTATTAAAAATTTCGAGTCATTACATGATGACATCGTAGTAGTAGCATAATAAGTATCAGGAGTCAAATAAGAGATGATTCCAACTACTCTGCCCTTCTCAAAGCCATACTGAGTCACCTACATCCATGCCGCCTCATCAAAATGGTGACCGCTGGTCTGCTCAATCGTCTCGTCTTGACCCTCAGCATGTGTCTGAGAGGTCGCAGCCACATATAAATCCTTCAATTCCAATTTAAAATTAAAATTGTCAAAATATTATATGAAGTTAATTGTTAAACTGAAAAAATAATACTAACCCGAATCTGACACTGGAGATCATCTCTAATCTCTATAGTGGCTGGATCACTGTACATCCTCCTATAAATGTCGAACTTCATAATATCGGGATTCTCGAGTACCTACCGAAATATAAAATAAACTATTTATATTTAATGTTATATAATATATTTAAAAAATATACATATCAGATGCTGTCTATGCGAACTGAATTTACAGCTACCAGCTCGATGCGTCACGTCTTGTCTCCCCCGGTTCTGTCGTCCCACTAAATATCTCCTCTGAAATTTACCACCCAACCATTGTAAACATAATCTATCATAAACAAGAGATGAAATGTACTCTAGTTAGTGGGCTCTACACGACTCATCAAATTCTGTCACCCCTGCTTTCTTAATGGATATCCTTCTCAAATTGTGCAAAAACAGGCGAAAACTATCACACCTAGAAACATGCCATGCCGCGTGGATAGCATCACGCATGCTATCATCAATAGTATTCCATAAACCCGACAAATAATTTATAATATCATGTTGTTAATAAAATAAATTTCAAAATAAATATTATTTATTTACGTACCATCCAATGCTAGAACATGTCGCATCACACATCAACGGTAATCTGTTCCCATGTGATCCATGGCTGATAAAAATATTTGTGTAATATAGCACTCCCCTGTCTAATAGCTACATGCTGAAAACTATGAAAAAGGAATAAATAATTAAACAATTATTATATATATAAATAAATTAATGATATCTAACTAAAATATACAGGTTACCATACCTCAGTGTGCGTGGATCAAAACCAAGATATGGGCATCACTCGGGGAATGGCTCAGGAATCATCAGTCGCGTAAGACCACGCCCCCTCCGCGTAACTCCTGAACCACCAGTAGGTTGAGGGTCAGCTGATCACACATCCTCATCATCCAAAGGTTGCTCAACCCCCTCTAACTCATGCAATAGATCAGAGTCCATCTAAAACACAAAATGATTGTTGCTAGCACATAGTTGAAAATAAATTTTATATATAGATATATATTAGTTGTGATTATAACCAACATTTAACTATGTCAACGTTCATCTTCATCCGCTTCTCCATAGCTATCAATGTGAATGTCATCATCTTCATCTTGAGCCTCATCAATATCCATATGAGTTTTAGTTTCAGCATCTCTTGTCATTTCAAATTCTTTTGTAACATCATCCACATCTTCATCACCATCGATCCTTAATTGTGGGGTGTCATCGTCGATATTCACGTCTCTTTGTGAATCAGATGGATTTTTAGCGTCTCTTAAAAAATTTAATTCCTTCCACACCAGAAGAACCACGTTCAGTTTGAGTAAACTGATTTTCCCATGATTTCATTTTTATTGTGCTCCACCAATCGCTCAAGTCACTTGAAGTAGCACATTACTTTGCACAGAAAATTTGATGTGCCTGTTGAGCTAGTAAAAATGGATCATTTAATACAAGAAGACTTTTATATTTAATATTGATGATTCCATGAGTCAGATGAACACGGAAACCACTCTCAGTGTTCAACCACTGACATTTTAACATTGTTATGTAATTCTTTCCTAGATAACATAGCTCAATAAATTCATCCAAAATGATATAAATGTGAAATTTAGTTTCTCTGTGATGTAATCCTCTGAACCACTAATTATTACTAATTATTACTTATTATTACTAATTATTCCTAATTATCACTAATTATTCCTAATTATTACAATTTATTTATAATTATTAATAATTATTTCTAATTATTACTAATTATTACTAATTATTCTTCATTATTACTAATTATTACTAATTATTACCAATTATTACTAATTATTACTAATTATTACTAATTATTACTAATTATTACTTATTATTACTAATTATTACTAATTATAGCTAATTATTACTAATTATAGCTAATTATTACTAAATATAGGTAATTATTACTAATTATTTATAATTATTCCTAACTATAGCTAATTATTCCTAATTATATCTAATTATAACTAATTACTCATAATAATAGTAAATTATTACTAATTATAGCTAATTATTCCTAATTTTAGTTAATTATTACTAATTATAAGCTAATTAATTCTAATTTTAAAAAATTATTACTAATTATAAGCTAATTATTACTAATTATATCTAATTATATCTAATTATTGCTAATTATATCTAATTATTCCTAATTATAGATAATTATTCCTAATTATAGCTAATTATTCCTAATTATAGCTAACCATTCTTAATTATAGCTAATTATTCCAAATTATATCTCATTATAGCTAATTATTCCTAATTATTCCTAATTATAGCTAATTATTAGATAATTATAGCTAATTATTCTTAATTATTCTAAATTATAGCTAATTATTTCTAATTTTTAGTAATTATTACTAATTATTACTAATTATTTCTAATTATTCATAATTATTACTAATTATTACTAATTATTACTAATTATATCTTTTGATTCCTAATTATATCTATTGATTCCTATTTATATATATTGATTCCTAATTATATCTAGATATCTATTTATTTCAAATTATATCTATTTATTGCTAATTATATATATTTATTGCTTATTATATCTATTTATTGCTAATAATATCTATTTATTACTAATTATATCGATTTATTGTTAATTAAATCTATTTATTTCTAATTATTTCTATTTAGTTCTAATTATAACTATATATTGCTAATTATATATATTTATTCCTAATTATATTTAATTAATATTAATTATCACTAATTATTTATAACTATAACTAACAATATCAATTTTTTAGTAAAAATAAATATAAATAAAAATCAATAGAAATATAATTAAATTAGATCTAATAAAAAATAATTAAAATTAACATAAAAAATTAAAATAAATATAAAAAAATAAAATATAAATGCCTTAAACATTGATATTCAAAAGATATTGATGCCCTCTGATTACTCTCATTTAAAAAACTTCGACTAAAAAAAATTTCCCTTTGAAACTGAAGAATGAAGAGAGAGAGAGAAATATCTGAATGATTTGTGAAAAAAATAGATCATGGTATATATAGTTTAGAGTAGTTGCGAGGGGAATATTTGCGATGGGCTTCCCATCGAAAATAGTGGTATTTGCGACGATGCCCGTCGCAAATACCCTCGCTCGATTTAACTGTAGTCGGTGGTTAAAAGGTCATTTGCAATAGGATCCGTCACAAATAGGACCTGCCGGCAATCTTTTTGCGATAGGACATCATACCGTCGCAAAAAGGTATTGAACGCGGCTGGGTATTTGTGATGGGGACCGTCGAAAATTCCCATGTGCGGTTGGGCGCGCAAGCCACTCATTTTGGCGCGCAAGTCGCGCAACACTATTTGCGATGGGAGAAATCTCCCCATTGCAAATAATCTTCATGAATTTTGGCATGCAATTTACGCCAGACTATTTGCGAAGGGAGGCAAAATGTTGTTGCAAATAATTGGTTATTTGCGACGGGCTACTTTCCCTATCGCAAATAGCTTCCGGGATGGGTTATTTGCGACGAAAAGAAATCCCATCACAAATAACCGGTCGTAAATAGTGATTTTTTCCATAGTGTCTCCTCGCATAGAGGTGGACATCTACATTGACCTATACCCCGGGACAACACCAATATCTACACCAGTGTATCGGAAGGCTCCCACGGAGCTTTGCGAGCTGCGGGTACAGCTAGAGGGCTTACAGGAGAAGGGATTCATCCGGTCCATTGTTTCTGCTTGGGCATCCCCAATTCTGTTCAACAAAGAGGGGGATGGGATCTTGAGGATTTGTTTTGACTACCGTCGCCTAAACCAGGTGATCGTGAAGAACAAGTACTCCCATTTGAGGATTGATGACCTCTTTGATTAGTTGAAGGGAGCACAATGGTTCTCGAAGATAGACCTCAGATCAGGCTATCACCAGCTCAGAGTTCAAGATGAGAATGTGCAGAAGATGGCATTTAGATGTCGGTATGGCCACCACGAGTTCTTTTTTATGCCTTTCGGCATAACCAATGCTCCAGTAGTGTTCATGGTACTCATTAACAGGATTTTCAGCCCTACCTTGATCGCTTTGTCGTAGTCTTCATCGAAGACATTCTGATCTACTCAACTACTGAGGTGGAGCATGCCTACCATTTGCAGGTACTTCTACACACACTATGAGAGCACAAACATTATGGTGTGCTATAAAAGTTTTAGTTTTCGATCTCAGATGTTCACTTCATAGGACAAGTCATCTCAGAGGCTGGAGTTGTAGTGGATCCAGCGATGATTGAGGTGGTACTTTCTTGGGAGCCACCTAGGAGTGTGATAGAGGTAGAAAGTTTTATGAGTTTGGCTGGATACTAATGAAGGTTTGTTCCAGACTTCTCCAGAGTTGCAGCACCCCTATCAGCCTTGAGGAAGAAGGGGAATCCCTTCGTGTGGTTGGAGAGATTCCATGAGTGCTTCTAGAAGCTGAGGCAGAGGCTGACTAGTGCCCCCATCTTGAGGCTTCCAGAGAAAGGCGTTGGGTATGTAGTCTACTATGACACATCAAGGACCATACTCGGGTGTGTCCTGATGCAGGAGCGAGTAGTGATCGCGTATGGTTCATAGAAGCTGAGACAACATGTGCAGAACTATGCTACCCATGACCCAGAGTTAGCAGTCGTGGTCTTCGCCTTGAAGATGTGGCGACACTATCTGATGGGTGAACATTTTACTATGTACTCTGATCACAGGAGTCTCAGATATATCTTCTCTCAAAAGGACTTGAACCTGAGGTAGTGGTGATGGACTAAGTTCATCCAGGACTATGACATCAAGATAGTCTATACTCCTGGAAAGGGGAATGTTTTAGTAGATGCACTCAGAAGGAGATCTAGTATATAGTGGCTAGGTTAGGCGACAGAACAGCTGGCCGCTTTGCAGATATCCTTTGTAGATAGAGATTGAAAATCGTTCCATCGGTCCCTTATAGTCCCTACCCCACTTCTTCAGCGAGTCAGGGAGGCACAACATGGGGATGCTGAGTGCAATACACGATGTGCTCATATATCCATAGGGCAGGAAGATGATGGATTCTTTGAAGGTGGGCAGCACATCATCCTCTACGGAGGATGTACTATGGTACTAGTGTTACTTTTGGAGGAAGTGTTGAGGGATTTCCACACATCCCCTTTAGCGGTACATCAAGAAATGGAGAATATGTACCAGGACCTTAAACAACATCCCTAGTTTCTAGGTAAGAAGAAGGCAGTAGTAGTGTTTTCTCTTGACTCCTCACTTATTAGCATGTGAAGGTGTATCACCATGTACAAGAAGGCTCGGTTCAGCCTTTAAAGGATTCGTATTGGAAGTGTTATGGGATATCCATGCACTTCATGATAGGACATACACATATATCCAGGGGTCATGACTCGATTTGGGTGATCATTGATCGACTCACCAAGTCGGCCCACTTCCTACCGATCAGAGAGCATGGTTTAGTAGAGATCTTGGGATGCCTCTATGTGAAGGATATTGTGCGGCTACATGGAGTACCTTCATCTATTGACTCCGATCGTGATGCACGATTTACTTCCTGGCTATGGAAGGGGATGCAGGAGGATTTCAGGATGCAGCTTCATCTGAGAACTGCCTTCCATCCTCAGATGGATTGAAAAATGGAGCAGACCATTCAGACCCTTAGGGACATGATGCGTTCTTGTTTCCTCAACTTCGGTCACAGCATAGGGCATCACTTACCTTTTGTGGAGTTTTTATACAACAAAAAATACCATTCCACCATAGGGATGGAACCTTTTGAGGTGTCATACGGATGAACTTGCAAATCACCTTTGTGCTGGACTAACCCTGGGGATTCTGCACTAGTGGGACCAGAGATGGTACGTACTACCACAGAGAAGGTGCAGATCATCTGGGAGCAGATAAAGACTGCACAGAGAATACATAAAGTTTTATGCTGATAGGAGATGGAGACCTATGGATTTCGAGGATGGTGACCACGCCTTTCTACGGGCCTCACCTTGATGAGGACTACAAAGATTTGGATGAGGTGGGAAGTTAACTCTGAGATTCATCAGACCTATTCTGGTCCTCAACAGAGTTGGTGAGGTGTCTTACCTCTTATCTCTTTCAACTCATTTGAACCAGGTGCATGACGTCTTCCATGTATCTCAGTTGAAGAGATAGGTGCACGAACATTCTCACATCATCAACCATGGAGATATGGACATAGAAAATGGGGTGAATTTCACGGAGGATCCAGTGGAGATTAAGGATCGACAGGAGAAGGTCCTATGTGGACGGTTGATACCCCTGGTGCACGTTTTCTGCCAGCATGAGAAACTCCAGAAGAGTACATGGGATCCAGAGGCTCAGACTTGTGCTCAGTACCCTGACTTGTTTCCTTAGTTTGAGCTGTATCTTATGGGGAAGTAAAGACCTGAAGTAGGTAGAATGTAAAGATCCAGAAAGTATGTGGAAATTGTTTTCTTAATTTCATGGGAATTTTATGAGTCCTCGAAAATTGACGGCGCATGATTCCGAGGCCCAGTGTGTCCGGAATAAATTTTTGATGTTTTGTTCAAGTATGTTTATTAAACATAAAAGCATGTTTTTATAACATTTGAACCATTTCTCGGAATTTAAATCTGAGGACACCGTTGAACTCACAGCGCCGATATTCTCTTATGGGGATTTTCTCTTTGACGACAGTGGGATGAGAATAAAAGTTAGTATTTGGGTTTTTGTGGAAAATAAAAAAATAATGTGTCATTCACATTATTTTTTTTATTTAAGCCGCCATGTAGGTGTATGGAGGTGGGTCCCACTGGATCTATAACCTCTTTTTGGAGGATGGATGTAGGGACCACCAGGCCATAACCTACCATGAGAGGTTATGGTGGTGGGGACCACTACGCCTCAACCTCCAATGTGGGGTTAATGTTGTGGGGACCTCTTGAGACCACATAACCTCCCAATTTATATAATTGTGGTGGGGACCATCTGCCCCATATTAATGGGAGGAGAGAAAATTATCTCAACTCCCCTCATTAATGAGAGGGAGGCCCTTGACCTCCTCTACGATTTATGGTGCCACCACCTCCCCTTAAATTAGTTGAGTTAACATATAATTTATTATGCCAAATCCCACCCATTGATTAATTGAGCAATCTCTTTTAATTAAACACTACTATTTTAATTTTAAACCCGACAATCTAAAATAATAGACAATCTATTATTCAAAGGGGCTATCTATTTACTTTCGGCATTTGGGTGGAATATTGGGGAGAGGAGATTTTGGGAGAATTAGAATTTTCCAACGAAGAACCCCACCTCCCAATGAAGAACGGCAAATGTGTTCTTCCAATGAAGAATGCCGGGAAGGAGCATCTTCAACATCATCCTCAGAGGAAACAGATGTGGGACATCTTCAACGACTGACTTCCCTCTTCATCATCATCAACGAACCAATGCACGAGCTCGGGATTGAATGTGTGTGGTGGATGCGACGAATGAAGATCTCCTCCGTCTTCTTCCCCTCGACACCGTCGATGACCAACAATCAAGGTAGAGGTTAATTTGAGTAATATTACCTTGATTAATCTCTTCTTTGGTTGGAAAGGAATCATTGTGGAGGTTGTGAAACAGTTGATGTTTATATTTCTTATTTCTTGATGAGCCAAATGTTACCACACTTAACACGAAGGGTGCAGGCTAAACCAACATTGCCTGACCCATCTGTCATTCTGGTTTGTGATGATCTTAAGCATGTTGATGTAACTATAAAGTGACGTTGAAGGTGAAGAAGGCAACAGGTAAAGGCCGCGCTTCCCGTGGCATCCTCCAGTTGTGCAGTGGCCTAGCTCTGTGACACTCCGGGCCGAACCGCGGCCCTCTGGCCGAGCCGCCCTAGTCGCGTTGTCCGCCGGCTGAACCTCTTGAGCAACCTCAGCTCCAACAGCCGCCAACTTCCTCGGCTGCCGGCCGGCTTGCCCTCGCTACCCGGCTCCCAGCCGACGCAGATATTCCATGTGGCCTGTCTAAACCCCACTGGCTTGAGCCATACTAAACCGCTCCTGCCCAGCTGCCTCCCTACCACCGCCCGGTCGCCCGTCGGCTCGCCTCCCGGCCACCCGCTGGCCCGCCTGCTGGCCTGCCTGGCCACCTCCTAGCTCCCGACCACCCGACCTCCCGAGATGCCACCTGACTGAATCGGAGCCCTGGTCGTGCTGGCCTCCCAAAACGGCACACAACCCCCCTCAAGTTTCCCTGGCCAAACTGGCCCGGCCATGCCCTCCAGGTCGAGCCGTGCCGGGCCCCACCATTAAGGTGCTCTGTGCTGAACCGTCCTTGAGCCTGGGCCGAACCGCCCATGCGGCCCGCTGGGCTGGGCATAGTGGGTCCGGCCAAACCTAACAAGATGGCCCACCCAATGGGTGGGGCCAAACCCAATGGGTCTGGCCGGGTCATCCTAGACTGTGTCGGATCGGGATTGTCCGACTGGGTCGGACCGGACCCAGGTCCACTACCGACCCTTTACTTTCTTTGGCCATATCTTTGGCATCGGACGACCATTTTAAGAACAATCAGCGATGCTGGTATTATTCGAGTGCAGTGGTCCCTTTGAGTATACCCCACTAGAGTTCGGGGTAATGTTGAGATATAGTCAGGTAGGATCATCCACAAATCCAACTGGGTCCTCGGGACTAAAAGACTAATAACTCACAGATCGGGCATCTGATTGATGCGTCGTCTGTTGTGTTGAGACCCTTATGACATGCCAGACCTTTGAGATACTTTTATGTGGGAATTAGTTACCATGGGATTATCGACCCATAGCTCATGGAGTGGATCCTCCATGAGATGAGTAAGCATACTGTGGAGACCTAGTAGTTGGCTGAGACCTGACGACTGCTAACCGATTCGACTCAGAGTTATTCGAATAGACCAGTGGGAAGCACCATGGTGTCGCGGCAGACCCACAGTGGGGAGAGACTTGGGGACACATCAGACCCATGGTGGGGAGCACCTTGGTGACGTAGCAGACCCATGGTACTTGATAGGAGGAGTACCTAAGCAGTCCATGGTTATTGGGAAGTGACTTGGTAAAGCTGTATGCCGACTCTACTCGATAGAGGAGGAGTTCTCTAGTAGCTATAGTTTTGATAGTGTGGCTAAGGATGTTACTTGATACTACCCCTAGAATAAAATCCTGGTTTGAGCTATGTCAGCAACTTTTTTGTTTACCTCATGATTGAGATGTATTACTTGATAACTTAGGTATATGTATGGGCATATACCTATGTAGGGTTATCTGTTGATTTCATACTTTGTGGTTTATCCTTGTTTGATTTGTGAGACTATGAGGGTCTCAGGGGTCCTTACTGTGTATCATTATACCCACACCTACACGGGATATGACTGTACCACATTGTGTTGGATGCAGATGATAGAAAGCGCTGACTGAGGCTTAGTGTACCAGGACTGGAGAACACCCGGAGGTGGACCACACGGTGTGATGGTGCATGGAGGAGACTGAAAAACAAAGAGTGTCGTGGATGCTATCTGTACCTACCCTTCAGGTAGGATTTCTAGGTAGACGATCAAGGAGCTGTTTCACCCATTTTTCAGTACTTGTACTTTCAGTTTCCTTGTACTTTATAGTTAGACATGTATTTCTGGGCCCATTTATACTTTTCAGCACTCTTATTGTATACAGTTTTATTTAGTGTTTTGTTTACAACTAGTACCATGTTGTATTCATTTTCCAGTTATAATGGCAATGCCATCATAGTTTAGGGATTTACCACTTTGGTGCTAGTCACCATCCCCTGGCCTAGAAAATGTGTGATTGCGGTAGTCACAAAATGGGCCCCAGGGTATGGGTCGTGACAACACTGAATTACATAATGATCACAATTATAGAAGACCATTTTTTGAAAATCATTTCATGATTTTAATTATTTAATGTTTACATGAATATTTTAAAATACTTTTTTTAAAAAATTCATCAATAATATTCATCTTATATTTATCCAGACATTTTAAAATCAAAAATTTAACCATAATAATAAATAAAAAATTTATTTATACCAAGGGATTATGAAAATTTTCTAAGGCCTCATTACACATCCCCTTATAACACCTTCATAGGAGATAAGTGTAAGGTGTTCTATGGTGATAGAACCTGGGGGTGGCTCAGAAAACATTATTCGAGTGGTGATTTCTATCATATTAAACATCTCTATTAGGTGATTATGTTCATGCATCACATGTTAAAGCTCATCTTGGGCTTGGTCCAGAGCAAAGCCCAGAGATGCTGCCTCCTTCCCAAGCTCTGAAAGATGGCCTTCGTACGACCCAAGTCAATTGGACGAGGCCATGGACTCTTCTTTTTGTATTAATTAACCCAGATCACCTATATTTATAAACAATAATTATAAAGTTTAGAGTTTAGTTTCCAATATTCATATTGAACAACGATCATATAATAGTCAAAACCCAACATTATCATTTTTTTAATTAAATTATATAGTTTTGTGGAGTATAATATGAAATAACACACAAATATAGAACACAAATATTTTTCAAAACTTCAGGTTGTTAAATTCTTCTTCCCTTAATAAATTTCATCCTCAAAATTTTAACTCATACCCTATGAAGAGAAAAGGTGTAGGTACTTCTGCCACATAGAATACTCTGGTTCCCATAGGTTTTCTTCGCATTTGTGGTTCCTCCAAAACACCATAACAATGTGGGTAGTATTGTTGTGTAGAACCTTATCTCTACGATCCAAGATCTCCACTAGATGCCCCTCAAATGAGAATTAATGTTCCTGTTTTACCACCTATGGATTTAGTACATGTGAATGGTCATGTATGTACTTCCACAAGAGGGATACGTGGAAGACACCAGAAACATGTTCTAGATTTGGAGGAAGTGCAAGCCCATAGTACACTGCTCATACGCGATCAAGAATTTCATAGGGGCCAATGTACCTAGGGCTGCGATCCCCTTTCTTCCAAAACCTCATTAATCTCTTTCAATGTGAAATTAGAAGAAAGACCTTGTCACGAACATCAAACTCCAAGTCCATTTTACGGTTGTGATCATAGATATTTTTCCGACTCTGAGTAGACTTAATGTATTGTTGGATGACATTGACCATTTTTGTCATCTCTTGGACAAGATCAGGCCCAAGAATCCTTATCTCACCATATTCATGACAAAAAGTAGGAGTTCAATATCACTTACCATATATAGCTTCATGGGGTGCTATTGAATGCTCGAGTGAAATTTATTGATTTATGAAAAATTACCTAAAGGGAGATGTTGATCTAATATACATTTAAATTACATTGAGCATGTTCTTCATCATACCCCAGAGTGTTTGAATAGTTCATTATGTTTGGCCATTAGTTTGGGGGTGATAGGCCGTACTGAAATTTAATTCAGTGCTCAGATAAGGTTGACGACTTCTCTATAATTTTGATGTGATACTTGGATCATGATCAGATATGATAGAAAGTGGAACTACATGAAACCTTTCCACTTCCTTCATGTAAATCATGGAATGTTGATCAAGAGATAAATCTTCCCGAATAAAAATAAAATGGACAGTCTTGGTGAGATGGTTCACAATAACCCACATCATATTGTTTCTAATGGATGTTCCCAGGAGACCAGTGACGAAGTCAATAGGGATATTATCCCACTTCCATGCTGGTATGGGTAGCTGTTGCAATACCCATTTAAGAAGTTGTTGCTCTGCCTTCACTTGCTGATATACCAGAAACCTTGAACTATATTTTTCAATATCCCTTTTCATATAATTCCACCAATAATGATTACGAAGGTCCCTATACATTTTTTTCTTCCAATATGTTCAGAGAAAGTAGAGATATGAGCATCATCCATCAGCTCCTTCTTTATTTATGGAATAGTTGGAACACATAGTCTTGTATGAAATATGTGTACATCTTCTTGATCAATATTTATCTTAATAAACATGCCATACTTCATATCCTCAAACTTTATCAGAAATGAAATATATTCTTTCTGAGCTTTCATGATATTCACTAGTAATGACGGTTGAGAAATCGTTAGGTTTAGGGTTGATGATGTCCCTTCCCTTATAATTACCATGTCCATATTTACTAGTTCATTTATCAAAGGATATCTTTGAATCCTCATCAATGAAAGAAAAATAAGGTCTTTCGTGCTTAATGCATCAACTACTTTGTTTGCTCTTCCGAGATGATATCGAATTGAACAATCATTGTCTCTGAGAAGTTCCAACCATCTCATATGCCTCATGTTCAATTCCTTTTGTGTGTAAATATACTTCAAACATTGATGGTATATGTATATATCGAATTTGTCCCCATAAAGATAGTTCCTCCATATCTTCAGAGAAAAAACGACCACATCCATCTCCAAATCATGTGTAGGATAGTTCTGCTCATGATTCTTCAACTATCGAGATGCATATGCAATGAAATTATCATTTCACATGAGGATGCACCCAACCCATTTTATAGATTCATTGCTAAAAATAATGAATCCTTCTCCACTTGATGGAAGATTTTATGTGTGTGTTGTAACCAATATCTTCTTCAACACTTGGAAACATTCCTCACACTTCTTTGTCCAAAATAACATGACCCCTTTTCGAGTTAAATTGGTTAATGGATTAGAACGTTGTGAAATGTTTTTCACAAACCTCCTATAATATCCTGATAATCTAAGGAAACTATTAATATCAGTTGTTATTGAAGCAATTTTCCACTCCTCTACATCATTTTTCTTTTCAGGGTCGACTATGATATCTTCTAGTGTAACAATGCGCCCCAATAAAGAAACATGTTGTAACCAGAATTCACATTTTTTGAACTTTCCAAAATGTCTCTCCTTCTATATTGTTTTCAAAATAACACTTAGATGATCCTTATTCTCCTCGCGACTTTTAGAATATATCAAAATATCATAAATAAAAACTACCACAAAGTAATCAAGGTAGTCCTTAAAGACTTTGTTCATCAAACCCATTAAAAAGAAGGTGTATTAGTCCGTCTGAAGTGAAAAAACTCATAATGACCATATCTTAATCAGAAAAATTTTTCAGAATATCTTCTTTCTTCACCCTCAATTGATGATAACTAGATCAAAGATCAATATTATAGAAGAATTGGTCCCCATGATGTTGGTCAAATACGTCATCAATTCTTGGAAAAGGTTATTTGTACTTCATTTTCATGTTGTTCTGTTATAATGGCCTGACCCCAGTTACCTAGAGTCGGTGCATTATTACCTAATATTGGAATGATACAAGGAATCATGTCCCGAAATACCGATCAGTTTAGTATCATTGGAAGTACTAGATACATTCATATGTTTTACATTACAACATTAAATAAAAACATCCAAAATTTTTTTCCCCTTTGAACACACTTATATCCTAATCCTATCCCTGTAGGTCAACCATTAATTACTTCTTAACATCCTAGGAAAAATAAAACATAGAAACGGGTGAGCTCAGATGCTCAGTAAGGTGAATAATATAGTGGAAACATTCATAAATAAGCATAAACATTTACAACAATGTATAAAACTAAAACAAAAGCCTTTAAAACATAAAATTTAGCATAATATGGAAATGATAAAATCAAATAATTCCATTTATATATTCACATGGATATTATACTAGTAAAATAATCACATGAAATTTCAATTTCTAATTTCATAATGATGGAATAAAAAATGCCAGACTTCATTACCACATAGTCAAGGGCTTGTTCCAAGACTACAAATATGATTTTGACAAGGCCTTGTTACAAAAAACATGTTTTCTCATGAAACCTACCGACTATCGAGGATCTATAGCGAGATCCACCCGTCACTTACTATGTCCAATTCATTTCTCATATTAAAAGGTTTAAAGAAAACAAAAACATTAGTATTAAAAAAAGAATATGAAATGTCAATATTTTATCCATAAACCATGAATGGTATAAAAATAAAACATCTATAGTCAAACATATCACAAAATATTCAACAAAATATGGATGATTTTTATAGTAATAAATCATCTTCAAACAAGCATAAAATCCATCAAACTGATGTTGACATAGATGAAATGAATAAAAATTAGAGAAATATCTTTTTTTTGAATTCATTTAAAACTCATATAAATATAAAAGAAAACATTAATTTTAAAAATATTATTATAATTTTTTAGGGGAAGCTTCGATGATGTTATAAAGGTGGAAAATAGCCACACCCGCCATATAAGTTAAAAAACATTCTTACCTTAATTTTTTCAAAATACTCATAAAATACCTTGTTTGGAAAACGACGGAAAGAATCCTTTCAAAACATATAGGGTAAAATAAGGGTATAAAATAATTTAACACATTTTCTAGTAAATAGTATAAAATATTTGAAATACATTTTTAAGAAAACATGGATGTGGATGATAAGGAGTTCTCAGTAGATACTTATGTAAAATCAACCTCAGATAATGAAGAGATTGTGAAATTAAACCTTACCTTGTACTTTTCCTTGGTCGAGGGTACATTAACCTTATGTATTATTGTTAATTCGTTGATATTAAATTATACAAGACCATATACATCTACATGATATCATATATTATCTTCTATTATTACTTTGTTAATAATATTTTAGTTTAATCATTGTTTGAGTGTTAATTGATTCATTTTCCTTTATATTCTTGGTTTCAAAAGCCATTTTTTATGAATAGGATGTATATGATTCATATAAAAATTATTTTGAATCATATAATGAAAATGTTTCTTGAATTATTACGATGGGGAATGAATCTCATCATGTTCGTGGAGACAGTAATTTGTACGTATGCATGAGAGAAAATATCAGTATATTGAAGGAAAAATTGTTGTAATAGGATTTTATATAATATATACAGAATAATTAACATTTTATAATTATTATTTAGATCATTCATACAAATTATTTTATCCATCAAAATAATGAAGTGTTTGAAAGAAATACTACACCACGATGTGGAGATGGTAAGTCATACGTGTGCAGGTACAGTGACATTGTGATTTGTTGGATGGATAGAATAAAAAATATAGTGGTAAAATATTTTTAATAACATGATAGTATGTATAAGGTAATAGATTTATTATTTTGGTATGGAAACAACAAAGAAAGAGGAAGTGGAATAAGAAAAAAACTTGAAAGAGGGTGGTGAAATTATTAACACTACATCCGGTGTTTTCTTTTGAGTTGACCAAAAGGGCTCCATAGGTAGGCTTTATTATCAATGTAAGGCCTCTAGGTTGAAGTGAGGGATGTTTGGAGGATATTTGGGTAGGTTTGGCCAAGCCAAATGGCTTTCGATGTGTGAAATTAAGAGAAGGGTAAGTTTCCTTTTAAAAGAGAGGTGAGGGTCATTTTAGGAAAATCATGAAATATTATTTTATAATAAAATAATTTTAGGATTATAATTGTTCCAAATTGAATAATATCAAGTCTATGGTGGTTATGGGTCAAATAACTCTCAACCAATAGATTTTAGATATGTTTGGGACATCATATTAACCTTATCTTTTATATTTAACTCTTAGTTAAATAATTTGTCATTTACCATGTCTCTCTATATTTTTATATTATATGATTAATAAACATACTATAACAAGAAAAGGGAACCCCATGTGGTTCATTTTTAATATATATAACCACATCTATGTCCTTTTTCCAAACCATAGATTTTTTGGAATATTATATCAACTAATAATATAGTATTTGTTTTAAAAACTCAATTACATCAATTTGGACAGAATTTAGTATTTGATTTTTTTTAAATATAATAAAACATTATACCTTTGAATAAAATTTATTTAACCAACCATAACATATCATATTAACCTATAAAATTAGTGTAATTAATCCAAAGTCTCAATTTACATTTATTTTGATATTTATAATATTAATTATTTTAATATTCCATTAATACGGTAATTACTGCATCATCAATGTGTGATATATAAAATAAATTATTAAATTCATAAATATTATAAATAAAACACCATTATATATGAAAAAATATTATATTTATAATGAATATTTATATTAATATTTATATTGTGTGTAACCCAATATTAAAAATCGTTTAGTTATTAAACATTCAATTTAACTCTTTTAACAATTCTTTAAATAAAATAATAATTAATGTCTTAATCTAATACAAGTCGACCAAATAGGATCATATTTTATTCATAAGGTTTTTTTGGTCGAATTATACTTTCCCAATAGAATTATGAATTGTGTTAGGGTAATTATGATATCATTTTACCCTTATTTACCCTATTTACTTTTAACCGTTGTAAATAAAAGTCAATAGTTTCTATTCACCCAAAATTATTTTCATCTTATTATACAACATTTTACTTATTAATATTAACCGTGTTTCTCAGATTTTTGAAATTCAACTCACAGAATTAGTAAAATTATGTTTTATGCAAATTTTCAAATGCTCCTAGGATGTGGATAAAAGACGGTAAAAAGTTCGATAAAATTTTTATATATCTAAACATATTATAAAATAACTCCAATGAAATACATTAAACATATATAGATATTTTTTATCCATTTTGACAAAAAAAATAAATTTAAATAAAATAGATAATCATTTAAATAAAAACAAAATTTTAAACACTAACCAAGTGTTTTCACTATTCATAAAAAATTGAATGTTTTTAGAAAAATACCAAAACACCACCCTAAGATAATTTCGATATTCTGAATGCAAAAATGAAAACCAATTTGATAGATAAAATTTATAAAATTTAAAATACTGGGTTTTACTGTTTATAATCGTTAGTTTGATTGGTTGTGGTGTGTTTGAACTTGAAGATGCGTACAACACAAGTTATTGTATTAGTAAAAGGGAAACATACCATGGAAGCCTAGGGTGTTATATTAACCCCTACATAAAATAATTTCATCCTTTATATTACTATAATGTTACAGTATAAAATGATTCAGGTGGTTCTTCATCATAAGTTCCTCAGGTTCCGATATTACATCTTCCATCTTATTGTTTCTCCAATGAAGTTTTACCAGGTGAGTCGTTCGGTTTTTCAGCACTTGTTCCCTTGTATCCAGAATTTTGAAAAGCTCTTCACAATGAGAAAGATCTATCTCCTGTTCAATTTCGATATAGGTGAGTACATGCATTGTGTTAGGAATGTATTTTCTAAATAGTGATACGTGGAACACATCGTGAACTTTTGGGAGACTTGGCGGTATTTACAAATGGTAATCTATAACCCCAATTCATTCCTGAATTTCAAAA
The DNA here is from genome assembly GCA_963277665.1 of Viscum album. Taxonomy (NCBI): domain Eukaryota; kingdom Viridiplantae; phylum Streptophyta; class Magnoliopsida; order Santalales; family Viscaceae; genus Viscum; species Viscum album. The sequence goes on from OY728151.1 coordinate 170,676,468, forward strand.
GGTTTGATGTACCATGGAATTAATTTATCCTTCTTACTAAATCATATAACTCCCTTCCATGGAGATACCTTTAAGAAAACATGATATCCTACCTGAAATTCTAAATCCTTCCTTCGGTTATCAGCATTTCTCTTCTCTCTACATTGAGAAGCTTTGATGTTGGTTTTGATAACCTTCACATTTTCCATCATTTCATCAACAAGTTCTAGGCCTATGTGTTATCTTTCACCAACATCATCCCAACAAGTTGGTGTGTGACATCTCTTTCCATATAACACTTCATATGGTGCTATCTGAATACTTTAATAGAAGCTATTATTATAGGAAGATTCTACCAGAGGTAAATATTGATCCCACACACCTTTAATGTCATGGGAGAATGATCCCAACATGTCTTCTAAGGTTTGAATAGTCCATTCTGATTGTCCATCAGTTTGAGGGTGGTAGTTTGTGCTCAAAAGAAGTTTAGTATCACGGGATTTCTGAAGATTTTTCTAGAATCCTGATATAAAATGGAGATCATGGTCAGAAACAACTAATAGAGGTACACCATGGAGTCTTACAAACTTCATTAATATATATAATTTCCTATCTTTCAAGTGGTAAATCTTCTCTAATTGAAAGAAAATGTGCTGACTTGGTATGACAATCAACATTGAACAATATTGCATCATTCCTTCTAGGAGTATTTGGAAGCCTTATGAAAAATTCCCCCATAATATTATCCCATTTCCACTTAAGTATGGGAAGAGGTTTCATGAATCCTCCTGATAATGCCTTCCATCTTTCAATTGTTGACAAACCATACATCATGGCCACAAAATCAGTAATCTCCCTCTTCATGTTGTCCCACCAAAAATGTCCTTTCAAATCTCTATACATCTTGTTGATCCTAGGGTGTATATAGAAATTGGAGCTATGTTAATCATCCAACTATTCCCTTTTTAGATCAAGTACATTAGGAACATAATGTCTCCTCCTAAATATCAAAATTCTATCTTCATATAAGAAGTCGCTCAATCACCCATCATTCACAGCTTTACTCTTATTTTGAGACTCCTCATAACCAGTCTGAGAACTCTTTATCCTTTATTGTAAATATGGTTTGGAAACCATTTTAAAATGTATTTATGTTTCACCTTCCATGCTAACTCATGGTCATGAGTAGGATATATTTTCCTAGGAATTTTTAACTACCGTGATAAATATGAAATAAATCTATCATTCTCCATGAGGACACAACCAAGTCCATTCATTGAAGAATCACTATAAATAACAAACCCACAATTCCCGGATGGTAGAGTTAATATAAGACCATTGAATAATCTTCTATTTAGTTCATCGAAACATTCTTCACACTCTTTATTCAAAACAAATTTGACCCCTTTACATGTGAACTTGGTCAAAGGGTTTCACAATCGAGAAAAATTGTGGACAAAACATCGATAATAACATGATAAACCAATAAAACTATGTACCTCAGTTATACATGTCAGTGCTGGACATTCTTGGATTGCATTTGTCTTAGAAGGATCAACAGAGATTCCATCCAAAGAGATAATATGACCATAAAATGAAATCTCGTGAAGCCATAATTCACACTCGCTATACTTCCCATATAATTCATTTCTTCTATGAGTATTTAGGATAATGCTTAATTGATTTTCATGATCTTCATTGATTTTTTTGTATAACAAAATATCATCAACAAATTCCACTACAAAGTCATCAAGATATTCCTTAAAAACTATATTCATTAGATCCATGAAGATAGAGGGTGAATTATTCAATCCAAAAGGCATTACTGTAAACTCATAATGCTCATACCTGGTTTGGAATGTTGTTTTCATAATGTCTTCCTTCTTCACACACAACTGTTGATATCCATATCAATGTTTAATCTTTAAAAAATATTGATCTCCATGAATTTGATCGAATAAATCATCAATTCAAGGTATGTGATACTTGTTCTTTATTATTATAGCATTTATCTCCATGTAGTTAATGAACAACCTCATAGATCAATCTTACTTCATGAAAAAAAGAATAGTGGCTCCCCATGGAGAATCACTAGGGAAAATAAATCCCTTATTAATCAAATCCACTCATTGTTTCATTATTTACACTTATTCGACATTGGCCATTCTATAAGGGGTCTTCGATATGGGCCTTTAACCAGAAATTAAATCAATTGAAAATTCAATTTCTCATTCTATAGGATGTCCATGTAAATCTTCTAGAACATATCAAAATATTATTTCATAATAGTTACATACTCTATTTTAACATTCTTTTCCCCACCCATAGTTATTTCATTCTCTAGCACACTAATAGTTGAATTCTGTCGAGCTACTGGGAGGATCTTGATTAGAATTAGGTGGTGACATTTCACCTCTAAAGATAAGGAACTATATATTATCATAGATAATTGTAACCTCCTTCTTATTAAAATAAAATTTCACATCATGTTCTGAAAGCCTATCCATACCATGGATTATATCAAATTCTAATCTTGGTTATGATGATGTGATCAGTAGATAAATAACATTTATATTCCCTAATGCGAAAAGATTCACAAAATGTTGTTTCAATGATACTTACTTAAGAGTTTTGACTAACAAATCCCTTGTTATGTAAATTTAAAAATATCTAATTTTCTTAGCAAATTGGGATGATACGAAATAATGAGATGATAAAGAATCAAATAAAGCATTGTATATACTTGATTAAAACCATTAAATTACCTGCCACCATGTCTTTCGTAGCTTCAACCTCTCCAGTAGTGATCACATAAGCTTGGCCTTTCCCCCTTGGCCTTTTCTAGGGTATGTTTTCTTGGAACATAGGACATTCATTTGCATAATTCCCATTTTCTCTACAATTTTGTCATTCAACATTGACAACATATTTCTTCCCCTTCCAATCATGAGCTTGGTTGCCACTTTCACCACACATGTAATAGACACCCATTCCCTTCAAGCATGTACCGGGGTGTTTGTTCCCACATTTACCATAGGATGGATATTAGACTTTTCCCTTCTTCCCCTTATTTCCATTTCCAGAGTGTTCAGCATATCTCTTCTCCTCCTTCTTTTATTTAAAGTTATAAGACATAGAGATTTCCTTTTCTCTCTTGACAGCTCATACGAAAATATATTCAAGTGATAGAAGGACTGCAAGACTAATGCTCAAATGATAAATGATTTTAACCCATCAAAGAATCTATCAATATTACTCCTTGGGTTACATATATAATCTATAACATTCCTTGCAAACCTTGTAAAGTTAGCCTCATACATTGCAACATTCTCATCCTCCTTTTCCCTCAGACTCAGAAATTGTCTTTCCATATCAGCTTGATGGTCATGAGGAACATATTTTTTGAATAAAATATCTTTAAAGTCTCACCCTTCCAATTTTGATACTTCATCATCTTCCTTTGTGTTTTGAATCAATGACCACCATTGTTCTGTTTCTCCAGTGAGGTGGTAATCTACAATGATAACTTTTTCTCTTTCGTTACTCCCCAAAGCAAGTAATGATTTCCCTAAAGAACTTATCCATTACTCAGATACAAATGGATATGTAGTCCCATTTAATTTTGTTGTTTTTGTATCATAAATCTGTCTAACATTGATCCTCTATGTTGTTGATCAGGGTGCTCTATACGGGTAGGGTAATTATTCATAACCTGTGTGAGTTGTCCCAATATGGTGGTAAGCTAATGAATACCAGTTGCATCACTAGCTCCACTATAGTTAACTTGAGTAGGAGTGTAATCCCTACATGGATTATGTGTGTTGATACAGTTTCTATTCCTTCCACTAAGTGTCATATCCATACAATGGCATACACTAGATTAGTTTATTAACCACAATACATAATTCCAAACTTATAAAACACATAATATAAATTGAACAGTTTATGGATATAATCCATAATCATAAAGATGTTCTCATTGAGGAAGAATATATTCATAAACATTTCATAATGGTTTGTAATAAATATGAGAATTATCCTAAGAAAATCCCCTAGGAGTGTCGTAACCAAGAGTGCAGCAAGGCCCATTGTCGTGCACCACTTCCCATTCGAGTGTAGCTCAAAACAGAGTTTTCGGGTTTAACACCTCAGTTCATCTATTCCAGAGATGCCTCTACCTACTCATATATAGACATTGATGTCTTACTTAGAAAACTCACAAAATCTCTACTTTACCAGAATTTTAGAAAGTTCTTCTTTACTAATCCTCAAAGTCTATCATAGGGTAATGTTATCTAATAATAATTTTTTTAAATATAGATTCCAAGGATTGTACTAAACATCCTATGATATCAACTATAATTCCATAACCCCAATTACCTAGAGTCGGTGAATTATTACATAACATTGGCATGATACAAGGAATAATTTCCCAAAAGACCGATTAGATTAGTAGCATTAGAAGTACTAGATATATTCATAAGTTTTACATTACATCATGAAATAAAAATGTCAACATCATTTTTTCCCCTTTGAACAAACTTATATACGTAGAATATCCCAAAAGGTCAACCATTAAATAGATTTTCACATCCTACAAAATATAAAACATATAATGGGGTGAGCTCAGATACTTAGTAAGGATAAAAATATAGCAGAAACACCCATAAATAAGCAAAAAAATTTATGAAAATGAATAAGACTAAAAAAAACCTTTTAAAAATTAAATTAAGAATAATATAGAAAAGATAAAATCAAATAATTCCATTTACTTATTCACATGGATATTATTCTATTAGAATAACCACATGCATTTCAATATCCAATTTTATAATGATGGAATGCATAATGCCATATTTTATAACCAAATAGTCAAGACCTTGTACCAAGAATACAAATAAGAATTTTCCAAGGACTTAGAAAAGACACTAGTTCGTATTATGAGACCTATTGTTGCATCTAGGAGCTATAGTATGATCCACCTGTCACTTATTAAGTCCAATTCATTCCTCATATGAAAATGTTTAAATATAAGATAAACATTCGTATTAAAAATAGCCTATGAAATGTCAATACATTATCCATAAACCATGAATGGTATAAAAATAACACTTCCAAAGTCAAACATATTAGAAAACTATCAATACAATGTGGAAGATTTTTATCATAATAAATCAACTTCAAACAAACTTTAAATATCTCATAAGGATGTTGATATAAATGAAATTAAAACATTTTTATAAAGAAATATATCTCTCTATTTTGAAATCATTTAAAAGTCATATAAATATAAATGAAAATATTTATTTTGAAAATATTCTTATAATCTTTTAAGGGAAGAATCAATGATGTTATAATGGAAGAAAATAGTTGCACCCGCCATATAAGTTAAAAAACCCTTCTTAACATAATTTTGTCAAAAAAGGTCATAATGTTCCACAATTAGAAAACAACGGAAAGATTCATTTCAAAAAAGGTCAAATAAGTGGATAATTGACTTTAACTCATTTTCTATTAAATAGTAATTTTATTGAAATAGATTTTTAGAAAAAAAGGGATGTGGATGTCAAATGGGTCTCAGTATATACTTACATAAAAACAACCTCAGATAATAAAAAGATTGTGAAATTAACCATTACCTTGTACGTTTTATTGGTCAAGGGTATGTTAACCTCCTGTATAAGTGTTAAATCATTGGTTTTATATTATACAAGAAATATATACCTAAATATGATATCATATATTATCTTTAAATATTTCATTATTAATAATATTTTAGTTGTATAATCGTTTTGGGTGTTAACTATTTTGTTTTCCTTTATATGCTTTCTTATATCAGCCATGTTTCTTATGAATTGGATTTATTTGATTCATATAAAGAATGATATTTTGTTCATAAATATTATTTTTAATCATAAAATAAAAATTATTTGTTAATGATTATGATGGGGAATTAATCTCATCGCGTTCGTGGAGACGGTAATCCGTACGTACGCACGAGCAACAATATCATTATATTGACAGTGAAATCATATGTAATTGGATTTTTACCCTATATATAGATTAATTAACATGTTATTTTAATTATTTAAATTAGATATACTCATTATTATACCCATACATTTAAATTAGTGTTTGAATAATGAACTACACCACGATGTGGATACGGTAAGTCATACGTATGAATGTATCGTGACTTTGTAATTTGTAGGATTGATAGAATAAATAATATGGTTTTACCATATTTATAATAACATCACAATATTTAGAAGGTACTAGATCTATTATATTGGAAAGGAAATAACAAATAATGAGGAAGTGAAATAATAAAAGGACTTGAAAGATGGTGGTGAAATTATTACCACTACTTCGGGTGTTTCCTTTGGAGATGATCAAAAGGGTTCTTTAGATTGGCCTTCTGATAATTGTAATGCTTCTAGGTTGAAGTGATGGAAGTTGGGAAGATATTTTGAAAGATGATGGATAAGACAAACGGCTTTGGAGGTGTGAAATTAAGAGAAGAGGATGTGCCCTTTTGACAGAGGTCATATTTAACTCTTAGTTAAACAGTTTGACATTTACCATGTATCATTGTATTTTTATATTATATGGTTAATAAAAATACTATAACAAGCCAAGAGAACCCCAAAGAGGTTCATTATTAATATATAAAACCTTATCCAAGTACAATGGCAGAACCATATATTTTTAAAAATATTATATCAATTAGTAATATAGTACTTGTTTTCAAAACTCAATTATGTCAACTTTGACACTATTTAGTATTTGATTTTTTTGAAAGCCATAAAAACCTTAAACTTCAAATTAAATTTATTTAACCAACATTAAAATGTCATAATAACCTCTATAATTAGTGAAATTCATCATAAGTTTCAATTTACATTTATTTGGATATTTATAATATCAGTTATTTTAATATTTTATTATAAAGGTAATTATTGCATCATCATTGTGTCATAAATAAATTAAACTATTTAATGTCTTAAAATTACAAATAAAATATCATTATTTATGAAATATTTTTAGCTATAAAATTTATATTTTTAGTCTAATTTATATTTTGTGTAACTCTATATTAAAAATGGTTTAGTTATTAAACCTTGAATTAAACACTTTTAACTCATCCTCAAATTAAATAATAATAAATTTCCTAATATAATCGAAGTGGACCAAATGGGATCATATTTTATTCCTAAGGTTGTTTTTGGTAGAATTATAGTTATCGAATATATTTAGGACATGCTTTAGAGTAATTATGATATCATTTTTACCATTAATTACCCTATTTACTTTTATCCATGGTATATAAAAGTCAAAAGATATTGTTCACCAAAAATTATTTTCATCTTATTGAACCTCATTTTACTTACTAATATTAGCCTTGTCTCTTAGATTTTTGAAATTCAACTCATAGAAGTGGTAAAATTGTATTTAATGCAAATTTGGAAATGCTCCTAGCAGGTGGGTAAACGACGGTAAAGCGTTCGAATTTTTTTTATAAATCTAAACATATTATAAAATAACTCTGATGAACTAAATTGAACTTATATAGGTATTATGTATCTATTTTGACCTAAAATAAATTTAAATAAAATAAATTATTATTTAAATAATATTTTGGTTTTAAATAACAACTCATTGTTTTTCATTATTCATAAAAAAATGAATGTTTTAAAAAAAATACAAAAATTCACACTAAGATAATTTTAATATTATGAATCCAAAAATGAAACCCATTCTGATAGATTTTTTTTAAATTTTAAAAAAATATTTATTACTATTCATTACAGCTAGTTTGATTGGATGTGGTGGGTTTGAACTTGATCTTACGTACAACACAAGTTACTGTATTATTCAAAGGGAAACGTACCGTGGAAGCTTGGGCTATTACATCAGTTCTCTATAATATATTCCTAGCCACATCGATCCATCCTTCTTATTCACAAAGAGAATGTGTGCTCCTCAAGGAGACACACTCAGTTAGATAAAACCCTTCTCCAAAAGATCATGGAGTTGTTTCTTTAACGCTTATAGATTCTCATTTTCTATCCTATACAAGGTCATTGATATATGATATGATCTCGGTTTTATTTCAATAGAGAACTCTGCCTCTATTTCTGGGGAAGGTCCAGGTAACTCCTCAAGAAATAAATCAACATTTAACTGGATGATGGGGACATTTTTTATCCTCAAACTCTCAATTCCTTCTTCTTCTTCATCACTGATTAACTCAATAAATAAGGATATAATAGGTTCATCTAGACAAAGATCTGGTTGAGATATTTATCCTTGGATCATAACTATAGGTTTTCCATCCATGACTACTGAGATTTACTTGCTTATGCATTTGATAGAAGAATTATACTTTGAGAACCAGTCCACATCGAGTATAATGTCAAATTCTAGCATGGGAATGACTACTATATTTACAATAATATTGTGCTCACTAAAGTTAATACTAGAGTATCTAAATGCAGATGATGATTGGATAATTCCTCTAGGAGTCTGGACAGATAACCTTACTTTTAGAAAATCAAGTAATGATTCTAAATTCATTGTAAACCAGAAGGGAATAAAGGAATTTGTACCACCAGAGTCAAACAGAGTACTTACTATATTGGAGAGAACTATAAGAGTCCATGCCACTATATAATATGGAACTTTAACTTCAGTCATAGTGATTGAGAAATTACGACCTTGTTCCCTTGGCCTTTGCTGAAGCTGATGGTGATTCCCCTCCTCTACCATTGGATTTGAACAGTGCTTGAAAATGTTCCCATGTTGTCCCCACTTATATAATTGGACCTCAAGTAGGTCCTGCACTATCTTACCCTAGTCGTTAGTGTTGCAATGTGGTGGCTTCACGTCAATACAACAATTCTGCCCAATGTGGCCATCTCTGCCACAATTATATCACTTCCCACTCCTGAGTAGGCAGTTCCGGCAATGCTTTATCCCACATTTACTAAATGTGGGAATTTTTACATTATTCCCTCCTCTTCCCTGATCAAATCTCCTCCCTATGTATTGATCCATCGATCTTTTCATGATATTAGATTTATAAGACCATTGCATCTCACCAAACTCTAGTTCACTGTTGATCACACTTCACTCAATCTCCTCATAGCAATCATAATCTTGGTTGGGTGGATTCTTTTGGAGATGAGGTATCAGTCCACTAAATAATCTTTCAACCTTACCATTTGGATCTATGACAAAGCTTGATGTGTAATGTGAAAGCCTTGTAAAGTTCATCTCGTTGCTTCCCACAGATTCATTCACCATCTTCTTCAGCTCGATAAACTCCTTCTCTATTATAGTTATCATCGATCAAGGGAAATACATGTTGAAGAATATCCCTATGAACTCTTCCCACTCCATAGCTTCAACTTCCACTCTTGGACTTATGTTTTTAATCTGTTCCCACCACTGATCAGATTCACACTCTAAGTGATAAATAACCAATGTAATCTTCTCTCGTTCAAAAAAACGGAGCATAGAAAAGATTATCTTGATTAATATGATCCACTGTTCAGTAATCATTTGGTAAGTAGATCCACTAAGGTTTTTGTTCATTGATGCCTAAAGGATTCAACAGAAATTTGTTCACTTCATGGTGAGATTGATATCTCAACTTCATTCTAGTTTTTTCTCGTAACTTGAGTTTGTTGTTTAATCATTCACATGAATGGTTCTATTCCAACTTCCATCGGAGGGTTGTAAGTTCATGGTCCATTGTTTTCACCATTAGCTTGATTCTTCATATTTCCAACCATTTTCTAAATAAATAAATCCATAGTGATAATATTATTTCATTTATGAACCTTTTATCTATAAATGATTTTATGTCTTAAATCATTATTCCTTAAACAAGTACATTTCTCTATAAATCCTTCATAATTATTCATAAAAAGCTTAAGATTAACCAAACATATCCCATGGGAGTGTCATTACCCAGAGTGAAACATGGCCCATTATCTGGAAAAAGGATACCATGGGTTATGCCCAAAACTTCTTGTCAATGTTTTCTCTCCTAGGTACATCGGTTCCAGAGCCACCTCTACCATCCCGTATCAAAACATGGGTGTATTTTTTTGGAAAAACCACTTACTCAATACTCAACAAAAAACCAGGAAGTATTCCTATATTTAAACTTTTATATTGGTTAGTTCCCAAATTTTTCATATCATAATTTACTTAAATAACGAAAAATTCCTCTGATACCAACTATGACATCTAAACTTTTTAACATAAATTTTCATAGCATTTTATAAACATAGGACCTATAAAGTCTAGTGTCTTGGAAATAAGGAAAAAAAACCTGAGAATATAAAACAATATTTTAAATCCCTTTGAAAATACTCTTAGAATGATTATCCTAGGTATAACAACCACACTTGATATCCTAGATACATACATCAAAGGAAAGGCTGAGCAGAGATCCTAGTAAGGAAAGCAAGGAAATTAGTTTAATTGGGATATCAATAAGAACATAATGAAAAATATAATGACATGAACAATGGAAGTAGCATCATTTAATAATGAAAAGAACTTGATCCAAAACATAAATATGTGTTTGAAACATTTAATTTAGACATTCATGAACATATCAATAATTTTCATCCCCAAGGTGTCATAAAAATTACCAGGGTTATTCACCAAGGTGTCGTGAAACATGTCATCTCTAGAGATTAAATTATTTACCAAATGCATTGTAGAACTATCTAGGTGCAACGTTAATATGTCTTATTTTTCATGTGATCCACATGGATCATAATAAAATATTCCATAAGTAACCCATATAGATTGAATGTAATGGGCTTCACAGCAAAATCATGACGTATTAAAAGTGCATAGAAACATGATCGTTATGTCTTTTATAACCCTTAGAAAAGGAAAGAGGGTTTCTTGTATGTCAATTAAAAAATAAAATATATGATTTTTTTTCATTATGAATACCTCTGCAAATGAAAATTTATTTGGGTATTCAGATAAATAAAAAGAGAGAATTTCTTGAGAAAAATAGATATATATTTTTAAGAAAAAATTTCTATATCATAACAGATATATAACATGGTTTTAAAAAAACAATAAAATGAGAGGGGAAAAGGGTATCCCATCAATAAATGAAACATTTATATTAGAGGTACAAAATAGAAAGAAATAATATCATGGTGTGTAATGACACAACACATGAAAAGAAAACCTGAACGAAAAGAGAAAATAGTATTTCTTTTACAAAAATTCATCAGCATAATGGGATCACGTAAAAATAAAAATAAAAATAAATTGACGAGTGAAGAAAAAGTCTCTAATAATTTGGTATTGAAATGTATAGTAATAAGAATATATATAAACATACCCCAACATTAGTAGATGGAAACAGGAAGACATAACTTAAATGAAATTTGAGTAAAAGAAGACGGTGGAAGGTTTATTTACCATGAAGAGTAACTTCAAAATCATGAATGTTAGGACCTTGGGGGGATTGAAGGAACATTTGGGGGACTAATTAGTCTGTAAAAAGACTATAACATAGTTGAAGAGGATTTTGAAGTGAAAATAATGATGGAATGACTTGGTTTTATTGGAAAAGTGAGGGAATATTGAATTCATTTCCAAGGAACACCTTATCTGTGGTATTGGAAAAACCATGGGATTTATCAGGGTATTTTCCCATGGTATTGTCCACTTGGGACACCTAATATCCTATCATAAGATTCATAAGTGGACCAGAAATATTACATTATTATTTCACTAGTAATGATGTCATTAAACACAGGAAACTCAAAATTGTATTTTTCCTATTCATCGAAAAGCAAAACATTTTATAAAAATCTCATAAATTCACCCTAACATAATATCGATGATCATAATTTAAAAATGAACTCATTTTTTTGAAAAAAATTTCTGAAATATTTTTAATTTAATTTATAAATAATATCATTATTTATTCAAAAAAATAACTCTAATACTATAAATTATTTTGTAATACCTTGAAAAAGTAATCAAAGTCTGATAAAATTATCGTATAACCATATGAAAATAATGTAACAATTTAAGATTAAATTTTATGAATATACATTTTAATTTTAAATTATTAAATTAATTATAAAATTGTAAATTAAATATTTATGAACTACCAAGATTACAAAATGTATACTATGGTCATTTTTTCAATTTTATGATTTCCAAATTGTATTAATACATTCATTAGTGATGTTTCTATTTATTTTTAATGATTTAATATTCACTACTATTCATAAGGGTATGTTACTTTTCATACTTCAATATTTAATAAAAAATCATTTTGATCTTATTAGACCTTAAATTTTTTACTAATCACAATTGTAAAAGTCCATTTTTTGAAAATAATTCCAAAATATTAATTATTTAATGTTTACATGAATATTCTAAAATAATTTTTTTTTTCAAAATTCATCAATAATATTCCTACTATATTTATCCGGACATTTGAAAATCACAAATTTTACCATAATAAGAAATAAAAAATTTATTTATACCAAGGGATTACAAAAAAATTATTTATGGCCAGATTTCATACCCCTTATAACACCTACATATGACTTATGTGTAAGGTGTTCTATGGTGATAGAATCTTGGGGTTGCTTGGATAAAATTTCCCAGGTGGTGATTTCTATTAGCTTGAACATCTCCTTTAGGTGATTTCTTTCAAGCTTCTCATATTGAAGCTCATCTTGGGATTGGTCCAGAGCAAAGCCCAAGGATGATACCTCCTTCTAATGCTCTGACAGATGGGATTCGTATGACCGGAGTATACGGGATGAGCACATCGACTCTTCTCTTTGTATTAATTAACCAAGATCACTTGTATTCTTAAACAATAAATGTAACGTTAAATGTTTACTTTCCAACGGTCATATTGACCAATGTTCATATAACAGCCAAAACCCAATAGTATCACTTTATTAATTAATGGATATAATTATTGGAGTATAAAATTAAATAACACACAATTTTAAGAAACAAATATTAATCAAAAGATCAGGTCGTTACAAATAATCTCTCTATTTATTATTTCTTAATTTAATAATATGATCTTAGTATGGATTATTCGTTTAACATTTTCCACTGAAAATTTTATTTATTTCATGAACCAATTATTTTTTATAAGATGCATATACCACCAATTTCACATTTTATATCATGAATCTACCTAGGTTAATTATATTTAAATCTTTACCTCAAGTTATTCTTCTATATGGAATACTTTTCAAATGTTTCCAATGATGTAAGGGGTTTATGATTCAATGTCAATTTTATTTAGATTATTTATGATTTAATATAAATTTAAGAAATAATATGATATATATTTGGTATGCCCCATTAATTTTTCTTACCCTCCATTCATTTCATACCTAATTATATTTCAGTACCATATTTCCTATATTTTGTAATCAAAAGTTTGCTAAAAATTTGATTAAGAAAATCTAGACTTTATTTCTCTGTTTTCTATCAGAAAACTTATTTCTTCAAAATTAATTCTTTCTAAAAATATTTCAAGAATTTTTCCATAATTTTATTATTTTTATTTTTATTTTTTAAGATGTTTTAATTTTTTATGATTTTTTTCAAAATATTGTTTTTTCCTCTAAAGAAGTAATTTATACTGAAAATATGATAAAAATATATATTTTAATAGTAACAATGTTGTGAGAATTCACATCCATTATGTCATCCCAATTATTTATTGATTATATTACATTTTTTTCTTCTTCATAATAAATTTATTTTCCATTTACCCTCGAAATGTTTATTTTTTAACTGATTTATAAATTCGAAAGTGTTTTTTCTTGAATAAATTTTAATTATATTATTATAGTATTTCTATCCATCAATGTTAAAAAATTATTTTAATTATTCTCTACTTGTTATATATTGTAATGATATCATCATAATTCGATCTCCATATTTATTAGTATTGTTTCAATGATATTTTCTTGGAACTCATTTCTTTCACTTTGGTAAATCATATTTTGTATAAAATCATGGTTATTGTAATGTTGAAAATTTATATATTTCTTGTGTTATGATTATGATATGGTTATTATAAATTTTTTTGATGATGAGTGAGACAGATATATCTTAGGATTATGTATAATCATGATATATCTAATAGAGATATATGAGCCTGATATAGCTCTCTGATGAATTGATTAATTATTATGTTACCTAGAGAATTATGTTTGACATTGAAAATAATAGTAATTCCAGTTATAAAGGTTACTAGAAGGTTCTATAGAGATAATTTTCCATAATAACAAATCATTTTTTTATTCATTATATGGGTTTTTAATGTTTATTTTTATCAATAATTCCATCAAATGGAACATGATTGTCGATTACATGGACTCTTAACTTTTTAAAGCATTATGCCATGCCAAATGATTAAAAATAACAGTTTTTATGGTTATTAATTCTCTTGTTTTACCCTCATTAACATTGATTGTTTCATCAAACCCATATCCTCATGTCAATATCACTATTGTCATTCAACTATTAATGGCTATGTTAACCCAAAATCAGAGATTGAGATCAACCATCTTTTGATTCCATTTAAAGAGGTTATGAAGAATGAAGTTAAATGGTTTTATTATAAAAAGGACTATTTTGTGGATAATAATAAGTTACAAGTGTAAGATTTAATATGGAATATAAAAATCTGGGTATAATATAAAAATGAACACTTGAAGACTTTGGAATTGTTATGTAATATTTACTCATAATTCTCTAAAACTCAAAACACAAAAGGTCTTTCATCATACAAGTGATCCAAATTTCTTTTTGATGTTATAATTCATTCATCATTTAAATTGGGTACAATTTATTGTTATCAAGGAAATAAATTTAAATATTTTATTTTATTCATTATAATTGGAATTACATGTTTATGGCCAATATAATTGGATTTACAAAAGGGTTAAACAAAATTAGAATTTTTTTTGTTTTCATGTGGGGTTTTCCTATCAGTTAGGGATACCACAATGGGTTTATATGGATATTATTTATCATATGTAAAAATTCTTAAAGACCCCATTTGATATTTTAAGTGATAGATTATTTAGTGATTAATAATGTTTTGAGAGTGTTTTATTTGTTTGTCATATATGAAACCCTTAGGTTTAACATGAACGATTTCTACAAAGGAATGATATTACAATTTCAGAGATGTTCCTTGAATGGTATGATATATATTTTGAGGTTAAACCATCCTTAATGTTGAGGATTTAGAGTTAATTTGGGTTATAATGTTATTTATTTAGGCAATGATGTAATTTTTAGCATTGCTATTATTATGTAAATTTTCGAAATTAATGTATTATTTATTCATTTAAAGGTTTATATATTTTGGATTTTTTTAATATCATATATTTACCATTTTAGTTTTGGTTAATATTTAATGATATGTGGAATAGATTATAATCTTTTTTTTCTTTTTTTCTTTTATAAAAGATGATTTTAGTGTTTCAAGAATGAGATATTCATCTTCAATACTAATTATTTTTGAGAAAATGTCGATATTGTGGTGGTAATTGATTAAAGGATGAAATTTTACATTTTAGGTAATCATGTAACCTATATTCTTAATCTATATGGTAAACTAATTCCTCACGTCTAATAAATGGATATAAATACCAAAAAATTTTAATATTACCTTTATTTTTGATAAATCAATTGTCTATCTCATATATATTTGTTTTATAGTTGTGTGGTCATTAAAATTCTCATATTCAATTTCTTTCATGTGATAAATAATATCTAAAACTCTAAATTGTTCTTTGGAAATTAAATATTTATTCTATTTCGATATTTTCACTTCCTAATAATGTTATCATAATTGGAAACCATGTATAAGTTACTCTATATGTCTTCCATTTTCCCATTCCCTATATTCAAAAGGATGTTTTGTTAAACCCATTTATAATTTGTGTTATCATAAAAGGTATTTACAAATATCTATATTTTCTTTTCTATGATGTTGTTAAATTTTATAGGGATTAATTTATTAACAGTGGTACATTTGTTGTGTCCAAATATTTTAAAATAACACAATTTACAATAACATATACAACATGCAACACATTGTTTAAACGAACCTTGAAATATTAAAATCATAAAATTATAGTAAAAACATAGACACTAAATTAGTTTGTTTAAATAGTATTAACCAAAATATTATATATATATATATAAACTTACTACCCAATAATGGTTTTTATTAATTTTTTTGAAATAAGAAATAACTTTTCCAGAAATTTCATTTTATGCTTTAACAATATCATTTCTATAAAAATGGTTTATATTTTATTTTATACATGAATATTATAACTGATTTCATGAACATTGATAAATTCTATTCCCTAAAAATTTTATCATTTCTTAATTCAGCATATCAAACTAAATTTATCATAAATTTTTGAGTGTTTTCTAAAATGTTATTTTCAATGAATATTGAAAGTACTGATTCTTATTGAAAATATACTTTTCTTTTCAAGTTCATACAAAGTCACATTCTATTGTGAGTTATTATTAAATTTTAATTATTTCGTTTTAATGAAATATTATCCAATAAATGTTATTTTAATAAATATTATACTTTAATTTTTTATAAAAACTTTTTAATACATAAATAAGTAATTTTCTTGAAATTCTATTTTTTTGTATTTTTTTGTTTAATATTTTTTAAAATTCTTTATCTTCATTAAGTTTTACATTAAAAAATTTATTAAATATTTTCCTATACATAAAACATTATTTTAGTTTAACATTTTAACTAAATTTCTAGTCAATAAGAATAATAAAATTATTAATTTTTTACCATATTAAAGGTAAAATGGGTTGATTATTGTTAAAAATGTTTTGAGAAGGAAAAAATTCATTTAAAAAATGCATTAATATGATATTATAACTATATGATTTTCCATAATCATCCAAAATATAATGATATGACCTATTTTTTCATTCTCCTTCATTTTTTACCATTATAATATTTAATGTGATAGATAAAGTCAAAAATGTTACTATTTTGATTTTAATATTCTTATTGTTTTTTGAAATGTGTGAAACCAAATTATTTTTATATAAATGAAAATTATAAATATATATTTATATAATAATAATTTATTTTTTTTCTTTTTATTATGAAACAATTATAATAAATGATTATGCAACGCCGACATCAAGCATATTCATGTAGTAAAAAATGTAAAATATATGAAAATCTATAAATGTTATATTTTTTGGATAAGTTATTATTTTAAATTAATTATATAGATGAGTATAACATATTATTTATTTCATAAAATATTATATTCAAAATAAATTACTATATTCTTATCATTGACTATATAAAAAGAATAGTTTAAAAATGACAATAATGATATTTTATGTTGAATATTATTTAATTAAATTTTTTAAAATAATAAATTCCATTATTGAAGACAAATACGATGTAATGTGGTCTAAAATTTCATCCATTAAAAATTAATCAGAAAATTTTCAACTTATATATTTTTAACCTTTTAATATAAAAAATTACTTACAATAATTATGATTAAAATTCCATAACTAAGGAGTTAAAATAAAAGATAAAATTTAAAATAGTATTTAAAAAAATATAAAATTCTTTGATTGAATTTATATTGAAAATATCCTCATTATACAAGATAAAATTTAATATTTAAAACATTTTAAATTATATAGAAACTTATTATATTACAATATGTCATGAGTTTTAAAAAATGTCCCTCCCCTATTTAATAAAAGGCACCTCTATATTCCCTTATTTACACTAATTTTATCCATACATCTCAAAAAACCCATATCCAAATATCATATTAACATTACAATACATGATTTATTAGTTCGTATTCTATTAAAATACCATTATAAGGGTCATTAAAAATAGTTTTAAATGAGGTATACTAAATAATAGGTAATCATCCAACCTTCCCTCATCCAATTTATGTCTTTTTATACCACATATAAATTTATTAAACCCATGATAAAATTAAAAAATTAGTATCTTAAATATTTTCTTATCATTATTATATTATTTTCATAACCTAAATTAATCTCATATTATATAAAATGGGAAATTAAACAATCATTTGTGTGTACATTAAACTACCTTTCCATGAACTGAGGTAATGCATTTACATTCACTTCCTCTCATAAATGGTTATTATGATGAATTTATTATATATATATATATATATATATAATTTTAATGATATATATTTTTTTATTATATATTTAAAATATATCAACTATTTTCTTACATTTCCATCAATTGAAAAATGTTATCATTGTTTATGAATATTTGTGGATTACCATCTCCATAAAGCCATGTAATTCAATTATCTTCTTCGCATCATAGGGAAGGTATAGATAATATAATTTAAGTCATTATTTTATATTTATTATATAATAATAATTTAGAGAATAAAATAATATACTTTCCCGCTTTCAATCATTTTAATTGAAGCTTTTCTCATGTGTATATGAATCCTACCATATCTATCATTGTAACGTAATTTATTTTCATTACCATAATTAAAAGTTAGTTTTAAAGGTATAATTAAATTATACTAATACTAATTAATTATAATTACTTAATAATTATTTCTCTATTTATTATGAAATTATTCAATCTTTCCCAATGCACAATATACTGAAGTAGTTTATAAATTATGAATCGCACATCCTCAAAAAACCTAATGTGGAAATCCACCGTTAAGTAATAAAATATTTCATTTGAAAACAAGAAAAAAAGTTATGATGATAAATCTATTAACCATTAAATTTTTATTAAACATGTAAATAATAGTTATATTTATATTATACATGAGTTAAACGACATACAAGGGATGTATAGACTCGAGGTACGAGATTTCATCTCAATTTATCTTAATTGAGGAATATTTTATTATTATATACCTAATATATTTTTTGGGTGTATAAACATTACCATTTATAGGTTATATCTTGAATATTTCATAATTTATGTTATTTTAATTTACAATTCAGGTAAATTCATTCATGTGGATTTGATTCAAATGTTAATAATGATGAAATGGTATTCTTAACTGAATTTTATTCCATTAGGTTATATCACATATTTATTGCTTATATTATAAAAAATTATATATATATTGAAATATTTTTTATTTATGTTGAATTTCCATATGATTTTTGTGGATTTAAATTTTTAAAATATAATCCAAATATTGATTAAATCACAACTCACAGATTTTATCTTTTAAGGGGTTATTTTTTACGGATTTAACTTCTTAAGGAAACATGTTTATATTACACACATAATTTCTTATATAAGGTGTGTATACATGCCTATTAACAGGTTATATCATTAATATCTTCACATTAATGATATTTAATGGTTCATTTAATGTTTTTTTCTTATAAATTACAATTAAAATGTCAATAATGTCATTAGGGTTTTAGGGTTAAATTTCATTTAAAAAATGTTTTTTATGATTGATATTATAGTAAGAAAATTATGTTATCATATCTATCAAAACCCATTATTTTTTATTCAATTTTTGATGTTCTATAATTTTTATGTTTATATAAAAAATTTCCTCTCTTTGGTACTCATAATGATTTATAATTTTTTTAAAAATGATGGTGAAATTTTCCATTATTTCAATGAATAATCTTGTTCCTTTAATCTCCATGTTTTATAAAAAAATATCAATATTTCTATTCACAATGATTCAATGATTTTAAAAAAAACCATTATAATAAATGTTTGAATTTTTAGAATAAGTTTTAAAAAATAAAATTTCTATTTTCTAAATAGTGTTATTTTTACCAAAGGTGTAATCAACGGCTCAATTTTTATCATTGTAGGATGATATAAATTTCTCTATATCATGACCTTATAGTGATTTGAAAATTCATTTATAGGTTTATGTGGTTATTTTGAAAGATATATTTTTCCTAATATTAATGAAATTTCAGTGCTTAAAATTTATTTTCAATTTGGAAATTTTATTTTCTTCAAAAAAATTCCCAATATTCTTATTATGATATTTATATTAATCAATGAAAATAAACCTTTAATTTATATATCATGAACTTGGGAATTTTTTGTAATGATGGATCCTTATTCTCTCTATAATTTATTGACATTTTTTAGATGAAATTATATGGAAAAGCTTTTATTTTTTATATGAAAATAAACCTATGAAAGAATAATCATTAATCTTATAACGAGAAAATGAAATCTTTAATTTTTTATGATAATTTTATGGTTCATATAATTTTTTTATGACGATCTGTGAGCCCTATATAGATCATGATTAAATGTGACCCTGATATTTCTCATAATTTTTGGTGAGAATGATATAGAACTCTAATTCAATGGGTAATGATTATGTTCTCAAGAAAATTATACTTAATATCAATTTTATTTATTATTCCACTTTTATGAACTCTTATAAGTGTTCATTGAGGATAAAGATCCAATATACATACACTTTTCCATTATTTTTTTTGATGGGATTTTAATGTTTCCTAAGATAAAGATTAATATCACAAGGATCTTTATTATTTATTCCATTGAGTAATTCCATTATTAAATATTATTCCATGTCACTTTTAAAATAATCTTGTTTTTATTGGTATGAATTATTTTATGTTATGATAATGATAATTTATTACTTTTTCATAAACATATGCACATCATGTGTCACTGATTATATTCAATTAGTAATGATTATGTTTATAATTATTGAGTGTTTTATCTCCCCTAAAATTTATATCATTTTTCTGATTTCACGGAGATTGATAAAAAATGATTTTGGTCTAGAATTGTTGCCTGTGTGAATAAATTTAATATAGATGTTGGATAAAAATTAGTGAATGTTATTTTTTTTGTTTATTGGGATAAATTATCACCTAAAGATATAGGTATTGTAAGTTAAATTTTTTAATTGATGTAGGAAAACATTAAACTAAAAATCTATTGGTCTGTATTTGATTAAATATTTACATTTTATTTTTGCATTTTTTGAACGTTTATACTGGTTAACATTTCTTGGTATTGAATACAAAAATTTAGAATATATGTTTCAACCACTAGATCTAGAAGTGCAGGTATGAGACTATTATATGTATTGGCTCCCTTGTAAAACATATTTTCTTTGATAGGAAACTAAAATCCTAAAATCATCCAAGGATGAATTAATAATTAATTTATGTTTTTAAACTCCCTATAAAAAATTAACTCCACTATATTGAGCTATTAAAAAAATGTATAATAAAATATCAAGAATATTGTTTTTATTTTATGGGGGGAATGATCTCACAAATCATACTAAATATAATAAGGATCTAACCTCACTAGAAATTTAAATCCATATTAAGATTTATTTGATAGGCAACGTTATTTATTTTCTTAGGTAGAAATAATTAAAACTCTGAAGATATAATTAATTTAAGGGGGAAAGTGTAAGTACATGATATCTTACTATTTATTTTTCATATATAGTTATTGCGTAAAATAGCATTCTATTTAAACAACAATGAGTTAAAATAATCTAATTTTTTTTGGATGAATATTATTAATAATATTTTTGAATATTAATACCACTACAATTTATATTTTCTTAATCAGTTATAAATTCATAAAAATTATGATTAACAACACCTAATTATCTAAAATGTATGTTTTCTATAAAATAATTTTTTATATATTTTATTTTGATCAAAATAATAAATTTATAAATTTTAGAAATTTAATTTTTTAAATTTAAATTTATTTTTTGATTTTTTATATCAAAATTACATTAAGAATATTTTTTTTTGAATTATTTGAAATAAGAAAATTTTATTTTATTTCATTAGTGAATTTTATAGTTTCTACCTAAATTTTAAATTTTACATCAATTTTAATATATGTAGAATATTTACATGTTTATAAAAAATGTAAATTAATAAATATTCTTCTAAGGAGTAAAATTATTTATTTTCAAATAAAATTTTGATCTTTGAAAACCAATTTTCATCAATGTATCATAGATGTGACATTTATTTCTAATTTAGAAACCATTTTAAATATTTTGTAATAAAACATTTTAATATTAATAATTATTATTCATTTCATTAAAAGTAGAATAACTCTTATTTGTTTTATTCTAAACCAATATAGATCATTAAATTCAATTCAATTGATAATATTATACTACATATAAATTTTATGATTGTAAAAAATAGTTTTTAACATAGTTTTATTGTTATGTGTGTTATTATTAAAATTATATTTCATAAATATTAAAAAATTATTACATAAATTATTTTATATATATTAAATCATTATTTTAATATTATTTTTTATGTTAAGTATCATATTTTTATACATAAATTTATTTTTCCATTGTAAATATTAGTTGTGATGATAGAAAAAAAATACAATGATTTATAATTTCTAAATGTTGTGATTTTTTAATTAAAAATATATATTTAAAATAAAATCTTTACTAATATTATTAAAAATATATAATTAAATACTAATAATCATTTATTTTGTAATAAATTTTAAATATGATTAAGAACACTTAATGATTTAAATTACACTTCCTTGCAAAAATGAATCATTCAACAAATTATATGATTTAATATTTATCTTAATTTTCTATTATTTATAAACTTAATTAGATTCAATGGAGTTATAATTATTATTCAACACTTCAATATAATTTATAATAGGTCATCTGAAATATTTTGTGATCAAATAATCACCATGGTCGAATTTTAATCACTATTAATAAGTGTTTATATGGATAATCTAATATGGATCAATTTAAATAAATAAATTAAAAACATAGATGAAGAATAATACTTTATCATGGTTGAAAACCATAGCTACATGTATCTAAATTATTTTCCCACCTATCTAACATAATTATTAGGTGTTTTGATTCTTACCCCTTAGCTAGCATTCTTTTCCAATCCTTTCTCCCTCTCTGTCACCTATACAAATAGAACAATTACATCTTTTTTAAGAGACACACCTAGTCCAAAAATCTAATGAATATCTATGAAATATAATCAATAGACATACTCTATACATTTTAGGTATCCCCAATCCTCATCAATATTCCTCATGTCCTATATTTACATATGAAACTTCAATTGAAGATCTGAATTATGACCACAAGTATAAATTTTACTTTTCACTACCTTTGTTAATCATCTCGAACCACCCTCAATAAATTTTTTTTAACCATATTCCTGTAATCACAAAAAAATAAAAAATAAATTAAAATTTAATTATATTTATTCAACAACCACTATTTATCCCAATCTTATTCAACTAAGAAAATGAATATGTTCCTCATGCACATGTGATGACCACCACTTCCATAAAAGATAAGTTCTGTTTTTTGTCACCCCCATTAATTATGTGTTTTATAAATAGGTTTAATTAATAAATATGATATTTATTTTATTATTTATTTTCTAGAAATATATTTTAGTTTTCCAATATGTAATATTAAGAATAAGAGTCTATTGTAAAAGCAACAGCATATGACAAACATTCATAAGACTAAAATAGTTTATTTATCATAAAAAATTTACCTAATTAAAATCTACAAATAAATCATCCAAATTATGATTCACTGCATTAATATAATCTTAAAATTTTCTTTATAATTTATTTATAATGATATTATAATAATATATCATCTTTCATAATTATACTTACATATAGATCACATCATGTTGATGTTTTTTTGTCTGTACACCTACATGAACAAGGAAATGAATTTATATAATGGGTAAATATGAGAATTTAATTTTATAATCTGATATAAATGTGTAAATAATTTTTTTTTCTTTTTGTTCATTAATGAAATATTTAATATTATTCTTATAATTTTGAAAAAAAATTTGTTTGTCAAGAATCATTGAAACATAATTTAAATCTATTTTATATTCAAGGATAATAACTAAAAATCTCTTCAATAAAATTTTAAAAATAATATTTTTTTATAAATAAACACTAAAATAAACATAATGACCTATAACTGCTTAAATATTTTAAAAATAATGAATAAAACACTGTAATTATAAAGAAAATTTATAATCATTCAAGATTACTCACACTTGATATTCAAAAACTAATATTAGCAATATAATATATATAATGAAAATAATATATCTATCATAGATTATTCATAAGAAAAAGGTTATTAAATATTTTATTGATATATTTATATTTTTTTATAGTGGATCTTAAAGTGAAGTAAACTGATAAGGGAAATTTTATATGGGTTTCCTTTTTTATTTTTAACCCGATGGAAATTTTTTGAAATTATAACCCTTAATTTATATTATATTGTGTCTTCACTACCCAATTTAATAAACATATTAAAAAATACATGATCTTCCTATCAATCTCCATTGATTCATTTGTTACAAATTCAATAAGAGTTTCATCAATTGTTTTCGATACATGGGCCATTATATTTCTTACTAATACATAATTATAAAGAATTATTTGATCCTAACATTCGAATATTTTATATTTTATTTCGTTAAAGTATATAGTAAAATAAATACTCATTGTAAAATTATACATCTTTGATAAAATTACATTCAATATAATAGTGTAACATTGGAAAAAATAATAATAATTATTTCTAATTAATATTTTATTCCGTGTCCATATTTTATACCATATCAATGAACTCATCTATATTTCAGAAATATAATATTTATTATTTTCTATGATTCCAATAGTTTTCTTTACCCATTTTAAAATGTAAATTTTTATCATCTTCTTATTATGTGTGTTTTTAGATGATGGAATTTTGAAACTATTAAAAAGCTTTTTCATCATTTTCTAAAAAAGTGTTCAAATTATACGAAATAATTATTATGATAACATTTTTAATTTTTCAAGGATTTATTTGACGCACACCTATCGTGGGGCGTGGAAAAACAATATTTTATTTACCTAAGTATAGTATAGCAGTTGATCCTAGGTAGTCTTCTGAAGAGGAGTGCACACAAAACAAAGTTGTCACTTTTTGTTGGTTTTCTTAAAAAGATTGGTTTTAATTAATATGAATGTCTATGAGAGAAACAAACAACAGAAATTGATTGATTTTAACAAATTATAAAGTCGGTGATCGGATTAGTTTCGGCTAGACTTAGTGTTGTTCCATCATGGTTTCAAAATTTTATATCTTCTTCTTCCTTAAATTGGTAAGAGAGATGTGATGAGAATTTTCCTTTATAAAACCTTAGATTGGTCTATCCTCCTTCCAATGTGTTTAGGGTTGTAGAAGGTCTCTTGATTAATTAGAGCAATCCCAGACCTGGAATTTTTGATCCCTAATAAACCAAGATTTCAACATACATTCTTACACACGTGCTTGACAACCGTCGAGCAATCACCGCCCAACCCTAATCATGTTCCACCGTATACGGATTAGAATTGGGTGGAGGGAGATGTGATCATCGACCAAAGAAATTTATAATTTCAGAATAAAAACCTTAACACAACCGCATTCGGATTTTAATACTGAATTATGAATTGGAACCAGAAGAATAAATAAGAACAAATTTTATTCATTTCAAGCACAAAAACTCAAGCACAACACATAGGTCCAGCTTCCCCTCTTTCCGATCACTCAAATGAAATTACCCCTCCATGTATGGGGTAATAGAGATAATTCAGGAGAGGAGAGACATCTTAAAATAAAAGAAATAAAAGAAAAAGTTGAGAAGTTCTTCTCCTGGGTGCCCGAGAAGGAATGGGTTGGAGAATGGGATGTGTTGAGGAGGAGGAGCTCTCCTCCTTTTATAGCCAGATTCTGTCCTCCGAATGTTGTCGCGTTTTGTACCCAATAAATGACCTATTCACGCGTTGATCCCTTTTTAAATGTTGTGTATAATTGTCTTGGCCGTGTCCCCTAAAAATCTCAGCATATTTGGACAGGTATTCCAAGAGTTATGACCCTTTTATTCTGATAATTTATTCTGTCCAGTCAGAATATCCAAAACGTCAAACCCCGGATTAGGAAGCTTTAAGGGACCCTCAAACGGACGAATCCCGCGGTGCTTACTTCATACATGATGCTCCAAAACTCCTTGCGCGTCCACCCACCGAATTTTGCAATAGGTGGGTCCACAATGGATGAGTTATGGATCTCACACCAAAACTAGGTATAACTGGAAATAGTTTTCTTGAGACAAATTGTGAGCTTCTTTTGAGCTTTCATATGACCGATTCAGCTTTTAGTCCAAATATTGTAAATGAAGCCCGGGATGTGTAGAATATGTAAAAGAAAGAATTTTTCAATTTGGATCAATGTAGATAATGTTATGGCCAAAATACAGAAATAAGTTAAAATTGTTAAAAATCCAAAATGGCCAATTTTTACTATTCAGCTCAAAATAACACCAAAATCATAAAAATGAAACAATTCATCTTAGAGAAACACTTTTTTTGAGTTTAAAACAATTATATTCAATATAAATTAATTGAAAATATTTTCTCTATCAATATTATAGAAATAAATCTTACAAAATAAAATATTTTCAATTTTTATAATCATATTTTTTTAAAATAAAGTTTTAATAGGACCAATAATATTTTATTTTTCAGATAATAATCTCATATCTTTCTAATATCTCTTTTATTTTAACTTTATTCTTTATGAACAAGTATTTTTTCAAAAAAAATCATCTGATATGACACATACCCCTATATTTTAGTCGTATCATGGATATGTTATTTTTTCCTTACTTTTTGAAAATATTCCATTTCAAATTCTTTCAAAATATCTTGAGTATTTCTTATATACAATATAATTTTAAAAAACACTAAAACATTATTTTTCTAAGCCATTGTAATTTGATATATTTTATTCTTGATCATTGGTTTTATTCAAATTATTCTATACACATTATTTCTCATGATGGTTCACGAAATTTAATTTTATAACAACGATTTTATCCATCACTACCTTAGTGTTTCCTATCCACCCCCGATGAATATGTATAAAATTTATTCAAATTTATTTAATTGTGAATACCATTTTTTCATTACATTTATTTAAGGTTGTTCCCTATTATTCCATAATATTAAATTCTTATGTAAATTATTGATTAGACTACATACACAATATATATATATATATATATATATTGTGAAAACCATACTCTCTAGTATCTTGATTTAATGGTATTTACCTAGAATGTGACAAAATATCAATGGATACCTCATTATATTTCCCAGTTATATCATTGTATTTTTTATTGATCGAATTGTTGATTTTTTCATCATACGATTACATTTTAATATAATTTAAAATGAATTTAGTTTCCATGGATTCCTTATGGTATGATGTAGATTTATTTTATATCGACTAAATTTGAATGGATAATGATGGGTGCATTCTAATATATGCCTACAATGAATTGGTTAGTGTTTTATATCCAATGTGATAGTGGGAAACATGTTTTAATGACTTGATCTACCAAGAGAAATAAATGGAGGAGGCCTCATCCCCCAAGATACAAAGGTGACTAAATCCTGGGCAACTAGGGGAAATTAGATTTCACCTCTAATCTACTATTTTATAATTTATTATATTTTGGATGTGCTGCACTTATTAAGTATGCCTAGTTTCTATTATATGTGAATTAATTATGATGTATTCATATATAATTATATCATTTATGATGTATTATTTGATCTGAATTACATTATTATTTAACCCAATTATACCATATACTCATCATATACCCACTTATAATCATTTATTTTTATCACTTATGTTTACCCCTTTTGAGATTTTATGACTACCCCTTTATTTTTTTTAAAACTACCATATATATGATGATAATTATATTATAAGAATTATATAAAAATTACTTAAATATATAATTTTATTTAGATGTAGAAGACTCATTAGAGATTATGTGGATTCATATATAATTAATAACATATCCAATCAATACAAAGGGCATGTATTTTTTTAGTTAATTTTTTTTACTAATTATCTAAATCCATATACATAATATTTATTGGGAATGAATGTAATTAAAGACTCTATTTAAATTCATGAAATTGGGATGGCCACAACTATAGTCTATCATAGCCAATACACATTGAAAACTATAATAATGTTCTTATTCATTATCATTTTCTTTGATATCATTTCAAAATAACTCAATTTTGTACCTGTGTATGGTATATAGAAGAAATAAATTACCAATATTTTCAAAATAATACATTATACATATAGTTAGATTTCCTCATTCTATCCACATGGATAATAGAATTTTTTTTTTCTATTTGAGATAAAATTATTTATTTGAAATACACAATTTAGTCTACCAAATTTTTCAACTACAAATGTATTATAAATAGACATATTGAGGCCTTTAGAATAATTTATTTAATATCATTAAATATATAGTGTATAATGACAATAATTAATTAATTTTTAAAATAATCCATGATTTTTGGGACTACCACACGGTTATGTAAAGCCTTATATAAGAGACCACATACATTTTGGTGAATGATAGAAAATTAGTATTAATGATTGATGTCATGTAAAAATTACTCAGGATTGATATTAATGACTAAATTACAGAATATGATGGATTAAAAACAAAATTAAATAAGATATAACATCTAAAACAGTAATGGATTTATACATTACATAACAGTAATGATCCCACAAAAATTATTACTCTTGTATTTAATAAGAAATTGAACATTTGAAAAATTTTCAAAGGAGAATTGGTGTCAAAATTTGTCAAAATGATTAAAAATAATGGATTAAGCCTCCATAATTTGATATAATATTAGAAATACCGTAAATTTTCTTCCAGGACAACTCCCATGAAGAGTAATTCTTGATAACAATTACTGGGTAACATGTTATGACTCCAACCTATGTAAGGTTCTCCAATATAGTCTTTTCTTGAAAATTTAATTTTTAAACAATGGTACTTAACACATTTATTTAAATAGTATTTACATGGTCATTATCATAATATCTTAAACTATTAGAATTATCATCCTCTATGTATGACTTTAAATATCCTAGAATAGTCCCTATCATAAAAACCAAAATTACATAACATATGGTTTGTCTCACATGACAATAAATATAATTATGTGGTCAATCCCACATGAACCTAATATACTCAATTAGCCTATTTAATATGACATTAAACTATGTGTTCACTCTAATATAAAATATCCAACTATGTAAAGATCGTCCTTTTTTGGTATAGCTAATGGAAATTCTATCAGTCTCACTACCATTCATCAGTGTCATAGTTTACACACCATATTAAAAAAATTGATCACTTTTTCTTCAATTATGTGTTTTTAGATTCCAATTTATATAGTATTAGTAGTTATTCATAGATTACTTATTGTAGTACTAACTACATTTTTCTGTAACATAAATTTTTTTCTTACATCATGATATAATACTTTAATCTCTTATTCTATCACATAAGGGTACTCATGTTAAAGGGTTCACTAAGAATAATGCTTAACATGATTAATGTTACCACATGATGTATAGTTAAACACGACTCCACCTATCATATTCCCAAAATCACTTTCGATCACAATATTGACTCATATTTAAATATATCACTTTACTTACAAACATCAAATCCATTCAATATTGATTCATCCATATCAAAATAAAAATTACCTTTACATTTGAACATTTTTTATAACAATTTATGGATTGAAACTTGTTATTGAAGGATATGATATGATTCTTAAATTTCTTATCAGGGTCCCAATCATGTTCCTATACTATATTTTATTTTTATGTTCCACTCAAGAGTTTTGATTATCCTCAATTCATGTCAATATTTGAATCACCATTCTTATAACATGTATTTGTTATTTTATTTTATATGTAGGGATTGATTTTATTTAATTATTGTCACAGACTACTGGTTTTATTTAATCATATCCAACTCAAATATTTTTAATTACAATTTAATTTACCCATCAATCTAATTGTCCCGTCAGAACCCAATGTGGCTAGCCTGGCCCGTTATATGTCAAGAATGACACCAAAATCTATCCTCAAATACGTCATGTGATAGAAACTATCACAAAGTAGGAACATCCATCACTTGGGAGGCCTTATCCTAATGTACCTATACACCTAAAAACAACTCCATGCACCAGTATAATGTGAAAATATAATCAACTCATACTTAAAATTATTTCACAATATCTATTGCATATTAGAGTAAATAACGAGGTATAAGAAATGAGAAAATGGCCAAATATATGCCCACTAAAACAGCAAAGGAACAAAACATGATGGTAATAGAGTGGATAACCAAAGGAAATCCTAAATCCATCTGAGAAAATTATCTTACAACTATGATCTGTCTACTCCTAGTACAAATAGGAATCCAAATAATATTTTTTCAGCAAATGAAGATATGAAATGTGTGTCCATATACCAAAAAGGGTTGAGTGTAAAAATAAATTTTAGGAAACCCTATAACCACCAAAAAAAGCATCAAAAAAGAATTTATCTCATCACCATTAGTGATTTTATATCATTATATGATAAAATTACCCTAATAATCTATTTATGCACCAAGGTAGTAACCAATTTTCAATGTGTGGTCGTACCCACACATATCACCTAGGATTATACTCCATTATCAAAAGATACATCGTTTAAAAAATATATACTCATATGGTCTCATTAGATAGGTGGAAATCCTTAGTGAGAAGATAATCATTGGGGTTTTACATTAAAAAATAACCAAATAATCTAAGATTCATCATCTGAGACTCTCACTCGGTCATAAAATATGTTTCTATAAAAATTATGTAATAATATATAAGAATGGAATCACAACCAAGTCCTATGAAGGATACCGAACCCCACCAAGACTAAACCTGAAAAGATGAGGATCAGACACTGTAATAGATTGTAATGGGATACCTAGTCCAACATAGGTAATAATGACATTGGATCACACATTGGGATATATGGAGGGATACGAGACTCAATCTAAGACTAGTCTCACAGAAGGGATTACTCATCCTATTCTTATGACATGATGCTTCAATGTACCCTCATTAGGGTGGACCAAGGGAACTCACCCATACAGAAATTATTTTAGAAAACTCAACCAAATCATGACATTATGGTCTCATAAGAACAAGGGATCAGAACTTCACATTAAGGAGTACATGACCTATCACATAGGGTTCAATTATGCTCCACTCTGTGTCTGGAAGTACTTCTTTCTCTCCATCCCATACAACATGAATTTTTCAAAATACATGGAATCTAAACAATAGAACATGGTGTGAATATGGAATTAAATTTTTGATTTCAAGCTAATCATGTGTTATTTGCCACATGTCAATGTATTATAGTCATTCCCAGGATCATGCTTGTTATCTTTTATAAGTACACGACATGTGACGTGACACAAAAGGAGTGTAGGGGTACTCATGGGAGTGTAATACCTACACACATTGATCCTTTCACTAAGAGACCCATGGTGTGATAGTGCACCACATGGATCATTATAATCCATGGCTTCTTGGTCATGTACTCCATGTACACATTGAGTTCACTATATAAGGATCACATGGTGTTTGAGTAAATCATACATCATTTAGTATTTAACTCAATGTGTAACACTAGCCACTGCCTAGAGGGGTCTACATGAATTGTGTTCCTTTCAACTACATGTAATGTAATATTAAATTTTACTAAAATTAGAACCATCTAATGAAACATTGACCATGTTCCCCCGATGCTATTGAGACCCTAAAATCATGCCATAAAAACCAGATTTGGGTTGACAAACCTCCATGGCTGGTGGGAAGCCACATTTTGGGTGTTATTAATTGGAAAATAGATCATTGTCACCATCTTGATGTTCTATGTAGTCCAAAATGTAGAAACAACACCATCTATGACCACATTCAAACTGCAAATTTCACTATTGTCATATTCTAGCAATATGGGGGATACCAAACCAATTTTTCCATTACCTTGATTTCTTTATATCTCTATAACCCATAACTGAACATGAAACTATGAACCATTATGCTATGGAATGAATACAAAAAATTAGTCCTCCCATTTATCATTGAACCATCTCCGAACCAAAATACCAATGGGGAATATCAATAAAGGAGGGAGAATGTCATAAGAAACAATGTGAACATAAAATCATGGTCGTGTTCATATGGCCATCATTGATTAAATTATAAGAAAGGTGAATTATCAAATAATATCAATTCTTAATTATAATATGATAAACCAACACCCAAATTTTGAATAACTGACACATTAATTAATCTGAAATAATATTTATTCGCTAACAACAAGGGATTAATAATGGGGATTAAACCACATGAACTCCCTAACTAGGGTATGTATAGATCATTAATGAACAATTCTTACACACCATTTTCATATGATATATAAAATAACTCTATCGATGGTGATGATCCTTATAGTACTGTGATCCTCAATTCATGACCTTATGATCATCCACCAAAGTGCACACCACTGCATCTCCCTATTTAAAATCCTCTTAAACTTCATCTGGTTATAAAGTTATCCTTTGGTTTATTTTATAAGAGTATTTTAATCGAAAATATTTTGTTATTTACTATTTAATAAGTAATAAATTTATTTATTTAAATCATTATTTAATTATTTAGTAATCTACACACAAACTCATTTAAACCAAATAATCTATGTGAAAAATTGTTATGTCACATCTAGGTATAAAAACATTCATGTTTTAATTGATTTTTATTTTTTGCATTTGAGACAGCCTTTGGGATTAAGTCCACTATATTTGGAAAACTATTCCCATGTGCTATAATATAATTAATGTCTTTAATATGTTAACACTGAGGTCCCAGGGTCCATCAAATATCATTTTGAACCTACCCCTTACTCTAATAATATTTCATCAAATATTCTTAATAAGGAAATATAAATTTTAAATACATGAAACTCTCCTCACATTTAAATATTTTCACCCCAAAAAAGTGAAATTCTACTGACAAGTGTGGATAATGAGATAACATCAGGACCATAAAATACCATGATCACACTAAGAGGTTGCCAATATTCCATAAATCATTCACCCATGTAAAAAAATTTCCCATCATGGGTCTTCTACCACTAGTTCTCAAACACACTAATAAATTTGAAATTGTAACTCCACTCACAATTTCCATCTCACCCCATTAAAAAATGTTCAATGGTTCATGAACATATCCTCTTAGATGAAACTCATAGAATATATCACATTATTTTTCTAAATACAATGTTAGGTAAAAGTGGTATTCCTATTCACTTACCATGTGTGGTAATTGGAGAAGGGAATATGAAATTCAGAGATTTACTACCACCTTGTTCAAATATCCATTCCCCTCACTATTGTGAGAATCATAGAAACATATGGTATTCTATGTAAACCAACAAAGACCTTAGTATTCAGTCCACATAGGATCCATGCTATCCGAGGTTACACTTCTTCTTCACCTGAAAAAACAGAACCTTCAATAACATTTAACGCACTAACTCTAGGGCTATAAAGATTGTTCCCCTTACACGAACCAGTAAAATGGTAACCTAAGGGTTCCCTTGTGTAAGGAATTGATATTTGATTCTCCAAAAGTATAGTTACAACTATCATTATACATAAAATAAACCAATGAAAAATCAATATACCATCTATAACTAAGTCTAACATATAGTCCCCAAATATGTATTAAGTTACCATAGTGGTCTACATTTCATGGCTATCTATCGGGGTTAGACACATCATGATGAAAAAAATGGAGTCCCATATCCTCAAAAAAACCTCTCCATATGTTTGATGTGAAGTGAGTATCATGGTCTGAAATGATCATCGAGGAATACAAATTAAGATTGAATACCACTTGTATGCAAAACCATCCCAATTACATATTTAATTGTTCTCATGGATAGTTTGTATGTGGTCTGAAAAGGTGAGTATTTCTATTGTAACATAGATATTATCATCAATTCTCACTGATCATGTAAGCCTCGTCATTAAAACCACAAAGATACCATCTCATATCCATATCCTTCTAGGAACTATGGTCTGACCTACTAAAATGTGTGACATTAAGAGTTAACTCGGAACCAATATACAACACCTTTGGATACCCAACCCAATTCCAATTAATCTATGTACATTCTAACCTCTCACTGATATACTATTAAGGGAGAGAACAAAAAATCCCCATTACATTCTCCTCTAATATGATTTGTGTCATTGTTCATCCACAATCTAGGCTGACATGCTTCCCAACAACATAATATCTAATAGTACCATGTACAATGGATACTTATTCATAATAAATCGTTCCATCTATATCCCAAAGTTGTTACTCCCTGACATTATGTTGAGGTACAGGGGTGAAAATAATTGAGTTGAGGTATGTTTCACTATAATTTTCCTTAAGATTCAACTAATAAGAACCCAAAAAACCCAATAACAATAATCATAAATAGTTAATTTTAAAGCATAATAGGAGAACATTCTACCATAGTCATGTACTTGGGTAGCTCCCAGTCTATAATGTCTTCATTATTTTTCAGGTACAATGTCACTCTTACACTTGTGAAGACATTGCCCAATTATTTGACTATTTAATATAGAAATAAAAATAAAATATATTCTCATAGATCTAGTTCTCAGGGGGAATATCCTTGGCCATCACCATGTATCATGTTATCCAACTATGAATCCAATTATAGAATGTTTTTGCGTGTGTTTTATTTGATTAAGATGAATGATTTATATCTTATTGCACATATATGTGGGAATGAATGATGGGTGGGTTCTAAAATTTCCTACCAATGCATTTGATAAAATTTTATTTCTCATGAGATAATGTATTCAATAGTATGATATAGTTTCTCATATGTATTGGCACCGATGGTTTGACTCATGAATGTAATGTTACCAATATTAATCAATGTACCATAATTGAAATATTTTCTATGTTCATATATTATATATTTAAAATGTGGTTTTGAATGTAATCTCCTATATAATGATGATGATCCATGGTTTTATACTTATTATAATGTATATTTTATGCACTCATATATCATATGAAATTACTAATGATTCCACACTCTTTTCATTCATGACTATATATTGATCCAAGATTTATGGTGTGTGAATATTATTCTACAAAATTCTTCTATATAACAGTTATACAAATATTTTCTTCTTATTCTAACATATGATAAATTATTTTTATTGTATATATTTACCATTACCAATATTTTTAGGCAACCCATTCTTATTTTTATTTTTCCCAACGTTTAGATTAAAATTAATAAGTAATATCTTACTTTAAGATTGTCCATTATAGATTATGTTTTGGAGATATTGAAGAATTGTTATAGATAATATTGTTTCCTAAATAGTATAAAAATATTTATTTGATAAAAAGAACATGTAGTTCTCTAGGTAAATAGTTTTATAAATTATATGAAACTCTAAAACCATTAAGATCCGTTAATTGTAAATGTTACCTTATGTGTGAATGATAATGTAATTAAAAAGGTATATCAAATATGGTGTGTAATGTACACAATATTTATCGCATAATGTTGGATTTTGGGTCTGGATTAGCTCAATATAATTATATAATACCCCATTAATTATATCAACAATAAAAGGATGTCTACATAGATGGAAAATTGTTTTATAAAATCATTAAAAATTGTATTTTTAAAACAAAAGAAATTTATTTTCCTTTTGGTAATATAGAAAACAAAAAATTCAAATAAAACGGGAGGATAATATTTTCTTTAAATAAATATAAATTTATAAATTAATTTCTAAAATAATAAACATAAATATCTATGGTAAAAGTAAATCATGTGTTAAATGTTAAAAAAAATATTTTCTCACCGTAACAAAAAATGTAAAAATGACAAGTTTGAGAAACGGTGATAGGATTTTATTTAAAATAATAGTAAATAAATAAAAAGAATATTGAAAATTTCAAAACTAAATAAGTTAAGTATATAAATGAAAATTCCTTAAAACAATATAAATAATATCGTTATGGTGTAAAAATAGTTGTGTAAAAGACATCAGAATATTTAAACAAATGATTAAAATAGACCACCTTATAACATTCAAAATATAATCCCCCTTGAAATAAGGAACATGTAATGGAATATAAAATACCATGAGTATAAATAGATTCATTGAATAATATTTTAATGAGTAGTTATATACACTATATTGTGTAAAATATTAACATAATATAAAACATGTCTCAATTAAATGATATTTAGAAGGAAAAATATTAATATTTTTGTAAAGCATGTAATTAACTCCATTAAAACAAAGAAAATGATATTAATTTTTAAATAAAATGAATTAAATTTAAATTTTATTTTAATAAATTCATAGCGAAATAAATCCAAATTATACAAAAATATTTGTCACATCATTTAACATGTCTTATGGAATTGAAATTCAGACTAATAACTATTGTCTATGATTTCTTCTCTTATGTGCACACTATAATTTCCCTCTATAATAATTTTGGGATTATAATTAACATAAATAATAATATAATTAATATTTGTTTTAATTTATACAATTACTTTATAAATAATTATTTCCTATAATTGAATGTTGTTATAATTAACAATTATGTGTTAATCGTTCCATTTCCCTCACATTATTATGTTCGATGGTTTCGGTCATTTACTCGTGTTCATGGATTTTTCCAGAAAATATTATTATTTATGGGTTTATAATAGTTATGGATATTTTTCTTGAGTACTATAACCATTTTGTGGATTTTTTTCACAATTTATATAGAATGCATAAAAATTACTTTTTTTGGTGAATTTTGAATGTGTAAATAAATTGAATTTATTGGTAAATATACTTTTAAATATTACCAAACCAAAATTATAAAACAATAATATATTAATTATTATTATATATAATTACTTGAAAATATGAATTCTTATTAATTAATGAGACAAACATTATAAAAATTTTCATAAAGGTTGTAAAACTGGACAAAATAATAATACATTATACTGGTTGACTGATTAAGATCATGTAATTATATAGTTATAATATAATTTTCACATAATCACAGTATTTTCCATAAAAAAATATTATATGATAAATCTTATTAAATAATTGGTAGTTTATTATGATACATGAAAAGGCATATAAGATACCATTAATGGAATATACTTTTTTTTATCTCTTCTTACTAACATTCATTGTATTTTATAAGATTTGGGAAAACTATAGAGAAATGAGAAAACCCATTATGTGATTGGATTTTTAATAATGAAACTTTTTTAGATTATATAAGAGAGTTATGATTTTTTTTACATTGAAGGTCTGGTAGATGGACCCTTTTTATATGTGAGAGGTGTGAAATTATTTAAATAATAATTTCATAATATTAAAAGAAAATACATTTTCATGAAAAGTATGTGAGAATTTGATAAGAATTATAAATAGATTATAGGGATGATAAATATTTTACCCACTCATTTATGAAATTGTTTTGTGATATTTTGTCACCTTATACAACAATTTAACCATTTTACTATATTTAAACATTAACATGGTATCCCACATTTAAATCTGAAACATATTTTTATAAACACCAGTTAAATGGGCTATATTACATAATTTAAAATTGATTATTTATAATATGAAAACTATTATTTAAGATTAAATTACAAGATTTTTCATAAATCAATTTTTATAAAAGTACACTTACCATAATTTTTTAGAAAAAAATATTTTTTAGGAAGAAAAACTATTTTATGAAAAAAAAATATATTTTATACTATTAAATCCCATGAATCTGATTGGACTGTTATAAAAATAGAGTTATACGACTTTAAATATAAGACAAAAATGAATTCATCATTGTGAATAACTTGTTAAATCGATTATTTTACTCCTTATATATATATTTGTTTGATCCAATAGATTTTAAAATATTAATTCATTATTAAATGCTGTTGTTTCCATAAATTTCAAGGTACTTATAAAATAATATATTTCATTATTAACCAAAAAAATTATCATTTTCAGAAAATTCCCCAAAAAATAAAGGCTGGTCTTGAAAACATGAATAAAAAATGGATTCCATTTTATCAAATTTATGTTATAAAATATATATATTTCTATTTTAAATGAAACCATAAAATATTAAAAACAAATTTGATAGAATAACAAATTTTTAAGCATTACACATTCTAAGTAAAATTTCATATCAATTTATAAATAATTGAGTGTTAATTAATTAGTTCATAATTTGATATATTTCATAAAATCATAATTAAAATATAATGTTATAAAATTAATTTTTTTTACATAAATTATAAATCACATTAAAAATAATTGTTTGAAAAAAAAATTTAATATTATATATGTTTAATCAAATTTACAAACATAAAAATTAAATTTATTATATTAATTGGAATTAAAACACATCAATAAAAATAATATTATGTAAGGACATAAAACTATATGTTTCTTTTTATAAATAATTTTTATATATTGTTATTTGTTTCATACTTTATTGTTATTTTAATTTTATTAATGGTGATTCACATTGTATCCTCATAATGTATTTGTGAATACCATGAATTAGAATAAGTTATATCATAGTTAATTTTAGTTCAGTGTTGCAAATTATATAAGATACACAAAAATGTGTTTATTTAAAAGAAAATAAATACTAAAATATTATGTTCCAACATAACTTCACCACATAATGACGTTCCTTAATAAATTTTCAAATATAAGTAGTGATATTTTATTTCATGTACAATTATAGATTCAATCATATTAACCCATTATGATATTGGAATCCTTTGATTTCCCCCCAGTAGGGGGATCCTAACACATCACATATATTTATAACACAATGAAAATATATTGATAACTCTATTTACAAAAAATACCACATAAAATACATATAATATTCTTGTACATCATAAATATTCACATTGAATGATTATTATTTTAAAATATATATTATTAAAAATTGAATATATAAATATCAATTTCACCATTTATGAGTGGTTATTAAATAAAAATTATGAAAATATTGATGGTCTTAGAAACTATAATAATTATTAATTAGAAAATATTGTTATTGATTCCCTTCACCCCTCTTTGTAATGAATATTGAAATAAAAAATTATAATTATATTCGTGTTATTTCCAAAAAAATCTGTTAATGTAACTGTATATTTAAACTATTCTAGGGTTCGGATAATGATATCTTTTATTGTGATTTTTTTTCACTAATTACTGTAAAAACTAATGTATTATTTTCTATGAAAATATTTATTGTGTTACTATGATATAAATTAATAATTTCAACTTTCAATGTAGAGGTCCTCAAAAGTTTACACATAGTCACTAATTTTTTTTAATCTTGTATATTTAATAAGCGTAGTGGAAGATATAGATGGAACTAAGAGATTTAAAAGAGAGTTATAAATTAAATAATTAGTATAATATTTTAAAACTAATTTCTATGCTGAATATATTGATGGAAACAAAAATATATTTTAAGAAAGGTATAAAATAAAAATAAAAGTGCTACAAAATAAAAATAAAAAAACATCAAATTTACCGAATGAAAATTTAGGATATTATAATAAAAATGATGAATAATGTGATAATATTTTCAAATTTATTAATCTAATTTTTATAATTATTAAATTGATCTCAATAAAATTAACATAATTCGATAATCATTAATAGGATGCTCACTATTTCATCAAACATTTTCGATGTCTGGTTCTAACACCTCCTGATTTATTTATAGATCATATTGATAATATTTATAGCATAATAATATATTTTTATATTAATAATTGTTACATATATATGAAAGGGGATTGATGTGGAAAATAAATTAATTTCAATACCATGATCATTCTCAACTTTATAACATTATACAAATAATCTTAATTAAATTATTTAATTAAATATGAAGAATCTTAAATAAAGGAATTTATACAATTAAATTCAATAGAGCTGGTGTGTGGAAAAATAAATATATAATTGGATGGTACATTAAAATTTTCTATAATATTTATGATTAGGATATATTGTGCTTGAGTTTTTAAAATGTAAATAATATATAGAAAACATTAGTGAAGTGTCATGTTTTGAATACGAGAAAATAAAAAATTTGAAAAAATTTGAAAAAGAGATATTTTGATTTGGAAATATAAGTACATAAAGAAAAGAAGGATATATTTCCTTGCAAAATAATATTTTTCAAAAATTATATAAATTGATTTTATTTATAATTTCACTTTATGTGATTATCTAGAATGTCTCATTATGGATAATTATGTTTAGGAACACTAACTATTAATTTATTAAGATAAATTTGTAAGTGAATAAGAATAATAATTTATAAAGCCTTTTATGTTTTAAAATTTTATAAATTTACAAAATATAAACACTCATATTAGGAATTAATTTAGAATATTGAAAAACAATTATCAAAAAAAAAAACGACTTCAACATAAAAAATAAATAATTTATTATTTTTAAATATATTGAAAATTGGTTATTTTTTACTTTTATAATTGAAAAATAGAGATGAATGGATTGACAATAGAATATATTTAAAATAAAAATTTTAAAAGTAAAATCAAAACATATGTCAAGAAATATATAGATTCTTGAATATGTAAATGTAAGAACCAAGTGTTGATAAATAATTTTTTTAGTAAGAAGAAAAAATGTTGTCAAAAACATTTGATTATTAAGAGGATTTTATTTCATTAATATAAAATTGATTTCTAAAAAATTAATTAAAATTCTTATAATTTATGTTAATTTATAATGTCAACGAAAGAAGGAGTCGGAATAATAAAAAAATATAAATATGTATATATTTTATTTTTCAAAAAAGAAATAATTTTTATGAGTAATGATCCTTGAAATATGATAATTTTGATAAATTATCAAAGAAAATTTATATAATATACCTAGTTTAAAAATTATATAAATATACCAGATAAAGAGGAAGTGTTAAAGTAAACATAGTTTTTGGAATTTTATTTCAGGTTAAGAACCTGATCTCATATCTTATTCCTTTATTAGAACAGTGTAATTTTATAATTCATCAACTATATATTTTCTCATAAATTAACTAATAAAATAATTTGAATGAAAATTTTGACTTATTTTAATCAATTAGAAATTCCCAAGGTGCGGATATGCCTAAATGTGTCTTTATACTAATTTCACCAACACACTATGATGATTTTTTTCATAAGGGAACTCAGTAATGAGGAATAATTCTACAATAATATTTTTGGATGTCTCATATTTTAACAACCCAATATTTTTTGGTATGTTGATTATTAAATAAATTAAATTTATTCGATATCTTACATTACCTAATGCCCCAAGCTTAAATGAATTGTAATATACTGTTAAATATTAACATGACAATTGGAATTGTAATGTGACTGTTAGGAATAGTAATCTGGCTATTAAAATAGTAACCTAATCTATGAAATTTTGAATAAAATTTTGTTATCCCATAAATTAAAATACTATATATTCATAACTTTTAATAAGAAAATAAATGTTTTAAAAATGATAAATTTTGTGTTTGGTATTTTTTTTAAACCTAAATGATTATTTACTATTTTATAATTAATATATTGATTTAAAAGATTTTTTTTCATAAAATATAGTAATATATTAATATTTTGAATCATTATATTTATAAGATTAATTTATTATAGAATTATTAATTTTTCAATGTACTATAAAATTGGTTATAATATTGAAATCGATATTTTTCGAATAAATGATGATTTTATGCAATAAATTATTTTTTCATAAATATAATTTTTCTAAAAACAATTAAGACTATGGATGAAATATAAACATTGAAAACAAGTAAGGGTTACGTTTCATGATTTTTCAAATATATTTCATTTATTTGGGAATAGTGAAATATATTAATTTATGGTATTTTACATTATAATAAAATAATTGAATTATTAAATCATCAATGAGGTTTGGATGAGGTAAGAATTAAAAAATTTAAAACACAAAATATATAGTTACTATATTAAATCATGGGAATCCGTAATATTGACAGTCTTCTGCCAAAATAATATACAAAAAAATAAAAAAATAAAACACCCCTCTCATCTACCTATAAATACCAGACTTCACCACCCCTTCTCCTCACACATTATAAGTATTAATGTTTGATGAAATTATTAACAATTACCCTCCCATGATTATTTCCCATGTCTATTACCTTATTTTTTTATCAAAAGGGAAACTCCATGTGTCTTAAAGAGGTTCCCAATGATATGATATTCAATAGGTAAAATATTCCTTCTTTCTCTTTTAATTTATTTTCTTTTCTTATCCTCTACACAACTCTCATATAAAAAAATGGAATGGTAACTACAATATTATATATATATATTAGTATTTTTGGTAATTAATTATCCATCCTTAACTTCCATCTCCTATCCTGTTATTTTAAAAATGAAAACATCGCCTATAATGTGTTGATACACCCCGTCATGGAAGAATGGTTTTAATTTTCCATTATTACCTTCAAGTATAGTCATAAAAAATTATTATATTTAAATAATATTTTAATATAAATATTATAATTTATATCATGTTCGTTTACCAACATATGTAAACATTATATTAAATAATATAACACAAGTTCATGATGGTTGTAATAGCCTCTAGAATAAATTAAGACATTATCATAAAAATTTTAATAAATGAATCATCCAAATATCATATAACCAAATGATATACTATACAATTTAAAATATTTATTGTCATTAATTCTATATAATTTCACTTATATTAATGCTATTCTCATTTTAAAACAAATTTCATATCTATACTGAAGAGAACATACAATAAAACCATGAAATGAACACTCCCCGAACAGTGAAATTAAACATTATAAGTCATCCAAGTGGACATAAATGAATTTAATAAAATTATAATAAATCCAATATGTTTTTAATAGGTTATAAATAATGTAATAGATTAACCTAAATTAACCATCAATGAAATTATGTAAAAGGGAAGAATGATTTTGGACATAAAGTAAGAATTTGTCATCTCAATTTTGCTTTTTTGAGATATATTCCTTATTAAAAAATTATTTCTTGAGTAAGGTGAACATAATTATCTTTAATATATCATAAATTAATCTCTTTTATTCAATTAATTCAATGTTTTATTTTATGATCATTAAATTTTTGGGGCATACAGATCGATTGATTACAATGTGGTAAGGGAAATATTAATCCAATTTACATTCATTTGGGTTAATATTCAACACCATTTATAATTTCATTATATGATTATATGTGAATAGAATATTTAATATCTTATTTTATACTTATAATT
The DNA here is from genome assembly GCA_963277665.1 of Viscum album. Lineage (NCBI taxonomy): Eukaryota > Viridiplantae > Streptophyta > Magnoliopsida > Santalales > Viscaceae > Viscum > Viscum album. The sequence goes on from OY728151.1 coordinate 170,720,031, forward strand.
TTTTCCATATATTTATAGCTGAAAAACATAATTGATTCATTTGGTTACTGCTCACACATTTTTTTAAAGTATTATTTTATATTTTAATCTTTCCATAATTTGAATGGATTTTTTTTATACATACACAGAATGAGTTGAATTTCATGATTTCTTGACACCATATAATTTTAAGTAATCCTTTAAATGTTTACAATATTATTTTTAATGAATAAATTTTATTTTATTATTGTGATACTTATTAAATAAATAATTTGAATGTGAATTGTTATTTCTCTCCAGATTTTATCAATGATTTTATCAGAATTTTTTTCATCATGGGTTAACACCTTTTAATTGATATTGTGATTAATTTAGTTTGATAACTTAGGATTCCATATAATATATTTTATTAAATTTACTATAATTTTTTTAACCATATATGTGCTATTTTGATAGAATTCATCATATTGCACTAGATGATTTAGGATTATTTTTATTGTTTTTAAAACTTATTAAAACATTATATGCTAGATTCATTATTAGTGTATCTGTTGATTATATTTCACCCCTTCCATATGAGTTAAACATTAGACTTATTAAGTGACAGTCAAGTCCTTCTAGATCCCCTTGATGCATTGGTAGGTCTAATTAGAAAAACTAGTTTTGGTATTTGCTGATGTCTTACCTGATTATGTATGGTATCTTGGATGGAACCTTGGAGGTATGTTTATTATGATTAAAATTATTCATTGCCTCATTGTGAGATTAGTTATTGATAATTCATGTGATTATTTGACTAGCATAATATCCATTGTTATGTTTCATTCTCATGTGATTATTTATATGGAATTATATTATAATCAATACTATGTTTTAATGGTATGAGTTTTTAGTTATTCCCCTTACCATATTTTATGTGTTTAATTTTGAAATATTATTTTGTATGATTACCCTTACTGAGCATCTAAGATTCCCCATTTCTTATGTTTTTTCACCTAGGATGACAATAAGTGTATTATGATTTTTATGTAGGGATAATATATAAGAATAGGGGTTATTCCAATTGATTTAATATATTGTATTCAATTTAATATTGTAGTGTAATACATATTTTTGTATATACTTTTATGAATATACTAATCTATTTAGTCTTACATGATGTGATTTTTGGTTTATTATGACAATGTAATAAATCATGTTTCTAGAACGGGCATACAGGGGTTGAGGTATTTATAGTTTGTATCATATGTAGATTTAGTAGACAAATTGGAAACAGGATTTCAAGAAATATAAAATAGGAAAATATAAACCTATAACTAACACTAAGAATATTCTGAAGGCAACCAAGCTTATGATTCTTTGAAATTTTATACTTAATTTTTTAAAATGTTTTAGATGTTTTAAAATATCATTATATAATGTAGTGTATGTCATTACATATAAAAACCCCCAATTGATGGAAGGGAAACTATATCAATACACTTATTCTATGTAAGTATTTCCATCCTATTCATGACAATGGTAATGAAGATAGAGTTGCAACTAGAGATGAACGACTTATAACGGTATATGTAAAACTGACTTACTATATGAGGAATAAACTTAAACACAAGGTACAACCTAATCTATAATTTGATTTATCAATGTTAGAATGCTTCATGTGACAAAAACCTATATCCTTACGTGGGACTATAAACCCATTTCTAGCTAAGTAATGGATATGTTCCCTAGAAACTATATTTCTCACATTATGAGGTAACCAAAGGGAGAATTTTAAAATGAATGATTATTATCTCTCGTCAGATTTGGATAAATGGTGGTCATTGATTCAAAACACAGTAGTGGAAGAAATTTTAAATTTGGAATTTATTTATTTTAATTAAATTTATTGCAAAATTATTTCCCCCTAAAAAAGAAAGTAGATATGTAAAGACAATTCCTAAGTCTAATAAAGAAAGAGGACTCAAAGGTTTTTATATATGAAGCATACATTACAAGGATAGAATAGAATTCTACAGAAAATATATATAATACAAAGAGAAATATTGGAAATATATTTGATGGTATTATAAAATTTATATAAAGGCAACTAGTCTCCAAAACATTCACATCATACGACGATAAAGTATCATGTACCATCATGAATGATATATAATTTTACAAGATATATTTATTCAAATCGAAGAAATAAAAGATGAGTGATGCTGAGCATTTTAGATAAAAAATGGTAAAATTGAATAATGGAATAGTACATTTATAAATTTCATTGAATGTGGAGAGAAACATCATGGAAAAATCTTAGTAGTAATGAAATTTTTTAAAAAATGTGGGAAAATTGCCATTAGGCTCGTGATTTCAAGGGATAGAAAGAAGTTAGAAATATGTAATTCATTGGCTATAAGGATATAGGATACTATGCACTTGATTTTCCTAGACGTTACATAAAATCTACCTAGAAAAGAACATAGGATAAAGGCTATCTTTTACAGCCACAAAATCAACATTTTTGTTCATAAAGATGTCGTGTAAATTACATTAAACATGTCCTCAAATTTATCTAAGTCACTAGTTGATTCTAGATCATCTCATTGATTTATATCCTACAAATTTTCTATAAACAATATTTATTTTAAAATCACCAAATAAAGGGATTTGTGAGTAAAAACACACAATGGAATCCTTATTGGAACATAGATACACTAAGAAGTTCCTATTATAATATGATAACATTATTTAATTACTGATTTTATTATAATAACTATGTTTTATATTGATATAATCTTCTATACGAGAAGGATTTATAATTATAATGAACAATTTTTTTTCAAATATAAGGAAATTATGAATCTTAATGAATACTTATAACTTCTCATATTTAGAGTGGAGACTTCGTCATCTGAGTCATGTCTAGTTCCACTTACATTAGCTCTTCTGAATGTGATTCTTTTAGAAAAAGAGAATATATATCCTACCGTTGAAAAGGTTTATGTAAAATTTAATATGTGACTATAGTATAGGAATAAATTTATGTATTTCTAGAGTAATCACGTAGACACCCTCAATATAATGATGTTGTATATTCTATTTATTTAACATTTTATGAAAGACATATATCAATGACTCCCTATAAAATAGATATCATAGAGTTAATAGATTTAAAGAAGAAATAGAGTAATTTATTGGTAAGAAATTTATATTCCCTAGTTTTTTACCTTTGGGAGAACCAATTATTTTTGTTAATAAAAATAATGGATATATGATGCTGCGAATTAACTATAGGGAGATCAATGTTACTATAGTAAAGAACAAGTATCCTCTACCTTGATTTGATGACCTATTTGACTAACTTCTTAGAGATAAATATTTTTAAATATGGATATTCATTCAAGATATCATCAATTTCATGTATAGAGGGAATATATTCCATAGCCAATGTTTTGAAAAAGGTATGGACCTTTCGATTTTATAGTAATTCCATTTGTAATGAATAATTCACACACTATTTTAATGGAACTAACAAACAAAGTCTTAAAGAAATATCTTGATAATTTCTTTTTGATATTTATTGATGGTATCTTAGTGTACTGGAAAATCAATGAGGACCATGATAATGATTATTGGATTGTTCTTTATTCTCATAGATGAAAAGAGTTATATGGGATGTTTACCAAATGTGAAATATAGATTCAAAAATTTTCTTTTATGGGATATATTATCTTTAGGGATATAATAAATGTTGATCCTAAAATGAAAACAGTATTCCATGAATGGACTACACCAATAAACATAACCATGTTATATAGTTTCATTGGTTCAGTAGGTAACTATCTTCATTTCATTTATAATTATTTCCAATTATCTAACCTTTTAATCAATTATACTTGTAAAGTGGTGTAGTTTATTTGGGAAAATTAATTAGATTAATTCATTGAATAATGTAATATGATATTATAGAGTTATTATATCATTATTCTACCCTTAATAAATGGATTATTTTTTCTTTTTAGTGATATATTAAATGAAGTACATTACTGTGTTGTTATGTATAATGATGGAGTAATTTATTATTCATAATTGTAGTAAAAGCTCATGAAAATAACAATAAAACTCATGATCTTGAGTTATAAGCTATAAAAATTTCTCTAAATACATAGATATATAATCTATATGTTGAATGATACAAGATATATACCGATCATCGGAGTTTGAAAAAAAATATTTTCATAGAAAGAACTCAACATGAGTCAAAGACTCCTATAAATAATTATGAAATATGGATAATTTTTTATATACATAAAAACCCTACACATTTCCTCACTATAATGGATGATTTTCCAACGAAGGGACTTGTGCGGCTCTTTATTAATGAATTTGTAAGACTTCGTGGTCCACCTTTATCAATTGTATATGGTAGAGATCACAATTTTACATCCAAATTCTTCTAAAGTCCTCAAAATTTTAATGATATTGTGCTTAATTTGACTACTACTTATCACCCTCAATCATATGGACTGTCTAAAAGGACTATTCAAACATTATAAGTCTGGTTGAGGTTATTATCTCTTGACTTTGATTGTTTATGGGATTAGTATTTTTCTTTTGTATAATTTTCCTATTAAAATACTTTCCATTCATATATTCAAGTGGAACACTGTGAAGTGTTATATTGAAAGAGATGTTGTACTTTAACTTGTTGGGATGATGTTGATGAGAGAAAACATATAAGACTATAACTTATTGAAGAGTTAAAAATAAAGAAAAAGACTATTCCAGATCATATTAAAGCAGATTATGGTAGGAAAAAGAGTTATACTGATAACCAGTGAAAGGATTTCGATTTTCAAGTTGTAGATCATGTTTTAATGAAGGTATGTCCATATAAGGGTGTTATAATACTCAGAAAGACAGGTAAACAAAGCCCTCGGTAAATTGATCATTTCTAAATTCTATATAGCATTGGAGTTGTGTTTTATTGTTTGGAGATGAAACCTAGCCTCTTTAAAGTTGTTGATGTGTTTTTTATATCATTTTCAAATAAGATCATGTAAGAACCAATAAAAATGATAACCTATGAAAATATAATTGTTACATGATTCATATTATAGTGATAATACGATTGATATTATTAACAATATAGAGATAGAATTGAGAAATCGGATGACTCAAGTAATTATCTTTAGTTTGAGAAACCATAAAATGGATGCATAAATGTGGGAACCATAGGATTATATGAATAAGAACCACCCTCATATGTTTAGGTGGTAATAATCATGAAAACATTGAGGAATAAAATTTTTTATGGAAGGAAGAATATAACACCCCATTATTTTACAGTATGTCTATTCTTAAATGAGTCAAATTTATATGATATTTTACATTTCATGTAACACCAAGCTGAAACAAACAATGATATACTATTAAATATTAAAATGACTATTGGAATAGTAATTTTACCATTATAATATTAATCATTTCATCATAATAATAACCTCCATAATGAATGTATAAAAAAAATTAAGTATCTCTTAATTGAGAATATGATATATTTAATCATCAAATAAGTTAATAAATGTTACAAAAATTAAAACACAAGTGTTGGTAATTTTATGAAATGTAACTGTTTATTTACAATTTTTTAATTAAAGAAATTATTTAAAAGAAAATTTATTTTGATAAAACAAATTCATAATTTATTATTTTTAATTTAAATTATATGTTAATTTTATGAGGCCATCATTAATTTTCCAAAGTTTCGTAAAATCGGTAATAATATTAAAATCTGTATTATTTGAATAAATGATGATTTTATTTCAAAAATTAATTTTTAAATTTTTAGAAATATATTTTCCTAAAATTTGATCTTTTTTGAAATAAAAAAGATGAAAATTTCTGAGGTATCATCATGGTATTTTCTTAAAGTAGTTAAATTATGGTGAAAACTGAATTATGGTAATTTACAGTATTTATCATTATAACTAAATAACAAATTTATAGATTCATTTAGGATTAATGGATAAGGTAAGAACTCATTATTTATTACTCACATTCTCTATTTACATTATTTAATCATGGGAATCGACACTATTGATAGTCTTGAACCAAAATAATGAATAAATGAATAAAATATTCAAACACAACCCTCTCCTCTCCCTAAAAAAACCCACCCATCAACAACCATTATCCTCAAACCTTTTGAGCGTTTATTCATGTCCAATTATTCTCATTTCCCTTAGAAATACTCATTCCCAATTCCAAGACCTGATGTTCTCACCTAAATACCATATCTCTGTGACTTAATTAGCTTCAGAAGGAGATGATAATCAAGAATTGAAATCCTTATACATTATATTTTAATTTCAATTCTTTTTATATCCTCTCCTAACACCCCATATCCAAATTTTAATTTTTACTATATTATCATATATATATTGGAATTTTATTCTTCTAATGAATTATATATCCTCATGTCCATTCTCCTCACATTTTATTTAAAAAATCAATGCATTTGTCTGTGATGTGTCGATTCACCACATTCATGTATGAAGAGTTTTAATTTTCCATTAACTATATAAAGGCTATTTATATAACGACCTATACTTTACAAACATTGTTATTACTTCAAAATTGAAGCACACTTATTACAACATATAACAAACCATGTAAAGACCACATAAGAATAGTGTCTTTAGAAACTGGGAAACATAAACAACTTTTTCATAAAACATCTACACTATCTCCCTTTTATTTTATCATATATAGAGTCCCTTTTGGAATATATTACATAATACCATTCTTCCTGACATGGGTAAAAGAAAACATACAAAAATGTGAGCACAAATTCTCAGTAAGGGTAAACAAAAGAAATATTAATCACATCATATTCATAAGAACATAACATTTTGGAAATCATAACCTGTAAAAGAGATCATAATGTAACACCCCAGGTAAATAATGAATATGAAATTTTCATATTTATCCATATTTGTGAATAAAGTATTAATATGACTTTAAAGGGGACTCTATGCTCGATGGCGTACCCAACACGCAACAACGAGTTTCTTGGGAATCTTACGTTGCACTCTAATAATAAAATAATATTATTTCAAATGATAGTTAACATGTAGCCTTTGTATTGGCGGTAATGGATAGAAATAACTAAAATATGATTATATATGTTTTTTAAATGTTTTTACATTTATAAAATAAAATATAAAGGCTTAAAATACGGAAAGATTTCAATTTTAGGCGTATATGCCCTAGTTTTCACTAAAGGTTCACTTATCACCTTTTGATGGAGAACCGTCATTAAATATAGTTTTGTTCACTCTTAAATATTCTTTTGTACCAAATGAAACTCTTATTAAGAATCGGGACATCAAAATTTACATTGTGTAAATTTTTGGTATCTTTCCGATAAAGTTCTTTTTTTAATGAATAGTGTAAAATGTTGTATTTTAATTCAAAAACACTTTTTAATATAATTTATTTATATTATTAGATTATATTTTTAATTGGTTTTAAAGTGAAATTAGAAAATATTTTTACCATTAAATCCAATAGTGGTCGTTGGAATCAATTTCACTTTGAAATCAGACTTAAACCAGTGTCAATATTTTGATTCTTATTGTTTCATAAAAACACGCTATTTGCTCTGACAGCCGGAATTAATTATTAAATTAATTAATTTGACTTATATGTTTTTAATTTTGTAAAATAGTCTTCATTTTTGAATTCGTAATATCAAATATAGCTTAGGGTGAATTTCTGGTAATTTTCTGAAAAACTTCAATTTTTGATGAATAGTGAAACCACTAAGTGGTAATCAAGCAAACTGATTTTTCAGTTAAATGAAATTTTACCACTAATGTGTATTGAATTTTGAAAATCCGACATACATGGTTGTCATTAAGAAGTAAAATGTGGTTCAATGAGATTAAAATAATTTTTTGGTGAATAGTAACTTATTATGTTTTTAATCGCGATTAGTGGTAATTAGTGTAGTTCAAGGTATAAATAATGCTTTAATGATATTAAATGACCTAGACACATGTCCCAACCTTATTGGTTGTGTCATGGCCGACCAAGACAATCCATGGGTAAACTTGGGGACCCCATGGATCCACTTTGGTTGGGAAATGACATTAATAACATTTTATTTAATGTAAAAGTAAAATTGACACAAACATGATATGTTTTACTAAAACCATTTTTAAGTGGGGTTATACAAGTAATATTTTTGATTATAAATATTCATTGGAAAGATAAAACTATTTCCTACATCATAGTATTTTTTTTATAATTTTTAGACATTAAATAAATTAAATTATTTATGACATAATAATGATGCAGCGATGACATCATTATTTGACGATTTAAATAAAATGGAAATATAATGTAAAATCTATGAACTAAACATGTCCAAAACTTATTGGATGAGTGGATTTAGAACCCTTATCACCTTATCCACGAATTCTATCAATGTGGGACCTTTTAAAACCGAAACACATTTTCAAATAAAGTAATATTTCTTTACTTTCCAAAAGTACCCCTCCTCTCCTCTTATAAAAGGCCCCCAACTCTACCTCATTTAACACACTCCTCAAGCCTTTTTCTCGGCCAACCCCTGCCCATTTAATCTCTCCACATCCCTCTCCTCATCCTAGAGGACTCCCTTTGGGCAGAATCCTTTCAAAGGAAGCCTTTAGGCTTAAATCAAAAGGAGTTACACTTTTAAAGGTAATTCATTCTCTCATGTTCATTTGTTTTATTTTGCTTCTCCAACCCCCTAAACTCTTTTTATTTACTTCTTTTGTAACAACACCAGTATCTTAAATATACTAGGATGTTGTTATAAGTTTTATTAGAGCTACACTCTCACACAACTACATCAAATGGTTAAAGAACATACGGTTTCCGTGGATGGCGAAATTCTGCCTCCCGAAACGATGATTGTTCAATACTCATTTAACACCTTCAAAGGTGGCCATTATGATGTCACTATTTTTATATATGATATACAGTATGTTTATGTTTTACTTATGCTTCTGTATTTTTCATTTGTGTCTTACCTTTATGGAATCCATTATGGGTATACGTGATATCTTCATTTTAGGAAGTGCGGACTACCGCCCCCTCAAAGTGATGTGATTCGTTAATGCCATACGTGGGACATATAAAGGATGGATTTAATGATATTATATATTATATTATACTGGAATTATAATATACCTTTATATCATTATTATTCCATTCTATATAATACTAAATAGAAATGAAAGTAGTGTTCATGCGTACGTACGGCTTACCGTCTCCATGAACGGTGCATTTCATTTCTTACCTCTAAATGATTATGTAATGTTATAAATGCATGCATGTACTGGATATATATGACATATATTATATCTACATAATGAATAAAATCCTGGATATAATAAACATTTGGCCACACGAACAACATGTAATTGTAAGAAGACCACTTTCGACTTAAGAACCAAATATCGGCAAAACAAATATTATTAACTTAAATGATTACATAATGTTTATGACATGGTAATAAGTGGTATAAAAGTAATAATGAACTTTAAAAAGGGTTCTTAAGGAATTAGAAATTAACTCAAGTTTATTATTCAGGAGATTAAAGAACGATCGAGTCAAGTCGGACCCGAGGTAAGGGATCCTACAACTCTCTTTCTTTTTAAGTACTCTCCTTTATGTCACTTCATTTAAACTCCTCCTTGCAATGTTGGGGGATTTTCTTTTATATTCCAATTGCTGTAAATTATATTGTAATATGATGGGATACTCTATTTGATCTCATCAATCCATATTCGAAAGTTTTATGTGGCGTCGTTAGGCTGCCGAGTTTTCGTAAGGGATTTTTCATCTCACTTTTATTCCCGTGAGATTTATGCTACATTCGCCACAAATTCGATTGAGTGGTGTATGTACTTCCCATTATTCTACTCTTTGTGTAATATACTTTCGTTTATGAGTATTTACATCAATGACCTATTGTCTTTCTTTCATGGGGTGTATGTTTTGAAAGATACCCAAGTCGGTAAGGGAAACTTTCACCCTCCTCTTTTTTAAAAGACTTCTTTTATTGGGTCTTTTAATTTACATTTTTTTATGTTGGGATATGTTATAATACATCCTTATTGATGTAAATTTTATGTCCAAGGGATGAGATACACTTTTTATCTCTCATCAACTCATTTTTATGTGATGCCGTTAGGCTGTCAAGGGAACTTTTTAACCCAATTTCGATTTCTTTGGGTTCAACTTGTAGTCATTGAATATGTCATCCATTGAATATGTGTGAATGACCTTTTATTTTTTAACGCTTAATATCCACTTATATTGGGTGTATATATATTTGTCACACATATTTTTGAGATTTATTTGTCCTTAATTTAAGGATACCTTCTTTATAAGGGATTTCATCACATTTGACATTTCTATTGGGGGTTCATTGTTGTTATGCACCAATTCACTCTTATATGGTGTATATACTATCCTTTGGAGTATTATATCATGAATCATTTTATTCTCATGATATTATAAAATTATAACTAAATGATAGTCCTCGATTATTGTATTCAAGTGTCTCTAATTTTGGTAAAACCCCTTTAGCCAAAATATCATTTTAAATGTTTTAATTATTTGTTCTTATTAATATCCATGTTTTCAAAATGGTTTTAAGGATTTATTTATATGGATATTAATGGTTTAAAATGTTAAAACCATCAAGGTGGTATGGGACACTTTGAATCAGAAATATCTTTAATAAATGTTTTAAATGGTTTTGGAAATGGTTTCTTTTTGAATGGATTCATTATTTCAATATCCTAAAATGTTATATTGTGATTGAAATGTGGAAATGTTATGTTTCCTTTATTCATGTTTATGTGATACGATTATGTTATGTTTCTTGGGCATTATTATGAAGAACGGGTGGTTCTGTGATAAACTAAGGGCGAGTGAGCCCGATATAGCTCTCCAATGCATTGGGTAACGCGAAGGAGTGAAACGTTAAGGTTTCTCCGAAGAGATTTAGGGAATATACTGTGATGGGTATTCCAAACGTAACCAAGAGGGTTAATCCCTACGTAAGAATGTTATGAATGCCTTAAGTTACCTTTATGTCTTATGTTTTCTATGATTTATTCATGATTTGATATGCCTATGTTTTATGGGTAAAGTATGATTTCATTCTTATGTATATATGAACTCATGTTTCCTTTCCATATTTTTATAACCCTTACTGAGCTTTTTATGCTCATCCCAAGTTTTTGAAATGCTTTTCATAGGTCAAGGGAAAGGTACATGATGTGGCGATAGTGTCAAGGATGTGCCAAGAAAGAATCCGTGTTTTATTTTAAATAGGTTTCCATTGATGGGAAGAATGAATATTGTCTTTTATGTAACCACCTTGTTTAAATGTGGAATGTAATGCAAGATTCATGATCTAATTCTCTAAAACTCTAAACCTGAAAAGATCCTCAATGTGTAATCTTGTAATAACTCATGTTTAAGTAAGGTTTAAGGTTGGGGCCTTATAGTTGGTATCAAAGGTCAGTTTAGATAACTTTAGAGGTTAGGGTATTCTTTAAGAATAATTGAAAATTACAATAATGGTTAGGATTTCAGAAAGAGTCTTAGTTTTATATAAAGTGAATGAGTAAGTATATCTTATTGTCTATCTTACTCATTAGTACATGATGGTTTTGTTGAATATCTTACTCACACTGACATTTCTATTTTTAGTGAATGGATGGATCTAGCAGGCACCAAAGAGACAACAGGTTTGAAGGAAACTATGGTGGTTCTTTGATTAAGATACTAGATAAAATGAAGGATTCAATGAGGAAACTCGTGGTTGTTCTAAACCAAATATCAAGGAGTCATTATCAACCACTTCAACCTTGGTGAGTTCTCTAATGCATCAGGTACGAGATGGACAATTCGATGTGGAAATTCAGGTAATAATTATTAAGGTAACCATTAGGGTTTATATGATACTTAATTTTTAGGTAATTATGGGTTACTCTATGATATGATGGAAAATGAAAGGAATGAGATAAACTTGAGGTTAAAATATGTTATGAGTATTCTTGAAGATTTTATCTCACTTTAGGGAATGTTTTACGAATTATATAGTTTTGGAAAAAGGACAACACGTAGACCGTGTGACATCCCGTCGCGTCGGACAAAGCTGCGGGAATCGAACCCACAACCAATGTGTGACTGGTATTTATCGCCTACCACTGGACTACGTGAAGTCCCTAGTTAGTTTGACTGATTCATTCTAGTTATATGATTTTATGAATTAAGAGTAAGTTGATTTTGGGTTATTTTTGAAAATGATTAACCTATCATGGAGGATATGTGATTAGGTTAATTACTTTTCAAAACGAGACTTTAGGAGCAACTGATATTGTTTGGAGATAAATGTTACGATTTATCTTGGAAGACTATGCGACTAAATCATTCAAATATTTGGGTTTCAATCTTATATTGGTTTACTTTGAATAATTTTATGGACAAATTGAGTATAGAATGGTCCTCGTTGAACTTTGGGTTTTGTTGGACAAATTTTGGAGATTAAGAATAGATTTTCTTTTTATAAAGGGTTATCCTTTTCTGGATTATCTGATCTTGTACTAGCCTTTTTGGTTTTGGATTTGGTTAAAGTATAAAGACATGGGAAGTATATAGTTCTATTTTGTGGATTAGGTGATTCTCTAGAAGTTAATAATAGTACTCTTAATGTGAACAAGTCTTCCTAAATACTCGTCTTTTGGAGAAAATATGAGTTTGTGTAAGGAATCTAATAAAGGTTGAAAGTCAATATGATAAGTTATTATGTTTCCTTATGAATAAATTCCTCAATAAAAAGTAACTTAAAACAAAAATGTTTTCTATTAACTTTTCCTACTGGGGAATCGAAGACCGTTTAACCCATCAAAAGTTTGTGATTTTCTCGTGGTTAACTTTCTCCAAAACATGTTTTCTATCACTCTCCATCAGAACATGACCCTTTGTTTTTCCTCCATGTCCATATTTTCATACTTGGAATCCTAGTATGGGTTAACATGGGTGACCTTTGTACTTATCTTTCTTTATTTTAAAGTGTTTGTTTTACCGACTTTTGTTCCGATGTGGGACTTTCAAGGATGTTTCCAAGCGCAATTTTAAAATTGCGAGGACGCAATTCCCAAAATGGGTGAAGGATGTAACACCCCAGGTAAATAATGAATATGAAATTATCATATTTATCCATATTTGTGAATAAAATATTAATATGACATTAAAGGGGACGCTATTCTCGATGGCGTACCCAACACGCAACAACGAGTTTCTTGTAAATCTTACGTTGCACTCTAATAATAAAATAATATTATTTCAAATGATAGTTAACATGTAGCCGTTGTATTGGCGGGAATGGATAGAAATAACTAAAATATGATTATATATGTTTTTTAAATGTTTTTACATTTATAAAATAAAAGATAAAGGCGTAAAATACGGAAAGAATTCAATTTTAGGCGTATATGCCCTAGTTTTCACTAAAGGTTCACTTATCACCTTTTGATGGAGAACCGTCATTAAATATAGTTTTTTTCACTCTTAAACATTCTTTTGGACCAAATAAAACTCTTATTAAGAATCGGGACATCAAAATTTACTTTGTGTAAATTTTTGGTATCTTTCCGATAAAGTTCTTTTTTTTAATGAATAGTGTAAAATGTTGTATTTTAATTCAAAACCAATTTTTAATCTAATTTATTTATATTATTAGATTATATTTTTAATTGGTTTTAAAGTGAAATTAGAAAATATTTTTACCATTAAATCCAATAGAGGTCGTTGGAATCAATTTCACTTTGAAATCAGACTTAAACCAGAGTCAATCCATTGATACTTATTGTTTCATAAAAACACGCTATTTGCTCTGACAGCGGGAATTAATTATTAAATTAATTAATGTGACTTATATGTTTTGAATTTTGTAAAATAGACTTCATTTTTGAATTCGTAATATCAAATATAGCTTAGGGTGAATTTTTGGTAATTTTCTGAAAAACTTCATTTTTTTATGAATAGTGAAACCACTAAGTGGTAATCAAGCAAACTGATTTTTGAGTTAAATGAAATTTTACCACTAATGTGTATTGAATTTTGAAAATCCGACATACATGGTTGTCATTAAGAAGTAAAATGTGGTTAAATGAGATTAAAATAATTTTTTGGTGAATAGTAACTTATTATGTTTTTAATCGCGATTAGTGGTAATTAGTGTCGTTTAAGGTATAAATAATGCTTTAATGATATGAAATGACCTAGAAACATGTCCCAACCTTATTGTTTGTGTCATGGCCGACCAAGAAAATCCATGGGTAAACTTGGGGACACCATGGATCCACATTGGTTGGGAAATGACATTAATAACATTTTATTTAATGTAAAAGTAAAATTGACACAAACATGATATGTTTTACTAAACCAATTTTTAAGTGGGGTTATACAAGTTATATTTTTGATTATAAATATTCATTGGAAATCTAAAAAGATTTCATACATCATAGTATTTTTTTTATAATTTTTAGACATTAAATAAGTTAAATTATTTATGACATAATAATGATGCAGCGATGACATCATTATTTGATGATTTAAATAAAATGGAAATATAAATGTAAAATCTATGAACTACACATGTCCAAAACTTATTGGATGAGTGGATTTTGAACCCTTATCACCTTATCCACGAATTATATCAATGTAGGACCTTTTAAAACCGAAACACATTTTCAAATAAAGTAATATTTCTTTACTTTCCAAAAGTACCCCTCCTCTCCTCTTATAAATGGCCCCCACCTCTACCTCATTTAACACACTCCTCAAGCCTTTTTCTCAGCCAACCCCTGCCCATTTACTCTCTCCACATCTCTATCCTCATCCTAGAGGACTCACTTTGGGCAGAATCCTTTCAAAGGAAGCCTTTAGGCTTAAATCAAAAGGAGTTACACTTTTAAAGGTAATTCATTCTCTCATGTTCATTTGTTTTATTTTGCTTCTCCAACCCCCTAAACTCTTTTTATTTACTACTTTTGTAACAACACCAGTATCTTCAATATACTAGGATGTTGTTATAATATTTATTCGAGCTACACTCTCACACAACTACATGAAATGGTTAAAGAACATACGGTTTCCGTGGATGGCGAAATTCTGCCTCCCGAAACGATGATTGTTCAATACTCATTTAACACCTTCAAAGGTGGCCATTATGATGTCACTATTTTTATATATGATATACAGTATGTTTATGTTTTTCTTATGCTTCTGTATTTTTCATTTGTGTCCTACCTTTATGGCATCCATTATGGGTATACGCGATATCTTCATTTTAGGAAGTGCGGACTACCGCCCCCTCAAAGTGATGTGATTCGTTAATGCCATACGTGGGACGTATAAAGGATGTATTTAATGATATTATATATTATATTATACTAGAATTATAATATACCTTTATATAATTATTATTCCATTCTATAAAATACTAAATAGAAATGAAAGTAGTGTTCATGCGTACGTACGGCTTACCGTCTCCATGAACGGTGCATTTCATTTCTTACCTCTAAATGATTATGTAATGTTATAAATGCATGAATGTACTGGATATATATGACATATATGATATCTACATAATGAATAAAATTTGGGATATAATAAACATTTGGCCACACGAACAACATGTAATTGTATGAAGACCACTTTCGACTTAAGAACCAAATATCAGCAAAACAAATATGATTAAATTAAATGATTACATAATGATTATGACATGGTAATAAGTGGTATAGAAGTAATAATGAACTTGAAAAAGGGTTCTTAAGGAATTATAAATTAACTCAAGTTTATTATTCAGGAGATTAAAGAACGATCGAGTCAAGTCAGACCCGAGGTAAGGGATCCTACAACTCTCTTTCTTTTTAAGTACTCTCCTTTATGTCACTTCATTTAAACTCCTCCTTGCAATGTTGGGGGATTTTCTTTTATATTCCACTTGCTGTAAATTCAATTGTAATATGATGGGATACTCTATTTGATCTCATCAATCCATATTCGGAAGTTTTATGTGGTGTCGTTAGACTGCCGAGTTTTCGTAAGGGATTTTTCATCTCACTTTTATTCCCGTGAGATTTATGCTACATTCGCCACAAATTCGATTGAGTGGTGTATGTACTTACCATTATTCTACTCTTTTTTTAATATACATTCGTTTATGAGTATTTACATCAATGACCTATTTTCTTTCTTTCATGAGGTGTATGTTTTGAAAGATACCCAAGTCGGTAAGGGAAACTTTCGCCCTCCTCTTTTTTAAAAGACTTCTTTTATTGGGTCTTTTAATTTACATATTTTTATGTTGGGATATGTTCTAATACATCCTTATTGATGTAAATTTTATGTGAAAGTGATGAGATACACTTTTTATCTCTCATCAACTCATTTTTATGTGATGCTGTTAGGCTGTCAAGGGAACTTTTTAACCGAATTTCGATTTCTTTGGGTTCAACTTGTAGTCATTGAATATGTCATCCATTGAATATGTGTGAATGACCTTTTATTGTTTTACACTTAATATCCACTTATATTGGGTGTATATATATTTGTCAAACATATTTTTTGAGATTTATTTGTCCTTAATTTAAGGATACCTTCTTTATAAGGGATTTCATCACATTTGACATTTCTATTGAGGGTTCATTGTTGTTATGCACCAATTCACTCTTATATGGTGTATATACTGTCCTTTGGAGTATTATATCATGAATCCTTTTATTATCATGATATTATAAAATTCTGACTAAATGTTATTCCTCTATTATTGTATTCAAGTGTCTCTAATTTTGGTAAAACCCCTTTAGCCAAAATATTATTTTAAATGTTTTAATTATTTTTTCTTATTAATATCCATGTTTTAAAAATGGTTTTATGGATTTATTTATATGGATATTAATGGTTTAAAATGTTAAAAGATTCAAGGTGGTATGGGACATTTTTAATCAGAAATCTCTTTATTAAATGTTTTAAATGGTTTTGGAAATGGTTTCTTTTTGAATGGATTCATTATTTCAATATCCTAAAATGTTATATTGTGATTGAAATGTGGAAATGTTATGTTTCCTTTATTCATGTTTATGTGATACGATTATGTTATGGTTCTTGGGCATTGTTATGAAGAACGGGTGGTTCCGTGATAAACTAAGGGCAGGTGAGCCCGATATAGCTCTCCAATGCATTGGGTAACGCGAAGGAGTGAAACGTTAAGGTTTCTCCGAAGAGATTTAGGGAATATACTGTGATGGGTATTCCAAACGTAACCAAGAGGGTTACTCCCTACGTAAGAATTTTATGAATGCCTCAAGTTACCTTTATGTCTTATGTTTTCTATGATTTATTCATGATTTGATATGCCTATGTTTTATGGGTAAAGTATGATTTCATTCTTATGTATATATGAACTCATGTTTCCTTTCCATATTTTTATAACCCTTACTGAGCTTTTTATGCTCATCCCAAGTTTTTGAAATTCTTTTCACAGGTCAAGGGAAAGGTACATGATGTGACGATAGTGTCAAGGATGTGCCAAGAAAGAATCCGTGTTTTATTTTAAATAGGTTTCCATTGATGGGAAGAATGAATATTGTCTTTTATGTAACCACCTTGTTTAAATGTGGAATGTAATGCAAGTTTCATGATATAATTCTCTAAAACTCTAAACCTGAAAAGATCCTCAATGAGTAATCTTGTAATAACTCAAGTTTAAGTAACGTTTAAGGCTGGGGCCTTATAGTTGGTATCAAAGGTCGGTTTAGATAACTTTAGGGGTTAGGGTATTCTTTATGCATATTTGACAATTACCATAATGGTTAGGATTTCAGAAAGAGTCTTAGTTTTAGATAAAGTGAATGAGTAAGTATATCTTATTGTCTATCTTACTCATTAGTACATGATGGTTTTGTTGATATACTCACACTGACATTTCTATTATTAGAGAATGGATGGATCTAGCAGGCACCAAAGAGACAACAGGTTTGAAGGAAACTGTGGTGGTTCTCTGATTAAGATACTAGATAAAATGAAGGATTCAATGGGGAAACTCGTGGTTGTTCTAAACCAAATATCAAGGAGTCATGATCAACCACTTCAACCTTGGTGAGTTCTCTAATGCATCAGGTACGAGATGGCCAATTCGATGTGGAAATTCAGGTAATAATTATTAAGGTAACCATTAGGGTTTATATGATACTTAATTTTTAGGTAATTATGGGTTACTCTATGATATGATGGAAAATGAAAGGAATGAGATAAACTTGAGGTTAAAATATGTTATGAGTATTCTTGAAGATTTTATCTCACTTTAGGGAATGTTTTAAGAATTATATAGTTTTGGAAAAAGGACAACACGTAGACCGTGTGACATCCCGTCGCATCGGACAAAGCTGCGGGAATCGAACCCACAACCAATGTGCGACTAGTATTTATCGCCTACCACTGGACTACGTGAAGTCCCTGGATAGTTTGACTGATTCATTCTAGTTATATGATTTTATGAATTAAGAGTAATTTGATTTTGGGTTATTTTTGAAAATGATTAACCTATCATGGAGGATATGTGATTAGGTTAATTACTTTTCAAAACGAGACTTTAGGAGCAACTGATATTGTTTGGAGATAAATGTTACGAGTTATCTTGGAAGACTATGTGACTAAATCATTCAAATATTTGGGTTTCAATCTTATATTGGTTTACTTTGAAGAATTTTATGGACAAATTGATTATAGAATGGTCCTTGTTGAACTTTGGGTTTTGTTGGACAAATTTTGGAGATTAAGAATAGATTTTCTTTTTATAAAGGGTTATCCTTTTCTGGATTATCTGATCTTGTACTAGCCTTTTTGGTTTTGGATTTGGTTAAAGTTTAAAGACATGGGAAGTATATAGTTCTATTTTGTGGATTAGGTGATTCTCTAGAAGTTAATTATAGTACTCTTAATGTGAACAAGTCTTCCTAAATACTCGTCTTTTGGAGAAAATATGAGTTTGTGTAAGGAATCTAATAAAGGTTGAAAGTCAATTTGATAAGTGATTATGTTTCCTTATGAATAAATTCCTCAATAAAAATTAACTTAAAACAAAAATGTTTTCTATTAACAATTCCTACTGGGGAATCGAAGACCGTTTAACCCATCACAAGTTTGTGATTTTCTCGTGGTTAACTTTCTCCTAAACATGTTTTCTATCACTCTCCATCAGAACATGACCCTTTGTTTTTCCTCCATGTCCATATTTTCATACATGGAATCCTAGTATGGGTTAACTCGGGTGACCTTTGTACTTATCTTTCTTTATTTTAAAGTGTTTGTTTTACCGACTTTTGTTCCGATGTGGGACTTTCAAGGATGTTTCCAAGCGCAATTTTAAAATTGCGAGGACGTAATTCCCAAAAGGGGGGAAGGATGTAACACCCCAGGTAAATAATGAATATGAAATTTTCATATTTATCCATATTTTTGAATAAAATATTAATATTACTTTAAAGGGGACGCTATGCTCGATGGCGTACCCAACACGCAACAATGAGTTTCTTGGGAATCTTACGTTGCACTCTAATAATAAAATAATATTATTTCAAATGATAGTTAACATGTAGCCTTTGTATTTGTGGGAATGGATAGAAATAACTAAAATATTATTATATATGTTTTTTAAATGTTTTTACATTTATAAAATAAAAGATAAAGGCTTAAAATACGGAAAGAATTCAATTTTAGGCGTATATGCCCTAGTTTTCACTAAAGGTTCACTTATCACCTTTTGATGGAGAACCTTCATTAAATATAGTTTTCTTCACTCTTAAACATTCTTTTGGACCAAATAAAACTCTTATTAAGAATCGGGACATCAAAATTTACTTTGTGTAAATTTTTGGTATCTTTCCGATAAAGTTCTTTTTTTTAATGAATAGTGTAAAATGTTGTATTTTAATTCAAAACCACTTTTTAATCTAATTTATTTATATGATTAGATTATATTTTGAATTGTTTTTAAAGTGAAATTAGAAAATATTTTTACCATTAAATCCAATAGTGGTCGTTGGAATCAATTTCACTTTGAAATCAGACTTAAACCAGTGTCAATCTTTTGATACTTATTGTTTCATAAAAACACGCTATTTGCTCTGACAGCGGGAATTAATTATTAAATTAACTAATGTGACTTATATGTTTTGAATTTTGTAAAATAGACTTCATTTTTGAATTCGTAATATCAAATATAGCTTAGGGTGAATTTTTGGTAATTTTCTGAAAAACTTCAATTTTTGATGAATAGTGAAACCACTAAGTGGTAATCAAGCAAACTGATTTTTCATTTAAATGAAAGTTTACCACTAATGTGTATTGAATTTTGAAAATCCGACATACATGGTTGTCATTAAGAAGTAAAATGTGGTTCAATGAGATTAAAATAATTTTTTGGTGATAGTAACTTATTATGTTTTTAATCGCGATTAGTGGTAATTAGTGTAGTTTAAGGTATAAATAATTCTTTAATGATATGAAATTACCTAGACACATGTCCCAACCTTATTGGTTGTGTCATGGCCGACCAAGACAATCCATGGGTAAACTTGGGGACCCCATGGATCCACTTTGGTTGGGAAATGACATTAATAACATTTTATTTAATGTAAAAGTAAAATTGACACAAACATGATATGTTTTACTAAAACAATTTTTAAGTGGGGTTATACAAGTCATATTTTTGATTATAAATATTCATTGAAAATATAAAACTATTTCCTACATCATATTATTTTTTTTATAATTTTTAGACATTAAATTAATTAAATTATTTATGACATAATAATGATGCAGCGATGACATCATTATTTGACGATTTAAATAAAATGGAAATATAATGTAAAATCTATGAACTACACATGTCCAAAACATATTGGATGAGTGGATTTCGAACCCTTATCACCTTATCCACGAATTATAGCAATGTGGGACCTTTTAAAACCGAAAAACATTTTCAAATAAAGTAATATTTCTTTACTTTCCAAAAGTACCCCTCCTCTCCTCTTATAAAAGGCCCCCACCTCTACCTCATTTAACACACTCCTCAAGCCTTTTTCTCGGCCAACCCCTGCCCATTTACTCTCTCCACATCCCTCTACTCATCCTAGAGGACTCCCTTTGGGCAGAATCCTTTCAAAGGAAGCCTTTAGGCTTAAATCAAAAGGAGTTACACTTTTAAAGGTAATTCATTCTCTCATGTTCATTCGTTTTATTTTGCTTCTCCAACCCCCTAAACTCTATTTATTTACTTTTTTTGTAACAACACCAGTATATTCAATATAATAGGATGTTGTTATAACATTTATTCGAGCTAAACTCTCACACAACTACATCAAATGGTTAAAGAACATACGGTTTTCGTGGATGGAGAAATTCTGCCTCCCGAAACGATGATTGTTCAATACTCATTTAACACCTTCAAAGGTGGAAATTATGATGTCACTATTTTTATATATGATATACAGTATTTTTATGTTTTACTTATGCTTCTGTATTTTTCATTTGTGTCTTACCTTTATGGCATCCATTATGGGTATACACGATATCTTCATTTTAGGAAGTGCGGACTACCGCCCCCTCAAAGTGATGTGATTCGTTAATGCCATACGTGGTACGTATAAAGGATGGATTTAATGATATTATATATTATATTATACTGTAATTATAATATACCTTTATATCATTATTATTCCATTCTATAAAATACTAAATAGAAATGAAAGTAGTGTTCATGCGTACGTACGGCTTACCGTCTCCATGAACAGTGCATTTCATTTCTTACCTCTAAATGATTATGTAATGTTATAAATGCATGCATGTACTAGATATATATGACATATATGATATCTACATAATGAATAAAATTCTGGATATAATAAACATTTGGCCACACGAACAACATGTAATTGTAAGAAGACCACTTTCGACTTAAGAACCAAATATCGGCAAAACAAATATTATTAACTTAAATGATTACATAATGTTTATGACATGGTAATAAGTGGTATAAAAGTAATAATGAACTTGAAAAAGGGTTCTTAAGGAATTAGAAATTAACTCAAGTTTATTATTCAGGAGATTAAAGAACGATTTAGTCAAGTCGGACCCGAGGTAAGGGATCCTACAACTCTCTTTCTTTTTAAGTACTCTCCTTTATGTCACTTCATTTAAACTCCTCCTTGCAATGTTGGGGGATTTTCTTTTATATTACACTTGATGTAAATTATATTGTAATATGATGGGATACTCTATTTGATCTCATCAATCTATATTCGGAAGTTTTATGTGGCGCCGTTAGGCTGCCGAGTTTTCGTAAGGGATTTTTCATCTCACTTTTATTCCCGTGAGATTTATGCTACATTCTCCACAAATTCGATTGAGTGGTGTATGTACTTCCCATTATTCTACTCTTTGTGTAATATACTTTCGTTTATGAGTATTTACATCAATGACCTATTGTCTTTCTTTCATGGGGTGTATGTTTTGAAAGATACCCAAGTCGGTAAGGGAAACTTTCACCCTCCTCTTTTTTAAAAGACTTCTTTTATTGGGTCTTTTAATTTACATATTTTTATGTTGGGATATGTTCTAATACATACTTATTGATGTAAATTTTATGTCCAAGTGATGAGATACACTTTTTATCTCTCATCAACTCATTTTGATGTGATGCCGTTAGGCTGTCAAGGGAACTTTTTAAACCAATTTCGATTTCTTTGGGTTCAACTTGTAGTCATTGAATATGTCATCCATTGAATATGTGTGAATGGACTTTTATTGTTTTAAACTTAATATCCACTTATATTGGGTGTATATATATTTGTCACACTTATTTTTGTGATTTATTTGTCCTTAATTTAAGGATACCTCTTTTATAAGGGATTTCATCACATTTGACATTTCTATTGAGGGTTCATTGTTGTTATGCACCAATTCACTCTTATATGGTGTATATACTGTCCTTTGGAGTATTATATCATGAATCCTTTTATTCTCATGATATTATAAAATTCTGACTAAATGTCATTCTTCGATTATTGTATTCAAGTGTCTCTAATTTTTGTAAAACCCCTTTAGCCAAAATATCGTTTTAAATGTTTTAATTATTTGTTCTTATTAATATCCATGTTTTCAAAATGGTTTTAAGGATTTATTTATATGGATATTAATGGTTTAAAATTTTAAAAGCTTCAAGGTGGTATGGGACACTTTGAATCAGAAATATCTTTATTAAATGTTTTAAATGGTTTTGGAAATGGTTTCTTTTTGAATGGATTCATTATTTAAATATCCTAAAATTTTATATTGTGATTGAAATGTGTAAATGTTATGTTTCCTTTATTCATGTTTATGTGATACGATTATGTTATGGTTCTTGGGAATTGTTATGAAGAACGGGTGGTTCCGTGATAAACTAAGGGCGGGTGAGCCCGATATAGCTCTCCAATGCATTGGGTAACGCGAAGGAGTGAAACGTTAAGGTTTCTCCGAAGAGATTTAGGGAATATACTTTGATGGGTATTCCAAACGTAACCAAGAGGGTTACTCCCTACGTAAGAATGTTATGAATGCCTCAAGTTACCTTTATGTCTTATGTTTTCTATGATTTATTCATGATTTGATATGCCTATGTTTTATGGGTAAAGTATGATTTCATTCTTATGTATATATGAACTCATGTTTCCTTTACATATTTTTATAACCCTTACTGAGCTTTTTATGCTCATCCCAAGTTTTTGAAATGCTTTTCACAGGTCAAGGGAAAGGTACATGATGTGACGATAGTGTCAAGGATGTGCCAAGAAAGAATCCGTGTTTTATTTTAAATAGGTTTCCATTGATGGGAAGAATGAATATTGTCTTTTATGTAACCGTCTTGTTTAAATGTGGAATGTAATGCAAGTTTCATGATCTAATTATCTAAAACTCTAAACCTGAAAAGATCCTCAATGTGTAATCTTGTAATAACTCAAGTTTAAGTAAGGTTTAAGGTTGGGTCCTTATACATAATTTCATAACATGGGATAAATCATAGTAGTGAAATTTAATCCAAATAATCGTAACATGATACTTTGTGGCATACAAACCTAATCATAGAGAATCATTAAATAGTAGTCAAGACTCATTGCCAAGACTATCTTAGCGGACAAAGTCCATTTCTGAACCGAGTTCACTGCTCGTTTCATTCCTATTTCACTGAACCGGATTAACCTTCCATTCCAGTCATGTCTATCTCGTGAGATATAAATCTTTACCCAATTCATTGGAGGGATATATAGGTCCCACCCATCTCATAATGAAACCATTATTATGTGTTCGAAAAAATCATAAATCATACATCATAGCATAACCCATGTAATAAAAATGTGTTTCTTAAACAACTTTCCATCATAACATAATCTATATAAGATAAAAGGACTTCATAATAAAACATCCATCATAAAATAATCAAATCAATGTAAAAATATGTATATAAACCGAACATTTTATTATCTTAGATGGAAAATAATTTTTATAAAACGCTTGTACTCCATTCTTAAGGAAAATAACCTTTCTACTTCAAAAACATTTTCCTTTCTTAAAATTTCATATAAATTTAAACTAAAAGAAGTTGATTAAAAATAAACATGAAAACATTTAAAAGAAGCTTCATGGAAATAATGTTCTAAAAATCTATTCATGTAGTATAAGTTACAAAAAAACATTCTCCTCGTACATTGGATGGAAAAGTCCAAAAAGTACCTCGTACAAAAAACGACAAAAGATTCCTTTCATATCATTTACTAAAAACTCATCGAAGGGTAAAATTGTATTTGAAAAATTGTATGGGGATAGAAATAATTTTACGTATTGAGGAAACATGGATGCGGATGATAAATATTCCCCAGTAAATTCTGAATTATAAAGAATCTCAGATAAAAATGAGATTGTGAGATTTTCCCTTACCTTAGGTATGATTTGCTTCATACATGTCCAAAACTCCTGTATAATGATTTAAATAATGTTACTGACTTATTTCAGAATCATACTCATTGTTATTATATCATATATCATCATATTCATAGTTTCTTATTAGTAATATTTCATTTCTACCTGTTATTCGGGTGTTTATTGCTTTTTGTTCTTATGCGTGTTTTGTCGAATAAATTCTTATTCTTATTTTTCGGTTATAGATACCTCATTTCCAGAATGGTATTAGTGTAATATATATATCATATTTATTCATTCAATTCATTTATATAGTCATTATGTATTTAAGATCATGTAGAACGAGTCGTGTCACATCGTGGAGACGATAGGCCATACATACGAACGAGCGATGATATCGTTCCCATGATCGTGGAATTGTATTGAAGTGTATGTATACTATTTCAGAATAAAAATAACTTTAAAATAATCATATATAGTTATCTTTACAGCATTATACCCATCCAAGTAAGGTGGTGGTGGAAAACTGATTACACCACGGCGTGGAGACGGTATTCCGTTCGTATGCACGTGCGGAGATTTCATTTTTCGTAGGATGGATAGAATGTGAAATAGGGTTGTTTCATATTTATAATAACATATCATTATATGAGTGATACTGATGTTATTAATTCACAATGAAACATCTAAATATGAAGACGATGTATAAGAAGGAATAAAGTTGAAAGAATCGGTAACAGACATTACCTCTTCTTTGAAGCGCCTCTTCTTAACCTCCTCTTACGGCACTAAATATGGTCTTTGAAGAATACCAAGACCTCTATGATGCTTATTGGGAAGTGGAGAAGAGAAATTGGTAGGGGTTGGCCGAGCTTGAAGGCTTAACGTGGTGTGAGGAAGAGATAGAGGTGGTTCCCTTTTATAAGGGAGGAGAGGGGCACATTCGGAAAAACATAAAATATTATTTTATTATGAAGTAATATATTTTTTTAATAGCTCCAAATTGATTTATTTCAAATATAAGGTGGGGAGGAATGTAAATAATTTCAACCAATAGATTTTAGAAAAGTTTAGGTTACTATTTTAACCTTATCATTTCGATTCAACTCTAAGTTAAATAATTTAACTTTTACTTTGTCTTCTTGTTTTCTTACTCTATACGGTTAATAAACTTACTATAACATGCCAAACGAACCCCAAGTGGTTAATTATTAATATATATAACCTTATCTAAGTCATGTTTCCGAACCTTATATTTTCAAGAATAAAATAATAATTAATAATATAATATTTGTTTAAAAACCCATTTTATGTCAATTTTGACACTATTTGGTAATTGATTTTTGTGAAACTCATAACAACATGATTAGTTCGAAAACAATTAATTAAATCAACATTAATATGTCATATTAACCTATAAAATTAGTTTAATTCATGAAAATTCTCAAATTACATATAAGTGGTTATTTATAATATCAATTATGTTAATATTTCCTTAATAATGCAATTATTGCATCATCATTATGTCATAAATAAATTTAATTATTTGAATTCTAAAAATTATAACTAATATTCCATTATGTAGGAAATATTTTTAGATTTCTTATGAATATTTATAGTCGAATATATCCTATTTATAACCCTATATTAAATTTTTTTAGTAATTAATCATTGATTTTAACTATTTTAACTCTTCATTAAATAAAATAATATTAAATGTCATAATTCAATCCATGTGGACCTAAAGGGTAATATTTTATCCCTAAGGTTGTTTTTGGTCGAATTACACTTATCTACTAGAATTAGGACATGTGTTAGGGTAATAATAATACCACTTTTACCCTTAATTACCCTATTTACTTTTAACCGTGGTAAAAAAAGTAAAAAGATACTATTCACCAAAAATTATTTTCATCTTATTGAACAACATTTTACTCCTTCATATTAACCATGTCTCTTTGATTTTCAAAATTCCACTCACAGAAGCGTTAAAATTATGTTTTTTGTAAATTTTCAAATTCTCCTAGGAGGTGGGTAAAAGACGGTGAAAAGGTCCATAAAATTTTTATATATCTCAAATTATTATAAAATAATTCCAATTAATTACTTTGAACTTATATAGTGTTATGTATCAATTTTTACGTAAAATTAATTTAAATAAAATAAATAATTATTTAAATAAAAATATGGTTTTTAAATAGTAACCCGGTGTTTTCACTATTGATCAAAAATTGAATGTTTTTAGAAAAATACCAAAAATTTACCCTAGGATAATTTCGATATTCCAAATACAAAAATGAAGTCCATTTTGAAAGATAAAATTTATAAAATTTCAAAAAGTGGGAATTACTATTTTAAACTGCTAGTTTTAATAATATTTTAATAGCATATCATTGTTTAGTGAAACCCATGATTGCGTTCAATGCAAGCTATCGAGGAAGGTCTTGATTGAGGGTAAATCAAGCCAATATAGTGTTGTTTGTAGTGAATGATTCCATTTATTATGTATATAACATAAAAACAAAATATTTCTCCTAAAAATATCGGGTGTTACATTCTACCCCCCTTAAAATGAATTTCACCCTCGAAATTCGTCACTTCGTAACAAACAAACGAGGATACCTCTCTCTCATTATATCGTTAATCTCCCATGTAGATTCTTCTAATTGGTGGTTACTCCATAAAACTATCACCAAGCGAGTGGTCTTATTCCATAGGACTTTTTCTCTACAATCCAAAATTTCTATTGGTTGTTCCTCATAAGAAAGATCTTCCTCCAATGGTACAACTTCTAAGCTTAGTACATGTGAAGGATCAGGTATTTACATTCTCAGGAGAGATACATAGAACACATCATAAACTTGAGAGAGATTCTGTGGAAGTGCCGATCAGTAAGCTACCTTCCCAACACGACCCAGTATTTCAAAAGGACCAATATACCTAGGTCTCAGCTTTCCCTTCTTTCCAAATCTCATTACTCTCTTCCCAAGAGATATTCATAATAACACATTATCACCCACTTGAAACACTAGATATTTTCTTCGGTTGTTAGCATAACTTCTTTGTTGAATCTATGCTTCACTTATGGGTTTTTGAATAGATGTGACCTTCTCTGCCATGTCATCAACAAGATCAGGTCCAAATACCATTCTTTCCCCAACTTCATCCTAGAAAGTTGGAGTCCTGTATTTCATTCCAAAGAGAGCTTCATAACGAGCCATCTGAATACTGGTGTGAAAAATATTATTATAAGAAAATTCCACCAAAGGTAGGTGTTGATCGCAAACACCGTTGAAATTCATAGAGAAAGCTCTTAACATATCTTCTATAGTATGAATTGTTCTCTCTGACTGACCGTCTGTCTGAGGATGATAAGAAGTGTTGAAACTCATCTTTGTATCTAGAGTATGCTGAATTCTTCGCCAGAACTTCAAGTTAAACCTCGAATCCTGATCAGATATAATGGAAAGTGGTACTTCATGTAATATTACCACTTTCTTCACATATATCCTGGCAAGCTGATCAATAGAGAAATATTCTCCAATAGCAATGAAGTGTGCCGACTTCGTAAGATGATCAACAATGACCCAGATAGAATTATTTCCTTTAGATGTTTTAGGAAGTCCAATGACAGTCCATAATGATTTTTTCCCATTTCCATTCAGGTATGGGTAATGGTTTTAACATCCACATAGACTTCTGTCTCTCAGCTTTAACTTGCTAACAAACCAAGCATCAGTGGACATAATCTGTAACATCTCTTTTCATGACATCCCAGCCGAAGTACTCTTTCAGGTCCCTATACATATTCGTGCTTCTAGGATGAATAGAGAATGACGAACTATGGGGCTCATCCAGCAGCTCCTTCTTTAATTTTGGGATTGGAGGAACACAAACCCAATTCTTGAACCATATTATCCCATCACAATCAAGGTTGAATTCCGGAACATTTCTCACCTTCTTTTGTAACTCAACATCTTCTTTCTGTTCCTCTTTAATGTTCTCATGTATAGATCGTTGGAAATTCATTTGAGAAAGATAATATTTTTACCCTTCCATTATAATTCCAAGATCCATCCATTTTAAATCCATAAATATTGGATCTTTTGTGATCGTCATCATGGATAAGCTATCATGGTCTTGTCGACTTAATGCATCTGCCACTTTGTTTGCTTTCCCATGGTGGTAATGAATTGAGCAGTCATAATCCTTAATCAGCTCCAACCATCTTCTTTGGCACATATTCAGCTCCTTTTGTGTGAAAATATACTTTAAACTTTTATGATCATTATAAATATCACAAATTTCTCCATAAAGATAATGCCTCCAAATCATTAATGCCATGATTATCGCAGCTAACTCCACATCATGATTTGGGTAATTTTTCTCATGGATTTTGAACTGTCGTGAGGCATAAGCTATCACCATATCATTTTTCATGCGAACACACCCTAATCCCATCTTGGATGCATCACTGTAAATCACAAAACTTTCTCCACTACAAGGCAGTGTGAGCACAGGTGCACTGGATAACCTTATTTTTAACTCCTTGAAATTCTCTTCACACTCCTTCATCCAAACAAACTTAACTCCTTTTCGAGTGAACCTTGTGAGTGGATGAGATAATCATGAAAAATCTTTCACAAAACGTCGATAATATCCTTCCAAACTAAGAAAAATTCGGATCTCAATTACTCTTGTTGGCCTCAAACATCTTTTCATAACCTCTGTCTTGGCTGGATCCACAGATATCCCCTCTTTTGAGATTATGTGACCCAAAAATGAAACTTTTTTAAGCCAAAATTGAAACTTGGTAAATTTGGCATAAAGCTTCTCCTTTATCAAGGTCCTCAATATAATTCTAAAGTGATCTTCATGTCCTTCCTTTATCTTTGAATAGAAAAGAATATCTTCTATAAAGACTACCAAGAACTAATAAAGATAGTCTCTAAAGTCTCTATTCATCTAATCAATGAAGATAACAGGGACATTAGTAAGACCAAATGGCATCACTATAAATTCATAGTGTCCATACCTTGTACGGAAAGCCGTCTTTGGTATATCCTCCCTTTTGAACCATAATTGATGATACCCTGAATGAAGATCAATCATGGAAAAGTATTGAGCTCTACGTAGTTGGTCAAATAAGTCATCAATGTGTGGGAGAGGATATTTTTTCTTGATCATGATCTTGTTAAGTTCTCGATAATCAATACAGAGTCTCATTGATCCATATTTATTCTTAAAAAACAGAACAGGTGCTCCACAAGGTGACGTACTAGGTCATATGAATCCTTTATCAAGATTCTCTTGGAGTTGCTACATCAATTCCCACAACTCAATTGGGGCCATTCTATAAGGTGTCTTTGAAATGGCCATAGCACCCGGTTTGAGTTCTATTGAAAACACAACATCAAGATTTGGTGTAAGACCTAGAAATTACTCTGGAAATACATAATCTTACTCCAGTACAATGGGAATATTATTAATCATGAGTTTCTCTACAAAAATTTGAGATAAATAACCTTAATTTAGTGGAATCAAGACCCATATGATGGAAGAAATTTCCACTGGAAGGTTATGTTCATCCTTGCATCGATAGGCGATCATAGATTGATCTAGAATATGAAATGTGACTTCCCTTATTTAGAAATTGATATGAGATCCATATAAAGAAAGACAATCCATGCCAATAATCACATCAAATTATACTATAGGAAGGATCATAAGATTTTCAGGAATCCCTTTCCCACAATCTTCAATCGGAGAAGAATTGTAATCTTTTGATGCGACTGTTGTGCCCTTAGGTGTTTTCACAGCTAACTCAATATCTAAATGCTGAGGTAATATGGCGATACCCTTAGAAAATTATTCAGAAATAAAAGAGTGGGTGGATCCAGAATCAAATAAAACATTTTCTACTTTTGAGTGGATGGTAAGTGTACCTTTCACCACTTTGTTATCGTACTCCCCATCCTTGATAGAAATTTCATGATACTTTCCTTTGTCTTTAGCCTTAACAGTTTGTTGATGTCGATCATCATCAACAACCATTGGATTAGGGCATTGATTAGCATAATTCATCATTTCCTTAAACATGTAACATTGAAGTATAGGAGGTGCACTCTGTTTATCCTTTTCTTTGTTCACATCACTAGACATCTTCTTCCCATCATTGCGGCATTGAAATTTCCGTTGACCATCCTTTCAAAATTTGAAACATTTACTTGTACCTTTAATACAACTCCCTCTATGTTTCTTTCCACACATTGAGAATAAAGGAAAACTCGTCTTCTTTTCAGTTTTCTCTTTATATTTTCCTTTGAATTCCATTTTCTTTTTCATATCAAACCCATATCATTGATGGGTTACTCCAATATCCATCTCAACCATGAGAGCTCATGGAACGATTTCCTCATAGCTATTGGAGTCCCTTATGGATAACGCCCTTCAAAGACTTGGTTTTAACCCACTTAAGAATTGATCGATCTTAATCTCAGGTTGTATAATAATCCCAGAAGCGTACCTTGAAAGTCTTTTAAAATTTGCTTCATAGGTACCAACAGATTCGTCATCCTTTCGCTTCAGTTCAAGAAACTCCTTCTCCATCTTTTTTCGAAGAATACGAGGGAAGTACATATTGAAAAATAAGATCTTGAACTCGTCCCATTCCATAGACTAAATTTTATCTCTTGGCCTCGTATTATTAATAAGATTCCACCATTGATCAGCTTCACCTTCCAAATGATATACTGCTAAGATGAATTTATCTTGTTCAGAACATTGAAGAACTAAACATATCTTTTCAGTGATACTGATCCATTTTTCAGCCACTAATGGATCAGTAGACCCACTGAACGAAGGTGGACGTTTCCTCATGAAGGATTTAATAGAATGTTGCTCCTTCCTTTGCTCGTTTGGAAGTCCTGTATGATTCATAGCTTGAGAAAGTTGGGTGAGCATGGATACAAGATTTTTCATTCCATCTCCCATAATGGTTGGTTTCTCAGGGGGACAATCATTGAATTGCCCATCACATTCAGCATTAACACGGTTCTTTCAGGTTCCAACCATTGACTAAAACCAATAAGAATAATGTAAGAAACACTAATAATAATAGGAAAATAACATTATCAAGAATAAAATTTCACACTTAAGGTCTTATTATAGGTTACTCATAGCCATTTCTAAAACACTAAGATTGTGTTCTATGCTTAGAATTATCATTAGGGTTCTTACTAAGGAATTCACATCCTAGTTTCCAAAGGTTGAATATACATTTCATCTGATGCCAACTATAAAGACACATAATTTACATACATTTTTATTACTTCAAAATTGAAGCACACTTATTACAACATATAACAAACCATGATTGGGCCGTATAGGTATAGTGTCTTTAGAAACTGGGAAACATAAACAACTAGTTCATAAATCATCTACAATGTCTCCATTTT
Source organism: Viscum album (assembly GCA_963277665.1). NCBI lineage: Eukaryota > Viridiplantae > Streptophyta > Magnoliopsida > Santalales > Viscaceae > Viscum > Viscum album. Next base: position 170,752,553 of record OY728151.1, read on the forward strand.
ATTTTATCATATCTAGAGTCCCTTGTGGCATATCTTACATAATACCCTTCTTCCTGACCGGGGAAAAAGAAAACATACAAAAGGATGAGCTCAAATTCTCTGTAAGGGTAAACAAAAGAAATATCAATCACATCATATTCATAAGAACATAACATTTTGGAAATCATAACCTGTAAAAGAGATCATAATTTCATAACATGGGATAAATCAAAATATTGAAATGTAATCCCAATAATCATAACATAAAACCTTGTGGCGTACACACAGAATCATAGAGAATCATTTCTTAGTAGCCAAGACTCATTGCGAATAATATCTTAGCAGACAAAGTCCATTTATGAACCGAGTTCACACCTCATTTCAGTCCGATTTCACTGAACCAGATTAACCAACTATTCCAGCCATGTCTATCTCATGAGATATAAATCTTTACCCAATGGATTGGAGGGAGATATAGGTCTCACCCATCTCATAATGAAACCATTCTTATGTGTGCCACAAAATCATAAATCATACAACATAGCATAACCCATGTAATAAAAATGGGATTCTTAAACATCGTGCCATCATAACATAAACCATATAAGATAAGAGGACTTCATAAAAATAATTCCATCATAACATAATCAAATCAATGTAAAAATAGGGATTGAGACTTAACCTTATATTATCATAGAAGGAAAATAATTTTGATAAAACGCTTGAACACCATTCTTGGGGAAAATATCCTTTCTACTTCAAAAACATTTTCCTTTCTTAAAATGTCATATAATTTTAAATTATAAGATTTTGATTAAAAATAAACATGAAAAATTTAAAAATAAACTTAATGGAAATAATTTTATAAAAATACTTTCATTCCGCATATTTTAAAGAAAAACATTATCCTCATACATTGGCCGGAAATGTCCAAAAAGTACCTCGTACAAAAAAATGGCAATAGATTCCTTTCATAAAATTTACTAAATACTCACAGAAGGGTAAAATTGGATTTAAAAAATTGTAGGCGGATAGAAATAATATTAAAATTTTAGGAAACATGGATGTGGATGATAAATATTCCCCAAAAAATTTTTAAGTATAAACAATCTCGGATAAAAATGAGATTGAGAGAGTTTCTTTTACCTTAGGTCCGATTAGTTTTGTACGTGTCCAAACCTCTTGTATAATGATTTAAATAATGTTATTGACTTATTCTAGAATCTTACTAATTGTTATGATACCATATATGGTCATATTATTATCTTCTTATTAGTAATATTTCATTGCTACTTGTTATTCGGGTGTTTATTGCTTTTTGATCTTATGCGTGTTTTGTCGAATAAATTCTTATTCTTCTTTTTAGGTTATAGATAACTCATTTCAAGAAAGGTATTAGTGTAATATATATATCATATTTATTAATTAAATTCATTTATATAATCATTAAGAATTGTTGATCATGTAGAATGAGTCGCATCACCTCATGGAGACGGTAGGCCGTACGTACGCACGAGCGATGGTATCATTCCCATGATCATGGAATTGTATTTAATTGTATGTATACTATTTCAGAATCAATATCACTTTACAATAATCATATATAGTTATTATTTACAGCATTATACCCATCCATGTATGGTGGTGGTGTTAAACAGATTACACCACAGCATGGATATGGTATTCCGTACGTACGCACGTGCGGTGATTTCGTTTTCCGTATGATGGATAGAAGGCGAAATATGGTTGTTTCAAATTTATAATAACATATCAGTATATGAGTGATACTTTTGTTATTACTTCATAATTAAATAACTAAAGAAGAATAAGTATAAGAAGAAATAAAGTTTAAGGAATCGGTAATGGACGTTACCTCTACTTTGAAGCGCCTCTTCTTAACCTCATCTTAGGGCACTAAATATGGTCTTTGAAGAAGACCAGGGCCTCGAGGATGTTTCTAGGAAAGTGGATAAGAGAAATTGGCATGGTTTGGGCGAGCATTAATGCTCAATGTGGTTTGAGGAAGGGAGGGAGGAGGTTCCCTTTTATAAGGGAGGAGAGGGGCAGCTTAGGAAAAACATAAAATAATATTTTATTGTAAATTCATATTCTGTTTTTAATAGCTTCAAATTGATTTATTTAGAATCTAAGGTGGGGATGTGTTGAAATAATCTCAATAAATTAATTTTAGTCAAGTTTAGGTTACTATTTTAACCTTATCATTTAGATTTAACTTTGAGATAAATAATTTAACTTTTACTGTGTCTTCTTGTTTTCTTCCACTATATGGTTAATAAAATTACTATAACACTCTATACAAACCCCAGATAGTTCATTATTAATATATATAACCTTATATATGTCATTTGGACTAACCTTATATTTTTAGTAATAAAATTACAATTTATAATATAATATTTTTTTTACAAACTATTTTATGTCAATTTTGACACTATTTGGTAATTGATTTTTGTGAAACTCATAACAGCATGATTAGTTCGAAAAAATTTAATTAAATCAACAATAATATGTCATATTAACCAATAAAATTAGTGTAATTCATCATAAGTCTCAAATTACATTTATTTTGCTATTTATAATATCAATTTTGTTAATATTTCCTTAATAAGGTAATTACTGCTTCATCATTGTGTCATAAAAAAATAAAATTATTTGAAGTCTAAAAATTATAAATAAAATACCATTATGTAGGAAATATTTTTATATTTATAATGAATATTTATTGTCGAATTTATCTTATTTATAATTCTATATTAAAATTGTTTTATTTATTAAACTTTGATTTTAACTATTTTAACTCTTCTTTAAATAAAATAATATTAAATGTCCTAATCTAATCCAAGTGAACCTAAAGGGTAATATTTTATTCCTAAGGTTTTTTTGTTCAAATTACACTTATCCAATAGAATTAGGACATATTACAGGGTAATAATAATACCATTTGTACCCTTAATTACCCTATTTACTTTTAACCGTGGTAAAAAAAAGTAAAAAATTACTATTCATCAAAATTTATTTTTATCTTATTAAACAACATTATACTCCTTGATATTAACCATTTCTCTCGTATTTTTGAAATTCCACTCACAGACGTGGTAAAATTATGTTTTATGCAAATTTGTAAATTCTTCTAGGAGATGAGTAAAAGACGGTGAAAAGTTCAATAAAATTTTTATATATCTAAAATTATTATAAAATGACTCCAAAGAATTACTTTGAAGATATATAGGTTATATGTATCAATTTTTACCTAAAACAAAATTAAATAAATTAAATAATTATTTAAATAAAAATTTGGTTTTTAAATAGTAACCTAGTGTTTTCACTATTCATCAAAATTTGCAAGTTTTCAGAAAAATACAAAAAATTCACCCTAGGCTAATTTAGATATTCCGAATCCAAAAATGAAGTCCATTTTGAAAGATAAAATTTATAAAATTTCAAAAAGTGGGTATTAGTATTCATTTCAGCTAGTTTTAATAATATTTTAATAGCATATCGTAGTTTTGTGAAACTCGGTATTGTGTACAATGAAATCTATCGAGGAAGGTCGGGATTGCATGTAAAGTTTTCCATGATAGTGTTTTGTGTAGTGAAAGATTCCTTTGATGATGTATATAACATAAAAACAAAATATTTCTCATAAATATCTCAGGTTTTACAATTTATAAAACCATTATTATCTTTAAATAAGATATTAATAAACATATTTTATGTTATATCATGTTTTAGAACTAATATATATAGCCATTATATTAAATAAAATAACCTAAATATGTGACGATTGTAAAAACCACCAAAATAAATACAGACACTGTCTTTGAGATTTTTGAAAATGTGTCATCCTCATAACATAAACCAACTTATATTTGAGACCATTTAAACTACTATAATTTCATTAATACAAAATAATTTCAATTCGAGATATGTTCTTACAATTATAATAGATCTCCCAAATTTGTACTTAGGGGAACCTACCATAAAACCGTGAAACCCACTGTCTCGAAACAAAAACATTAAATATTATATATCATTATAATTTTCATAAATTAACATAATAAGATTATATTAAATACAATATATGTTTAATAATTCTTTAATTAATTAATTATTTAATATAATTTTATTAATCAAGACAATACGTTCAAGTATATAATGCTTTCGTACATATGGTAAGGGGTTCTTGCCTCACTTTATTTTATGTGAGATATATTCTATATCCAACACTTATTTCTTATGTATATTGTACATACTACCCTTAAATATATCATATCATTAATCTATTTAACTTCATTAAATTCATTGTTTCATTTTATGGTCATTTATTTTGTGGGGTATACGGTTTGAATGATTACAAAGTGGTAAGGGAATTCATAACCCAATTTAAATTCATTGGGTTAAAATTATACTCTATTGATTATGTCTTGATATGATTAGGAGTGAAATGAATTTTTAATATCTTATTCTGTTTTGCCACTTGATATAGGTGTATTTACATTGGATATATATAATCTATTAGTTTGGATAAGTATCCCACATTTTATTAAAATACTCTTTTAAATGTTTTATTTTTCAAAATATTAAAGGAATTTTTTTTGAAATGATATGGTTTGAGAAAATTTTCTCAGTTTCATGATTCTTTAATTTATTGAGGAATAATTTAATATTTTATGAAGTTATTTTCAAAGAAAAATTTTATTTTGTAATTGATATTCATTTTAAATAAATAATTTCAAAATAAAGTTGTATTTCTCTTAATAATTTCTAAATGATTTTATTAGATTAGTTTTTATCTATATCAAAACAATATTTTGGATATTATGCTTAATTTATTTCTATATTTTATGATTCCATATAACATATTTTATTAAATGTTTAATTATTAGTTTGGATTTTATTTTTCTTTTTTGATATCATTCATCATATTAAACTAAAAGGTTTACGATTATGTTTATATTTAGGAGAATGTAATTAATATTTGATATTCTATATTCAGTTTTATTTTATTTGTTGATTATGTTTCACTCCATTCATATTATGAATTTATTATACTTAGTAATTAATTGCTGGTGCCACTATATCTCCACGATGTGTCGGTATGTCTCATAAGACAAACTAGTTTGGGTATGGGATGATTTCTTACCTGATTATGTGTGGTGTCTTGGATGAATCCTTAATAGTATGTTTGTGATGTCTTGTGTTATGAATTCCACCATTACGAGACTAGTTATTTATAATCCATGTGACAATTCGACTAATATAGTATTCATGGTTTAGTTTCTTATCATATGAATATTCATATAACATTATTTGATTATATTTCACTCTTACAAATTACTTTTATATTAATTACAAGATTATGTTTTAGTGGAATGTTTTTTTACTTATTCGCCATTACTTTTTTATGTTGATTTATGATAGCTTGCACTAAATTCCTAAAAAAATTGAGCATCTCACCTCAATCATTTATTATGTATTATTTTCCCTAGGACACCAAGATGTATATTATTATTTACAAGCATGGATACTCAAGGATAATATCAGTGTTTCCAATTTAGTTTTTATGTAGTATTCTATTTGAAAATGTAATATAATACTTTAGTTTGTATTTAGCTTTCAAATCTATTAAAATATTCAGTCTTTTAATATGTGATTTCTTGTTTATTATGAATATGTAATAATGTGAGGCACTGGATCTAGGCTACTGGGGTTGGGGTCTTTACCTACTTTTTAAGAGTTCTATTCACACTTACTCCATGTACTCAATATTAATTAAGTAGTGTCACAAGTCTTTTTTGTCCTCAATATTTAATAAAATAAGTATTTTAAAAATGATAAAAAATACATTGTACATTATTATATAGTGTACCAATGTCCTCATATGATTCTACAATATTATTGTAATATATTCTAAAAAATCCATGTTAATAATTTTTATTAGATTTATTATAAATGTATTTTAAAAAACACTCACATCATTATATTATGATATATATTAATAAAATTGTTTTTTCTTGGGTGTTTTATTCAATATACATTATAAATTTCATTATCATTTTTATTCTTTATCAAAAAAATAAATAACTACCTATAAAATATCCACTCTTTTAAAGACCTATAATTTTATTAATGGATTTACCATTAGGATATATTTGTCTCGTATTTAGGTATAAGGCATTGTGTAAAAAAATTCACAGAATAATGAAAACCAAAACTACTTTATGGAAAATATATATATATAATTATATTTTTCTAATATATACATCACATAAAATAAAAAATATTATAATGAGACAATAAGAACTAATAAGAAACATAAGATAAATATGAAAATTCATAGGATCTTGGTAACGTAAAAATATAAAACCCTTGAACATCACTCCGAACATAAAACTAAATATTATAAATATGATTGAGAATTTCGTAAAGGATATAGATCCAAAAGATGAAACAATGCAAAAGACTAAAGAAGTAAATAATATTATTTCAAAGGAATAATTAACCTGATATGACTATTGTTTTAGTAACATAGGCATTCGATTAATAACATGTCTATTATAATTATAACATAGTCATTATAATAGTTATATTATGGTTTTAGAGCTATCATGACGAATAAATAATCATAAGAATGAAATTTTTTTCTACAAATAACAAATTAAATTAAAAATAAATTTTAGAACAATATAAACTAAATATTCATATTTGGAAGCTCAATGATATTATATATCTGTATTTATAAAAATTAATTTTAAAATATTTTCTAAAAAATTAATTATTTATATTAATTATTAATTATTAAATATATGACAAAATATATATATTTTTAGGAAAAAATTTAAATTTTTTTAATCAATGCATATGAATTATCTAAGAGTGGATTTTCAGTATGTTTTTGAAAAAAATTATTTTTTAGTTGATTTGTACAATAAATTCAAAATAAAACATTTTTATGATATCAAATTGACGTAATAATGACCTAATAAATTATACAAATAATATAACAAACCAAAATAAGTTTAATAATATAAGTATTTTATTTATAATCAATAAGAAAATTTATCAACAAATAATTATTTTCTAATATCATATTAGATAATGTATTCCCTTGAAAGAAATTCATTTTTTCATTATATAATTTTGATAATTGATTAAATTCAGTGGTAAAAGGGTATAAAATAAATAAATTATTTTTTTTAAATTCCATGCATAATAAAAAAACATAACTATTATAAGTCATTATCATAAAATAACATTACATTTAGTATTTTAAATTAAAATACCTCTCTCTTTCATATAAAATTTCCACATATTACCCCATGGGAAAGGACTTCCCAAACACTTATCAATTCACATGATCTTCCCATTTACATATCATAATCTTCTATGTATCCTTATATTTATCTTTGGATTCATCTAACACCAACATTTTAAAGAATTAATTCCTTTGAAAATGATAAAATATCAAGGATAATGTAACATTCTTTCCTCGGCTGCTCAATTTGACTTCACCTATTGTTCTACTGAATTTACAAAATTTAAACAATTATTTACAAAATTTATTAATTACTGTACATATATATATATATTCTATTAATAATATAAGGTTAATGGAAAGAAATAATATATATATAATATATCTCTCCCTCTTTTATCAATGTCTCATTAATGTTTGGACTGCTTCTTATGACAACTCTATAAATAATTTATTTCCAAACCTATATATATAGTCAGAGTGGATTATATATATGTAAAAAATATCTACATTTATAATTTTATTTTCAAATATTACGTATAATGTATATGTATTATCACCATCTCTCTCTATCCCAATTTTCACACACCTAGCCAATAATTTCTTAACTTCTTATGAGGACATTGCTAATTCATTAACTACCTAGAACTTATTAAATGGTTATGATAACTTATTTATAATTTAATAATATGTAATTTTATGTCATTTATGATTATATTGTAAATTTAATTAATATATATAATATAATGTGCCAAGATAATAATTTTAGAAATTTAATGGAATAATTCTATTAAAAGGTCTATAGAGTAAATTTATCTTCAATACAAATGTGAATTAATAATTTTAAATAATTATAATTTATCAACAAAAATTAATTAATTTAATAAACATCTATAAAAATAATTTAATTAAAATATTTTTTATACAAAGCATATAAACATAGATAGATAATGAATGATATAAGGTAGTGGGACTCTCAACACTTCCCATTTCAATGGGGTTTACTGTTGATTTTTCCCTCGTCCCCCCTCTGACTCTTCTGAAATATCTTATAAATTTATTTAATTTTTTAAATTACTATTTATTTTTATGTGCATGTTAATGTTTTATTAATTTGAATTATTTTCATTTATTTTGTGTTATTGATGATGTTATTATTCCCAATCCATCTACTCACATCTTATGAGTTTTACACTTGTCTTAATCATGAACTATGTCATATTATTTCTAATAATACCCTTGAATTACAAAAAAAATATTTTAAATTATTCCAATTTGGACAATTAAATGTTATCCATCCACATTATATCTATGTCATTATTATGAAACCCATTAGACATTGATTGTTTTAATAAACATTTATGAGTGATATATATATATATAATTACTTTCTATGTGGCCTACATACTTATGAGTTTAATAAGATATTATAGATGGTCTAAAAATTATATATCCCTGTAATGAATTGATTCATTTATTGTCTCTTGGGATTTTTTATATATATACTTGATTCAATAATATTTTCCTATAATGTATTGCTTGAAAATTTTCTATTGAGATTTATCTATAATGTTACGATGTCTTGGCCCTATGCCTCAACATATGTTATGATGATTCATTATTATATTTAAGAAACATTCCATACAATATTCATATTATTATAATGACTATGATCTTATGATTTTGAAATTATTATGATGATTATCCCCACCCATGTACACGTATTGATCCATATCTGATATTCCCCTTATTATTCAACATCTTATTATAAGTTTATAACACCGTATCATTTATGTATATTCTATGTTTATTACCTGTATAAAGAAGATTATGAAATCCTTTAAGATGACTATTACGATAGATTTATAAAAATCTTAAGGTTTCTTATCTAATAAAATATTATTAATATAATTTTTCTGACAAACCAATCCTCTCCTTTTTTGGATTTTAGATATTTTGGATTTTCCTCTTAAAAATGATTTGTTAATCTTATTTATAAGTTTCATTTCACTATACATAGTTCTAGAGAATGGTATGCGTAATCTATAAATTGGTCCACAAAAAATTGACTTATTTAATAATATAGGTTAACATTTACATATCGAATCATTTTTTTATAGATATGAATAAATTATTTAACCTTTTATTATTAACTTATTAATTTTCAGAACCTTTTCTGTTTTAGAAAATTATGGGAACAAGAATAAATTATCAAAATAACCCTTGATATGGAAAACATAAAATTTCTTAAATAAATCCCCAAATTCAATGGGATATATATTTCAAAAACCATATGTACATACATAACCTCTAATCTCAGGTTGTGAAATATAAGGTGAACCTAATAAAACATCCACCTTCACCTAAAAGGCAGTAATTAACTATTGATTATTTCATACGAAAATTCAAGAATTTAGTTAGTGGATCTTCCAAGACATTTATTATTTAACAATATGTCTTCTATTTGGTAGAAATATTTATAAGATTCATTATTATGATTAATTTAATGTCATAATTTATATCTAGATTTAAAAATTGTAACATGATCAACTGTATAAAATAATCAAGAATATAAATACAAAGGAAGAATTTGAAGAAATAAATTATGAATGCATTATGAGGATAAATCATAACCATTATTTTCAATAAACGTTTTTTATAAAGATAGAGAGAGATGTTATGATGTTGGATTGAGTTAATAATTAATATATTCCAATATATGAGGGAAATTTCCAAATATTTGACAGTATAGAAATAGTTCAGTTTTCAAAAAAATTTAAAATTATACCCATTCATTAGAGGTTTGTAGACACATCTATGAAATACTCTATAAATATCTTACATTGAGAGTACAAATATAATTATAATCATTTTATAAAATCAGATATTTATTTTCAATATTGTTTACAAAAAAATTGATATATGAATTAGAGGTTAGATATTCTTGCTGGAGGTCTCAAGGAAACATTTCTTGGAGGAAAAAATATGTGATTTCAAACACATCAATGATATGGAATGAATAACCCATGGAACATCCCCAAAAGAATGATGAAAAGATTTAATTATTGAAAAGAAGTGAATTAATATAAATTAATTTTAAGGTATTTGAAAATGAAATATTATACAATATATTAGAGTAATAAATTCTCCATGAACCAATTGTTGTCCAATGCTTCACCTATAAGGAACATAGTAATTATGTAGGATAGTTCAGTATACTAAGGTTATTCTTGTGTAATAAAAATCAGCAACCACAAATTATATGGTAGTTAGGAAAGGATTAAAAATCACCACCAATGATGTGAAGCTACAAAATGATGTGGAAAAAGGTATATATAGTATTCACTCAATAAAGATGAAAATTATATTTGATTCAATTTTTAGGCATTCCTTTTCATCCTATAATTTTTATATAACTATTGAATCACCTCAATGAAATATTTTTGTAGATATATCTTACAAAACACATAAGGATGTAATCATTTTAGCCATTGTGTGGGACTCTTTTCCAATATGATTCTATTGGAAAATTTATATAGTGAATCTCATAATCCTTATTTTGGGTGAATTTGTTTCCATTATTTTCATGGATTGACTCACATTATATGTAAATCATATAAACTAAAGGGGAAACAAATTTTTTCCCATATCTCAAACTATACAATGTTTCAATGAAAATATATTGAAGAGTATGAATATACACAAGAAACTATATTAATGATATAGGTATTAAAAAAATTAAGAAAAATAATCATATCACATATTTGGGAAAAGGGAAAAAAGATTGAATACATTACCATTATATGTGGATATTGAGTTGTATTCCCTATATAATTATTATGTCTTCCCATATATCATGATTTATATTTCCCAATATAAAGTACATATGTTATGAAACCTATATCCAAGGGCCCCTATGTAATATAATTAATATAATTTATGTAGTTCAAGATTATATATAAATATAATCTGGAAAATATGTTTCTAGATCATTAGTGAATAACCAAAAGGTGAACTATTTATCTTCTCACTAAGTTGGACAAGTTAATGTTCCTATCAATTGATTATCATGATCTCAATAATGTCATAGTGACAAAATTATCCACAACTATTAGTTAATAAAATTTTCTATCAACATAAAAAGAATAATACATACCAAAAGTGGATCTTTTTTTTGATTTCAACAGATTATTAGAAAAAGTATCCACTAATATGTGGTATTGACTTTTTTAATCAACATAAAGAGATCAATAATTCCAAAAAGTGGATATTTTGTTTGTATTTCCCCAATGAAATGTAAAAAAGATAAGATATTTAAGAAACTACCATATATAAAATATACGCACTCAAGTGTTCATAATTATTCCATTTATACATACAGTCTCTACCATAGTTTTATGAACAAGATGTATATAGATTTTAGAGACTACCTACACAAATTTATGGTGTTATTTTTCGAAAATATTCTAATATTAAAATAGATAAAGGAATAAAAATTGTAATGCATAAGGATTTTTTGAAAGAATTTTATGGAAGATGATGATGTATTAAATGTATATAAATTATATATCTTTGTATGAAATGAGTCACATTCATAGGTAATTTGATCATAAAAGATGTAATTTCATTGTATTCATCCAGTTCAAAGTAATTTGTTGAATGAACTAGACAAATAAGTGGAGTATAATTTTTAGATTTCTTAGCTTACAAGGATAAAACATCTTTGTGAAATATTTTTCTGGGTTTTTTAACACACTAACTAAGTTCACAAAGAATATAGTAATGTATATATTAATGTAATAATGATAAGAGAGTTTTAATAATATTTAAAAGAGGTTAATCATAGTAATAGTACTCAAATTAACATTATCTATAGATATATTTCGGATATATAGTGAGCATTATAAGTGATTTTTTATTTTTGTGCTCTTGAAAAATATTAATGTGATAGGATATGGATCATGGAAAATTATGTTCAATAAATAGAACCACTCAACCAATTTCCATGGGTTAAATACAATGATATTTTCATTATTTATTTATAGGGACAACATTTATAGAGAGATTTATGAAACATATACTAATAAAAATATTTCTGTGTGCATATTCACAGATAAGTATATGAACGAGAGTAATGTAATATGTTTCGAGTTGATCAAGGTATATAATTTCTCAATTCCCTACCATTCTAAAAAGGGATAATAATGTTTTTGGTTCTCATAGATGTAAAAAACCCATACCATATCTATGATGAGGATATAAAATGAACTTTTATTTAAAAATTTGAAAGGGATGGATCCTTAAATTATAAAGGTAAAGAAAACATTCCAAATTTCTGAAATTATTTACAAATCATTTATCAAATGGATAGTTTAACAGAAAAAAGGGTTGATCATGAGCATTAACAAGATATGAGATAAATAAAATAAGGAAAGATATATTAATTCAAGAAAAATAAACATGGAGTTATTATTTTTTAGAACTACACAATATTATCTATTAACACTATAAAGAATGAATAAGATTTGGGGTGATGCACACATCTCATCTATCTTATCGTCCTTTGAAGTACTGGTATTAATGTTATCATAATGAGAACTTCTTGTGGTATAGAATGAATAATGAAATTATTGAATACTCCTATAATTTATTAGAGTGACTTTTTGGGAAGGACAATAATCACAAATACATGGGGATGATGAAACCCTTACACATACATATAGGAATGTGATATAATTAAACTGTATATTATTCGATGGTCCTTCCAAAGAAATTATATTTAAAAAATTATATATAGGTAATGGTTGATCATCTCACCATGAATGCACACTACATTACTATTCTAGATGATTTCTATCTTCAATAAACCTTCAATGATATATGTCAAGGAAGTGGTATGACTGCATGAGGAAACACATTGAATTTTATCTGATTGAGACACAACATTCAACTCAGTGTTCTATAATAGACTTCAACAAGAACCAAATACCGAGTTTATCTTTAGTATACACAATAAACCCTTAACTGGTTATCAACATTAAAAGACCATCTAAACACTTAAAAACATTTCATTTTCATGGTCAATGGAGTCTAACGGGGGTTTGGATCAACACCTCTCTCTGGATTACTTTTCATAAAACAAAATTAGCGACTCATATATTATTTTTGGACCAATAAAAAGGTTTATATGGAATGAAATATAAATCCCCATCATGTTGGTATGAATTTTTTAAATCATGGTAAATAAAACAATTACTTTTATATAAAATAATGTAAAATGTTCATTCCAATTAGTATATCTTCCCTGAACCCGGACTCTAATATCTAGTGCTAAAATCATAAACATTACATATCAATAATTGATATCAATGTGTTGGATCGATTTTTAAATAGATGTGATACAGATTGTAGTATCAAACTATGGTGTAGATACTCAATATACAAGAGGTGGTGAATTGTATACATAAAAAATCCTTAAGGAGATTATGTATAAAAAAATTCACAACACCTATAAATTAAGCTAATTATCTTGATTCTGAAAAAGAGATTCTGGAAATGAAACGTAACAAAAGTTTAGAACAACAATGATTCTACCTTAAAGCATGTAGAATCCTATTTAATTAGAGTATAATTCTAATGTAGTATAAGATAGTTATTCTTTCATCAACAAACAAAACGTAAAATTGAAAACAAAATTGAAACACTAAAAGTAACAAGAAGGAAATATTTTAACCCAAAGAGAAGGGTATCCAACAACCTTGGATAAATGTCCCTTTATTTATACTATCACGAAATTCTGTCTTACCCAAACCAAGGTAATCCCTCAATTTGAATATCGGTATTTTTATTTCTATCCTCGCAAGCCCTTGATTTTTATGGAAATAACCACCTCTAACATCACAACCTGAAGTGTCTGATTTTAAAAAAATCACACCTCTACACAAAGAAATTCTACATGAAGAAAAGTTTGAACAAACTATTCAAACATTGTGCACAAAATTTGAGAGTTTATAAGAGACTCTCTCTCTAGAAATCACTTCCACAGTATGTAAGTATGTTCTGTCAAAAGTTAGTCTGCAAATGTTCTATGCTCGTTCAAATGTGCTCTTATTTACAGGCATGACTTCAATGGTTGGCACCCTCCTCCAACAGTCATCTGTTTCCTTGAATTTTTGAGGGACCAGTACATGTGTCACTCAAAAAATGGTTAGTTAGTAACTAAATGCATGACATCATTTTATAACCAAAACATGAGTAAATAAAAATATGTTTACTTAAGAAGGTTAATTTTTCAGAGTGTAATAAAAAATTACAGTTCAGAGTCTACCCAAAAAACAATTCAGGGTCTACAATATGAGGATATTCAGATTCTATTTTCCAAGGAATTAAGAACTGGAATTGCATAGATTTCTGTAGTCTGATTTTTATGGAAATTTAGAATCTGGATTCACAAGAATTCGGAACCTGAATGTAGAAATTTCAGAATCTGAATTCTAATGAATTCAAAGTGTGAACTCAAAAGATTTTAGAGCTTGAAATCAGTGAACTCAGAGTCATAACTCCTAAGAGTTCGGAGTTTGAATTCAGTGATCGTGGAGTCCAATCATATGTGAGTTTGGAGTATGAATTCAGAGAATTCAGAGTCAGAATTTATAAGAGTTTGGAGTCTGAATTTAGAGAACTCAGAGTGAAAATTTAGATGCTAAAAACAGAATGCTTTATATCTAAGTATTCTATGATTCCATGGTTTTAGATATGAACCTGAATTTTATATATATAATATTAACATTGAAAAACATGGTAAGGATAAATTTCATTGGGGATGGATGGTTTTCCTTATGAATGTAAAACATAGGGTACAATTAAATTTTTCTTCAAGATAAGGTGTTTGTGATTTTCAAAACAAGAGGAAATGGAAAACTCAAAAAGAAACCTTATTGACTCAAGAATCTCCCAAAAAATGAAATAATAGAAAATTCATAAGGAAACCTTATTGACTCAAAAAAATACCCATTTTTTGGAAAGAAAAAACATCCATAAGAAAAATAATATAAAAACATAGAAAATATATTTCTAGACATTTAAAACTTATTTACCTTATAACCTATGCAATGATGAATATGACTAACTCCATCTTAGGATTTGGAACACTATGGATCGTATTCTAGATTTCCAGAATGTGATTTTTTATTATCATGAATACATAAATCTTTGTAATGAAAACTCCCCCCTGAAATGAACTCCCCCTTACTTATGGAAATATCTACATTTCGTAGATTTATTTTTTCCTTTCTCACCCTTTGTGATTTTCAAAAAGAAATTTGAGGGAATGAAAGAGTAATTATGGTACCTAATATATTAGTACAACACATCCAAAATACAACCAACCAAACATTTCATTATGATAGGAAAAATTTATACAAGGAAGGAAAATACAACCAAAGATCGGATTTAAATAAGATCATCCTTCCTTTTCCTTGGGCATAAACTTCTTGACTATTGTTTGGAGATTCTTAAGCCCCTTCTGGTATTCCTCTACATGCATGAGAATCTGATCTTGATCCTCATCTTTATTTTCTAAGGATTTGATTCTATCTTCCTAGGCCATGAGAGCCTCTTCCTGAGCCTTCAGGACTTCTTCCTGCTTGGCAATATTTTCTACTATCTCAATCCAAAGATCCCTTTCTCTCTTCCATCATTGAGAAACTGAATATATTTTACTATTCAAATCCTTTACTTCTTGACTCTGAGAATTTTGTTCCAGAATTATCTTTTCTTCAAATCAAGTTGTGAGATCCTTGATCATACTATCTTCGATGTCAAAAGCCTCGTTGAAACCATCTTGGAATTGATCAAGTTCTCTCATGACTTTAACTTTCTTTTTTGACCATCTAACCATTTTCTTATAAGACCTTTTATGTGAATCATAGTTAATAAAAAAATTCTTAAAATCAGCCTCACTATTCACACACTTATCCATCACCATATATAATCAATTTGATTTCAGGTTCAAGGTGTGTTGAATCATCTGACATCTCGGATCAAGGCATGGGAAAATTGGAATGGTCCCAACAAGCTTCTTCAATGACTGAACAAAGAAATAATATCCAAGGGATGATGATTCAAAATCAAAAACTTTTCTAGGTGAGGGCTCTTTCTATAGATCAGAAAGTATCCTCTTTGAAAATTCACTGGCTTCCTTATTCTTTACAAAAACATTAGTAGGTTTATCGAAAACCACCTATTTTCCCTTATCGTTTTTCGGAATGGATTCCTCATCTGGCACTTTATGTTTACTATTAGGCAGTTGAAGAATTATATCTTCATCTATTTCTTCTTTTTAGCTCTTACCTCAGCATCCTCTGGGTGTATGAAATCATGATTAAAACATTCTTCCTCAGAGAGATTATTTACTACATCTTCACCCTTCTTATCATCTCATTTCTCATCTTTCCCAGGTGTAGCCAACTTTGAGGATTCTACATCAGAAGTTCAGAATGAGAGAATCTCGGATGGAATTTTATTTCTCATAAAAATATTCCATTTGATTAATCAAATATTAAGTCTCACCACTGTTCTATAATTCTTCTTCAACTCCTTAGACATCTTATTTTTCGTCAACAGGCTTTTCTTGGACTTTTTTTGGAGTGATTAATTTCTATCCAGGGGTTTCAGAAAAGGGTTCTAACATGAAATATTTTGGTACTGGATTGATCTCTGATGCTTTCTCAGCAGTGTTCAAGAATTATTATACTATCTCGGCTTCATTCATCTTATTTTTTTTCTTCTTTTCATTAGCTTTATTTTCAAGCTCATCAGATGTATTCTCTTTAAAGGATTTTTATACAGCAGGATCAAAACCAAAACATGGATCCTCTACTTTCCAATTATATTTGTCTTCTCTCTACTTAGAAACTACCTCATCTGTAAATGATTTTTCTTCATAGGTTTTGGAGCTTCAGATTGGATTTCCTTGGGGTCTACTGTTTTTCCTTACACTACTACTTCCTTCATCTTCCTATTCCTTCCTCCCTTTTTGGATGGTTCAACATCTTATTGTTTATTTGGAATGGCTTCAGCTTCTTCCTCTTGTAAGTCATAAAATTATCCAGAGTCTGTTGGAAAACCAATGTTCATCCCCTTCAGGATATCCTCACTGACTACCGTGAATTTGAAATTCCTAGGCTTTGAGCTACAATGAATTTTAAAATATTCTAAGCACCGAACAATTAACTTGGAGTGAATGACTGGATACACGATTATATGTGCCATCATGTTTCCATTCTTAATATTCTCAATCATAATGAGAATATTATTAACCAAATTTATTTTCCATAGATTTACCAAGAAATCCAAGATATACATGTCATTCTTCATTTATGTATCTCTATCACCTTTTCTTCGAATTATGAATCCCTAAACGCATAATTTGATAATGCTCTGATTTATAGAAAATTTGGCAATCTTTGGAGTCATGAAATATATAAGATCGAGGAACTTTATATCTTTCACCTAATAAAGTCTTCCTTTGAAATCTGGTAACTTATGATAACAGAACTCAGCTTCCCCTTCATTTGGAATACCAACTAAATTAGATGCCATAGTATATAGAAGAGCATATGTCATTCCATAGCTCATGAATTAAATCTTCTCTCTGTATTCTTCATTAAAGAAACTGACTGATTCATAAAATTGAATTAGAAAATCGAGATATACTAAATCTTGAGCACCTGGCTTCGATATGAAAACATTATCCCATCCATTGAGCTTGATGTTCTTCGAGATTATAGAATCATACTTGTGGAAGTAGTTTGGATGAACCAACCTTTCTCTATAGACATTCCACTCTGAGATTGGTTTGACAGTACACATATCATTCTGAGAGGATTGTTCGATAGACTTTCTGAATTGATAAACCCTTGAAACTCTGAAATGAGCTTCTGTAGAATGGAAAACCTTCAGCACACAAGATCTTGAGAATTGATGTGGGACAACCATCAGGGGGTCCTTTATATAGGCGTTTGATACAACAGTTTATCTTTTAAACTCAATCCAATGGATGAAAATCCATCTAATCAGGTATAATGGTTGGAATGATAGCCTTAATGAAAAATTGGTAGAATCCGATCGTTTAAGGTTTTAAGAATAACATTCGGATTTAAGGAAAAAAGAGTCCGAAAAATTAAAGAACTAAAGAAACTACCAGCAAGAAAAGGATGATTAAGAAAACATAGGAAAGGGAAAATACCTTTTTTATTTCAAGGATGATTATTTTTAATGGGAAAAATTCTTCTTGATGAATTTTAGATTATCAAAAATTTGATTATGATGAAATTTGAATAACTGACTAGGATTTTTTAGAAAATCGTCATTACCAAAAATTTGGAAAATTTTTATTAAGAAAATTTAGAAAATCTTCATTAATAAAATGTAGAAAATTTTCATTATGAAAACTTATAAAATCTTTATTACAAAAATTTATAAAATCTTTATTATGAAAATTTATAAAATCTACATTACAAAAATTTAGAAAATCATCATTATGAAAATTTATAAAATCTTTCTTACAGAAATTTAGAAAATCCTTATTATGAAAATTTATAAAATCTTCATTATGAAAATTTATAAAATAATCATTACGAAAATTTAAAAAATCATCATTAAAAAAATTTAGAAAATTTGACAACGAGAATTTTCATTACGAAAGAAAATTTGAATCTAACAAACGAGAAAATGTACTCACCTATGAAAAGAAGTTTATTAAAATAAGGAGATTAGATTCAACAGAGAGTTAACACATAAGATTACCTTTTGGTTATCATCCCTAACATTTGTTCCATGTATTGAAATCTATCAGAGGGTAATGGTGTTGTGAAAATACCAGCAATTTAATCTTCTGTTCCGAAAAATTGAATAATGATATCCCCTTTTTGTGTTTGATAACTAATTGAGTGATTTATCATATCTAATTGTTTTGAACGAGAGTTATGTGCATGGTTTTTATATAAGTTAATGTCACTCGTTTTAACACACAAAATTTGTGTTTTAGTAAAACTTATACCATAGTTTGTGAGTGTGTGTTTCATCTACAAAACTTGAGCAAAACAACTTCCTGTAGATACATATTCATCTTCAGCAGTGGAAAGTTCTACTGAGTGTTTCTTCTTTCATGAACTAAAAACTAATGAATATCCTAATAAATTACAAGTTCAGGATGTACTTTATCTATAAATTCTACATCCACCAAAATCGTCATCTGATAAAATCTTTAATATAAAATAATTACCAAAATAATAAAAGAGTCTTAAATCCATGGATCCCTTAAATTAGTAAAAAATTATTTCCACTACCTTTAAATGAGATTACTTTGGATTGTATTGACATATTGCACATAGGCATACTAAAAACATTAAGCCTGGATGACTTGCTGTCAAGTAAGTTAAACTTCTTATCATACCTCTAAAAGATGTTTGATCTACTAGTTTCCCAGCTTCAACAAGTTCAAATGTGTTTGAGGTACCAATTGAAGTACTAATACTCTTAGTGTTGTCATATCCATACTTATTAAGAAGATAATTAATATAATTATGTTGGGATATATAGATTTCATCTGGTTTTTGAGACATTTGAAATCCAAGAAAAAATGTTAAATCACCCTTCATACTCCATTCAAACTCAGATTTCATTATATCCGCAAAGGAATCAGTTAACGATTGCGGAGTTGAACCATATATAATGTCATCAACATAAATTATAACAATCAAATTGTTTTTAATATATTTCTTTATAAAAAGTGTTGGAACTACATTTCCATTAACATAATTATTTTGAAGCAAAAATCATGTAATCCCATCATACCAAGCTATATGGGATTGCTTAAGTACAAAAAAACAGCATTGGTATGTTTACAAACATGTTTAGGATATTTTGTATCTTCAAAACCAGGAGGTTGTTCAACAAAAACACCCTCTTGTACAAAACCATTATGGAAAGAACATTTACCATCCATTGGAAAAATGTTTTAAATTGAATTATGCTGAAATGGAAAGTAGAATATGAATAGATTAAAGTATAGATACTAGATCATATGTTTCATCATAGTTTATTCCTTATTGTTGATTATAACGTTTAACAACCAATATTTCTTTATCTCATACTATGATTCCATTTTCATCACAATTATTCCTGAAGACCCATTTTACTCCAAAAAACAGAATTTTCCTTAGGACTTTCAACCAATGTCCAATATTTATTTTTTTCGAATTCATTTAGTTCATCATGAATATCTTTGGTCCAATCATCATCACCTAAAGCATCAAGAGTGATTTTTGGTTATACTTTGGAAAGGAATTCTAGATGTTATACTTCATTCCTTTTGGATCTTCAAGTCCTTAAAGGTTGGTTTACATCACCAATAATGCTATCACTGGGATGATTCTTTAGAAACAACTGATTTGGGTTTTTTGAAACCTATTCATCAACCTAGGGTAGGAAATATTCTAGGGTAAATGCATCAGAAACATCTTCTTGGACATTTTCCTTATCAGAAGGAACTTCTAACAAAGGTTGATAATCAGTTTTTAAAAACAATTATGAAGATGTAGGTTGGGTTTGTTTGAAAATAAAGGGATCAGTTTCATAAAATTTAAAATGTATTTTATTCTCAACATCACAATTATTTTTATTGAAAACAATATAAGCCATAGAAGTTGTGGAGTTGCCTAAGTAAATTCCTTCATTAGTCATTAGTGAGAATTATTGTAAGTTATCTTCAGTATTCAAATTGAATACCTTGAAACCAAAAACCTTGATGTAGGAAATTCTAGGTTTTCTACCATTCCATAACTCATAAAGAGTTTAATTAAGAAAAGGTCTAATCAAAACACGATTTATTGTATAAAAAGTAGTTCTTACAGATTTATCCCAAAAATGTTTGTCTATAGAGTATTTAATCAACATGGTTCTTTAAATATCTTGAAGAATTATATTTCTTCTTTCAACAACTCAATTTTTGAGGTGTTCTTTGTGGTGTAAAGTTATGAGTAATGCCTTTTCTACTAAAAAAAGTTTCAAAATCATAACTTTTGAAATTATCCTCCATGATCAATATGAATAGTTTTCAAAGGAAGGTTTTTATCATTTTTAACTTTGGATCTAAAAATTTTGATATAAAAAAAAGCTTCATGTTTCATTGCTAGAACATATACCCACCTAAATCTAGTGTAATCATCAAATTATACAAATACATGATATTTTCCTCATATGCTTCCAGTTTTTGATGGACCAAAAAGATCCATTTACTCTAAATATAATTCATCAGTGGTAGAGACTTCACTGACTGATTTAAAACTTGATTTATGTTACTTTCCATATTGACAAGGGTCACAAACTTTTGAATAACCAAAACTAATATCCAGTATATCCTTAACTAGTCTTTTCTTATAGAGTTTTAATAGGTTCATAAGGTTTCAATTACATAACCTTCTATGTCATAACCAAGATTGATCTTCCATTGCACTATCTAATGGTAGGTATTGGATCCTAAGGTCTTCCATGTTTAGTGTGTAAACATTATCTTTCCTATCAGTAGAAAGAATAAACTCTTCCATGGAATTGTGTACTAAGAACTCGTCATTCCTAAAATTCACTAGGTAACTTCATCACATAATTGACTTATGCTAATGAGGTTGTTCTTAATACCATTAACAAATAAAACATTTTAAATCAATGTTTTTCCAAGTAGAATGATGTTACCTATACCAATAATTTCTCCCTTAGCATTGTCTCTGAATGTTACTTTCCCTCCTTTTATGTTGATAATATTTTCAAAGAAGTTTTTGTTTCCACACATATTCTGGGAACATCAACTATCCATGTATCCAAATTTTTTTTTTGTAAATTTCTTTATTCTCCTGAAAATAATAATGTTAAACTATGGAAATCCAAACATTATTGGATCTGGAATGGTTAGAAAATACAATTTTGGATATCCACATTTCTTTAGAAAAAATATGCAATATGAAAATCAAAAAATTAGGCATTATTCAAAGAACAATTCTTCTTCCATTTCCCACCACATTAAAATTAAGTACAAAAAGGGACATTGGATAGAATAAAATAGGTGTTTTTAAAAATAGGTTTTTTTAGTATAACCTATTCTAGTAGTATTTCCTTAAGGATTGATTTGAGAATTGATCTTGTCAAAAATTTTATTACCAGATGTAAAATTTTCAATAATTTTATTAAGAGACAATATTTCGGATTTTAGTGTTACGACTAAATTCCTATCCTCAATAATTATTTCCTTACAGTTAGATTTTTACTCAAAAACATTTATTTTTAAAACAACATTCTTATGATATTTTGAATGTTTTTCCTTTTCATAATTTACTTTCTTAAGGTCTTTAGAATGTTTTTCTAGAATCTCATCCTTATCTTTAAGATCTCTAGAGAGGTTTAAAACCTATTTTGTAAAAACTTCATCCCCAGTATTTGACTTGTCTATTTTCTTAGAAATTTTACAATTTCTTGCTTCTATAAACATGGAAAATCAAGAAACTTCTTCATACGAAGGTATTTCTTCATTATTTGATGATGATGTATCTTTATTAGAAGTGATATCTTCAGAATTGTAATTCTTATCAAGAGATAAATTTTTTAAAGCCTCGGTAGATGGTACATTAGACATAAGACATGTATTTGGGAAATAATTAGTAGCAATGAATCCAATATTTTTTTGTGTTGATAATTCATATTCCGAATATTCACTTCTTTAGGAGTCTCCACATCTATCACTCCAAGTGTCATTTTATTTAATACATTTCTTTAGATTCAAACTATTGAACTTCTTCTTGTTTCTCTCTGAATTGTTTTTCATCTTTTACTTCTATTTCAATAGAGGGCAATCAGGTATGATATGACCCGTTATTCTATATTCATAACAAGTAACTTTCAAATTTTTATTATCCTTGTAGTCTCTCTTCTCGAACATATTTTGATAGTTCTTCTAAGCTGCTATATTGTTCCTTCTCTGAGCACGATTAGTTAATTCATTCTCAGACTTTTCTGTATCACTAGACTCTGATTGAATATTGACTTTATTTAACAATGATCTTGGCACTTTTTTAGGAGTCTAGGATTTCATATGTTTTGAAGTAGTTTTAAAAGATACTCCTTTCCCATCCTTCTTTTTAACATTATTAGCATCACTACTAGAAAATGGATTAATCCCCATGGTTATCCCCAAAACTATGGGGATAGGTACCCCTATACCCACTATTTTGGAAAACCATGGGCATAGGTAAATTTTCAACACATATACCCTTGGTTTTCCAAAATCATGGTTATAGCGGGGGTCTATCTCCATGCTTTTCCAAAACCATGGGGATAGGTCTGGAAAAGTCACATATACCCACAGTTTTGAAAAATCGTGGGTATAGGGGTACCTATCCCGACAGTTTTCCCCAAAACTGTGGGTATAGGTCTTGGATAAAATACATATACCCACGGTTATGAAAAACCGTGGGTATAGGTTTCCCGTGTGTGCACTGGATTTTTTTTTTCTGTGGGAAGGAATTTTTTTTCTGGGAGTCATATACCCACAGTTCTTCCCTATATAGCCATGGTTTATATAACTATATTTAACTAAATTGAAATATATATACACATAGGTGATGCTAGGGTAGTGGTTAGAGGCACTATTTGCAGCGAAGAGGTTCTGGGATCGAAGCCCGCCACCGACATTATTTTAGGAGCTATACCCACGGTTTTGAAATTGTGGGTAAAAGCCTTTGACACTGATCGTATCATGACTCACTATTTTATTCCACCCTTATCCCCCCCTTTTAAACTAGTTTTGTAATGAATATTCCAAATATAATAATAAATTTCACTTTATGTCCAAATCAATTAATTAATTTCAATCAATATTATAAGGGGAAAAGTTACTTGTTATTATTATTTCAATGTCGGTGGAGATTATTTGGAGGGCCCTTGATGAAGTGGAAGAATAATGGGCCAAAATTGCATGGATCCATGAAGACATGTCCACTTATATTCTTGTATAGAAAATTTGATCTAACAAAATTGGCTCATAATTTGGGTACTGGTAAAAAATATAATTGGTTACAACTCGAATAAAGGAAGCCAAGCCCAATTCAGCTGTCAAAGGGCCCAACCAAACTGATCTTTCTAAGGAATCAAATCAGTACAATTTCAAATGCTGTGTTCAGTAATCTATCCATATCTCCAGATCCACTTGTCCAATTGATTCAAAACATTTAGTGGAAATAGTGAAGATGTGGGGGTACAACATTCCAGTTTTTTCAAAAGGGATATTTGGGAATCTATTTGTCTAAACACGTGGTACATGTGGACTGAAGATATCTGGGTGCCTCGAACAACCTTCTAATTTTCCTATACAATTGCATCTTGGGCTCCCCATTTGGGTGTTCAGGCCATGAGGAAAGGTGGGGTCATTTTGGAGTCCCTAAGGATTCTTCTCAGCATACCTAGTAGTTTTGGAGCCTATCGGAAGTTCTACCCCAAATTCATTCTCTTCCTCCTCTCCAATAGATTTCTAAACCCCTTATCATCACTAGGGGTGGAACGTGATGTAAATCCCAAGCTTCATGTTTGTAATATTTGAATGATATTTTGAATTCCTTGTTGTTGTGTTGTTTTTAATCATACTATATTATTATTTTATTGAGTTATGTAATGGTATGTCATGATCAACTCATATGTTAATGTTTGGGGGTACCCATTCATGTGATGTTTCACACACCGTTTACCACATTCTTTTTCCTATTTCAATTACGGTGTTTGTGTGGTTTATATTGGTCAATTGAACTAACATAAGTACTGTCAAGGCCATGTAAATTTATGTCATGGTTTCACAAAAAAAAATAACATACAAACCAGGACAGTGCATCGAGTTCTTTGTGTATTACCTTGGTGAGTTTCGGTTATGAAGTCAAACACAATTCACCCAATCATCGGTAGTGTCTAGTGAATCATTGTGTGTTTTCGATTGAACCCTAGGAGGTATCCTACTATAAAAATAGTAACATTCTGGTTCTAGTTCTTACAAACCAGGGATTAAAAGATCATAACTCTATATAATGAAGTTATGAAGGATAAACATCATGAGAGTACCCCAGGTTTATCACCCTTAATTAATTCTGTTAATCTCTACATTGTTTTATCGCATTCATTTTCTATTTTCATCTTTAATCATAAAACCCCCAAGTTTTACAAAAACTCATTAACCTTCCACTTTCATAATCAAACCCCTCTTTTTAAATTAATGATCTAAGGCTCCATCAACAGATGACCTAGGGTTGTTTATATACTGTAGAAATTCTAGTCAAACTTAAACAAATAATTGGACGCGCTCAACAACGCGGTCAAATTTTGGCATCATTGCCAGGGATCCAAGATCAATTTTTTCTTTATTTACTTTTATTTATTTCTTTTACTTCTTAATTAGTAATAATTTAAATACCATACTCCCATTTGATTGTTTTTTTTGGGTTTTTCCGTTATTTTTGGTTGTTTTTGGTGTGTTCTTTCTCCCTCTCTCTCTTCTTCTTCTCCATATCCCTCACTATAATTCTATATTATAATAATATATTCTAATTTCACCCTTATTAATCGATTTAATCCATCTTCACAAAAAACACCACATCTTATTTTCAGGACCCAATCTGGTAAAGAAACACTACTTGAATTTGACCCTGAAATTGAAAAGTCACTTCACACTCAAATCAAGGCATCTGGAGAAGGTAAATCAAGTAACATTGAGGAACCCCTGTTGGAACCTCAAGTGTTCCTAAATCAATCCAAAATTGAACCCAATCAAACCCAATAAAACATGGCTGAAAATAACCGAACATTAAAAGAACTGACCACCCCTGATGTGGAGTACCATCCTGCGTATGTCCAATATCCCGAGGAAGCCACTAACATTGAGTTGAGATCAGGTCTCACCCACATTCTTCCTAAATTCTATGGTCTTCCCAGTAAGGACCCTCATAAACACCTTAACGAGTTTCACATAGTGTGCTCTACCATGAAACCCAAAAATGTGTCTGAGAACTTAATCAAGTTTAGGGACATCCCTTTCTCCCTTGATCGTGTAACCAAATATTGAATATACTATTTTCCCACCATGATTGGGGGATGGAATGACCGTAAAAGATAATTTTTAGAGAAGTTATTCACTTCCTCCAAAATGAAATCAATTAGGAAATAAATCTATGTAATAAGGTAATCACAAGGAGAGACCCTTCAGGAATACTCGGAGAGATTCAAAAGACATTGCACAAGCTTCCCCCACCACCAAATTAGTGAAAAAATATTAATACAATACTTTTATGAGGGAATTATCCGCATGGATCGTGGAATGATTGATGTTGCAGCTGGTTGTTCCCTAGTTGATAAAAGTCATTCCGTCGTTCGTGAATTAATAACCAGCATGGCTAAAAATGCACTACAATTTGGTACACGATCGATTTCCCCAACCTAGGGAGTTCAAGAGGTAATTCATTCATCCCTAGAAAAAAAGTTAGATACTAAACATGAGGAGATGCATACCATTCTAAGGCAATTAGATCAAGCACAAGGAAACTCGCACTCTACTTTTATTCCATTACATTTGGTATTTGTTCTGATAACACTCATTTTTCTAACCAGTTCCCACAACTTCACAATTCATCTGATTCTTGTGCAGATGTGTTCCCAGGGCATCCCTTCCAACAAGCACCTACCTTCACGAAAGAACAATTCAGGAAAAATCCAAATCTAGGGTGGCAAGCACAACCCCAATACCGACAAGGAGGAAACTCTAGCAACCCCAAGCAGAATTGGTATCCACAAGGCAAAGGTATGCAACCATCTTATCCATCAACATCTTAAAACAGTCCTCCTCCTCCCAAATATGAACCATACCTCGAGGATATGGTGAATCAAATGGAAACCCAGAACCTCCAATTACAACAGACCACACAATCAGAAAATCAAGACCTATGAACTCAAGTGGGACAATTAGCGAACACCATCAGTGAGCATAATATGCAACGGTTTGGATAACTACCATCCCAACCCATTTCCAATCTAAAGGATAAAGGTAATGTTTGTGAAATTACACTTCATAGTGGTAAAGAATATTCTCCTTCTACTTATTCTATGAAACTGGTATTTCCCCCTCTTGAAAACAGTCCATCCCAACCATAAGAAATTTCATGTAATGAAAAACAAAATTAAAAGGGAAATCAAATTATCGTTGATGATTCAAATTAACAATCCATTCCGCTTCCTTTCCCACAAAGACTCTCTAAATCAAAGAAAACTTTTGATAATGATATTGATAATGTGATAATGGATACATTTAAAAATGTTCATGTTAATATTCCATTATTAGATGCAGTCAATAAAATTCCTCATTATGCCAATTTTTTTAAAGAAAGTTTCACCCATAGACGAAGGCTGAAAGGGAATGAGAGATTCAACTTTGTTAGGAATGTCTCACCCATGATTCAACCAGTAATTCCAACCAAATGAAAGTATACGGGCATAATCACGATACCGTGTACCATAGGGAAGACCTTATTTTATGATGATATGCCATATTTAGGTTCTTCCATTAATGTAGTGCCTCATTCCATGTATACTTCTCTACAAGTTGGAGAGCTTCAACCAACAGGAATTGTTGTGCAACATTCCAACTAGAGTACAACACATCCAAAAGAGGTGATTGAGGATGTCCTTATTAGTGTGAATAATCTCATCTTCCCTACTGATTTATACATTCTTGATATGGAAGATACCCGAACCCAAGGACATGATCCTCTCATACTTGGGAGGCCATTCCTTAAAACAATAAAGACGATCATCAGCATTCACAATGGTACACTATCCAAGGAATTAGGAGGAGAAAAATAAAATTTTAACATCCTTGAGGCTATCAAATACCCCATAGAAGAGAACTCCACTCTTCCTGTCAATTCAATGGATGTTCTCCCAAATGATGCACACACACAGAATTCTTTACTCAACCTAAACTCTGATTCATTTTTGTTTTCTTCACCCATGGATGATTGAAGTTTTGATTCATGTTGTTAGTGTTGTGTGGGTTCTAGAAACTGTATATTTTGTGCTTTAATTGATGGGTGTGTTCATTCAGTGGTACCCATGACTGTCGATGATTCTGAAAATCTCATTTCTATAGATTCTCTATCCATTGATAATAAACATGAGTAGATAGACTGTTTAATAGACCTCACTCCCCTAAATCCCCTCCCTCATTCTAGAAACCACCATTGTTTGAACTTAAACCACTTTATTCTTATTTAAAATAAGCATATCTTGAGGGTATTAACCAACTAACCATCATTATTTCCAATAACCTCTCTCCATAATAGGAATCGAAACTGCTCAAACTTTTGAGAGAGTGTAAAAAGGAAATAGGTTGGACATTGGATGAAATTATTAGGATTAGCCCATATATTTGAATGTACAATATACTATTGGATGATAAGGTTAAGCCCGTAAGAAAATATCAATGCCGGTTGAATCCTACTCTCCTTGAAGTGGTAAAAAGAAAAGTCAGTAAATTACATGCTCTGGGGATCATTTATCATATATCTGATAGTAAATGGGTTATCCCAGTGAAAATTGTGCCTAAAAAACAAGAATAAAAGTTGTTTCAAATGCAAGGAATGTATTGGTTCCACCATGTTTGCAAAATAGTTGGCGAGTCTGTATTGACTACTGTTGACGGAATCAAGCCACACAGAATGACCACAATCCATTACCATTCATTGACCAAATGTTAGAACGATTGGCTGTTAAGTCCCATTTTTGTTTCCTTCATGGCTATTCGTGTTATTTAAAAATCTATATATCCCATGAAGACCAAGAAAAGACAACATTTACCTATCCCTTCAGTTCATTTGCATACTGACGGATATCATCTGGTCTATGTAATGCTCCTGGTACTTTTCAGCGATGTATGTGGAGTATTTTTTTCTGAGTACCATGTGAGTTGTATGGAAGTATTTATGGATGATTTCACGATATATGGATCTTTTTTTGATGATTTTCTGAAACATGTAGGTTCTGTCCTCCGCTGATGTATTGAAAAATATATTGTTTAAAATTATTTGAAATTCAATTTTATGGTTGAGCGGGGGATAGTTCTTGGGAATTTCATTTCAAATATTGTAATTCAAGTTGATAAATCTAAATTTGAATTAATTTCAACCCTTACATATCCAAAATGTGTTTGTGATGTGCGATCTTTCTTTGTTCATGCTGGTTTTTACTGCCGATTCATTAAATACTATAGTAAGATTTCACTTCCATTATCCCGGTTATTGAAAAAAGATAACGAGTTTGTGTTTGATAAAAATTGTGAGGATGCATTCAATTCACAAAAATAGATTCTCACATCCCCTCCAATTATCCAACCAAAAAGGTGGGATCTCCTCTTCGAGATTATCTATGATGACTCTAACTTTGATGTTGGGGCAGTTTTATCACAAAGGGTTGAGAAGGCACCTCATGTCATTGTGTTTGCCTCACGTACCCTTGACCTTTCCTAGGTAAACTACAAAACCACAAAAAATAACTCCTTTCTATTGTGTTTGCCTTCGAAAATTTTGGTTCATATCTTCTTGGGTCAAAAGTGATTGTGTTTTCTAACCATGCTGGCCTTTGATTTCTCTTAATGAAACCTGAAGCCAACCCCCGTCTCATACTGTGGATGCTCCTCCAAGAGTTTTACCTTGATATTAGAGATAATATGGGGTGGAAAATGTTGTAACTGACCACATTAGTATGATTTTCCCACCATTGGACCATCATGTTGACTCACCCCTACCCATTGGAAAATTCTTCCCTCATGAGAACCTTTGTGATGTTGTGGACCTTACCCCCTGTTGTGTGGATATTGTGAATTTCCTAGAAACTTTTAGGGTCCCCACTATTTTCAACATTTCACAATCCCATAGAAATAATCATGATTCTTTTTGGTACATTTTTGATGACCCATACTTGTGGATAATTTGTAGTGACCAAGTAGTTCGTCGGTGTTCCCCAGACCATGAGTTCACCTCTGTTTTGACCTTCTTCCACACCTTGGCATCTGGGGGCCAGTTTGGCTCTCAACGTATATCTTGAATGTTCCATGACTCGGGTCTTTATTGGCCAACATTGTATAGGGAGGCCCATAGATTTTTAAGTCACGCAATCGTTGTCAATTCACAGGGAATATCTACAAGAGGAATGAAATGCCTCAACAGCCCATGTTATTCTATGAACTTTTTGATGCATGGGGCATTGACTTCATGGGGCCTTTTCCAAATTCATTTGGCATTGTGTAAATATTATTGTCTATTGACTATGTATCTAAATGGGTGGAATAAAAGGCCACCAAGACCGATGACCCTTTAGTGGTTGTTGATTTTGGGAGGTCCCAAATTTTTAGTAGGTTTGGTTTACCAAGATTCATCATTAGTCATCATAGTTCACATTTTTGCAATCGAAACATTAAAAATTTGCATAGTAATTATGGGGTTGGTCATAAATTCTCCACTGCATATCACCCCCAAACTAATGGAAGAAGATTAAATATAAAATCTTGAAGTTAAATGAATCATGGAAAATAAGTTACAACCCAATATGAAAGATTGGAGTTTGTGCTTGGATGATGCACTTTGGGCATACTGTACAGCTTTTACAACCCCAATAAGAATGTCACAATACCGAATTGTGTTTGGAAAGTCTTGTCACCTCCCATTGGAGGTAGAACACCATGCATATGGGGTTGTCAAACAATGTAATTTGAACCTTTCAGATTCAAGTGAGCAATGAATGATGTAGATTCAAGAGTTGGAAGAAATTCGACGTGATGCATTTGAAAACACCTGGATCTATAAGTAGAAGAAAAAGGCTATTCATGATTGCATCATTCACCAGTGGAAGTGCCATATTGGTGATAATTTCTACATGTACAATTCTAGGATTATGCTCCACCTAGGTAAGCTTCATTCCCGATGGCTCGGTCCTTATACTGTTATTAATGTTTACCCTTTTGGTGAAATATAGATTTTTCTTGAGCAGAGTGGATGAAATCTTACAATCAATGGGTAGCGACATAAACACTTATATGAGGTTTTTTTTGAAGAATCTTGTCGATGAAATCCACCTTCTCGAGGCATCATACCAATAAAACACCCCAGATATTATCATTTCTTCTAACATTCTCAATTATTTCAGTGAGGTCACTGCACATTCTAGTTTGGGGGGGGGGGGTGGATACATTCCTAGGTTAGTTAGGAATTTTCATCATTTTCTCCATTCTTCTATTTTTAGCCTTGTATATGGTATTTTCAATTTTCCACATCAATAATTTTGAAGTTCGTAGATTTGGTGACCACGAAGGGGTTAAATTAAAAATACCATAATGAATGAAAAAAAGAATATTTGTATAAATTTAACATCAAGGAGAGATATTCCTTTTTTAGTGAATTGGTTTTTTATCAATGATATAAATGGTCGTATCTATGTGAATCCTTTGAGATGATTGATGCCTCTTGTGTGAGTAGTTTTTGGGAAAACTCTGTTAGTAATATGTCAATAATTTTATGCACCAAACCACTATGTGTGATTATTTTTTACTTAATATATGGTAAATATATATTGGATTAATATTTTTTAGCATTAAAAGATATTTCTACACATTTGCTCTTTATCTGATTTGTTTCATTACTATAACAGATTAACCTATGCGTGTGCACCTAATGTATGACTATTGTACGCCCTAAAAAAATTGATTGTGTCTTGGTCAGGTCAAAAACCACTCTTACTCAACCTTTGATCTTATTATAACTATTACAATTATTGTCGTGAGGAGATCAAACAAAGGTTGAGAGATGAGTGTGGGATTTCTTCCAAATGAAACTTCTAAAAAAATAAATAAATGAGGGGAGTGATGAAATGTGAAACATATAGGGATATCTAGGTCAGGAGATTATGGTTTGAATTATGAGAATTCTTAAATGAGTGGGTCTTGAAATAATATTGCAATGGATGTAGAGTAGGTTTGATGGAAAAAATAATTTAAGCTGAAAATGATAAAATAACCTATATTAATTGAATAGAAAGTGGAAAGAATACCATGAAATGGTTTTCACACACACACATGGAGAGTCTGTTTCCTGGTTTACTTCTGAATTCCTTGATCAATTTAGTATCATGAATCTTTTTGATTTTCAATATGAAATGATTAATGAGTCATTTTTTCTTTCTATTTTCACTAGAAAGAACTACTTGGTGTAGTTCATGCATTGATCACATATCATTAATTAAAATTTCACTAGATATTAAATATTCATGATTTTTGAAATATATATTTTCATCATTTTATTTGGATATGTGACTTTTCCCACGAGTGTAAATTTTTGGGTGTGGGGGTGTGATCGTACCACAATTCACTATTTTATTCTACCCTTACACCGCTATTTTAAACTAGTTTTGTAATGAATATTCCAAATATAATAATAAATTTCACTTTAGGTTTGAATAAATTAATTAATGTTGATCAATATTATAATGGGCAATGTTACTTGTTTTTATTATTTCAATGTAGGTGGAGATGATTTAGAGGGCCCTTGATGAAGTGGAAGAAAAATGGGCTAAAATTACATAGATCCATGATGACCTGTCAACTGTTATGCTTGTATAGACATTTATTTGAATCCAAATTGGTGCATATTTTTTGTAATGGAACAAAATATAATGTTCTAAAACTCTTATTAAGGAATCGTAGCCCAATTTTTCCGTCAAGGGGCCCAACCGAACTGATCTCTCCAATGAATCAAATCTGTACAATTCCAAATGCGGTGTTTTGTAATATATCCATATCTCTGGATCCACTTGTCCAATTGATGCCAAAGTTTAGGTGGAGATATTTAGGAAGTGGGACTAAAACTTTTTAATTTTGTCGAAAGGGAAATTCGGGTGTATATTGGTCGAAACACATGGTATAAGTGGATTGAAAAAAATCTGTCTGCCTCAAACAACCTTCCAATTTTCCTATAAAATGGCACCTTGGGCTCCCCATTTAGGAGTTCGGCCAGGAGGCAAGGTGTGGCCATTTTGGAGACCCCAATGAGTCCTGTCAACATCCCTATAAGTTCTGGAGGCTATAAGAAGTTCTACCCCAACATCTTTCTCTTCCTCCTCTCCAATGGGTTTCTAAACCCCTTGTGATCACCCAGGGATGAACGTGATGTAAATCCCAAGCTTCATGTTTGTAATATTTGAATGATATTTTGAATTCTAGATTATTGTGTTGTTTTCCATCATCCTATATTATTATTTCATTGAGTAATGTACTGGTATGTCATGATAAACTCATATGATCATGTTTGGGTGTACCCATTCATGTGATGTTTCACACACCATTCACCACTTTCTTCTCCCCCTTTCAATTACGGTGTTTGTGTTGTTCATATTGGTCGATTCAAATCACATAAGCACTATCAAGGCCATGTAAATTTATGTCATGGTATCACAACGAAATATAATACAAACCTGGACAGCACATCGAGTTCTTCGTGTGTTGCCATGGTGAGTTTCGGTTATGAAGTCAAACACATTTCACCCAATCATCAGCGGTGACAGGTGAATCATTGTGTGTTTTTGACTGAACCCTAGGAGGTATCCAAGTATAAACTTAGTAACATTCTGGTTCTTGGAGTTACAAACCAGGTATTAAAATATCTTAACCCTATATCATGAAGCGAAAAAGGATGAACATCATGAGAGTACCTCGGGTTGATCACACTTAATTAATTCTGTTAATTTGTACATTGTTTTATCACATTCATTTTCTATGTTCATCTTTAGTCATCAAACCCCCAAGTTTTACAAAACGTCATTAACCTTTTACATTAATAATCAAAACCATCTATTTAAATTTATTATCTAAGGATCTGTCGAGAGTCGACCTAGGGTTGCTACTATGCTGCATAAATTCAAGTCAAAATTAAACAAATAATTTGACAAGATCAACAATGTGATCAGACACCATTGCAATTGGGTATGTTTTCTTGACACGGTGGTATAATACTTATACCCATTGTTTTTGAAAACTCTGGGTATAGGCTTGGGACCTATACTGACTCCTTTCCAGCCCATGATTCCAAAAACCATGGGTATATCCTACACCCACGGTTTTGGGGGCTATACTAAAGTTTTTGAACCGTGGGTACATGCCATTTTTTCTTGTAGTGTATCACTCTTCATTATATTCTCATACTTAAGAATTGTTCCAAATAGCTCATCTAAGGGAATCTAGGGGACTTTCCTGTTCCATCAATTGTTGTCGTCTTGGACACCCACTCATTTGAACTGATGTCTATGATCCTATCTATAAGGCCCTCATCATCCAATCCTTTTTTCTCCCATAGACTGTATGTTATTCACAATAGTCATGAACCTTTGCTGAAATTTGCTTATAGGTTATCTACAAAGAAAGATAAATACATGGTATTCATCTCTAAAATTTGCATGATATTCGGATTTCTCCTGAGAATTAAAAGTTCTCAATTACTTATTAGGAATCTTATAGTCTCATTTTAGCATCTGATAGTTATCAACTACAGTGTTAATAATGAATGTCTTCATCCTATATCTCCAGTACTCATAATCATTTCCATCAAAAATAGGAGGTCTAATGGAATTTAGATTGTTGATAGAACCAACATTTAAACATTCCATCTTAAGGAAAATCATTCCACACAAAATTGTTAATAATAAATGTTTGTAAACAAGAAAAATATCCTTATCAAGGAATATAGAACTCGAGTATCTCTAAGAAAAATATGAATCCAAACATTATGAGTCCAAAAATCTGATTCAAAAAAATGAAGAATAAGATTTCTCTTTTGAATCTAATCATGAAATTATGTCAGATTTAACCAAACATCTGAAACCAATTGTTGGATCGATTTTAAGATAGATATGATACTGATTTTATTATCAATCTATGCTGTATATACTCAATATTCAAGAGGGGGAGAATTGTATACTTAAAAATAATTAAGGAAATTTTTTATAAACAAAATTCACAACACCTATATGTTATACTAATTTTTTTGATTCGGAAAAAGAGATTCCAGAAATGAAACATAGAAAATGTTTGCAACAACAATGATTCTACCTTAAAGCATTTATGTTCCTCTCTAATCAGAGTACAAATCTATGAAATTATAAGATAGTTATACATACCTCTAAAACCAAAATTATAGCAAATAAAAAATTGAAACACTACAAGTAACAAGTAGTAAATCTTTTAACCCAAAGAGAAGGGTATCCAACAACCATGGATAAAGTTCCCTTGAATTAAACTTTCAAGAAGGTATGTCTTACCCAAACCAAGGTAATCCCTCAATCCAAAGATCTGTATCTATCTTTCTAACCTTGAAACCCCTTGATTTTTAAGGAAATCATCACCACTTACATCACAACCCGAAGTCGTTGATTTTAAAGAAATCTTACCTCAGTACAATGCAATTCTGCATGAAGAAAAATTTTAACAAGCCATTCAAACATTCCTCACAAATCATGAGAGTTTTTAAAAGCCTCTCTATCAAGAATTCACTTCAAAAACATGTAAATAAGTTCTGTCAAAAGTTGGTCTACAAAAGTTCTGAGCCTTTTCAAATGATCATCTATTTATAGGCACAAATTCAACGGTATGCTCCCTCCTCCAACTATCATATTTTTCCTTGAATTTTGTAGGGACCTGTACATGTGTCACTCAAACAAAAGTTAGTTAGTAATTGAATTCACAACAACATTTTATAACCAAAATATGAGTAAACAAAAATATTGTTATTTAAGAAAAACTATTTTTCAAAGAGTAAGAAAAAATGAATGTTCAGTGTATAAGAAAAAAACTATTTGGGGTATATAATACATGGATATTCATATTCAATTTTCCAAGGAATTTATAAACTTAATTCGTTAATATTCTAGAGTTTGAATTTCAAGAAAATTTGGAATCTAGATGCACAAAAATTTGGAACCTGAACTTAGACAGTTCGGAATTTGAATTCACAAGAATTTAGAGTCTGAAGTCAGATGTGTTCGGAGTAGGAATTCAATGAACTCAAGGTCAGAACTCACAAGAGTTTGGAGTCTGAAATCAGATAACTCAAAGTCAAAACTAATATGATTTTAGAGTATGATTTCATAGAATTTGGAGTCAGAACTCATAAGTGTTCGGGATTTGAATTCAGAGAACTCGGAGTTAGAATTCGTATCCTGAAAACAAAATGATTTATATTTAAGTATTGTATGATTCCAAGGTTTTGGATACAAAACCGAATTTTATACTTAGACAAAATGAACAATAAAAAACATGGTATGGAAAAATTTCCTTGGGGAAGGAAAATTTTCCTTATGAAATTAAAACATAGGGTAGAATGAAATTTATGTTGAGATAAGTGGTTTGTGATTTTAAAAACAAGTGGAAAAGGTAAAGTCATAAAGAAACCTTATTGACTCAATAATCTCCCCAAACATGAAGGAATGGAAAAGTCACAAGGAATCCTTATTGGCTTAAAACAATGAAGCTGACCAAATTTTTCACATAATAATGTACAACATAAAAATAGAAATATTGGGCCTCCAAAATACCCAATGATCTTTTAGGTTTAGAGATTCATATAATTAAGAAAAACTCATATATAAATTATACTCTTGAATTAAATGAATGATTTTTTTCCACTATACCCATGGTTTCATATTCCATATTAAGTCATAAACATATCCCAAAAACATTATAATGTTTGAAACATTTCTCAAAACAAATAAGTTAAAAATAATTCTTTATATCTTGTGGAATTAAAAATATAAGAATATGTGAAATCAAATACACTATAAGGGTAAACGTAATCATTCCCATTTGAATCACATCATTGAAAATAAAAATAAATGGTAGGTATTATGACATAATTAAATTTCAAGAGGATATCATAATAATATCCATATATAACAATACCGAGATCATCAATCATGAAACCTAGAAAAACATTATAAATTAGAATATTTATAAGAAGAAATAATCACGAGCCATGTGATTTCAATATTGATCGAAGGAATCATTAGAAATATATTGAAAACATAAGGAAAGTGTGTCATTATCTTAGGAAAGTTACATTAGTATCCAATTTTAAATGTGTGTCAAAAATAACTGGATCATAGTAAAATACAAAGGATAATTCCTCTAGCATATACCTATGTCTTACCTCTAATGACATATAATAGTTTCCAATTAATTGGAGTACTACCAATGCACACACATCATATAATCTATATCAGGATCACCCAAAATAATATGGGTTCACCACTTTTATATGCTATATCCGGACAACCTAGTGCTATTTTTGTGTACAACCCATATATGATATATTAGGTTCACCTAGTGCAACCTGCGCTCACCAATATTATAAAATATATTAGGCTCACCATGTTCCATCTAGGTTCTCACATAGTATTTGTTACATAAAGATCATGCATGAGCTCTTATGGGGATAAAACCTTCTTACAGAGTATATCAACGTCATCCGTTAATCACCAATAATGTATAACTTTCATTCATGAATAGAAAATTTATCAGCCCTCACTTTTCAATTATACCAATAATCGACGTTCTTTCATAGCTTTAATAAACCAGGTAATGGAAATTGGATCCCAGAAAATATCATTAAAAATCAAAATAAATAATAAGGAAAGAATCAATACAACCTATGCCTAGTGAAGTGTATAAAATATCAAGGGTTGTTAATCTAGATTAATGAAAATACAATTAACTTTTCATTAAAAAATATTTTGAAGAAAATACTCTATATTAGTTTTAAATTCTATTCTAAAAAATAAAAATTAAAAAATTATTATGAAAAACCTTTTCATTGAAAATAGACTTTGTATTTTATAAGGCACTACTCAATGAAAATAATGTTCATGATGGTATGAAAACACAATCATGTTAGAAATGATATATAAAACATTTTTTTCAAATATTTTTCTAAAAAGAGTCAAAAGGGACCCATTTGGAATGAAAAAATAAATATAATTTTTAACAAATTAAAAGATGATCAAATATCATGTATTTTTTTTTATTTTTTTTATTATAGTACATTCCTAGGATCATTCCAGAAAATATGGATTTTGAAGGGAAATTTTTTTGATCTAATTGAATATATGAGGTTAGTATCACATAAAAATGATATTTTTTAAAAAAATAAGTGAGGAAATGGAAGTTAAATATATCTACCAAATCCATAAACATAATAGATAAAATATATTTAGTTCAATATAATAATATCATTTGATTTCATCCAATGAATCTTCAAACATAAACAATCCAAAAATGAAATTGGATTGTAATATAAAGCCTTTTCCACTTTGATGACTTTTACATCACAAGACCCATGAAATAATAACATCTATTAATACATTAAAAAAAATAAAAATAATTATTTTCATGATATAAAATATAAATATTGAATTATATATTTCTCATCAATGATGATATGTGTATAACATAACATATTTCCCAAATAAGACAACTGAAATGAGACAACCTCACAATGATATTAATGTTAAAGTGTCTATTAGTCAATGTATAAATAATTTGAATGGAATTTAAATCTATATAAATAAAGTGAAAATGAAATATATATAAATAAAGAATCATTAAAAAATTGATATTACAATATCAGATACAATAAATAAGTAATATAACCCAATTAATAGAAATTCTATTATAATATTCTTTACAACATTGTAATATAAAATTTAAATCCCCTTAGATAAAAAATTTCAAATAGAAACCTAAAATTAAATGAATTAATATGGATTCATGATATTACATGCAAAAGAGGTTTTATATACACATTATTTAATAAATCAGGTCTGTAAGATAAAAATGAGCCTCAATGAAAGAAAATTCTTATGAAGCCCTTTATCTTGAGTCCATACTTCAAATGTATAGCCATTGAATAATTCATAATAAGATGATGTAAATTATTATATTTATTAATATTCTTTTATAGGGTTAATAAATAATTATTAGATCATTTATTTTATTTATTTTCGTTACATGTTTTAAAACATAATCATTTAATTCCATGTTTTGTGTTTTAAGGTTGTTTGGTTCATTATTTAACAACAAATTTCATGGGATGACTAAGGTAAGAAAAGGTTAATATACCAAAAAAGAGGCTTGTGATCATCCAGTGTTTATCTTGACTATTCTTCAGGAGGATCATCATTCGGTTTTAAAAAACAATGTGTTCACGGAGGACCTAGACATACTTATTTTTATAGATAGTGTGTCAGGGAGGTTCACCATTAAGGACATTAACCGTGAAAGGAAGGGTATTAATGCATAAGACCCGTAGGGTGTGACGCTGTGGTGTAAGGAGATGCAGGCTAAATTCAATTTCCTGCTTTGGAGAGTGAGGAATCATGCATTGCCCACTGAGTAAAATATACAACGTATGGGAGTGAATACGGTCTCCAGGTGTTGGTTCTGCTGCAATATAATCACAGAATCAGTGGATCATCTCTTTTTTGATAGCGAATGGGGGAATTGGGTCTGACAAACTTTCGGGGATGGTGCTGGGTGGAATTGGAAAGGGGGACCGATGGAGGATTTTCTCAAAGCTTGGTTTCATAGAGAAGGGGAAAAGGGGCCCGAGAGGAAGGAAAGGGCCATCTTTTTACTGGCGGGGTGCTGGGTTCTCTGGACAGCTAGGAACGAAGTAAGACACATGGGCCTGATAGGCTAAAGGAGCAGTCTCATGTTCAAATCGCGGAAACTGCTTTAGGACATGGTTCGCCTGTGTACTGCATGTCAGGCACCTCCTTTAGTTAAGACTCTCATCCCGACTTCCTCCATCCTCAATCAGTCGAACGTCTTAGGGCAGGGCTAATGGGTTCGCTGGAACCTGCATTGCACTGGTTTGAAACTTAACATAGACGGGTAACTCTGTGGCATGGATATGAGAGGCGGAGGTGTCATCTGTGATAACAAGGGGGCTGTTATTACAGCCTTTGCGGAATTCTATGGCAGGGGTGATGCTTTGCAGGAGGAAGCTCTGGCAATGGAATCTGGTCTAGAGCTGTGTCAGCAGAGGCATATTTTTCTCAATGAGGTGGACACAGACTCCCTTATCCTTCATCATGCTCTTTTGGGAACAGGTTCCATTCCATGGAAAATTCAATATCTAATCCGAAGGTCGAGACATCTTTTGGGCCAACACATTGAGGATTTTAACACATGGCGGGAGGGGAACAATGTTGCGGACTTCCTGGAATTCGTGGATTCACTGGACCAATATAGGTCCTCTTTCACTACTCTAGGGTATTTTCCAAGTGAGGGGTTTTATCATGTTATCAATGATGTACATTTCTTTCACTTTTTCAGACCTCCGTGATTGTTGTTCAGTGTGTGTTTTTCTTTCAAAATAAATAAAAATGGCCATTTTTAGGCCATAATATATACAATAATAATCATGAATATTTTATCATTTATAAAAATAAATTATACAATAAAATTTATTAATGAAAAATAGTTAAGAAAACTGTACTATGTTTTGATCA
Organism: Viscum album; assembly: GCA_963277665.1. Lineage (NCBI taxonomy): Eukaryota > Viridiplantae > Streptophyta > Magnoliopsida > Santalales > Viscaceae > Viscum > Viscum album. The sequence goes on from OY728151.1 coordinate 170,793,489, forward strand.
TTGAGGTGGTATGTCATATGTATGCAAGAGTAATGCTCCAATTTTTGAACCATCCATATAGAAAGAAGGTAAATATTATTTTATCATTAAATAATAATAAAATTTTTATATATATCATAATGTTTATTTTAATATAATTAAATAATCATATATATATCATCATCCAAGTTATCTAGGGATGAAAAAAATGTAATCGCAGTGCTTCTTTGAGGTGGTAGTCCACACATAAGCATGAATGTCATTATCATTTAAAAGTGAATAGAAAGGTAAAATGTAAATCATATATTGTATTTGATGAATAATATATATTTCTATTATATAATAATGATATCATATATATCACATATATCACATATATTCATTAACATTATCATAATTTCCTTAAATGAAACGTTTTTGAGAAAAATTGAATCACACTTCATTGCATGGTGGTAGCCCATCATGTATGTAACATCCCATGTTTTCGAACCATGGTAATTTTCCAAAGACATTTGAAATATCCATTATGTGGATGTAATATTTTAGAAACTCATCCTTATAATATAAATCTAATGTTTTAAATGCATAAATTTTTTTTAGATAGATTCTATTTCCCAAAAGGTGTCTCAGGTGCTCCATTGAAATTTGATAGCATCGAACATCAAAAAATAATTTTTAGGAGAAGTATGTAGTGGTGAAAAGTTAGTGAACTATTAGTGTAACACCCCAGGTAAATAAAGAATATTACATTTTTATATTTATCCATATTTGTGAATAAAATATTAATATGACTTTAAAGGGGACTCTATGCTTGATGGCGTACCCAACACGCAACAACGAGTTTCTTGGGAATCTTACGTTGCACTCTAATAATAAAATAATATTATTTTAAATGGTAGTTAACATGTAGCCATTGTATTTGAGGGAATGGATATAAATAACTAAAATATGATTATATATGTTTTTAAATGTTTTACATTTATCCAGTAAAAGCTAAAGGCTTAAAATATGGAAAGAATTCAATTTTAGGTGTATATGCCCTAGTTTTCACTAAAGGTTCACTTATCGCCTTTTGATGGTGAACTGTCATTAAATATAGTTTTGTTCACTCTTAAACATTCATTTGGACCAAATAAAACTCTTCTTTAGAGTCGGGACATCAAATTTTTCTTTGTGTAAATTTTTGGTATCTTTACGATAAAGTTCATTTTTTTAATGAATAGTGTAAAATGTTGTATTTTAATTCAAAACCTCTTTTTAATCTAATTTATTTATATGATCAGATTAACTTTTGAATTGGTTTTAAAGTTAAATTAGAATATATTTTTACCATTAAATCCAATAGTGGTTGTTGGAATTAATTTTACTTTGAAATCAGACATAAACCAGTGTCAATCTTTTGATACTTATTGTTTCATAAAAACACGCTATTTTCTCTGACAGTGGAATTATTTATTAAATTAATTAATGTGACTTATATTTTTTGAATTTTGTAAAATAGACTTCATTTTTTAATTCTTAATATCATATATATCTTAGGGTGAATTTTTGGGAATTTTTGAAAAACATCAATTTTTGATGAATAGTGAAACCACTAAGTGGTACTTATAAAAACTGATTTTTCCATTTAAATGAAATTTTTCCATCTTTGTGTTTTGAATTTCAAAAATCCGACATAAATGGTTGTTATTAAGAAGTAAAATGTGGTTCAATGGGATTAAAATAATTTTTTGGTTAATAGTAACTTATTATGTTTTTAAACACGATTAGAGGTAATTAGTGTAATTTAAGGTAAAAATGATATTATAAAAATGTGAAAACACCATGACACTTGTCCTACCCTTATTGGAAGAGTAATGGACGACCAAGAAAAGCCATGGGTCAACTTGGGGGCCCCATGGAGCCACTTTGGTTTGGAAATTACATAAATAACTTTTTATTTAATGTAAAAGTAAAAATGACACAAACATGAGTTGTTTTAAGAAAACATTTTTTACATGGGGTAATAAAGATCATATTTTTGATTAAAAATAGTAATTGGAAATATAAAAAGATTTCCTACATCATTGTATTTTTTTTATAATTTTTAGACACTAAAATAATTAAATTATTTATGACATCATGATGATGCAGCGATGAGCTCATTATTTAACGATTTAAATAAAATAGAAAGATAATGCAAACTCTATGAACTACACATGTCCAAAACTTATTAGATTGGTGGATTTATAACCCCTAACACCTTATCCACGAATTTTATCAATGTGGGACCATTTAAAACCGAAACACATTTTCAAATAAAGTAATATTTCTTACTTTCCAAAAGTGCCCCTCCTCTCCTCTTATAAAAGGGCCCCACCTCTACCTCATTTCAAACACTCCTCATGCCTTTGGCTCGGCCAAAACCTGCCCATTTACTCTATACACATCCCTCTCATCATTCTAGAGGATTCCCTTTGGGCATAATCCTTTCAAAGGAAGTCTTTAGGCACAAATCAAAAGGAGTTACACTTTTAAAGGTAATTTATTCTCTCATGTTCATTTGTTTTATTTTTCTTCTCCAACCCCCTAAACTCTTTTTATTTAATTATTTTGTAACAACACCAGTATCTTCAATATACTAGGATTTCGTTATAATATTTATTCGAGCTACACTCTCACACAACTACATCAAATGGTTAATGAACATACGGTTTCCGTGGATGGAGAAATTCTGCCTCCCGAAACGATGATTGTTCAATACTCATTTAACACCTTCAATGGTGGCCATTATGATGTCACATTTTTTATATATGATATATAATATGTTTCTATTTTACGTATGCTTCTGTATTTTTCATTTGTGTCTTACCTTTATGGATTCCATTATGAGTATACGTGATATCTTCATTTTAGGAAGTGCGGACTACCGCCCCCTCCAAGTGATGTGATTCGTTAATGCCATACGTGGGACATATAAAAGATGGATTTAATGTTATTATATATGATGTTATAATGGAATTATTATATACCTCTATATCATTATTATTTCTTTCCATTAAAGTATGAGATAGAAATGAAAGTAGCGTTCATGCGTACGTAAGGCTTACCGTCTCCATGAACGGTGCATTTGAGTTCTTATCCCCAAATGTAATGTACTATTATAAGTACATGTATATAATGGATATATATGATGAATGATACATATAAATGATTAATATAATTCTGTAATTAAAATATACATACCTATCACTTAGTTTCAATTCCATTAATATGACAATGAAATGAAAGTAGCGTTCATGCGTATGTACGGCTTACCGTCTCCATGAACGGTGCCTTTCATTTCTTACCTCTAAATGATTATGTAATATTATAAATAAATATATATTCTGGATATATATGATATATATGATATCCAAATCAGGAATGTCATTCTGGATATAAAGAACCTTTGACCACACGAACAACATGTAATTGTAAGAAGTCCACTTTCGACTTAAGAACCAAATATCGACAAAACAAACATGATTAACTTAAATGATTACATAATGTTTATAACATGGAAGTAAGTGATATAAAAGGAATAATAAGCTTGAAAAAGGTTCAGAAGAAAGTATAAATTAACTCATGTTTATTATTACGGAGATTAAAGAAAGATCGAGTCAGGTTGGACCCGGGGTAAGGGATCCTACACCTCTCTTTTTTTTTAAGTACACTCTTTTATGTCATTCCTTTTAAGCTCATATTTCTTATGATTGGTATGTTATTTTATATTACTCCCACTGTACTTATTATGTTCATATTTTTAGAGACCCTATTTCCTCTCATCAATCCATTTTAGAAGTTCTAAGTGGCGCCGTTAGGCTGCCGAGTTTTTGTAAGGGATTTTTCATCTCACTTTTATTCCTGTGAGATTTATGCTACATTTGCCACAATTTCATTTGATTGGTTTATGTAATGCCCATTATTACACTCCTTTTGTAATATAATTCCATTTATGGGTATTTACATATTCATTTTATGACACTTCTTCAATGGGGTGTACTTTTCGAAAGTTACCCAAGTCGGTAATGGAACCTTTCACCCTCCACATTTTAAAAGACTTCGTTTGTTATGTATTTTAATTAACATACTATTATGTTGGGATATGTTCTTATATATCCTGATTAATTTAAATTTTATGTCCAAGTGATGAGATTCCCTTTTTATCTCTCATCAACTCATTTTCTGAATTTTTGAAGTGACACCGTTAGGCTGTCGAATTTTACCAAGGGAACGTTTTAACCCAATTTCGATTTCTTTGGGTTCGACATGTATTTATTGAATATGTCATATTTTGAATATGAGTGAATGAACTTTTATTGTTTTACACTTAATATGCAATTATATTGGGTGTATTTATATTTTTCACACATAATTTTGATATTGATTTATCCTTAATTTAAGGATACCTTCCTTATAAGGGATTTCATCACATTTTAAATCCCTATTGAGACTTCATTGTTGTTATGAACCAATTCACTCTTATATGGTGTATATACTGTCCTTTGGAATATTATATCATGAATCAATTTATTCTGATGATATTATAAAGTTCTGATTAAATGTTATTCCTCAATTATTGTATTCAAGTGTCTCTAATTTTGTAAAAACCCTTTGACCAAAATATCGCATTAAATGTTTTAATGACTTGTTCTTATTAATAACCATGTCTTCAAAATGGTTTTAAGGATTTGTTTATATGGATATTAATGGTTTAAAATGTTAAAAGCTTCAAGGTGGTATGGGAAACATTGATTCAAAATTCTCCTTATTAAATGTTTTAAATGGTTTTGGAAATGGTTTATTTTAGTATGGATTCATTATTTTAAAATACTAAAATGTATTATTGTGATTGAAATGTGGAAATTTTTTGTTTCCTTTATGCATGTTTTATGTGATACGTTTATGTTATGGTTCTTGTGCATTGTTATGAAAACGGGTGGTTCTGTGATAAACTAAGGGCGGGTGAGACCGATATAGCTCTTCAATGCATTGGGTAACGCGAAGGAGTCAAACGATAAGGTTTCTCCGAAGAGATTTAGGGAATATACTAAGATGGGTATTCCAAACGTAACCAAGTGGGTTACTCCCTACGTAAGAATGTTATGAATGCCTCAAGTTACCTTTATGTCATATGATTTCTATGATTTTATGAGGTATGTTAATGTGCCTATGTTTTATGGGTAAAGTATGATTTCATTCTAATGTATATATGAACTCATTTTTCCTTTCCATATTTTTATAACTCTTACTGAGCTTGTTATGCTCATCCCAAATTTTTGAAATGTTTTTCACAGGTCAAGGGAAAGGTAGATGATGTGATGATAGTGTCAAGGATGTGTCAAGAAAGAATCTGTGTTATATTTTAAATATGTTTCCGTTGATGGGAAGAATGAATATTGTCTTTTATGTAACCAATTTGTTTAAATGTGGAATGTAATGCACGTTTCATGATATAATTGTATAAAACTCTAAACCTGAAAAGATCCTCAATGTGTAATCTTTTAATAACTCAAGATTAAGTAAGGTTTAAGGCTGGGGCCTTATAGTTGTTATCAGAGGTCGGTTTAGATAACTTTAGAGGTTACTGTATTTTCTAAGCATAAGTGACATTACCATAATGGTTAGGATTCCAGAAAGAGTCCTAGTTTTAGATAAAGTGAATGAGTAAGTATATCTTAGTGTTTACCTTCCTCATTAGTACATGATGGTTTTTTTGATATACTCACACTGACATTTCTGTTTTTAGTAAATGGATGGATCTAGAAGGCACCAAAGTGACAATTGGTTTGAAGGAAACTATGGTGGTTCTCTGATTAAGAGACTAGATAAAATGGAGGATTCAATGAGGAAACACATGGTTGTTCTAAACCAAATATCAAGGAGTCATGATCAACCACTTGAACCTTGGTATGTTCTATAATGCATCACGTACAAGATGACCAATCGATGTGGAAATTCAGGTAATAATTAAAAAGGCAACCATTAGGGTTTATATGATCCTTACTTTTTAAGTAATTATGGGTTACTCTATGATATGATGGAAAATGAAAGGAATGAGATAAACTTGAGGTTAAAATATGTTATGATTATTTTTGAAGATTTTATCTCATTTTGGGGAATGTTTTAAGAATTATATAGTTTTGGAAAAAGGACAACACGCAGACCGTGTGACAACCCGTTGCGTCGGACAAAGCTATGGGAATTGAACCCACAACCAAAGTGCGACAGGTATTTATCACCTACCACTGGACTACATGAAGTCCCTGGTTAGTTTGACCAATTATTTTTAGTTATATGATTTTATGAATTAAGAGTAAGTTGATTTTGGGTTATTTATGAAAATGATTAACCTATCATGGAGGATATGTGATTAGGTTAATTACTTTTCAATACGAGACTTTAGGAGCAACTGATATTGTTTGGAGATAAATGTTACGATTTAACTTGGAAGACTATGTGACTAAATCTTTCAAATATTTGGGTTTCAATCATAGATTGGTTTACTTTGAAGAATTTTATGGACAAATTGTTTATCGAATGGTCCTCATTGAACTTTGGGTTTTGTTGGAAAAAATTTGGAGATTAAGCATAGATTTTCTTTTTAATGGGTTATCCTTTTCTGGATTATCTGACCTTGTACTAAACTTTTTGGTTTTTCGTTTTGGTTAGAGTCTAAAGACATGGGAATTATATAGTTCTCTTTTGTGTATTAGGTGATTCTCTAGATGTTGATTATAGTACTCTTAATGTGAACAAGTCCTCCTAAATACTCGTCTTTTGGAGAAAATATGAGTTTGTGGAAAAGTTGAAAGTCAACATGATAAGTGATTATGTTTCCTTATAAATAAATTCCTCAATAAAAACTAACTTAAAACAAAAATTTTGTCTATTAACTTTTCCTACTGGGGAATCGAATACCGTTTAACCCATCAAAAGTTTGTGATTTTTTTGTGGTTAACTTTTTCCTAAACATGTTTTCTATCACTCTCCATCAGAACATGACCCTTTGTTTTTTCCTCCATGTCCATATTCTCATACTTGGAATCCTAGTATGGGTTAACTAGGGTGACCTTTGTACTTATCTTCCTTTATTTTAAAGTGATTGTTTTACCAACTCTTGTTCCGATGTGGGACTTTCAGAGATGTTTCCAAGCTCAATATTAAAAATTGTGAGGACGCAATTCCCAAAAGGGGGGAAAGATGTAACACCACAGGTAAATAAAGAATATTACATTTTTATATTTATCCATATTTGTGTATAAAATATTAATATGACTTTAAAGGCGACTCTATGCTCGATGGCGTACCCAACATGCAACAACAAGTTTCTTGGGATTCTTACGTTGCACTCTAATAATAAAATAATATTATTTTAAATGGTAGATAACATGTAGCCGTTGTATTGGTGGGAATGGATATAAATAACTAAAATATGATTATATATGTTTTTAAATGTTTTTACATTTATCCAATAAAATCTAAAGGCTTAAAATACAGAAAGAATTCAATTTTAGGTGTATATGCCCTAGTTTTCACTAAAGGTTCACTTATCGCCTTTTGAGGGCGAACCGTCATTAAATATAGTTTTGTTCACTCATAAACATTCTTTTTGACCAAATAAAACTCTTCTTTAGAATCGGGACATCAAATTTTTCTTTGTGTAAATTTTTTGTATCTTTCCGATAAAGATCATTTTTTTAATGAATAGTGTAAAATGTTGTATTTTAATTCAAAAACTCTTTTTAATCTAATTTATTTATATGATCAGATTATATTTTGAATTGGTTTTAAGGTGAAATTAGAATATATTTTTACCATTAAATCCAATAGTGGTCGTTGGAGTTAATTTCACTTTGAAATTAGAAATAAACCAGTGTCAATCTTTTGATACTTATTGTTTAATAAAAACACGCTATTTGCTCTGACAGTGAGAATTAATTATTAAATTAATTAATGTGACTTTTATGTTTTTAATTTTGTAAAATAGACTTCATTATTGAATTCGGAATATCAAATATAGCTTAGGGTGAATTTTTAGGAATTTTCTGAAAAACTTCAATTTTTGATGAATAGTGAAACCACTAAGTGGTACTTATAAAAACTGATTTTTCCATTTAAATGAAATTTTTCCATCTTTGTGTTTTTAATTTAAAAAATAAGACATACATGGTTTTCATTAAGAAGTAAAATGTGGTTCAATGGGATAAAAATAATTATTTGGTGAATAGTAACTTATTATGTTTTTAATCGCGATTAGAGGTAATTAGTGTAATTTAAGGTAAAAATGATATTATAAAAATGTGAAAACACCATGAAACTTGTCCTAACCTTATTTTATGAGTAATGGAAGACCATGAAAAGCAATGGGTCAACTTGGGGACCCCATGGAGCCACTTTGGTTGGGAAATGACAAAAATAACTTTTTATTTAATGTTAAAGTAAAAATGACACAAACTTGAGTTTTTTTAAGAAAACAATTTTTACATGGGGTTATAAAGATCAGATTTTTTATTATAAATAGTCATTAGAAATATAAGAATATTTCTTACATCATAGTATTTTTTTTAAAATTTTTAGACACTAAATAAAATAAATTATTTATGACATCATGATGATGCAGTGATGACCTCATTATTTAACGATTTAAATAAAATGGAAAGATAATGTAAAATCTATGAACTACACATGTCCAAAACTTATTGGATGGGTGTATTTCGAACCCTTAACACCTTATACACGAATTATATCAATGTGGTACCTATTAAAACCGAAACACATTTTCAAATAAAGTAATATTTCTTACATTCCAAAAGTGCCCCTCCTCTCCCCTTATAAAAGGCCCCCACCTCTACCTCATTTCACACACTCCTCAAGCCATTGGCTCAGCCAACCCCTTCCCATTTACTCTCTCCACATCCCTCACCTCATCCTAGAGGATTCCCTTTGGGCATAATCCTTTCAAAGGAAGTCTTTACGCTCTAATCAAAAGGAGTTACACTTTTAAAGGTAATTCATTCTCTCATGTTCATTTGTTTTATTTTGCTTCTCAAACCCCCTAAACTCTTTTTATTTACTTCTTTTGTAACAAAACCAGTATCTTAAATATACTAGGATGTTTTTATAAGATTTATTCGAGCTAAACTCTCACACAAATACATGAAATGGTTAAAGAACATACGGTTTCCGTTGATGGCTAAATTCTGCCTCCTGAAACGATGATTGTTCAATACTCATTTAACACCTTTAATGGTGGACATTATGATGTCACTATTTTTATATATGATATATAATATGTTTATGTTTTACTTATGCTTCTGTAATTTTTATTTGTGTCTTAACTTTATGGCTTCCATTATGGGTATACGCGATATCTTCATTTTAGGAAGTGCGGACTACCGCCCCCTCAAAGTGATATGATTCGTTAATGCCATACGTGGGACGTATAAAGGATGGATTTAATGTTATTATATATGATGTTATAATGCAATTATTATATACCTCTATATCATTATTATTTATTTCCATTAAAGTATGAGATAGAAATGAAAGTAGCGTTCATGCGTACGTACGACTTATCGTCTCCATGAACGGTGCATTTCACTTCTTATCCCCAAATGTAATGTACTATTATAAGTACATGTATATAATGGATATATATGATTAATGATACATATAAATGATGAATATAATTATGTAATTAAAATATACATACATCTCATTTTGTTTTAATTCCATTAATATGACAAATAAATGAAAGTAGCGTTCATGCGTACGTACGACTTACCGTCTCCATGAACGGTGCATTTCATTTCTTACCTCTAAATGATTATGTAATATTATAAATACATTTATATGATGGATATATATGATATATATGATATCCAAATCAGGGATTTCATTCTGGATATAATGAACCTTTGACCACACGAACAACATGTAATTGTAAGAAGTCCACTTTCGACTTAAGAACCAAATATTGACAAAACAAACATGATTAACTTAAATGATTACATAATGTTTATAACATGGAAATAAGTGATATAAAAGGAATAATAAGCTTGAAAAAAGTTCTTAAGAAAGTATAAATTAACTCAAGTTTATTATTTAGGAGATTAAAGAACGATCGAGTCAAGTCGGACCCGAGGTAAGGGATCCTACACCTCTCTTTCTTTTTAAGTACACTATTTTATGTCATTCCTTTTAAGATCATATTTCTTATGATTGGTATGTTATTTTATATTAATCCCACTGTACTTATTATGTTAATATGATTAGAGACCCTATTTCCTCTCATCAATCCATTTTGGAAGTTTTAAGTGGCGCCGTTAGGCTGCCGAGTTTTCGTAAGGGATTTTTCATCTCAATTTTATTCCTGTGAGATATATGCTACATTTTCCAAAATTTCATTTGAGTGGTTTATTTAATGCCCATTATTACACTACTTTTGTAATATAATTCCATTTATGGGTATTTACATATTCATTTTATGACACTTCTTCAATGGGGTGTACTTTTTGAAAGTTACCCAAGTCGGTAATAGAACCTTTCACCCTCCTCATTTTAAAAGACTTCGTTTGTTATGTATTTTAATTCACAAACTATTATGTTGGGATATGTTCTTATATATCCTGATTGATGTAAATTTTATGTCCAAGTGATTATATTCCCTTTTTATCTCTCATCAACTCATTTTCTGAATTTTTGATGTGACGTTAGGCTGTCGAATTTTACCAAGGGAACGTTTTAACCCAATATCGATTTCTTTGGGTTCAACATGTAGTTATTAAATATGTCATACTTTGAATATGTGTGAATGACATTTTATTGTTTTAAACTTAATATCCAATTATATTGGGTGTATTTATATTTGTCACACATAATTTTGATATTGATTTATCCTTAATTTAAGGATACCTTCCTTATAAGGGATTTCATCACATTTTACATCCCTTTTGAGACTTCATTGTTGTTATGAACCAATTCACTCTTATATGGTGTATATACTATCCTTTGTAATATTATATCATGAATCCATTTATTCTCATGATATTATAATGTTCTGATTAAATTTTATTCCTCAATTATTGTATTCAAGTGTCTCTAATTTTGGTAAAAACCCTTTGACCAAAATATTGCTTTCAATGTTTTAATGACTTGTTCTTATTAATATCCATGTTTTCAAAATGGTTTTAAGGATTAATTTATATGGATATTAGTGGTTTAAAATGTTAAAATCTTCAAGGTGGTATGAGACACTCTGATTCAAAATTCTCTTTATTAAATGTATTAAATGGTTTTGGAAATGGTTTCTTTTTTTATGGATTCATTATTTCAAAATACTAAAATGTAATATTGTGATTGAAATGTGGAAATGTTTTGTTTCCTTTATGCATGTTTTATGTGATACGTTTATGTTATGGTTCTTGGGCATTGTTATGAAAACGGGTGGTTCCTTGATAATCTAAGGGCGGGTGAGCCCGATATAGCTCTCCAATGCATTGGGTAACGTGAAGGAGTGAAACGTTAAGGTTTCTCCGAAGAGATTTAGGGAATATACTGTGATGGGTATTCCAAACGTAACCAAGAGGGTTACTCCCTATGTAAGAATGTTATAAATGCCTCAAGTTACCTTTATGTCATATGATTTCTATGATTTTATAAGGTATGTTAAAGTGCCTATGTTTTATGGGTAAAGTATGATTTCATTCTAATGTATATATGAACTCATGTTTCCTTTCCATATTTTTATAACTCTTACTGAGCTTTTTATGCTCATCCCAATTTTTTGAAATGTTTTTCACAGGTCAATGGAAAGGTACATGATGTGATGATAGTGTCAAGGATGTGTCAAGAAAGAATCCAAGTTATATTTTAAATATGTTTCCGTTGATGGGAAGAATGAATACTGTTTTTTATGTAACCATTTTGTTTAAATGTGGAATGTAATGCGAGTTTCATGATCTAATTCTCTAAAACTCTAAACCTGAAAAGATCCTCAATGTGTAATCTTGTAATAACTCAAGATTAAGTAAGGTTTAAGGCTGGTGCCTTATAATTAGTTCTAACCAAGTGTCCAAAACATTGAATATTTTTTTCTATTTAGATAGGGTTTCTGGAAATTGTGTGACCCTATATGAGAAACAATGAGGTTTATCATAGGGGAATGAAGGGTTTCCCTTGTTTTGTTAAAACGTTCACCCAAGACCAAATGACATTGCAAGACATAAAAAGATAATTTTGAGGTAATCCACATGGGATACACAATTTTTTGCAACATTCTGCCACCCTAAGCCAATAGTTCCAAATACATAGTGGAACTACACCATAGGTGTATGGTTTTCCAAACCATGTACCCAACCTATGTGGCTCATTAAATGGATGGATGTTACATTCATGACCCTTCTTCAAAATTATTTTCTCCTCATTATTTCTCACTAACTTCCCATATGTAGTGTCCCCTCTATATCTCATCCATGGGTTATCCTCACCAGTATTCCTTAATCCACTTTTTCAGGTGGTCAAATAGATCATCATCAAAATCGTTGGATTACCGTATTTATATCTCTATCTCTACCTTCCTCATTCTCTATTTCAATTATTATGTTAATTTTTTTTTCAATTTGATATATTTATAATAATTTTTCATGGTGTTTGTATAATATTTTTATTTATCTCAAAAAAATTTAATCTAATATAGATAAAGGATGATTATTCCATCATGTGATTGAAGTTTTTCGTATCCTGGTTTTCATTAAAGACAACCTTGTTTATAAATTATGTCACTGTATCACACGTTTGACTTTCTGTATGTTTCCCTTTAAATATAAAATTGATATTTGGGATCATAATTCCACGAATTTAATACCCATTTTGTTTTAAATTGCACCTATGGATGTTTATAACCTCAATAGGAATGACCAGTTTGGGTCTATTTCTTATATTCTCATGACCTATTCCTTTTCAATGAAATTAAATCTCACTTTCTTATATTGTTTAAAATTCCTGATTTATAATTCTCTCTGGGATTTTTTATCACCTTCAAGGTTCACTTTATTAAATATATTAGAAGATATGAATTAATTGTATTAAATGATTTGGTAGGATAACAATACCCCATTTTTCAATAATACATTATATGATATGGAATGACTTATTAAAAAAACATGTAATTAAGTTAAACTATTTGATAGGAAAAAAATGTAAAATAACTTCTCACATCCTTCTAAATTTAATTATAAATCAAATGAAAAAATATATAATTTTATTTTTATATGGATTGCTTGTGTAAATGGCCTTTATTATTTATTATAATTGAGTTGTGATATGGAATGAATTATCTTAGGGTCATCATTATATTACTAAATGAATTATGTATTCCTTGAAGGATACTCAATATATTTTCTAAACAATTCCTTAGATGGTCTCATATTATATTATAGATTATTGGTATCATGAGTGATATTGGTCTTCTTATTATGGAATACAATGGATGGGATCATAGGATAATTGAATTATGATATAAATTGAGAGGTACTTGTGTTTTGTTATGAAATTATATGGATTGGATTATAGGCTAGGTGATATTTGTCACACTCTGATAGGTACCTTAGTTAATGTTTTATGGAACACCTTAGATGAGATCGTTAGACAATTTGATGTTATGTTTTCTACATATATTTCCACATTAAATAATTCTACCGATGGGATCATTTAGTGAACAAGATTGTGTTACACCTTGGGTGATACCTGGGTTCCCCAATATGGAAACCCTGGATATGCTCTGAGGATAAATGAATTATGTCGATTTTTATCAATACATACAACCAATGGTATATCAATATGACAATAACCATACTAGGATGTCATGGAAGGTGCATCGTTCCATTGTGAAGCTAATGGTATTATGTTCAAATTTCTGTGACTACTAAAGGTTTATCAATGATATGGAGACACACTTAATAAATAGACACCATGGGTTTACCAAAGGTCAAATATAACTATTATACTTTTAGATTCATGTATATGTTCCTTATTTATGATAAATTGACTGATAATATTAATTATATTAATAGTCATTATGATAATATTATGTGGATTTCCATATATGAAGCCTTGTTTCCATACCAGTGCATGTATATCTCTACATATATTTATTTACATATATTCTAATATATACGTATGTAAAATTTTTTGTATATATTATAGTAAATGTAAAAGTAGGTGTGGTCAAACATGATTTCTTAAAGAGCATGATCCTGGTGTTTTTATATTAATTTATACACTACTGTATATTATATTTATAGATTGGAAAGAATTAGACATCATTGGTGGTATCCTGCTTTCTTTATCTCACTGCTTGGATAGATCTCCATTGCACTGGGGTACCTAAAGAGATATCATGGTAACGAGTTCAGGATTTTGGATTATGTTTATGCTATTACATTTTTATAAAGGGGATTAGAAGAACGAGAACGAGGTATATATTTAGATTCTCATGGAGATGGCTTTGAGGAATCAAAATTTCTTTTTCTATTTTTTATCATCTATAATATGTCTATTTTTCGTTCCTTATAACATCACATGGATACTTGGTTTTATTGTTTGGCATTGGGTATTTATTCATTTATTATTAATTTTTAGTTATTATTATCATCTTCTATTGTATATTCATATTTTTTCTATATTGATTACCGTTATACAATTTTTATACCCGTATTGTGAGGGTATAGTCTCTTTATTTTACAACCTATAGACCCTCAATACTAGTCAAAAACATCTTTTATACCAGGAAGATCATATGAGGCTATGTGACTGACCAGCTGGCAGAACCATTCTTGTCAATCCTGAGTAGATACATTTCAATTTGGAATGAAATCATTCTTTTCCATTATATTATATAATTTATCTAATGAATTAAAACTAGGGATATGTCATCTCATGGTAAATAGTCATTTTTTGGAGTGATCAACAGATGCGTAGGGAATAACCCCAGTGTCCATGAATGATATCATTTATTATGTTGTTTGTTATTATAGATTATTATGATTTCACCTTGAATGATTCGTTTATTTTCTAATACTTACTGTTTTATGAAATTTATGGTATCTTACCCTTGGCTAGGAGTGATAAGGATTTATTTTTATATGAATCATTATAGGAACATAATATTCACCTTAAATTCATATTCTATTATATGATGTCTATATTGATGTATTTAAAGATACATATAGGGTGTGCCTTATCTGGTCTTTTAGCATGCTCATATATATACCCTTCTTAAGAAAATATTCAACATCGATTCCAATATAATATGATTATTTTGATTTTCATTGTAAATGATATTTTTACAACTATTTGATAGCATATATGGTTATAATTATGATATCTGAATATTTATTAAAGTGTCTACATCAACCTTAATGGTGTTTTCTTATATATCATAATGGTAGAACCTTAACTAACGAATCAATACATGTTTGAGCCTGGAACCATTGGTTGCATGGGATGAAAAATTTTGGTTGTTATTTAATGCGTTCCAATTATATTATTTAACGTATATATACCTATATAAATTTTTCATGGTGACAAATATTATAAAACCATTAAATATTATTTTTTACACTCTTAATTCAAGGGTAACACTGGGTTTCTATTACATGAATCCCATTAGAAAATAAAAAGGGCTGGAACCTTTATAATTTTGGAATTTTGATTCATCTAACTATAAAATTAAATTAATTTTATGTTTTTAAACTCTAACCTATAAATATTTCAATTAAATATGGGATATATGTCTGACTTGACCCATGTATATCACTAATGGTGCTTTATTATTATCATATAAACCCATTAAATGTGCATTTAATATTTAATAAATCAATAGTTTTTGGTTTCATTTAAATAGACCTGGGATGCTATGATGGGTCCCTCATATGTCATTACTTACTTTTGTATTCCTTACTACGTAACCAATGTGGGTATACATATGTTATATGGGACATTTATTTAAAGTGTCAGTATAAAATTATAGGGGTTATATATAAATGTACGGTTTCAACTTACTGATTCAATCCCATTTAATAAATAAATTCCATGTCATCTACTTTGAGAATTTTTATATGAGGATTTAGATAATAAAAATTCAAATTAAATCCTAAATGGTGTTTTATCTATGTCTTTGAAATGATATTTTATTTAATCAATGCCATGTTTTAAATTCTTATGGATTAGTAAAATGGAAAAAAAGAATATATAAGATATATTACCTAACTAAGACAGTATTTGAGAGAAATAAAAATAATTGAAAGGGTATTTTATATAAATTTCCTATGTTCCCTTATGCAATTAGTGAAATAAATCAAAAATAAAATTTTTATTATTACTCATACTTGTGGTTTTTGAACTGAGCCTTCAAAATATTCAAAAAAGAAAAATGTGAATATATGAAAGTAACTTAAATAAAACCCATGGTTTGTTATTAGTTTAACACACATTTAAGGGTATTTTTAATCTTTCTAAGAGTTATGCCTAATTTGGAAACAATTGAACTATTTATAGGTATCTACTGACCTTTCTCATTTATAGTGAGCTAGAGATTTGGTTGTCAAACCTAGTGCCTATTTAATAGAATTAACATTATTTACAGTCAATGCCTCTATGATAAGGTTATCCTATTTTGTTGGAACCTTATAAATAAGAAGCGCCAATGGATACTCTATTAGAGTGATGGGCACATGAGTTTCCATTGATGTGCTATCTAGATTGATATAAGATTCTATGTAATAAAAAGATATCCATGTTAGATGGGAGGTTGTGGGATGAATTAAACCTTGATAAGGACATGGGAATCATGAAATTATATAGTTTAATGGGTTATACATGCATGAGGAATGGTAGGTCACATAGTATGTTGTGTGATCCATCATCCCATTCAGTGGGGGTTGAGTCAAGAGGTAATCTTCCAGCTTGATAGTAATGTTATACAATATGAATCTATTACAAATATTTTGTATTGGTAATTATATAATGGGATACATATGGATGATGGACCTATGGAAGTTATAAATTGGTGTGTTACTAAAATGATGAATTATCGTGGTAGTATTCATCAATACACATGGTTCCCTTCATGTTGATGAAATTCTACGAGGAACCATATGAGTTTGATAGGAATTGTTAAGACTTAGGATAATATATTAAGTTCTTGGGTCGTTTTCAAAGTAGAGTAACATGAGATATAATGTTAATCTGGGGCATCCCAATACTGTGGATGATGTTTAAATGGATTGGGGTTTCTAACACTATCATTTGATTAGTTTTGGATTTAATGAATGTTTTGAATGACGAGTGTGATTTTGGATTTGTATTGCATCGCACATATGTAAAGAATAAAATTGATGTAGTAATAATTTAAATTTATGGGTTTCCTTTAATTTAATTTTGGTTTTGGGTAAAATAATTCAGTCCATATCTATAACCAATGTTTGGAGTTGTTTAGAGAATGTTTTGTGATAAGAGTTCATCCTTCAAAAAAAGATGACTAGGAAACGTCTAAGGTGACAAGACTTGTGTCAAGCGGGTTAAGTGTTTACTTCCAAGTACCTAGGTTGAAACTAAAAACGGGCAATTGAAAATGGTCATATAAAATTCTAAGAACCTATTTGGCTAGTAAGTTTTAGTTTATATTCCATGAAGTGATATAAAAAATAAATCATGGTTATGGGTTTATATTAATTATGGATACTAGATCAAGGTTCGGGGTCTGTGATAGGACCTTAGAATGTAATGCCTTTTTTACATGTTAGTCCTTGCATGACAGGGTATTTATGAAATGATTGGTACAATGTGAAAAATTTCCAGACACTGTGGTTTTAGGTAGGGCTACAATGGTCTTTTTTGAAAGCATTATGGAATACCTAGATAATAAAGGAATCATGTTCAGTTAATGGTGATACATATATAGGTGAAGCCAAGATATTCAAAGAATGTTTTCACTAGGTGGTTTGACAATTGTTTCCAACATGTATTTGGATTTGGTGGGTTGGAAACCATACCAGGATCTTTACCCTGGATAAAATTAGAGTGTCTCATATTTTATTCATAATTGTGGATAATATATTAGTATACTCTTGCCTTTGGTAAGATCATTCATTCTACCTTGACATCATCCATGCTATACTGAGATACTATCAGTTATAAATCAAGCTAAATAATAAAGATAAATTCTTTAATTACTTCATAAATAAAATATATAGATTTGGGCTCTGAGGCATGGTTGTTTATAGAGAAATGAACTGTATTGAGTGACACATTCCTATATAGGATATCCTTTTATAGGCTCTCGAAACAAACTGGTTCATTTAATTGATCAGTATGTGAGGTAATGTTTTCTATATCAGTCAACGTTGATGATCAGTTGACATCTCAAATATGCATTTTCGTATCAATTATAAAAACATGAGTATGGTCTAACTTGTATGGGATAAATGAGCACTCATCATTGATTCTGAGGTTTCCCTAGACCTGAAATTGTCATCGACTGGGTTTAATTATTGTGTGAAAATCCCTTGGTGTGATTTTGAGTATACACATGTGATCTTAATGTTTAACACTATCTTAAAATATAATTCTGTGCTAATGAGTGCACCATAAACTCGTTACAGGAATTGGTGGGAATTATTGGGGTAAAAATTTTATGATTTTGGATAAATGAATCATATTCTGGATTTTATATGTTTTTATTTTTTAATCAAATAATTTTCTAAAATATTCATCCAGTAGTGGACCAAAATTTCATCTCTTATTATATTTATGTGGTTGTTGAGGAACTAGATCTTGCACGTAGTTGGGATGAGATTAGTTCAGTGTAAATTTGTGTCAAGGTTTGTTTATGGATAATCTTGTTTGACATAGATAAATATTTTATAATAAGATTAAAATATATAATCTCTTTGAGAATCGTGTTGTAGAATCCTCAATACTCTAATGGATAGTTCATTAATTAAATTATGATGATGGAAAGTATTGTAACATGAAATTGAGCTTTAAATGTTAAACCCATAGTGGTCAAAACCATGAGATGGATAACGGAAGAGATAATATTGTAATCGTTTAATAGATTATACAGGATCACATAATCTTTGTCTCAATATTTATTCATGGGGTATGTGATTGGGTTCAAATTTCAATGGAATATGTACTAAATGTTTAAAGTTATACTTGAAGGTGTGTTAAGAGTTTAATATTAAACATATTTATTTTAGTGTAATTTTTGTGATCCAATAAGGGATATAATTATTTTTTGTTCCCAAAGGCATCTTATAAAAGATAATTTCTATGGTGGGGATGTTGTAAAACCTTTTTTTTGAATAGTTTAAATAACCAAAGAAATTAGAAATTTAAATTTTTCACTAGGCCATTATATAAAAAAGGTTTTAGAATGTTAGTTAGAGATCTAGATTAATTAAAAGTTTGTTTATAGATGGTGTGTAAATCTCAAGAGTAGTCTCAAATTATTAGATGAGTTTTAGTAGAATTAGACTCTAAAAATCTATTTCAATAAATGTATACATAAGCCCATTATTGGAACATGCTTAGTCCTATATATGCATCCTAAACCATACGGTTAGATTTCTATAAGGACATGGTTTCTTGAAACCAGCTGTAACTATGGAGGAAACCATATGGCTTGACCTAGTGGCATCAAATGTATCGACAATATTTCAAACCATGCACTCAGAGACACATGGTTATTCTAGGAATCTATAGAAAAAACCATTAGTGATCCAAAAAATTTTCACTCTATTTGTATATCCATTCCACTAGACCATACCCTATGTTACACATAGGAAAAGGCACAAGAATGTTAATGCACTATTAGCCAAACCATGTGGAAAATCCATGTGGCACATTAATTAGATATAAATTAATCTCTTTCCGCTTTTTCTATTTCTTCCCTCCCCTATCTTCCTCTGTCACATCCCAAGAAAAGTTTCCCCACTCAAGCACCTTCTCAATATATCCTCTAGAATTTCATGGATATACTACACTTATTTTTTAAATCATTAAATATTATATGTGTATGATTACCCTTAGTGAGTCTTCCACTGCTCTTTCTAACTTTATCAAATTATTTTCTATTTTTAATTCTATTTAAATGTGATCTCATTATCCAAATTTTCAAGGTGATTGTATAATATTTCAATTTTTCTCAAACCATATTGAATTAAATCTTGATAATTGATGTGTATACCATCATAAGCTTGCGTTTGGGGGTATAATTATTTTATATTAATTCTGTTCAAGATTATAAATTATATTTTTTTACTAAACACTAGGAATTTCCTGTGTTTCCTATTAAATGTGAAATTAATTACTTCCTACAAAATTTTGTGAATTCAATAAATAGTTTTTATTTAAATAAAATATTTCATTTCACTAACCATAACCTATACAACCCCTTTGGGTGAATTTTTTATATACTCATGGCATATTTTTTCTCTTGGATATTAAATCATCATATGGGGTTTTCCTTTAAATTCATGACTTGTAATGGTCTTCTAACTTTTCTTTTTCAAATTTTATTTGTGGTTGATTAACTCTTTTCTAGAAGATGTTTTAGGGTCATTTAATGTGTCGGAATTATAAACATGACCAATTTTTTAATAAAATGGCATATGGGGATCATTTTATTCCCATAAAAAAAGATGAAATAAATTATAAATGACTGAAATGAAAAAATAATTGAACTTCCCATTAATATATAAATTTTTCTATTAATTATATAACGAAAATAATATAACTAAATTATGATATGAGATTCATATGGAAATGGAATATATTAATGATTGTAATTCAATTATTATATGGAATTAACTATCTCATATCCTTTGTTATATTACAAAAATAATTATGTATTCCATGAGTGATACTCGAGATCCTTTTTATAGAACTCCTTGGAAGGGCTAATATGCCATTATAGATGACACATGTTTTTCCTCATTTGATCAGATCACGTGAAAATTATATGTTACTGGTGACACATGTGTTTCCTCATTATGTAATGTCATTTATAGTCACATTGAATAAACATGATTAAGTTACTCCATGGGTGAAGTCTGGGTTCCTTATTATGGATATCCTTGGATGGGATGATAGAAGAAATTAATTTCATCATGCATGTTGATTAATACATATGAGTAGTTGTATATCCAAATGATTATTAATATAATAGGATTCCAATTTCTGAACCGAGGTTGCTTAAACAAATAATGGTTTATATTCAAATACATGTGACTACCTTCAGATTCTAAAAGTTATAGAGAAACATATTATTCATGGATGACATGGTTTTACCCTAGGTCATACATAACTGTTATAAAATTATGACCATGGATGTGTTCTATGGTTATAATCACATGGTTAATTTACTTAATTAAATAATCCATCATTACACTATTATAATGTGTATTTATAGATATCATTCCATGGATCATTACTGATATGTGTAAATCTATGTACATCTCTGTTTACATATATTCTTAAAATACATGTGGTCATGTTCAAGGATATACTATCGATTTACAAAGAAGGTAATGTCTACTAGATGTCCTTGTAAATCTTTTTCTTATCATATTTAAATTTATTTATTCACTTTTTTACTATTATACCTCCACATTATTTAATATTTTATTCATGAAATGGAATTAATTAGACACCATCGATGGTGGAAACTAACTTTATCTCCCACCTTGATCATGCCACCATTTCACTAAGGGTACCCAAATAGCTTTCATGGTTTCATGTTCTGGTTTTTCAATTATGCATTGTCTATTAAATTTGTACATGGGATCTTAGAAGAACACTAATGAGTCATATCTATCGATACACATAGATATATCCTTTTGGGAGGTTTATTTTATTTTTGTGATATTTTTTATTATAGTTTTTATAACTATTTACTATAAATTTTAGAATCTCAAAACATGTATGGTTTTATAAATGGGAGTTCTTAGTTGATTAATTTATTATTAGTTTTTATTTTTTATTATCTTCTTCTATTATATTTACATATTTCTCCTGCTATTGATTACTGTTATACCATTGTGAGATTCATGATCATGATGGTACCATCTCCATAAAAACAAATTATAGACCCATGATTCTAATCAAATATCTCAGGAATACATGGATTCATGAATGAGGTAATGTGATTGACTGGATTAGGTCATTGTTTTAATTCCTCTTAGGTGAGGACATTAAAGTACACACGGGAGATGTTATCACATTACACCTATAATGGAATATATGAAGGTATGTGTGATATAAAAATGATAGGATTATAATTATGTTATAAAAATCATATATGTACTTTAAATCCATCATTATAATAATCGATGATAGGCAATGATTAAAAAAATTACATTGGTTCATAATATGGTAGTCTATCATACACATGAAATATGGTTTCATTTCCTATTTGATGAATGATGAAATGGATTTTTGTTAATACAATAAAATAATAATATATCATTATATCAAATACAATAGTATTATTATATCATCATGATTGAATAGGATTTTTTTGATGTGGAAGAAGAATTAAAATAGAAATTCTCGGTTAATCGTGATGCCTTTTCTTCGGATAACCTCATCGGTAAACAGTAAAATAATTTTTATGGTTGATTTATGATCAATCAAGGGGATATAATCATGGTTAAGAATTTGTTTTGTTTAATAATGGTAGGTATTTACTAAGAAAAATTTTATTGAGGGAGTGAATGGGAGAATATATATGGTGGAATTTTATAAAAAAGGAGAAGGGAAGAATTGTAATTTATGAAAACATAAAACATTACTGACATTTTCTATATGCCACAATGCATAAAAAATAATCATTCTTGATCCAAATAAGATATATGTCCCAAAAAAGTTCATACAATTTGATTTATACTAGTTGTTAGGTCATTCTAACACTTAACATTTTAGTGTAACCCTTTAGTAAATAGTTTTCTCCCTTAAAACTGAAAAATATCACTATTATTTTCAATATTCATTGAGGAAAAAAATTATGTTGACATATTATATAATAATAATGATTCTAAATAATAATATAAACCCCATTTCAGTAAATTTTATTCAATGAATTAAAATCATTTCTAGAAAATAATATTTCTTTAAAACCAAAAATATACTTATACTAAATACAATATAATGATGAATGAAATGTAATTATTTATATTACCTATAAATAATGAATAATTTTATTTTCTTGATGTATAATTCAAATCATAATGGGGATTTAAAATTACATTATTTATTGAAAAATTAGCATTTTCACTATTTATAGAAAAATAAACATTTTCTTAAAAATACAAAATTTTAAACCTAAGTTAATTTTTATGTGCTAATATAGAATATTACATTAAAAAAAATTAAAAATTTTAAATATTAAAAAATAATATTTTAATGTTTTCTTTGAACAATCAATAAAAATATTTTTTATGAAAACATAATTCTTAGGAACAAAATTACTTTACTAATAACCGATTGAATAATTAAAAAAAATTTATCAATAATTTTATATTGATTAGAACATACATATATATATATATATGATAAATTATTTAATATTATTCTTACCCCAAAATTTGAAGGATGGGTTATAATAGTCATATGTAATGTAAAATTATTTCATATTTAGATTATGCTCATTGTTTTGTGTTCTGTACGTTGTCCAATATAGAATCATTTTAAAAAAAGTCATAGTGTGTTACATTAAAACCCCTTTAAAATGTCTAAAACCTATAATTTGATTTTTAAATAGTGAAAAAGATTTTCAATTTTCAGAACAACGTTTTCTAAATCCCATATTTTATAAATAGTTAATAAAACATCCACATGAAAATAAAGAGGGATGTGTGAAGGTTATCTACAATAGAGCCCAAATAGGTTTCTGAGTGAAAAATAATTAGTGGGAAGTGAAGATATGGACATGGAAGAAATGTTTAATTCTCAAATAAATATGGAGATTTATAATGTTAAATTATAATAATAATTTGAATGGTTTAGATAATGTTGACAACCATGAAACCATAATCCAAGGATATGTTAAATAAAACATAATATCATCATAAATGATGGAAATTGGTTAAAATTTTCATTTTCAAGATCCTTTTCCATGAGATGAAAAATTTATTAGTATATAATATGAAAATAAAGGGAATCTAATTTATTATAAGTAAAATTTTATCATTTAATAATTTTCCCCCACACTTTTCTTTTTTCTCTGAATGCTGACTATTAAAGACAAATTTTTGTTATTGTAAATGGAAAAATAAATTAAAAATAGATCAAAAAATTACTCCCAAAGGATATATAAGTATTCCATATATCATTATACATAGACCATAAAATAATTTTAGAATATTTTATAATGATTCCAGAGACAAAAAAATGTAATGATCTTACTCTAAAATACATATAATCACTTATTTACCAAATCACATTTTAATAGAATATAGTGAAAAATATGTTCCAAAAAGTAACTTAATTATTATCTTTCAAAATATTTAAATAAAATCTGATTTCATACCAATGAGTACATTATATTTTCTAGTTTAAGATGATTCATCCTTATCAGCCTTATGTTGTGGGTTTAATCTATGTGGCCTTATAGAATGCATTGGGTAGTCTACATTTTTTTAGTAATTATTTTTCCTAACGTAATATCCATATTTAATTTTGAAAAATATGATGATTAACTTTAATCACAAATTATCATCTAGAAACTAAGAGTTATCAATTCCATTTTACATATGATCAAACTTAAACTCATAAACATATAATGGTATCAATATCCATTAAGATAATCTTACATGAAAACATTCAAATATCTATAGATATTTACACCTATGATTGGGTTCAAAATATAATAAACTTGAACTCGCATCCTTGGATTTGATTCTAAAATAATAATGTTTAGATTTATGGTGTTGATACCAGTATAGGTTACCAAATTTTCTATATAAAAACATAAAACATCCAAAGGAAATATTAGATCACTTAAATACCAATGGGCCATTTAGTATTATGGATTTATTTAGTTAGATAATCACTTATATAAACAATACCCTTGAATTCAATAGAGATTTTTCTCAAATATACCCTTTTTCCAAAAATCTATAATAAACCATAAAATATCCCACAAAATTCATAACATTAGAATCATTTCATGACAAAAATCATGTATTAACCATTCTTTATGACATGGGGAATATTAAACATAGTAATAAGTGATCTCAAATTATCACTAAGGGTAATCATAAGAATTAAAAATATAATGTCATTAGTGAGAAAAATAATTGCATAAGGGTTTGATGAAATAATCAATGTTCATTAGCATAAAATAAGAATATTAATAAATATCAATACCTGGATAATAAATCATGAATCATGGTTTGAATATCTCTCAAAAGAATCATTCGTAATAATAAATAAGAATTAGCCATATGATTTCAATGTTGATAAAAAGAATCATTTTAAACCCATAGAATTCATAAATAAAATATGTTGGTATATTTATAAATTTAAAAATATTACAAATTTTATACACATGTCATATAAAAATTGGATCCCAGTTAATACCAATAGAGAAACACTTCGGTAACTCATTTACTGTTTCCTCTAATTAAAAAGACCCTTATCCAAAGCATTGGAGAACTGTCCGAGAACTCCCATATGTGAACTCCCATAATATAATCTATATTGGTATTACCCAATACAATCTCGTTACACCCATCATATAAACTATATCAGAATCACCTTGTGCCATCCAGGTACACCCATCAAATAAACTATATCAGGTTCACTTGGGAATATAAGCATGAACCCATCATATAGGAAATATAGAGATAACTCATGACCTATAATGAGGATAATCCATTCAAATAAGCTATATATGGGTCTCCTATTTATTATTAATAATATTAAATTAAAATTCATGAGAAAAAATTTATAATCCATTACTTTTCAATCATTACAAAAATCAATGTACTTGTATATCTTGAATAACCCCTGTAATGAAAATTGGTTCGATGAAAATATATTTCTATATAATAATAAATAATATGGATGGTGTCAACATAACATAAAACCAGTAGAGCGTAATAATAAGTAATGGTTTATGAATTTGATGAATGTAAATACCATTAAAATATCAATAAAATATTCATGAGAAAATACCCTTTTTACTTAGAAAATAAATTTAAACAAATAAAAAAACACAAAAACATTTTATATTACTTTTCATTTAAAAAATGGGAAAATATAAATGAATTATCAGTAATTGTAATGGTAATGATAGTGTAAAAATAATTTTATGATATATATGTTGAAAATAAACAATGTTTACTCATGTTTTTTAAAAGGTCTCAAAAGTGATCCAATTTCAATAAATTATATATTTTTATTTTTTTGACCCATTGAAAATAAGGTAAAATATCATATAAAATGGTTTTACCAAATAATTTTTGTTTAAAAAAAAATCTTAATGAATGAATTTTTTGAAACATTTATATAAAAGAAGAAGATTCTCAATCTAAAATATGATACAATATCTCTATCACCTATAAATGACTTGATTGATGTCTCATAAATCATTTTAAAAGGTAATGGAAATTAAAAACGTGAAAAAATTCATAAATAAAGGATAAAAAATTTGGTTGAATAAAATATTATAGTATGATTTCCTAAAATGTAACCACAAATATAAATAATCTTAGAAAGAATGATGATTGCGACATAAAACCATTTCAACTTTGGTAACTATTCCATCGCAATAATCATAAAATAATAGCATCAAATGATACGTTAATGAAATGGAAATAAGTATAATCATAGAATAACATGTAAAATGGTATGTATATTCACCTCATAATGTAGGATATTTATATAACATAACATATGTTTCAATGATTACACTTTGAGACTATAAACCCTTAAAATGATCACAATATTGAAGTGAGAATTAGTCAATGAATCAATTATGTGTATCAATATAAAATAAAGATGAAGAAATTATAAATAAAACATAATATAATCAAATATAGTTTCACACATAACCTTATAATTTCAAAGACAGTGAAGATTTATTATAACACAATGAGAAGTAACTATGTTTTGAAATTATTTACCACTTTGTAACATTAAAATCAAATCCCCATGGATTAAATAATTCAAATTTAAAATTGAAAAACATTTATTTAACAATTAATCATTACATTACTTGTGAATGGTTAATTATATATACCATATAAATTTAATTAGGTGTATAATATAAAATATTTCCTCAATGAGGAAAATTGAGACGAAGTCCCTTACCTTGAGTCCATAATTTCCATTTATGTACTTAAAATACTATATAATAAGATTATATTAATTAATTAATTAATATTATTTTAAATTTTAACACCTTATTATTAAGTAAAATATTTTATTTATTTTAAATAATTATATAAATAGTTGATTAGTTACCTCCATGTCATGTGTTTTGATGATGTTCGGTTTACTGTTTCAAAATAGCTTTAGTGTGTTGAAGGATATCTGAAAGGACATTGTTTCATCATATCTAGAATAATAGTTCTGAAATAACATTATTTTTTGTAAAAACATATACTATTTTTATTACTCCAGAATAATGTTTAAGAAAAATGAACTACGTTGCAATCATGAGTAATGTATATCATACATATGAATTAGCAATGTTTCTATTTTTCAAAGAACATTATTGAAATAAGGAATATATTATATTATATTTAAATATGGATAAAAATATCATAAATAACTTATTATTTCATGAAAAATTGTATATATTTCATCTATACAATTTGGTGATGAAAAAAAATCGCAATACTTCATAGAGGTGGCACTGCAGTCGTACACACGTATGATGTTATCATTTCTTAGTGAATAGAGAGGTAAAAATAAATGATATATTATATTTTTAGATTTAAATATATATAATTGGTATCATTATTATAATTTATATATTACATATATTTTTCAAAATTATCTTTATTATCTTACATGAAAATAGTTAGTGATAAATGAATCACAACGCTTTATGAGGTGGCAGTCCACTGTATACGTGAGCGACATTACTGTATCCCCAAAGAAATGGAATAAAAGAAGATATATGTGGTATAATATTTCTATGAGTGTAAATATTATTCTAAAATCACATATTTATTTTTTCAAATCCTTCATTATTATAATATTTTATAGGTGATGATGAATAGTGAATTACAGTAGTTCGCAAGGTAGTAGTACGTCATACACATTAATGATAGTTTCATTTCACATTTTATGAAAGGTCATACAGATTAAGGTAATTAAATTTACATAATATCATATTAGTATAATATAGATAATAGTTTTATTATATCATCAAAAATGAATAATATTTTAAGGATATGGAAAACTAAATAAAATAATTATCATCTCTTAAGCATGATACCTCCTCTTTGGTTAACATCCTTGGGATAGCCCAAAAATCATTCATATAATTGAATTATGATAAAAAAATGGTGTCTATTTCATTATTATGGATGTCGGGTAAGTAGTTTTATAGATATTTACTAAGTCAAATGGATTATTATTTCGGAATATAAGAGGATAGGGGTGCCCTTTTATAAGTGCGGTCAGTGGAACACTTTTATGTTTTTAAAAGATTAATTGGTACCCATGATTTGATTATTAAAATGATATAAAATAGGAATATATCAATACATGTATGACATTAGGTTGAAATATTTCTATTAAAAATATTTTAATCATTTTCCTATTTTTTTTTAAACTCTTACCATTTTTGTTTATCCTCTTGTAAATCTGTTTAAAACATAACAGTATGAAAATATTTCCATTGTATTCACTATTCATTATGATCAAAGATTAATATGAACTTATAATATAATATACATTATTTTTATTAAGATTATATAATAAATTTTATAAAATTCATTTCGTATATGTGGATCAACTTATTTTAAGAAAAAATCTTCATAATCGAAGAAAATATTGGTTTTTATGAAATGCATTTTCAAGTATAAGATGATATTATATTAACTCTATGACTAATAGTAAATATTATATAATTTTTAATTTATATTTATATATATAATCTATAAATTTCTTTAAAATTATTATGTATTAAGTTATTTTACAATTAATTAAAATGTAAAAATATTATGCACTCTAATATAGTTTCTAAAAATCGTTTTTTAACCAACCAAAAAAACATATACTAATATCTAATATAATGAAATTTAAAATGTAATTATTCAAATTGAATAAAACTAAATTATAATTTTTTACATGAATGAAAATTCAATTAACAAAAGAAATTTCAAATTTCTTTATTCATAGAAAATAAATGATAATTTTACAAAAAACCAGAGATTTCACTTTTCAATAAAAAATCAATATATTGAGATAAAATTTAAGGATTCCACCATTTTTTTAGCATGATTATTTCAAAAATTATGTTTATTTTTTCAATTATATTTTATTATATGTTCTAAAAATTTATCATAAACTGTTTCAACAAAAACAAATAAAAATAATTTTTTATAAAAACATATTTTTTATAAATTGAATAAATTTACTAAAAAAATTTAATTATATAAAAAAATTATTAAAAAATTTATATTTTGTATTATATCAATATTTATTTTAAAAAATAATTTATACTACTCATAAATTTAATTTTAATTACTATGTTATCATGAGAAAATTTACAATAATATTTGGCATGTTTCATTTAAGCTTAGTGTTGTGTGTCTTGTATGCTATTAAGAATAAATTTCTCTAAAAAATATCAAGGTGGTAAATATAGTAAATTTTTTGAGAATATAATTGTTTAATGAGATTTGTAATTATAATTATCATAAAAACCTATCATTTTATGAGGGTGAAAAAGTGATAATTTGAATATATCCAAAGAAGGTTATTATGAGGTTTAGAAAGAGGAAAAGATTATCATATGATTTATTTAACCCTCTAAGATAATTAATCTCATAAGAGATGTGTCCTATCAAGTGGAAAAACCCATCATTCCTGGCCTTGTAATGTGATGTATTCCATTTATTTATCTTCAGTTAGTACATACCAGGTCCATTATATTTAATGAATCGATAGGTGAAACCACTATATCATGGACTCTCTTTTGAGAATAAATAGGTATAAATATTGGATCAGTGATATAATATCATATGAGATTAGATAAATCACATTTATAATGTAAATTGGTGAGTCCATTTGTTTTATGTGGAAATATGTGAAGGAGATGCTTAAATTAAACATGGGTACCAATATTTAATCTAGACTGAGGATATGATTTGACATCTAAAGTATTAAATTTCTCTATAATGGAAGAATTTGTTGTCCAAAACATTTATATATATAATTTTTCTTATGAATATATATGTTTCATATTTTAATATAATTTAAATTCTAAAACATTTTCACAACGTAATAAAAAAAATAAATTATTATCCATAACATTGAAATTTATATATGGTGAAAAAAAATCCAATAAAACAAAATATATTAAATTATGAAAAAAATAAAAAACTCATCATAATTATAATTTGAAAATATATAATATTATGGATTAATAGAAGTGTTATTCCAAAAACATTAAATAAAAAATAAAAAATTGAAAATATAATTAGTTTTTTTATGAAGAATAAAGGGAACATTAAGGGAAAACTATATTCCTATGTAATGAAATAAATTAGTGGCGTTTATAGGATTTAAAATGAAATATGTCTATTGGAATAATAACACGGTCATTGTAATGTTAATTAGACTATTAGAATATATACATGGTTACTAGAATAGTAAAATAACCATCACAATAGTAACTTTAACTGTAAAATAGTTGAGTGATTTGAAAATAATATTTCTCATATACAAAATAAAGAGATATCTTTTCCAAAATTAAATAAAATAAATATTAAAATTAGGGAAAAAATATAACTATGTATATTTAATAAACTATATGATATATTGATTTAGAGAACACATATTGTCTACATATATAATTAAATATTAAATTTTCTATGCTATAAATTTATTTTAGTAAAGGTGATTTTATTTTTCAATTTTGAACATTAAAAAAATCCGAGATTTTTTTATTAAATTTCTTAATAAAATACTATTCATATACTGTAATAATTCTACAATAAACAATTTTGTTCTTAAAATAATATTTTATTCATTATTTAAACCTAAAATACCACTCCATTTAATGTTTAAATACCCACTCTAGGAAATATAGAATATGATTTCATAAACACATATCAGTAACCACCATTTTACCAATTCAATTCACCTAATCATACTTGCATCCTTGGAGATGTTCAAGTTTCATTGATCCCCAATCCTATAAATAACTAAAACCTTACCAAAATATCAAATGAAAAGGATGTGGTAACATTAATTTTTATTATTTTTCAATTTCTTTTCCCCTAATATACTATTACCATTATAAATTATAATATAATATTTCAAAAAATTATTTATTATTTTATTAACATTGTATTAATTATAAAATTAAATTAGAAAAATTATATTTACTGTATATGATTAAATAATATTTTTATCTTTCCCTTATGATAAAGTCTTGTTAATGATCAGTTTACTGAATATGGGGACATTTGCATTTTTTTATTTAAGTTTCTAGGATTACTGGATATTTTAGATTATATATCTGTAATTTTTTCAATTTTTATTTTTTTTATAAACTAATTTCAATTTATATATATTACCTCTCTCTACATCTCTTAATACGCGTCATGAATTTTTATTTTAATATATACAATAAATTAATCAATATTATAACAGTCACACCTTTCATTTATGGTAATAATAACTCATGCATACTACATAAATTATATATATATATATATATATATATATTATTCTAGTCTAAATTTATGTAATGTATATGTAATAATGTGTTGAAACAATGATATTAAAATTAAAATGGAACATTTTAAAGAAAAGTGTTATTGAACCACACAATCAACAAAATAAATGATAATAAATAAATTCAAATGATTATAATTGATCTATAACACTTTAAAAACTGAAATGTTCTTATATATAATTGTTTTAATAAACATTATATAATTATAATAGTTGTTAAAACACAATGAATCTTAATATATCATTTGGTACTAGGTCATTCAACTCTTATGTTTTCACTTTGGTTTACACACTATTTCCCGAATTTTTAATATTATTGTTCAAAAATATATTAGATATATTTTATTTTTATTTCCCTTTTATTCAGCTTGGTATATTCATTTCTCTACATAAATAAAACTAATTCTTACCCAAGCTTCAATTATTATTGAAAAAATACTTCATTCTTAGGGAACACAATTTATTTTTCTTCTGTTTAATCTCACCATATTCTTGAAATATGATCATTTTTATGTAAAAGGAACCCTTAATTATTGAAATTGATCTTTTCATACCTTTTTTTTGGAGAATCCATGTTTATTCATCCACATATTCCTTACAAAATCATTATAAAACCAATTCTTTCCCAATGTGATTCTTCTAGAATTATGATTGGTATATATAATTCATTTCCATATAGAATTCTTGATTATGAGTATATTATTATGTGATGGGTCAACAAAAATATACATAAACCTCTAATAAATTGGTTAATGTGTTATATATGATGATATCATTATACTTTTACATGATGCAATGATATTTTTCAATAATGTTATGATGTATTGGACATCATCCATGACATATTTTATAATGTTTCATTTTTATCCATATACCACATTCCATTTTTTTTGGCTCTTATTATTATATACCCATTATAAACAAAACTAATATGATGATGATTATTATATATATTCTTGTGTTGTGAACATAATCCTTTAAATACATTGACGATCTTGGTTGGGGATGGTAAAATTTTGATTTTTTTTCTAAAAATTATATAATAATCATGTTTGAATTGTATGGTCAATATATCTTTAAAAGTTATGGAATGATATGTGAAAATTATATCATATATATATTTGACATATCACATCCTGATCTAGCTGTCGAAAGTTTGAGTGAGACTACCATAAACACATATTTCATCGGCTATTGAAAAGTGACCATTGTTTCGTAGGCATATCACATACTAAGGAGGACATATCCATTAGTACAAGTATATATGAACAGACATCCACCTCCATGCACAAGTACAGAGATAATAAAATAATGATAAAAAATTATGGATTCATCTATATCCCACTATCAGAGAAAAAATAGAACAAGAAAGAATAAGGTAGAAATACAATCCAAGAAAAATCTACAAAATACTCCAATCTGCTAAGAAGTAGGGAATGATTTCAAATGATCCAAATGGTACACGCATCAGTCTATCTAGATCACTATTCTCCTCCAGTTCAGGGTCCACCTTATACTCTATCAAAAGACCTATTTTCAGAATACGACATGACATGTGTGAGCATTTCACAAGAATGTGTGAGTAAAAAAATACATGTTAGGTTCCCCAATAACCTAAAACAAAAAAGGTGTAATCATAAGAGAAACTGTTATATCAACCCATATCAATACGGTATAGAAAACCCAGGAGATTTAGAATATGATTATCCATATTCATAGCTAAAATATACATGACTATTCGGGTCATAACCACGTGGTTTATCCATCAAAATAAGATTCATGACTATAAAAACTTTTCAAATAACCCTAATATATGAATCATAGACTCTAATACTCATTGAGTTCTCCACCGTACAACCGACCATAAGATCCTACATGAATCTTACTATTTTATCGCTTCCAAGAGTACTCACTCCACATGCCATAAAATATTTTATGTAACTCATCAAAGAGATATCCTTCCCTAGGCATCACTACCATTTTGAGATATCTCACACATCAGGTATCACTAAGAAGATGGGATAACCACTCCATCCCTAATAGAAATAATTCATTATAATATTCTCATGGGGTATTTCCATGAAGAAAAGTCATAATGGAGCCCAGAGAAACTAGTTACGGATAGGGGATCACCCCCATGGCTTATGAGGGACTCTTAAAAACCTAAAAACATAACAAAATTTCCCCACATAGATAGAGGATCACACCTAACATTGTATTGGGACACCAAAACCTATTATGGAACATTGGAGTTCCTAACACAAAAATAAGAGATCACACCTTGCACAACTGTGGTTGACATAAAACTCATATGCAATTACCCATTGTGTAGGGGATCGATGTCCATATATATTGTTCAAGAAAATACCTTAAACGGCACTTTATAAAGATGATATGATAAATATTACATCCCCAGGCATCCTAGAGGCTGATACAAAATCTATCCGATCTAGTCCCATAATGGGGATTACAACCATATGCTTAAGACATAATGTCATATTGTACCCACTATGGGATGGACCATAAGGATGCACCTGACTTGAACAAATACATATTTTTTATAATATAATTGTCCTATAATCATCACTTAGATCACATTTATCACATTAAAACCATTGACACAATAACATTTCTTACGGGGAAAACTACTAATGATTGGTTACTCACAGTCCCTAATCTCCATACTGAGATTAGAGATTTTTACGGAATAAATCCTTGATTTGAGTACATAGAATGCCCCCCTTTGGGACATAGTGTGTCACTCAAGGATATACCTTGGACATGTACCTTCATGATACTAAGTGTGTATGGTAGTATACATCATGTAAATGCATTTACACAATAGTGACCTCACCCAATACACTGGGAATGTAACCTTAACCAAAAATGGCTTGGGAAACCAAGTCTCGATACATGGTGTGTACTTGTAGTAAGTGGTGTGTTCTTATTGTTCCTCTACAGAACATTTCCTTGTATATTTTCATTCATTTCATCCAATTATAGGGGTACCAAAGACCCGACCCATGTACATGATTGTTTCCTTTGGAATGTTTACACCAAGGGTCCGGCAATGTACATCCGCGTTGTAATTGGCAATGTAGTATCCAAGTATAAATGAGTAGGGGATGGGATGAATTAGTGATATATATTTCTTTTAAATTTATTTTATTTTGAAAAAAACTTCATCTATTTTTTAATTATTATCAATTTTATGAAAAAAATGAATAATAAATCGACATAAATATTAAAATTTACAAACTTCACTACTAAATAAGAGTATCTATTTCCTTGTTATGGTTTAGAAACAATCCAATACTGCCAAATCCAATACAAAAAAAATCCTTCTATTTTGATATAAGAACTATTATATACCATTAAACTTATGTAGGAATATGATTAGTATAATAGTTATTGTGTTTTAAGAAATATGAATGGATGTAATACAATTAATGTAACAAGTTAAAAAAATTGCATTAGAAAATGTTACTGTGTTTCCTTAACAACTATCACAAATATAGAGTTAAAAATAGTTTTCATTTTCCTACCTAATAGTAGGTAAGACAAAATCTTGACTTCATAATGAAAAATAGTCAGATTCCCTAGTCTGTTTTATCAATACGAAAATATAAGTCTACC
This sequence comes from Viscum album, assembly GCA_963277665.1. NCBI lineage: Eukaryota > Viridiplantae > Streptophyta > Magnoliopsida > Santalales > Viscaceae > Viscum > Viscum album. The sequence goes on from OY728151.1 coordinate 170,829,114, forward strand.
AGAATACCATTGAAATAATTATGATCATCTTATTACATAGTCTAGAAATCTATGTCTGACTTCATGGTCTAATGATCTATTTAGTTATACTATATAGCTAAATATGATATTCTATCTTATTATTTTTCTGTCCAAAAACATCCTCATGAGTGATCATTTTGGAATCTTCTTCTCTCAAAAATAACATTTACCACTACACATTATCTCTTCACTTGTGAATGTAGCTTGTATCAGTTTAATGTATCATATACATTCCACTATTTATAGGTGTTCAAAATTTTGTTTATTTGGGATTCAGAAAATTTTTCCCACTTAACCAGATTTCTTGAAACTTAAAATTGTTAATGCATTTCAACTTCATCTATTACTTCTTCAACACTTTTTAACTATTACAGTTTCTTCTAGAATCTTATAGAATATTCTCACATCTTAAGATTGCTTCAACATTTCTAATAAATTTTAGTATAATTCAAATTTCTTTTCTATTTTCATCATTATTAATAAGATAATATATTATTTATTACATTCCTTTACTCCATTTTAATGATATGGAAATCACATGTATTAACATTAAGATTCTCAAAAATCAATGAAGAAAAACATCTCATTCTTATGCTCTATACAAAATGTTAAATATAAAAAGTTTAACCATTCTTCAATTAGTATTTTTAAAATATGATTTGTAATTTTTCCACAAACATAGTGGAAACATCACAAATTTCTTACAATAGCTCGAGAATACATTATCATTGGCATCAGATATATTTGAAAAAAAAATATTCTCTAAACTATTTAAAATTATATCTTATTTTGACAACACATTTGGAAATTCTTTATAAAGTTCCCCTTTTATTATTTTCATAAAAGAAATTATTCTATGTCTGATAAATTTTTAGTTATCTCTCCACACCTGATGAATCGATCACTTTTTCACTCTATTAGATTAGTGTAACTTTATGTATGATGGTCTATGTCACATATAATTTTATTATTATGACCCATTAAATTAAAACATATCATATTTCCTAATTCTTTTTTGATCTTTTGGAATCCAAAACAAACAATTTAACATAATGAAAACAGTTGATTACATTTATTTACTAATCTCAGATCCCATTTTACATTGGTCCCAATAAACTCCCATTTTTTCTTTTCATCAGTCATAGAAGCTTTATATAAAAACGATCGTCTTTGAAAAAAAATTCCAGGGATTTCCTTTCTCAACCGTCACTGGATTTGATGATCATTGTCTAAATTACTTTAATGATATGTGACACACCATGTCCATTCAACCTATATCAGTAACATTGACCTAAAAATCTTATCTCATTTTCCGATAATGATCCTCTTAAACCTATTTCTTTTAAGATTATATCTTTTTGATTTTTGATCTCAATAAAAAATAGCACCTTCAATTTCTTACATTATGAACAACCTTCATAGCTAACAAACAAATCTGTGTCCAATGACAACACAATGATGATGAAATTTTGGAAAGCTTCATCTTTAGTCACATTTATTCTTCCCAAAAATTATTCTATAATCATGAATTCCACAGGACTTTTATAAAATTTTTATATCTAGGGTATAATCGTATCCTTTATAATGGAATTTATTCAAACATCCCAATCTTCCATCATGATGTTACTTCCAAAAAATATCAATATGATTAGAAAAAATGGTTATACACTATTTTTTATTAAGGATTGCATTACAAGTTTTTAAAAAACTTATAACCATTTAGAATTATAATTCAGAAATGATTAATTGAATTTATTTTTATATGATATTTGATGACTCTGATTTCCTTACTTATATTGATCCAAACTTTTTTTCTCGGACCCAAGGTGAGTCTGATGATCCTTCTATTCGAAAAAAAACTTCCCAAACCAAATGAATATCATAACCATTGTGAATTAAATATTATTATTATTCTTATGATCCTAATTGTTATATCAATTCTCAGGGTCTGATTGACATGTTTTCACACACACAATTATTCTATCTTTATTTTCATTATATTCACAATTTTCCTACTTTTTGAAACATAATCAGTATATTGATCTAGTAATGAAAAATAAAACCAAAATAAATCATGGTTCAAATGATATCCCCTTTTTTGTTTTATGTCAATCCCCACTTCAAAACAATACATCAATTGGTTTTCTTTTCTCAATTTTTCTTATTGATAATAAAATTCAAAGGGTATACTAATGATAACTTTTCTTAATATTATAATCATGAAACCCATGTTAAAGAGAATATATGTATCATAATAGATTCTTAACAAAGATGCATTAATTATGCAACATTATATCTATATTGGAAAACCCGGTGCAAAAAAATGTATGATAATGGCCTTTAATATTTTCCATTATCATAAAATTCATGCCATACATTTTCATATTTAATTAATTATTCTCATTTATAGGGAACTTTTTACAGTATTTGTTTAGGATAAAATTAACCAAAACCCATGTCAATAGACATATCTAAAATTTCATGTGTATAAACACTGTTTTTTAAAAAACAATTTTCTTAACCCTATTACATTATTTTAAAAGAAGAGTAAGAGACTAACTAACACAATATTCTTTATTTTAACTACTTAAATTCCTTAAAATTTTGAAAAATTATACAAAATTAATTATTTATAAGGAGGAACCTATGTTGTTCCTTACGAGTAAAAAAATTACTAATTGTTCTCTAACAATATTGAAATGTTAATTTTTTTCATGGATATTGAATTTTATTTGTTTTCATCCTTATGTTTATCATTCTATGATTTTGTAAGTAATTTTTTTCACATCTATATAATCTTTTTATATGTTTGTAAACTTATCTTCAACATTCATAACATCTTTTTTATAATTTTTTGTAACATCTAATTCATGAATTCTTCTTAGGATCATAAGATAGTTAAAAAAACATTTGGTAACATTACCATCATTCTCACATCACTTTTATCTTCTCTAATTATTAAAATCACAACCTGCTTATATCTTTTTATCAACATTGATCAAATTTTAGAAAACGTTCCCCCCTTTTCATTAAAAAATTTATTTCTTCCAAATTTCTAGCCATTGAAATTGTTTCTGAAAAATAACTAATCACCCTTCCTTTTCAAACTCTTTATTTTTATTTTTTTCATGTTTCAAAATAAAATTATCAGATTTATTCCTTTATGAAAATTGACTCCCCTCCAATTTTTTTCATCAATAAATCATGGAATAGTTTGTAATGTTTTTGGTTGAACCAACACATATTAGTCGTATTCCCAAATCCACCACAAATCTAGAAGTATCCATAAAAGAAATAGATTCTTTTATAACTTCCACACTAACTTAAATCATTCACATGTTTCTAAGAAACATTCTTATCATAACTTTTTTTTACCACTAACCATTTTGATATCTTAAAAATTTTTATTCTTCAACTAATATTTATTTATTTCTTTATTAGAACCAGATGTAGTATACTATTTTTCAGACTCTCACTTTTTCAAAACATATAAATTCTCTACTTTTCTTTGGAAAAAAACAACACTTTCCCAATTTTCTTCTTCTAAGGAAACTCTTCAACATTATCTTAAACCATTGATGTTAAGTATTTATACTTATCAGGTTTTCTCTTTCTAGAAAATTCACTAATTTTATAAGTATAGTTTTTAATAATTGTTACTGTTTTATCAGAATTGGAGTTTTTTTGAAGATGTTCCTACTCAACATATTTTTTCATTTATCTTGACTTCCAAATATTCATTATGGTTTTTTTCTTTTTAAAGATATTTATTCAAATAATTAATGACTTCATCCATCTTTCTATTTACATAAAGAAATCATTCTTGATTTTTTTTGGATAATTTTAATATATTATGATCCTTATTTCTTTCACATGTATTCTAATGTTTCTCATCCATTATTTCAATTATTCTTCTAGATAAAATTTAAATATTGTTACTTCTTCTTCAGAAGAATTAATTTTGAATTATTTATTTTTAAATATTGTTATAAAAAATATTTTCTCCATCAATATTGGTATAAATCTTGGATTAAACATCACTAAATTATATTTCATAAAAACTTCATTCATTTAAATAATAACATTCCTCATTAATAATTATAATAAACGTGTTTTATTCAGAAAAATTTATAAAATTTTCACTATCACTATCCTTAGAAAAAACATTTCCTTTTTGATTTGGAGAAATTAATATCTTTTCCCTTTGAAAAATATTTTACCTTAACACTATGTTTCTTCAAAGATCATCTTAGACATCATTCTTCTTCTTCACATTCCTCTTCATCAATTTATTCTTCATTTCATTATTCTTTATCACTACTTTGATTGAAATTAGAAAAAAATGTTCTCAATGGGTCCCTATACAAAATATTTTAAAGGAATTTTACCTATATATCTACTTGTACCTATTTTCACATTTCTAGAAAACAAGGATAAATTTTATTCAAGGTTTTTATGTACATCATTTATGAAGATAGAATTTCTAGCTTCTTCATCAAGAATATTCTGGGGATTTTCTTTCATGGTAGCCTTAAAAGATAATTATCTATTAAATATTGTCTTATTCTTCATAACAATCAACCTTATCATTTCATAAGTAATTATTGTACTATAAAAATAATCCAGAGATAATGGTCTTGGATATCTATCTCTTAATGGGGAAAATATGGCATCAAACATGTCTAGAATAATTCTCAAGATCATTTGAACAATAGTAGGATATTCTAAGTTTTCACCTAGAGTTGTAATATAGAAAAAAATTCATTCACCCTAGTAAATAAGTAACTAACAGATCCATAATCACCCATTTTGTGATCTTCATACATCAATATCCATATTTATAGTTTTTTCCTACTCAATATTTTGTTTCCTTGAAAAAATTTCATCAGATTATCACAGATACCATTGGTAGTGGAGACTCCCTTTAGTCTTAAAAAATCACTTTCTAAAAGTGATGTGAGAAATAAATTCTAATCACTTTCACTATTATCAAGATTATCTTGATCAACAACATTAATAAGAGTATTCATAAAAAGATTTGGAAAACCATACATGGAATCATTAGAATCATCATACCAAAGAGACTTAATGTATTAAAGCATTCAATCATTATCAATATACTAATTCCAATATTTTTAGATCAGAATGCCCTTAATGTTATAGTTATGTATCTCTATATTCAGTAAAAAAGTGCATATGCTTCATGTTGAATAAAATGATGAAATCAAATTTTTATAACAAGATAAAAACTATCACGGTTTGCATCAAAACATCTTATTTTTCTTCCTTAGAAACATTCATAAATATTATCTACGAAAAAAATAATCACTTTGATAAATAGAATTAGGTAAGAACTTCGTTAAAATTCCTAATGATACTCATTCTGATCCCTAGTTTTATTCCTCAATCTGATTGCTCAATATGATAATATAGGTCTTCCAGAATAATATTGAAACAATTCTAAACTACCTCTAACATAGTTCAGAATTCCCATTTTGATTTCCATGTCCAATGATCCATTCTGATATGAGAATCTAGTGAGTATGATCATATCTCTTCTCCTTCTTCTGCCTGAAAAACATCCTCTTGAATTCATAGTCCACAAACTCATTTTCATTACAAACATTAATAACCCCACCTTATATCTTCACCCAGGAAAATAACATGTATCAATTAAAAGTTCAAAACACATCCCACATTTTATATGCGTTCCAAATTTGGTTTATGTTGGATTTTGAAAAATTTACCACTCAACCATATTTCTGAAATCTTCAAATTATCCTTGTATTTCAACTTCATCATTGAATTCCCCAATGATTCTAATATCTTCTTATTTGTTCTCAATCCCTCTCAAATCTACTAACAACTTTATCTTACTTTATACTTTCTAATGAATCTTCATCCAGATTTTGGTTTCAATTCCAATTTTTGCATTACGATGAAGATATATGATTATTCTTTATATTTCTCTACAAAAATTAAAATATTTGAAAAGAAAATTTCTTCTCATTATGATTCTACAAATAAACTATAAAAAAATAATCATTTAGATTCTCCATTACACCTGTTAAATACAAACTCTCTAACCATTCTACCATAAGTATTGCTGCAACATTGTTAGACTTAAGTTGTCTTTGTTTTCCAATAGTCATTGTGGAATCTTTGGAATAAATATTATTTTGAAAAAATATTATCTATATGATTACAAAATTAATATTCCCTTGGAAAATGTTTTTAACAATATTTAGATGTTCTTTTTTTCCTTAGACCGATGATTCTTCCTCTGATAACATTTTTCGTGTTAGTGTGTGTGTGATCAATCAGTCTTTGATCCACTCTGTTAGATTTGTGTCACTACCAATAAGATTTTTGGAACCACAAATAATATGATTACTATGACTGATTTGAAAAAAATTTCAGATTTATTAATTCATACTAGAGAAAATTCAAATAAAAACAAAAAATTCATCCTGGTGATAATGGTTGAATATATTTTCAATTGATCACATATACCTTTTTACATCAATACTAACAAACTCCAATTTGTTTTTTCATTGGTCATAAAAAATTCTAATAAAAAAATATTCGTTAAAACCATTTTCTTCCTCTGATTTCCATTTTTAATTGTCACAACATCTAATGATCGGTGTTAGGATTACTCTGATGATCAGTGACGCACCGTGTCTGATGGATCAGTATTAGCAGCCTAGACATAAGAAACTTCATTCCTTTTTTATTAGGATTCTGATCAACTTCTTCAACAAATAGTTATATATTATTTAACTTTGATCAGACCAAAAGCCAACCATTTTAGTTTCATACATTTTAAACAAAATTCTTATCCACCAAAAAATTATTATTTAACAATCTTAGACTTATGAAACAAAACAACAATGTATTCAAATCATCTAATTTTCTTCTTCTATAGACTTTGTCTTGTATCATGACATCCTCATGAAATTGATAATTCTTTTATGATAGGAATAAAATAATATGACTTATTATGGAATATATTATAACTTCCCAATCATCTAGAATCATCTTTCTTTCGAACCAAACCTCAATACGATTGGAAGCACTTGTTCTACTACTTTTATTCATAAGGATTATTGCACATGTTTCTAGATATCTTATCAATTTTTTAAATTTCAAATCATCCAAGTATCATATTATATTTATCTGATTATTATAGACTATGATTACCTTCCACATAATTATTAGAACTTTTTTTCTTAGATCTAAGGTGATTTGGATGATCCTTCTATTAAAGAAAACTCAAACCCAAACTAATGGATTTTCTTAAGAATTTTGTATATTATCTTATGATAATGATTTTGATTATGATATATATTCTGAATATCTGAGTTTTGTTGAATTTTTTTGAATCACACCCTTATTCTATCTATATTTCAATTATCTTCACAATTTTCTTACATTCTTCGACCGAATTAGAATATTGATCTATTTAATAAAATACAAACAAAAAATGAAACTTCGTTATAACAAACATATCTATTTTCTCTTACAATGGGTTCCTTCTCATGTACTCATCCATAAAGACAAGTCTCACTACATGAAATGAACCCCTAGTACGTGGAATGTAGTTCACCTAGGTCATATTCCTATAATGCAAAGAACACAAGGCAAGTTCTCTTAAACTACATGTCGCATGGTCGAGGTTTCCAAATGGGAAATACCTATGATAATAAAAAAAACCATCTAGATTCACTACACTCCCAACATATTAATCCCCATGGGATCAGTAGTTGTCATATAATGTCATTAAAATAGTCTGACGTTTTATATACAATAATTAATACATAATACAATGAAAATCACCCACCTCATAGAGAGAGGTCAAAAATTTGGGTCCAACATGAGGCCTAAGAGCTATTGTACTTTCATCAGGTGTTGATCACCATCATAGATGAAACCCTATAGAGCCTCATATCTCTCTCACCCCCTCAATTAATATTTTCCATCATTAAGGGGAAATCCTCCCCTCTCCTTTCATATTCACGAATAAAATATATGATGTTTATTTATTAATATATTTATTTAATAAACTACCATCTTTTAGAACCACAATAATAGTCGCCTCTAACCAGGAACCCAATGCTAAAAAATATTATGTCATTCCTAGAAAAAAGATCTAGAAACTATTATAGTATGAAATATATTATCTAATACAATAGTTTATATTTATTCACTATTTCATAGAAAATCATTCATGTGTTATATTATAAATTTATTTTTTCTAGAATCAAGGTACTAAGGATTTTCAAGAACTAGAATATTATGTAAATTCAGTGCATGCATTTGAAAATAAATCTACAAATATATTTGAAATTATTATACCAAAAATAGATATTAAACTCTCTCTGCTTTAAATGTTTTTTTTCATGAAAATAAAATACTTACACATAAGTGGAAATATTGATATGTCAACCAGATTCCCTCAAACTAGAGAGGTCTATAAAATGTTATAATGATTTTAACAAAGACACGCATATGTTCCAAACTGGCCATAAAGTGTATTCTCAATTACGATATCAAATTCCACCAGTTACATCAAAAAGGAATCTCAACACCAAATGACCTACTCATATGTGTCAACATCAGGAAAGAAGTTATGTTCATGTATCCCCATATATGAAAATTTAAAAGAACCATGTACCTAAAATAACTATGATCATAGTTTATAGATGTATACTACATTTCTAAACCAAGAAATGATAAGAAGAATGGTCCATGACCACCAATGATATCATATTAAGTCATCCAAAACACAAATTGTTTTCATTTTACTAGGGATGAACTACACCCTCAGAAACCATTAGTAGAACAAACTCTATGCCCAAAACATTGACTTTAACGAGATCTAACAACTACAACAGTGACCTAAAGTGTCTATCAAACATGTCTCAAAAGGATCTTTTCTATTGGTGGAGAGGTAAAAGGTATGATATGAAAACACTACCAAGGGAATGTAAAATTTTCTATCCATAGAACCCAATCAACATTAAAACACAAAGAAAGATCACAATAATATAAGTGGTCTAATTTAATAGGATATCTATCTGGCATAAAAAACTATGCTCTATCATAACTGAACCCCAAAATCCTCCTGCATGAATAGGCATCATATCATCTCCACCGTGCTCTTCTCTATAATTGTGATGATGTGTACCATCCTTGTGATCTGGTCTATAATAATATAGATAATTTCATGTCATGACGTTATTCATGGAATGAACAACATGAAAACCACAAAGTTCCTACCTCATTTCCACTATAATATAGGAACCTCGGTCTCCACCTACTAATTAGAGAGACATCACACATTAAATCAACAACATGGAATGACATCATTTTCAAAAAAAACCTATTGTCAAACGATATCAATAAATAAAACCCACTCTTGAGAATATTAGTTATTGGATAAAACCTTCTTCTCACCCCATATCACATTTTGACTATTTTCATCATCAGTCCATGAAAGGATGATATTCTCCCCACCTTTGTAAAATCTATCTTGAACATATCAAGTGGATATCTGGCCATGTGATGACTCACATAAAAATACCAATGTTGTGTATCCCTACCTCTCTAACTAGTTAAGGGATACAACCATATATTGGAGATATGATGCACTATCCTCATCCATATGGACTAACTAAAAATCTGTAAACTACACCATTAACATGCTAAAACTACTAGTATTATACCTCACTATAAAAATGTCATACATTATCCACAACCTTTTTTTGATCTCAATATAGCATGAAATCAATATTTTTTACGTCCAATATCAGTCCCATGCTCGATTAGACATATCACAAGAAGTGTAACTTCTGAATCTATAACTAAATCTTCGAGAGATCCCCCTGAGACTCATACACTCATATAATGGTTAGATCTAACCCCATGTTTCTAGGAAGAAACTTTGACATCAAGAATATGAAGATTCCAATAAAAAACACTACCATGAATTGATCAAAAAAAAGTTATAGGTCCTTTTTCATGCCTCTTATTCAACTCCAAGGAGAAAAACATAGGTATTCTAATGTGAAACCATTGTTCATATAAGTTTATCCATCTACAACAACTCCAATGACACCATAGCTCATTAATCACAATGGTAGCTATTCGTTATATTGGTGAAATTTTTAGGGTATCACTAGGGTTCTAGAATACTAATAGTTATAACTCACAATTAAGAGGTTAATGTTACACATCCCAAAGAATATTTCATCATACTAAACCACCACTATTGGAACTAAAACCACATAGATTCCACTTCTCTATATAGTGACACAACAAAAATGATTATAGTTGTATGTTTCCACCTGATCATGAGTCCATCTTGATCTACTTGGGATCACTCAACATCAGGGGATGAAAAAACATCCCACAATCTTGAACCACTATAATACTAACTAGATGAATCCAACCATTCATGGAAGGCATGAAATAATTATATACTGGGGTAAAATCCTAATTCCAATCATTCACTACTACAAAATGAAGCTATAGCCATGGACCTATAGCCATGGTTTTATAAGTCCGTGGCTATAGCATGGTTATACCAATGGATGAAAATTCATCTGTGGCTATATGTGCGATTTGGCCAATATTCTCTTGGGATCCTCCTATAGAACCCTCCCTGACTCACTCCCCTCCCCCGACACACTCCCCTCCCCAGACGACCGCGCCTCCTCCCTCCCCGGACGACAGCGCCTCCCCCGACACTGACAGACTCCCCTCCTCCCCCGACGCACTCCCCTCCTCCCGACGACCTCTCCTCCCCGGATGACCGCGCCTCCCCCGATGTACTCCTCTCCTCCGGACAACCCCGAAGAACTCCCCTCCTCCCCTGACGGACTCCCCTCCTCCCCCGATGGACTACCCTTCTCCCGACGGACTCCCCTCCTCTGGACGACCGCATCTCCCCTGCTCTCGAAGGAATCTCCTCCTCCGACGAACTCTCCACCTCTCGAAGGCCTCCTCCGGAAGACCTCATTGCCAGTGTCTTTATCATTCCATTTTTTATCATTTCCAGTATCTTTATCTTTAACAATAGTTTTTTCAAAATCCATATCAGTAGTAATTAGATCCTTCTCAAGAAGGTTTCCACTGTTTTATGTAAGATATTTCCGCTGCTCGGGTCAATCCTCATGAATAAGGATACTAAATCATACCATTTTCAAATCTGAGGCATCCAGAAATAATATAGGGCATGTCAACATTTTAGAATTGTGTTCCATGGATTTTGGTTTGATTTCCATCCCATAAATATCTTATGAGTCATCGTGGTTTTGTATAGGGTAATATTGTAGATTAACATCAAGAACTAGGAACATTAGTGTAGGATATGCCTTCTTCTTCCAATTATTTTCTACCATATATATCTATTTTTGAGGGAATAGTAGATTTCTAGTTGTTCAAGCGAAATTAATGGGGCTTATTCCCAAAAAGGAGGAAAATATGAAAATATCATGGTGACATAACCATATGTAACATATGATTTTACAATTAATCTATGGTTGTTCCTAGAGATAGATAGTCTATCTATCATTGCACATCCGATAAGGATAGGAATCAAGCCTTATATAGTTTTGTATGTTGGAGTTGTTAGATTTATGCAACACCATAGATGGTAAAAACCATGTGAAAAATGGGGGCATGCATATAGTTTAGGTTCACAATGCCCTGATCTAGTCTTCTTGTTTGAGTTCATGGAGCTTAGTGAACATGAAAATAGTTTATATTCTTGATGATTTGAGTATAAAAAGGATCTTTAAGGATGATAATGCAGTGAAAAATGATTAAAACCCATGTGAACGGATAACAGGATGTCCTATAACAAATTAAGTGATCCTGAAGACGGTTGATCAATGTTTAATGTCATACCTCTTGGATGACAGAAAACAATTTACATTCATGATTCATGGGATACTGAAACAGGTATATTTTGAAAAAAAAATTAAATTCATGAATGAGGTTGAATTTTATTTTAATTGAGGGCAGGACATCCCACACACCACACAAATACCTCATAAAAAATTATGTATCGTATAATGTTATAATGATTAGACCGAGATGAATGTAGATGATATTTTAAATTAATGATTCTTGGAATATGTGTAATTTGGATTCACAGTAATATATGTGTCACAGAAGTGGTAAAACCTACTGTAAATGGACCCAAATAGTCTTATATACCATGTTCACACCTTGATATGGACTACACACAAGTTAAAGTCATAATGTTGTATGTGTAAATGGGACTAAGGGGATGTAGGGTTGAAATATATTTATCTAGACCTATAAATGAGAGGTATAGGAATTACAATGTATCCCATGAAAATGGTAGTCAATCCACACATGGTTCAAAATTATGTAATAGTAGGATTTCAATTCCAAAATTGTGGGAATCCTCTCTTGTGAGGGAATCCCAAATTTATGACATGGGTAATGCTAGAGTTTAGCATCATGTTATATGGATGATGGTTTAGTTCGTCTCATATCATATGATTCATATTGATTCCATGTGGGGTGATTTTTTTAGACAATATCATACATATATTATGAGGCACTATGGTTATAAAAATTTTAATACCTTTCATATCATCCCATAGTTTTCATATGCGTCATCTTAATTTTATATCGAGTAAGATCATTATTTAATTTTCTGTGCCTAGGATGTCAATATCTATAGTTTAAAGTCATTAAACTCAAACAATACTGGTAGAAAATAGTTATTTTCATAATTCATGGAATATGACTCCTTGTTTATGATCAAAGATTTTAGATTAAGGATATTTTTAAGGTCTTTTTGCTTTGAAAAGTTATGAATATTTTAAGGTCATACTAGCTCGACCATGGGGATTATGGTAGTTTAGGGTCATAAAATTTGGAACATTTGTGAATATTTTATATTCATAATTCTTGGAACCACAAAAATATTTTTAGGTTTTCTTTATTGGACCATGGGTATCCTCATGTGAAGTACTACTTCAGAAACATCACATTGGTGTGAGGTGTGATACGATCTCTATATATGGTGATCAAAGAGTATACCGCATTGGAATAGACCTTATGAATGAGGTAAGGTCATTCCCACTTGGGAACCAACTTTGGTTTATTTATTTGGGTATCATACTTGTTCTGAGATCCAGTACCATGTCACCATATTGTATGGAGCAGAGGAAACCATATTTTTGAATTATATTTTCATCTAGTTTTGGTTCCTCTCTAGATTGGGAAATGCATGGAAGTAGTTCACTATGATGGATTCCAAATCATCCAAGTGATCTTCTTTCATTCTTTCTATACTATTTTTTTTGTATAAATCTATTTAAATCTATGGTATCGAATCCTCGATGGGAATGGCTTACTTGGTTTCACATACTAGGGATATGAGGTCACTGGGGTGGAATTAAGATTCAACATCCAATAGGTTTAGAGGAAATTCAAGAGATTATCAGGCCAACTCTTATTTTATATAACCCATTGTTTTCTATTGGATAATAGATAGTTTCTTATTTCATTCTTCAATCTAAACATTTTTCCTATGAATTCTAGTAAGTAGTAACATTGGACCAGATTTTGTACTTCGTGTAAAATTTCATTAAATCCTAATCTTAAAAGTTAATGCCTTATTATTTGATTTTGTAATGAAGAAATCCAAATTGATATATGGTGTGGTAGATCAAGAAAATGATCACAATCATAGATTTAACGTCATTGATGATAACTACTTCTTCCCACTTGGAGAAGAATACCATTTCGTTTAGAATAAACTATAATAGGATATATTTTGCTAGTGGGTATGGCCCTATGATATGAGACCCCATAGCACAAAAGGAAAATATTACATGGTGGTGTGGAGGATCTATAATGGTTGACGGAATATAATTGAATATCTCTAACACCCATGAAAAATCTGAGAAAAAATGCTGTAGTTATGGAGAATGGAGGGCTAAATGTATCCCAATAATAGTATCTGTTGAGAGTGCTTCAATCCCATATGATGGGTGAATTTGGACCCAACATTGACCTCCAAAATAACCTAAGGTATCCCATATATTTGGTTTTAATATACGATAATTTCATTAAACCCGGATCTTTTGAGGGTGGGATTAATTTATTCATACTCTGGAGTGTAAACGGAAAGGCTTACCGGTGGATACACTTATGCTCAGCTCAGTCACGATGGAGAGTACCATGCTAGGGATACTCGATATAGGGAGGGATCTAATAGTTTATTTCCTCTACTATGGGGTGACTTTAGGGTCATAGAATATAATCACTAAAGGAAAGTTGGTTTAGTTTCTTGTTATCATCATCTCAAATGGAATGGGGACAATGACCCTTGGATAGGCCACATGGATGATCAAATCATCATTTTCAGGATCATATAAGAATGTTTCTAAACATTTCAAGTGTTCAGCTCAACCAATCTATAACATGGTAATTTTATTGACCTCCACCATAGAAGGGAATTGAACCATTAGTTGGTGGGTATGATCCAGTAGGGACATGAGCACTTTAATCATGACAATGCGGTCACCATTAATATATATGAGGGCTAACATGGATTCTACCTTCATATCCATTTGGGGGAAATAAATATCATCTGATAACTGTAGACCAGTAATGAGAGCCCAATAATTTTCCTCATCATCAGTGAATCCTTATAAAAATTGGAAAAAGTATGATTGGACGTCTTGTGTTGGTGTGATAAAGACAACCACCTGGCCTACTCAATTATGATTGGAATTATTAAGAATTATTTCAGTCGATCTTTGAAAATCACCATCAAAATATGTTTTATAATACTCTTTGAAATGATCCACTAAAAGGGTAGCCTCATTTGGGAAATCAACATTCAGGGGAGTTCTTCAGTGGTGGATGTGTGTCCATGAAGTCTTCTATTGCCTAGAATTTGACAACCATATATGGGATGAACCTAATGTTGAAATACTAGAGGATCACCTCCCAAAACAACATTCATCCAATAAACATAGGGTAATTGAAGATATAATTTAGGATTTATACTTGTGTCACCAATTGTGTCTCATAATTCTATATATAATACAACAACTTCTACACTGTAAAAACTTTTGCGAGGAAACTCTTATCTATAGGGGGTATCTATTCTATATATCTAGGATCATCCGACTATGATATTATAAACAACATTCTACTACCTCTTTGTTTTTTGGGTTAGATAGGTTTCAAGGGTTCATTCCAAGGAAGTCCCATAAATGAACAATGTCATTCCTAAAATGGATGAAATCAAAATTTGACAGTTGTAAAAGATAATGATTAATGTTATCAATAATCGATATGGAACTCCTCATCCAAATTTTTAATAGGTACTTTATTCATTGGAAAATAGAGGATCTTACACTATCCAACTAGATTCACATTAAATCAATTTATAAAGGTGAATAGACCTTGCAGGCCCCCCAACTCTTAGAGATTCCATGGGGGAGGAATCTGATTGATGGACTTGATCATCTCTAGGTCAATATCGATGACCATATTTCTTGTAGTAAATTGGAGAAACCTAATAGAGGTAACCCTAAATGTGAAATTCAGGGAGTTTATCTTAAAGTGTATTAAATATAGGAATATAAACAATTTCTCAAGATCCTTGAGATGGTCCAAATATGGTAGGATTTTTCCACAAAATAATCCTAGTAGCATTCCACAAATTTCATGATAATTGGCTTGAAGATGTGGTGCACGGACAGTTGATAAGTGGATTATGCCTTATTCTATCCCATGAGAATCAATTAAAAGTATAAATTCCCATATGGAACCATAATTATGGGAGACTCTACATCCATGGGGGGCATCCATGTCTGATTATACCTCGAGTATCCATCCATAAAAGATAGGTCCTGGAACCCTATTATAGCATTGATTAATAGCTTTTTAATTGGAAGGGGAAAACAACACTTTAGACAATGGTGGTTGAGTTATAAAAAGTCAATATTGATGATTACTTAATATCTTTTGCAACAATACATATAATGTTAAGTCATTTTCTAGATTATTTATCAACTGTATATTTATCTGCCTCAGGATGGATAGATACTGGATGTAAAACATTGATCGTATCACTGATGAATTTCAGAAGGAGTTACAATATTTTTTGGACTTTTCATTCACTAATGATTCAGATGGCGGGTTGATTCGATGCCCATGTTTTGATTGTGTTGTAAGACCTTGGTTTACTCGTGAGGAAGTGAGTTACCATATCACTAAAAGCGGTTTCCAAAAAAATCATCATGTGCGGTATCACAATGGAGAAAAATATCAACTGTTGAATGCCATCGATTCAGCGGAAAAGATTGGTATGGAAAAATTTGATTTCTGATCGGTTTCCTTTTGTTTCTGAAGCTAGCTCCTCATGTAGAACAGTGCAAGAGGAAATGAATACTAGAACACAGTTCTCATCTATTAATCAGGATGATGACGTTGAGAGTGTTAGAAAGTTGATGGAAGATGCAAATTCCCCAGTATATTAATCATGTGGAAAAATGAGCAAACTTGAGTTTTTAATGAGATTATATCATGGGAAAACAATGTATGGATTTAGTTATACTACGGTCGACTATCTCCTTACATTTATTTAGGATTTACTGCCTGATGATGCATGTATTCCCGAAAATGATTACATGGAATCAAAGTTGGTTGAAAAATTTGGATTCTCATCTAGTAAGATTCATTCTTGTCTCAAAGACTGTTGTTTGTTCTCGAAGGAGCATGCAGACTTGAGTCAGTGAAAATAGTGTGGCACATCATGGTGGAAGACTAATAAAGACAGATCTCAATCTTGCATACCACATAAATTTATGTGGCACTTCCCTTTAATTCCTAGGATTCAAAAAAATTTTATGTCAGAACAAATGGAAAAGAATATGAGATGTCATGCAGATGAAAGAAATAAGGATAACAATGAAATATTGCATCCTGCAGATGGGTTTTCTTGGAAGAAATTTGATAGGTTACATCCTGATTTTGCAGCCGACCCATGAAATGTTAGATTGGGATTATCCTGTGATGGTTTCAACCCATTTCGCCAAATGCATATTGCACACAGTACTTGGCATGTTTTCATTCACATTTATAACTTTCCTTCATGGATATGTATGAAGAAGCCGTGCACTATCCTGATTATATTGATATCTGGAACCAGTGATCCTTGAAATGATATTGATATATACTTGTATCCATTAATAGAGGAGTTAAATGAGCTTTGGATTGTTGGTGCACGAGAGTATGATGCATTCAGAAATGAGTACTTTATGTTTCGTGCAGATTTATTATGGATGATAAATGATTTACCGGCCTACGGAATGATGTCTGGTTGGATTACTAAATGGAAATTATCTTGTCCTATTTATATGAAAAATACATGTTTCCGAAGAATAAAGTTTTGATGAACTTTTAGCTTCATAGGGCATCGACGTTTTCTACCAATGGATCATCCATACAGGAAAAATCAGAGACAGTTCGATAATGCCATCGAGACAGATGAGACACCTCAACGAATTTTAGGGACTGATATTGTTAAAGAACTTGATGATTTGAATTATGTTCTTGGAAAAAGTCAATCAAATATCAGAAATCGAAAGCATGCTAATTCGAATTCCAACAGCAATTGGAGAAAGAAAAGCATATACTTTGAGTTGTCGTATTGGTCATCGAATTTATTACGTCATTGTATGGATGTAATGCATATCGAGAAAAACATTTGTGAGATGTTACTTGCTACTATTTTAAATGGAAAAGGCAAAACAAAAGACGATTTGTGGTGTCGTCGTGATTTGATGGATTGGGGTATAAGAGCAAGACTGCATGCTGAGTTAATTGGTCAAAATAAGTGGAAAGTCCCTGTTTCCTATTATTTGATGACAAATGTGGAGAAAAAACAATTTCTTAAAGTCATGGAATGTTTGAAGGTTCCGGATGGTTATTCAAGTAATATTTCGAAAAGGGTGAATACACAAGATGTGAAACTAAAATCTCTTAAAACCCATGATTACCATGTCATATTACATGAGTTGATTCCCATAGCCATTCGTCATTTACATTCACATAATGATAGAGTTGTGGTGATTAAGTTATGTCAATTTTATCAAGATCTTTCTGCCAAAAGATTGAGCAGAACTGTTGTTCAGAAATTGCAGAGAGATGCACCGATTATTCTTGGCGACTTGGAGAAAATTTTCCCACCATCTTTTTTCACAATTATGTTACATTTTACTGTGCATCTTCCCACGAAAGTTCACTTTGGTGGTCCTGTTTCGAGTTGGTGGATGTATCATACCATAATAATGATGTTTACATTGAAATCTTATGTGAGAAATAAATATCATCCTGAAGGCTCTATTGTGAAATGCTATTTAGCACAAGAATGCATGGATTTCTATTCATCGTACCTAGCTAATGTCACTTCGAGGTCTAATCGAATAATGAGAACTGAAGATGAGCAATATGATCCCATTGATCCTGCATTTCCTTTAATGCCCCAAACAAGGGGGATATCTGGATTGTACTCATTGTGTACTTTAAGTAGGGAAGAGTGGGAAATGGCACATCACGCAGTATTATTCAACTGTGTTGTGCTTGATGATTATATTAAGTATGTAAACTAATAAATATGTATTTTTTTCATTGTGTTATTTCTTTATATTTTGGGACATTTTAATGCTTTCATATCTGTAGAGAACATTTTGAAATTATAAAAAAGAGACATCTCTCTCTATCTATTAAGAGGAAGGAACTGTTGCACAACAAAGAATTTGCTGCCTGGTTAAATTCAATGTTAATAGATTTCTTTTTCTTCTTCTAATAACATAATCACATGTCACTGTTTAATATTCTATGTTGGTGTCTTTTTGGTTTTAACTCTACCAATGATTGAAGTATCAGATGAAATAAAATCATTGTCCTTTGGTCCAAACGATGTGGTTCATGATTGTAAGTCAATGGTTGTCAATGGATATAAATTTTTTATAAATAGTTGTGCAAAAAAAATGGCAACACAACATGACAGTGTCACGATAAGCACCACAACAAATTGTTATGCGAGTGCATCGGATAGGCAACCTCGATCAGAAAATATATCATATTACGGTGTTGTTGAAAGAATCATTTTATTAGATTACAATGCACATGGTCGAGTCCTAATGATGAAATGAAAGTGGATTGATTCAATGAAACGACAAGGAATGCATATTGATAACTATGGATTTAGAGTGTTTGATATGAACCGCCAGCTTCTTACTGATGAACCTTATATTCTTGCGTCACAAGCTAAACAGGTGTTTTATGTAAGTGTCCCGTTACAACCACAATTTGGTGTTATTGTTGATGTTATACCTAGACATATTTTTGACGAAGGCATGGATGACAATGATGTTGTGGATGAACCTGTTGGTATTTATTTGAAAGTTTAATTTGATGATACGGATGATGCAATTGTTAGAACAGATTGTTAACCAGAAATTGTCACAGACCCCACATAGCGTTGACAAATTTTTAAGTATTTACCTGATATTATCACAATATTGTATGTGTTTTTTTAACTTTCATACATGATATCAAAATAACTAGTATATTTTATACCATTATCGAAAATAAAACTATTAATAGCTTCACCAATTTATGTTTAACCACTTCTCTAGTAGATCTTGGACATTGAAAAGTCTTGATATTTTATCAATATTAATATCACACATTAAAATTTATCTCATTGTTTTATGATACAATTTTATTATTTATCATTTTGCATTATTTCTATTTATTTGAGATTTTTTTTTTAAATTTCAAGGTCAAAATGTCTGATTATGACGATACTAGAAGGAGTAGAATAATACTGAGAAACGAACAACGTAGGTCTTCTCCTGGAAACAATGTATGTACAAATTATGTTTGAATATTATTGTCTTTCAAATTATTTATCTTGTTATCGTTCATTTTATTTTATCATCTATGTTATTTTAGACTGCATCATTGAGGAGATGCTTGCATTATGCCACTGAGGATGATATTGTGGCGGGGGGTACTGACTCTACAGGTCAACCTACTACTACGCCGCTTGAGACACCAAGAGGCCATCCTCCCATTATGCAACCTTCATATTATCCATACCCACCTTTTCTGTATCCCTTTTTTCCCGCACCCACATCGGATGGTAGTTCTCAGACTCTCATCCCTCAGTTTCCATTCCCACCATCCACTGTACAGGGTACTGTGCCCCCATATATCCCACCATCATATCCATATCCATATCCACCCTCATCTGTACAAGGTTATCCATCGGGTTTTCTACCTCCATCAGTACACTTTGCATCTACTATACATAGTAATCCTGTAGATGTCTCACCTACCATGGAGGATGCCCCCCTCCAGACGCAGCACTTCAGGGGTCAGCAGATCCCCCATCTATTGGTATTTGTTTAAACATTACTGTTACTGATTAATGATAAATTCATAGATATTATTTTCTTCTATTTTGGTTTCATGATAAGCTCTAGCCTCTACCAAGCGACGAGGCCGCACAAAAATGCGTGAGGTTTGGAATCGGAACACGCAAATCATAGTTGATTACAATGAGGACAATGCTATAACTAATAAAAATGGCACGAAATGTAAAAGTTTTATGAGAACACTTACTAGACACAACAATATCATTCCAGTTCAACTGATAAGTTGGAATGCAGTTGGACAACAAATAAAGGACAAAGCCTAGGCAGAGATTTGGGTAAGTAATGTTAATCTCCATATATATATATATATATATATAAATTTATAATATTTTCTTAACAAATATTATGTCCATTGCAGCTTCGATATAATTTTCCCGATGGACAAAATGCAATGGCGGCAAGGATAATGGATTTAGGTGAAATGTGGCGAGCCTACAAGTATGATTTATATATTGGGTGGAAAAGGAGAGTTGGTACAGAGCTTGAAGAAGTACCAGTGATTCAATATTTCCCAATATCACAATATAAAGAGATGATAAACTATTGGAAGAGTTCAGCGTTTATGGTGTTTGTTAAAATTAAATATATATTCATTTATTTATTTAAATTTTTTTTAAAATTACTTGTTTTATTTATGTTAATTAATTTATATAATTATTTGTTTATAGGAGAAATAAAATAGAAAAATAAAACAAGAGTGCAATGAAACACATTTATACTCACGGACAAACTTCATTACCAGATCATGAGCTGCTGTAGGTAATTTAACATTTAAAATATTTAGCATTTTTTTGTGTAATTTTTTTAACATCCAATTTTGATTTATTTATTTGTTTTATCTAGAAAAAGGCATCGAATATTGAGGGTCGCGTTCCTCTCTCAACTTTGTTTTGTACAAGCCGGAAAAAGAAAGATGGTACTGTGCCAAATCCCGACACCGAGAAGGCGATTGTAAGTATATTTCAATTTCTTTGATTTTTACTGAATTTAATTCCTTATATTATTTTATCATTTAAATATATGTTTTATATCAATCAGCAGAATGCTTTAGAGGCATTGGCAGAAAAAGAACCTGACAATTTGGGCCCAAACGATCATCCATATCAGGTATTAGTAGATGAGCATCAGGGTAGAGTTCGTTTTCGACCTGGGAAGAAGATTGTACCATTGTGATACTGGTCTACTAACGTTTCTTCGAGTACCGGTTTTGGTTTTGTCACAGTGGAACAAATAAATGCCGCAATCAAAGAAGCAAGTCAAAAATCAGAACAGACGATAACTGCAAATATGATGAAGTTTATGTCTGCCCTTTCTTCTACACTTCAACCAGAAGCAGCTGCAACGGTTGATGCATTTTTGATGTCGATGCGTTCTGCTAATGTAGATTCTTCTCGTGGAGCTGGAGCCGGACCTAATGTCGGACCCGGTGCTGGTGCCGGTTTGGATGCAGATGCCAATGTCGATGATGATGTTGGTGGTTTGAGAGGTGGTGATGGTGTTTCTGTAGGAGGTGTGGATGAGGGTTATCATGATTCTGATGATACTGATATTGAGACTCGCTTTTGATGTAAATTGTATTTTTGTATTGGTAATGTATGACGAGTTCCATGCATCCGATTACATTTCTTTTTTGATCAATATCATTAATATTTACTATATCATATTGGTAATGACAATGACTACTAACCTTTATTGTTAGCATCAACCAAACCACAAATAATTTAAGTAGTATCTACATTTGTACCACAGAATAATGATTCAGATTGCATCATATTCTTTTATAGTGTGATTTTACATTGAATCTTTTTAGGTTTAAATGGTTTGGAATGCATAATATTCTTTTTATTTTCTAAATCCAAACATTCATAGAGATTTTAGTTATAAAGATGATTATATTGGATCCTCCAACACAAGAACTAGTCCTGGCTATCCCCCAAAAATCTGAGTGTATGTATTCAAGTGGGCTGGCAGCATTGAAATAAGAACTATTTAATGATGAAATAAGTATCTCATTTGGGAGGGAAACATATATAAGAGTCTCTAAAATAGATTACATCTTAATGGTTATCACAATCATTATCTTAGTACCATTGAATTAGTTGGCATCGTATTAGTGGAGGCTATAATGGTGGAAGGGGCTTCAATTGGAGTTGAGGTAAACTCTACATTATCATGTGTTAATGCATCCTAAATCAAGAGGTAATATATATGCCTTATATTGGGATCAATGAATGGAAAATCCATGTGTATATTAGAAATCTACCTCTTACCCTTCATTTGGGAATCTAACTCTATTTGGGGGTCTAGGTGGTGTCCAGGGGTAGGGGGACTAACAGGGGACTGGCAGGGTGCCTGGCAGGGTGCAGGGGGGACTGGCAAGGGGGGACTGGCAGGGGGCAGGGGGACTAGCAGAGCATCTTTATCTTACTATGGCCTTTTCTTTTTTTTTTAATTACTGAATCCAACATTTTTAATTCAGGTTTTATTACATATTTCATTCATTTATATCTCTATTTAATTTGTATACATTTAATTCATTTCTACTTGTTTTTGAAATATTTCCATTCAGGGGGTGGGGTGTCCGGCAGGGGGGAGAGTTATCCTGCAGGGGGGAGGGGTGTCCGACAGGGGGGAGGGGTGTCCGGCAGGGGGGAGGGGCTGTCCGGTAGGGGAGGGCTATCCCGCAGGGGGTGAGGGCTTTCCAGCAGGGGGGAGGGGTGTCCAGTAGGGGGAGGGGTGTCCAGTTCGGGGGATGGGTGTCCAGGCAGGGGGGAAGGGTGTCCAGGCAGGGGGAGGGGAAGCCCTATTAGTATATGTCATGTGTAACCTATAGTGTTAGGTTTGTAATGAATCTCCTAGACATGTTTTGGTTGTGTAAAAAATGTTGGTAACTCTCTATTTTATATTTCTTGATTCATGTATGTTGGTTGTTGGTACCCCATGTTGATAGGGTGTTTCATCTTAATTCTAGTATGACCTCCCTTCGTGAGGATAATTTTAAGTTCATTTTGAATTTCACACAATTTTTTATCATACGTTGCACATAGCCAAGTATAAACCATGTAGCCCCTTGGTGAAACAATGTAGGATCCTTGGGCCAGTGTAGGGGGGCTGGGGAGGGGGGACAGGTGCAGGTGGGATGGGGTAGTAGGGGGATGGGGGGGATGGTGCAGCTGGGGGCTGGGGTTGGGGGCTAGTGTAGGTGGGCTGTAGGGGTGGGGGGACTGCTGCTGGTGGGATGGGGGTGGCAGGGGGGCTGGGGGGGGGGGGGCTGCAGCTAGGGGTTGGGGTTGGGGGCCGGTGCAGGTGGGCTACTGGGGGGGGTGGTGGAGGTGGGCTTGGGGTGGCAGGGGACTGGGGGTAGAAGGTGGCTGGGGGGAGGGCTGGGGCAGGGGGCTGGGGAGGGTGGGAAAGACTGGTGCAGCTGGGCTGGGGGTGGACGAGTGCAGCTAGTTGCTGGGGGCTGGTGTAGGTGGGCTGCGAGGGGGGGGGGCTGGTGCAGGTGGGTTGTGGGGTGGCATGGGGCTGGTGCAGCTGGGCTGGGGGTAGCAGGGGCTGGGGTGGTGGTTCAGCTAGGGGTGGGGGTTGGGGGCTGCTGCAGGTGGGCTGCGGGGGGTACTGGTGCAGCTGGGCTGGGGGTAGCAGGTGGCTGGGGGGGGGGGGCTGGTTCAGGGGGGCTGGGGAGGGTGGGGGGACTAGCACAACAAGAGAGAAAATAAAAAATTTTAATGTGAGGAATTTCTGTGACAGTCAATGCTTTGCACAAGCACATTCAGGTTCACAAACCCAAGCTTCTTGGAATTTATGAACAGAAAGCTTCGTTTTCATTTGGCTTTGCTGGAATTAATAAATTTGGTTTTAATTTGGTTGTTGTTAGTGGTTCCACTAGTTAGGGGGATCTTTTATGGGTTTACTTCTCATGATTCATTCGGAAAGGTTGATGTTATTGCCATTGATAAGCATATTATCTTCTGAATGTATGTGATTCAATTTTTAGCGTTTCTATTCCTAAATTTGCTTCAGATCACTATCCAATTCTGGTTAGTTTCAAGAGTAAAGATCAACAAATGCCTCATCCTTTTTGATTCAATAATGCTTGATCTTTTCAGACTTAATGTGACAATCTTATTAAAAGTTTCTGGTTCAGCATGTATTGTAGCTGGGGTGAATCGGCCTTCTCTTGCAAGTTGAGGTTACTAAAGTACCAACTGAGAATTTGGAGCAAGGCCAATTAGAGTTGGTTGGATAAAGAGATCCTCACTCTTGAGTCGACTCAGAAACATATTCAAGATGATGCTACTAATTCAGATTTTAGTTAGGACATTTCAATAGAATTGGGTGTTATATCCAGGCTAAACTCTCTTATTACAAAGACGGAAGGTGTTCAAAAGGAAACTTTCATAATCAAATGGATACAGTATGGGGACAGGAACACAAAATTCTCCAACTCTCTTCAATGAATTCGGAGGGCCAACGGGCCTTTATCTTTTCTTAGAACTGGATAATGCATCTTGCATAACAAGGAAGCGATCATTGAACCTATTGTTGACTATTTCACTAAGCTTCTCAATGGACCTGGAATGGAGGGGACCTTAATGGATGGTATTATTCCTTTGATGCTTTCTGATGAGGATAATATTTTTCTCAGAAGCACCCCCCATGAATTTGAGATTAAGGATGCGGTCTTCAGTCTCAATGCTGGTAGTGCCCCTAGTCTGGATGGATTTGGAAATTATTTTTATTTAAAGTATTGGGAGGAGATTAAAGTGGAAGTTTGTAAGATGGTATCTTCTTTCTTCACCTCAAGGGTTCATCCCCATGGTTTCAATGCACAATTTATCACTTTGATTCTTAAAGTTGAGAATTCTTGTGAAATTCACCTCTTTAGGTGAAATAACTAGATTTAGTCGAGTGATATTCTTGAGATATTCGATCCAATGAGTAATAAACCTCTATGAGACATTCCTTGTTCTTGATTACAAAGTCTTGGAAGCAATTTATGAGTCAGACCCAATCCATAAGCAGGTCTGTCATGCTGAGGTGAAAAATTAGTTCTTGATTATTGAACAACCTTGTATTCCTTATAGTACACACAATTAAAAAAATGATTCCACTATTTCTAGAAGAAGATTCTATACCTACTCGCTGCATCTAGCCTTGGAGACCTGCTCAAGCAACTTGGGTACCAATAGGTGAGTGTTAAATGACATCCCAAATAGAAATACAACATATTCATATAGTTTCTGGTCAAAGTTATATCTCACAAATAAGTATTGATCATTTTATCTATCCTGGAAGTAAATAGATCAACCAGAAACAATATGCGACCCTGATTTCTTAATCTAATCATGAGTTGAAATTTTATTTTTTAATATTTTATAGAGAATAAAAAAATCTAGATAAATGTATGAATGGTGATCTAAAGTCTATAAGCTATATTGGTGGTCTATTTGGGTTGTTTCATTCCATCCTGTAGTGAACTCTAGTATTAAACTGTCCAATCTGGTTTTTCTTCCATATGATGATGTCATAGTGGGTGGGATGGTTCTAGCCATTAATAATGTATCTGTGGAAGCCATCACCACTACTCCCACATTCCAAACAGATGCCAACTGCAAGTCACCACACATCATGACACAATTCGAGACTACTGAATATCCTAATGACACAGCCTAAGATATAGGATATTTAGAAATATGAAGGCATGTTTATTCATTCATATTCATAGTTGTGGATCCATAATTCCACATACGATCTCCTTAACAAACATAAATAGAACTGGGATATGAAGACGATTGATGGTTGGAACATTTCAGCTGCACCACACCTGTAGGGTTACAAAAGACTATAGAAAACTGTGAGTAACAGATAAGAGACAATGATGAGGAACTCAAAGACCTGCCACCATAAGGAAGAATATGTTAAATGGTGATTAAATAAGGGACCACATTTACTATGTAGAAAACCAAAAAACCATTATCAATGGAGTGAGTTCCTGATGCTTGATACACCATATATTAATAAGGTAATTTTACTATTACTACATTATTTCATGGTATATTTCTCAATTACACTTGACAAGTAGGGGGACAAGAAGGTGGGTGGAAGGGGGCAGGGGGGGACTGGCAGGGGGTGGTAGGGGGACTAGCAGGGGGTGTGGCAGGGGGTAGGGGGGGACTGGCAGGGGGTAGGGGGGTGGGCTGGCAGGGGGTGGTAGGGGGCAGGGGCAGGGGCAGGTGGGACAAGCAGGGGGTGGCAGGGGGGACTAGTAGGGGGCAGGGGGCAGGGGCTGGCAGGGGGGTGGAAGGGGGGAGTAGCAAGGGGCAGGGGGGCTTGCAGGGGGTAGGGGGGCTGGTAGGGGGGACAAGCAGGGGGACAAGCCGGTGGGTGGCAGGGGGCTGGGGGGACTGACGAGGGGGGTGGCAGGGGGGACTAGCAGGGGGTGTGGTAGGGGGTAGGGGGGACTGGCAGGGGCAGGGGGACCAGCAGGGGGGATGGCAGGGGGTGGCAGGGGGCAGGGGGGACTGGCAGGGGGCATGGGGGTGGGCTAGTAGGGGGACAAACAGGGGGGCTGGCAGGGGGGTCGTAGGGGGCAGGGGGTGGGTGGGCAGGGGGACAAGAATGGGGGGCAGACATGGAGGGTGGTAGGGGGCAGGGGGTGGGTTGGTAGGGGGACAAGCTGGGGGGGGGGGGCTGGTAGGGGGGGACTAGCAGGGGCAGGGGGGGACTGGCAGGGGGGACTGGTAGGACAGGCAGGACCGGCAGGGGTGTCCAGGGTCTAGGGGGGGGGTCTGTCCTGGGTTGGGGTCCAGGGGGTGTCCATGGGGTGTCCTGGGGGTGTCCTGGGGTTTAGGGAGTGACCAAGGGGTGTGTGCAGGTGGGGGGGGGGCAAGGGGAGGTGGTGTCTCTGGGTTTAGACTAACTTACTTACATATCCTTCTTAAATTTTAGTTCTATATCATGTAGTATAATTATGAGTTCATATTTCCTCATGAACTGAATATTAAGAAGTTAAAAAAAATCTGTATATTTTAGTTGGATTACTATAAAAATAAAGATTTATTATAATCATGAATTGTGCCTAAGAAAAATTTATGAATTAAACTACTTTTACAGATAATTTAGTAGGTTTCATTTGTATTTCAAGCATGCTAACTGAATTAAATTTTGTGTGGTTTTAGATGACTCAATTTGGCTAAGTTATATATTGATTTATTATATTATGATCTATTTTCATCTATTGGAGTAGTGTCACATCATGCATATATTCATGCCATTCATAATGTCTTTTATTTTGTAATTTTTTCATTTTATGGTTGTGGAAATGAAGGTATTTAAATGATGATCCTTCAAAACAAATATTGAAGTGGATTCACTGGGGAATGAGTTTGACAAAGGATGCATTGTCTTGGAGTCGCTTATAGTTGTGATGTGCTGCTTCGTAAAGGTTGTAGAATCTATGAATTTATTGTGAAGGGTGAACTTGATGCTTTAATAAGTTTTTTTTTCACATTCTTCCTACCTATTTTTTTGATTCTTTTTTTCTTCTGAGATGAGTTAAAAGGTCAAATGCATTGCAGGTGGGGGGGGCAGGGAGGGGGTGTGCAGGTGGGGGGGTAGGGGGTGTGCTGGTGCAGGGGGGACTGGTGCGGGGGGTGTCTGCAAGGTAGTGGGGAGGAGGGCAGGGGGGTCTGCAAGGCATAGGGGAGGGGTGCAGGAGGTGTTCAGGGGGGTGTCTAGGGGTGTCTAGGGGGTGTCCAGGGGGGTATCTAGGGGGTGTCTAGGGGGTGTCCAGGGGGATGACAGGGGGGTGTCAGGGGGGTGACAGGGGGGTGTCCAGGGGGGTGTCCAGTGGGGTTTCCAGGGGGTTTCAGGGGGGTGTCCAGGGGGGTGTCCAGTGGGGTGTCCATGGGGTGTCCAGGGGGTGTCCAGGGGGGTGTCCAGGGGGGTGGGGGGTATATATTTATGTATGTGCACACCCTATAGCCACAGTTTTAAACCGTGGAAATTGGTGTATTGCCACAGTTTTTAACCATGGCTATAGACCTAACTCCACGGTTTCCAACCGTGGCTATAATGCTTGTCCGACCTCTAATATAGCCACAGTTGAAACCGTGGCATTATGTATATAGCCACGGTTTGAACCGTGGCTTTAACCTATATCCATGGTTGAAACCGTGGATTTAGGTATATAGCCACAGTTTGGAACCGTGCCTCTAGGTATGGGCCTATAGCCATGCCAAACTTATCGAGGGTTCCTCAAACCGTGGCTATTACTTATAGCCACGGTTTGTGAGCCTATAACCACGATTTAAAACCGTGTCTATAGCCCGAATTTCTAGTAGTGTTGTGATGTGGAAATATTCTATGCAAAAATATATATTTATCTCCCCCCACCACTAGATCTAGGTAAACACAACCAATAGGATTTCACAACCTATATTCTTCTATATTTGATCCTATAACATAACTGTCAGTCTAAAATCATCCAATTTTTTCATTAGACATCAAATAAAGGCTATGTTAAGGGAAATGTGGCTCCAGATTGTGTGCTAAATTGCATCTAGGTCAGTAAAGTCACATGTGATATCACCAGCCATACTTGATCCCCTAGTGAAAAATCCCCTTCTTCCTGAAGCTCATAATTTCCAATTTCTACCAGTTTTCCATAAATAAGTCCTATATTAACACCTCTGCAACCAAAAGATCCTCTAACACCCATGACAAAGTAACTCATCTTCCACACCATGACACTATCAACATTAGGTAGAAATGTCTCACTCACACAGTTTTTAATAACCTAAAAATAACTCAACGTGATAGGGGATGTTTCCCTCCTTATTTTAAGTCTAAATATATAGTAAGATCAACATAATAGGGATCTATAAATGCCTCACATTAACCTAAATATTCCTCAAGATAGATGCAATTTGAAAATAGTAGAATGCACATTTCTCTGTCATTACTAATTTAAAAGATTAAATGAGATAGATAATAACATCAATAAACCTCCTATAAATAGTATAATTTAACTATATATCAAAAATATATATTATCCCATATCATAATGATCCCTGATACTGGAAAAAACACATGGGGTTGTGTTTGAAATAGGTTGAATCCTCTACCACCTCTTGGTGCTCACTCTGATCCTCAACAACATCCACATCCCACTTGTAGAACACCATTATCTACTGATTATCACCTCTATGATGGCCTATTGAACATATCCCTATCATAATAATGGATGTATGGAAAAGCCCTTGAAATATGTCCCCCATCCTCATAGTAGAAGCATCGTCTCTCGCTTTCGAATGACAAAATCTAGACTAAGAACCTTGAATCGCATAACCTCTATCATGAGATCATCTCTTAAAGCATCTAATTTACCTAATTGCCATATCCAAGTGTGAATAACACATTCTAAGGACTCATACCTTTTGATATAAAAACCATCTATAATAGTTTGTTTTTACACATCTAGAATGATATCTACAAAAAATTCCCACTCAAGAACTCATATATAAGTGGAAATCTAAGTAGATATCACCGAATCCATAATATCACAACGTTACCCCAGATCAAAAGTCTATTCATGGAAAAATGGTCTTGAAAAATATATAGAATGTTTCACGAGAGGACAGTAAATCTCAACAAATTCTCATCCATGGACATCCTACCATCCTAATGTAGCAAAAGATCCAAGATACACACTACTCTCAATATGGATGGGTAAAACTCTTCCTCGAAGAGACACTGAATCTCTGTCCAGCTCAGCATCATCTCATCACATGTCTAAGGCACCAGACTCTACCATCACTCCATGGATCACTAAATTAGAATGATAAAATAGATCACCATATGATACGGATGCATCCTCACATGTATGAAACACACATGATAGTCATAAGCTAGTCATCGGCTACCATGGCTTTTATCTCACCCCAAAACATTAGATGAATCTGTTTCTATTATTCCTAGAGGATTTTTGGCCTTTCATCATAATCAAACGGTATCAACCAAGAACATTTCATCCCAATGGGTGGTGGATCAACTAGAAACCCACCTAAAGGACTCTCCTCTTATGCAGAGCCATACATTGAATCATAATAACTATGAAAAACATAATCACAATATCCCATGGTATCCTAACTGGATATCATAATAGATACATCATAAAATAATCAATATATACCATGATCAAATATTATATCTGGGGGTTTGACTTAATATGTACCTAAGAACCACAACCATTTTTGGTATGATACATGTAACATAGTTTCCCCATCAACAAGTGCCTATATGTGACAAGTCAACAAGTACGTTATTATATTTCTAGTGAATGTTATCATTGGACATCACACCAAAATAGGGGTCCCTAATATAAAAGAAAAAACTAGAGAAACATTAAAATTATTTACCTAGTTCCCAAACTAAAACTCAAAACATTAAAATATCAACTCTCCTTTCCCAAAGTGGGACCCCCTTTTATACAACTCTATCATGACTAGGCCCACTAGGGCCCTCATGGCCTATGATAAGTAGGGTGAATATACCTAAATCGCACTTTTTATAAAAATTGTGCAATAAACCAGTGTTGAGTTGGTATATAAGACACATATTAATATTTATTCTATAGAACCTATACACATGTATGAACATCCTTATCCATTAAACAATTTAGAGATAACAACAAAATTGATAGAAAATTTATACATACATTTATATCCCATAGTCTGTGCACAAAAAAAATACTTGTAAGAGTAAGGAAAAAACCTAATACCTCCAAAAAAATGTAAAATATTATAACTTATTAAAAAAGAGGGGAATTTTATAAAATGCAGGCACAGGTACACACAATGGTCTATCAGGATAACTATTCTCTTCCTTATCCTAGTCATCCTAAGACCCCTTCAAAAGTCCATTCATCTATAAAAGGCATGAAATGTGTAGACATATCCCATTTAAGGATTTGTATAACAATATTTAGTAGCAATACTGAAAAAACAAAATTAAAATGTATAAAGGGAATGAAAATAGTCAAATCATTCCATAATCCGCAGGTATATAAAAACCAAAAGAAGAGAGGATATGAAACCCTATCTCTATAGTTATGTTATACATGACTAGTATGCTCATCACCACCTTTTATATCAATAAAAATAAGAAACATGTACCTATAGAGTCTCAGAATAACCTATGTATACTCATCATAGTATCAAAGTAACTTAGAGGTCTCAACCATACAACCCACCACAAGATCATACTTGAGGAAAAAATATATTTCTCACCTAGGTGGAATCATTCCAGGAGCCTTTCTATCCCTAATTGAAATCATCCAACAGATATCACTCTGCATGTATCACAAAAAAATTGAGATATCTCACTCATCATGTAACACTATGATGATGCAATATCTCCTCCATCTCTAATGACATTTGTTTAACAGAACACGCTCATTGAGTCATGCCATAAAAATATCATGTCAGAACGTTATTATTCTCAATACATAGAGAGGGGATCACACCCATATCTCAAGGGGACTCTTAAAAAACTATTTCAACTCATATAATATCAATATAGAGATATGGAATCACAACCAAGACTACAAGGGGACACCAGAAACAAAATTGGAATTATAAAAAATCTCTTTACATAGATAGGTAATCACACCCATGACCATTGTGGGATGTCGTGAACCACATCTCGATAAACCCACAAAGATTCCGATTAGTGTCCATATATATTGGTCCCACCAATACCTCAATCACCACCTTAGGAATATAATTTGATATTGGTTACCATAATAATTTACCCAAATGGATACACAAACAATATTTTAATATATTCTATAGAGTGGATCACAATCCTATGCTCTAGACATAATTCCACACATTACCATCTAAGTGAGGGACCAACATAAATATATTAATATAATTGATCTATGCATCTCTAATAGAATTTACCTAAACCATCACCTCATGTCGCATCACTCCTTCCAATTCTATGTACACCATCATGTTCTACATGGAAAACTTCTCTTGATATGCTACTTGTGGGCCTAAATCAATGTGATTAATACATAAATGTGCAAGAGAGAAATCCATAATTATATTACATTGTGTGTTCTCATTGGGTAGGTAGAATTACTACTAACAAAAATCCATGTCTATATACCCTCATGGTAAAATTCATGTATGAAATTTCATAATATGTACATGGAGTTAAAATTTGTGTAACCTTGACTAATCACCTAGGTGTGTATCATCGCTGACCCAGTGCATGGATGGCCATGTTTCCCAATATGGTTTTTACAATTAGTTAACATAATGTGCCTCTTTTAATATCCCACCATGTTCCCCTAATCATTCCAATGTATAATAGGTAATTTTCATGTTCCATGTATCATACCCATGTACCAAGTTGTTTTTTCCATCCTGTATACACCTAGTGTTAGGTCGTGTACTTAAACATTACTTTATTACCATACATGGAATTTCTAACCATTTACTCAGCCACATGTAATACTCTCACAACAAATTGTGTTCCACCAGTTCATGGTTTTCAATTAACCATGATCGTCTTCTGTGAATATAATGAACACACAATGTGTCCTCCAATAATACAGTACATTTCATCAGGATTTCCATGTGGAAAATACTAGCAATCATCTCGACGCCCCTAATTTTCACTAATTTCATATAGATCGACTTTAGGGAATCTTGCACAATGATATAAGGTATCAAAAACCAGAAAACAACATGTATATATAGGGATCGAGATAGAAATCCCATATATCCACCTAGTTCAAGGTGAAACTCCTGTGATTTGGGTCTAACATGATGCTCAAAAGCTGGTACACTTTGATCCATTGTTAGTCATTGTTAAGGATGGTGTCTAATTGTGTGTCCTCTCTCACTCCATCGATTCAACTATCCGTCACTATAGGATAAAATCTCTCCTCCCCTTTGAAACATTAGAATCCAATTTGGTGTGGGTAGTTTTATTAAATAATTTAAATGAATAATGACCTATCATTTAGTTTCCCACTAATGGTTTCCTAAAACATGGTTCTCAATGTTGAAACACCTTACATTGCGCCATTGATAAGCACTATGTTCCATAAAAAATTATGGTATTATTTTTATTATCTAAGACTCCAATCATTAGTTATTCAAAATTTACGTAAAATATACGAATTCATGATATTAAATATTTATTATTTCGTGTATCACCCTATCAATGCTCACCTAGCCCGGGAACACCGCGCTATCTCATTTCTTAGCATTATTAAAATTCAGAGAAATATTCTAAATTATTACAAGAAAAAATAAAAGTGGTTAAATCACTAAATAAATTTCATTCTTTTATAATAAACATATATTATACTCCAATATACAATGAATGTCCTAAATATACCACATAATTTCATTAACACTAAAAGTGACATTTTTTTCATGATACAGTCAAACATGTTTATTTAAATTAATATATACATTCTAGAACATATTCATTGAATTGTAAGGATTTCAAAACTCTCACAATGAATATCTCTATCTACAAAAAAGAATTTCTAGTCTTTCCTACTGAAATTTTACATAGTGGTATTTGTTATAGTCATAATAATATCCATATTTTTCCTCTTCCTTACCTCTATTCACTAATATATTTGTTTTGTGATTTTAATGTTGTCATATTCCTTGTTTCCCAGTATTCATGTTGTATGTGATGGATTTATTCTTCTTTATTACAATATATTATTATATAAAGTTTGTTCATGACTGTAGGAAACTATTATTACCTAAACCATCTTTGCAACATAAATTTTTAGTCTTGATCATAGATGTTTCATAGTTGTTTGGGAGGTGTTGAGTGTTGTCTTTGGAGGTATCTTTATATAGTATGTCTTTAGTGTTCATTTATATCCATAGATCCCGGTGTGTTTTTAAAATGGTGGAGGTATGTTGGAAGATGGATTTTTTAGTTTCTGGGTTCTAGTGTAGTTCTTATTGGTATTTTCCTATTCACAGTTTTCTATAGGATTTGTTTTTTCTAGTGCCTGTTATTCATATACATACATAGTAGTTTCTCTATATTTTTATGAAGGTGGGATTAATGGAATTGATGATATTATTACCATATCATTGGATCTCTATCAAGGACTTATTTTTCTCAACTCTTCACTTATGTCCTATTCCATCTCATCATTCCTTATCGGTATTGTGAAATAGTCTTAATAGAGGATTTGAGTGGGGTTTTTTGAGAAGATGATGGTTTTAAAAGAGGTTTTTTTATATTATGTTCTCCCTTCTATGTATTATATAGTTTCCATTCATGAAATTTTTTTAATGGAGTTATTACAAGTAATTATTCAAAAAGTGTTTTTGGCTATATATTTTTAAGGATAATATTAAAGAGGTGATGTATTTTGGATATCATCCCTGTTAGAACTGTCGGAGTCTGTTTTTTGTTTTTATTTTATTGAATAAATTATATTGAGTCCAACATGAGATTATTATGTTTGAGTTACCATATTGATATGAATTGTTCATGTTTTATTTAAATATATATTATTCATTATTTTAAAAAAAAATTCTATTTTTGTAGTAGTTTACATTTTACAATAGTTTATTTTGATTCAACAATGATTGTGGTGGATGTTCTAGTTACTAAGGAGAGGGTTCATTGGTTGTGGTTCTTGATAAATGTTGATGGGATATGGAATTATAGTGTTTCAGTCTTGAGGATGGTGTAAGGCTTGATTTTTACCTAACTTTGTGGTTTTTTAATTTCTCATGAAATTTTAATTTTAAATTTCTAGATTCTATTGATTCTATTTTGATATAATTTACTTAATAAGATTTTGTAAGTTAATTTCTAACATTTTGTGGCTATGGTGAGGGGGGGGGTTAGATTTTTTTTATGAGATGTTTCTACTGTATTAGTGTTTGTAATAACTTTCTATAAAAAAGTTCTTTTATAATGTATATCACAAAACCAATAAAATTATAATTTATTGCTAATAGAAAATATTATATTAAAATATTTTATTTTAATTTGAATCACAATATTTAACTTTTTTTATTATAAAATTGAAATATAAACATCACCATATATTAAGAATTTTTTTAATTCTCTTTAAATTTATCTAGATCAACTGTGTTTTACGTAATCATATTTGACATTTTAATTTCAATATTGATAAATTATCATGATCCACTAATATATAGAAATTTAATATCATAATAGATATATCCAAAATATATATCATGTTATATTAGATCATGAATCACATACATGAATAAATCATTTGACAATAATATAATTAAATTGATTGTAACATCAATGATAATAAAAATAAGATCATATCATTCAATTTATTCTTTTATATTAGTTGATAAGAATTTATTCTCATAAAATGATATAAAAAAAATGATTAGTGTGCATCAGATTCATTCAAAATAATTAATCATCTCATAAAATCAAGAAAAAAATAATATATAAAAATTAATATATGATTACTATAAATCTTTATTTTCAATCAAACAATAAAATTTATAGATAAAAAAGAACTTCATTAAGTTCATTTTCGTTATAATTGTATCATTTAAATACAATAAGTAATTATAATATATATGATAGAAATATTATTCTATTTGAATCACTTTTCTTTATTTCTTATATGTTTTTAAACAATAATTATATCATATACGCAAGTCTAATATAAATAAATTTTATAGATTTACCTCATTTTCTATACCATGAATTTCATTGGATAAAAATAATTCTAAAACCTATCTAATTAATCTATTTCATTTTATTTGAATTTTATAAATAAAAATAAACCCATTGCCACTTTTATTAATGGATATTATTAATATTATCTTATATACACTATAAAATTAGCATAGTTGTACCACAAGGTTCCCTTTTACTACATCCTGGTAACTACTTTTGAATTACATAATAAAAGCCACATTGTCACCTTAAATTTAAAAAATATAATCCTTCCATTAGAAAAACTATTTTACAACACTAAAAAAATTATAGGTAACCTCATTTTAATTAACAATAAATACTTACTTGGGCACCCAAATTATAAGGCCCCGGAATTAAACCTTACTTAATATTGAATTAAATGAATAATTCACATTGAGGATCTCTTCAGGTTTAGAGTTTTAGAGAATTAGGACATAACTATCACATCTCAAAAGATTACAAAGTAGACACTTCTACTATGTTTCCATAAAATAAAAACTCTTAAAAAGAAACATGTATAGTTCCATGTTTTAGATAGCCTAACATTCCCTTGATCCCATCCTTGACCCAAATCCACATTATGTCCTGTGAAAAAAATTTCCAAAAAACTTGGGGTGAGCATAAAAAGCTCAGTAAGGGATACACAAAGAATGGAAACTGTCAGTTTTTCAAGCATCAAGTAAACCATGTATACTTTATCATAGTAATACCTTCACCTTCATGATGTAGTAAAAACTCTTCGCCGAATAAAATATCATTACATACCCTTTTGTAACCAAAGATGACCATAAAACCCATATAATGAACACATAACATATAAAGGTAACATGGGACATAAACATACTTAAGTGGAATAACCATACAGTCGACTTCCACACATATCACTTAATGGAATAGCCATACGGCCGACTTCCACACATACTTAATGGAATAACCATACGGCTGACTTCCATACCTACTGAATTGGAGGTTATAACGTAACCACACGTCCTGGTATTCATGGCACCGCCCGTCATATGGTTTATCACGTAACCACCCTTCAAATGTCCAAGTACCAATATAAAATCATAAAACATAAAACCAATATAAAGGAATGATAACATTTCCACATTTCAATCACAATATATCATTTAAATATATTGACATAATAGAATCATTTATCAAAACCATTTTCAATACCAAAATACATAAAAGAGTATATGGTATTTATTTTATTATAAAAACATTATGGCTTATTGAGGATGCCAAAGACCAAATAATACTCTCAGCGGCGGAAAAGGACGTTGTCACCATGTACATTAAAAGAAACATTCCTTTTTGTCGTTTAGTAAAACTCTTCGTAGAAAAATATTCCTTTTGTATAAAAGTAAAAGTCAAATGGGTTTATACACCGTATAAAAGATAGTTGTGTATAAAACGAAATATGCCTCAATGAAAGGAGATTGAGACGAAGTCCCTTACCTCGGGTCTGAAATGACTCGAATGTTCTTTAATGTCCTGAATAATAAACTTGAGTTAATTTATATCTGCTTAAGAACCTTTTTCAAGTTCATTATTCCTTTTATATCACTTATTTCCATGTCCTGAACACTATGTAATTATTTAAGTTAATAACGGTCGTTTTACCGATCATTGGTACTTGAGTAAAAAATAAACCCTTTATAATTACAAGTTGTTCATGTATCCATTATATCCAGAATGGTATTCACGATATAGATATCATATATGTCATATATATCCAGTATGTGCATGCATTTATAACATTACATAATCATATAGAGGTACGAAATGAAATGCAATGTTCATGGAGTCGGTAAGCCGTACGTACGCATGAACGCTACTTTCATTTATATTTCGTATTTTTATAGAATGGAATCATAATGATATAAATTTATATTATAATTCCAGTGTAATATCATATGTAATATCATAGCTCCATCCTTTATACGTCCCACATATGGTATTAACGAATCAAATCACTTTGAGGGGGTGATAGTCCGCACTTCCTTAAATGAAGATATCACGTTTACTCATAATGGAAACCATAAAGGTATGCCCAAAATGAAAAATAAAGAAGCTTAAAGAAAAAATAATCGCATTATATATCATATATAAATATATTCTCATCTTAATGGCCACCTTTGAAGGTGTTAAAATAATGTTGAACAATCATCGTTTCGGGAGGCAGAAATTCACCATCCACGGAAACTGTATGTTCTTTAACCATTAGATGTAGGTGTGTGTAAGTGTAGATATAATCCTTCATATAAAAAATTCTTAGTATATTGAAGATTCTGGAGTTGTTACAAAAGAAATTAATAAAAAGAGTTTACGGTGTTGGAGAATCAAAATAAAACAAAAGGACTCAAGTGAAGACATTACCTTAAAATCGGGTAACTCCCTTCGGTTTGAGCTCAAAGGCTTCTTTGGGAAGAATTATGCCAAAATTGAGGCTTCAACGAGTAAGAGAGGGAAGTGGAGAGACAAAATGGGAAGGGGTTGGCCGAGACAAATGCTTTGGATGTGTGGGTAAAGAGGTAGATGTGGGGGCATTTTATAAGAGGAGAGTAGGGGCACTCTTGGAAAGTAAAGAAAAGTTACTTTATATTAAAATGAGATTAAGATTTAAGAGGTCCCACAGTGATATAATTCTAGGATAAGGTGATAAGGGTTCTAAAAATACCCATCCAATTGGTTTTGGACATGTGTAGGTCATAGATTTTACATTATCTTTTCATTTTATTTAAATCCTTTATTAATGAGGTAATCGTTGCATCATCATGATGTCATAAATAATATAATATATTTAATGTCTAAAAATTATACAAAAATATCATGATGTAGGAACTCTTTTTAACTTTCTAATTTATATTTATAGTAAAAAACCTTACTTTTATAACCCCATGTAAAAATTGTTTTAGTAAAACATTTAATGTCTGTGTCATTTTTACTTTAAAATTTAATAAAAAATGATTTATGTCATTTCCCAACCAAAGTGGCCCCATGGGGTCCCCAAGATGTCCCATGGATTTTCTTGGTCGGCCATGACATATCCAATGAGGGTAGACATGTGTCAATATCATCTCATATTATTAAAACATTATTGTTACCTTAAACCACACTAATTACCTCTAATCGCGATTAAGAACTTAAAAGTTACTATTCACAAAATAATTATTTTAATCTCATTGAACCACATTTTACTTCTTAATGACAACCATGTATATCAGATTTTTGAAAATAAAATCACAGAAGTGATAAAGTTTCATTTAAACGAAAAATCAGTTTCTTTAACTACCACTTAGTGGTTTCACTATTCATCGAAAATTGAAGTTTTTCAGAAAAATATCAAAACTACACCCTAAGCTATATTTGATATTCTGAATTAAAAAATGATGTCTATTTTAAAAAATTTAAATCATATATGTCACATTAATTAATTTAATAATTATTTATTGCTATCATGAAAAATAGCGTGTTTTTATGAAACAATAAGTATCAAAAGATTGCTAGTAGATTATGACCAATTTCAAAGTGTAATTGATTCCAATGGCCACCATTGGATTAAATGGTAAAAATATATTCTAATTTAACTTCAAAACCAATTCAAAATATAATATAATCTTATAAATAAATTAGATTAAAAAGAGGTTTTGAATTAAAATACATCATTTTCACTATTCATTAAAAAAATGAACTTTATTGGAAAAATACCAAAAATTCACACAAAGTAAATTTTGATGTTCCAATCATAAATAATAAGTTTACTTTGACAAAAATAGCTTATAAAATTGTCAAAAGATAGATTTAAAAATGGTATTCCATCAAAAGGCAATAAAACAATTTTTTAAAAATATTAGTGTATTCCATGCTTAAGATTGGATTTATTTTCATTTTAAGACTCTAAAACACTATATAATTCATTAATAGGCATAGATAAAAATATCTATTATTAATTACTTACTTGGGATGTTACATCCTTCCCCCCTTTAGAAAATTGCGTCCCCACAATTTATTTACTTATCGAATAAATGGGGGTACTTATCCCTCATTTCATTTTCAGATTCCCATGTTTCCTCTTCCATCATGTGGTTTTTCCACAAAACTTTACCTGATTAATCACCTTATTCCGTAACACTTGTTCCCTATGGTCAAGAGTCTGGACCGGTTTTTCCTCATAAGATAGGTTATCTTCTAGCTGAACTACCTCTGAACTCAAAACATGAGATGGATCTGGCATATACTTTCTCAACATCGAAACATGAAAAACATTGTGTACCTGAGATAAACTCGGAGGTAAAGCCACTCGGTAAGAAATTGATCCATCTTTCTCCATAATTTCATATGGTCCAATGAACCTTGGACTCATCTTTCCTTTCTTACCAAATCGCATCACAATTTTCCATGGTGAGACTTTGAGAAAAACATGATCACCTACCTCAAAAGATAGATCCTTCCTCCTGTTGTCCGCATAACTCTTCTGCCTGCTCTGAGCTTTTCTCATGTGTTTCTGAATCAACTGAACTTATTCTGCCATCTCTTCTACCAATTCTGGTCCCATCAGCTTCCTTTCACCCACTTCATCCCAAAATGATGGAGTTCAACACCTCTTCCCTTATAATGCCTCAAAGGGTTCCATTTGTATACTGGAATGAAAACTGTTATTATAAGAAAACTCAACCAAAGAAAGATGTTGGTCCCAACTTCCCTGATAATCCATCGGACAAGCTCGTAGCATATCCTCCAAGGTCTGAATTGTCCATTCTGACTGCCCATCTGATTGAGGATGAAAAGCTGTACTAAAATTTAATTCACTACCCAACAACTTTCGAAGGCCTTTCCAAAAGTTAAAAGTAAACCTGGGATCACGATCGGACACAATGGAGAGAGGAACTCCATGTAACCTGACTATCTCTTTAAGATACAAACGGGAAAGTTGATCTAGTGAAAAAGTATCTCGTATATAAAGTAAATGATCATATTTAGTCAAGCGATCAACAATAACCCATATTGCATTATTATCTCAAGATGTCCTCGATAATCCCACAACAATGTCCATGTATATATTCTCCCATTTCCACTCTGGCACTGGTAAAGGCTGAAGCATCCCTTTTGGTAAATGCCACTCTGCTTTAACCTGTTGAAAAGTCAAACACTTCAGATTAAAATCAGCAATATCTCTTTTCATTCCATCCCACTAGTAATACTCCCGCAGATCTCTGTACATCTTAGTACTTCCAGGATGAACTGAAAACGGAGAACTATGAGATTCACATAACAACTCTCTCTCTTCAACTGTGAATCACAGGGAACACACAATATCTTCCCAAATCTCAAAACACAATCATTATCAATGTTGAATTCAGGAAATTTACCCTTCTGAATCAGCTCTACCTTTTTCTGCAACTCACTGTCTTGCTTCTGTGCTTTCATTATTCTGTCTGATAGAGATGATCTCACTGATACCTGAAACAAAACATAAGAACTTCCTGCTCCAACAACTTCAATGCCAAAGTTTATCAAATCCTAAACCAAAGGATCATGTTCCAAATGCAACATTGTTAATGAAGAATTACTTTTTCGACTCAAATCATCATCCACTTTATTTTCTTTTCCCGGATGGCAATGAATTGTACAATCATAATGCTTGATTAATTCTATCCATCTCCTCTGCATCATGTTCAATTATTTCTGAGTTAATATATACTTTAAACTTTTTTGATAGGTATATATTTCACACTTTACTCCATACAAATGATGCCTCCAAATTTTTAAAGTGAAAACAACAACAGCTAATTCCAAATCCTGTGTAGGGTAATTTACCTCATGAGTTTTCAACTGTCGTGAGGCAAAAGCAATTACCTGATCATTCTGCATTATGACACAACCAAGTCCTTTCAATGAAGCATCACTGTAGATAACAAACTCACCATTCCTGGAAGGTAGTGCCAAAACTGGAGCATTCACCATTCTTCTTTTCAACTCCCGAAAACAATCATCACATTCTTTTGTCTAGATAAACATAACACCCTTCCGAGTTAGCTTAGTCATTGGAATAGATAAACGTGAAAAATTTCAATCAAATCTTAAGTTATAGCCTACCAAACTAAGGAATCTATGAATCTCAGTTACATTTGTGGGTCTTGGCCAGTCTTTTGAAACATTTGTTTTTGCTGGATCAACAGTTATCCCATCTTTTGAAACAATGTGTCCAAGGAAAGAAATTTTTTGCAACCAAAACTCACACTTTCTAAATTTCCCATATAATTTCATTTCTTTTAAGGTTTGCAAAATAAACCTTAAATGTATTTCATGATCCTATTTACATTTAGAAAACACCAAAATATCATCAATAACACAACCACCATTTATCACCTGATTCAACTATGCCATCAATGTAACAAATTGTTTAGTTCTGATTCTGACCATCTCAGGATAC
This sequence comes from Viscum album, assembly GCA_963277665.1. Classification (NCBI taxonomy): domain Eukaryota; kingdom Viridiplantae; phylum Streptophyta; class Magnoliopsida; order Santalales; family Viscaceae; genus Viscum; species Viscum album. The sequence continues at coordinate 170,871,846 of OY728151.1, forward strand.
TGATTTGAAAGGTCATTTCCCTCTGTATGCCTTCCCAGAAAAGTTTCTCTATTTTCTCTATGGAAAACCATTCTTATCGCAGAAATACCTTAGGTGAAGCAACATGGTAATCTTTAAATGCTACATCATTTCAATTTGACCATAAAAAAATTTGTATAATCATTTAATAAAATTCTAACTCCTAAAGTTATCTAAACCAACCTCTGAGACCAACTATAAGGCCCCGTCCTTAAACCTTACTTAATATTGAATTAAATGAATAATTCACATTGAGGATCTTTTCAGGTTCAGAGTTTTAGAGAATTAGGACATAACTATCACATATCAAAAGATTAAAAAGTAGACACTTCTACTATGTTTCCATAAAATAAAAACTCTTAAAAAGAAACATGTCTAGTTCCATGTTTTAGATAGCCTAACTTTCCCTTGATCCCATCCTTGACACTAATCCACATTAAGTCGTGTGAAAAACATTTCAAAAAAACTTGGGGTGAGAATAAAAAGCTCAGTAAGGGATACACAAAGAATGAAAAATGTTAGTTTTTTAAACATCAAGTAAACCATGTATACTTTATCAAAGTAATACCTTCACCTTCATGAAGTAGTAAAAACTCTTCACTGAATAAAATATCATTACTTACACTTTTGTAACCAATGATTACTGTAAAACCCATATAAAGAACACATAACATATAAAGGTAACTTGGGGCATAAACATACTTAAGTGGAATAACCATACGGTCGACTTCCACACATATCACTTAATGGAATAGCCATACGGACGACTTCCACACATACTTAATGGAATAGCCATACGGACGACTTCCATACCCAATGCATTGGAGGTTATAACGTTACCACCCGTCCTGGTATTCACGGCACCGCCCGTCATATGGTTTATCATTTAACCACCCGTCAAATGTCCAAGTACCAATATAAAATCATAAACCATAAAACCAATATAAAGGAATGATAACATTTCCACATTTAAATTACAATATATCATTTAAATATATTAACATAATAGAATACTTTATCAAAACCGTTTTCAATACCAAAAATACATAAAAGAGTATATGGTATTTATTATATTTTAAAAACATTACGTCTTATTGAGGAAGCCAAAGACCAAATAATACTCGCGGCGGCGGAAAAGGTCATTGTCACCGCGTACGTTAAAAGAAACATTATTTTTTTTCATTTAGTAAAATTCTTCGTAGAAAAAGATTCCTTTTGTATAAAAGTAAAAGTCAAAGGGGTTTATACACCGTATAAAAGATAGTTGTGTATAAAACGAAATATGCCTCAATGAAAGGAGATTGAGACGAAGTCCCTTACCTCAGGCCCGACTTGACTGGACTGTTCTTTATCATCCTGAATAATAAACTTGAGTCAATTTCTATTTTCTTTTGAACATTTTTCAAGTTCATTATTCCTTTTATATCACTTATTTCCATGTCATGAACACTATTTAATTATTTAAGTTAATAACGGTCATTTTAACGATCATTGGTAATTGATTCACAAATAAACCCTTTATAATTACAAGTTCTTCATGTATCCATTATATCCAGAATGGTATTCATGATGTAGATATCATATATGTCATATATATCCAGTACATGTATGCATTTATAATATTACATAATCATTTAGAGGTAAGAAATGAAATGCACCGTTCATGGAGACGGTAAGCCGTACGTACGCATGAACGCTACTTTCATTTCTATTTCTTATTTTTATATAATGGAAGAATAATGATATAAAGGTATATTATAATTCCAGTGTAATATCATATATAGTGTCATAACTCCATCCTTTATACGTCCCACATATGGTATTAACGAATCAAATCACTTTGAGGGTGCAGTAGTCCGCACTTCCTTAAATGAAGATATCTCGTTTACCCATAATGGAAACCATAAAGGTATTCCCAAAATGAAAAATACATAATATTAAGGAAAACATAAACATATTATATACCATATATAAATATAGTGTCATATTAATGGCCTCCTTTGATGGTGTTAAAAGAATTTTGAACAATCATCGTTTCGGGAGGGAGAAATTCTCCATCCACGGAAACAGTATGTTCTTTAACCATTAGATGTAGGTGTGTTCAAGGGTAGCTATAATACTTATTATAACAACATCATAGTATATTGAAGATACTGGAGTTGTTACAAAAGAAACGAATAAAAAGAGTTTAGGGGGTTGGAGAAGAAAAATAAAACAAAAAGACTCAAGTGAAGACATTATCTTAAAATCGGGTAACTCCCTTTGGATTGAGCTCAAAGGCTTCTTTGAGAATACATCAGCCCAAAGTGAGGATTCAAAGTGTAAGAGAGGGAAGTGGAGAGACAAAATGGGCAGGGGTTGGCAGAGCAAAAGGCTTTGGAAGTATGGGTAAATAGGTAGAGGTGGGGGCCTTCTATAAGAGGACAGGAGGGGCACTCTTGGAATGTAAAAAAAGTTACTTTATTTTAAAATGAGATTCCTATTTAAGAGGTACCACATTGATATAATTCAAGTATAAGCTGATAAGGGTTCTAAATATACCTATCCAATAGGTTTTGGAAATGTGTAGGTCAAATATTTTACATTATCTTTTCATTTTATTTAAATCCATTATTAATGAGGTAATCGCTGCATCATCATGATGTCATAAATAATTTAATATATTTAATGTCTAAAAATTATAAAAAAAACATTCATGATGTAGGAAATATTTTTAGCTTTCTAATTAATATTTATAGTAAAAAATATTACTTTTTTAACCCCATGTAAAAATTGTTTTAGTAAAACATCTCATGTTTGTGTCATTTTTACTTTAACATTTAATAAAAAGTTATTTATGTCATTTCCCATCCAAAGTGGCTCCATGGGTTCCCCAAGTTGTCCCATGGATTTTCATGGTCGGCCATGACACATCCAATGAGGGTAAAACATGTATCACACTCATCTCATATTATTAAAACATTATTTTTACCTTAAACTACACTAATTACCTCTAATCGCGATTAAGAACGTAAAATTTACTATTCACCAAAAAAAATTTAATCTCATGGAACCGAATTTTACTTCTTAATGAAAACCATGTATGTAGGATTTTTGAAAATAAAATCAGAGAAGTGACAGAGTTTCATTTAAACAAAAAATCAGTTTCTTTAACTACAACTTATTGTTTTCACTATTCATCAAAAATTGAAGTTTTTCAGAAAAATACCAAAACATCACCCCAAGATAATATTATACATTCAAAAATGAAGTCTATTTTACAAAATTAAAATCATATAAGTCACATTAATTAATTTAATAATTAATTCCCATTGTCATGACAAATAGCGTGTTTTTATGAAACAATAAGTATCAAAAGATTGACAGTAGTTTAAGTCCAATTTCAAAGTAAAATTGATTTCAATGACCACCATTGGATTAAATGGTAAAAATATATTCTAATTTAAATTCATAACCAATTCAAAAGATAATCTAATATTATAAATAAATTATATTAAAAATAGGTTTTGAATTAAAATACAACATTTTCACTATTTATTAAAAATGAACTTTATCAGAAAAATACCAAAAATTCACACAAAGTAAATTTTGATGTCCCAATCATAAATAATAAGTTTATTTTGACAAAAATAGCTTATAAAATTGTCAAAAGATAGATTAAAAAATGGGTTGCCACCAAAAGGTAGTAAAACAATCTTTTAAAAATATTAGTGTATTCCATGCTTAAGATTGGATTTATTTTCATTTTAAGCCTCTAAAACACTATCTAATTCATTAATAGACATAGATAAAAATATATATTATTCATTACTTACTTGGGATGTTACATAAATTGTTTAATAAGTTAGATTGTTATAATTTTCCATTTATTTTAATTTTCCATTCATGAATATTTTCTATGACATCAAATATTACACTATACAATAAAACTTCCAAAAAATATAAAATAAAAAATTAAAATTTAGAGTCATTAATAATTTTTTTATTAGTACTTATTACCATTAGTGACCTCTATACATACAAAATATGTTCCATAAAAATAGAATTCATAAAGTTACTCTTTTAACCATTATCAAGAGTCTAAATTTTCATCTTCCCACTATTTCCAGTATTTAAAAAATATTTCTAGATCATTTTCCACACAAAAATAATTTATTATTCTTTAGATATAGTTTAATATTCAAATTAACTACACATTACCTATTCTAGATGAATATAATATATTTTAAATTAAATTTTTATTTTATCACAATTTTTCAATTCATCTATATGGGTATATTCATTATTACTGGTTTAATAAAATATCAATATCTTCATTTTCTATTTATTAAAAAAATTAAAAAAAATCAATAATCATGCATCCCATGATTGTTACAATTTATTCTTTTATATTTTATTTCTAAACTAACATATATCCTTGATTTGGGAAAATATAATATTTATTATATTAAACATTGTATTTTTACATAAAAACATATTTTTTTAACATTCAATAGATAATTAGGGGGATCACCACCTTTGATCCACAATTAAAATGTTCTATTTACAAACCCTATTGTGAAATTACCAAAAAATATCATTCATCCTCCGAGGCATAAAAAATTTTAAAACAAGATATTATAAAAGAAACTATATGTATCTTTTTATATTAAATTATTGAATATTTATAATTCCCCCAGGATAAAATATTCCAAAATTTAATAATATTACCTATTATTGACCATATTACTATGATATTCAAGCTCAATTTTCTAAATAAGAGTGTTAAGTTTTACCTTAAATCATTCATTTACACCCATAACAGAAACCAAATATTCAATTATTACATATATATAATTTTATTAAATGATAGAAAAAACTAAAATATTAATTTACATATTTTAATATCTTATGTCTCATAAATTAATTGGTATTTATTTTTAATGAATTATAAATAAAAATGGGGATATCACCTTTATATTGTATGATACATTAAATTCGACAATCAAACTAAATGAATACTACCATATAATTACAACACATTTATCAAATTTATTGAGTATATTCGCTTACAATAATATTATGGACCTTTCCATTAAAACTAAAGTTTTAGTCTATATTAAGATTCCTATAAAATTGATGATACCATTGGTTAATAATTTCATAATTATTTTGGGTTAGTGAATTACTACTTCTCATTGAAAAAATTATTCATTTTACATTCATTCAATGTTGTGATATTTTAATATAGCTATTTATGATATTCAACTAAAGCAATATTCCCACCACCATATTATAAATTTTGATCACTAATTTTTACCATGTTTGATTATTCATTTATATATGGATTCCCCTTTTAGTATATATCTCTCTCATAGTTCATCATATTTTTTATTATCTATAAAATATAATATCTAAATTTTTAAATAATATAGAATAAACCATATAAAACACAATAATTATTAAACGATTTATTCAAAATGTGGAGAGTGGAAAATTCTAATCATCCATGGGTATAAGAATTCTTTCCCGAAGTTGTTCTAATATTTTACATGTACTGTTATCCCATGGGTTCAACACCTTCATTAAATTGATTTTTTATGAATCACACCACGAGTACAAATTTATTTCTTATATTACTATTGTATTCCATCATTTTTTATAATTTTCTTATTATCCACCATTAATGTGGCATAAATAATCATAATATATTTATCCTTATTTATTCCAAATGAAAAAACTTCTATCAATGATACATATCTATTCATGTTTCTCTTCATTTACCCTTCAATGAGATGATACTTATTATAATTACTACCATGAAATTTGGGAGGTATTTCTATACTTTATTAATGTGATATAATTCATTCTAATTATCCATAATGGTTTTGTAATAAAAATTCTCTAGTGTTTTAAGATGAAGCTTTTCTATTTTAATCATTCCTTTTTTTAGGATAATAAATATTATTTTTTTCATGATTTTTCCAATTCTAATATTGTTTTAATTTTACAAAATTTCTTTCATGTTTATCTATGTCTGAAATACTATATCATTATTAACATATCATTTAATATGACCATTTTTTAATATTTTAAATTTTTTACCGTAATAATTATATTTTTTTCTAATTTTTTAAAATAAACATATTTTTATTTTTTTATATCTATTAATTCCTTTTTATAATATATGGTGTATTCCAATCCAACTTAATAGTTTCCCTTATTGATCATATCCATGTATTAGTGTTTCTTTTGACATTTAAAAACATTTATACACTATATTTCCTTTCCCAACATTTTATAATCGTTATGTGTGATTATTAATTTAAATTTAATCTTTCTATTCCCATACAATGTGCTCTCTTATTCAAATTAATCTCTTAAAATAACATTTAATATTATATATCATTTACTTTGAGATATTTTTTAACTAGTTTCATTGTAAATATTCAGAATATAATATATTATACCTCATTAAAATAAATGGAAATAATTTCAACAAATCTTAATTACTTTTTTTTCATTCAATTCTTCATGGACCACATTTATCAATATATATATAACCATTTATTAAAAAACCATGTCATCAACAAAATATTTATTTTTATAGTTTTTATGTTTTTATTCTTCTGGAAAAATATTTTCTTTAATTTCATTTTATACAATGTACTTAGATTATTTCATATATTTCTATATTTTATGAAAAATTAAATTTATAATATAATCAATATATTTAATATATGGTTCTATATCATCCAATAATTTCTTTAAAACCCTATATTATTTCAACTTCCATCTAAAATTTTCATTATTAACAATTTCCATTGTTTGATCATTTTACATTAAGGATTTTAACTCCTATATTATAGAAAACTAATCTTCTAAAATGTTATTAAAATGATTTTATTTTTCCTCTAACATTTTCAATATATTCGACAAAATATTGAGTAGAGTGTAAATATTTAAGATAATATTTTCATTATTTTTCTATATAAATTTTTGATTTGTATGAATAAATAATAACACCAAGGAAAAACATTATTGTATAAATCTCTTTGTTTATAGCTTTATACTATGGATACTTGTTACATTATTTGATTATTGAATATATATAGTCTTTTTAATTCATATATAAATTGAAATTGAATATTCTTATTTTGTTATGTATTTCTGATCAATTTAATAAATTTTTTGTGAAGAAAAAATATATGACAAATATCTCTATAAATATCCAGATATTGGAATAATCCATACATAGTTTTTATTTCTTATGCACCAAGAATTAAAATATATAAGCCAATATTTTCATAGAAATATAATCAAAATTAATTTCCCTTTACTGTTATTTATAATTAAATTCTATAAAATATTTTTAATATATATTTTCATTTTTTATTTTTAGATATTTTATAAAATCATTTATTAAATTTAAAAGTGAATTTAATATACAAAAATTTAATTATATAATCTAAGAGGTAAAGATAATATAAGTGTCTATGTTTCAAAATTAAAAATGATGAATATGTAACCCAAACAGAATCATTAATAATAGATACCACATTTTGGACACCTATATCTCAAATGAGTGATCTCGCCTAGAGAAGGAGATTAATTTACAAAGACACAATTTAAATTTTTTTCTTTTAATTCAACGACCAATTATATGTATTTATCTACAAATAGAATATATATGTTTAATATATCATCCACCATGTTTGAAAAAAATAAAAAGATAAATAATTTAAATACAGGAATACATAGATTTTATAAGGTCTATCTAATAGATTTTGTCTAAAGAGAAAACATATCAAAACACATCAGTGTACACATTTATCTAATAAACTCTCGTAATGAGGTTTAGAATATAAAAACCAATAAGGATAATTAAATTAATATGATTTAGGTATGTCTCACTAACTCAAAAAAGTCACTGCCAAACTCTAGTATTCCAATCCATTAGTATAGTGGGGTGATATAGGATATTGAATTAAAGGGATTTATAATATAAATATAAGAAAAGAGAAAGAAAAAAGTTACACCCAACATCAATATATTACACAACAATGTCATCTACATGTTTCCTCTTTTTATAGATAACATATATGCATTACTCCGTAATTGGAGTGTAGATAATATTTATTACACACACTTTTAGATAAGTATCTACTTCCATAAATTGGGATCAATGTATGATTAATTCTATCTTAATGTTATTTCACATCAACATACTCAATTATATTTTTAATTTAACTATAAATGTCAATAATATATCAAAATCACTAAATGTAATCTACTTTATTAATATTTTTGTAAGATATTTCAGTAGTATCCTTTACATATATGATTATATATATAATTATTTTCATTGGATTACTTGTTAAATAGTATCCATATGTATTCTTCATGATCCAAGAGCATGTTTGAAGTGATAGGAAAATGTAATTTTCACATTATGAGTAATAAATATCAAAATATAATACTATTATGTATTTAAATTTATTTATTCATTTTAATAGACATCATTAAATTTTTATGATTTTAAATGATATAGATCTTTTATTATTATATTTTATTAAAAAAGAATCTCAAATTCTAAGAATCCCATAAATTGTATTATATATAGAGTAATTTAGAGACCATGGGTTGGATCACATCTAATTCCATGTTTTAATTCCATGAATAATATATATTTTTTTAACATTTTAAAGTGGAAACAAAATATCACAATTGATATTTCCAAAATCAATTACAAATTTTTTTTATTTAATGGATCGTGTTCATATATAAATAATTTTACTATAATTTCCTTTAAATAATAATGTCATAGAAGAATAAAAAATCTATGGTATCATCACATTTAAATATTCATTTTTATATCCAATATAATTTCAATGATTTTCAATGAAAAAACTCCTCAAAATATTTATTGTTGGCTGAAATTAATCAAAAAAATATAAATTCATTTAAGTTTCTATTTTTCAATCGAAAGTGAATAAATTGAAGTATATTGAAAATATAATTTATTTTTTCACTTAAAACTAAATATATAAAAATTTTATTCAATTAATTTTCTTTATAATAACCCTTTATACTTTATAATAAATATTAATTTTTTTATATTTTACAGCTTCCCTTTTTTTATATCAATGTGTTTTGCCTTCCTCATTAAAATTATTTCTATATCGTTATTTTTTTATCTCATGAATGAAACTATGTTGAGAAACATTTGGTCAAATATCTCAAATAAATATTCTTTTCTAGTAAAAATTTAAAAAGAATTTTAAACTCAAAGGCGCATGTTGTTATGATAGCATTCATACCAACCTCAAATATATTTCTTTGGTAATTTAGTTGTATTATATGAAAGCCTTGTTCTATTTCATAATAAAATACAAATAACTATATAATCACTTCTCCAAATAACCTTTAATGAATTTAATATAATCCATGAAATGGTTACCTTCATTTAATTTCATAAAATCCTATATCACTAAGTAATTTTTAACAACACAAAATCCACCATTAGTATCCTTTTTCATGGATAGTTTTGTTATTTTTTATTTCATTTTTACATATTTATTCATTATTGGTTCTATGAGACTATTAACTTATCTATCATACCATTAGAATTATCTAAAAAACATTATTTCATATTAATTTATTTATTAATTATACTACATTCGTAATGGAATATTCTATTGAAAACACCTAGTATATCTTCATATTATTATAAAATGAAAAATAAGTATTTTTCATGTATGGAATTACAACCATGAAAATTATAATACCACTTATAAGTCTCCATGGATATTTTCAAAAAACTGTAGATATATAATTGTGTCTTTTTTAAATAGGGCACAATATATACTTTTTTTATCCTCACTAAATAAAAAAATCATTGTATATAATAAAAATTTTCAAAGCATAAATATATTTTTAAATAAAATATTACCTTATTGGTTGATTATTTTCATTATAGGTTAAAAAACCATGTTCATTCACTGAATAAAAATAAATTTTTTATTATTTATTTTTTGAGAAATTGTGTAAAAGTTAATGAACCTATATTAATTCATTTAAAAATAGGAGTTTACACTAATCCCTGGTGCATTCCCCTTTATCATTAGATCTAATCAATAAGAGGTGAGGGATTCTATAACACTATATAAGATTGGTTTCCAAAAAAAACAACAAATATATAAATTCAATCACCACATACAAATAAAGTGGGTTTTTGATGAAATAATAATGTACATTGACAGAAAACTACATAAAAATTTAATTAATAAAACCCATATATTGCTTTATATTTAATTAATGAATAATGTATACTCATGACCAAAATATATTTAATCCTCCATATATCATAAAAAATACTTCATTATGGTCAATTAGGGAACACTTCTCCATTAGACAGAAAAACCATGAATGAAACCATCATTTTACCTAATATCAAAAAATTGGAAACATATCACAATATTCATAGGAGTGATTATATGGGGGTTTGTATACACATTCTATCTAGGAATTTCCTTGAAGATATAAATAAAATTATTGGCCTAAACATTATGAGTGTGTTATGTATTGGGTTTTTGGTGTTGGAGGTCTTGAGAGATGATTTTTTTGAATTTAATTTTATTTTATGTCATAGTGGTTGCCATAGTGGTGGTCATTGGGAGATTTTGAAGTGTTGTTATTTAGTGTTTAGAAGGTTTTTCATAGAGGCTATCTATTTAAGAGGAAATTCCCCATCATGGGGTCTAATACTCCCATGGTGGAGGGTGTTTTCCATAGAGCATCTCACTATGTAAAATAAGGATGAGATACAAACTATAGTGAAGGTTGTAGTGCTATTAAAACAAAGAGATAATCTCCCTATGTGACATTAGGTTATTCTAACTGAATGGTTTTGTCATTTTGGTGGTCATGGTGTTTGGAAAGTCAACTTATGGTAAATAGGAACCTTGATAAGCCTTATAAAAAAGGTATGTTGGTTCTTAATTGATGGATGTTCGGTCTTTATATGAAATGTTGGAAGAAGAATTTTGGATCTCACCAATCCATAGCCTCATGAGTCATGAGAGGAAATTAAAATGGATATTTACCTTTGTCCTGTTTAGTGATCATTGTGGATTTTTGGGTTCCCAAAACACCATGTACCATATTGAGGTGCAAGCAATAGTGTTAAACAAAATGTTAAAAAATCAATTTTCAAAACTCATGAGATTCAATGGACATATAAATTTCAAATGTTAGAGAATCAGATATCCCATTTACCCAGGACACAATAAATATTTTTTTTCACCTCAATGCAATGGTATAGGCTAGTCATACTTATTATAAGAATAGAGGACCTGATATTCTTTGGATGGACATAATATCTCTTATATCGAACACAAGATGATTCTTATCCTCCTCCTTCCTATAGAGACACCATTATTGATTATTTTTTATAGATAGAGAATTTTAATCAAACCTATTTGATTCATGTTCCCTCTTTTCCTAGTTATCATATCCCTCTTTGTTCCCTTTCTGTTTATAGTTTTTTGGGGTAATGTTTCTCAACTTTAATGACGGTTTCCCTGCAATTTTTGATGGAGGATTTATATGGATTGTTTCTTATGTAGTTTCATTAGATTATTTCAGTGATTTATTCCTGGATTATTCAATTTATGAGTTTACTTCCTTGATGATTAATATTTAGTATTGGATTTAAGAAACCATATTTTAATGCATATTGTGAGATTATCATGCTTATTTCTATTGGGTAATTAATATAAATTAACCAAACTAATATAAATTACCAAGAATAGTCATAAATTAGACATAAAGTTTTGTGTATATTGTTTTTAAATATCTAATGAAATTTATTGTGATTCAATTATTGTTACATATTTTATAAGTAATAAAATGTATAACTAAAAATGAATATATTATAAAAAGTGATGAATAATCTAGGTGAAAGAAGATTCATAAATTTTATGATTGTATTGTGATGGGATGATGATTTATTTTTATATATTGATTTGTTTATTGATATTTCCCATATTATTTCTTGTCTAAAACTTCATATATTGAGGTAATTTCACCCCATTGTTTGTTTCATACCCATGGTTCTTATCTCTAACCCATGGATCATACAAGGAATTCATCAATCGTCACCCAATATCTTTATTTTAAAATCTAGATGTGTTATAAAGAAACACTAATATTTTTGGATAAATTTCTCATGAAATAAAATTAATTTCAATAATATCTCTGGAGACGTCGGTCCATGATTCTAAATGAATCATAATATAGTATGCCATTATAACCTAGTCATAAAATTGGTCAGATTAATAGTTAAAACACACCTAAAAAATTATGTATAGAAGTTTTATATACAATAGATATATGGACAATTTATTACTAAAATTATATTTAATTTATTATATTCTTCAAAAATAAATATTCCAAAAAATGGTTTGTCAAATTTTTTAGAAAATAATATTGTAATTAAATGCCACCATTAAAATATATATTTGGTAAAAAATTTACATAGTTTATTAAATCATCTTGTTAATAATTACTTTATACATTTTTCTTGATAGTTTTATAAGAGGATTGTATTCTCAATTAATAGTCAAAATTAATGTTATTTTATTGTAAACCATGTTTTCATTTGAAGCATATAAAAATTTTCAAATTTTATTAAATCTTTTTAAAGTAACATTTATTATTTGATATTATTAATAATAAAATTAAGTACATTTGAAATAATTTTATACATTATTTTTGCTAAAAACATATTTTAGAAGAAATTTTAGTAGGAAGACAACTTTTCATTATGTTCTTCATGTTTGATACTAAATTATATTTTTCTACTTTTTAAATTCGATTTGATAAAATATATTCTATTTCTTGAATTAGAGTAATTATTATTATTTAAAAATTTATATTTTATATTTTTTATAATGAATAATAAAAATAGTAAATATCCATTACCACTATTAGTGTTAAAAATAGATTTTATAGGGTTAAAATATATTCAATTTCTTGAGTTATGTGTAAATATATTTTAATGTTTTCAAAAATAACAAGTGTATCCTCTCTGGAACTTATAAAAGGAATCCTCATGTACATTACTCTCTACACAGAAAGCCCCTTTTAATTCAGCCACTCCATAACCAAATTTCTTTTAAAAATCCCTCTTCTTGTCCAAGTGGTGTTATTTTAGGATTTATATTATCCATAGAGTGTTTAAGTGTAAATAAAATTGATTTTCTAGAAGATGAGGTATATATTTAAATCGATTATATTATTATTTTTATTTATTATATAACCTATAATTCGATTGTATTAATCAAAGAATAATTAAATTATTATCACTAATGTAATTATATTTCATTTGTATTATTTCACTACTAATATCCACTCTCCATTCTACAAAATGAGAATTGAAAATTACCGCTCATGGATTCAGGTTGATAATTGACCCCAGGTAACGATATGATTCATTTTCCATCACCATAATTCATGATTGGTAATCATGATAGATTTCATGTTTAAATATAATATTTATAAAATATTTATAATTATATAATTATAATATATTTTCTATATTCTTTCAATTCCATTATTTGAAAAATGAAAATGACAGTCATGTGTACTTGTAGACTACCACCTCCACGAAACAATGAGATTCATTTTTTTAATTTTTGAATTACATGAATGGAAATAAAGATATATTAAGTAAATAAAAATTATATATATCACATAACAATGATTAAATAAAGGATTATTTTTATTTACCTTTCTTTCACGGTAACCATCTAAATTTGGAAACATTACTCATGTGTATAAACATATTATTCTCTCCATGAGGTAATGTAATTAATTTTGCATCACTAATTTATATAAATATTTATTAAAGTTTTTATTTTCAGAAAATATGATGGATTATTTATTGAACATAGTGTTTTAGGATAAGAAACCAAGAAAAATATTCACGGAATATATCCATGAAACTGAAACATACATGAAAAATTAAGTATTTATTAACCTAAATAGTGATTTTAATAAAGAATTGTTAATAAATGGTTAATATGATATTATTTATAAGACATATATGGTTTGATATATATGAATATTGTTCTTTAGTATATCAATAATTATTATATATTTATTATATATCATATTTTATCATGTAAAGATAAATAAAATAGTCATGGTAGGAGTTTATTGTTTTAATATTATTTTTATTGGAATTTTTTATGCTTCAATTACAATTAAGGAAATTATATGATCCTTATCTGATAACCCCATTTATATATTATTCTTGTATGTTTATTTGTATTCTTTTTAAATTTTAGTATAAATTTTCTCTGTTTGGAACACATAATTCATTATCAAATGTTTTTTTATATTGAACATATTTTTCCTCTCTCGGTAAATAATACTATTTCTCCCACATCCAATTTTTCTAAAATGTTTTAAATAATGTTTTCAAGTATTATTAAATTATGTTTTCAAGTCATTTTTAACCATATTGTAGATTTTTTAATATGTTTTAAAAATAATCTTCACATCATTTATTTAATATGGTATTTTTTATCCAAGGTTTGAATAAAATATTTATTTTATCAATTATAACATGACTGAAATTCCCGGCCAATATGAACATTCCTTGATTTGCTGTATCCATTAACAATTCTAATTTTATATTTCAATGAAAATGTTTTCCATAATATTTTTTAAATTGTTTTGTTTTAAATTAGTGATTTGAAACTGAAAATCATATTTTTGTTCAAAAATGATCTAGTGATAATTAAAAAAACTTTCCATATACATTGAAATACATTGTTGTAAATAATGAATTATTGGTTAAATTATCAAATGATAAAATATTTATTAAATCAATGAATTCATTATGATAATGATTATAATATGTTTAAAAAACACATTTATTTCCCCTGGTTTATTTTATAGTGATATGATGAATGTTTTGGGATATACTTGAATTCGTATGACAGGTTATGATTATATCGTGGTTGTGTCAATTATATCCCTCGAATAAATTGGGTAATGTTATATTTTCATCTCATGAGAATATACTGATAATAGTAGAAATCATTTTGATTAAATTGTGACCAATATTTACATGGTTTTATGATTTCATTATAATTTTTATCATTATAATATTCATTGAATTGATTATGAGTATATTAGTTCACATTTTTATTTGTGGGAATGGTTAATTTCTCTATATTATCATATGAATATTCATGGACATGAACTTTAATTTCATTGTTCATGTTTTTATGTTTTTTATGATATATTTCTATCTATTCTCATATTATTAGGCATGGCCATGATTTCATATTCATATATTCACAATATTATGATTTCATATCCTTATAATTCCACATACCATTGTCATGACTGTTGAATAATAATTGCTATTTGAATACCATTGTTGTTCACTCTTCTAAATTTGAACTTGTTTTGGTGTTTATGATCTATGATTTTATGGGTATAATTACTTTACTTTGAGAATAATAACATTTATATTCTATCATAACCATATGATAATTTTATGATCTCATGATTGATATCTCCCATGCTTACCAATATTAAGAATTTGAGCTCATCATTTCTTATGATATTATTCCCTGGGTTATGAAAAATGGTTATTAGTTTTATGAATCCATAAGGGTGCCTTATATAATGAAATATATTTACGAATATGATTGTTGTAATTTAATAAAAAATTATGTATCTAGTATCAAAAGAAATAAAACCGTTACAGTTTGCTGGAATGTATTATTAGAAAATTTATGGAATATTCATCTAAAATGATGATATATGTATGTATGATGTTATAGGGTCACCTTAGTTGGTATTAGAGCATGGTTTAATTATTGTTGTGAAATTGGGGTTTGAAAAAATTGGTGAAAAACATAGAGATATGATAAATACTGAATTATTTTTAAATAATAGATTAGGTATTTTTCCTAAAAATAATTAAATGCAAGGTTATTGGAAATTGGGTGTTGATGTATAATAAATGAACCTTAGCCTAACAAATTTAAATTGGGAAGATTGGGTATTCACTAGATCATCTAAGGTGCATGATGTCAGAACCTCGTTTTTCACTCAAGTATGGATCCTTTTATTTTGGGACTAAATTATTACTTTGGACCCAATGTGGATGAATAATGAGTAAGAAATGGTTCTAAGGGTGTATGTGGCTTGTTCAGAGCCCGAAACCCATCTATTCAGAGTAAATAGACTTTGTTCATGGTTTAGTGTAAACCATGAAAATTGAGTTTTTTTTACAGATCCACCTCACACGGTTGGTGCACAATTGTGCAGCCTAACCATGAGAACGCTACTTTTTTACAATAACATATGAATGTCTTACAGATATTTTTATCCAACTATGTGGACAATACCATTGAGGTAGGGCTTTCTCTCGTGGTTTGCGCACATTTTGACAAACTATGCAGGCAAACCATGTGCATGATATTTTTCGATGTAATTTATTAGTTTTTTCATTAATGATCTACCAATCCTCATCCTTCCTCCCTAATTCAAGAACTAGCAAGGTTAAACCCTTATCCTATCATATTAGAGGTTTTTGGATGGAAAAGATCGGCATCTAAAGATCCCCTTCTTGTCGCATCCAAGCGATTTTGTGTTCATCATGGTGGATGTGAAACAATATGTACTTGAGTCCTCATTAACCATTTTTCTTCTCTCTTTCTATCGACCAATATATCGTCACGTGACGGTTTATCACCATTACTTATATCCATTCTGACTTGAGGAAAATCATGGGCTGATACTGGGGGAGAACGACTATACAACCCTATGGTGGGTGTCATATAACTAATCCCTAATGTTCACTATTTTTTTAAAGTTTGTGTGTGGTCCAAAAATTTCATCAGAATCCATTTCTTAAATTTATATGCCATAGTTATACTTCTTAGAATCATATGTTATTCTATTTTCAAATATGTGATTAGTTGTTAGTAGTGATACCCACAATTCAATCCAACTCATATCAAAGGTTATCCCATATTTTTAATTTTAGTGTTTTGGAACATTTAAGCCACCGTTCGGGTGGGACATCACTTGAAGTTTCTAAAGGTGATCCCTTCAATAAATAAATGGATTTATGTTAATGAGAACTACTTGGGGGTGTGTACCATGTATGATCACCACATGACCTGCCATAGGTAAGTGCATCCAAATTACTATTAAATGTTAAATGTGTAATGGAAAGTATACTAGGTATATAACTTGGCCTTAACAAATGAGATTGAATCATGTTTATGTGTACGCAGTACCCTTTTATATTTTAGTGGAAGGTATCGTAGTGAATCTCACTAATTGAATATGCCTTAATGGTTAATTATGATTTTATTAAATGGTTGTAACACTACATGGAATATCCAATCTAACGGAAGACAAGGCATAGACCAATAAATAAATTGTTTCAACTCTAATTTACCTATCCATAGTAGTGTAATGAAATACATAAACCAAATTAATTATTACATGATTACAATATAAAATATGAATGGATTAACTAGAGCTCGTCTAGGATTATTAGAAGAGAATATCATGGGTCTTGAGAACCCCTTTCCAGTTCAAGGATGTTATTTTCATACGTTGATACCCACCTAGACTCTGGTTCTTGTATATTAGTTGGATTTATCTATGTACTACCATATGGTACTTTACATTATTACACGATACCTTGGATACAATCATTGGATCCATCATTGGCTAGCAGATACCAGTGTGAAATCCCAAAGGGCCCGGTCTTTTCATTGCACCATTTTACCTTGGTCGATCAACTTTGACTTGGTGGGTGCCTTATTGTGGAATTCATTGGATTACACTGTTACCAGTTAGCTAGATTCAGACACAACTAAGTTAGAATTCTGTGAGATTTAAGCTACCTTGGTTATTACCCTAGTACTCCCTCACTGAATATCATTTTTAGGTTTCTGTGTCATGTCATGGAAACTTCACTACTTATAATATCATGAGGTGATGTCAGTGTTGGCTATGTCTCATGTTACCTATTAACTATAAATGGTTACTTCTAAATTAATGAAATACATACATGTTAAGACACCATCCAGGGGATAAAGTAGGTCCTTGGGTATTTATTTATATTGTACTTCTAGCTTCACTTTATATATGCATGCCTGCGCACTGCAATATTCCATTACACAGGCCGGATGTTATAGAAAATGTTTGTGGTGACCCACTAATATTTATCTCAAAGCCTATTTGTGCGTCATATAGTAGCCAGCGTTGATTACATTTTTTCAGGTATTGACAATGAGAATCATATAACTTCCAATATTTGATTTTGTGCTGATAGGATGGAGATTGAGAGAAGATGACCAAGTATGATCACGGGATGCTTGGAGTAACCATTTTTTCTTTTACTTTTTGGAACATGTTATTCCTACTATCTTGTATTCATGTTTTCTAGTTTTCTAGTGACATGGAATTAAATCATCATTGTTCTAATTTATATAATTATTATTATTCTCATTTATTTATTTCATCAGTTTTATTCTTCTATTTATTTATATTACTTCCACTATTTATTATTCCTTTATATTCCATCCACTTTTCTACACTCTGCTAATGAGGGCATTATTTTCTCACAAACACACCCACAATCCACGCTGCCAGTCGACCGCCTCTAGCGGTCAGGGAGATGTGCTTGAGGCCATGTGGCCCACAAGTCTTGGGGTACCTGTTATGTGGTATCTGAGTGCGGGATATCCCAAAGTGGATTCAGAGATGGATTATATTCTTGCCTTACTATTTAGAGATAATATATTAGAGAATAATAATTCATTATACTTATTTAAAATCCAATATAGGGCATTGCAAACCCACATTTGGGGTAAAAACCAAGTATCCTAAATAATAAATGTTATTATATTTACCCTATTACCATTTACATAATTTCAAAATTGGGTGACATAAATGGTGTGTGTTGTGGTTGATTATTACTCTTTTTGAGTGTCTTATAATATCCTTAGCCAGATGACATGAGGACAAGGAGAATTGCTAAATACATCATTATATGCACCTAGAATTCACATTTCATGCATATTGTCATGACATATAGGTGCACTTCATTGTTTTTCATTTGTTGATATGCTTGTGATTGTTGAATTATGTTGTGATAGTTTCTTGTATATGAACAACTATAGGTTTTGATTTAGTGAATTCATGTCTCAAATTTTGTGGCATATGGCCCTCATGGGATGGGATGAGTCATTTACTGAATCAATCCAATATAATATAATGAAAGTGGGTTCTATTTCTGGTTATTGTTTCATGGGAACTGATTCATCGGAAATGGATACCCATTATAAAGTGAATCATGAATTCAAAAATGAATTTTTTTCCCATCCTTATCCTACATTGTCATGTTTATGAAAGGTAAAGGAGTGGACCTGGAAATTTACTGCAAAATGAGATGAAATTTATACTTGAGAGCTTATTGATACCTGGACATCTAAGTAGGTAGTTTGGTTAGTAAACATTAGTTATGGTGTTTTCTTACATTTATATTCTCTTAGTGATGCTACCTTATGATTATAAGCTTGTTCTAGATGTGTTCTTGGAATTTGTAGACTAATGTCACCACAGTTCCGTCATGTCATTCTCTAGGAAGGTGGTGGCGATCATGCTCTATACATGGTGAGCCCAAAGTTACCCATCTTTCATCTAAGAGTACGACTAGAGGAATTGCCTATTGTACCTGATTCGAGCAATGATGCTCAATTCCATGATCGTTTCATATGTTAGATACTGTCTGAGAAAGGTTCTCCACCTGTGCAACAACGATGGCTAATCTTACCCATGAGTTCCAGCAACAGCATCGGCCTACTTTTTTTCAAGGGATAGCAGTTCTCAGGTTTTTCAGCCTTTGGTAGAGGCCATGATTTCTATCTTTGAGTATCATGAAATTTCTCCAGAGCATAGAGTCAAGCATGCTGCATACATGCTTTAGGATTCATCCAAGAATTGGTGGAATGTCATTACCCATGTGGGTCATCATCATGGCATGTTATGGGTTGACTAATAGACTTCCATATAAGATCAATTCTATCCTTAAGAACTAAGAGCTTATAGATATAGAAAATTCACACATCTCTAGTAGGGTTCTACGTTAGTTATGAAATATTCAGAACGTTCCAATGATTTATAGTGATTTTCATTGCTTCTATCCAGTGATGAGATTTCGCTTGCTAGACATTTTGAGGATGGGCTCTTGTACGCCATCCAAACTTAATTGAATGTATTTCACCTTACATCCTTTTCAACAATTGTTGATCATGACTTTATCACTGAACGAAACCTGAGGGATGAAAAAAGAACTCAATTTAAAGGATCAGTGTCACGTCAGACCAGTAGTTCTCTTGGGGGTAGAAAATGTTCCCTTGAGGTTTCTCATTAGAAAAGTGGCTGCCATAGTATCTCGTTTGATAGCTCAGTGGTTTCTCATCAGTTTGGAAGACCAGGGCACAAGAATCCCCAATGTTACAGAGACCCTATAGAGTTTCATGCTTGCGGACATATAGGTCATCTTTAGTGCTTTTCCAGGACCTTTCTACCATCATCGAGTGGAAAATTATCAACTTCAGCACCACCATCAGAAGTGAGTTCTTTTGCATGGAGTTAGGCGGGGTGTTGGAGTAGCACTTACTGGTCTGGAAAAGGAGGAGTTCATGGCCATTTTAGTCTATCCCCTGATCACTTGCAGTTCTAACAGAGTAGCCATGATCATGGTAGTCCATATGTTGCAAAGGGTTCTGGATCAAGTCAGTTTCATGCATTAGAGTTGATACCTAAGAATTAGGTTATGAGACCATATAAAGTATGAGGTACTATTCTAGTAACCTCCATTATTGTCTCTGCTTTGTTTGATATAGGTGCTTCAGATTCTTTCATTTCTGTATCTCTAATGGAATTTATTAGACTAGAGATAAAATATCACTATGGTGTAATGACCCTTGATACACTGTTGGGAATAAGAACGGCGGGAATACGGAAGTGTGGGGACTTTCCCCTTAAGGTTGGAAATTACCCTTGTGGAATCTCGTTGTTCTAGAGATAACATGTATTGATGTCATTCTTGGGATGGACTGGTTAGTCCACTATCATGCCATTGTAGACTCCTATCACTGCATGATCTCTTTTACATCATGAGAGGGTAGCATTATATTTCAAATGGTAAGATGGATGTCTAGGCTGGGAGAGCATGACCAAAGTATTATGGTCTAGGTAGAGTGACTGCCCATATTTCCAAAATCTTCATGGAGGATCAGGGTTTTTTTCAAACTGATTTCCCTCCAATAGTTGATCATTTTAGACAAGTCCTTCTAGATTACTTTTCTTGCTTACCTCATAAGAGAGAATTAGTGTTTACAATGTATCTTGTTCTAGTATCAGCTCTAGTGTCAATTTTTCTATACCAAATCACACTTTTTGAGCTTCAAGAGATCAACCGGCAGATAGAGGACTTAGAGACCAAAGTCATTATATATAATAGTACATCCTCTTGAGGTTCACCCATGCTTTTTTGTAAGAAGGTAGATGGAAAACTTCTTCTATGGGGTTATTACATAAGGTTGAAACAACATACAATTGAGATTCAGTATACACATACTCGAATAGATGATCTCTTTCGCCAGCACCAAAGAGAAAAGGTGTTATCTAAGATGAACTTGTGGTCAGGTTATCATCAAGTCTGAGTCAGACCCTCAGAAATACCTCATACAGCTTCTCATATCTAGTATGTCCTATATGAGTATCGTTTTATGTCGTTCGGTCTTTGTTTTCATGGATTTTATGAATAGGGTTTTCCACCACTATTTGGACTCTTTTTTCATGGTCTTTGTGGAATAAATCTTGGTGTATTCTATCACTCGTAACGACCATGCCAAAAATCTTGAGATAGTTCTGAGTTCACTGAGAGAGCATAAGATTTATGAGAATATTTTTATGTTTGATTTCTACATCATGAAGGTCCACTTATTGGGTCATATTATTTTAGAATCAAAAGTATCTGGTGACACTGTAAAGGATAGTGTTGTAGTTTCATGGGAGCAACCCAAGAACGTGTTTGGTATCAAGAGAATCATAACGCTCATAGGGTATTACAAGAATTTAATCAAGGACTTATCAAGTCTTTATTGACATCTTACTGGCCTTACAATGATGTGTTTGATGTTGACATGGTTAGAATCATGTGATAAATCCTTTTAGGACCTAAAAGGGAGGCCTGCATCTGCACCTATTTTGATTCATCTAGAACCATGAAAAGGATATATTGTCTTATATAATGCATCAAGAATTGAACTATGTGTAGTTTTGATGCAAGAAGGCAGAGTATTTGAAAACATATATCAGCAGTTGAGGCATCAAGAATTAAATTACTCGATTCACGACCTCATGCTAGCAGTAGTAGTCTATGCCTTACGTTGTTGGAGACATTATCTTTTGGGTAAGCACTTTGTGGTATATATGGATCAAAAGAGCCTCAATAATCTTTTTCAACATGAATTGAACCTCAAAAAATGAATATGGGCTGAGTATCTATAACTCTTGGATTTTGATATTTCTTATACGCTTATAAAGGGTGATGTGGTTGCTGATGCACTAAGTCAGAAAACTCAAATGTAGGATGCACAGAAAACCTGTGATGAATGGATGTTAATTCCCCTCTTTTTCTAAACATCATATTTAGTTTAATGATAGACTAAGTAATTATTAACTCTCATCCCTAATAGTTACATCTTCCTTCCTTGAGAAGTTCAAGAGTAGGAAGTTTTCAAATCTAAAACGTTTGGTTCTCTATGAGAGTATATCAAGAGATAATCCACCTCCAGATTGGTCCATAGATAGAAATGACATCATATATCCATGTGGACATATCTAGTTTCATTCAGATATGAAAGAATAGTTGATGAATGTGTCTCATGAATCTTAGTGGTAATTTCATCCAGGAATCATGAATATGTATCAAGATATACCACAACATAATGGGTGGCCTGGAATGAAATGTCAGATTTCAGGTTTCATCACTAGGTGTTCTTCCTATCATCATGAGGAGGTGGATTACCAGAGACCTGCAAGCTTGTAATGGTTGCTTCTAGTCCTATAATGGAAATGGGCAGATGTTTCTATCGATTTCATAGTCGGTTTACCTCGGTCACTGAGTTTTATCGATGATATATGTCTATTCATTGATTGACTAATGAAATCATCCCACTTCGTTCTTATTTGAGAGACATTTTTAGTGGATGAATTGGGATGATAGTATTTTTTTGAGATCAAATGACTACCTTTGGTTCCACATAATATCATTTTAGATTTGTAATCTTATTTCACATCGCGGTTCTTGGACGTTTTGTTGAAATATATGAAGAATCAGGTGATTCTAAGAACAACATTTCACCCTTAGACCGATGGAAAATCGAAACAGAAAATATAGGTTCCAGAGGATATGCTCTGAGCATGTGTCCATGATTTTAGAGTTTCTTGGAAGAAGTATATTACTCTCCTGAAGATATCTTATAATAACAGTTTTTATGTGACAATTCAGATGAATCATTATCAGTCCTTATAAGTTAGGCCATTCTATTCACCCTTGTGCTGGCTAGAGGTAGGTGAGGTAGCCCTACTAGGTACTCATCTAGTTCAAGAGACTTCAGAATATGTTTAGCTAATTAGAATGAATATGAATAATACTTGGTCTAAGAAAAAAATATTATGACAATAAACATCAACAACCTCTTGAGTTTGAGGTTGGGTATGGTGTTTTTCTTCGGGTATCGCTCAGGCTAGGGCGTAGATAGTTAAGGAAGCATGGAAAGTTGTTTCCTCATTATGTCAGGATATTTGAAATTCTATAGAGATTCAGACCAGTAGCTTATCAATTTCTACAACATAATAGGTATCATACCAGGCAAGACATAATTCATGTCTCATATTTTTTCTAATATAATGAAAACACAGCTCATACTTGTTATCCAGAGGAAGTTGTGTTCGATGTCGATGCTACCATTAAGGAATATCCAACACACATCATTGAACAAAGCATGAAGGCTCTTCGAGGAAGGTTTTTCCATCTTGTATGGGTGTTATGGTAGAACATATAGGTACTCGATGAGACATGGGAGAGGGAATCCAATGTAATTTCCCTATGGCTAGAGTTTGTCTCAGATTGTGTTCCCCTACCGTTGGACAGAGAACTCGGGAGGTGAGTTCTTTTAAGGGGGTAGACTATAAGAACCTAGTTATTCACTTAGGTATAGATCCATTAATTTTCAGTATAAATATTTATTTTAATCATAATTTATATTCCTAATGAGTTAGTAATGATTTCATGGTTCTCCGGGGATTTTTTGGATCTTAGAACCCATATTTTTGGATAAAATATACTCTTCCCATAGTATAGAGTAAACTATGTGGAATTCTGCAAGGATTGAAGCACTAAATAGATTTAGATGTTTCGGATAGATCCACCTCACATGGTTGTTGCACAGCTTTGTGTCCAAACCTTTCAAAATTCCCCCTTTTCCCAGATACTTGTTCATGGCTTGCACATGGTATGATCAAACTATGTGGCCAAACTATTCAGGTAGAGCCGTATCACATGGCTTGTGCATGGTTTGAGAAACCATGTGGTCAAACTGTGTGTGGGATATTATTTTGGGTATTATTCCAGTTTGTACCTTTATGATCTATTAAACATCCTCCTTCCTCCATAATCCAAGAACTAGAGGGATTAAACCCTTTCCTCTCATTTTTGAGCTTTTGAAGACCAAATATTGGGATCCAAATATCTCTTTCATCCAACATATGATCGAGTTTTTGTTCAACTCATTGGATGCACAATATTAAGTACTCAAGTCATCTTTAGCCATTCTTATTCTCTCTTTCTCTTGAACTAGATAGATTCATGTGATCATTTTTCACCTTTTCTTATATCTACACTAATTCCACGAAAATAAAGGGATGATACCGGAGGATAAGGATCATACAACCCTAAGGTGGGTGGTCTAAAACGTATTCCTAAAGTTTGTTGTCTTTGGAATGTTTTTGTGGGGCCAACCAATTTTATTGAAATCTATTTCTGAAATTTACATGCCATGATTATAATTTTTAGAATCTTATGGTTATTATCTTTCCAAATATGTCATTAGTTGATGTCAGTTACACCAACAACTCAATCCGGACCATGTCAATGATTATTTCATTTTTGGGGTTTCTAGTGTTTTCTCATCGTTAAGCCACCATTTGGGTGTTTTTTTCTTGACCTTCTTATAGGTGAGACCTTCTATAAATAAATTATTTTTTGTTAATGAGAATTTCATAGTGGCATGAACCTTTTATTCTAACCTCTTGACCCATCTAAAGTAAGTGCATCCAAATCACTATTAATTGTGAAAAGTGAAATGGAAATATACTAAGTATATACCTCAGCCATAAATAGTGAGATTGAAAAATGGGTACATGTCCATAACACCCTTTTATACATTAATGGTAGGTATATGGGTGAACCTCACTAATTGAATATTCCTTAATGGTTAAATAAGAATTGATTAAATAGTTGCAATACTACTTGGCCTATCCAAACTATTGGAAGACAAGGCTTGGACCAATAAATAAATGGTTGCAACTCTACTTGACCTATCCACACTTATGGAAGGCAAGACATAAACCAATTGAATTATTAAATGATTCAAATAACAAATAGTAATAAACTAACTCGATCCCACCTTGGATTCTAGGGGGATAATACCTTGGGTCTTGGGAAACCAATTTTGATTCCAGAATGTGATTTTCTTAGGTTGATACCCACCTAGACTTCAGTTCCTTTCTATTCCTCAGTTTCCCGGTATACTACCTGATGGTCCATTATATTATTACAAGATACCTTAGATACACCCCTGGTATCTCTCTTTTTCATGAAGGTTCTGGGGTGAATGCCCATAGGTCCCTGGCATTTCTTATCCTTATTTTACCTTGGCCGATCACCTTGGACTGGGTAGGCGCCTTATTGTGGCAATCCTTGGATTACACTCTTACCAATTAGCTAGACTCAAATAATATTGAATCAGCAATCTATTATATTTATGTTACCTTTTTTATTACCTTCGAAATCCTTCACTTGATATAATTTTTAGGTTGCGTTGTCATGTCTTAGAACCTTTACTATTTATACTATCACGAGGTGATGTTAGTGTTGGTTATGACTCATATGTCATATTAACATTAAATTTTTATTTCATAATTAATAAACCAGTTACATGTTCAAACTCTAGCCAAGGGATAAAATAGGTACATGGTAATTTATTTATATTGTACAACATGATTTACTTTATATATGCAAGCCTGCACACTGCTATATTCCATTACAATGTCTATATGTTATAGACACCATTGGTGGTGGACAGCTGATATTTATCTCACACCCTCTCCAGGAACCGTTTGGTACAAAATATAGATTACATACATTCATTTATTAACAAAGGTAATCATACAACTTCAAATATTTAATTGTGTGATGATAGGATGGATCTTTATTGTAGATGACCTAGTAAGATCTCGGGATGCTTGGAGTATCCTTTGTTTTCTATTACATTGTCCGAAAAGTTATGCCTAATTTCTTGTATCCATGTTTTCTAGTTTTCTACAGACATGACATTATATAATCATTGTCTACAGACATGACATTACATAATCATTGTTCCAATTGATACATATAATATTTTTCTCGTTTATATATGGAATTAGTTTGATTCAACTTTTTATTAATATTGCTTCCTATAGCTGTGCTACACTCTTCTAATGAGGGAATTGTATTCCCATGGACATATCCAATTCCCTCGATGCTAGTCAACAGTCTCTGGAGTTCAGTGATATGCACTTGAGTCCATGTGGCCCTTCGGGCTTAGGGCACTCGATAAGTGGCATCCGGGTCTGGGACGTCACACTTGATGAGTGGGCTATATACTACACAACTATTTATAAAATCTATAGGGATATTATTGGGACAATATAATTTCTATTTACAACACAATAAGATGTGTTTGAATAGATGATGAACTTGGATGACATAGATTAAAAATAATGTTTCATATGTTAGTAATATTCTTCTATATTTCATGAAATATCACGATTTTATTTTCATGCATATATTATTTTTCAATCATATTTTTTTAGCATAATTATTAAACACTAATATTTTTATTCAGCTACTATAACCAGAAAGAATAATGTGAACAATGAAATTGATAATGATCTAGGATACAATATATTATGATTATGTTCCCTCATCTCTCTTATGTTATGAATTATAACTTGAATCACATTGAGTTACTAAATTTACTAAGGAGGGAGAAACATGACTTGAAACTCTTACATGACAATTTAAAACCACTATATAGGGGTCTTTAGATACATTAGTTTTAGATAAATAAATCAATTATATAGAAAATATATTTTAATTTTTTGGTACTTTTATTATGAAAGATTTTACTTTATAGTCTACAACATAGAAAAAGATGATCAATGGTAGAATCTTATCGAGAAAATGTGACATGAATAATAAATGATTTCCATGGAATCCCGGTAGTTTAATATGGTATTTATAAATAAATAATTTCCTATCACTATTCATACTAATATGAAAATGAACTTTATTTAACTGAAATAAGGATGATGGATCCATTTGTACCAATTATTATTTGATTATAGTGAAAATAATGGGATAATTGAGCTTTAAGGAAACCCTAATTGTAAATAAAAAGGAATATTAAAATTGTGACCACCTAGATTTTAAATATATTTGGTAAATATCACATGATTTTTTTGAACAGAATTAGGAAATGCTTAAATTGTTAAATGGTTTTCCATCGAGATCATGATTATCAATTACAGATAAAAATATTATCTAATGAAATAGATTAAAAGAAGGATTAATCTAATAATGTATAATTCATCAGTTATAGGTAGATAGATATTTTTTTCCAATAAAATCCCAAATCAAAGAGTTAATGAAGTTTGGTGGACAACAAAAATTTTCTAAGCAAAAGGATAAAGGAAATTTCAGTCAAAACTTATGTAGTTTAGTATAATAGTGTTGTGGAAGGTAAATGTTCAATTATTTCAAAAAAATAAAATGTTTTATTTGATTTACGATATACCCAATATTTTATAACTAAATAATTTTATAATGATATCATCTCATTGTCACAATTATTGGATACTGAGTTAGTAGTAAAAACTCTTGGTTAAATGATGATCACATCTCATGTTTATATATCATGTATGATTGATGTTTGTGGGATTGTACTTCCTACGAATATTTTGATTGTCTCGATAGATGAATTTTATGTGATTTTAGTCATAAATTAGATCAATATATATATATATATATATCCTATTTCAATTTATTAGGAATGGATGTTCTATTTGATATTCTAAATGAGGCTATGATTTTATATAAGTGTGATGATGAACATGAAAATCTGATTGAAGTTACTTTCATTATATGGGTCTAATAGCCTACTCATGTGGGTTGTTTATCTATAATGGTTGGGGATAAAATCAATAATGAATATATTCATAATGTTACTATATATAATAATTAATTTCATGATGGAATTTCTAGTCTTCTCATGAATCATGTTGTTGAAATTTCAAAATAACTCATACCTAGTGCACCACCAATTTCAAACACACCATAATGAATAAACCTGATTGAGTTCAATTAATTAATGAATAAAATCTACGAGTGTCTAAATATGGGATTCATTAATCATAGTTCTTCACCATGGGGTGAACCTATATTTTATATAAATAATACATATGGTTTAATTCATTATTCATGGATTGTTATGAATATAAAAAGTTCACTATCACAAACAAGTATCCTCTACCTCATATATTTCATTCAGATATGTAGAGATCAATACTTTTCGAATATTTATAATTGATCTTTATTTCATCAACTTGGTTTTAAGAAGGATGATATATCCAAAAAACACTATTGTATGCGGTGTGGTCATTATAAATATATTGTAATGCCTTTTAGACTTACCAATACTCTTATTGTATTCATTGATTTAATGAATTGTGTCTTCAATTGTTACCTGAATCAGTTTATGGTAGTTTTTATAGATGATATTATTATATATTAAAAAATCATGGAATAACATTAATAATATTTACGTATTAAATTGAAGACCCTAAGGAAGGAGAGGATATATTCCCAATTTTCATAGTGTTTCTTTCAGATATGGAAAGTCTCATTTTGGAAATATATAATTTATAGTGAAATTATATTTTTAAATCCTTAAATAATATAATTTTAATACAAATGGATTAAAAAACAACGTTAATACAGATATGTAGTTTTATTTGGTTGGATAGAAACTATAGATTATTTTATGGGATTTATCATGACTATCTATTCCAATAACCATGTTTACATAGATAGAAAGTTTGTTTCTTTAGAAAAATGAATGTGTGTAAAATTTTTAGTGGGTGAAATGAAGGTTAGTCAATGAAAATGTTATCACAATACCCATTAGATTAGAAGAAATTGTACTATATTATGACACATTAAATAAGGGATTGGGATGTATCCTCCTGTAGAATAATGCGAGGATAAACTATTGTTCACGATAATTGAAAATTACAGTGAAAATTTACCCAAATAAATATTTGGAGTTGGAATCATTAATTTTATTATAGAAAATATGGGGGTATTATCATTATTAAGAACTCTGTTATTCATAAAAAATACAAAAATATTAATGTATATATTCACATAGAAGGATAATTTTTT
Organism: Viscum album; assembly: GCA_963277665.1. NCBI lineage: Eukaryota > Viridiplantae > Streptophyta > Magnoliopsida > Santalales > Viscaceae > Viscum > Viscum album. The sequence goes on from OY728151.1 coordinate 170,901,730, forward strand.
TTACAAAATATGATTTCAATTGATAAATGATTATGGAAACTCAAAAAAATTAATACAATAAGAATGAGAAAATGGTAGTCAATTCTATGAGTTATAAAGTTCATGAAATTATGTACATAAAGAGGATTAAAAGATATATAATATTTATAGATGTTCTAAATATAGATCTTAAAATAATGTGAAAATGGAATAGATCATATACTTTTAAGATAAATGTCCATAACTATATTAATAAAAATATTAAAGAGGAAGAAAATGAAGATATAGATCTATAAAATTAGTGGTGAAAGGATCATATGTTTAAAGACTATTTTTATATAATAATAATGTTTTGAAACAAATTTTGTGTCATGACAGAACCATATCTAAATACCGAGCCATTATATTAAGCTCATAGTTCAACTTTCTATATGCTACCATAAATTATGAATATTTTTTGATATCTGAATTATTACATTGGATGAGGAAACATGGAAAGGGATTATGGATAGTATGTATATTGGAACCTGACATATTAGCATTTGAATGTTAAGAAAAATAATTATATGTGTATATTATAACCATTAGCCATATGAGATTAGAAATGGGAATATATTAAAATGGATTTACTTATTAGACTCCCCAAAAACATATAATGGAAAAATTAAATTTGGTTAAGACATTATAAGAGTCATAATGTTTCATGGAGTAAAAAATATTATATTATCTGATTGGGATAAGAGGTTTACCTTGGCATTCTATGAAATTTTTCTTCCAGCTCTAGATATAGTATTGTCTTTTTTTTTATAGTATATCATCCTTAAATAGAGAGTATATTTAAGAGTGACATTTAAAAACTATTATACATATTGATAGTATCCCATTGGGATTTAAAATATGAGAGGGATCAAAACTATCATTTTATATAATTCTCTAACAATAATTTCTTTCACTCAAGATTTCAGATGGATCATCATGAATTCGATGTGGATGGAAGATAAAAAATAAAACATGTTAGCGGGGATTTGGAGAATGAATTTTGTTTTTATATAAGATATATGTGGAGATAATAGGAAGGGATAGACCTATTCATCATCACATCAGAGTAGATCACATTAAATAGAAAAGTTATGCTAAAACTCATCCGTGATATCTAGAGTATGAAGTTAGTAATAAGATATTCATATTAATATCTCCTTGGATCAAGGATATGATATTTTGTGTGATGTTAAAGGTGATACCTAGATGTATTTTCCCCTTATAATTTATTTAAAGTATAATTATTTTTCTAGATCTCTTGGAACTTCAACTAAACTTTCTTAAGTTCCCTATGTGATCCATGTATTCCTGATGATGATGTATATGCCTGATTCTTCACATGGATTGTAATCAATGTTTGAAAAACTAAAGAATTATCTCTATAAATATGAATACCAATGTGAGATTATAGATCTATGAGATAAAGTGTTATGAAACCATACCTTCCACTGTTTCAATGTTTTTTCGTGAAATAATAAATTTAAAGAAGCTACATGGGAACTTAAAGATTTTATGAGGAAGAAGTATCATCAGTGGTTTGTATTGTAGTGACTACATTTCATTGGATAAATTCATATATGTGGGAAGGAATTTAATAGCCTGTTATTTTTGGATATATTTCCCTATAATTAAATTTAATATCATTAGTAGCGTGTGGTATAAGCAATGATGGATCTAAATGAACAGTAATATAGTGTATCCCTACAATATAGAAATTAAATTGGCAATATGAATAAAAATGATGTCATTTTAAAAAAAAGATGATTATTATGATTTTACATTAATTAAATTTATTGCTAAATAATTACTCCAATTTTATTAAAGTCGTGATTTACTTCAAAAATATAATTTTCCCCAAAATAAATTTATTTTAGAGAGAAAATAATATATTTAATTTTTGAAAGTTTTATAAAAAAAATTATAAATTAATCAATATTTTATAACAAGACCATTTGAAATTTATATTTTAATGCATTTTTGTTAATTTTCTAAATAGATATATTTTTTGTTGAATAGTGAAAATAATGATTTTAATTCAAAACTATCATTTCATTTAATAAATTTATAATGTTCTATTTTTACATTAATATGCTCAAAAACTAAAATTATTCATTTATATTTTTAATATTCCAATAAAGATAATTGGAATTAATTTCAACTTTTATTTTAGTGTAAAAACAAGTTATATTTAACAATACATTTTTTCTGGAAAACACATTGTCATCATTTTTTTGGGATTAAATTTAAATTAATTATTTTTTTCAACTTTATTAGATTTGAATGAATGGATTCCAAATTTGGAATAATAATAAATAATATTACATAATGAGGTAACTAGAATTAGGATTCATAATTATTACTAAAAATAATAAATAACGTGTAGTCATGGTTTATGTTAACAAAAGTTTACCAAGGGTTAAAATAAAGTGAAAAGTGATTAAATAACCTAAAAACATATGAAAATACAATTTTACAATAATATATTATCCCCAACACAACTAATAGTTACAAAATTTTCCATTTTGGATCAATTTTCTGAACTAATACATTAATATGTTTTTTTCAATAATACCATGTATTTCCTCTCTACCACATATAATATGAAACCCATCCCATTTTATCCCAACATTTCAAGAGCCTTTTAACTTGGATAAGAGCATCCCAAATTCCTTCCTAACATCCCACACATGTCTTACATATACTATTTTGGGAATAATAAAAACCATTAACGGATTAAGGTGTAATGAATTTTTTTTTCAAATAAGAGTTATAGATTTTAAGAATATGTTTTAGTTTTATTTATTAATATTCCTCCTCAAAAAAACCTATTACTAAACCTGAAATAATAATTTAAATAATTTAAATATAATAAATCTTATTATGATTATTAAGTCACCAATGTCCACCCACATTCAATAATATGGGAAATTAAAAGTATTGCTTCTGCATTTATGTTGACTACCAAGTACACGTAGAGATATTATTTTTTCACAATCACTATAATTCATGATTGGTAATTATGATTGGTTTAATGATAATAGATGATATTTATGAAATAATTATAATTTCTGAATTATAATATCTTATATAAATTCTTAATTTTAAAACTATTTAAAAAAATATATATGACATGATTAATATTATATATATGATGAAACCATTATCATGATGCATGTACCAAAACTGTCTAACTGAAAGACACAAGGATAATAAAGTATTTATCACCTAGAATAGTGATTTTAATAAATATTCTTTAAAAAATAGTTAAAAATAAATAATAAGTAAATAATATGTGTGATCATATGTGTTAATATGGTTCTATAATATCTATTTTTATATAATAAATCTATAGTTATAATATTATTTATTTGAATGTGTTCAAAGAATGAAAAGACATGAGGTAAGGGATTTATATTTCTATCACATTTTAATTAGGGTTTTTATTCTTGAATTTACATTTAGTAAATTATATGATATTTATCTAATTAATACCTTTAATTTATTCCATCTATTTATTTCAATAATATTTTATCTTTATTATCGTTTTATTATCTATTATACACACAATGTTTTAGAAAATGTTTAAATGATAATTTTCCTATAATTCTCCTCTTTCTGTTAGAAAACATATTTTATACAAATCCCAGTTTGCAAAAATGATTTTAATTCTATGTTTTACTATTGTTGAATTACTTTTTAATTCATTTTAACATATGATTGAATTTTAATTAAACCTTTTAAAAATATTATTCTTCTCATTTTATGTACAATGTATCTTTTTTTAAAAGGAATATTTTATTTAATGATTACGCAATGAATAGAATTTTCCGCCATCATAACTAATCAATGATTTAGATCTTATACTATATGTTTTCTATGTTATTTTCAATTAAAATATCTTCTATGATATTTTAGAAATATTTTCCTTTTAATTAGTTGATTTCAAAATGAAAAATGTATTTTGATCAAGAAATGTTCCAGTGTCCCTTTAATGAAATTATTCATTTCTAATAAATCTATTTGATTATAATTAAGCTTTATAAGGTATATTCCCAATGATACCATCATTATTACTTCTATGAATTGTTTAATATTTTAATGAATGGATGTTTAAAAACCCCATTTATTTAACATGAGTTATGTTTTGATGATATGATGAATGTTTTAGGATCTCGGAAATTATAATGAATGGATAATAATTATGTGAAGGTTGGTTATGTTTTATCCATATTATGAATTTGTTAATCTGATATTGATATCTCATGGGATGATGATGATAAGAGTACACATGATTAATAATATGTTTTTTCACATTTTAATGTGTCAGTATAGTCGTATTCTAGATTTTCCCACAAGAATATATGTGAACATTATTGTTAATATATTTGTTCACTTTGTGATGAATGAGTATGAAAAATTTCTAGCTATGATCATATGAATATATTTTTAAATGATTATGATATGAGATTTTATTTTTATGTTTCCATATTATTTATTTTTATCTATGCTCAATGAATTATTCAAGGACATGATTGATTATAAATATGTTTACTGGATTAATATTTCATATTCTTATGATTCTATGTGCTTATGTTATAACTCTTTAATGATGATTACTAATTGACATCATTATTAATCAATCTTTTAGATTTGAATTTCTTTTTTATTTCATGATCTAGGATTATTTGGCTAAGAATATTTTATGTCGATGAAATCCACTTGTATATTTTGTCATAAACATATCATAATTTTATGCTCTAATGAGTGATATTTCAAATGTTTACCCTTACTAAGAATCTAATCTCACCCTTTATTATTTTTTCCTTTCGTAATTTTTTATATAAGGTTATATGATTAAGGACTAAAGAAGGGTAACATATATAAATAATAATGTCTGAGATAATGAATATTGTACTTAAATAAGACAATTGTGTATCTATTCTACAGAGAGACTAATTATTTTATTGTTCCTAGACACGTACTATTGTGAAATGTATTGAATATTCACTTAAGATATCATAATATTTATATATGTTCTAATAAGTTCACTTCAAGGAACACTTTATGGGGTGGTGAAAATAACAATTCCATATTTTGATAAACAAATAATTCTATTTTGAACTGTAAATATTAATTTACCAATTATCATCATGTTTTGAAAACAAGATAACTGTAATGATGTAATTAAAATCATTCCTAAAAATTATTATGTTAAAAATAAAATTGAATAATATACTACTAAATTAATAAGATAAATTTATATAACTAAAAGAAAAAATGAAAATTAAATAAAAGAAACCTAGGAGAGTACCTATGGGATTTGGTCATGATAACCTCGGATCCTCTTGAATATATATATATATATATATATATATATTCATGGGTCACCATCTAGATATGTATCCTAATATAGTCGAAGTTTCCAATATGGTATAATCATAAGAAGAATAAAATACATTCCCACACTTTATAAATAAAAATAATAATGTTAGATGAGAGAAACTAGGTAATATATAATAATTCAAAACAACATACTCGTCTATATATCCATCTTTAGTGATGATGGTTTTAAATGAACTTTACCGCCATATATAATGATGAAATATATAAAATCATTCTCAATAAATGTAATGGGAATGATACAATGTGATAGATGTCATTAGATATGACATAAATGTCTCTCAAGATAAAAAAATATAAAATAAATCCCATGAAATATTTATAAAAAATATATTCAAAACTGTATTTTGTATCACTTGATCATCATCCCGTTAGGAATTATATCTTTATGAGGATTATGTCCTAGTTACAATTTTTTGTCCATTGAAAATAATCCTTCTTTATCCTTGATTTCATAAGAGGGAAATTTTGAAATACCACCTTCTTGACATAGGGATCCTTTATATTTCTCAATGTATCTTTATTTGGAGAACCACTTTAAGATGAATCATGATCATCATATTTACTATTATCCCTAACAACACATATTTTATTCACATTCATCTGTTAATTGAATTAATTCTAAATATGGGAGAGTTAAACCATATGTTCCCTCTTGTTAATCAACTCCTCAAACATTCATTAACACATCCCCATGGAATGATAAAACTAAATAAGGAATTATAATTTTTAAACATTCCCTCTATATAATTCTGACCCCTTCTCAAAATCTGTGAAGAGCTTTTATGTTGAGTTGAGTTTATTTCAATGTCTGTTTCATAAACATAAGACTATTTTTCCATGGTTGGATTAATAATATTAGTAATAATATTCCCATGATACGAGCAGTCTTCCAGAAAAACTTAAAACACAAACAAAATAATTCCCAAAAGAATTCCCTAAAGGCCCCCTCATTTATTAAAACTACTATAATACTCTATTTTGTACATGATTTTATTATTTATTAATACGATACCCTCTTCTACTCCATTGGAAATAATTTTAAAAAACTTCTTGATCACTATAAGAAAATAAAATATTAATTACTTATGAATCCCAAAGATTTATTATAAAAAAATAAAAAATTAGTGTAGGTTTTAATAAAATTTAAGGTCACAAATAATGATCATTTCATACATGCACCTAGTTATTCACTTCCATTTAGATTTTAGAAATTGAATTAATAGTCACATTACATGGTATCTATAACTTTTATATTCAAAAATAAAATATAACTTTAATTCATTTAAATCAAATTATATCACAAAAATCTTATTTTACCCATTATGAAATATTGTGTGTTATAGTCCAACCAACCATAAAAACAATCCTCTAGTAAAAACTCAGGAAAAACTTGTAATATAACTTATTTAAAATAACATCATAATTATATGTCTAATAAAATTAATGGTAAACATCATGAAAAATAAAAATAAAACATATTATTTTTAAAGACATTAATTTTTTAATATTTATAATTAATAATAATAAATACTATAAAATAAAAATAAGATTACATGGATACCACTCATTGTAAATATATTAAAACAATTATATAGGCCCTCTTTATTTTTTAAAGCATTATTGAGAAATAATTATATATATAAGATATATTACCAATTGACAATAACAAAAAATAATAGATAATGTTACTATCACTGTTATAATGGAATCTTAAAAAAAATAATGGTTTATATTTTAATCCCCAAAATATATCCTTGGTCACCCCATCAAGTGGACTGCCACTGATTATTAGTGATTATTCGTGAACATAAACCATGTTCAATCTATTAAATTCCCATGATGAGGTTCCTAATGATAATAATGTGAATAAATAAGAAACATTTAATTGGAAGTGTTCTATTTTAATATCTCACCAAAAAATATCATAAATTAAAAAAACAAATAAACGTAATAATTAACAAAAAAAAAATTATTAATGGAACTCATTGATAAAGTCCAAAATGGTATTAAGAAATAATTGAAAAATATGTATAATATTATTAATAACTAAAAATAAAACTTTTTAGAATACCATCAATTGAAACAATACCTATGAAAATAATAACACCCCTTAAAACTAAAAGCCATAGTTTAATAATTAGAAAGAGCATCCCAAATCAAACATTGAAAAAAAGTCCCTTTAATTATGACTCTAAAATAACCACTCTAAATATATTCTAAAAAACTCTATAAAAAATCCTCATTAAAACCAATAGAAAAATACCAACAGCCTATACTCACTACTAAAAAACTAAATATTTACTACCGTAATAATAATCTAATGATTAACTGAATTAATGAACTCTAATAGGACCACAAATAGAAAAGGCGACCCACTTTACCATTGGAAAATAATTTTAATTAGTTTGAAAATTAGTTCACCTAGACATTAAATGAAGCATTAGAATCTTTTTATACTACTTTTTTCTAATTAAAAATTTACTTCTAATTCAACTCATAGAAGAAGTAATAAATCTTAATGAAATCTTTATTTAGATAGTCTACATAGCCCAAAAATCACACTTGGATTATACATTATAGAAGATTAATTTTTATGGATATTTTTTAGCATATCATATTATATTAAAATTTATATGGTCCATAATTATAAAAAATATGTGTTTTGGGGTAATAGGGGAGTTAGAAACATGGTTTTCAAAAAACAATCATATAGCATAGTATTTTTGTGTCGTCACGAAAACATGAATGGAATTTGAATAATGCAAAAAAAAACATTTTCATTAATGTACACCATTTAAATGTATATAAATTAGTGGGGCCACATAAACATCACTAGACTTGTATTTTAAGGATTTATAGCCCTGGAACAGTGTAAACATACAATAAAACGATAATAGACCATGTTTTTCTCATAAATACAAGGTTTTTGTCTAAATTTCTCAATCCATATCCAAAATTTGATAATAGACCATCTAATATTATTACCCAAAATAATGTTAAGTTTGGGTTTTTCAAACATGAGAAGAATTATATTTTAGTTATTTTCATCTAAAAACCCCAATCACCTTCAAAATTATAACCAAAAAAACCAATTATTACATAAAAATGGTTATACACATTCCTTATCTATAAATCATCATTCCAAAATTTCTTTTTATGTAAAAATACTATTATATAATCCATAATTATCATAATTAAATTAATAAATCATTAAAACCAATCATCCATTCAACAATCCTTATTTACTATCCACTAACACACTAGTATTGTCATAAAACACCAAATTTTTGAACAACCATTGAAATAAATATTAACTATTCATAATTCAACTAGTCTCATCAATTATAATGATTCAACAATGTAATTACCATCATTAAATAATCCAATTTCATTTTGTTCAAGAACAAAAAAACAATCAATTTTTTATGTCCCATTCAAACATTCCTTAAACCACATAATAAAATATAAAATTATATGAAATTTAAATAATAATAATGATGTAAATCCCCAAAAAATACATTCTTGAAATTTTATTTCCTCTAATAATACACATAAAACATGACATAAACCAATCAATAAAGTCCCAAACATTTAATAAAATAAATATTACGCAAAAAAATACACTAATATTTGATCTTATTAAACATTTTTTGAAAGTATTATAAAATCCATCATTAGAAAACCAATAAATTAATTTTTAGACATAACCACCATATATAATTTAAAAGTTCAAAATACAATAACATTAAATAAAATAAAACAACACAAATACTAAACATTTATCCAAAACTATTTAATAAAAAAATGTGTATTGTTAAATTATGATACAATTAAATATATAAAATTTTAGTTATTTTATAATATTATGAATTTATTTAGCCAAAAAATTATCTTAACACAATTTTAAACACAAATTGTTTATAAATCATTATAAACATAAATTCAACCAACAAAATCTATGAATATTTTTAAAATATATGAAAAAAATCTATATCAATAATAATGAATGAACCCAAAATAAAAAACAAAATTCCCATTATACTCAATTATATATATTTAATATTTAATAAAGTATCTTTTAATAATTTTATATTAATTCATATAAGTGTAAAAAATTTTAAGGGCCTAGCCTTAAATAACACAAATTCAAGTTATTTTTTTCATAGAATTATAATTATTTCATTCCAAAGAATCTTTTAGGATTAGAGTTTAAAAAAAAAATAAAACTATTACAAAGTAAAACCATATATTATATTTTTAATATTATGGTTGTCATCTATTTTTTCACCATAGGAATCCCTTTTATAGTAAAACATATTTTCTCTTCATCTAAAATAATAACAGTTTTCCCTTTGTTCTCATATATATCTATATTATTCATAAAATCATGAGAAAATAAATTTAAAAAATATATAAAGACATTTTCAGTACATATATTTAAAAAATAAATAAGGTATATAAATTAAGGGAAAACATTATTCTATTAAAAATCCATAAATAAATTTTTATAAAAAAATAACATTTTATTCAAAATAAGGACTAATATTTTCCAGAAGATCTATATCATTCCCATTGAGAAACAATATATTTTCATGAAAAATTATTGGTGAGAGTATAAAAATAAGTACATAAACTGGGTAACTATTTAACATATCACACTTACAAAATCACTTATAAGATTACCCGATACTCTTTAGGCCACCACATTTTAATCTGTAATGGGTTTACTTAGTGTAATTTTGGCCACCCCATGTTTTGATATAACGGGATTTCCATGCTCTATCTGGCCCATGTCATATTTAATTCTCAAGTACCATATAATGAAAAAGAAATTATGAATTTTTACCATAAATAATGTTAGAAAATCTATTAATTTTATATGAAAACAACTTCTTCATATTAAAATACCATTTCCTTTTTAAAATTGACTTTTACAATTGAAGCATTGTTCCAATAATAAAGAATAAATTTTATATCAAAATAACAATGAAATTTACAAAAAAAGAATCAAATAAATAATTCTTCTTGAAAAAAGGAAAATCCTCTCATGTCATATAAGTTAAAAATATATTCCTTCTATATTTTTTTGGAAACAATTATAAAGAAACACTTTTTAAAAATGACAAAAAATAAAATTAAATTTTTTTGTAAAAAATAAAATATTACTAGAAATGAATTTAAACAATAATAAAATAATAGTGAAATACGTTTTTTGGAAATATTTTTAGAAAACATGGTCATGTACGAAAAATAGAGTTTTATGGGTAACATTAAAAAGATAAATTTTAAAGTAATGTCCCTTATAAATATCACATTGTCGATGTGGGAATTAATCCAGTGAATAAAATATGTTTATCAATTGTAAATACATATAAAATAATTGTAAATAAAAAATAGTATTTTAAAAAGTTAAGTCACATATAACCATAAAAATATATAATTATGATGTATAATAAAAACCAAATGAAATGAAATTTGGTTAAGAATAACTCACATTCTACACTCTTCAAAAGTGTACCAAACTATTATATAAGTGATAAAAGATTGTAGTTAACTCATTCCAGAACTCTATTAATATTTATAATACATTATATTATCATTTAAAAGAAGTTTATGACCCATTCATTAATAGTATTTCATTATTTTCATGGTTTCACTTACTTTTTTCATGGTACCATGATTTGTATATTTGTGTATATCTATGATTGTTCTGGTAATATGGGATCAAGAATACAGAAGTGAAATGGAGTGGTATTAATGAAATTCCATATGTATGAATATCTCCATATTTCATTTTTATTTCTTACATGTGGTGATTCATTATATGAAATAGTAATTATAAATGTATAGTTTATTTTGGGGGTTTTTTAAGAAATAGTGAACTTGTTTATTCTTTATAGAAATTACGTATTTGAATTTGTAACACCCCAAGATTTCATAGTATGTTATTTTCTTTAAGGTAATTCAATAGCTTGTTATATACGCAACACTGAGTTTGAGCGCACCACGACATACCAAAATAGCCGTTCAAAAAGAAGTTATGAATAGTATTAATTGAATTTTAAATTTCATATACTCCATATAATTTTAGAAACAATATTATGTGTTTTTTATACATAATACAAGAACAAATTAAAATTTTCCTATAAAAGTAGTAATTTTAAAATATTCAATTTTACCACCTTTTAATGGAAAACCATTTTTAAAACCATTATTTGACACTTTTATGTATTTAATTTAATGAAATTCAATTCTACGATATAATCGGTACAAAAAATTTATTTTGGATAAATTTATGGTACATTTCTGATAACTTTTATATTGTGATGAATAATGAAAAATACTAAATTGTAATTGAAAACAAATATTTTAATATAAATAATTTATAGTGTTAAATTATTCATTTGAATAGTTTAGAAGTATAATTAGATTATATTTTTATCATTTAATACAATTAATGTAATTATAATTAATTTCACAATTAACTTTGACAAAAACACAAGTCAATCTTTTGATAGTTTTTACTTTTCAAAATATTGCTTTTTAGTTTGGACAATGGGTATTGATTTTTAATTAAATAAATCAACATCTATGTTTTGAATTTGGTAAAATAGGATTTATTTTTTAATTTTGAATATCAAAATTATCTTAGTGTAAATTTTGGTTATTTTTCTGAAAACATATCATTTTTGATGAATAATGAAAAAAAATGGGTTATAGTTTTAACCTGAATCCTTATTTAGATATTAATTTATTTGTTTTAAATTTATTTTAAGTCAAAATACATATATAATATATATATATATAAGTTCAATTTAATTCATTGGAGTCATTTTAATATAAAATTAGATATATAAAATTTTATTGATCTTTTTACCATCTTTTACCCACCTTCCAGGAGCATTAAAAAATTGCATAAAACATAATTTTACTATTTCTGCGAGTTGAATTTAAAAAATCTAAGATAAATGGTTTAATTAAGTAAGTAAAATGAGGTTCAATAAGATTAAGATAATTTATGTTGAATGGAAACTTTTGACTTTTATTTAACGCGGTTAAAAGAAAATATGGTAATTAAGGGTAAAATAGATATTATAATTACCCTAACACATGTCTTAATTCTATTGGATAAGTTTAATTCGACCAAAAATAATATTAGAAATAAAATAAGATCTTTTTGGTCTACTTGGATTAGATAAGGACATTTATTATTATTTTATTTAAAGAAGAGTAAAAAGTGTTAAATTCGTACATTAATAACAAAACAATTTTTAATGTTGGTTTATTAAAAAGATAAATTCATCTACAACTATTCATTAGAATGATAGAAAAGACTTCCTACATAATAGTATTTTACTTATAATTTTTAGACATTAAATATTTATGTTTATTAAGACACAATGATGATTCATTAATTACCTTATCAATGAAAGATTAAAATAATTGATATTATAAATATAAAAATAAATGTAATTTGGGACTTATGAAGAATTTAAATAATTTTATAGGTTAATATGACATGGTAGGGTCGATTAAATAAAATTTCTTTGAATTAATCATACTGTTATGATTTTGAGAAAAATGAAATACTAAATAGTGTCAAAATTGACATAATTGAGTTTTTAAAACAAATACTATATTATTAATCGATATAATATTCCTAAAAATATAAGGATAGATAAAAGGATATTGATATGGTTATATATATTAATAATTAACCTCATTCGGTTCTCTTGGCTTCTTATAGTATGTTTATTAACCATATAATATAAAAATACAAAGAGACATGGTAAATTTCAAACTATATAAGTAAGAGTTAAATCTAAAAGATAAGTTTAATATGGTTATCTAAAACTATCTAAAACCTATTTTTTGAGGTTTTTTCAACCTAAAAACACCTTATCCTATAACTAAATCATTTTGGAGCCATTAGAAACCAAAAATTATTATATTATAAAATATTTTTTCATGCTATTCCTTAAGTGACCCACACCTCTTTAATAAAAGGGTACTTCTCCTTTTCTAAATTTCACTCCTCCAAAGCCATTTGGCTCGGCCAAAAGTTGCCACAATATCTTCCCAACTTCCCTCCCTTCATCTTCATAACCTTACATTGGTCATAAAACCATCCTAAGGAGTCCTTTTGATCAAATCCAAAGGAAGAACCTGAAGAAGAGGTAAATATTTCATCACATCATTCAAGTTCTTTTCTTCTTTCACAACTCATTCATTGTTGTTTCTATTATAAAATAAAAACTCCAGTATATTATATATACTAATATTTTTTTATAAATATGTTACAACCATATTTATTATTCTATCCATCATATAAATGACAATGTCACCATTTGTGTGTACATAGGGCATACCGTCTCCACGTCATGGTGTAGTTTGTTATTCAAAGACTTAATTTTTTAGAAGGGTATAATAGAAAGTATAACTGAAGTAAATAATAAATATAACATGTTAATGACTCTGTATATATGATATAAAATCCAGTTACATATGATTTCACCATCAATATAATGATATTGTCTCTCTTGCGTACATACGGATCACCATCTCCTTGAACTAGATTAGATTCATTCTACATCATCATAATTCAAGGAGAATTTTAATTTTATGATTAAAAATAATGTTTAATAACTTAATATAATTCTGTATATAAATAAAATACATCCTATCAAATATGTATTATGTAACACATTATATAAAAAACGGATCAGTTACCACCTGAAATTAAGATACTACTAATATATTATTTAGAAATCAATATTAGAGGATCATATATGATATTAAATTTATGTATAGAGTTATTTTATAATTTAATAAAAATGATTCAACAATTATACATGAGGTTAACATACCCTCAACCAAGGAAATGTACATGGTTATTGGTTTCTTGTCTCACTTTTAATTCCGTGAGATTTCCATTGTTTGCCACTTATTTGTTGTATGTGGTGTATTCTATACTGCCATTTGAAATATATTATCATGATTCCATTTGTATTCATGGTATTATATGATTCATTTTTTGGTTATTAACATTTGGTAATACGAACAAATTTATAACAACATCGTAATGGGTTTTCATCTCACTTTTATTCCTGTGAGATTCATGCTATATTTTCCACTATTACCATTTATGTGGTGTTTTTAATGACCATGATTGTATTTTTTTTGTAATATAATTTAATTTAAGGGTATTTATATAATCATTGGATGATATTTATTTTATGGGTAGTATGTTTCGTATTTTACCAAATCGGTAATAGAATTTAAAATTTTAATTTCCACGCATTCGGTTTTACACAAAATTTATTTATTACATTACTTCAAGATTATTTGTGAAATCACTATTAATTTACACTCACATTTGTGTGGATATACTTTTGAGAAAAATAATCAATCCCTTGATAAATTCTTAAGTCATTGATATAAACTTGATAAGAGTAATTTTAACTCAATTTCTATTTGTTGAGATAAACATCCAAGTCTTTGGTGTTGTTTTTACAAGAATATGTCTGAATGTCCTCTGATTAATTTCCACTTAATATCCAATAATATTTAGTGTATTTATATTTTTCCCAGATAATTATTTCAATGATTTATCCTTAACTAAATTATATAGTCTTTACATCGAAATTCATCTCAACTTACATTTCACTAAGACTTCTTTGTTGTTATGCGCCAATTCAAATTTATTCGGTGTATATAATATACTTTTACATTTTATATCATGAATACCATTATTCTCATGGTATTATAATGTTTTTATTACCCAATTATTTTTATTCAAGAGTCTATTATTTGGTTAGGAACTAGAACTAAAATATCATTTTAAATGTATTAAAAAATTATTCTTCTAAATCGTTCTCATTAATGAATATGTTTTAAAAATGGTTTTAAGATTTTATTTATATAGAAATTTATTTTTTAAAATAGAAATTAATTTTAATAGATTCATAGTGTTAAGGGACACTTTGATTAAAAAATCTATTTTAACTAGCTTCTGGATAAATATTGAGACATTTAATTGTTTTCATGAAAAAGGGACATTTCCGTCAATGATTATTACTAACCATTTTCATCATTGTCAACATCCATTACAAGAGAATATTCATCATAGAGGTTGATTTATTATGATACAAATATTCTATACTATATTGATGGTTTTGTGATAATTTTGACTATATATGTGTTATTTTTATACCATTAATGGTTTGTGGATAAAGTATTGACATTTTGTATGCTAGTTTAAACATGAATGTTTATGTTAAGTTCAAAACTTTTCATATGGGTAATGCATTGGACTTATTAATTGATAGGTGGATCCCGCTATTTCTCATCGATGCACTGGTCAGTCTCATTAGACAAGCTAGTGTCTTGGAACAATGCCTTGACAAAATCTAATTTGTAGTCTGGGAACAATGCCTTGACTATGTGGTTATGAGGTCTGGAATTATTCATTCCATCATTATGTTATTGTCTATTGATATTAAATGTGATTATTAGACTAGTAGAATATACATGTAAATGATTTAATGGAATTATTTGATTTATCATTTCCATATAATGTTGAAGATTATGTTTAAAAGACTTGTGTTCTAGTCTAATACATTACCTTAAATGTTTATTATTATTTATGACAGTTTCTGCTATATTGTTATCCTTACTGAGCATTTGAGCTCACCCATTTATTATCTTTAATTTTTCTTAGGATGAAAATAATTAAATTTGGATTAACCTGCAAGAATAGGCTAAGGAATATAACAATGTTCAAAGGGGACCCAATGTTGTTTTTTTTATTTCAGGATGTAATGTAAAACTTATACATGTATCTAGTACTTCCAAGGCTACTAAACTGATCAGTCTTTGGGAACATGATTCCTTGTATCTTTCCAATGTAATGTAATAATGCACTAATTCTAGGTAACTGGGGTCGGGGCATTACAGTTCGTATCAGAGGAAGGTTAGTACAAACTGTGGAAGGTAGATTTAGAAATACTTTTATTAGAAAACACTACCATAAGATAGAATATTATGATTAGTATAGAAGAACATCCAAAAAATTGGTAATGTAAATATTATGTGGTATTTCCCAGAAATACATCCCTATCTGGATATGAGTAGGTAGAGACATCTCTGACACATATGTACCTAGGAGTGAAAACTCCGACAAGGTGTTTCGGAAATGACCCGACGTATCCAGGTACATGACAACATGCCTTGTTTCACTATTGGTTATGACATACCTGGGGGATATGCTTAGGATAATTCACATTATCATTACAAACCTATTTAATGGATTTTAATATTAGATGAGAATAAATAACCTTTGTTAATCCTACGGTGTTTTAGATTGAAAATATGGTGTTATGATATTCTATAAGTGATTTTATGAATCACACTATGATTTCTTGTGTGATTCAATGCTTGGATTCCAAGGAAGTCATAGTAACATTTAACATGGTGTACAAGGTGGGAAGAGTGGTGGAAATTAGAAACGAAATGGAATGTTGATAGGTGTAAAAGATATTGTCTTCTTGCCGAATAAATTTTCCAAAAATATGATCAAAGAAATATATATTAACCAGATCCCACACTTGACAATGAAGATAAAGGAAGTGAATGATAAGATCTCTAGTAGTAGAGACTCTGGAGAAAAGAAAGCTCAATTTTCATCATGCATGAAATGTGGAAGGATACACCTAGAAATGTGTCTCAATGTAACAAAGAAATGATTTATGTGAGATAATGAAGGACATAATGCAATGAATGGATGAGGAAAAACGAAGATCACTATGGAAGAAAATAAAAATGATCTAAAGAATCCATTTATAGCCATTTTCCATAAATGTAGGGGACCTGGGCATTACCAAAGTGAATGAAAAATTCTATAGGATAACCTCATTGTCAAGGAAGAGCCTATGTGGAAATAAATGGATATAGATATGTTTAAAATAATTAGTGCTCTTTGTTGATGGGATTAATTTTGAAGACTTTTATCTTGTATTTGTAACCCTGTAGTTTGTTATATGAAAATGATATTTTAGGAAGAATTATCTTTTCAATTGTTTCTATAGTTATAAATAACAATTTATGTTTATATGATAATTGAATTTGAGGAAATTACATGTTATTAAAATTTGGGATGAAAATACATGGTATGAGATAAAATTTGTGAAGAAATTATGTAATGGTTATTTTAGGGAATTTATCTCATTTTGGGGATTTTATAAAATGTAGTTTTTGAAAAAGGACAACATGCAGACCGTGTGACAACACGTTGCGTTAGAAAATGCTGTGGGAACTGAACCTACAACAAGAGTACGATTGGGATGTATTTCCTACCACAAAACTATGTGAATACCCTTATTAGTGTGATTAATTCTCTTTTAGTTAAATTATTTTATTGATTAATAATCAGTTGGTTTTGGATCTTATGTCTTACCAAATGGATAACCTTAGTGTAGGAAAATTATTTGGTGATT
Source organism: Viscum album (assembly GCA_963277665.1). NCBI lineage: Eukaryota > Viridiplantae > Streptophyta > Magnoliopsida > Santalales > Viscaceae > Viscum > Viscum album. The sequence goes on from OY728151.1 coordinate 170,919,645, forward strand.
ATATGATAAATGTTATTTTTGTAGACATTAGCTCTATTGGGAAAAATATATGCAGAAAGAAAATAGAATACTATGGGACTTCATTTAAGGACTAATAGTGGATTCTTATCTATGTTTTTATTATGGATTTATAGAAATTTGGGTTTTTTTTGAAATTATTAACCTGTCATAAAGAATATGTTTTTAGGAAAATCAATTTTTAGTATGTGACTTTAAGAGTTGTTGATTTTATTTGGAGATATAATTTAACGTGGAAGACTATGTAATCAAAATCTTCTATGTTTTGTGTTTTAATATTATTTTAGATTATATTGAAGGATTTAAAGGACATTGTTTATAGAATGGTATTTATTGGAATTTTTGTATTGTTGGTTTAATTTTAGAAATTAAAACTAGTATTTGTTTCTCAGAAATATTATACTTTTTCGGGATCATATTATCTTGTACTAACCATTTTGTTTTTGGTTAATCTCTAAATACAAGGGATATATATAGTTTATCTTTTGTGATAATGTGATTATCTAGAAGTTGATTCTAAAACTTCAGGTGTGAGCAAGTCATCTTGAATACTCATCATTTAAAAAAATATGAGTTAGTGGTAGAAATTAATTAATGGATAAAACACTACTTACAAATTAAGTATATATCTTTAGGATCATTAGTCATAAATAAATTCTTCAACTTTTTGAAATGGAACATAATATAAAAAACGCTACATGTTTAATTTTCCTACTAGGAAATTAATGACTGTTTATACCATCCCAAATTTGTGGTTTTCTTATTGTTAACATTATCCTGATCATGTTTTCGGTCACTATCCATCATAACATTACACTTAGTTTATCTTCAATATCCATGTTTTCCTACATGAAATCCTAGTATGAGTTATCTCGGTTGACCTTTGTACTTCTCTTTCATTCTTTTAATGTGAAGTTTATATTGACGGGTTTTCCAATGTGGGACTATAAATTATGTTACCAAGCCCAATTTTAAAATTGTGAGAACACAATTTCCAAAAGGGGGAAGAATTTAAGTCCCCAATATTTCATAGTAAGTTATTTTCTTTAAATTAATTCAATAGCTTTTGTTATAAGCAACACTGAGTGCGAGTGCAACACAACTTACCAAAATAACAGTTCAAAAGGAAGTTAAGAATAGTATTAACTTAATTTCCTATTTTATATAATTCATATAATTTTATAATCCATATTATTTTTTTCTTAGACATAATATAAAATCAAATTCCTTTTTTCATATAAAAGAAGTATTTTTCAAAAAATAAAATTTTAACAAATTTTAATGGAAAACCCTTTAAAAAAATATTTGACACTATTATGTAATAATTTTTATTAAATTAAATTATTCTTTAGAATCGGGACATAAAAATTTATTTTGGATAAATTTTTTGTACTTTTCTGATAACTTTCATATTTTGATGAATACTGAAAAATACTAAATTTTAATTTAAAATACATTTTTTAATCAAAATAATTTATAATTTTAAATTATACATTTTAATGGTTTAGTAATATAATTAGATTATATTATTATCATTTAATGCAATTTAGGTCATTATAAGTAATTTCCCATTTATATTTGACATTAACAAATGTCAATCTTTTGATAGTTTTTTCTTTTTAAAAACCTTCTTTTCAGTTTTGACAACAGGAATTAATTTTAAATTAATTAATTCAACATCAATTTTTTTAATTTTTTAAAATAGAATTCATTTTTGAATTTGGAATATCAAAATTATATTAGGTTAAATATTTGGTATTTTTCTTAAAACATTAAATTTTTGATGAATAATGAAAAACACAACAGAACAGTTTAAAACCAACTCTTTAATTAAATAATTATTTATATTATTTAAATTCATTTTAAGTCCAAATAGATATATAAAACCTATATATGTTAAATTTAATTTATTGGAGTTATTTTATAAGAAAATTAGATTTATAAAATTTTATTAAACTTTTTACCGTCTTTTACCCACCTTGTAGGAGCATTTACAAATTTGCATAAAACATAATTCCACCACTTTTATGAGTTGAATTCAAAAAATTTGAGAGACACGGTTGAAATCCGTTTTTAAAAAGTGGTTCAATAAGATGAAAATAATTTGGGGTGAATAGTAACTTTTGACTTTTATTTACCATGGTTAAAATTAAATAGGATAATTAAGGGTAAAAATGATATTATAATTACCCTAACACATGTCCTAATTCTTTTGGATAAGTGTAATTATATGAAAAACAACCTTACGATTAAAATATGATCCTTTTTTTCAACATTGATTTGAATAAGACATTTATTATTATTTTATTTAAAGAAGAGTTAAAAGTGTAAAATTCAAATTTTAAATACTAAACCATTTTTAATATAGGGTTCAACATAAGATAAATTAGACTATAAATATTCATAAAAATCTAAATATATTTCCTACGTAATGGTATTTTATTAATAATTTTTTATACATTAAATATTTAAATTTATTTATGACACAATGATGATACAATAATTACCTTATTAATGAATGATTAAAATAATTGATAATATAAATATACAAATTAATATAATTTTATACTTTTTATGAATTACAATAATTTTCAAGGGTAATATGACATGTTATGTTTTAATAAATAATTTCATTTCTAAGTAATCATTTTTCTAAAATATTCAGAAAAATGAAATACTAAATAGTGTCAAAATGGACTTAATAGAGTTTTTAAAAATAATACTATATTATTAAAGATATAATATTCCTACAAATTTTAGGGTCGACCAAAGGACTTACATAAGGTTATATATATTAATAATAAACCACTTGGTGTTCGATTGGCTTGTTATACTAAGTTTATTAACCATATAATATAAAAATACTAAGAGACATGGTAAATGTCAAATTATTTATCTAAGAGATAAATATAAAAGATATGGTTAATATGGTGTTCTAAACCAATCTAAAAATTGTTGGTTCAATGTTTTTTGACCGATACCAACATTATCCTCGAGGTAAATCATTTTGGAGGCATCAGAAACCGAAAATGAGTTTATTATAAAATAATTTTTTAAGCATATCTTAAAGTGACCGTCACCTCTCTTATAAAAAGGGTACTTCCTCTTCTTTTTCATTCACACCTCCAAATCCATTTTTCGTGGAAAACCCCTACCCAAATATCCTACCAAATTTACTCCCCTCATTTTATTGTACAACCTTTGGTCAGAAAGCCTACCTAACAATCCCTTTTGATCAAATCAAATGGAAGAACCCGAAGAAGAGGTAAATATTTCATTACCTCTTTCACATTTTTTTCTTCTTCCACTTCTTCTTTCTTTGTTGTTTCCATTCTAAAATAATAACTCCAGAATATTATATATACTGTGATGTTATTAGAAAAATGGTTACACCATATTTATTATTCTATCCATCATATGAATGAAAAAGTCATCATACGTGCGTACGTACGGCTTACCGTCTCCACGTCGGGGTGTAGTTTGTTATTCAAACACATCATAATTTGGATGGGTTTTATAATGAGTATAACTGATTTAAATAATAAAAATAACATGTTAATGATTATTTATATATGATATACCATCTAATTACATCTTCTTTCACAATCAATATAATTATACAGTCCCTCGTACGTATGTATGGATTACCATCTCCATGAACACGATGAGATACATTCCCAATCGTAATCATTCAAGAATAATTTTCATTTTATGATTAAAATAATGTTTAATAACTTAATATCATTATTTACATGAATAAAATTCATCTTATCCATAATAAACATGGCTTACATAATAGAGCATATAAAGGAATATAGATTAGTTAACACCCAAAATGAAGATACTAATAAAATATTATTAACAATGCAATATTAGAGGATAATATATGATATCATATTTAAGTATACAGTACTTGAGTAATTTAATTACGATTATTTAACTATTATATTGAAGGTTAATATACCCTCGACCAAGGAAATGTACAAGGTAAGGCGTTTCTTATCTCACATTAAATTCTGTGATATTTTCATTGTTCACCACTTATTTATTACATGAGGTGTATTTTGTACTGACATTTGATATATAATATCATCATTATCATTATATTAATGGTATTATATGATTCATTTGGTGTTTATTAACTTTTTGTCATACGAATCGATTGATTACAACATGTTATGTGGTTTTCAAGTCACTTTTATTCTCGTGAGATTTATGTATATTTGCCACTATTACCTTTTGTGTGGTGTATGTACTTCCCATGGTTGTATTGTTTTCATAATATAATTTAATTTATGGGTATTTAAACCATCATTAGATGATCCTTCTTTCATGGGGTGTATGTATCATATGTTACCAAATCAATAAGGGAACTTAAAATTTCAATTCCCACTCATTCGGTTTTACACAAACATCATTGGTTACATTACTCCATGATTATGTGTGGAATCACTATTTATATACTTATAAAGTAATTTAAGTCCCCTTTGTGTGTGTATACTTTTGATACACATAATCACTCCATTGATAAATTCTCAACTCATCTATACAAACTTGATAAGAGTAATTTTAACTCAATTTTTATTCATTGAGTGAAACATCCCAGTCATTGGTGTGGTTTTTACAAAAATATGTGTGAATGAACTCTGATTTATTTAAAATAAATATCCAATAATATTGTGTTTATTTATATATTTCACAATTAATTATTTAATTTATTTATCTTTATCCTAAGGATATGGTCTTTATACAAGAATTCATCTCAACTTAAATTCCATTGATGCATCGTTGTTGTTATGCGCCAATTCACATTTATTTTGTGTATATACTATTCTTTGACAAAGTATATCATGAATCCCTTTATTCTCATGATATTATAATTTTTTGATTACCTAAATTACCTATATTCAAGCGTCTCTCATTTGTTTAGGAACTCTACCTAAAATATCATTTTAAATGTTTTAAAATTTTATTCTTCTAAATCGTTCTCATTAATGTCCATGTTTTAAAAATGGTTATAAGGTTTTATTGATATGGACATTAATGTTTTAAATTGAAATTATTTTTCATTGTTTCAAAGTGTTATGGGACACATTGATTTAAAAATCTATTTTAAATATATTCTGGATAAATAGTGATACTTTTAAATGTTTTCATGAAAAATAGATATTTCCCTCAATGATTTTTACTGATCATTTTCAACTATATCAAAAATCATTATGGGATATTATTCTTGATCGAGGATGATTTATTATGATACAAATCTTCAATATTTTGATGACAGTTTTTGATATTTTTGAATTTGGATGTGTTATTTCTATATCATTCGTGGTTTGTGGATAAAGTACAGTCATTTCATATGATAGTTTTAATACGAATTTTTATGTAGTGTTCAAAACCTTTCATATAAGGAATTAATTAGATTTAGTAAGTGACGGGTGGAGCCCTATATAGCTTCTCGATGCATCGGTAGGTCTCATGAGACAAACTAATTTCTTGAAACAAGGCCTTGAAAAAATCTTATTTGTATTCTTGGCACAAGGCCTTGACTATGTGGTTATGAAGTCTGGAAGTATGCATTCTATCATTATTAAATTGGCTATTGATATTAGATGTGATTATTCTACTAGTAAAATATCCATGTGAATAAATTAATGGAATTATTTGATTTAGATTTTCCATGTTACGTTAATGTTTTTGTTTAAAAGGCTTGTGTTTTAGTATTATACATTGACATAAATTTTTATTCATATTTTTGACAGTTTCCACTATATTGTTATCCATACTGAGCATTTGAGCACACCCCTTTCTTAAGTTTTATTTTCCTAGGATTCAATGAAGTATATTACGATTAAGCTGTAAGAATAGGCTAAGGGATATAAGAGTGTAAAATGAGGACACAATAATTTTTTATTTCATGATGTAATATAAAAATTATTTATGTATTTAGTACTTCCTTGGATATTAAATTGATTAGTCTTTCTGGACATGATTCCTTGTATAAGGAAAATGTTATATAATAATTCACTGATTCTTGGTAACTGGGGTCAGGGCATTACATAATTAGTTCTAGAAAATGAAATAGGAAATAATATATCTATTTAAACCCAATTTATCAAGAATGAAAATTTTATGACCAACCATGAATAAGGTAATGGAAATCAAAATTTCATTATTCACAAAGATGATAAACCAAAATAAATTGGAAAACAATTTCATTTCTTTGAATAAGTGAAGATGATAAATGAAATGTATATGATATAATACGTTATAATGAAAAAAATTTATTATATACATGATTCAAGATTTTTCAAGCATTGATATATGAAATAGTTGAGGAAAATATATAAAAATAAAAGGAATTAATAGAGGAACTTTGTGAAAGTTATGTCACAACCCCCTCTCACCAAGGATATCGCAATGTGGTGAGAGAGATAATTACCCCCCGAGTCCTACCTCTATTAGGAACTAGGATAGGGACTAGCCCAAAGGATTTAAAATTCTCACAATAAAGGATGAATTTCCCTTTATAAGGAAACAAGATCAGGAGATACAATGAACCAACCATAATGAACTCCATGAAAAATATATATAAAAAACTAAAAATCGACCGACAAAGCATGTTTAAATAAAACTAATAAAATAGAAAGTATCTAAATTATATACCAAAAAACAGAGCATCAATATAATACCTATCCAGGGGAATGACCAGTAATTCACATCATGGTCTGCATAATCCTAAATGATTATAAAAAATGGTTTTACATTTATGTTGGGTGAGATTAAAGGTATAATTAGTAGGAACACCAATGTATCTTGTCAAAAAGTTGACGAAGAATACGAATTCACCCATGAGAAAATAGAAGAACAAAATAGCACCTAACAGGTAGACTAACCAAAAAATATTCCTCTCCAAGGATTGCTCACTAAATATCGCATCAGAATTATATAATATAATAAAAATCATATCACTGATAGGGTTCCCCAAAATAGTTTCCCTCTGAATAGCCACTCTCAAAACCCAATGGAAAATATACTGGGTCTCCCACCACTTTGGAATCACATCACATATAATTCCTCCAGCGAACACTTGGGCCACAACACATAGCACATCTTGTCCTCTCACACCTAGAATATCACAACACATCACATCTCATTCTGAAGACACTTCAGACACACATCACATCTCATCTCAAAGACACTTACGGCACCAATCACATCTCATAATATGGATACCAGAGATAAACTTCACATATCCTCTTGAAGACACCTAGAAAAACACATCACAACTTGGTCAAAGACACATGGGACACAATCACCATAAAGAGGGATCAGAGAAGAGTGGGTGACAAGCCATCCATCCTCCCACCCAGATGTTAGGAAGGAAACACTCATAAGTGACTATGTGGGTTTTTGTACATAGTTCTCAATAAGGGTGGGGTGCATATAGAAACATAAGAGCATGCATTGTATATACATATATATATAGAGAAAAAAATACACAATCCCCACATATGGGTTTTCAAATAAAAAAACCTACTCATGACATCCAATCTTTTTTGATACCTCAAAATGCATAACACTATACAAGAAAAACACAATCCATAGTTCATTTTAAATCATTAACTAATATTAAATCGTTTTCTAGATTCTCTTATACTGAATCATTACACTACATCATATACAGATTTAAAAGCCTCTAGAAATAATATAAATTTAATATATGATTTAAATCCTTTAAATTGGCCTCAAATCCACATAAATGTGGAATTAAGCTCATTTATCATCAAAATATCTATAATAAGGGAAAACCAAGAAAAACTAGAAAGTTATGGAAATATGGAAAACTATTGAAATGATTCACAGCTAGATGAGTCACCGCTTAATGATTCACCACCATATGAGTCACGTCTAGTGATTCACCACTAGATGAGTCACCACCATTGAGTCACCACCATTGATTCATCACCAGAAGAGTCACCACCAGTGATTTATCACCATATGAGTCACCAAAAGGATGATCTACCACCATGTGAGCCACCACCAGGATGAGCTACTGCTAGGATGAGTCACTACCAGGATGAGTCACCACAAGAATGAGTCACTGCCAGGATGAGTCACCATCATGATGAGTCACTACCAGAATGTGTCATCTCTATGATAATTCTCTATTAGAAAACCAGAAATTTGGAAAACTATTGGAACGAGTCATTGTTGGAACGCCTCGAATGTACCGAAAACACCACGAAATACCCCGAGACACCTCAAAAATAAATTTTTTGGTCCTGTAATAGGAAAAAAGGTCCATGATGTTACATAAAATACCTCTCAATATATTCATTACCTCAAGATTTCAAAAATAACCTGAAAAAAACAGTGGAAGGGTTTGAACAACCATCCCACAATATATTTGTCAAAGATCTTGATACATATAAAAAAATTCCACCAATCAAACATGATAACTCAAAATATCAAAAAATCTAAAACATTATACCATCCTATACATAGTTATCATGGAATTAAATCCCCTATGTTTATATAATATCAACATTAGGCATTACAGACAAGACCATTAAGGTTTAATCACATCATAGTTGAATAAATCTTGATTTGGAATACGGTCATCAATTTTTCTCATGTAAAAACATCAAAACACATCATACAACACACAACACATAGTACACAACACACATAACATCATAGGGAGAAAACAAAATATCTCAGAAAACACCAAGTTCCAAACAACAAATCAAAATGAAAAGGAAAGATAAGGGAAAACACCATACAACTCATGGTAATAGGCTCACATCTATGTCTCATGCTCCAATGTAACCTCCTCTAAGACACCATGACTCCATAGCTCTTGAACCAGTGTAATAGTTCATCCCCAAAACACCTTGTCTTGATGGTATTGTATCTCCATTGGATGATCCATGAAGGATGTTTCATTCTCAATATCCAACTCCCACCAGTCAATGAAATGGGAGTCATCGTTATGTTAACATAAGAGCTGAGATATGAGGAATATATCATGGATCCATAGTAGCCATGGTGGTAATGCCGATTGATATGCCAACTCACCAATATTCCCCAACACGTGGAATGGTCTAAGAAAATGGGGTGAGAGCTTTCACCCCATCCTGAATCCATGATGCCCACGATATGGGGAAACATTTAAGAACACATGGTCTTCAAAATTAAACATTAGGTGACTTATACTATGATAAGCATAATAATTATTCCAATATTTTGAAGATTTTTTCCTATCTTGAACCAAATGATCCTTCTGTATTGTACTCTGCACCACCTTAGGACCAAGAACATCAACCTCCCCAACTTTATTTCTGCACAACTAAAAATGACACATTTGTTCATAAAAAGCCTTAAATGGGGACATAACAATGGATGAGTGATAGATATTATTATAATAAAACTCAACTAATTGAAATTATTGTTCGAATGATTTTCCAAATTCCATGACATATTCGCACAATTTACCCTCCAACGCTGAAAAGTCAGCTCAGTTTCCCCATTTGTCTGAGGGTGGAAAACAATATTGAGGCATTAGTGGGTTCCAAAAGAATGCTTCAATCCCCTATAAAAAGATGATGTAAATTTAGAATCTGTATCTGATTCAATATATATTGAGACTCCCTGACTGTATCCATGAACCCCTTATCCAATGCATTCACTGAACCCAACTCCTTGAACACTACGAAGTGGGCCGATTTTATCTATCGATCAACGATCACCCAGAAAATATCACAACATCATTAAGGCCTTGGAATCCCTATGAAGAAATCCATATATATGTCATCTTATTTATACTTAAGGAAATCCAACGGTTGGAATAGAACACCTTGAGCATAATGATCTAATTTTACCAGTTGGTGAACCAACCACCTTTCAACAAACTCTGTCACAACCCGCTTCATCTTGGGCCACCAAAACTGCATCCTCATGACATGGGAAATCATATAAATTCTTTATTGTACCACCAAATGTGATATATGGAAGTCATGAGGAACTCCCTTGAACATTTCTACCATAAAAAAAACTCCGATGAAACAACATCATGTTCTAAATATCATCAGTCCGTCCATCTAGGGATCACCATGGACAATAAGATTAGGAATCACTCCACCTATGAGTCTCCCCACTAATACTCCTCCACTTTATGAATTAGATAACATAGAACTTTCATATTAAACAAAAATCCTGTACTACTATCCACATATTCACTTTAGTGTAGGGATTCCAACTCATCCATCACATTCCAAGTTTATGAATATTCTTAAACAAAATCCTTCTATACAATTATACTCAAATCATCAGACACAACATTCCCATTTCCATCGGTATAGTATATATCAAAATAATAGTCTGTAAGGAGCTCTATCCACCTTCCCTTTCATAGATTCAGGTCATGCTGGGAAAATATATACATCAAACTCTTGTGAACTGTGAAGATCACAAAGAACTCCCCAATAAGGTAATGTCACCAAAACATTAGTTAAAACTAAATTTACACTATCTATATATCAACTGTGGAATAGTTATGTTTATTAGGGTATAAAATCCTAGACCCAAAATAGATCACCACCGTCTTCTAAATCAAGACACCTCACAAGACCATACGAGAAGCATCACAAAACACATCAAACCATACCCCTTCATCTAAAAACGTGTACCCTGGAGCACTTTCCAATTTACCCATCAGGTAATTGAATAATTTCTAACATTTATTTGTCCCAAAATTTTTTTCTCTTTCCTGGTAATTTCTATCAATGGAGCTACAAATCGATAAAATTAGGAAAAAACTCAATTAATATCCTCAAATACTAAGTAAGGTATGAATCTCTAAAACATTATGGGTTTTTTTATATTAAATAACCACTCTGAACATTGTTGGTTAAAAATCCACACATAGATGAGAAACCACATTCCCAACGAAATGGACCTAACGTGATAAAAAATTATACTTGGAGAAGCATTCCATAAAGCTGGTGCTGAAGAACCTGCAATATAGCATAGAGATTCTCAAATTGATACTCTTATGAATTTATTAGAATAAAATATAATAGATGAATACAAAAATGAATGGGTGTAGAAACTCAAGAAAGATAGAGTTCATGATCCCCTCGATCATTTATGGTCCATTCATAGCACTAAACAACATGACTAAAAACTCAATGTACACATACAGGCATCTAATGAAAGTCTTCATGATATAAAAATCCTTCACCATTAACAAGTGATATCCAAAATACAAGATGATCTTCAAAGACCAACTCAACCATCTCAGTTGGTTAAAAAGAACATAGATACTTATAAGTAGGTGATAGTTCTTGATTATCACATAATTCAACTTCTATTAGTCTATAAACTAACCTATAATACCTTCTACCTACATAGAGAACAACACTGGAGTACCCCATGGTGACACAATAGGACAAATAAATCCCTTCATCATTAGATCATCAATATTAATACACTAATCACCTAACTCATATAATTTTATCATATAATGAGCCATCAAAATTAATGAATCACTGAGATGCAAATCTATCAAAAACTCAACGTCATTTTGAGAGGGTAGTGTCATAGCCTATTTGGGGGATATTTTTAGGAATAGACTAAAAAACCCAAGAGTCTTATCAAAATTATCACCCAGATATTCATAGACATATTATCCATCTAGGGATGAAGGGGATACATGTGTATTTTCCACCTGAAATTCCTACTCACCACTGAAAACTATGCATTGGACTTCCACATATGAGAACATGATTATCCTATTAAAGCATTCAATAAAAGCATGAATTGAATAAGACATTTTGATGACATGGATGAAATGTTATGGATGAATCTCAAGAAACAAAATACCCCCATGAGACTGATGTGGTCCCATCATCAATTTATACTATTGGAACACATAAAACAAGTTGGTATATCCTCTGATTGGTTTAGTCTACATCAAGGGTACAAGAATCATGTCTATGTTTAGTACAAAATCCCAGAATATACTGGTTTTCATAGAGTTGTGAGAATATATAGAATAAATAAAGTCAAAAACATGAAAAGATAATAAACTAATCGAACCTCTAATGATCACTTTCCCATATGGTGCTACTACCTCTACTACAGGCAACTGACCATGCCTAGCTCCCCTACCTATCTTAATATGGCTGCCTCCATAACCACACTCGGGTAGAATTACATGATCTCTAGGAAAATCCTGAGGTTTTCCTATATCTACCTCATCTTCCCTAGTTATCCAATAATCCAGTTTCCCTACTTTCCTAATGACCTCATTGGTAACTGCTATTAAGGGTTACACTGAGCCCTTCTGCTGTGGCCAAACTGAGCTCAAGTACTCAGTGGGCACTCTTCATGAGGATGGACATGAACCCCATAGAATAAACCCATTTTCCCCAAGCCTATTAAAATCATATAAAAACTAGAATGTTGAAATTCATGCTCCCATAGTCGACTCCCAACTGGTTGAATCCTCGAATGCCATTATGCATGAGACCTACCACTAACAAATATACACCTTAAAAACCCATATTGGTTCCCCACTCAAGGATAACTTCCTCGTTAGTGCATCCAATCAATCACTTATTCCTTCTTGTAGACCTCCATGAATGTTGGTAATGTAAAAGGTGTAACCAAAAACTAGATTAAAGGATTGCGTTTCTTCCCAAGATGCCTCACTCAGGACTCCTCATATAGGAAAATATATATGGTGAAGTGAAAAAAGGTCCTTAAACTTAATCCCAAACTCCCACATAGGATACTTTCCTACTAAAGGTCTGGAATATCTAGCCTCTTCTAAGCTTTCATGGTTGACGATAGTAACTCTACTTGAAACTCCTTCTATAATTCAAACCAGGAAACATCTTCCTTTCTATGCTCACTAAGGTACAACGTCCACCACTAACATATAGCTTTTCACACCAGTCTTACCACCAAAGGGACCTTATACTCTATTAGGGCTCAAATAAACCAAAGTGTGAAATATAAACTTACATTGATCATCATCCTCCATCGGGTCAAACATTTATTGATCAACTGGGCCATCATGCTGAACATAAACATTCATGCCCACATGCGGACAACAAAAAAGAGTGGGATCTTATAGAGAAACAATGATTTCAAAAGTTTGGTACAATGGATTTTCATTATGAGATATTTTAATTAAATTAAATACATTTAATTCATTCTATCCATTTTGACCTTCCTATAAAAACTCAATTCAAACAATAACATAAGTAGTCCTTATGCATGTACCCATATTATGTCTCTAACCTACAAGTAGTCTCATCTCACTTGGTTATTCAATATGATTAGAGTCGGTTCACTGGATCTTTGGGGGCCTAAAATACCATGTCTTAGGCAGTCTCCCTAGCCAATGTCATTCAGCATGTTCAACTATCATTGTGGCCATATCAACTAATGCATTACTCAATGTGCATAACTCCAAAATTGACCATTTATTTCAACCATCATCCTCTAATACCACTCTATCATTACCCCTACCACAAAAAATACCGCAATGTGGGGACATAGATAATGACACCAAGTCCCACCTTGAGTTGGTCATAGGTTGGAAAATTGAACCAAGTGTGTACAATTCTCACAATATGGGAGGAATTACCCTTTATAAAAAAATCAATATTTGGATAAAGGAATAACCAACCATAATCAAATCTGTGATGTATGGATAGAGAAAATAAATGAAATCCAACAATGAATGTGTAAATAAAACTAATACATGTAAAAGTCCCCAATGTAAGTACCCGAATACAAAAATATAGGAGAATGCCAGAAGCATTCCATTGTTATGGGTAATAATGCCAAACATGGTCCACATAATCCTCAGACAAACCAAAAAGTATTATTTTTATATACATTGGGTGAGTATAAATGTATACTCACAAGGAAAACCAATGTATCTTGTGCACAAGTGAATGAATCACACTAATGAAATCGATAGAAAATAGTAGACCCAAACAACAACTAATAAGAAGACTGACCAACACCACAACCTCACCAAGCATCGCTCATAAATCTATACATCTCAGTAATGTTATATAATATAAATCACTTCTATGATAGGGTATCCTACACCACATTACCACTAATTATCCACTCTCACACCCAATTGAAAAACATCATGGTGCAACCACATTTTCTATGTAAGATCACATTCCATCATACCCATACACACATGGGCCACACTCAATGAACATCCAACTCTCACACACCAGGACTATCACAACACATCACATCTCACCCTGAATAAACCCGAGACCCACATCACATATCATCTTCAAGACACCTTAAACACAAATAAAATATCACACCAAAGACAACTAGGAAACACATCAAATCTCATCTAAAAGACACATGGGACCACACATCACAACTATGTATAAGAAACCTGGGCCACTATCGCCTTGAAGAGGGATCATAGAAGAGCAGTTGTCCATCCAACAATCCTCCAACAATGATGTTAGTAAATTATCCTCCCAAATTACTACGTGGGTTTCATCACATTGTTCTTAATAATGTTGTATACTTATATAATTCATGGTAATTTTCAATGTATATACATATATATATATAGAAAATCACACAAGACCAATATATTTGTTTACAAAAAAAACCCCAACCTTACTCATGACTCCCCCACTTTCCTTCCACCTATAAATACCTAACCCCATACAATAAAAATTGCATACATGGTATGTTTTCAATATTTAATTATTCTTAAACCAATTTCTATATTTTCCACTACCGACTCATTCTACTAAAGCATTTAATTTTTTTTCAAGAATATTTTTGTCACCATCCTTATGAATTGGGAAATGAACACCGCCAAATAACCTAATGTAATGACCTAATGTTTTTAAATGAAAATTCCCTTTCATTAAATTATGTCATAAAATCACATGAATGGACATCATAATGAACTACTAAGTTATAATTTACCTTAAAATATAAGGTTTTCACTTCTGTTTTTCGAATTTTGAAAATCTGACATGCACGGTTGTGTTCAAGATCATTTTTAGAGTTTGATATAACAATCTTTTTTTAGGGTGAATAGTAAAATACCATTATGAATAGTAAAATGAATAGTAATATGACCCATATAAGTAGTAAATAATAAAATAATTTTATTTTATTAATGCAATAAGATAATGAGATCTTAATTAATTTTTAAATGAGAAATAAAACTAAGTACAACTTTAAGATTGGTTTTTTTCCAATTAACTATGACATTATTTAAAAATTAAATTAATAATATTTAGAAAATTAATATTAAAAAATGGACTTAATTTTTTAATTCTAAATGTTGAAAAATGGTTAGGGTATATTTTGGTATTTTTCTGAAAAACTCTAGTTTTTGATGAATAGTGAAATACGGTAAAATACCGTATATACAATTTAACAGTTAAATACACTATTAATGACATCACAAGTGATTCAAGGGCACTTGGTTCCAACTCACACGAATTTATTACTATTAGGGGTCACATGAAACAATATTATTGGTTGTATTTAGGGAAATAATAATATAATGAATTAAATATTCAAAATTTACCACTCCCCTCCAATATAAAAACCACCCTTCACACCCTCATTCTGTCACACCTCTCAAGCTCCAAGACTTAACTTAAATCTTCCCAAACATCCTCCCTATACCCTCCCACACGTCCCAGAGCTTCTGGTCTCAACAAAAGACCAATCATAGGCCCTTAAGGAGGTTCTCAAGAGAAGGATTCAAGAGGTAATTTCTCTCCCTCTTCACATTTAATTTCCTTTCATGTTCAAGTTCATTTCATGATCTGTCCCCACAAATCTTCACCAAAATGTTATTGTAACTAAATAATTATAAATATGCTATAATTTTATGATGCTAATGGTATATTATATCATCAAAACTCCCTTTACCTCTTTCCATTATTTTATTAATGAGAACGTTGTTCTTGAGGTGTTAATTTATCACCTTCAAGAAGGACATGTCTTCTTCTTCCAGTTATACCATAAGATCTGGTTATGAAACCAGTTTTATGGTTGAAAAAGAATATTTTATATGTATTATGTCCTATTTACTGTTCTGTAACTGACTTATGAACATATTACTAAGTGATAAATTAAAACAAGTTCTTTGTGATAAAGAAACCTCCAAATTAACCCAAACAATCATCATTTAATTCTTATCTAATGATTCAACCAAATGCATCTAATATAATTCATTATAATATCATTAAAACTCATGTAATATATTAATAACATGTAATATTAGTTCTATATTGTTACCCATGTTCTACCCGACATCAATTTAAGATTACAAGAGAACCACTCACAAAAACCATAAAAACAAACATTCCCGAACAATGTTTCTAATCTCTATAACTCATTAAAAGGCAGATAAAATCACATAATGTAACCAGAATGAACCCTATTAATATATAAAAGGTTCTAGAATTTATAATTAATGAATATAATGTCATTATACAGGACATTAAAGAGAAGGAAGCATTTGGATACAAGGTAAGGGGAAATCTTGAACTCAATTTTCATCCTTTGGGTTCTCCTTCTTTCAATAAATTTTGATATGGTTACTCCATAAAGATCATTTATACATAATTATAATAACTTTTATGGGATATACATGTTTTCTAATGAATTTTATGTCTAAAAAAATGTTTTACAAAATAAATCTTCTTTTAAGAACTCAACTTTTACCTCTTATTCCCGGTTGATGGTTCTTGTATCTAGTATGTTGTTACCTCTTTCTTTTGGGATCACAAAGCATATTAAAGTATTCTTATGAGATGAAACCCATTCCTTTACATGGGTAATTTATTTTCACTTTTGATACGTGTTACATGTGGAAATCATGATAATGATAATGTTATGATGTGACACATGCACCCGGAATTTTATAGCGTAATATGAATGTTTCAAAGTAATGGGTGCACCTGGAATTATACAGAGATTTAATGAATTGGGTAAAGTGATGAATATCATGAGTATATATGAAATGATGTGTGAAAAAGATGCTATATTGGTTCACAAGTATGTGTGGTAGTTAACCACTAAAACATGATGTTTCATATTTATGCATTTCCACATTTAAAGTCTTTTATTTTTGTTCCTCTCATGTTTATAATCATTTGCCTATGTCATGATTATGCTCACCCCATACTATATTATTCTTATTTATCCTCATACTGGGATTTTAGCTCACCCCTTTTGATGTATATCCTCAGGTGGCTACATGTACTATGGAGAGGACAACTGCCAATAAGAAGTTAGAGAAAAAGAAATTAATAAATTTTTATGCTTGATATTGTCATTGTTATGTACTGTCCTAGTTTTCCCAAAACCCTAAAACAATGGATCCTATATGTGTAATAATATTATGTTGTTTATATTTAAAATGATGTAATAGTAATGTATGAAATGTCTTGGATGCTATAGTTGGTATCAGAGGAGAGGTTTAGTTAATTTGAGAATTCGGATTAGTGAACCCTAGAGAAAACCTCTAGCATGAGACTAAGTACAAGTAGGCACACAATAAAATCTACATAGGGATCCCATATGTTATGTTTTTTGTATAAATTTTTTTAATGAATAAGTTATTAATATCTTGTTTACATATGTTTTTTTCTAACCCATTCTATTTTAGAAAATGGTTGAAACCATGAGAAATCATGCCAACAACTCGTGTGAGGGCCAATGCAATGATTGCCTGAACGACATCCCCAATTTTTTGGGAGGTGGAGTTAAAAACATCGTGGAGATTATTACCCAATTATATCATGTTATGAACAATAACCATAATAATGTGGAACGTCCTCCTAATACAAAGAGTGAGGAACTGGCAATCAAATTTTTTATGTGGCAACGACCACTAACGTTTAGTGGATCTTCTGATCCACTAGTTGCGGAACAGTGGGCTAACTTCATGGAGAAGATATTTTTTGTTCATCAGTATTTTGGGACGGAGAAGGTGATCTTAGCCTTTTATCATCTAGATGGAGAAGCTGATCAATGGTTGGATTTTATTAAGAATAGAAAGTCCAGGGAGGAAATTGAAGAGATGGAATGGGACGAATTTAAGATAATGTTTCTTAATAAGTACTTCCCACGAACTCTACACATGAAGATGGAGAGAGAATTTATAGAGCACAAGAGAAAAGAAGGAGAATCCATCAAAACCTATGAAGGAAATATCACAAGGCTTTCAAGGTACTCTTTGGGTTTTGTTATCAATAATGATAGCAAAATTGATAGATTCTTTAGTGGATTAAAACCACACCATCGAAAGTCTCTTGAAATTCGAGACTTTGGGAGTTATGAAGAAGTTTTTTGATGTGATAACAACATGGAAATGGAGTATGAAGAATGGTCCCATGGCTATGATGATAAGAAAATAAATATGGAGTTTCAAGCTGGTGGATATAATGAAAAAGGTGGGATGAAAACTCAAAGACCCACATGAAAAAAATGTGGGAAGTTGAACCACGAGAACTGCCTCAAAGGGATGGGGAAATTCTTCAAGTGTGGGAAAGAAGGACACCATGCTCATTAGTATCTAAAATTCATGAAAAGTAAGGATAATGTATCCAATGAAAGGATATAACCACTCATGGTTCAATGATACAGCTGTAGGGAGGTAAGGCACTATGCAAACCAGTGCACTAAACCTCGAGATCTCGAGGCTAATCAGCATCAGCAGCCACCAAAGCCAAAGGAACAAGGGAAGGCTTATGCCATCACTACTGCGGAGGTGGAGCATGATAATGAAGTCGTACAAGGTATACTTTCTATTAAACCATGAATGTAAAAGTTATTATTAGCTTCTAGTTCTACACATTCTTTTATATCTTGAAGGATTTCTAGAACTATAGAATCAGAGCCCCGAAACCTTGAAGTAGAGATATCTGTAAAAACACCGAGTGGTTAAATCATTGCAACCAAAGTGTTTGAATCTTCTCCCATTGGCATATGTGGGAATATTCTTCCGGGAAATCTTGTAATAATTCCGTTGGTGGAATTATACACTATAATGGGAATGGACTGGAAGTCATTATATAGATCACATATCAGCTGTCGGGAAAAGGAAATATCCTTTCATATTCCAAACCATCCCAGGATCCTCTACAAATTAAAGGAATATCATGAATCTCCTTTGAAAAATCTTTCAATGGTGTGGGTGTTGATTCCCTATGAAGAATCATACCTTTCCCAAATGGTTGAGTTGAAGTAAAGTGACAACCTTGTAGAAATTCCCATCATGATGGAATACGATGATGTATTTCCCAAAGAGTTACCCAAAATTCCCCCAGATCGTGAGGTAGAGTTCTCAATAGAACTCATACATGGAGCTACTCCTCTCTTTAAGTGTCCCTAGAGGATGGCTCCTATCGAACTAGAGGAGTTAAATAAGCAACAACAAGAGCATCTGGACAAAGGGTTCATATGCCCGAGTGAATCACCTTGGGGTGCACCAGTGCTCTTTGAGAAGAAGAAGGATTGAACAATGCAGTTGTGTATTGATTATCAGGTTCTCAATAAGGTCACCATAATGAACAAGTATCCTATCCCAAGGATTGATGACTTGTTTGACTTGTTAAGAGGAGCTAAAAAATTTTCAAAGTTGGATCTTCATTATGGATATCATCAGGTAAAGGTGAAGAAGGAAGATTTTCAGAAGACTGCCTTCCGTAAAAGGTATGGAACTATGTGTTTTTGGTGATTCCATTCGGACTTACTAATTCCCCTGAAATCTTCATGGATTTAATGAATAGAGTCTTTAAACATTACCTAGACAAATTTGTGGTAGTTTTTATCGATGATATTCTCATCTACTCCAAGAGAAAAGAGGAATATTAAGAACATCTAAGACTTGTGTTGGAGACATTAAGAAAGGAAAATTTATAAGCCATGTTTAGAAAGTGTGACTATTGGATGAAGAAAGTCACATTCTTGGGACATGTGATCACAAGTGAGGGAATTTCTATGGATCCTTCAATGAAAATGGTGACTGAGGAATGGCCCACGCCCTCTAGTGTCACAAAAACCTGTAGTTTTCTTATATTATCTGGGCACTACTGACGTTTTGTGAGAAACTAATAATGATTGTCAAACCCGCTAACTAAGATAACAAGGAATGGGGTAAAGTATGTCTGGATGGAAAAATGTGAGGGAAGCTTCAAGGAGCTAAAGAAAAGGCTGATCACTGCACCTGTACTCACACTACCGAAAAGTGGAGAAAGTTTTTTGATATACAGTGAAGCTTCAAAGAAATAATTGGGTTGTGTAATCATGAAAAATGATAATGTGATAGCCAATGCCTCGCGATAGTTGAAAATCAATGAGAAGTACTACCCGACGCATGATTTAGAGCTGGTAGCCGTGGTTTTTTCATGAAAATATGGCGGCACTACCTTTATGGTGAGAAGTGTGACATATACAGTGACCATAAGAGCCTAAAGTATATATTCACACAAAAGAATCTCAACAAGCATCAAAGGAGATGGTTAGAGGTAATCTTGGATTATGATTGCTATATACACTATTATCCTGGAAATGCGAACAAGGTAGCTGATCCTCTAAGAAAAGAACCTGTTACTCTATCTATGTTGCGGATTGAGAAAGACCCTGTCTTTTTCGATATACAAATAATGGATTTGGAAATAATAAGGGCATGGGATACATCCTAACATTCCCAAATGATTGCGCAACCATCCATCCAAGAGAAGATTAAGGAAGCACAAAGGGATGATGTAGAGATACAAAATAGGGTGAATGCAGTATATGAAGGGAGTCTACAAGAGTTCCATATCGACGATGATGGTGTGATTCGGTTTGGAACATGGATTTGGTTGCCTTCATCACCCAGGATAAAAAATGAGCTATTAGAAAATGCACATAAATCAACTTTATCTATCCATCGTAGGAGTACCAAGATGTACAGTGATCTCCAGGAACACTTCTGGAGGTATAACATGAAGAAGCAGATTGCGGAATATATATCAAGGTTCTTGGTATGTCAGAAAATTAAAGTTGAGTGAAAAAAGTCCAAAGGTATGATGCATCAATTCCCCATACCCATGTAGAAATGAGAAAATGTTACTATAGACTTTGTCACAGGTCTCCCAAATATGTGAAGGGAAATAATGTGATAGGGGTTGTGGTTGACTGACACACCAAGACTTCCCATTTTATCGCTATTATGGAAGATCTCTCACTTGAACAACTTTCAAAGATATATGTGATGGAATTGGTGAGACTGCATGGTGTTCCACTCTCAATTTCCTCTGACCATGATATGATGTTCACATCTAAATTCTGGATGATCCTACAACATTCTTTGAGTACTGAAATAAATTTCAACATGGAATATCACCCCCAAACTGATGGCCAATCTGAAAGGACTATTCAGTTGCTTGAAAATATGATTAGTGCCTGCTCAATAGAATTCAATTATTGATGGGATCATCATCTTACATTGGTTGAGTTCTCAGACAACAATAGCTTCCACTCGAGTATTCAGATGGCTCAATATGAAGCTCTATATGGAAAGTGATGTAGAACTGCAACCTGTTGGGATGAAGTTAGAGAAAGAAAGCTACTTGGACCTGATCTTGTTCAAGAGATGACAGAGAAGGCTCATGTAATCTAGAAACACATCAAAGCTGCTCAAAGTTGGAAAAAGAGCTATACTGACAACCATCAAAGGGACTTGGAGTTTGACATTGGAGATAAAGTATTTTTTCGAATATGTACTTGGAAGAGAGTCATGCGAATTGGGAAGAAAGGGAAGCTCAGCCCAAGGCACATTGGCTCCTTTGATATCCTTGACCACATAAGAGACGTGGCCTATCGTCTTGCACTAACACTGAATATGTCTTGATTTCATGATGTTTTTCATGTATCAATCCTGAGGAAGTAGATAACTGTTCCCTCACATGTACTAAACTTAGAGGTGGGGTAGCTGGAAGATTATCTCTCCTATGTAGAGCAGCCAGTAAATTTTCTAGACCTAAGTAATAAGGTTCTACGCAACAAGACAACCCACCTTGTCAATATGTTCTGGAGGAACCATATGTTTGGGGAAGCAACATGGGAA
The DNA here is from genome assembly GCA_963277665.1 of Viscum album. NCBI lineage: Eukaryota > Viridiplantae > Streptophyta > Magnoliopsida > Santalales > Viscaceae > Viscum > Viscum album. The sequence goes on from OY728151.1 coordinate 170,941,816, forward strand.
CCAGAAGAGGCGATGAAGGAGAAGTACCCTTACATGTTTAGTTAAAATGAAATTTCAAGGGTGAAATTTCTTAAGGGAGGAAAATGTAACAACCCAATGTTTTTCATTGAAAATTCCATTCATAAAATAATTTCATAAAATCCCATAAATCCCCAACATAATGAACTAATAAGTGATAAGTTACCTTTAAACATATGTTTTTCACTTCTGTGTTTGGATTTTTTAAAATCCTACATACACGGTTGTGTTCAACATGATTTTTGGAGTCTAATTGAATAAACTTGTTTTTTTGGGTAAATAGTAACATACCATTATAAAAAGTAAATTGAGTAGTAATATGACCCTTATGAATAGTAAATAATAATTTAATTTAATTTTCTCAAGGAAATAAGATAATGAGATCTTAATTAATTTTTCAATGTGAAATAAAACTAAGTGCACCATTAAGATTGTTATTTTTCGAATTAACATGGACATTATTTAAAAATTAAATTTATAATATTTAGAAAATTAATTTTGAAAAATGGACATCATATTTTAATTCTACATGTCAAAAAATGGTTAAGGTAAATTTTTGGTATTTTTTTGAAAACATCGAATTTTTAATGAATAGTGAAATATGGTAAAATACCGTATATACAATTTAACAGTTAAATACACAATTCATGACATCACAAGTGATGCAAGGACACTTGGTTAGAACTCACATGAACTTATTTCTATAATGGGTCATATGAAACAATAATATTGGTTTTTTGAGGAAAATAAAACAATTAATGAATTAAATATTCAAAATTTACCCCTCCCCTCTAATATAAAAAATACCCTTCACACCCTCATTCCCTCACACCTCCCAAGCTACAAGAATTCCCTAAACACTACCCAAACCTCCTCCCTAGACCTTTCCCCATGTCCTAGAGCTTCTGGTCACATAAAAAGTCAATGCTCATGCCCTTAAAGAGGTTATCAAGAGAAGGATTCAAGAGGTAATTTCTCTCCCTCTTCTCCTTTAATTTGCTTTCATGTTAATGTTAATTTCTTGATCTCTCCACACATATCTTCAACAAAATTGTATTTTAACTCCTATATTATACATATAATTTAATTTTATTATGCTAATGGGATATTATATCATCCAACCTCCCTTTCCCTATTTCTTTAATTTTAAAAAAGAAAATGTTGTTCGTGGGGTGTTAATTTTTCACTTTCAAGAACGAAATGTTTTCTTCTTCAATTTTTTACTTTCAGATCTGGACATGAAACCATTTTTATGGTTGACCCAGAATATTATATATGTATTATGTCCTATTTAAAGTTCCGTAACAAACTTATGAACATATTACTGTGTGATAAATTAAAACAAGATTGTTGTGATCGAAAAACCGCCTAAATTAACGCAAACAATCATCATTTAATTATTATTTAATGATTTATCCACATTGATCGAATATAATTAAATATAAGATAATTCATACTCTTGTAATATCTTTGATAACTTGTAATATAATTTCTTGATGATTACCCATGTTCTACCCGAACATCAATTTAAGAATACAAGAGAACCACTAACAAAAACCATAAAAACAATCATTCCTGAACAATGTTTCTAAACTCTATAACTCATTAAAAGGAACATATAATCATATAATGAATTCATAATGAACAATATTAATGTAAAAAAGGTTATCTAATTTCTAATTATTTAATATAATTTCATTATATAGGACATTAAAGAAAAGGAATTATTCAGATACAATGTAAGGGGAAATCTCGAAATCAATTTTTTTCCTTCAGGTTCTCCTTATTTCACTCCATTTTGATATGGATACTCCTTAAATATCATTTATTCATAATTATCTTAAATTTTATATGATATAATTGTTTTATAATGATCTTTATGTCTAACCAAATGTTTTCCAAAATTACTCTTCTTTAATGAACCAAAGTTTTACCTCTCATTCCTGGTTGATGGTTCTTGTATCAAGTACGTTGCTCCCTCTTTATTTTGGGAACCTAATGCTTATGAATGTATTATTATAAGATGAATACTAATCTTTTAAATGGGTTACTTATATTCTCTTTTGATACGTGTTCTACATGGAAATCATGATAATGATAATGTTATGATGTTACGGGTGCGCCTGGAATTATATAGCACAATATGAATGTTTCAAAGTGACGGGTGCGCCCAGAATTATACAACACTATAATGAATTGGGTAAATTGATGAATCTAGTGAGTATATGTGAAATTTTGTGTGAACAAGATGCTATCTTGGTTCAAAAATATGTGTGGTAGTTAACCACTAAAACATGATGTTTCATTTTTATGCATTGCCACATTTCAAGTCTTTTATTTCCTCTCCTGTTTATGATATTTTGCCTATGTCATGATTATGCTCAAAACATGATATATTATTCTTATATATCCTCTTAATAGGATTTTATATCACCCATTTTTATGTATATCCTCTGGTGGATACATGTACTAAGGGGAGGGCAAGTGCTAATAATAATCTAGAGAAGAAGAAATTAATAAATTTTTATGCTTGATGTTGTAATTGTTATGTACGGTCCAAGTTTTCCCCGTACACTAAACCTTTGGATCCTCTATGTGTAATACTATTATGGTGTTTATCTTTAAAATGATGTAATATTAATGTAATAAAAGTTTGGGATGCTATACCTAATTAGCTATACAGTGAAATAAAATCACAACAACTAAGTCAAAGTCAATATTTCACCATAGCATCATGGAACATCCACATCACAACCACAAGATACCCATTTCAAAAAAATAACTCATCCACTACCCCCAAACCATATGGCATATAGCACATAACATAACGACATACTTTAATATTTATCAAGGGATCTCTTATTTAATTCCACTTTATAAATTAATGGTGTTATCAAAGTAACTGTATGATCCATGATAATCTATTTAATTAAAATAGAATATGTGAATATGAAATTACATATTACATATTTGTAATCAACCACAAAACGTGAATTTGATATTTGATAAGGTATAAGATAAATAAAGGACCAACAATGACCATGTTTTTTAGTGTGTAACTTATCCCCTATAAAACATAACATCAATAAATAAAAAAAATATGTAAGATCATACATCACTTTCCATTTCCCCTTTTTATTTAATTACAACAAATTATTATATCATTCTTAGTTAAGATTATACCATCTCGACAAGTATAAACATTTATAAAGTCATCTTTTATGGTAAAATATCATGAAAAATGAAAGAAATCCTACATCGAAGAAAGATGATCAACACCATCATGCTACCCAAAAAATATGGGTGCGTATACCATAGGAAACTATCTATGGAAACCCGAATATATTGTAAAAACCCAATTAGATGACTCTTATGGGATTTTTTTAGGACGTATGTTGTGGAGGGAGATCCAAGCTGAAATCGAGGATAAAGGATATTTTCATTAGAATTTATATATCATGAACATTTAAGATTGGATACAGTTTTGAATTTCCATTAAATACGGATCTTAAAAAACCATGAGGTTTGACCATTAAAATCCCCCCCCCCCGATTAAAAAAATGTACACTATGATTGGTATACATATAATTGGTCTCAAACATCTTAAATATGGAATTAAAATCATATCTCATCAAAGAATATATAAAAATGGTAAACTAGAATAATTGGAAAATTTTGGAAAATTGGAAAACTGTTAAAATGAGTCACCACTAGGGAGGAATCACCAGACAAGTCACCACCAAAGAGTCACCACTAATGATTAACCACTATAAAATTCACGAACAATGATTCACTACAAGACGAGTCACCACCAATATGGGATATCACTAGAAGAGTCATTTCCAAGATGAGATACTTCTAGGACGAGCCACCACTAGGATGAGTCTTCACAAGAATGTGTCACTGCCAGGATGATTCACCATTATAAAAATATAAATATGGAAAACAATTGGAGTGAGTTACCATTGGAATGACACAATAGTCCCCAAAAAACCCCGAACTAACCCCAGAAACCTCAAACCTCATATTTCTTTAAGGTAATGGGCCAGATGGTCTAGGTTGTTACAATTACCTATTGAATCTTACATCCATAAAAGTCTCTTGAGGACCTCAGATATGTCTTTTGGTGAGTCCAGTAGTATTATTACTTGGGGATATTGAGGATGATTTTTTAGGAAGATATTATAGGAGAATAGAAGCTTTTAAGTCGAAATGAGTGGTGAGGTGTGGCATTTATAATTAAAGAGAAGTGAGATTATGTGATTAAAATAATGATTATTTTATATTTAAAGCCAACAACATTGATCTGGAATTAATGTACATGAATTTACATGAAAAATTATATAGTTTATGTTGTTTGGGGTTGATAAATACTTCATTAACCATTAAATGTTTTATTTTTAGGTATTTTAAGTCATTTCCCTTTTAACGTCAACTCGTATAATTTTTTACAAATACGGAGGTAAATAATTTTTTTTTCATTGTAATTTTTTTTCAAAATAATTAAATTGAACATAAAAACTAATTTTCAAAATATTAATTATAATATGGAAATAATTTTACTAAATCTAATTAATAGAATTGTAAAAATAATATTTAAAATTAATCTCGTTGACACAGTAAAGAAGTGGGGTTTCAATGTTAATGTTTCAAAATATTGACATGTTTTTATATCCAATTTCAATGTAAAATTTCATCCAATGAACTAAAGTTGTTTTATTATTGTATACATGAACTAATTATACATTTAAAAAAAATTTAAAGTATAACATAATAATATAAAATAATTATATGCAAAATAGTTTTCATTTAAAATTCAATATTTTTCACTAATCATCAAAAAAGGAATCTTCTCCAATAAATGTTAAAAAATTCACCCTAAGATAATTTTTATATTCCTATTTCAAAAATTATGTTTATTTAGTCATATAAAATTTATAAAAGTGTAAAAATGTATTTTTCAAACAAGTATGCCACCAAAAGAATGAGAACTTCCGTTAAAAATATAACTCTTATGATTAAAATTGCATTCATTCTTACATGAATACTATAAAAATTGTGGGATTAATTAAAAACATTTCATTGATTTTATAACATATAAATTCTATTTTTATCTTTTAATTATAATTATTAATTTAATTTACTATGATAAAATGGAATTATGGGTATGAAATAGTTTTTTTATAAAAACATATCCTTTATATTTTTTTGTTTTTACATTCAAATATAATTAATTAGTAACTAATGAATTAATTTTATAGACTTTTATAAACTATATTTTCATAATCTAGTTAATCTAATTCATTCCTACCATTCCAAAGGCTATGTTATAACTATCACATTTAATTAATAATATTGAGTAGTTTGTTCAGTATTGTTGTGGCGTAACTTATATGATATTGAACATAATGATTAATTTTAAAATATAAATATGTTACATTCCCCTCCCCCATTTAATAAATTTAATCCTCAATATTTTAATTTTGGATTGATAATATACGGGTTGGACATATAATTTTTTAAATCTCATGTATTAAAAAAGATCCATAAACATCCTTATGAAAAGTGAGAAAGGAAAGTATGAAGGCCACTTGATATATCAAATTCTAGGATACTATGTAGTAAAACATGTAATTAGAAGATAAAACTAAATCACAGAGACTAATGTAGAGTGATATATTAAATGATAATGAGATGTTTATCCATCTCAATATAGATATATAATGGGTTAAAAAGACATTGGTAAAAGTAAATGGATAATGATTTTGTTTCAAAATAAATATCCTAAAAATGGGTAATTATATTACAACCTTGACTAAGGTAACATACATAATTTACATGTATATGTTAATTTTTTAATCAACTTTCACCAGAGTCTCAACTTTTCCTCACAATGATGAGTATTTGAGAATAATTCTAATACTAGAAGAATCAAAATCAACTCTTATGGATAAAAAATTTAAAATATATATAAATATATATTCTTCACTTATATATAAATTAACCAATACCAAAATTGTTAGTACAAGAAAATGTAATATGTGTTAAATAATAAAGAAATATATGAATAAAAACTACTTAAATCCCAAAAATTAATCATTAATACCAAAAGATCAAAAATGATTATGAAATAAACAACTAGCCATAAAATTATTTAAAATAGTCTCAAATATGATTTAAACATAAAATTTATAAGGATTTGAACATGTATAATTCATAGATAAATTTAACATTTATCTCCAAAAATAAAATCAATCACTCTCAATCTCTCAATCTAAAAATGTAATTTCTAAAATCATATAATCTCCAAGTTATTTAACCATTTCGTGAATCACCATAATTACATTATGAAATCATATATTCTAAATAATATAATTCATCCTTCATTATTCATATGAAATATCCTAACATTCGGTTTACCATTATAATATAGGTTTCCCATAATAGTGAATTTCTTCCAAAATAACAATAATCAATTAATCACCAAATAATTTTCCAATATAGTTGAAATATATTCAATAAAACATATTTTATAAGAATAAAAATTAACCTTCATCTATAAAATAGTGTATCTAAAAATAAATAAGCATACTAATTGGGACTTCATGTGGGTCAGTGGTGGGCGATTCACTCTGGTCACCCTTCGATAGTTGGTTTAATCCCTGAGTCCTTATCAGACGTGATGGCTTGTCACCAATCCTACTAGTAATATCTTTTTTTGAACTACATTAATATAATCCTTATTAAATTCTAAAAAAATAAAAATTATCCCAAAAAAAAACACCTTAATAAATCTTAACCTATATTTTATCTTATACCATTCATTTTTCATCCCAAAAAGTATGAACCCAAGATTATCTATAATTTAGTGATCATATAATCCTAAAAATACTACCAATTCCTTTAACATTAGGTCCAAAAAAATTAAAGGATATTTTATGAAAATATAATTTTTCATATCATAAAATGAAGGTTTACATGTGCTTTAAAACTTTTCACCATTTTCCACTTTTCAAATGTTTCGTTTCAATATAACATATGTTTCAAATTAATTGAATGAAAGAACAACTATATAAACACCCATAGTTTTTTCATGATTCCTATGGTATATATAAAATTTCACTATATCATAAATTTCAAAATGAAACACAGAAACACGTTTTCACTCTACATCCTTCTTAAACCATGAACCTTGATTCACCATCTTACAACCCAATACTTCATTCCTATAATCAAGAATGTGAATCATACCTTTATGAATCATAAATATCCTTCCAATAATGCTTTATAATTTGTGGATAAGAAAATAATTTCTACCTTAAGTCTAGATTTCGAGGTCTTTTTTATATTTCCTTTATCTTTATTAGTTTTTTCTACTATCAAAAAGTAGATGTTCACACCACTTATATTAATTCAATTTTTATTTGAGTTGTAAGTGTTGAGGTATGGAATTAAATTGAAAACATTACCATGAACCGTAAATTTTTTTATAAAATAATTGGCGATGAACCACTCAAACAATTTCATGCATGTGATTTTAATACACAAGAGGTTGTCAAAATTATATATAAAATATTTTTCAATAATAGTTATAATAAAATAATTTTTGACGGATGAGAATGTTGGGAATGATCTGTTTCCTTTTCTATTGATAAATATTCCTTGATATGTATAAATTTACATCATTAAAACTTGAAATGTTAAAATGAAATGGTCCATTTAAATATAATACCAATATAAAATCTATTATAATTTATCCTTAAAATCTTTTAGAACTAAATCGACTACTTTTATTGATTAAATATCGAAAAATATAATTATTCTCTTATAAATTAATCACTTTAAACAACTAATGGATTATATATGACGTTAAAATTGAAATAATCCGTAAACATGTAGAGTCATAATGATATGTATAACTCCTATGAAATGAATACACAGAAATATCCAAATCCTTAAAGTTATCTAAACTCTTGATTTGATACCCACTTTAGTGATAAGACCTTAAAAAAATAAATATTCTAGTTATTTTTAACATAAATTATATTTCTTTTATTCCTAGGGATGTTTTTGGTTTAGTATTTTAGAGAGTTATGAAAACTACTACAATATAAACCCATAAATTAAATGTGGACACTTATAGTCAATATAAAATTATCACTGATGGAAACCCTCCTATATAAAACAAGTTTTTATCTTCATGTAAAATATTCATAATTTTCCCCTTATTCCCATCATTTTCTATATTCTCCCTTAAATCATGTGAAAACATTCTAAACCATATAATGAGAATAAAATATTAGTAAGTGAAATAATGGAGGGGAAAACGATAGTAAAGTGAAAATTTAAACAAACATTTTCCTAAAAACAATCCTTTTTAATAAAAATATGTAATAATATTAAAAAATGGTCATTATATATCCTTTTTAAAATCAATTTATTTAAATAAAAAAATTAGTAGCAAGGTTATAAAAGATAAAAAAGTAACTTTGGACATCATTTAACATATCACACATTAAAAACTACTAAAAGCTTACCCTGCACTTTTCGAACCACCCCATGTAAACATATAATGGGATTAACCAAAGACATTTGGGCCACCCAATGTTATGCTAAAATGGGGTTTCCCGATGCTATCTAGGTCGCGTCATGTTATGCTATAACATGCATTCCTAGCACTCTATAGTATACCCCGTTTAAAGTTATAAAAGGATTTCCCGGTGCTATATGGGCCAATAAATTCTAAATTATCAAGTCTTGTATAATGATTAAATCATTTTACTGCCTTTTTATCATAAATAATTTCAAAAAATATTTTAAACACATAAGAAAATAACATTTGGATATCAAAATACAATTAATTTTTAAAAAATGGATTTTAAAATAAAAATATTTAACACATACTGAAGATACCATTTTCAATTAAAATAACCATTATAACTTATAATAAAATCATCAAAATGTTAAAGTGTCATAACTATTGGGAAAATTGGCTATGCCATTTAATTTAAAAACATTCCTTCTATTGTTTTTTTTTTGAAAAGCCACAAAAACCACTTTTAGAAAATGACATAATTTATTCATAACACATTTTTAAAAATTTACAAATGAGTATAAATGAAATTAAACAATAATATGACATTTTTAATAATTTTATTGAAAATAATTTGTGAAAAAATGTACATGGAAGGAAAATATTGTTTTAAGGGTACCATTGAAAATATAATTTTTAAAAGAAATTCCCTTATAAATATCATATCATCGAAGATAGAATTAATCAAATGAACAAAATATGTGTATCCATTGTTAATTCATAATATAAAATTAAAGGAAAAATTTGATATTCAATTGTTTGTTCACAAATAATCATACAAATACATGATTATAAAGTAGACGTTTATAACAATAAATGGAAATTAGTTTATAAAATCCATTACCTCGCGTTCAAATTTACTCGAAAGTGTGAAAACCTCCTGTATACTGTTTTATATAATGTTATTTACCCATTCCATAATTATACATATATTTATAATACCTAATAGGGTGATTTTAGAACATATTATGACCCATTTATTAAAAATATTTCATTATTTTCATAGTTTCGGCTGTGTTTGTTTAATGATTTTGGGATAATTTTTTTTTAAAATTATTGATGTTTTTGTAAAATGGAATTAAAACTAAAGAAGTGGAATTAAATATTTTTAATGAATATAAAAATGTATTAGTGGTCCCATATATCATTTTTATTTTGAACATGTGGGAGATTCATTAGATAAAACATTAATGATAAATGTTAAGTTTATTAAGGAGGTTTTTTCAGAACATCACTAATTAGTTTCATCTGATTCAATATTATGTTTCTATATTAGTATCATAATCTTAAAGAGTTTGTAATATTTCTATTTAAATCAATATAACTATTACTAAACATTAATGATTTTTCAAGAAGGAAAGAATTTAAAATGAAATGTCTTTATTCATGGAGATGGTAAATCCACATAATTTGGAAAAAAAATTTGTTTCTTTGAATAAGATGGCATGATAAATTAATTGGATATGATATATACCATTATAAACATTAAAATAATTTTTGATTATTATTATGGATTTATCATACTTTTATAGATAAAATAGCTGAGAAGAATGTAGAAAATGGAAATAAATTAAGAGATTTACTTTGAGAAAATTGCATCATGAATATCACCTATTTGAGAGAACCTTTATGACATTGGGTATGGTCATTTTATGATACCAGAAGTACAAGGACATGGAGAGACTAAGTATGATAGGTTTTGTTAGATATTTGAGGTGTTTCAAGGCTGGTTATTCGAAATGGGGTGGTGAGGGGAGGTGTTTATACTTTGTGAGAGGTGGGTTTTAGGGGTTAAAATAAACAAATTTATATTTAAAGCCATCCACATTGAGGTGGAATTAATTTAAATGATTTTTTGGAAAATTATTACTGTATAAGATATTTGGGGTCTATAAATACCTTTAAACCATAATATGTTGTATTTGTAATTTACTTTAATTCTTTTCCTTTTTATGTTTAACCTGCATAATTTCTTACATATAATGCGATACATAATTATTTTACCATGGTAAGTTATTTATGCCTAAGAATGAAGAATGATTGTACAGACTAATTTGTACCTTATTATTTCAAATATGTAATCAATTTTACCAAATTCAACTCAAATAATTTCCAAAGTTATATTTATATATTAATCCTGTAGAGACAATGAAAAAAGTAGGCATTTGAAGTGAAATTTTCAAAAGTTTGAAATATTTTTATATCCAATTTCAAATGAGGAATTTATTAAAATGAACTAAATTAGATTTATTTATGTATAATTGAAAAAATTATACTTTTAAATGAAGTTAAAATATAATATAACTACATAAATAAAATATAATAGAATGTTGTTTTCAATCAGATTTCAATATTTATCATTAATCACAAAATGTTAATCTTATTTAAAAAATAATATTTCTCACCATATGATGATATTTATATTTAAATTTATAAAAGTATTTTTTTCAAATAATATTTATAAAAGTTTCAAAAATAAGTTTTAAAATAACTGTTCCATCAAAATGGGAAAACTGCCTTTAGAAAAATGTAGCTTTAACGCTTAAGAAGGATTTATTCTAATATTAATACTAAAAAATTACTAGATGAATATTAAACATTTTTATTGAATATTTATCATATAAATTTTATTATGATCTTTTAATAATAAGGATTAATTTTATTTATTAAGATCAAATGTCAATATGGGATGTAAAATTGATGTTTTTAAAAGAGCATATCCTTTATATTCAATTTTTTTTATTTCCATTTATAATTAATTGGTGACTAATTAATTCATTTATGAACATTTTTTATCTATATTTTTTTAATTTAGTCAGTATCATTCATTTTCATCCTTCTAATGTATTAGAGATAACTATAACATTTAAATATAAATATTTAGTTATTTTTTTAATATTGATGTGGTATATATTGTAGGATATTGAACATAATTATTCTTTTTAAAATCTTAGGATGTTTCATAAATTGTTATCAATACAAAGTTTAAATCATTATAACCAAAAAAAATCATTTAAAAAACATTATTATGAAATTCACATTTGTTATATTATTTATCATCACTTATTTAAATCACTAAATATTTTAAAGGACGGATAAGCTAGAAACCATTATTAAATATCCTCCAATACACAATGGATTCCAAAAAAATTTGTCCAAATTAATTCCTCTTAAAAATTAAATTTTATAGATTATAGTCACTAGAAAACAAAACATTAATTAAAATGATATAATCCATTACCATTAAAGGAATATCTAATGATCCGTAACCATATAAAATACCATTCATATCAAAACAGAACATTAATCATTTTAAACATCATGAAGAAATTTAAATAGTATTTAAAAAAATGATGTGGTTCCAAACAAGTATAATATATTGAAATACACTATATATGTTTAGTAACCAAGTATTTTATATTGAACCTATTTCAGTATAATTAAATACTTTTTAAAAAGTATTACACTGTTTCATTATAAAAAAATATCTTAAATATCTATGTTTAGATGTCCTTATCTATAACACCTCAATATATTACAAAATTTTCCTTTTATAATAATTTTAATATTATATATATAATTCTTTATACACAAAAACAAGTTGTGATTAAGATACATGAAATTCAATGTTTAGCTTTCACTAAACAGAATACTGAGTATATCTTATGATATCTAAAACAGTAACTTCTTCATGTATTCTATTGCATGCCCGACCGAGTTTTACCAAACTACAATATACTATAAATATTAGTATTAGATATGATAATTATCAAATATTAATTGTAATAAATTGTATGAAAATCACTAAGTAAGATTTTTATTTTTTTTTCATATGTTTATATAATTCATTGATGTTGAAAATGAATATAGAATCTAACTAAATATAAATGAATTTTTTTTTTCATTAGAATACTATTTTTATTTACCCTAAGATATTTCATCTTAATAAATTAAGTTACATTCTATTAGAGAATTATATTAATTTAATATATATATATATATATATTCAATTGGTTGTTTTTGAAATTCATCCAATAGATATGATAAACATAAGATAAGAAAACAAATGAAATTATATGCATAAAAGCTATATTTTTATAAAATATATTTCACAACATTTTAATGGAAAACATATATTAAATCTAAAATATGGAAAATTTATAAATTATATTTATAAAAATAAACACAACTTTTTTAAAACTAGGTTGTCGAAATTAGATTAGGGTGAGTTTTTTAGTATTTTTTTGTGAAGTTTCACATTTTGATCAAGTCTAAAAAATAAGAAATTTGAATTGAAAACTGCATTCCATCTAAATATTTTATAGGAATAAATTTTATTTTTAATTTGTTTTAATGTTTAATTATATAAATAAAACATATATTAGTCCAATTTAGTTCATTTTAGAAAATTTCACCACGAAATCAGTTATAAAAACATTTTAATCTTTCGAACAATATTACTTTAAATTCTTACTCCGTCCTCCAATTTTCGATATTATTTTTAAACTAATTTGTTCCACTTATGTTATTGGAATTTGGAATAATTTATTCAATATACAGAATAATAATAATTTATTATTTATAAAATGTATATAATTGTTTTTTATCAATAATATTATTGATAACAAATAAAATTAATTACAGTGATTTGGAGGGAAACTAGCTTAACAATGGACTTAACTTTAAACATAAAAGATAAAATGACTAATAAAATATAAATAACATATTTTATTGCGATATTTATACCATATACTCCGATATATATAATATTTTTCAATATCTAAGACACATTATATTTTAAAAACGTTGGTGGAATTCCCTCTTTCAAAAAAATACTAGAATGCCACTCCTCCACTATGAAAGGTCACTAAACCCTCATACCTATTTACAAAAATGAATCCATTTTTATCATAAAAATCATTAAAAATAATATTCCAATATTCCTACCCTCATAATAGAATCCTTTCATTGGGAATAATGAAAATCAACAATGTCTTCTGGTATAACCCAAAAGGAGATTCCTGAAGAAGATGCAACTTTCTTCGACGAGAACTTTAATATATTTCATTCTCAAACACTTAATTTATTGTTATATATTTATTATATAATAAAATAAGAATAATAATTATCTTTAGATAATTTCATGTTAATTTTATAACCTACTCATGCATAGACATCCATCAAATGGTATATGAAACCATCATTCATTTGAATGGCGGACTATCGTTTCACGAACCGATGTCGTTTTTTTATTCATTACAACCTTTAAAGAATATGAATAATTATTTATTTATAGTTTATATATTATATATATATTAATTTTTAATCTCATTATTCTATGATTTTTATATAATACATACCTTTATGATTTCTTTTTTTTGGTAATGCGCTAACATCTTTTGTAGACATGTGGATTAATACCTCCTCAAAGAGAGGGGATTAGTTCACACTATACATGGAATGTACTAATAATTTTATTAATAAATATATATGAATTATATAAAATAAATAATTTAATTTAAGTATAATATATATATATATATATCATTTACATTTTATACATTAAATACCACAATAAAATGTAAACAATGTTCATGCCTACATACAGTCTACCATTTCTTTGGATAGTTTGTTAAATTACTATCACAAAATATTATGGACTGTTATAAATACAAATATAATGAATATATATGAAATTATAATCATTATTTAAATCTTTTATAGGAATAAATCATGGTCTTCATATGAATAAAAAGATAACAATTAAAAACACAATAAAAATACATGATAATTAACACACAGAACAATGAAAATATTGAATAATTATTAACCAAAGGGGTGATAAGATATTATAAAAAAATTATACATAAAATAAATAATATTATTATGGTTTTTCTATAATTTATTTAATTATTTAAAACAACTATACTGTATGATAAAGATAAGTCAACTAAAAGGAAGCATAAGGCAAGATATTTATTCTCAATTTACATTCCATTGAGACTTATTTGTTATTATGCGCCAATTTAACTTAATGTGCTGTATATACTTCCCCATTGACATATAATATAATTATACAATAAAAAATAATATTATTTTATTATTATCATTTAAATATCTCATCTAAGGTGTTTTTACATCAACATTACCTAGTTATAAAAATTATCTTTGCAATATCACATTATTTTGGGATTCTTAACATTCTCTTAGAAAAATCACATTCAAGTGATAATTTTTTATTCTAAGTTACAATAATATTAAATATAAATATTATCATGAAATAGATATTTTCATTTCTTCAACTATATACTATTTTTACATACCATGTTCTCTATGATAATTATTTCAATAATTGGGGAAATATTGATAATTTTATATCTCTTACTCAAAATAGATATTTGATTATAAGGAATATTGTTCATTAATTAAATTTATTATTATATATTTCATAAATTATTTTGATATTATCTACATGTTTTGGGTACCAGTTAATGAAGTACCCACAAATCATCAGTAGCCTCATGAGACGAATTAGTTGTCCAAATCAGATGTGATTCTACTCTGTATATTTGAAGCTGTATTGATGATATATCATGATGGTAATGGTATCGTGTTCATGGGAAACATTAAATCTAACAATTAAGAATTTATTTTATTGATAATTCAGTTATTATTATTATCCATCTTATCTTATCTTTTAAATTATCTATAGATGCATGTTTATTTTTATTATATTTATTAAATGGAATGTCTGTTTAGTTATTTACAGTGCCATATTTTTTATTCCATATATAGTTTTTTAAAGGTAATGTGTTTTTTGTTATTTATCATTCCATTTAGATTATTAATTATTAATTCATGATATCCTCCACTATAATTAGCCCTTACAAATAATTTGATCTCTCCCTAATTTGGTTTCTGTTACCATGGTTATGAAGAAGAAATATTTAATTATGCTTTTAATAATGTTATTCATTTCATGTTATTATGTATCTAATTTTATTTTATATTTCCAAATGTAATAACGGTATCATGTATGTAATCCAGTTTTCTAAAGCTAATAAATATAGTATAACAATGAAATTTGATTACTTATAAAAAATAAAAATGTAATAAAGTATGTCAGTGAATTATGGTATCTAGGGTACAGGTGTTACGGTCGGTATTAGTGGAAAAATAGAATAAGACATGAAAAATATATTTATGTAAAATAGATTACAGAACATAACCCTATGTTTAACTTTTAGAATATGAATATAATAACTTCATAGACATTTTTGAAGGTAAGGATTATGTAGATATTCTAATAAACAAAACCAATAATAGATACTACAAGTGCATGTAGTTTAAAATCACATGCACTTTGGGGTAAAAACTCTAAAAAATTGTGTTGGTCTTGAATTGAGGGTAACTTGGTACATGAAAATGAGACTCACTATAAAATTAGTCTGACACTCAATGGGGATATACAGTGGATAAGTTGTAGTTAATTTAAAAATCATTATGATGGAATCAAAACTTATAATATCTCCAAATAATCAAGTTTATTATAATGAGATTCGTTAGGGAATTTTTTTCAACCTATGATTTGTTTTTCATCCATTGTGTTATTATAAATTATGTAAAATAATTTTAAGATATAATATAGTATATTAAATTAATTTTAAATGATTCTTGTATTGAAGAATGGTATCAATAGTCAAGGTCAATGTAGAGGTTCCTTATTGATAAATCTGATTAATCGGTATTGGAACTAAGAAAGTTATAGTTATATTAGAGAAAGCTTAATTAGATTTTGAAGCATAACATTTCATAATTGGAGAAACATGTTCCACAACAAGATCCTCTGATGTGGGGTCACCTTATGTGATAGAGGCTCCAATAATTCATTTAGACTACTGACCCAATAGTGGATGATCATATAGATTAATTAATTTTTGTTGATATTCATGGAATATTTATGTGGTGAAAAAGAAATGGTTACACTTGTATTGCATTGTATCAATGTAAATAATAAAAAATTGGTTTATGTTCTAGATTACAAGGGAGGAAGATAAAATAGAACTCATGGATTGGAAATATTTTAAGGACACATTTTATTTAAAATATTTCTATCATGAGAAACAAACTGATATGATGAATATGTTAATTATATTAATGAAAATTGAGGAAGATATTATTACATATTATGAATCAAACACTACATCGTAAGAAATTTATGTTGTTTATTTCAAATGAAATAAGGAGTAAATGATTTTTTACTTATTTGAAGTGATTAATCCTTTTAACTAGTGGTCAATAATGTCTCAATAATTTCATTCATATGATGAAATAGTGATATGTTCTTTCAACATAGAGAAATAATTCGGCAAGACTAATTGTTTTAAATGTGTGGAAGAGAAGAAGATAACATATGAGAAAATAATAGATAAAGAGAATAAGGGAAAAAGGATTTCTAATATGTGATAATTGTAGGATAATCTCTAATGACACAGGTATTTGTAGTGTAATCCATTTTCATATCTATTGATATTTTTCAATAAGATATGAATTTTTTGTTAAATAAGAAATTGTTTATGATAGCTTACTCGATATAAAATAACATGTTTCTATGAAATCTTATGTTCCACACAACATTGAGTTATACTAAAAAAATAAAATAATAAAAATATTATAATTTAAAATGGTAGTTAATGCCTAGTCATTGTACAAAAAGAATCATTAGTATAAACTGCATCATGAAAGTATGTTTTACAAATGAATAAATAATACATAATTGGTTATCAAATTTATTAGAAATGGACAAAAAATTTGAATATAACAGATATGTTTTTCTAAAAACCATTTTCAAAAGAGAATAATTGTGTTTATAAAATCATATAACTATTTATGGATTTTTATTTAATAGAAAACTATTTTTTATATATTAAATGAAATTTTTTAAATATCATATGCTATGTTTTTTAGATATTATATGAGAAAAAATTAATTTTTTCAAAAAACGAAATTTTTTTCTAAAAATGCAGTTTTACAACTTTTTGATGGTGAACCAATTTTAAATTTAGGTTTTGACATTTTTATATATTCTATTTGAAAACCTAAATTTTTTATCTTGAATCAGGGAATTAAGATTTACTTTGGAGGAGTTTTTTATATTTTTTTGATAACTATCATGTTTTGATGAATAGTAAAAATATGCTATATTTTAATTAAAAAAACATTTTTCATAGAGATAATTTATATAGATAAATCTTTTTATTTTTTAGTTTTAATGTATAAGTGTAATATATTTTTATTATTTAATCCAATTATTAACATTGGAATTAATTTCACATTTAATTGGACATAAACACATGTTAATCTTTTGATATTTTTTACTTCTTAAAAACACGTTTTCAGGTTTTGACAAGAGGAATTAATTTTAAATTAATATTATCCAATAATATGTATTGAATTTATAAGATTGGATTCCATATTTGTAATCATAAGTTACAAATTTTGTAAATACTTACCTTTTATTTTTATACATTATGAATAGTAACTTTAATTATTTTTACATACCACAGTTAAACGTAAATCAGGTAAATTATCTTAACAAGAAATATGATACAGATTATAAAATAACTGAAACACCTGAAAAAATCTCATTGGATGAATATAATTAGACCCATATCCACTTAGTGGAGAAATTTATTTATTTAATAAATTTTATCCAATAAATAGATGTAATAATTATTAAAACATGAGAAATTGACAATATGTCACTCTCTTATATCTTATAAGTATAACATTTTAATGTATAGATAGAATTGATTAAAATTAGAAAATAAATAGTATAAATAAATATAATGAAATTATATACAACATGTGAATTTATTTATAATTTTTAGAGATTATACAATTACCATAAATATTGACACAATAGTGATATTGTAATTATTTTATTAAGAGAAATACCAAATAAATGATATTATAATTACTAAAATAAATATAATTTTTAGAATTTGTGGAATTAAATAATTTTTCATGATGAATTTTACATGATGGTGATGATTTAAATAAGTTAGTTTGAAATTATCTTTCTGTTATGATATTTTTAGACCGTCAACTAATGAATAGTTTCCAAATTGACACTATTGGTATTTTAAAATATAAAATATTTTATTAAATGATTTTTAATTCCTAAATATCTTTGATTCTTCCAAATGGTTAATATAAGTCCAAATATGTCATAAATTTCATTTTTGGGGGAATTTTTACATGTTATGGTAATTACATTAACCCACAAACTGTTAATAACATGATATTAGGGTAAGATTAAAAACGGTAAAATAACGGTTAATCAAAAAATATAAGGATTAATGTAACATCAATAAATGTATTAAAAATATTTGATGATATGACTTCGAGATATCCTCATCCTATCATCAAATTAAATGTGTTTTGTACTATTTGTAATAAAAATTGAATTTATAGTAAATTAATATTTTAATACTTTCTTAATGTGCCCCTCCCCCTTCTTATAAAAGGCCACCATGTCTACCCACTTACTCACATATCTCATTACCCTTGGCACATCAAAATTCTACTCAAATAATCTCCCAACATCTCTACCTTCTTCTTATAATAATTACCTTATGAATAAAGAAATTCAAAGAAGACTTTTGGCTCAAATAAAAAGGAGGTATCCAATTTTGAGGAATATAAAGAATGAATGAGGAAAGCTAGAATCTAGGTAAGGGACTTCGTGTCAATATCCATTCATTGGTAAATATGTTTATTTATATAAAACCTTATATTATTCTCTTTATAATAAAACCCTTTGCCATTATATTTCATTCAAATGGAATCTCTTTCTACAAAGTTTTTTACTAAACGAGAAAAAGTAATGTTTTTAACGTATACAATGACAACGAATTCTCCACTGCATTAAACTTTATTTGATAATTTTATTCCTCTATAAGCCTTAATGACTTTTAAAATGTAAATAAATACCTTATTATTTTATTTGGGTATATTGGTATTGAAAATGGGTTCTTAAAAGAAAAATTCTATTCTTTATGGAAATATTTTTCATATAGGATTAGAAGATGTTTTCAAAGGGGGTTTTATGATGATAATGTTTTATTCATAAAATGGTAGGTAAGCCCGATATAGAATATACAAAGGGTTTATACCTATTATAGCTCAAGGTTGGGCACGATATAGATTATACAAAGGGTTGATCCCCATTATAACTCACAGGTGAGCCCGTCATAGCTTATACGAAGGGTTGAGCCCCAATATAGCTCATGGGTGAGCCTAATAATGCTTATATGAATAGTGATTCCCATTATAGATCTCTGATTTCAAATTAAACAATTTTGTAATTCCAATCGTGAGATTTTTTGAAAGGATTTTATTTATATTATGGTATAAGTCACCTAAATAATTTTTATTTCCTTATTATTGGATTTAGTGTTTTTCATTGAGGAAAAGGTTTGAGTGTTATTCATGTGAAAATATTATGATTTATCCACTCAATGAGAATTGAATGGGTTATCTGGTTTTAAATAGACTTATGGGTTTTTATTTATTTTTATCTCCCTTACTAATCTTTTTGTGCTCATCCCATGTTTTAAATATTTTCACAATATTTAGGGGTGAATAGAGTCAAGGATAGAATCCAGGAAAATTTATTATGATTAAACATAAAATGAAACCATGTTTATTTTTAAAAAGTTATACTATTAGGGAAGAAACAGATACTATTGGATATTTCCACATTGTATTTCTAATTATTTTTTATTTAATATTTATGGCCTAATGATCTAAAACACTAGACCTAAAAATATCTTCAAAGTTAATTATTGACATAACTCATTATTATTTACCTATTAAGGATTGGGCATTATAGTGGGTATCAAAGTACAGTTTAGATATATTTATAGGTTAGGATGGTGTTAATTGCATTATTTTAGAGAATTTGACAATATGAATAACTTGAAATGATATAGCATTTTAAGATTAACATATTGATTCATCTAAACCATGTCTGTTTAGAATGTTTTTTCCTAGAGGAAATTGGAAATCTGTAATGGGAAGGCATCGAGAGGAAAACAACCTTTCAAGTCAATAACATGAGGTGGTGAGAATCAGAACAAAACTATTTTTTCAGTGATGGGGTTTTCGACATAGGATATAAATGTTAGTGGTATCCATGCACGACATCATCTCGTTTAACCATAGAAGAATATGTTAGTTATGAAAAACTTTATGAGGTAACATCCCCCATAATTCAGTGGATCATCTAACCAATTTTTAAATGATGGATTTTTAGGACAACTATGCAAGATACCCTAAGAGTGGGGAGTGAATTAGGGTATGAAAGATTAACACAACTGACCCTTTTGATCTTGTTTTGCAGTTAGACAAAACCATCTTGTCTCTATATCCCATTGTAGACTGTGAATAATCCTTAAAGAAATCACATGACATAGATATTTTTTTAGGTTCTCCCTTACTAGGCTATATCCGAGTATACACTGGTAGTGTACCGATGTACAAAATCTACTAAGTGCACAATTGTTTACAAGTTTGAAGTGTACACACTATCCCTCATTGTTTACAACCACCCAAAATTTGATAACTCATTCCTCTCTCAACTAATGTGAGCTCAGAGCTTCTTAAAATTATCCACTCACAGTTTATAGACCTGTATGTCTAATCATTATCCCTAATGAATTCATCCTCCACTCTATGTAGATGATATATTAAAGTCCAAATTTCATCCACTAATGAATACCCCTTTTCCTATGACCATAGGGGCAAAACATTTGGAATTATCTTTTCAATGTACCCTACTTTGCGAAGATCCCAATTTTGAGAAGCTCAAACAAGCCTTCATGAAGCCCCTGCCTCTTTGAGAAACAACCAACTTCACATAGCTCACTACCTCACATAGTACACAGCTTCACAAAGTATAGAACTTCGCAAAGAAGAGGCCGTCATAGTGCTCAAGCCATTTCAAAGAGACTTCCCATATGAAGCTCAGTGAACTGATGTGGAACACACCGCTTTGGTAGAGCTAGATTAGCCACTGCAACGCACCTTCTTTCTGGAAGAACACTTCTTCTGTGAACCTACTTCATGATTCGAGAGAAACAAATCTTCTTTGAAAAAACTCTACATCTATTGTGGGGTTCAAGGTCTATTTATAGATGATTCCACCGACCCTCAAACCTTCCGCATGATGTCAGCACCACATCAGCTCAAATTGTGAAGCACGGAAATTTTGGCCAAATTTTTCACTATATCATGAAGAAAAACGCCAATTTTCAGATCGTGGGTCATGTTGTAATCATGGATAATTCTTTCAATTCCTTCACACCACCACCACGAAGCTCCATTGTAATGTTATTCACCTCTTCCATTCAAGAATCTTATCGTAATCGTGAAGAACATCGTTAACATTCTTTATGTCTTCGAAAAATCCACATGAAGAAGCCCATCATTGAGACACTTGTGCATTTTCCATATTTTGATGAGATATTCAACAAAATCCTTACATCACGATGCTCAACAAATCCCAAATTTTGGACCCCATAATTTTGGAAAACACTCGAAAATGGAACCACCTTGTATCTTTTATTCTATACCGCCACCAGATCCTATCATCCTTTATTATGGTTCATTTTCAATGTGAGTTATCAACAAAATCACTAGAACTCGACAATTTACCATGGAAACCTGCATTATCAACAAACACATGCAACCCAAAAATGATGTAATCTTCCCTTTAGGGATTTTTTTCCCAACAAGGATGGATCAATACCTGGTAGAAGATATTTGATGTCGTGGGATGTTCAAAACGTCAAAAGGTAACTCTTTCCATCTATAATTTTGATGGTGAATCAGATTGATGGTGGTTATTAGTTATGAAAAATAGAGAGAAAAATGATCTTGATTCCACGGAATGGGAAGAATTCAAGGATATTTTCCCTGATAAATATTTCCCAAACGTTATTTAAATTAGAATGAATAAACAATTCATGGAATTAAAGTAAAAGGATGATGATTGAGTTTCCGCATATGATGAAAAATTCAAATGATTGGTTATGTATATTATTCTTTTTTTGATACATTAACAGTAAAAATAATATATTTTACTTAGGATTAAAAATGGGGCTATGAAGATATTTGGCCAACCGAGAATTTAAAAGTTATGAAAAAGTTGTCTGTTGTGCTGAGAAAGTTGAAATGGACTTTTCCAAAACTTTTTTTACATAGGATTACAATAGTATGAAATGGAAAAGGTACCATGAAATAGATAAGAAACAAAAAAAGAATTCTGGAGGCAAGACAAAAACCTTTTCCATGTGTGCTAAAATACTGTTTGGGGAATCTATGTCATGATCAAGAAATTTTTAACACTATTATTTGTTTGGTCACAAGGTTAGTGACTAAAAAGAAAAGGGTTATGTACTGTCCAATAATGAGATAATAGACATCCAATCTACAATAAGATGATTTATCTATAATGAGTTAGGAAATTATGAAAATAAGTGTCTGAAGTTAATTACCCAGGGAGGAAATCAGTACGATTGACAAGAATGAGGATTGGAAAAATCCATTGCTGGTACTATAGTTGATTTTGAGGCATTTGGGAAGGGATTGAAGCTCCTAAGAGACAAGTATTTTTCAACGGTTAACCTCATGTTCACGACTTTAGACACACCTTCTGAGGTTTTATGTTATGCTATAATAAATTGTTAAAGACCATACTTGAAGATGTTTTGTGTTGTTCTGTTTATGTATTGATTTTTTTAATGTGGATATATACCGTTACTTTTGGACCTCAGTTTTAAGATATTGATATCCATTATGGTGTGTGTGATCTTTTATAGAAAAGGTAATTCTTAGGGATGTACATCATATTCTAGGAATATTATGAGGATGAAATAGTTCTTATAAAATATAAATAATGTAATTATTTTTCATTATGTTCTAAGTCATGCTCATAAAGAAATTCCTCATCTTTATGAAAAGGAAATTAAAACAAAAAAGTATTCCATTTGATTTTCCTTCTCGGAATTCAAAGACTGCTTTACGCATCAAATGTTTATAGTTTTCTGGTTGTTTTCTTTCTCTTGATCATGTTTTCTATCACTCTCCATTAGAACTTGATGGTTATTTTTCTCTTCCATATCTATGTTTTCTTACATATATTACTATTATGTGTTTTCTTAGGTGAACTTTATAATTATCTTTATTTATTTTAAAGTGATAGTTTTATTGACTCCTTTTTTATTTGAGATTTTCAATGATGTTTTGACCCCATTTTTAAAATTGTGAGGGCGTAATTTCCAAAAGGTGGAATGATTAAATGACCCATGTATTTATAAAATAATATATTTTTATATATATTGATAATTATGAATAATATATTAATTTTACATTTAAGGTAATTCTTTTTTTGATAGTGTACTCAACACACAACAATGGGTTTCTCTGAAATCTTATGTTGCACACAATAGTGAGTTATATTGAAAAATAATACAATAATTTAATAATTATTTTAAATAGTAGTTAACACCTAACTATTGTATAGATTGAATGAATATTATAACAAAATTATGAAAATATTGTTTAAAAATGTTTTAATTATGAATTATTGGTTACCAAATTTACTAAAAATGTAAATAAAAACTAATTGAATATAAAAGATTTTTTTATGAAAACCTTTTTAAAAAGAAAATAATTGTGTTTTTAAAACCATATCACCCTTTTTGGATTTTTATTTAATTAAAAATTATATGTTATATTTTTAATGTGATTTTTTAAATTCTTCTTATTTGTTTTCTAGATATGATATAAGAACAAATTCAATTTTTCGAATAAAATAAGTATTTTTTTTAAAAAATGCGATATTATTGACTTTTGATGGAGAACATTTTTTAAATTTAGTTTTTAGAAATGTTATATGTTATATTTGAAAAAATAAAATTATTCCTTTGAATCAAGTCATGAATGTTTATATTGGATAAATTTTTTATACTTTCTGATAACTATCATGTTAGATGAATAAAAAAATATGCCAAATATTAATTAAAAACAATGTCTTCCATCTGTATAATATATATAGTTAAGTAATATCATTTAATGGTTTTAAAGTTTAAATTGAATAATTTTTTTTCATTTAATCCAATTATGGTCATTTGATATAATTTCACATTTATATTGGACATAAACACATGTCAATCTTTTGATATACTTTTTTATTAAAAACTAGATTTCTTGTTTTGACAATGAGAATTAATTTTAAATTAATTTCTTCCAATTATGTGTTTTTTATTTGGAAAAATGTTTTCCATATTTCTAATCAGAAGGTTCAAATAGTGTAAATATGTTCCTTTTATTTTTAGACATTATAAATAGTAACTTCAGTAATTTCTATTTTCCATAGTTAAAGGTAAATTTGGTAAATTATGATAGCAAACAATATGATAAGGATAATAAAAATACCCTAACACCTACCAAGATTCAATTGGATGAATAAAAGTGGAAGAAAATCCCCTAACGGTCATAATTAATTCATTTAATGGAATTTTATAAATTAAAGTGATGTAATTATCATTAAAACAAAAGAAAGTGAAAATATGTCAATCTCTTATCTCTTGTAAGTGTAATAATTTTAATGTACTGATAAAATTGATGAAACATAGAAAATAAGTAGTAAAAATAAAGATAATTAAATTATATAAAACATTTTTATTTATTTAGAATTTTTATAGATTATAGAATTACCATAAATATTGAGACAATTGTGATATAGTAATTATTTTGTTAAGTGAAATATCAAATAAATAATATTATAATTACTAAAATTTATATAATTTGCGAGAATTTCGAGAATCCAATAATTTTATTGATCCATTTGAAATGTTGGTGATGATATTTAAGAATTTATATTGAACATATCATTTGATTATGATATTTTTGGAGAGTTAATTAATGAATACTGTTTAAATTGACACTATTGGTATTTGGAAATATAAAATATTTTATTAAATGATATTAAAATATTAAAAAACTATGATTCATAAAAATGGTAAATATATTTCCAAATATGTCATAAATGTAATTTTTTGGGTCATTTGATATGTTGTGGTAATTAAATTAACCCAAAATTTGTAAATAACATGATATCACGATAAGATTAAAAAAGGTATAATATGGGTTAAACCAAAAAGATACGATTTAATGTAACATCAATACATGTATAAAACTTATTTGATGAGAAGATATAGAAATATAATCATCATATATTCAAATAAAATGTGTTTTGGACCATTTTTAATTGAAATTGAATTTATAATAAATTAATGTTGTAATACTTTCCTAAAGTGACCCTCATCTCTCTTATAAAAGGAAATCACCTATACCCACTTACTCACACATCTTAAGCCCCTTATCTCAACCAACTTCTACTCAAACAAACTCATAACATCCCTATATTCCTCCTAGAAGACATATCCTTCTATGAAGAAAATTAAAAAAATTATTTAGGATCCAATAAAAAGGAGTTATCCAATGTTGAGTAATATAAATAATGAATGGGACAAGTTAGACTCAAGGTAAGGGAAATAATCTAAATATACATTCATTAAGTCATATTCTGATTTATATATGACCTTATTTTATAATTCGTATAATAAAAATCTTTTACATTTAATCTCATTCAAATGAAATCTTTTTATATAAATCATTTTACTAAACGACAAAAAAAGGAATGTTTTTAACATATATAGTGACAATGACTTCTCATCCACAGTAATCATTATTTTATATTTTGATTACTCTATAAACTTTAATGTCTTTAAAAATGAAAATAAATCCCTTCTTCCTTTATTTGGGTATCTTGGAATTGAAATTGGTTTTTAAATGAAAATAGTAATTTTATATAGAAATATTTTTCAAAGGGGATTAGAAGAAGTTTTCAAAAAATGTTTTTCTAATGAACGTGTTTCATTTATAAAATGATACATTAGGATTATATGAGATGGGTGAGCCAGATAAAGCTAATATGATGGTTTGGGCCCCATTATAGCTCACGACTGAGCCCGATATTAGTTATATAAATGGATAAGCCCCATTATAGCTCACGGGTGAGCTCAACATGGCTTATATGAAGGGTTGAGCCCTAGTACATCTCAAGAGTGAGCAAGATATAGATTTTATGATGTGTGATGCTTTTTATAGATCGACAATTTGGACTTAAAACATGTGGTTATTCTAATTAGAATATGTTTTGAAAGGGTTTTATTTATATGATGTTATAAGTCAAATAAAGGTGATTTAATTTCTTTCTATTGGTTTTAGTGTTTTTAATTGTGAAAAAAGTATGATTTTTATTCATGTGAAAATGTTTGGATTCATCCACTCAAAGACCGTTGAATGGGTTATCATGTTCTCAAAAGAGTAATGAGTTTTTCATTATTTTTATATCCTTTAAATATCTTTTGTTTCTCATCTCATGTTTTAATTGTTTTCACAATATTTAAGGATGAATAAATTCAAGGATGGAATCAAGGAAAAGATATGATGATTTAACATGAATAGAAAGCATGTTTCTTTTTAAAAAATTATTTTTCCATGGATTAAATGGATACTATTGGAAGTGTTACCTTTTTATTTATATGTTTTTGTTATGTAATGTTCATGGCCTATGTATTAAAATAACTAGACCTGAAAATATCCTCAATGTTAATTCTTAACTTAACTGAATATTATGTAACGTTTAAGGATGTGGCCTTATAGTTGGTATCAAAGGATGGTTGAGATAAAATTTGAGGTCAGTATGGTGATAATTTATATAATTTACAGAATTTTACTTTATGGTTAATTCTAAATGATACAACATTTTTAGATTACCTCTTTGCTTTATCTAAATCATATCTGTTCCAAATGGTTTTTTGAATATGAAATAGAATAGCTATAATGGTAAGGCATCTATAGGAAAAAAACCTTTTAGATAAAAAATATGAGGTGGTGATAATTGGAATAGAATAGTTTATTGTCTTCATGGAGTAGTTAACTATGGATATAAATTTTAGTAGTATTCATGCATGAAATCATCTAGATCATCCACAATAGAATATGTCAGTAGTAGAACATTTCATCAGGCAACATCACCCATAATTCAATGGATCATCTGACCCAGTGCTAACTAAAGGATGAATCAGTACAAAGTAGAAGATATCTGATGTCATGGGTTATTCAAAACGTCAAAAGGTTACTTTTTTCCATCTATCATTTTGAAGGTATAGTTGATCTATTGTGTTCATTAGTTAATAATATTATAAAAAAATTGATTTTGATTCCATCAAATGAGAACAATGAAAGGATATTGTCCTTGAGAAATATTTTCCTAATGTTGTTCGGCTTATGATTGAGAAATAATTCCAGTAATTAAAGAAAAAGGATGACTATATAGTTTCTTTATATAAAGAAAACATCACAATATGGCTCAGGTATGTTCCATATTTTATTCGAGAAATTGACAGTAAAATTAATTTATTTTACTTATAATGGAAACCTGGGAAATAATGATCATTGGCCTCCCGATAATTTAAAACATATGAAAAAGTGGTTTCTCTTTCTGAGAAATTTAAATAGAATTATGTCAATACATATATTCCATAATATGATAAGATAATGAAATGGTCAAATTACCAAAAACGGAGAAGAAAAAAATTAGAATTCTTGAGGTAAGCCCAAAACATGTTTTTAGTGTGGTATAATACATTTTTTGTAATTTATGTTTCGATATAGAAAGTGTTACCAGTGTGGTAAGGTTGTTCACAAGGGTCGTGACTACAAATAAAAGGTTCATGAATAGTCCATTAATGAGATAACAAGTAGCCATTATACATTAATATGATTTAGCTAAAATGAGTTGGGATATTATGAAAATAAGTGTCCGAAGATAATTACATAGAGAGGAAATCAGTATGATCAGAAACACAAAAGTTTGGGTAAATAGTTTGCTATTACTACAGTTAATTTCGGGAGATCTGGTGTAGGGATTAAAGCTCCTGAGGGATGGGAATTTTTCAAAGGATGAACTTATGTTCAAGGTTTTAGACAAACCATCAATGGTCATATTTGATGTTAAAATAAGTAGTTAAGGACCTTTCTGGGAGTTGTTTTGTGGGGTTATGTTTATGTATGGATTTTTTAATGTGGAATTATGCCTTTACATTTGGACCTCATTTTTAAGATATTAATAACCATTATGGTTTGTATGTTCTTTTATACTTATAGTTATTATTATAGATGTGGATTATATTTTCATAATATTATATGGATTAAATTGTGCTTATTAAATAGAAAAAAATCATGTAATTATTTCTTTTGTTTTTAGTCTAGATCATAAATAAATTCCTTAACTCTATTAAAATTTCCTTAAAATAAAATTTTTGTCATTTTAATTTTCCTACTGGGAAATCAAAGACCGGTTAACCCAACACAATTTTATGGTTTTCATGTTCTTAAATTTTCCTTGATATTGTTTTCTAAAACTCTCCATGAGAACTTAATGTGTAGTTTTATATTCAATTTCCATGTTTTCCTACATGGAATCCTAGTATATGTTATCTTGAGTGAACTTTGTACTCCTCTTTCATTCTTTTAATGTTATAGTTTTGTTGACTATTTTTTTAATGTGGGATTTTCAATGATGTTTCAAATCATATTATAAATATTCATGAATACAATTTAAAATAGGGGGAATGATGCGATGACAAATTTATTTATAGAACAATACATTTTCATATCTATTGATATTTATGTATGAGATATTAATTTTACATTAAAGGGTACACTTTATCTGATAACATACATGAAAAACAACAATGATTTTCTCCAAAATCATACATTTCACACAACATTGAGTTATACCAAAAAAATATATTAAAATATCATTATTATTATTTTAAATAGTTGTTAACGCCTAGTCATTGTTTGGAGGGAATGAATAGTATCAACTGAATTATTTAAATATGGTTGCTATGAATCATGGAACACATATGCAGTGAAAAGTTGAGAGTGATCAGGGCATGGTTATTGGATGGAGCTTAAATGCACTAGACCTATTTCATGGGATTGGTGGCCCAATGACAAGAGGAATAATGTAGAGGATGAAAGAGGCTTTACATGGCCTCATTTTGAAATAACTATAGGAGGCCCAACATGCTTGCATGAGAGGATCTAATGGGCCTTTACCAAACTTTTTAAAGCCCAAAAATGTACATAAATTCCAACCCAAATTCTTCCATGAATTTTATTCCACATTCCTAAAGGAAATATCCATATTCAAAACCAGTTGTCCCCTTGTCTCCAAATCCATGGTGGGAATCTTAAAAGTCCATGGGGTGGTTCCAAAAAGTGTTATTTGGATATATATTTTCCTCTAAAGCCATAGACAAGTGTGATAAAAGTAAAATTCGTGGGATAAGATTTATAATTTTGTAGGATATGTTTTTTGACATGTATTCTTCTCATTTGGCTATAAATATCCACCTCAATTCACCCTTGGAGGATAATTTCGAATTTGAGTGTTTTCTAGCATTATTATGCATGTGTTTCTTATGTTATTGAATGAATGAAAGTAATCCTGATTAAAGGATTGATAAAAAATTTTATTAATATTAGGTGGTTAAGGGGAAAATCTCATTAGGTTACTAATTGATTATCCTCATTCCTCTTTTATTTCTTCCTCACATCATTTAATTTTAATTTCTCCCACTTCTAACAGTTATGTTTCTTCAATTTCACGAACTAATATTGCACACCCATACAATATCATATAATTTGGTATTAGATATCATAAATGGAGACTAGGTTTCTCTTTTTCTTCTAATTTTCAATAATCATTTTTCTTATCCTTCCATCTTCTTTATCCATTACCATTTCTGGTTGCAATATTCTACAACCATTTCATCTTCTTTTTCTATGACTTTTTGGATTTATAATATATCATTTTAATAATTCATAATCTCATATTTCTTCCCAATTTTGAAACATTTATATCTGATGCAAATATTTAAAGATATAGCCGAATCCATTCATGCTACAATTTGACATTTGTTAAATTTAACAATCTTCAAGACAGAATTCAAATCGATTTTGAAGCTATAATTTGAATGATATTGTATTATAGAAATTCTATAAATTCCATAAATTCCATTCCTCATAATTTTGGAATATTTTATATTGGATTTTTTTTTCATATTTTTGTAACCCACTCACTAACATCAAATTTTTTTGCACTCTCTCTTGGTAAAATTATTTTAAAAAAAAGAATCCAGAAACAAAAAAAATCTGATATAAATTTATTGCACATTATGTTGACCCTTTAGCATAAATAAATTGAATCTATACACCAATATTTATATTACAACTTCTTTCTTTCGTCCATATACATATTTCAACTATAACCCTTTCTCCCATTTTTCTTTACCTCCCATTTTTCATGGACTCCGTTTATTCAACCCCTTTATAAATTTATTATGTTTAAATATTTCAATGAATTGATTCCTTCTTACTAGTAGTCTTCTTGATTCTATTTCGGAACACTTTTAGGTACCAAGTATTTGTGAAAGAAAGTGTGAGTAACCTTTAGAGATATTAAAAAATGTGAGGTAAATAGCATGTGAGATATTAAAATAAATTGCAAGTAAGGGTGAAATAAGTGCGATCGACATAAAATTATTCATAAAATCTTACATTTAACTATTTACAGGATTTAATGATAGGTTGGAGGGTTTAAAAATTTCTTCAACTTCACAAGCTCCAAAATGGAAAGAAATTTATAAAGGTGATGATGAGTAATATGATTTTAAAAAAATCCCAGGTGAGGGAAATGTGTTGCTTAGAGAGAAAATGACTTGGGAAGCATCATAATAACACTTAAACCTTTTCAAGGAATGAGTAAACCATAAATTTAATTAGAGTGGGAGTGGAAGGATGAACCTTTGTTTTGAATTCACAACTACTCATAGGAGAAGATGGTAAAATTGGCAGCACTTGAGTTCAATGACTATGCAAGTATTTGGTGAGACAAATTACAAGTAAGCCGACAATGAAATAGAGAAAGGATAATTAAATCATGGGAAGAAATGAATATATTAATGAACAATGTGTACATTTCCAGTCATTAATATCAATATTTTCATTTTATATTACAAAAGAATGTGAAAGGTTCCATGTTTGTATAGGAATACTACAAGGAAACAGATATAACGATGATTCAAGCCAATTTAGAGGAGGATCGTGAATCTACCCTGGAAAGGTTCATCACTGGAATAAATGTAGAAAATAGAGATGTGGTAGTACATCAAACCTACATTGACATAGATAATTTTCTACATATAGTGGTTATGGTTGTACAGAGACTATATTCTCGAAGGAGTCAAGTAAGTCCCCACTAATTGAAAAAGAAAAATATGTACAAATTTATCTTCTAAATCATGTAATATAAAGTGTTTTAAGTGCCAGGGACATGGTAAGACTATGTCTCAATGCCCCAAAAAACACATTCTTGATTGTTTTGGATAATTGATAAATCCTTTGTTATCATGATAGAGATGATGAGATTCCACCTCTGGATGAGAGTTCGTATATAGAAGTTGAAGAACCTATATATGAAGATTTATTTGCGCAAAGTAGAGATTTAAACATACAACCAAAATATGGTCATGATGAGGAGTAGCGTGAGCATAATTTCCATATGAGATGCCACATTAAGGAGAAGGTATGTAGTATAATCATTGATAGTATATGTTTTACTAATGTGGATAGAACCTTGTGGGTGGATAATTTCATTTTTCATACTCAAAGGCATAATAGACCTAATATATTATAGTGGTTGAATGATAATGAAGATGTGAGGGTCAAAAAACATGCAATATTTTTTTCCATTGGAAAATATCATGATGAGGTGTTTTGTGATGTTTCTCTGATGCAAGCTATAAACATTCTATTAAATAGAACGTGGGAATTTGATAGGAGGGTGATGCATGATGGCTATTCTTACCGCTTCTCTTTTCTTTTCAGTTGTAGAAGAATTTTTTTGACTCTATTATGTCCAATTGAACTATATGAAGATCAAGTGAGGATATAGAAAGAATATAAAAAGAAAAAAAGTTTGAAAAATGAAGTGGGAAAAATAAAAATTTGATTGATAAAAAAGAGAGTGTTGAGTTGAAAAAAATAAATATAATTATAAAATAGAAAGAGTGGAAAAATTAAGAGTAAAAATGAAAAGACAAGTGACATAAAAAGAAGTGAGGAAAATCAAATAGTTGATAACAAGAGTGTTTAGAAAATGGTGAGTTCATTTAAAAAAAAGTGAGGTGAAATGTGTTTTATTGAGCGATAAAGTGTTCATAATCATTAGTAAGGATGATTACATCGCTACTAATGAACATCATCATTATTTGTCTTCATGTGCTGTGTCTTTACTGTAGATATTTGATGATTTTTTATAAATAATCAACTGATGGATTTCCCCCTTTAAGAGGCATTGAGCATAGGATTGACTTAATACTTGGTGTGTCAATTCTTAATAGGCCATCATATAGAGCTAATCCATAAGAGACTAGAGATATCCAGTGTCAAGTTGAAGAACTAAGGAAGAAAAGACTAGTTAGGGAAATCATGATTCCATATTTCATTATGGTGATCCTAGTACCCAATCAAGATATCCAATGGTGGATGACTGTGTATTTTCTCTTCATCAAAAAATAAAAGTTATGTACTATTATCCCATCCCTCAACTTGATGTCATGCATGATGAATTACACGGGGCATCATTTTTTTCAAAAAATTATATTAAAAGAGGATACCACCAAATTTGAATGAATGAATCAGATGAGTGGAAAATTTCTTATAAAACTATGTTCGAATTTTATGAGCGGTTAGTTAAGCCATTTGGTTTAACTAATACACCAAGTACATGCATGAGATTAAAGAACCATGTATTTCTTTCATTCATTGGAAAATTTTAGGTTGTCTATTTTGATGTTAATTTGATGTTTAGTAAATCTCTTGAAAACCTTGTTGAACACTTGTATTTGGTGTGTAAGACTCTTAAAGAAATCCAACTATATGTCAATATTAAAAAATTTCCTTTTTTTTATTTTTTGTGTCTTTTTTCTTTGTTGTTGGGGAAGATTAGATCCATTTGGATCATGAAAAGGTTAATGTACTTCAGGAGTAGCCCACACCTAAGAGAAAAACCAAGGTTATGAGTTTTCATGTATTGAAAAACTTATATAATAGGTTTTGGAAAGATTTTCCATCTATCACTACACCTATTAATGAACTTTTGAAAAATCATGTGGCCAATAAATGGGGTGAAAAACAAGAAATTTTTTTTAACACACTCAAAGAAAAATTGGTCACTACTACCATTTTAAAGCTTCTATATTTCATGAATGCCATTGAAATTGAGTGTGATGTAATTAGAGAAGGTATTGGTTCTATTTTGACTCAAGTGTCACGTCCAATTTCATACATTATTAAAAAATTGAATGG
Organism: Viscum album; assembly: GCA_963277665.1. Classification (NCBI taxonomy): domain Eukaryota; kingdom Viridiplantae; phylum Streptophyta; class Magnoliopsida; order Santalales; family Viscaceae; genus Viscum; species Viscum album. The sequence goes on from OY728151.1 coordinate 170,976,005, forward strand.
GAAGCATTAAATTTTTCAACTTATGACTAATAACTTTATGCTTTGAAATGAACATTGGAAACAAGGAAACGTTACTTATGGCTTAATGAGTTTCTTGTTCATTATTACTATGAAATCCTTAATTATTTAAATTCCCAAGGTAAGTTTAATCGATGGAATGCAACTTGGTGGGAATTCATTGATACTTTACCCTATGTAATAAAGAATAAAAATGGTAATGAAATTGTGGTTGATGATACGCTTTCACAAAGGTATACACATATTAATTCTTTTAATTCTCGATTACATAGACTTGAGTAACTAAAGGGAATGCTGGAAACTGATGGATACTTTTCTGAAATTTGTAAATATTGTGAAAAATGGATTTAAATACTATTAAAATATGATGTGTTTCTTTTCCAAAGGGATAAATTTTTCATTCAAAAATTGTTCAACATGATAATTTCTTGTAAAATAAACTCAGGGGGTGGTTTTTTGAGGAATTTTATGTTGAAAAAACACTATCTACTTGTTATGACCATCTTTATTGTTCAAAAATGAGAAAATATGTTATTAATATTTGTTCTATGTGTGTCACTTATAAGAATGAGGATACCAAGGTTCATCCTAATGGATTGTATTCCCCTTTTCTTGTTCTATCCCATCATTGGACTAACATCTCTCTGGATTTTTTCTTGGTATTTCCTTTATCATAATCGGGGAAAGATATAATTTTTGTTACTGTGGATTGATTTAGAAAATTGCTCATTTCATTTCATGATCAAAAACTAATGATGCTTTTTATATTTCAGATTTCTTTTCAAAAATAAATTGTGAGATTACATGGACTACCCAAAACCATTGTAGGTGATAGGGAAGGGAAAATAATTATCCACTTTTGGAGGAATTTGTGAAATAAATTGGGAATTCAAATATTGTTTTCAACTATTTCACATCCTTAAACTGATAGGAAAAAATGAAGTGGTTAATAAGAATCTTTAGACCCTCTTACAGACAATAATTCAAAAAAATATAATGATTTGGGAAAAATATTTTCCACACATATAGTTTTTATATAACCATATAGTGAATTCCACTACTGAATTCTCACATTTTTAAATTGTTCATGGATTAAACAAATGACTATGTTAGATATTTATTAATTTACAACTAATGAGGTTGTTGATCTTGTAGGTGATGAGAAGGAAATTTCTTTTTTATTTACATGAAAAGGTGAAATCCAATATTGAAAAAAGAAATGAACAATATGTGAAGTAAAAAACATGGGTTGGCATAAGGATGTACTGGAACCCGTAGATTGGGTGTGGGTGCATTTGAAGTTGGAAAGGATCCTAGAGCAAGGAAAATAAAAACATCAACATTGGGGAGATGGACCATTCTATGTTTTAGAAAGAATAAATGATATCACCTACAAGATTTACTTTCCTAGTAGGTATGTATATGTGAGTGATATTTTTTATATTACTGATCTCCCTCCCTTTAAACACGCATATTTGAGGATGGATCCTTTTTAAAAGGGATATAATTATGAAAATAATGGAACACATATATAGCAAGCAGTTAAGAGTGACCATGGCAGAGATACTGGAAGGAGAATAAATGTATAATATCCATTGCATGGGATTTGAGTCCCAATGATAAGATAAATAATGTGTTAGATGAAAGAGGATTTACAAGGCTTCAATTTTAAATTACAAGAGGAGGTCCAACATGCATGAATGAGATGATCAAATAGGCATTTGATAACCCTTATTAAAGACTAATAGTGATCCTAAATGTCCCACAAAAATGGTTCCAAAAATTTTAATCCACCTGCATGATGGAAATCTCTAATGTCAAATGTGGTGGGCCCCTTGTCTCCAAAGTCAAGGTGGGAATCTTCAAATATTTGTGGTGATTCCAAAAAATTATTCTTTGGATATATTTTGTCCCCTAAATTCATAGACATGTGTATACAAATTTAAATTCGTGGGATAGGCTTTATGCTTTTCTTGGATAGGTAGTTTGACATGTATTCCTCTCATTTGGCTATAAATATCCACCTCATGGTACCCCTTGGAGGTAAATATCTAATTTGGGTGTTTTATAGCATTATTATGTTTGTTTTTCTTGTTTTCTTGAATGAACGCATGTATGATTTATAAAAGTAGAAATAAAACTTTTTGGTTCTTTATAATTAGGTTTTTAATGGGAAAATCTCTTTGGGGTCCAAGTTGATCATCCCCCTTCACTTTTTATTTCATCCGCACTTCATTTAATTTTCATATCTCCCACTTCCAACACTAGTGTTTCTGTATTTTCGCCAATGGATACTGAAAAAAATACGATATCATATAAATGATTTACAAATGTTTTAATAATGAATCATTTGATACCAAATTTTTTACTAATGGAAATAAAAACTTATTGAATATAAAGGATGTGATTTTATGAAAACATTTTTAAAAAGTGATTAATTGTGTTTATAGAATCATATAAATCATTATGGATTTTTATTTAATCGAAAAATATATTTTATATATTCAATGTAATGTCTTAAATTCATTTTATATTTTTTAGAGATATGATATAAGAACAAATTCAATTTATTTGGGATAAAATAAGTATTTTTAAAAAAATGAGGTTTTTCCTCTTTTTGAGGGAGAAACCTTTTTAATTTTTTTGACACATTTATATGTTATATTTGTAAAAATAAACATTTAATTAGAATAAGTGAATAAATATTAAATATGGATGAATTTTTTTTTTATAACTATCATATTTTAATAAGTAATAAAAATATGCTAAATTTTAATTAAAAACAACTTTTTCCATCGAGATAATTTATATCATTAAATCATATTATTTAATGGTTTTAATGTATAAAGGGAATATTTTCTATCATTTAATCATATGATGGTAATTTTATGTAATATCACATTTAAATAGGACATAAACACATGCCAATATTTTGGTAGTTTTTAATTTTTAAAAACCAACTTTATATATATGAAAACGAAAATAAATTTTTAATTAATCTATTCCCATTATGTGTTTTGAATTTGGAAAAGTGGATTAAATATTTGTATTAATAACTTCCAAATTGTTTAAACATGTAACTTTTATTTTTTGTAGATTAATAATAGTAACTTATGATTTTTTTACCACACTTAATGGTAAATCAGGTAAATTATGATAACAAACAAAATGATACGGATAATTAAATTACCCTGACACCTAAAAAAATCATATTGGATGAATAAATGTTGACCCATATCACACAAGGGTCGAAATGGATTCATTTAATGTACTTCTATCAATGAAAGTGATATTATTATTATTAAAACAAAACAATGTGACAATATGTAACTCTCTTATCTCTTATAGGTATAATAATTTTACTTTAGTGATAAAATTCATAGAACCTAGAAGATATATAGTCCAAATAAATATAATGAAACTATCTAAAACATTTTAATTTTTTTATTATTTTTAGATATTATTTAAAAACCATAAATATCAACACAATAGTGATACAATAATTATTTTATTAAGTAAAATATCAAATAAATGATATTATAATGACTAAAATAAATATAACATGTTGGAATTTATGTAATACACAAATTATATAGATTAATGTGACATGTAAAATATTATTTAAAGATGGTTTTTAAAACATATCTTTCTGTTATGATATTTTTACAAATTCAACTAATGAATAGTGTTAAAATTGACATGATTAGTATTTTTAAATATAAAACATTTAATAAAATGTAATTAAATTCTTAATAATCTATGATTTGGTCAAATGGTTAATATATGTCAAAATATTTCATAAAGATAATTTTTTTGGGTCGAATGACATGTTATGGTAATTACATTAACCCACAAAGTGTAAATAATATGATATCATTGTAAGATAAAAAATGGTATAATAAGGGATAAACCAAAAATATATGGTTTAAAGTAAATTTAATACATGTTTAAAAATTATTGAATGAGATGATTTAAAACTATCCTTGTCATATATTAAAATTAAATGTGTTTTGGACTATTTTTAATTAAAATTGAATATATAGTAAAATAACATTTTAATAGTTTCCTAAAGTTCCACTCCTCCCTCTTATAAATGGTCACTACCTCTACACACTTACTTACTCATCTCAAGCCACTAGGGTCATCCATATTATGCTCAAATAATCTCCCAAAATCCCTAACTTCTTCCTAGCTTCCTTAAGTTTGACAAAATACAATCCAAATAATTCTTTTTGGTTCAAATAATAATGAGTTATCCTATATTGAGGAATATAAAGAACGAACAATAAATGTTGAACTAAATGTATGAGACTTCTTCTCAATATCCTTTCATTGAGGCATATTTTGATTTTTATACGAACTACTCTTATACGCTGTATAATAAACCCCATTTAATTTAAATTTCATTCAATGTGAATCTTTTTCTATGAATATTTTTACTAAATGACAAAAGGTAATGTTTTTAATGTGTATAGCAACAACAAATTCCCTGATGTCATAACGATTATTTGATATTTTCCTTCCCCAATAATCCTTATTTTCATTTAAAATGAAATGAAATACATTTTAGTTTATTTTGGTATCTTGGTATTGAAAATGGATTCTTAAATGAATATGTTATTTTCATAAGGAAATGTTTTTCATATGGGATTAGAATAAGTTTACAAAAAAGGGTTTTTGATGACCGTGTTTTATTTTAAAAATGTGACATGATGATTGTATGAGATAGTTGAGACCAATATAGCTTATACGAATGGTTGATCCCCATTATAGCTCACCAATGTGCTCGATATAGCTTATACGAAGGGTTGGGCCCTATTATAGCTTACATGTGAGCTTGACACAGCATATACGAATGGATGAGCTCCATTATAGCTAATGGGTGAGCCTGATATAGCATATATGAAGGTTGATCCCTATTATAGATATCACATTTAGAATTCAACAATTTGGTGATTCCAATAAGATGTTTTTTTGAAAGGGTTTTGTTTATATGATGATCTATGGCACCAGAAAGAGTTTTGATTTCTTTTTGTTGGTTTTTGTGTATTCATTGAGCAAAAAGCATGGGAGTTATTCATGTGAAAATGTTTTAATTCATCCACTGATGAGTTTTTATTTATTTTTATGTCCCTTACTGAGATTTTTTTGCTCATCACATGTTCTAAATGATTTCATTGGATTTTTGGGAGAATAGGGTCAAGGATGGAATCAAGGAAAAGTAATGATGATTAAACATGAAAAGAAACAATGTTTCTTTTTAAAAAGTCATATTATGGCAGAAGAAATGAATATTTTTAGAAGATTACACTTTTTATTTCTATATTTTTTATGTAATATTTATGGAATAATTATCTAAAGCTCTAGACCTCAGAAGATCCTCAATGTGAATCTTGACTTATCTCACGGTTATGTAACGTTTAAGGATGGGGCTTTATAAAATAACTATGGGAAATGAGTGAAGGTATAGAGAGTTTGTTATTAGTGTGGAAAAAATGGTTATCATCATAATGATTTCAAAGGGATGTAAGAAAACACTACTATTCAGTGTTTCAAATGAAAGGAGATGGGGATATATACAAATGAGTTCCCCAATATTCAAGGGAATAAACCTCACAAAATGATAAAGGATCACTGTAAGGAATATGTTATTGATACAACTATAGTGAAATTATTAATGTAATTCTGTATTTGGGTCTATAAAATATATAGTAAATGTATTTTATTGATATTTTTTTCATCATAGTATTTATGAAATATATAAGGAATCTGTTGTAGTACATTGTCACTAATGATTTGAGATCAAATGATGAAAGGTATAATGAAAAGTTATTCAGCAGAAAGTAAATTTGTTTTGGAAAACACGTGTTTTTGGGAAAGATAAGACTATATATATTACTAATGTTGGGATAATGATATTGGATAATGATATGATTAATATGGAAAAAGTAAATTTTATAATAAAAACTACCATGGAAATGATTTTATCATTTTGGATCATAATATTTTGGAAAGGTTAACCATTTCTGAAATAGTTTATGTTGATATTTGGATGTGTTTTTAGAGATTTAGGCAGTAATTGGCCCTATGATGGAACTTGTGTAAAGATAATAATTATAAATAGATCATGGAAAACCAATGATAAAATTTTTCATTTGAAATATATGTGTATAAGGTAAATATATTTCATTATATTCTAATAAAGTGAAAAAATTAATACACTCTAATAAAAGGGTCTTGAAAAAAATTGTCATTAATCATCATTTTTTGAAGATATCACTGAACTTTTTCAGAAATTTGGTTTATGGATTTCTAGTCCACAAATTTCTCTTAAACATTTTCATTATCACTCTATTTCAAAACTAGATAATTATATTTCTGGTCCACATCCATGTCTTCACGAATCTTCTCTTATTATATTGCCATGTTTTTGTGGTGACGTTCACATTTCCTTTACCCTCGTAATAATAATATTTTTTATAAACCCTATTAATGATATGAGGTTTTCAACAATAATATTTTTAAATGTAAAACCCTTGTTTACTAAGATAGTGTTTTATTTGTGAGGACTCAATTTATTTAAGGTGGGTAGAATGTAACACCCCAAGACTTTACAATATTTTTCTTTTATATGAAATTTAATATAATTTATGTCATTATTTATACACAAAAAATGTTAATATTATGCTACACAGAAATCTATGTTTATATTTCAGTACACTTAACTCCGAGTATAGCTTTTGTTACACGAAATAATTACATTCTATGATGGATTCCATTACACACATGATTGAGTTTTACCATAGTAAAATGTACTATTAATATTGTTTTTTTATTATGATAATTATCAACTATTTTTTATAATGAAATTTATGAAATGGATTAAATAATTATTTAAAATACTTTTCGCATTATTTTTTAAAGGTACCTGGTTCTTGGGAAACACGATGTCAAATAATTATGAATTTCATTTAATCATAAATTAGTTTTTATTATTATACATGTAATTTTTACAATAATGTTATCTAGTAATAAATATTCATTATTCATTTACTGATTAAATGTCATGTGTTTTTAGTTATTTACATTTTCATATTGATTTTGCCTCATAACGTTTTTTAAATTGAATGTGTGTTTGGTTATTTAGTATTCCATATGTATGATTAATTATTATTTTATGATCGATTCCACTATACATAAGCCTTTCATATCATTTGATCTCACCCATGTTTATTTTATTTCCCTAGGTATGAAGAAGAAATATTTGAATATGAATTAAAGGATATTGTTCATTTAATTTGATTATGTGTCATGTTTTATTTTATATTTACCATTTTAATATGGGTAAAATGTATGTAATATGGTTTTCCAAAATTGGTAATTTGATTGGTCCTTCGGGAATTGATTCCTTGTAATCATTTTAATGTAATAATGCATGTCACCAGCTGTAGGGTTCTAGGGTCGGGGCATTACATTATCAATTCCATTTATTTGGAAAAATTTATACAACTGAATTTTTTTGCATTCAATTCACATGTTAAACAATTTAAATGTATTCATTAAAATTATTTAATTGTTAAACCTTATTTATATTTTTAATATAAAAACTGATTTTTTCACTCCTAATCAAAGTACCACAAAACAGACCTAAATAATTATTCTTTTTATATGAAATAATTAAAATGTGTCCATTTAAATAAAATAAAAAGTGTTTTAAATTTCAGAAAATGAATTCCAAATTTGATAAAATAGAGTATTTATAAGAAAATATACATTAAAATAACATTACAAATAAATTATTAAAAAAATCCCCATTCAATTATGTCGTTATTAGGGAACATTGTTCTACCTATGTGATGAGTTTTTAATTACTATAAACATTTCCAATGAAAAATACCAATATATAGAATCATAACATTAATAATATATAGTAAATATTATAAAAATAGTTACATATTTTAATAAAACAGAAATCACAAAGCACGCATCATAATGAAAAAATCTCAAAAAAATCATAGGGCTAAATATGTAGAAAAAATTTTCATTATATATTAATATAATGACGATACACATAATACATGGAACTTAACAATTACAGTTTATCAAACCATTCCATTGGAAAAGAAAGATAAATAAAAATGATAGAGCCCTCTGAGGTATTCTAACAACACTCTCGCCTGAACAGTTCTTGGAAACCCGACACTTGTTTATAATGTTGTTTTCAAAAGATGTTTAGTAATATACATATCGAGTCCCAAAACTCCCATATCCATGAATAAAACTTTCTAAACCCTCCCAAACATCTTTTATTATATTTTTCAATGAAATATTCTCTTTTTTTTTACCTAAGATGACTAACCACTAGAACATGACATAATCCCCTAATCTCTATAGAATACTAAAATGATGTGACAGATGAACTTTTAATATGGGGGAATCGTATATTAATATATATATATATATAATGAATTACTTCCTCATAAACATATTTGTTAATACTCTAATGGAATTTTCATGAGTAAAGATATAAAACTACAAAAAATGTAAATAAATATAGTCAATACATCCTATTAAAGTAAAATAATTAAAAGAATATAATCGAGAACTAATTGGATATGGTCTCTGATAGATCAATACAAACCTTAATAAAAGATTTTATTAGGAACACTTTACCCCTAATAAACAACAAACATGAAAGAAACCATAATAGAACCCAAAATAAAATAATAATAAGACCTATTTGTGTAATAATCATAGTTAGTATATAGGGTTCAGTATACACATTCCTAGTTTGAATTTCATTTTAGTTCTCTATAAAAATTATTTATAATTATTAATAGATATAATATCAAATTTATATCTCACATATTATAACTTTTAAATGTAATATTTATTCAATTTTAAAGATGTTTTGAAACATGTATGGATGTTTGAGAATGGGGGTAACGTTTCCAAAGGAGTAGAGAGGCCTTTGGAGGATGTTTGTTGGCTATTGAGGGCAACCCACCCGCTTGTAGAACCCTTGGAGATTTTCTTTCAAATAGTAAGTCCATAAGATAGTAGGTATGTGATCACTATCTGTATGGTGGTACATATAATAGTGAAAGGTTACTTCTTTCTAATACTAGATAGCTATTTCTAGACACCATGTATCCCATGGCCTTGGGATGAGCCAACATAATGAGGTAAATATTAGGAAATATTTTCTCAAAACCCGAATTTAACTCCCCAAATCACCCCTTTGACCCCAATTAATTGTGTATGACTTCATTGGCACTCTCAGGTTTTCATAAACTCACTCATTCATCTTCACTTTTTTCTTTGGTTAATAGTTGTTTTTTCTCCTCATTTGGAATTATTAATCATTTTCTCCTTATTTCCTCTGTTACTCATTGAATTTAAAGTATTTCTAAGATACATTTCTAGGGTATATTGATCATATTTTGATACTTATTTTATATATTATAGATCCACTATGAAATATTCTTTTAAAGTTGGATTCAACTATTAGTAGTGGTGTAGTGCATGTGATTCTATAGGTATGTGATTATCTATACTATCCACCAACAACATTCTTATGGAAACATGACTCTATATTCTGGGAATCATTGTTTATAGACTCCTATTATTAGATCATAATTTTTAATTCTTTTTTATGCATGTATTATTTCCAGGGTTATTGTGTTACTTGTGTTTGAATTAGATGTTTCCATTTCCATCCCATCTTTTACGAAAAATGAGTGACCATTTTTATAAATGGTTTTCTAATTGAATAAGAATAATTTTTGAACTGATTTATATATAATTTTAGAAAAAAAATTTCTGAAAATTCGGTTTCCGCACTTATTTGGATATTGATAATTATTTTCAATACATTGTTAAATTGATGTAAAAATGGGTTATCAAAGAATGTTTCTGATGCAAAAAGATTTTTTGAATTGTTTGTAAATTTTTTAGATCCCTTAAAATTTAAATTACATATGATGCATAATAAAGTTTTGGGTACCTATTTGGAGTGTTTATTATTGATCTTTTCCATTGAAATATTAATGTATATCTAGTAGACCACTTTGGTATATCCACAATACTTAGATGGGGGATATAAAAATGTTTTGGTAACATTATCAAAAAATATATAATTTTACCCTTTTACACATTTTACCTATGATTATATTGTTTCCCCTATTATATTTTCCATACAGAATAAAAGAAAATGATTATAGCGAAGGATATAAAATGAATTTTTTATAAGTATTACTAAAATATATAGAATATATTCCCAAAAATGTTTTTCTAAATAATCCAATACCACAAAAACAACAGAAAATAATACATTCATCACTTTTATAGAAAGAAGGGAATACTCATTCTCTTGTGTTTCACCCTAGTAAATTGAAAAGTCATTTTATAATGATCATAGATTGATCATTATATTTCCACTAAGATATTCATTACCAATTAATGTTCTTTATAACACCACTGATTTCATAAAAAATTGGTACTTTTATTGGATTTTTTAGTTATTATTTATTATTACACTTTATTCTTATCTATTTTTTACATACAAAACTCTGAGAAAGAAACTCTTCTTCTTATTCATATAAGAAAATTTAAATATTCTATTAATTCATCAACTAGATTCAATCACAATAACATGAATATATTTTCCACTAATTATCTCATAATTCTTCTTCTACCCAAGATATAATTAACAAATATTATTTTGTTCACCTAATCTTCTTTTCTTCTTCTTCATATAATAAAGAATATCCTTCATAATTATTAAAAATATGATAATCATCTCATAAATTTTTTATAGTTATTATTCATCAAAAAAGAATCAATTATGGATGGGATAATTTTTCACTTCTTCGGTAATAAAGATCAAAATGTTAATATAAACTAAATTCTAAGAATCAATTAACATTAAATATCATCAATTTAATGCTGTGTCATTTAATCTTATCATAATTGATTTTTTTAAACACTTATTTTATTACACTAAACATATCACATCATATTATTCATGTATAACAATTTTCACGAGTCTTCAAAAACATTTATTCCATTTTATATAATAATTCATGATAATATTATATGAATTTATTATCTCATATTCATATCAGTTCATGTATACATGAATTTAATCATTTTTATTTTTTATATTTACAAAAATATTTTCATAGGTCTCACTTCTGCATGAATATATTGTCATGAATTATACATATTTGTGCCTAAGTCTATCTCACAGTATGGAATTAGAATCTATTATTCTACATTATAAGGATATATTTGAATCATCAAGATTCCTTAATATTTCCCAAAAATACACTTCGGTTTTCCTCTATTATTCATTCACATCATCTCATTCATGCATTTTACACTCCCTAAAATAAAATAGTGTATCTATCAAATCTATTTACTCAAAATATAAAAATAATATTTAAAATAAAATAAATAAATAAATGATCATGAAACTCTAAAAATAATCTTGTGATCATTAAGAATTGAAAAATTATGTTTGGAATATATTGAATCCATTTTATCAAAATGTATAGTGGGAGTAAGTAACTCATTCACTAGCTCATAGCTCTTCCTCTTCACAGAAGTTGTGTTTGGTTCTTCCATGTACTATAGATGAGCACAGAAAAACCCTCTTCACGTAGCTTAGAAGGTCAATGGAACTAATTTTCTTCTCACATATAAAAAACATGAAAATACTCTATTTGTTAGAAAAATAATTGACACATGCCTATTATTGTGTCTGGAAAAAGAAAATTTTATTTTTCCTAATGAAGCATAGAAGTTAAACAGGGTTATCCCACTTGAGGAGCTTCATTATTTTTTCACTTATTCCAATTCAACTATAAAATACTTATTTATATTTTTTTTTGTTATTTTATGAAAATAATATATTTTTTTATTGAAAATGTAATGATGTAAAATAAATGAATAGTAAAATGAATATGAAACAGAATTATATTGGAAAAGAAAAAACATGGAAAATTGTTGGGATTCGAGTTCCTCCATTATTCGTTGTTTCTATTTAAATTTTTCTTTGATAGATAAATTATGAAAAAATATTTTTAAACTACTATTTTTTTATTTTTATTTTTTGGAAATCATAAATGCCAAGGAAAACTAAATTCCACCTCCTCATATTATCATGTTTGATGACACACCTCAAATGAGAGTGTGGAATCTCCCAGGACTTTCCCCCATTGTATGTCATTTCATCTACTAAAATACTCAACTGCTCCATATTAAAACCATTTTTTCAACCTAAGGTACGTTAAATAGTTAAATAAAATCATAGAAACTATATTAAGATGAATTTAGTAGTGAAAAACCATAATGCCAATACATGTCTTCATTAATCATGAAAAACATATTTAAATCATTTAAGGAATTTAAGCATATTATTTAGGAACACATAAACTTCCCTAAGGCCAAAACTTTTTTCAACCTTTCATAATCAAGAGTAATAAACCACATGATAGAAGAATGGGTTGATGAGAACAATAAAATTAAAATTGGGAGAATGATAAGGACAAAAATAGGGTAATGGTGAGACAAATAAAAAAGTCGTATTCGTGTTTTGCAATGAAAGTTGTGGCATAAAGGGGTAACAATAGATGAAAATATTTATGATGACATGTGTCCAAGGTGGGGGATAGGTTTAAGAAAAGTGGGCCAAAAACATTTGAGTATGTTCATAGTTCACCCCATAAATGGATATCCCATATGAGAAATATTTATTGAGCTTGCGCTTGTATACATTGAAATGTATTTCTTGCATTGCTCCGAAGCCTACTCTAGGAATGGACTCCCGGTACATGTATACACACTCATATAAGGATGCTCAACATGGAAAACCCATTTTGACATAATGCATATCTATAAACCAACATGCCCCCCCCCCATTCCACTATAAAAATATTATGGAAATTCTCTTCATTTGGCTCTGTATGGCCTGATGACCAACTAGGGTTAGATATGTGGTTCATAGGGAAATTATGGTTTAGGGAAACCTAGTTGTCTATATTTTTAAACAAAAAAGATTTAAATTTCATAATAAAATTCCCAAAAAATATTAAACAATAAAATAAATCATTAAAATCTCTAATTTAAATTCAATTTAATTTCATAATTTGAATTTCACACATTTTCAATAAACAATCAATTATAAGAGAATTTGATTAAAATTTACTTAAATATCATTAATAATGTTTATATTTTTACTGAAAATATGGGTGTCTCAAATACCCCAACACTTAAATTATTCTTTTAATCAATCATAAAATATTGAAAATAAATGAACAAAACACCACATTACCGATATTCAAATCCCAAATCAATTAAATTTAATAATTATTAATGATAAACCAAATTTTCAAATTCCACATAAAATATCAATTAAACTTATCAATATTTAATGAAATATTAAACACATTTATTTTACACTATCCTTGTTGGAAATGGTAGATATTCTACTCTCATAAAATAATGCTTCCCAATTCATTATTAATAAATGATACGAGTCATGGGTTGTCTCCCTTTTTATTCTTTTCACTCATTACTCATGATACAAATTCAAAGAGATTTATGCCCATAATGTGAGAATGTATTTCATATAAATAGGATTCTAAAAGAAAAACCATATCCATTTTTTAATAAAGAAAGACACATGGAATCATGAGTATGTATGATAAATAATAAAATGAATCTATGTATTAATATTGGTATGAATTTATTTTAAAAAGTAAGAAAAAAAGGTTGAGGATTGTCTCTTAATTAATATTTCATGAAATAAAAAGTAAAATCTCAATGAAATTCTCTTTACCAGGTAGGACAACACCCTCATCCAAAGTTAAAATTTAAGATAAAGACATATATGAAAAAATAAAGAATGATTTTATCCTCCTTGAATATTCTATATTTTCATACTCATTAGTCAAATTACATTTTAATATAAACATTTAATTTTTGATGTCTATGTTTTGAAGAAATATAACATCAAACACCTAACTGTATATTATGAATAATTAGTCTGTTAATGGTGATTTTTTAATCAAAAGTCATAACCTATTCCTATAAATTTTCATTTTATTTTTTTTTCAATATGGGTAAACTATAATTTAAACGGAATGAAACAATAACCTTGGTCAATACCCAAAAATAGAACCCCCACACATTACCATTACAATGTATTTAATCCCTTACACCATGGATTCCCTCACATCCACACTTGAAATTTAAAATATCATGAAAATGTTATATGGATCGTAGAGATGGATTAAAATGGATTGAAATGTGGATCATCCCAAACAAGGCCATTCATGTGTATTATGGGTAAAACAAGTATTGATGTAAATACTGGTTTCAAGTTTAATATTTTTATCAATAAAAATTCTTCAGACATTTTAAATTTATTTTTTCACTATAATTAACATCGAAAAATTCCCATACATGTTCTATAAAGGTGCATGTCCCAACATCACTCAAGAAAAATACTGATGATATAAATATTAATCATTTGATCTTGAAATAATCTAGGGAATGGAACATATTACTTGGAATAATAATTCATATCATGACTAATAATTACTAATAAATCCACATAATTTTTTGAAATTCCATGTATGAAAAATGGGTAGGAAAATTTCATTTACATGAATCAATAAATTCCCTCAAATGACAAGTCATTTTTTATATATTCATGATACACACTAATAATTCAATTTTCCAACTTACTCTTTAATTATTATTATCATTCAAATATAAAACATTGAATCACATGTTTCCTAATAAAAACATGTCTCATTGAAATTTCATGTAATGAATAAATTCATTGTTTGGGAATACAAATATTAGTATAAAGTTCAAAATAGGTTTTAGACTAAATTAAAGAAAGTTTATAATATAAAAAATAAAATTTGAGCTCACATTTATTTCAACGTTTTAGTCCAATTTCACTATTACATGGGGACCTCCTCATGCCATTATAGACCTAGAAAAGATAATCAATCATTAAAACTCATAGATAATGTCATTAAAGATCAAAACAAACGAGCTAATCTGGATCGATCATGTTCTTAATAATGAAATTTAAATATAATTTCCAATGAAAAAAATTTAAAGATAAGTCAATGATTAATCCCCTATGTAGGAAAATGAATATTTATATAATCTAGACGACAAGGTCTAGATAGTATCTAAAATATATTAGTGGATGGAGCTTCTTAGATTTGAACCACCACAAGTGTCTTTTCCTATAGTGCACTTATTTTTTGTTGGAAAGGAGTCTATAGATTAGGTACACTAAATACATAACCTTCACAATTAGGTATATCTTTTGTGGAAGGGGTAGGATGTAGTAGGAATATTCCACCTTCTGTGTACTTAATTTTTCAAACACCTCTTTCTTTTACAGTTTATGATCAATGTGGGTTGATTGAAGTGGATTTTAAATTGGTATTTTAGGATTTATTTTTATTTGGTCAAAATTTTAACTTAAATAATCAATATGGGACTTATCCCTTTTAATGTAAAAATAATTTACCTTTATTTATTTTATCAATATCACAAGGTTATCCTCTTGATATTACTCTAAGGTATGTTCAACCAAATTAAGGATCTCCATGTGTTCCTCAATAGGTTTTTGGTACATCTTATTGATATTCCTCCTCAAAAAAAATGGTTTTATGAATTTAAACAATCAAAATAGATGGAGTTAATATTAAATTTAGATTTAATAAAATAAAATGAAATAGATTTTAAAATAATTTTATCTCATTGTTTTCTTATCATCAATACATTTCTTAGTGGTAAGTGACTCTTGATTCTAGATGGTAACAAGTGGAGGTAGGTAGTCGGGCTCCACCATTTTCTCTTCAAACCAAGTCTCATGGGTGGTCTCATCCTCTTAAATACTAGATAAAATGTAGTAATTATAAATATTATAATATTAATGGAATGGGGAAATCATGATTTAGTTCAATTTATTCATAATTTATAAAAAATGTATTAAAATTCACTTGATATCCCTTTATAAATAAATAAGAAAATATCCTTCAACTATCATCTCCAGAAGTGGTTGAGTGAGGTGGAATGAATCTTTTATTACATCCTCCATTACTTAATGGTCTTATTTGATAGAAATTATGAGAGGGTAAATCATTTCCACTATGGTAATAGTTTTAATCTATGGTTCATATTTGGGTTTCTCTTGGAATGCATGGCCATTTGTATTTATCCATTATAATTTTTCCTCTAGGTATTTTACTGCATCAACAATCATTTTCAATAGGAAATCTAGTTTTATATCAATCTATTGTTCTTTTTAATACACTAGTGTATGTTCTTTAGAAATTTTGGTTGGAAAAAAGGTAGTCTCTTCCTTTTTCATGTCTATCACTGGATAAAATTTTGAGATGTTCTCTCGTATTTAAGTTATCTCTATAGAGAATCCATCAATGATTGGGAACTCGAGGGTTTTATAATGTTCCTAGATGAGGTCATTATATTTTTATTTGTTTAAAATGTGGCATGTTTTCCACTAATATATATATAATATAAGACAAACCCATATTATTTAGACCTAATTGATTCAGTTACTGATTCTTACACTTGTGAGTTTTCAACCCACGCAGAATAATAATCATTTGAATACATTTTGGGAAAACAAATTTATTAAAAAAATAATAAAAAATTATTTCTAATGTGAAAATATAAAAATATGGAACAATATTGTTTCTCTCCCTATAAATGGTGCATGTTATTACACATCCCTATCCTAGGCCACTAGAAAAAAGAATTTTAATTTTATTAATGAAACATAAAGGCTGAATAGGGTCATATCGCATTAGGATATTCATATTTAATTCACTTAATAATTATAATACACATAAGAACATATAATCATAGTTATTTATTATTATATTAAATGAATGTGTTTGGTTTTTTTAATAATAATGAAATTAAATATAAACTATAATAAAATAAATTTTAAATAGAATGAGATTATAAAAAAATAAACCTAAACAATGGTTTGGTTTTAGGTTCCTATATTATCATTATTATTTAAATTTCAATTTAATAGTTTAATTATGAAAAATAATTATGAAATTTTTATTCTTTTATATATTGTTTGTGAAATTATGAATAATAAATAAAAATAAATTCCACATACTCTTATAATAATGGATGATGACACCCCTCAATTTAGAGTGAGACATCTTCCAGGACCCAACACTACCATATGTCACTTTATCCACACAACTGCCCAACTCCACTATTTATGAGCATATGTATAATAAAATGGAGTCAAATGATTTAATTAAAATAATTAAATTTATTCTTAGTTCCATTTCATAGCAGAAAAAACTTTTACCCTTTCATATCACTCTTTATCACCAATAATAAATCCAAAAATTTATATAATTTATGAATTTAATTTATAAGCACCTGACATTAATAAATGTAAGCCTTCAAACAGCCTCCCACTCTCAAGTGTACAAGATCACTCGGTGGGTGAATGGGAATAAGATAAGAATAAAAATAAAATATGAAGAATGAAAGGAAAAGAATAAATAAATGGTGAGAGAAATAAAATAAAATTGAAGATAGGGTATGAAAAATAAAAAGAGGAATAATAATAATAATAGAGGATCAATTTATTAAAAACAAAATTAATGTATTATAATTAAAATAAACTAAAATTAAAAAACTATAAAATAAAACATAATGGACATATTGGTCGAGGTTCTTTAGCATGTATCCTCCCTAAGGTCAAACTCTACCTTGGAAATGGAAATCACCACTTATTTATTTATGGGTAGATTATTCCATCTTTATTATTTTAAAATATTACCATATCTTTATTTATTTTGGTAAATGGTTGAATATATATTATTATATATTTTCTTTATTGAATATCCATAATTCATTATATTCTTTATTTGATCATGAAATGAGTAGTAATAGAGAGGAATCCTCCATATGTGCCTGGTTACAAGAATTTAGTGAGGTGCGGAATAAATCATAGTGATCATATGTTCATGGGGTATCCTATTCCATCAATTTTACCATCATTGTTTTTGGATGTAGATTATCTCACATATATGGCTTTAGAGAGGTTGTAATAGGCCTCAATGTTCATCTATGGCGGTGTTCTCTATTTTAAGTGTTAAAATGCATGAGTTCGTTCTCCCAGGGTGGATTCCATGGAAGTTCCAATATTCTAAAAAGGTATAGGTGGAATTGATCGGTGGTAGATACATAAGATATCAGTGGTGAGAGGTGCCCGAGACAAGGTGGATCCGCAGGTAAATTGGGGAATCATCAGTTGAGTAAGTGCATAGTGCATCACATAAATGGTAATCCTAAATCAAAAAACAACATGGAGGATGTGATTGTATATATATAAACACATTACATCCCATGTCCCAAAGCCTACTCTAGGGATAGGCTCATTCTACATGCTAAAAAACACATATTGGGCTGCTAGACACACATGAACCATGTAGGTTTAGGACTACTCTATGCACCCACAGGTTCCTCCCCATGGGCACACTAAAAATACCACTGTAAGACTCGCCCTTTGGATATTCATTGTCATCTAGACCACTATTTATGAATGTGTGGGATGAGGGGGGGTTTGAGGATTATGGCTAGAAATATTGATATTTTTATCTATTTTTCAAAAAAAGACATTATCAAATTTCGATAATAAAATCATAAATAAAATATATCATTTTAATTTATTTTAATTAATCAACTATAATTTCTCACATTTTCAAAAAAACAATCAATTATAAGGTTATTTTGATTAAAAATATATAAATATCATTAATAACATTTTCTATTTTCATGAAAATATATGTCCATCAAATTGATTTCTTGGATAAATGTGAGTGACAACAACATTTTCATCCATGGTCAATCCGTATTTATAGGAAAATGAACACTTATATTGGTTCATGTATCCAATGAATTAAATTATAAGTAATATATAACATCTGAATGCAAATTTATTGAGATTATGATATCAACATTATTTTAAACATGGGAATACTTTTTATCGCATGACATCATGATTCCAAAAATCATGTAATCCATTATTAAATGATGAGGATGATCACATGCACAAGATGCACATCACATACTATTTAAAACTAAAACTCCCTCCTGAATTATGAATGTATAAACATGATACTATATTATTTACCATCCTCTATGATATCATTTTTTTAATGAAAAATAATTATCATGATGCTTATATCATGTTTGATTCTTATAGATTATTAAATGGCATGATCACAGAATTTTTTTTGGTCAACAAATTTGCATGGATGTTATGAGTATCTTGTAATAATAAACTAGAGGTAGTGGGGATATATTATATGTAGAAAATGAATATTGTTTGATGATGATGATGTGAAGGACAGGGTATCATCAGAACGTGTTTGATAGAATAGATGTATTATTAACATAACATTTTTTATGTTGGTGACTATATCCTACTTCTCTATATCCCAAATAGAACTCCAATATTTTTTTAGTGTACTTATTATGTACATTTGTTTGATCGTCTCTTCAACCAATGAAAATAGTGTTATCACCCAGATACACGTTATGTAAGCAACTGACCTTAGACATAAAATAATAATAAGTTATTTAAAATAACACATTTTTTTCTTTTTAAGGATCATTTTAAGTTTAAATGTTATATAATTAGGTTATAAAATAATAGTAAAAATTCTATAGTTTTAAAATTTTTAAAATTTTAATTAGTATCGATTTTTTCAACAATATAAAACATATACAAATAAAAAATATTTTCTTTTTTGAAAAAATATTAAGAACATTAAACATGACTTATAAATTATTATTACACATCCTTAAATACTATAAAAACTTTTTAATTTGTGGGATGAACACAAAATTATCCATAAGGGATATAAAAATTATAATAAAAGTAACATGTTGTCTTATATGTCAAAATTGACATCGGTATGATGATTATGGTCAAATGGGTCATTATTTTTACATCTCCATAATAATAATAAATTATTAAATATCTTTATTATAAATAAATTATACTTTTAAAATCAATTATTAATGATAGTTATGAGAAATGAACTACATTTCCACTATGGAGACAGTATGGAATGCATAACCATGTGTAATGTTTCCATTTTTTAATGATTATTATAAATATTTGGAATGTAATATTTTATATTTACATAATTATAATTATTTAATAAATATATCATTATTTATTTATATATCATCTATGTGATATGGTGATGAAAAAACATTCACATCACTTTGTAGAAGAAGTATTCCATAAGTATGAACAGACATTTTTATCATTTATTAGTGTAAGAATGAAAATGTTATGATATATTTTCATAATGATAAATATTTAATTAACATCATACTAATTCCATTTATTTCACATATATTCATTAAATATTTCATTATAAACTTCCATGTAATTCATTAGTGAAAAGTGAATCACATCTTTACATTATATGGTGGTCCATCGTAAACACGAGTGATGTTAATGTATCCCCCAAAGAAAATAATGAAATAATTTATGTGTGATATAATGATTAAATAAATATAATTATGTTATAAATATAATATTTATACTTTTAAAAAATAATTTTAACAATCCACGAGATTTGATGAAGAAAAACAAATTACAACGGATCGTGACGTAATAATCTATTGTAGAAATGAATGATGGTTCATTTGGAATTTTTTGGAAGTGGAGATAAATTAATGATATAAAATTAACTTAATAAAATATAAGTATTATATAGATAGATTTTTTATTAATTCAAAATAACACAATATTATTTGAAGGATTTGGATGAAAACATAAAATAGAAATGCACAGTCAAGCAGGATTTCACTTCTTCGAACAACCTCCTTACATTATTTCCCAAATCAATTTTAGGATGGTTTTCTGTAAAAATCGTTACTCTAAGTATTGTTGTGGGAATTAACGAAGGTATTTATATAGTAATTTATAAAAATGGATTAGAAACTATGGAAAAGGGAGTAGTGGGTTTATCCTTTTATAAGTTGGGGAGAGGAACAAATTAAATGTTAGAAAATAAAAAGTCATACCCATGATTTAAATATGAAAAAAGACTCCAAAATAGGAGATAATAAAATAATATATAATATAAGTTCTGATATGTCTAATAAATAAAATTTATACATGTTTTTAGTTTAATTTAACCCTTATATTTTTTGTTTGACCCCTGGGTAAAATCATTTTTACTTTAACCATGGTATACGATTATTATATTTTCATTATAAATGAAGAAAAAAATAGTATTAACTAATTATATTTAATAAATAATTTAGATTCCAAATATTTAATCCAATTTTTTTAACTAATTCATATAATTGAGAAAATTTAATATAAAATTAATCCCATAGATGCGATGAAATATGGCCTTTCAGGGCATGTATTTTTTATGAAAAATATTATTTTATACTAACTATAATACTCGTAATATCCAATATATTAATTTAAATAAATATTTATAGATATTTATAATATAAATTTAATTTATTAGAATCCTCATTATGTGTTGTTTTAAAAATTGAATTGCAGAAACATTATACACATTAAAATAGAACTCATAAGAAAATTGCTTTTAATTTAAAAAATAAACTTATACTAACATTATATAAAGAATTATTTGAAGTGTAATTAGTCTGATTAAATATAACTGAATAGTAATCATGTTAAATTAAAAAAATTAAATAAAAATATTAATTTTAAATTATTTAATTTATTGAAAGGAAATATGAGTTTTTCAAAAAACAATATTTTTAATTATTCACTAAAAATTAATATGATCCTAAAAATCCTGAAATTAAATCCTATAGTAATTTTGAAATGATTATTTTGAAAATTATTTTTTGATAAAATAAATTTTAAAAATTTTATTGAAATTATTTATATTACTTTACAAAAAGACTATTAAAATTCATTTTGGAAGAAAACAAAATTTTGTGTAATAAAATATCATTACATAAAATTGAATGAGTATTTAATAAGAACTTATTATTAAAATTATATTAAATATAATATATATATATATATCATAAATTATTTAATCAAATTCACACTGACTGAATTTATTGCATGGTTATAACAATCAGATATTTCACTATTCGTTTAAGATTATTATCGTGTGTGGTATACACATTCAAACATAATGTTCTTATTTTAGAATATTTTGGTGTTACATTTTTTCCCATCGAAACAAAATTTCCCCGAATTTAAATATTTTCGTAGAAAAAAACGTTTTACAATTCAAAATCCCACATCATAAAATGGGTTAATAAAAATTCCACTTGAAAAGACAAAGAGGTATGTATGAAGAACATATTTAATAATAAATATCTAGGTATCCAAGAAGGAAAAAATTAATTCTATGTGATGTTATTAAAACATAATGAAATATTAATTCCATGATAATAAGGGAGATTAATAGAGATCACTGATCATTATATGGTGAATGATTATTGGAATGTATACAACGAAAATACCATGAACCATATAAGTTTGAAAAGTCTCATCAATTTTATCAGAAATAGAGGTAATGGAAAAAGATTTCTTTTAAGATCCATTTCTTAGAGTTAAGAAATTTCACTGCCATATAGAAAAGGAAATAACAAAATACATATACATACATTTCAAGAAAAATATCATTGTTTAATCAATTCCCATCATAATATCATATTTTCTCCAAACGATGTGTATTCAAGATGAATATTTAATGTCCGAAGTAAAATAATATACTTTTAAAAAATCCAATTATAATAGCATACAATTATATAAAAAAATTCCTATTAATTTAATTTGTTTGATAGCTTTCACTAGACATAATATTTAGTTCTATCAAACAATAATTTATAATTTATATTAATATTTAACATGGCCATTTTGACCTATCGTTGAAACATGATAGTGTGAATAAGAATAAAAATCATAAAATATTAGTTATTTGTTTAGACGAAGAAAAAAATATAGATATAAAAGTACTTAATTTTTGGTAATGTATTTAAATGTATTGAAAATATTATTTTATCAAAAAAATAATTTATTTCATTTTTTGTAAAATATAATAAACTTATTTGTGGAAAAATTTAGAAACTTTATCTCCAAACATGATGTTATTTTTTGGAATAAACATGGTAAATTATCTTAGAGTAATTTTTTTATATTTTTTTGAAAAAATATATTTTTCATGGAATAAGAAAATATATTTGGTTTTATTTAAATCTTATATTTCATATAAAGAAACTATAAGGTCCTATTGTGTTTTAAAATTGTTTTTAAACTAATATTAGACCATATAGGTAATAATTTAACAAAAAATTTC
The DNA here is from genome assembly GCA_963277665.1 of Viscum album. Classification (NCBI taxonomy): domain Eukaryota; kingdom Viridiplantae; phylum Streptophyta; class Magnoliopsida; order Santalales; family Viscaceae; genus Viscum; species Viscum album. The sequence goes on from OY728151.1 coordinate 170,999,440, forward strand.
ATTTTAATAATGTTAATAAGTTATTTTTATATAAAAAATATTTTATATATCGAAAATTTTCACTTTGGAAGGTGATAATTTTTCCACATATGTAGGTTAAATTTTAAATTAAATTATATCACTTCTATGAATTAATTTTTTAAAAATTGAATCTATATTATTAATCATACAAATTAATATAATATAGAATGTTCTAAATTAATTTTTGAATATAATGAATAGTTAAAGTATTAAAAAATAATTACCCTAGTAAAGTTTAAAACATGTTTATATGGGGTTATGTTAAAATGATTTGGTTTAAATGAAATATAAAATTTTCCAATGCCCGTTTTATATTCAAACATTTTTTATCACGTATATGTTTTGAGAATGACCAATTTTAGATCCATTTTTCCATGTGGAGAATGTGGGTACACTTTATTCTTTTCATAAATTCCAGGTGTGTCCTTTTCTCTACTTATAAAATCCAATTACCTCGCCTCGCCTCTTAACCCATAAAAACCCCTTTGGTTTGTTCACTAAATAAAAAACTAAATTAACCAAATCTATTGTATCATAAAATATTATATAGTTCTATTAGATAATCGTCCTAATAAATCTTTAGATTTAAAACCCAAAGAGTATCTATCAATAAGTGGTAAAATTCTTCAAATTGTGTTTTTTTACTTATTCCTCCACCTAATTAAAATCTTATTGAGCTATAATTATATAATAACCTCAATATATTACATATAATTATTTTTTATTATGTAAATTTCATGATTTGTATATTTCTCATCTTCCATCAAATTGGAAATGAATTTGTAAATCATGCATATGATAGACTACTGTCATGCGAACTAATGTTATCCATTTTCAATAACCACCTCTCACATAATGATTAAATAATTGATTTATTTCATAAATATTATTTTTGTGATATTATTATTCTTATTTTAAAGTAATAACTCATATAAATTCATCATTCTTTTAAATGGGGGATACAATAACATTTGTCATGGGTACGATGGAATATCGTTTCACGAAGCGATGTGACTAAATTTTCATTAATAATATACCTGGAAGGTAATAACGATAAATATAAAAATATATATTATATATATTAAATAATATTATATTTTTAATGGAAATATTTTTATTTACCATCCTTTCTTTAAATCCGTTGATAAAATAGAATCAACATTCATTTGTACATATGGTTTACCATCTCCATGAATGATGTAACTAAATTTATATATCAAAAATGAAGGGATAAATATTCATAAATATATAATTAATATATATGATATTAATTTAATTTTTAAAATAATTAAAAGTATCTAACCATTTTCAATGTAAAATTAACTTCAATAAAAACCAAAACATTTAAGAAAAAAGTCATTATTAATCAATACATGATTTTAACAAATAATTATTGATAAAAGGATAATGAAAACTAATAATTAAATCATATATGGTATCATACATATGATAATAATTCATTAAGATATTTATAATAATCATTGTTTTATTATATAGTAGTTTTAATTATGTATGAAAGAATTCAAAAATTATTGTAAGTTATTGTTGTCTATAATTTCTGCCATTGGGACATAAGATATTTTATTCACCTATATTATTTTATGATGTGTATATACTAACCTATGACACAATATTTCATGAAAATAATTCATTTTATGGTATTTAATTTTACATTTTATATTAATATTTAATAGTTATTACAATTCAAATTATACAAAATTTGTAATGATTTTATATTAGAATCTCATTATTTATCAGGATTGTTTATTATTTTGTTTCAAATGATGAAACTATATGATATATATTGAAATAATCTATTTTGTTTTCTTATAATATAGTTATTTATTTTTACTACATGTTTTAAATTCATTTTCCACTTTTTATGTTCATAGCAGATCAAAAATATGTTTTTAATAAAAATTGATTTTATTTCTCTCTTTGGTCAAAAATTATTTTAATATATATCATTGTTTTCAAAAAAAATTGTTTTAAAGATGTTTTTAAAAATATCAAATGATTATTTAAAGTCACTTATAACCTTGTTTTAAATTTCTAAAAAAATAGAAATGAATCTTCTTGTAATTATCTTAACATGGTGCTTTTTTACATTTGCTGAAAATGTGGACATAATATTTGTTTTAATTTGGACTATTTGAATAGAATTTTCCACATTCATGAACACAAAATATCATAAACAATTTAATAAAAGTTTCTATTATTATTTTGAAATAAAATATTTTATTTTTTATGTTTTATGATTTTTGATTTCATTGAATTATTTTCAATATGTGAAGGATATTTTCCTCAATAAATTTTTAATGGTTTTTTATGGAATTTCTATTCATAAATGAAAAAATTGGTGTTGATTATATTTTTATAGTTAAATGATGAAGATAAACTGTCTTTATTGATTCTTTGGTTGGTTAATGATTATAGTGAAGATATGTTTATAAACTCCATTTCATTTCCATGAGTTTTTTATGATGAAATGTATTATGAAACCCCTATATTATCATGGGTTATAATATGTTTGAAGTTTAATCAAACCCTTTTATTTTTGTAGGGAGCTAGATTAAGAGATGGAGGCCGAGTCTCCCGGTTCTCTCTCTCGATCATCGGTGCTGCTACTTTCCAATGGATCTTTGATTCTCTTTGGCGGAAGCATCCCGGGCTTCTTGGTGGCCTGGGTGCAGTCTCGGAGGCTCATCGGGCTTGGAGATGGTCATGGAGATTCCTACTGGTGCAACGGTGTGGAATCATGGTGGGTTTCTAAGTCAACAGCGATGTCCACCCTGGCTCCAGATATGTTTATGCGGTGGTTTCTTTGGCTTCGCGACTACTTTAGACAGGTGCGACACTGTATTTCCTGTCTTCGCGATGAGATGCAGCTGCGGATCGGGGTCGATTCTTCAGATCTGAAGCATCTACAGACGGGTCAATAGGGCCGAGGGCTTCTTTCGCATGGAAAGGTGCAGCGGCAGTTTTTCTCTAGATCAAAGGTGAAAGGTACCCCTCGGCTCCGACGAGCATTAGTGCTGACGGCTTTGACCGGTGTGCCGACATCTGATTTCTCAACCCCTGCTCAGAGGATGCAGGTGTGTGCTCTTCCTTATCTCAAGTCTCCATCTCCGCTTCATGTTGTTGATTCTAGATCTGGTTGGACCTTTTGGAATTCCATGTCCTCCTATATCATGGTTGTGATGTTGGTTATGAATCAACCGGTCTTGCTGAAATTGGATAGATGACTTTTGATGTGATCCAGTTGGTGGTATGCTGTTAATTTTTCTATGAGGTGTGGAATGTAGAATGTGTTCTGGTCTGACGGTCTTGATTTCTGGATGGTGAGCTGCAATTCCTTGTGGGACAATGGGTACATATGTGCTGGTTACTTATTTTTGTGCTGCAAGTTGATTGGAGCTGGTTGGTTTGGAGGTGGTGATGCTTTTATTGTTGATGTTGGAGTGTTGGTGTCGTTTTTTTTTTCAGAGGATGCTACTGGTTTCTTAGGTGGATGAGTTTGGCATGGTATTCTGTGTGTGAGTTTCATCGATGCAGCAGTTTGGCTATTACCTGTAATCTTCTGTGCTATGGTTGGTTCAGTTGTGTTTTGTTGCTGGCCCTGGTCTTTGGTTATGGATGCTGGTACTTGGTGATGGTTGATGTTTTGTTGCGAGGTGGTGAAGCTAGTTTGGTTGTGGTTCGGTGTTGATACTAGGTCTCGGTTCTTTTGATTGGTGTGGCGCTTTGTTCCGCATGTCGGTGTTGTGGAGATACTACTTCATCCCGAAGTGATGAAGCGGAGTTTTATGACTTTGGTTCTGATGGTTCTGTGCTGACGGCGGTGGATCTTCTTGGTGAGAAGGTTCTAGATACTGGGTTTTGTGAGTTTGGACACTGGTTTTTGGTTGGCTGTGATCTTCTTGTTACTGATGAATACTGGAGGATGGAGCTTCTTATGGTGAAGATTCTTGGTGAGAAGGTGTTGGATGCTGGAAAATGTGAGATCGCATACTGGTCGCTACTTGGCTATGAGCTTTGGATGCTGGTTTCTGCTTGGATGGGATGTGATAAAGGGGTGATGGAGCCGTCGACTGTTGGAATTGGCTGAGAACATTCTAAAGCTGCTGTGAGTTTGGAATTGTGTCTTTTCTTCTTTTTATTTTTTTGCGGTCTTTGGGTGTGTGTTTGTTAAGGGATTTTGGGTGTGGGTTGATCGACCCCGCCCCTCCATTTTCTGCAGCGTCCTTGTGTCTTTTTTCTAATAAACATTGGGGGTGTCAGGAATAGCCTGGCCCGGATCCTTCCTTTCCCATTTATTTTCGTTGGTTATGATATGATTAATGTTACATAAATACCATTTCCTTTCATGGATTCTGATATGATGGAATTTTTATGATCGTTTTTCACACATATGTATTGTTTTTATTATGTGATTAGTAGGACATATTTCGACAATCAATGAATTATGTAAATATTAATATCTCTTGAGATAAAAATTATTGGAATGGGGACTGAATAACCTCTAATAATATATTCTGTCAACTATTATAGTATTGGTAGTATACATTGAGTACTATGATGGTTTGGGGAGTGAAACCACTCCACTATGATAGGCTTGGAAATAAGCCTTGACTACTACGGAAATTATACTGTTTGATTATGTGTATGAATCAATTATTTTTCTTCTGAAAATGTTATGCTCTCATGGATCATGTTATTTTATTTCATTATTATTAATTAATTATGAACTACCAATAATTATGGAATGACGTCACATATTCTGACACCCTTATGATTATGTTATATTTATATATTTAACATATTTACCCTTACTATGAATCTTATCACACCATTTATTATATTTTTTCTAGTATGTTATGATGTTATTTATTATGATTAATATTATTTAGAAATGTTTTAGTTATAAAGAACTTAGTGGGAGATGATGTTGAACTATTATGAACAACTTTTTTATGTTTCCATGTTTCTAAAGGAACTATACATTTATGATCACCTAGAATGTTTTTGTGTAATATAATGAATATTCATATAAAAATTTAATATTTATGTATTAAAATCCAGGTTCATTATAGTTGGAAACAGATGATAGGTTTAATTAAACTCTATAAAATAATGATGATAAAAACTCATTGAGAACCCTTAAGATAAGACAAAGTATAAGGTAACATCCTAAGGTTTTTGTGAGGATTGGATTAGTTGGTTTACATAGAAATACCTCCCTATATAGATACTAAAAGATGACATAGTTCTAGAATATATGTTCTTAGGTGTAATAACTATAAAAAGTTACATTATTCTTAACTCAACCATTCCCTCATATACGAAAATGATCCTTACTATGAACCTAGTTTGACACTCTTGGGGGATATACTTTGATAAATTTACATTTTCTTCATGAACTATATTGATATATTGAATAAATTAATACCATGAATAAACAATTTTAAAATATAAATTTCACTGACTTAAAAAGCAGTTTCTTGATTTAGAAATTGTATATATGTTTTTCATGTATACATTTTTTCTTACTATGATTATTATTTTTCAAACAATAATTTTTTTATCCACTATTTGGAACCCAATGAAACTGTGTAACTATTGAATGTAATATAATATGAAATGATTTTCATCATAATTAACTTAATTATATGGGATATGGAATGAATAATATCATTTCTAAGTTCATAAAACTTTTTTATTCTATAAATCATATTGAACATACAATTGGGAGAATTAGGGAAAAGCATTCTGTTGAGTCCCTTATGAGGAAACATCCTCCATATTTTAGGGATTCTATTGATCATGTATTGATTAGAAATGAAACAGTTCCACTAAAATTTTTTTTTCCATTTTCCAATTTTTTGAACATGAAAAATTCATTTGGGTTGTCTATCGTTAGGAATGAAAATTAGATCAATAATGGACTCTCAGAATGAATATGAGAGAAAAATGATATTGACTTCATAGAGTGGGAATATTTGAAGATCATATTTCTATATTAGTACATCCCTTTTTTCCCTCATATTAATATAAAAAATAAATTCCTTCATCTAATATAGAAGGATGATGAATATATTTATAGTAGTGAGGAGAATTTTAGAAGACTAATGAGGTAAACTTCAGGAATTATCATCTATCTTGGGACTAGGGTTTATCAATTATTTAGTTGATAAAAACCAATTATCTGAATAGAATTATCCATATGGGAATTTAGTATCTCTAAATAAATCATTAGATTTGTTATCAAGATGGATATAAATATTACGGTTACCAATCAATTGGATGGTTTTCAACATAAAATATGTTGTTCAAGGGCGAAACTAAAAACCATGGATTTTAAAATATGTTCTTTCATTCATGCTTGATGTGTGGTGGTAAACATGGTGGAAACTATCATAAGGGGATTGGTAAATGTTTTAATTGTGGAAGGGATGTTCATCAGGATGTTGAATGCTAATGTGATATGAAGAAGTTAATTAATGTTGTAAATAGAGAAAAATATTCATATATTTCACCACCCACACTCCCATGTCTCAAATTAAATGTGTATTTGAACTATGATATTTAGTTCCCAAAAATGAAGATTAATTATTAAGATTGATTTCATCTACATCTTAAGCCAAGGGACAAGGTTTAATATCTTGTGATCACTCTTTCTGATGAGTGGTATGAAAACGACATGGTGAAAAGTACATATATCATCCACTATATTAATATTAATACCTTATTTGACTCTGAATATGCTAATTATTTTATATTTGAATAATATGACAATGGTTTCAAGATTTGACCCATACTGATAGATGAAGTTTTAGCAGTGAGAACCCAAAATTGTGTGATGGTCACATCTCGTGTATATGTTTCCTATCTAGTTAATTTTAGTGGGATCATGATTCCTAAAAATATTATCATTGTCCCTATGAAATAATTTGAAGTAATCATAAGAATATATTTTATTTCTATACATAATCCCACATAATTTTCCAATGATCAATGTCATGTTTGATATTCCAAATCAATATGGGATCTTCAATCAATGTGATTAATTATGCGTACCTCTAAATGAAATCACATCCACTATATAGGTTTTTATTCGAATTCAAAAGGGGATTTCATATCATATTTTTTGGGAGAATATCAAAATTTATGATGACCTTATTGTTCATATTATTTTGATATCCTTCGAAAACAGTTTCCATGTCTTCTGCTGATCATGATATTGTGTTTTCAATATAACAAATACATGGTGACACATCTATTTCAAATAATACCTATTGAATATGCTCAATGGAGTTATAATAATTGAATAAAAAACTCCATGATAATATTAAAAATTGACTCGTTCTGTCATGTCAATTACCATAGGGTGTATAAATACTCTTTATTAAAAATAAATATGTATCTATTTGTCTTTTCATTAGTTATATAGAGATAAAAATAATCACATATAAGAAGAATTATCGTTTATCCAATATTAATTAATTTTATTAAAAATTGTGAAATTATCAGTAAATCTTTACTGTTGAAATTTAATCAACATATCATTAAATGAGGGTCAGGAATGAAGATATACCAAAGCCTTTATTTTTAAAGGGTATATAATTATGCTATTTTGTCTTACTAATTCCCCCTCTATCTTTGTGAATTTAATTAATATAGGCTTTAGAGATTACCTTGATAAATTACTGTTAGTCATTATAGATGATATTATTATTATTTATTCAATTGTTAAGGAAGAACAAGAAAATTACGTGAAATTTTTATTAAAGACCATGAGGGAGGAGAAGTTTCATGGAAAATATACAATGTGTGAATTTTGGATATAATTTTTTACAATTTTTGGGACATATAATATTAATAAAGGGTATATCTATATATCCATAAAAGGTATAAGACATTTATTTTTGGCTTATACCAACCATAGTGACTGAGATATAATGTTTTCATGGTTTTACTAAAAATTAAAAATTCTTTGAAGAGAATTTCTCATGAATGTCTATTACAGTCAACAAATTAACTCTAAATGGATAAAATTTCAATTAGAAATATGAATATGAGGAAAATATTAAGGAACTAAAGAGATGATTAATTATAACACTAGGGATTACATTACCATATAGTGGAAAATGGTTTTCAAACTGTAGTGATGTAACTAATAAGGGATTGGTTTGTGTACTTATATAGACTAACATGGTTATGGATTACACTTCCTTAAAATTTAGGATTTTGATTAAAATTACCCAAATTGTTATTTATAGTTAAATTTAGTGATTTATATAACAAATATTAAGATACATTACATTTATGGAGATATGTATTATATATCAATTGAAAAAAATAAAAATATATGAAAATATAAGGAGTGAACATGTCATACACTAGTGAAAAAATCCTTATTTACGTCACCATTTTTGACGTCAGTTATATATAACCGATGTGATAATCTGTGAAATGTGGTTTTTTACGTCGGTTATTTTATAACCGACTTAAATATCTCATGAGTAAATTTTTAACTTCGGTTATTTTGTTAACCATCATTAAAAATTGCTCGTGTTTGTTTTTAACGTTGTTTATAAATTAACCAATTTAAAAAACCAAAGAGTAGTGTTTTTAACGTCAGTTATTTGATAACCGACTTAAAAATTGAGGTATCTACGAAATTTTTTACGTCAGTTATAAAATAACTAACATAAAAAAAGCATCTTTTGAGGTCTTTTTGACATCAGTTATTTGATAACCGACGTAACAAAACAACCCAAATAATCTTTTATGTCAGTTATAAAATAACCGACGTAGAAAAATGGGATTTTAGATATATTTTTTACGTCAGTTATTCTATAAGCAATGTAAAAAACCATCACGCGGATTTTTTTACGTCGGTTATAAAATAACAAATGTAAAAAAAGTTGTATCTGATACATTTATAGCGATGAATATTATAATTATCAACGTTAGAAATGTAATAAAAATAGTTTATAACGTTGGTTATTAAATAACCGACATTATAAAACATTTTAAAAATTAACACGCCCTGTGGATTGTCATTTATGATTTTTCAATCGATAGTCCAGTGACTCGTCTCTCTGGCACGGTAAACCCTAATTGACTTCTCGAACTCATGGCATTAAAGAAGTTTTTCCATCATTGTTTATCATCTATACTCTCCTCGAATCTATCATCTGAGCTCGCAACACTCAGTTAATCCTCCCATGACTTTATTTCGTTCGTTTCTTTCCTGGATAGTCTATATTTATTTTTTGCGATTTTTTGTTTAAACTATATAGGATTCATTGATTTCGAACCCTCTTACCTCATTTTTCTATCATCATCATATTTATTATCCCTAGATCTATTTTATCAACTCGTAATATTCACGTAAGCCTCACCTACTTCTATTTTGTTTGTTTTTGTTTCGTGAATTCCCGACATTGATGGTAATTTTTATTTCCATTAACAAATAATGATCTCATTCAACTATATTACTGCCATTTATATGTAAACCATTGTGATACACCCATTCCATGTCCCAGTGTGATTTATTTTATAAGTATATATATGGTTCTTCATTGTGGAATGTTTGTTTTGGATCCGTGGTTGTCTCTATTTTGGGTATCACTTTTTTTTGTTCCATAATCTATTTACGTTGCTTATTTTCATGGACTATTATAAGTCTTTATATTCTATTAAAAACCTATTCAATGAACAATAGAGCCTTTTAGACTATTAGGAGATACAATTCATGGTTCTCATTTGGAATAATGGCATGATACAAAAACTACTATCCTGAGGTTAAAATATCTAGATATGCCAAAACTAGTATCTTGAGGTTAAAATCCCATGGTTTTGGGGGTCTATCAAGACGGTTGGTGGTTTTCCAGGGGGTTGGGGGCTCTCCAAGGTGTCCATGGAGATTTGGGGGGGGGGGGGCAGTCGAGGGGAATATGTGTGTGTATGTGGGGGGGGGGAGGGGGGTCCTAGGGGGTGGGTGGGCTGTCCAAGGGGGTGGGTCTGTACAGAGGGTTAGGGGCGGGTCTAGGGGGTGTCCATGGGGATATGGGGTGGGGGGTGGTGTCCAGGAGGGGTGGGGTGTGCTGTCTAGAGGGGTGGGGGCTGTCCAGGGGGTGGGGGCTATCCAGAGGGTAGGAGGGTGTCCATGGGGGTTTCTAAGGGGGTAAGGGTGTGGGTGGTGTCCATGAGGGGTGGGGGGTGCTGTCTAGAGGTGTTGGGGCTGTCCAGGGGGTGTACAAAGGGGTTGGGGTGGGTCTGGTGTCCAGGAGGGGTGGGGGTGCATTCTAGAGGGGTGGGGGCTGTCTAGGTGGTGGGGGATGTCCAGAGGGTTGGGGGAGTCTAGGGGGGTGTCCAAGGGGGTGGGTGGGGGTGTCCAATGGGGTTGGGGCAAGTCCAGAGGGTTTGGGGGGTTGTCCGGGGGGTGGGGGTGGGGGCTGCCTAGAGGGTTGGGGGTGTCCAGGGGGTGTCCAAGGGGGTTGGTGGTTGTGGGGGCTGTCCAAGGGGGTGGGGGCATGTCTAGAGGGTTTTGGGGTTGTCCTGGGGGGGGGGGTGGGGGATGTCCAGAGGGTGGGGGGGGTGTCCATGGGGGTGTCCAAGGGGGTGGGGGTGGGGGTGGCGTCCAGGAGGGATGTGGGTGATGTCTCGAGGGGTGGGGGCTATCTAGGGGGGGCTTCAGAGTGTTGGGGTGTCTAGTGGGTGTCTAAGGGGGTAGGGGTGGGGGTGGTGTCCAGGATGGTTGGGGGTGCTCTCTAGAGGGGTGGGGGTTGTGCAAGGGGTGGGGGTGTCCATAGGGTTGGGGGTTGTCTGAGGGGTGTCCAAGGGGGTAGGGGGTGGTGGGGGTGTACAGGAGTGGTGGGGGTGTAGTCTAGAGGGGTGGGGTGCTATCCAGGGGGGTGTCCAAAGGGGTAGGGGGTGGGGGGTGGTGTCAATGAGGGGTGGGGGGCTGTCCAGGGGTGGTGGTTTACAGGAGGGTGGGGGATATCCAAGGGTGTGGTGGTGTCCATGGGGTGTCCAAGGTGGTGGGGGGTGGGGGGGGGGTTGTACAAGGGGGTGGTGGTGTCCAGGGGGTGTCCAAGGGGGTGGGGGATAAGTGTCAGTTTGGGATTGACAACTGCATCATGGTTTCTGAGATTATGACATGATGATTGTGCTCTGATGATTGGATTTACATTGTTATTTTCTCCATCTGAATATTTATTTTAAATTTGATTTTATTCTCAGGTTTACCACATTTTCTCCAATTTTCAATCAACCACTATAGGCCCCATGGTTTTCTTTTATTACATGGAATTTAAAACTGTTATACATAACTATATATTTTTTTTAAATAATAATCAAGCATATTTTTTTTAAATACACGTAGATTTGTTCTATATTTCAAAATTGTTTTACATTCAAATTATGATTTTTTTCTTATAAACATATATTTGTCTTATCTTAAAAAAATATTTTTTTATATTTTTTTTATAGTTAATAATTAGTCAATGTTGGATTACGGCACATCAAATGAGAAATGAATATGAGGAAGGTGTTGATGCCTTTTTGGAATTTTCTAAACAAAATGTTCCAATTAGTGACCTATTTTCTGTCTATGGCTGAAATGTTTGAATATGAAGAAGTTGAATAGTAGAGAGATAAAAGATCATTTGATTTGTCATGGTTTAATCCGAGTTACAGCCCTTGTATTTGGCATGGTGAAACTAGATATAATTTCACTGATGATGATGATTCGTAAGATGGTAACTCTGATGGAATTGATGAAATGATTCGTGATATTGTAGAAGAAAAAATTGAGATAGAACCGACAGTTTCACTTCTATATGGTGATGATGAAAAACCATTATATCTTGGTTGTACAGATTTTACGGTTTTGTCGGCGGTGTTAAGATTGATTAACATGAAGGCGAAACATGGATGGAGTGAAAAAAGTTTTACAGAGCTGCTACTATTGATGGAAGACATTATTCCAAAAGATAACGATCTTCCAGATTCACATTATAATGCCAAGAAAATATTATGCCCAATGGGATTGGGATACAAGAAAATACATACCTTTCTGAATGACATCATTATATATAGGAAGGAATATAAATTTCTGTTAGAGTGTCCTATATGTGGGAAATCACGGTATAAGTTCAATGAAAAATCATGTGCTAATGTAGAGATTACAAAGATACCATACAAGGTATTTTGGTATCTTCCTATAATTAATCGTTTCAAATGTTTACTTGCTAATTGACATGATGAAAAAAGGTTACGATGGCATGCTGATGAGCGGGTAAGTGATGGAAAAATATGTCATACAGCTTATTTTCTACAATGGAAGAAAATTGATGTTCAGTATTCTACATTTGGAAATGAAATTAGAAATCTCATACTAGGGTTGTGCACAGATAGAATGAATCCATACTGAACCCTCAGTAGCACACATAGTTCATGGCCTGTTTTATTGGTAATTTACAACCTCTCTACTGAAGTTTGTATGAAGTGATAATATGTCTTGTTTATTATAATGATCTCTGGTCCAAAGAAACCCGGAAATGATATTGATGTTTACTTGTCACCGTTGATTGTTTATTTGAAACTATTATGGGTTGATTGTATTAAGGTGTATGATTCTTAAAAAATTGAATATTTTGAACTTCATGAAGTGCTTCTGTTCACTATAAATGACTTCCCAGTGTATGGAAATTTGTCTCGATCCAGTGTTAAAGGGAATAAAGCATGTCCCATTTGTGAACAACAGACATCAAATTGTCAATTTCATCATGGGAGGAAAACAGTGTACATGGGACATCGAATGTTTTTACCTATGGATCACCATTATAGAAGAATAAAAAAGGCATTCAATGGCTCACAAAAATTTGATACTGCTACAAAACCTTTATCCCCTGATCTGTATTTTGAGATGGTGACTAACCATGAAGTGACATTTGTAAAGGCAGATAAATGTGGTAATGATAGACATATTTGGAAGAAAAGGTCAATATTTTTTGAGCTACCATATTGGAGATATCATGAAGTTAAAAAATAATATTGATGTCATGCACGTGGAGAAGAATATATATGATTTTTTGATTGGAACATTGTTAGATATTAAAGGAAAGACAAAAAATGGGTTGAATGGAATATTAGACTTACAATCAACGAAAATACGTTTAGAGTTAGCTCCCACTCATAAAGGAAGATGAACATTTCATTCCCCGGATTGTCATACATTATCATATAGGGAGAAAATTATCTTTTCTCACTGTCTTCATGATATCAAAGTGCCTTAAGGTTATTCTTCAAATGTAAAAATTTTGGTGTCATTAAAGGAATTGAAGTTGATAGGTATTAAATCACATGATTGACACATAATGATGCAACAAATTCAACCAGTTGCATTGTGTGGAATATGGACAATCCGTGTTAGAAAGACTATAATGACGTTGTGTTATTTTTTCAATTCAATTTGTAACACGACGATTGATGTGAATTCTTTGAACATTTTGGAAAAGGATGCAATTTTTATACTTTGTCAATTGGAAATGTATTTTCCTCCAAATATTTTTGATATAATGGTGCATTTAACAATTCACCTGGTTTGAGAAATAAATAATTATAGACCTGTATATCTTCAATGGATGTATCCTTTTGAAAGGTATATGAAAATATTAAAGGGGTATGTTAAAATTCTATATTGACCTGAAGGCTCCATTATTGAGAAGTATATTTATATGTAGGTAGAAGAGTTTTGTACGAGCTACTTGGATGTAGAACAACAAATAGGTTTGCCTCCATCTCTCCATGAACGAGTTAATAATGAGGGAAAGGGGATTCGTGGCATGGAGTTCAAATCATTGTCAGCTGAACAGATGAAGAAGTTATAATCATACATATTGAATAACATAGCTGATGTTCAACTATATATCACATTAAATATTAATGAGTTGAAAAAATGTCATCCAAAGAAGAAAGAAATGTGGATTTTGAATGAGCACAAAATTTTTTTTTTCATGGTTTAAAAATACCTTACATGGTATATCAGATGTATCAGAGACATTAAAATGGATAGTGGGTAGTCCATGTTTAAATGTGATAACATGGTCCGATTATGACATTAATGGATATACATTTCATACGGAAGCTCAGGACAATAGAAGTGCAGTTCAGAATAGTGGTGTATTGGTTTTTGCAGAAGAAATGCATTTTTCAAGTGCTAAGGACAAAAACCCAATTTCTGCATCAAGTGCATATTAGGGAGTGATTGAAGACATATGGGATGTTGATTACATTAAAATTAAAGTTCCTATTTTTATCTGTAAATGGTTTATCAGTAACAACATTGTCAGACACGATGAATTTTGAATGACAATTGTTAATCTGAATAGATTAGAAGACCCAATTGATTCTTTTATAATGGAATCACATGAAAAACAAAATTTCTATGTAGTCGATAAATCAGATATGCAGTGGGCTGTTGTTTTACAAGGGAAAAAAATATGTTGGTGAGGATTAACTTCATGAAGATGTTGATTTATGTGAGATCCCTACTTCCATGGAAATATTAATAGAACATAATGATGAGCATGTTGAAGTCATGTTTTGTTACATAAGTAATGATAACAACGAATGAATTTGGGAAAACAATCCATTTGTACATTCCTAAAATTACAGGTAACATATGTTTATTTCTTGTTTACATTTATTTTTTCATAAAATGTTAGATATTGTAAGTTGTTTCTTTATTAAAACATGTATTAAAACAAAACTTGTATAATTTTGTATTTGTTTTAAGTTTGTTTAGTTTACATTATCTTGTTTACCATTACATGAATTATATATCTATTATTTTTGTTCAGTGACAATTACTTTACAATGTTTACCAGGTTTACCATGTTTACCATGATTACCATGTTTATCATCTTGACCATCTTGACCGTCTATACCATTGTTTATCAATCTTACCATATTACCAATGTTTACTATTACATAACTTAGTAGAAATTTATATTTTTTGATTACAGTAGTATTAAAATATTTGAATTTTTATATTTGTGAACTAATGATTGTTTTTTTTGAATTAAACGATAATGACAGATCATTAATTTGATCAACCACATGATTCTTGAGATAAGCATATTGGTCTTACCTCTAGGGAGGAGCATTCACATGCTCCATTTGATGTTCCCCAATCTTCCTTATGTGCTCCTATTACGAAAAAGAGTTCAAAGGTTGGTAAACGTGGGTGCACACATTTACCAAAATTAGCACTTACCCGTACGCAGGATCAGAGGATACTCGTTGAGTTTGATGATGATGATATTCCTAGAGGTCCAAATTCAAAAGATTTTATGATTTTTGTAGTAACTCAGGCTAAGTTAAATGTTAGCATTTTGTATGATTACTGGAGAAGTGTGGATAAAGCGATTATCTCTCAATTGTGGGAGATGATTTTGGAATAATCTTTTTCTATTGTTTGACTATTCATTAAATGTTTCTAGTATATATAACATGTTTAACCTCTTCTTTATCAGATGAAATTTTATATTCTTGAATCTAGAGGGGTTAAAACGAAATGCTTATCGTTGGATTCCCGGAGATGGAGGGGTTTCAAATCAACTATCTCATCTGATTTCCTTTACGGTCATAGGAGACATGACAATCCATGTTGTATATATCCTTTTATAGATGAAGACACACGGAGACAGTTTTTCAAAAGTAGAAGAAAAGAGTCATTTTTCGTAAGGGAAATGTAAACTTTTATAAGATTTCTTATATAAATGATATTATTAATGTTTGGTTAATGATTTCTTATTTTTAATTTACAGCATTCAAGGAATGATCATCAAGAGATCCAATCTAAAAATGTATACCCTCATAGTTCATCTCGTGGAGGGTATTCATTTTTGGAAGAACAAATTATGGTAGAAAAATTTAAACAACTAAGATCTGAGTCCAAAACTCTAGAGAGGTGGTCCCTCCATCCCCTCCATCTAGACATGAAAATTGAAGTTATCTCGGAAGGGAAAAAAGTGCAATATCTTTGGGAAGAATCTAGAATTGTAGCTGAGCGGAATGTAAGATATCTATTTTATTTATTTAAGTTAACTATTTTCTTCATATAATTTCAATCATTACAGAAATGTTCAATTAATTAATAGAGGACTCTCTTGAGGAGAAGAGTTCAGAGGGGGCATTTAGATTTAGTGGAAGGTAGGATATATTATATGTAGCATTGGGAATGCCCGAACATCCTGGAAGTGTAAGTGGATATCTGGCTGGTGTATCGGAAAGAAAAGGTTTTTCACGTTCTTCAACTTCAAATGTTGAGGGTTATATAAAGAAAATAGAATCCTTGGAGGATGATGATCATAATATTAATGCAATGATGGAGGAAAAGATTTGGGCGTTGGTACAGTCTATGCTTTCATACATGCAATGACAATTTCATACAGCAGCTCCCACTCCTCCACCTCCCCCTGCAGACCCCATTATTTATCCTCCACCTCCGCCAGTAGCTCCCACTTCCCCACCTCAGCCTGCGGACCCCATTTGTTTTCCTAATCCTCTGCCAGAGCTTTCTACTTATTGCAATTTGTATGTTGATGATCCTCAACATAAATTAGTTTCATATGGGATGGTATATTGTATAGGAGATTTAGTTCATCATCATCAATTAGAGGTAGAGAATCAGAGGGTCACTTTACATGATATTATAGATAGATCAGCTCGAGTACCATTACCTACAGATGAGGTGATGACAATTGGACATAGTATTGGCCATTATTTAATTTGGCTATCCAGACTTCTTCGACTCATTACCATAGAGGTATGAGTCTTATATCTTTTATTTTATTTTTTTATTAAAGTTGTTTTATCATTTGAAAACTAATATATATTTCTATTTATTTTCCAAAAAATACTTCAAAGGTAATGAAATATTGGATAAACAACAAGAAAGACAAATGGTTATGACATCAGATACAGATCTTGTAGTCTTGACAGATGGTCAATATATTCATGTTTTTTGGTGGGTCATTAAGAGTTTTCAATGGAATATCAGGTTTGTGTACATGGATTAAGTGTGGGGATTATGAAATCTGATATCATGAGTCTTGTTACTGTAGATAAGTTGGGCATCAACGTGGTGAAAATTTTTTCCATGTAAGTCTTAACACCTTTTCCCTGCGTTAAGTTTATTAAAAATCTATACTTATGTCTGTTTTGAATTAGGTATCTTTATAAAATTTGTGATAGTAATGAGCTGACAGATGTATATGGATTCGTGGACCCACAATTGATTTCTCCTGAAGCATGTGCATTGGATGAGGAACAATGAATTCTTTATATTGCTAAAAGACTTAAAAAGAATATATTGACACAATGTTGGAAGATAACTTTTTGTGAGAGGTATGAAACACATCTCTCTCAATGATTTCATTATCTTTTAACATAAAAAACCATTAACCTTAAATTTCCTTTTATCAGTGATCATTGGATGTTAGGGGTTTTTTCCCCAAAGGAGAAATCACTTTATTGGATATGCTCTGTCCATGATGATGTGCAAGAAAGTTTTAAGAATATATTGTAAAAGTAAGTATCAATTTCTCAATAGTTTTATATATTATAATAAATTTTAAATTTACCCCATTCATGTTATTTTCTAATAGGGCATGGGCATACATTCAAAAAAACACAATGAAAAGGAGTGAAAAGATCAAATATGTAAATTCAAAGGTAAATATCCATTTATAATTTGTACTTTTTGATTTATTACATAAAAATAATATAATGAATTTACACTCCTTCAAAAATAATTGTCATGAACAACAAGGAGTCATCAAATGAGTATATTATATGTTAAGATTTTTGTATGAAATAATAACAATTGGGACAATTGGGAATTTTGACCTGGTAAGATTTCCTCTTAAACTTTTCCATAATATTTCAATTTTATTTATTCATTATACATGTTAAATAATATTCATTTCATTTGTAAATTTTTGATGACCCTCAAACCTATACTGCTGAAGACATCAAACACATACAAGTGGAGTGGTCAAATTATTATACAGGTTTGATTGAATTTTAGTTGTTTGTAATGTAAAATGTAAATTTAAATATTTTCATTGTAATTTTTTATTTGGTAGTCGTTTAGGTTGGAATTTTTTTTATGTTGATAGTGTATGTTTTAAAAGTTATATATGTGAACATTTAATTTTTCTCTACTTCTTATTTTGGTCTACTTATGATTGTATTTCTGGTATAGATTCTGGTCTAGGGGGAGGGGTTCCTAGGGTGTGGGGGTGTTAAGTGGGGTTGGGGGTCCAGGGGTCTGGGAGGGCTATCTAGTAGGGTGGGGTTCCTGTGTGTCTATGAGAGTGGGGGGGGGGGAGGTACAGGGGGTGGGAGAATTTCTAGGAGGGTAGAAGGGCTGTCCAATGGAGTGGGAGGCTGTCCAGGGGGTGTCTAGGGGTGTGGGAGTGTCTTGTGGGGTGAGGGGAATTTCAAGGGGTGGGGAGTTATCCAGTGGGGGGGGTCTAGGGTGTCCATAGGGATGGGGGTGTAGTCTAAGGGTGTAGTGGGGGATCTCTAGTTGGTTGAGGGGGTTCTAGTCTATTTTTGGTAACTTTTTGGTCTGTTTCAAAGGTGTGGGAGGGCTGTCCAGGGACGTGGGAGTGTTTTCTAGGGGGTGGGGGTCTACAGGAGGGTGGGGGATGTCCAGGGGTGGTGGTGATGTCCAGGGGTGTGGGAGGAGTGTCCAGTGGTGTGGTGGGGGAAGTCTAGTGGGGTGAGGGGGTTCTGGTTTGTTTTCGGTAACTTTTTGGTATGTTTTAGGGGTGTGGGAGGGATGTCTAGGGGTGAGGAAGTGTTGTCAAGGGGGTGGGGGTATACATGAGGGTGGGGGTTGTCTACGGGTGTTTGGGGATATCGAGGGGGTTGGGGAAGTCCAGGGGTTTAGTGGGGGCTCCAATGTGGTGGGGGAGGGCTGTCCAGGGTGTGGGGGGTATACATGGGGGAGGTGGGGTTATCTTGGGGTGTTTGGGGTTGTCGAGGGGGTTGGGGGATATCCAGGGGTGTGATGGGGGATGTCAAGTGGGGTGACGGGGTGCAGGGGTGCTATTCAGGATGGTGGGGGTTGTCTATGGGTGTTTGGGGATGTACAGGGGGTCGGGGGCAGTCCATGGGAGTGGTGGGGGATGTCAAGTGGGGTGAGGGGGCGATGGGGGTGTTTTTCAAGAGGGGGGGTTGTACCGAGGTGTTTGGGGATGTCCAGGGGGTTGGGGAAGTCCAGGGGTTGTGGCGGGGGGGCTGTCAAGCGGGGTGAAGGGGTGCTGTTTAGGGGGAGTTTGGAGTCCAAGGGGGGTTGTCCCGGGGTGTTTGGGGCTGTCCTGGGGTGTTTGGGGCTGTCCAAGGGGTAGGGGGATGTCCAGGGGTGTGATGGGCCGGTCAAGTGGGGTATGTTTTATATGTTATCAATGTAAATGATTAAATTTTCATTTAGTTATTGTTTTGATCTACTTCTGTTTTTTGTATGAAATCTTGATTTGTTTTTTAGATGTTTCTGTGGGAGATCAGAGGACTGCATTCGATTTTTTTTAAAAAAATTGTCTTCCACATCGCTTATTTTATAACAGATGTGATAATGTAATTGGGAAGGGTTTCTCATGTCGTTTTTTTATAACTGACATGGTAAACACCTTTGGAATGGTTTATCACGTCAGTTATTTAATAACTGACGTGATAGAAGTCTCGGGAAATGGTTTATCACGTCAGTTATTAAATATCTAATGTGATAACCCCCCGGACAGGTTTAGTACGCCGGTTATTATATAAATGACGTGATAAACCGTTTCCCAGTGGTTTATCACATTAGTTATTGAATAAACGACGTGATAAACATCCCCCAAACGGGTTTATAATGTCGGTTATTATATAAACGACGTGATAAACCCTCCTGGTTTATCACGGTGGTTATATACTAACCGATGTTATAAACCAACCCCCCCCCCCCCCCCCCCCCCCGATTTTTTCACATCAGTTATTAATTAACCATCATGATAAACACCACGATGTTATTTTTTTAAATCGGTTTTTAAATAACCGACGTAAAAAACATTATTTATAACATTGTCCATATTAACGTCGGCTAAAAACTGACGTAAAAAATTAAAAATAACCAACGTAAATAATGTTTTCTATACTAGTCTCGTAAGAGATGGTTAGAGAGGATTGATAATTATGACTCCTTAATGCATTATCACCCTCTAAATTTGAGTAAGGTGGATGATGATTTGAATCAATAGGATCCAGATTTATTATCCATGATGGTGATAAAAAAAATATCAAATATTTATATAATTTCACAGAATGGATTTAAAAATCATTAACAAAGGTAAGAAATCATAACATTATCGAATGAGTGTTCAAACATATATCCAACTGAATATTTACGAGGTTTAGAAGAATGATATAAACTTATAGAAGAAGTCAAGAAAGGTTTCTATATTTTATATTTATTGTGATAGAATGATAATGGTTAGGGAATTTGTATGTGTTCTATCCATAAAAGATTGGAAAAATGAGTTGTTAGAGGAGGATTATAGTTCATTATTATATCATCATCCTAAAAGTACAAATATGTATAATGATTTGATAGAGTATTTCTTTTAGGATAACATGAAGAGATATATCTAAGTTTTTATATGAATACATGGTATGTCAAAACATTAATACTGAGAGAAAAATGTATTAGGGGATATTAAATCCATTAACCATACCAAAATGGAAATGGGAGAATATCATTATGGATTTTGTTTTCTAAGACCCCAAAATGTCAATATGGAACAATGTTATATGTGTTATGGCCAATCTCCTTCCAAAGTCATCACACTTTATCACTATCAGAGATTATTTATCATTGGGTTAGCTTGTAAAGACATAAGTTAATGAAATGGAATGGTTGGATTGATGAAACATTCCAGTATGTCAGATCTAAATCTCAGGTTAACCTAAAATTATTAGTAAAGTATTTAGAAACTTCTTTATATAGATTCTAATTTTATCATTGGGTAACATCCTTGAAAAAATAGTCTTCCTGAGAGAAAAATTCAAACCCAAGAAGATATGTTGAGATTTTATTCTCAAAATTTAAATGGTGGTTATGATTAATAACTCCCTATAGTTGTGTTTTTATATAAAAAATCATTCATATACGTATTCAGATGGATACTTGTGAATCTTTATGTGGAAATAAGTGCAGAGTTTCAACATGATAGATTGTAGTCAGAGAAAAGAAGTTATTATAATCTAATATAAATATGTAAATGGAAGATAAGTTTATTATTGTATAAAACCAATAAATGAGGTTCTAGTTTGACAAAAAAATATATGATGATAATCATTGACGTGATATTGAATATGAATTTTCTATTAAGGTGTTTCTATGAATTTCTCCATGTAATAATGTAATAATATCTGTAAGGAATAGAAAAATAATCCCTATGTTTATCAGTCCCTTTAAAATTTTATGAATATATTAAGAAGGTATCCAATCAGTTGTTTCTCCCACTAAACCTCTATCATGTCCCCAACGTGTTCCAAGTATCGTTCATGAGGAAGAAAATACCTAACACTTCATGTGTACTAATATAAGAGGTTATACCACTAGGGAAATATAATTCTTCTGTGGATAAATTTTTGAGATTATGGATCATAGAGAGAATTATTTATAAGACTAGACCACTCACTTGTTCAATGTTTTTTTACGAAACCACCAGATTGAGGAATCTATATGGGAACCTAAGAATGTAATGAGGTATAAGTATACTAATTTTTTATCTCATAGTGATTAATTTTTGGGGTTAAAACCATAATAATGGGGTAGAGTGTTACACCTTGAAATTTAAGGATTTTTTTGAATGAATTTTTTTATTCGGTAGCCAGTTCTATACACAACAAGGAGTTATAAGGAAGCGCAATATACAACTTACATTACTATTAATCATGGAAATTATGACCTACACATTGAACATGGTAGTATTAGTAAGAGTAAAAAAATATTATATAATAATTATAATGGTTTTATATAATCAAAACATACTTATAAAAAAGAAAATAATTAATGTTAGTCTTTAAATGTTATGAAAATATTGTTTTCAAACAAAATGCATTTAATTCAATGTTTTAACAAAAAAAATTTCAAACATTAATAAAATTAATTTTAAAAGGTAAAATTATTTTTTGGAATAAGCATGGAAAAATTAGCTTAGATTGAGTTTTCTGTATTTTTTTGAAAATATTACTTTTTTGATAAATATCGAAAATACACATTTTTTTAAAACTACGTTTGCGTTTAAATCATTTAAAAGTTTAAATTTTTTTCTAAAATGGTTTTAAAAGTAATATTAGTTATGTTATATTATAATTAATCTAATAAATTTCAATGATTTTATATATTTCATTTTAATATAAAAACATTTTAATATTTTGAACATTTCCTCTTTTAAAAACATTTCTTCTATTACGTTTGTGGGATTAATTTTAAATTAAAGTCTCAAAACTGTTTATATGTAATTTGTAAAAATAGATTAAATTTGTTGATTGAAAATAATTAATATTATATAATAATTTCAATTAATGTTTTACAATAATTAATAGTGAAAATAGTAAAAATTTACTACTATAGTATAGGTCAAAAAAATTACCATTGGTTAAACTCTAAACATAATAGGTGAAATGACATCTAAACTTTTCAAAAACCTATTTTATGGAAATATTTAGACTTTATCACATATGTTTCTCAATAATTAGCAATTTTAAATCCATTTGGAGTGTGAAAAACATTTGTAAACTTTATTCATTTCAAAAATTACTTACAGCTCTTCTCCCCACTTATAAATGGTCACCCCCTCTCGTCTCCGCTTAAAAAAACCATTGGTATATAAAATATTTATCTGATTAAATTATTTAATTATCTCATATAATCATAGATATATTGATTATTCTATAAAACCATACTAATTAAGAATTAGGTATAAACCTATTGATCCTCTCTAAATAAGAAGAAATAGTATAAAACTTGTATTATTTACTTATTCCTCCACCTCTGTAAAATAATATTAAAACATGATAATATAATATAAACACTATATTATATATTTTGATATTTTATTATGTTAATTTAATCACCTACATATTAATGTTCTTACCTAAAATGGGAAATGAAACGGTAGATTATGTTTTTGGCAGACTACCATCTTCTGTGCTGATGTTATTAGGTTTCCATCACCATATACCAAGGATTGATATAATTAGGGATTTATTGTATATATATGATCATTAAGACATTTTTATTTTTAAAGAATCATGATATCACATATTCATTCTAAATTTCCATTTTTTGAGGGATATGATAATGTCCCTCGTGTGTACGGAGAACAACCGCCTCACGAATTGATGTGATTCATTTTTCAATAACGCTTAACATTAAAGGTAATAAAAATAGGTTTAAGAATTAAATGTGATATATATTAAATATTAATCACTCTTTATAGTTAATATATTATTAACCATGGTTTCCTTCGAGTTATTGATAAAATGGAAATAACGTTCTTATGTTGGTACGACTTACCATCTCTATAAATGGTGTAACTTATTTAATATATCTAAATTTAATGTATTAATATAAATAAATATATAATGAATATATATGAATTTAATATCATTTTTAAAATTATGTATATGTTCAAAATATGTTCAAGGTAAAAAAACTAAATACACAAAACCAAAATATACACAAAAAAACAAATCATTTATTGCCTGAATCACGATTTTAAATATTAATCACTGATAAACAGGAATAAGAATTCATAAGTGAATAATATATGGTATAAGAAAATGAGTATTATTATGTAATATAGTTATAATAAACTTATATTTGTTATGGAAAATGTTCAATCATGTACTAAGAAGTTGAAACTTTAGGTAAGAAAATTTTGTCTTAGTTTCCCATCATTAGGACATAAGATAAGTTATGATTCTATCTTCCATTATAATGTATATATACTTACATAAGTCATTTAATATATTAAATATCCTTCTTTTCATTATATTTATAGTTTTAGTTTATTTTAATCTTTAGTTGGTCTTATAAAAAAAAGATTCCAATGTGGTAAATATTTTTTTACACTATCATCATTTATCTATATTATATATTATTATGTTTCCTATGATGAAACATATGATATATCTATAAATAAACACATGTATTTTATTATAATATTTTTATTTTTTTAGAATACATTCTTTACTTCTGTTTTACTCTTTTTAATTAATCATAGGATCGAAAATATTTTTTGAGAAATATTTATTTTTTCCCTCATCTATAAAATTTGAGTTTTATTATATATCCCTTTTATCAAAATAATGTTTTAAAAATGATTTTACAAATATAATAAAATTATGTAATCAAATTAATTCCATTAAATTAATGTTCATAACTTTTTTGATTGGAATCATTATTTCATTTTCTGAAGGATATTCTTTATATTTTTACCAATAATGTGAAGGGAATATTTGTTTTAAAGTGTATAGTATGATCAAAATTTTCCACCATCATGACCACTCAATATTTTAGTGATTAGAATACATGACTAAAATATTATTTTCAAATAAATAAATTTATTTAATATTTCGAATTGTTTGATATTTTTTTATATTTTTTTCATAATGGAAATGATATTTTGTAAACAATGTTTTAATTATTTTTTATGAAATTTATATTCATCAATGACAAAAACCATTGGTGTTGCTAATGATTCAATGGGGATATGATTCAGATGTACCGTCCTTATTAATTATATATATATTTCTTTATTATTATGAAGTGATATTTAGAAAACATGTATCTTTATCATGGATTATTCTATGGTCAATTGTTTCATGAAACCCTTTTCATTTCACGGGTTCTGATAAGATGAATTTTTCATGAAAATTCTGTATTTTCATCAGTTTTCATATGAATAATTTTTTCTTATCCTATTTATTTTCATGGGTTCTGATATGATGTATATTTTATTATCATTAGGCACATATATTTATGATTTTCATTCTGTTGTTGGTGGGACCTAAACCTCTCTCAAATGCATTAGGTAAAGATAGAAATATCATGACATAAATATGAATAGAATGGATAGAAAAACTAGTTTATTAATGGAATTAATCCACTATGATATTCATATTAGTGAACCATGACTACTATGATTGTTTTTAAAGTTAACCCATTCTACTATGATATACATCGAAATGATCCCTGACTACTATAGAAGTTATTATATATACTTTTCTGTATGAAATTATTATATGTCTTATGCCAATGTTAGGCTCACATAGATCATGATCTCTTATTTCCTTCTGATTCAAGTCTTATTAATTTATAATATTTATTTAATCTGTCGAGATTCATATCTTTTGTATAAAGGGTATGGTTTGAATATGATATTTTAGATTCTTATACCCTTATATACATGTTATGTTGAAATATTTCCCTTATTTACCCATACTGAGCATCCAAGCACAATCCTACTTATATTTATTTTACTTGGGATATGATGTTATGTATTATGTGTGATATTTCTAAGAATAGTTTTAATTATGATTAACTATAAGGGATATGATGTAGAACTCTTATGAATCATTTTGTGTTTCCATGTTTCCAAATTACCCATTCCAATATGATCCCCAAGGGTGTGTTTGAGTTATATAATAAATATTATTTTTAAAATATATAATATCTAAATATCAAAAGCCTGGGTATTTCTTATACATAATATATAATGGAAAAAATTATATCTCCAATAATTAGACATTAATAAAAACCAAAATTATTAGCACAAGATATAATAATTCCCTAATAGAATAAACTGTTATACATCATTAATCATTAAACACCAAGACATCATCATTAAACATTTTATAAATAAATAACCTCAAAATTTTAAAAAATATTCCCAACCTTTTTTAAAACAAAAAATTCCATATAATTCGATCATATATTTGAGATAATTTTTAAATTTATCTCCAATAACATATTAACTCATAAATTCATATAACAAAAAATTCAGCCTCTTTAGTCATATAAACTCTAAAATAATTTTAATAATTTCTTTAAATAACATGTATCTCTATAAGGCCACATTAAAAAAAATATACTTCTATAAAAAAATTCAACCTTTAATCATAAAATAAAATAACATAATTTTTTGTTTACCTTAATCATATAAGGTTCTCAAAATCATTAACTTGTTAGGAACTGAAATGAATATCATAATCACCAAATAACATTTGAATCCCATGTTTATCTATATGAAAAAAAATATATTCTTAAAATGAACATAATCATATTAGTTAATCTATTTGACTGAAGAAACCAATTTTATACTAACCAGAACATCACATAGGCTAGTTGATGGAATAAAACACTGGTTTCTTTGACTGTGGGTTCATAACCTACAACTCGACCAAACATTAGAGGTTATCATTTTTAGAAATCTATACTAATGTAACTAATTTAATATTTCCAAAAATATAGATAACATATTTATATATTTAATTAATAATCAATTATCATATATGTTGTAATGGTTTCAATACTTTTAAACATATTTTTCAAAAAAATAAAAAAAGATTTCTCCCTCAAACATAATTCTGAAAAATTAAACTTATGGTGACATATACCTTAAACATCAATCAAATCTCAATAAATGTATCCAAATATACTCCCATCACATGATATGATAAAATAGTTTTAATGCCTTTAAACATAATATCATCCTTAAAACTACAACTATATCATAAATTTTGATTTCCTTCATGTATAAACCTTAACCACTCTAAATTATTCAAAATCCATTAACAATTATTCTCTCTCTCATTCTATAATTATTCTTCAAAAATATAAATCTTGTCTTAAGATTTAATAAATTCATAAAAAAATACATGATACTAACCATACATTTCATATGTAATATATAGTTACCCCATCATCAATTATAATATAATTAAGTGTTCATATGAATTATTTTTTCGAGTCTTATTGATCTCATTATTAATATTTCACCCCATGAAAAATATTTTAATAATGAAAAAAACTCCCAACATTTGAATCATTCAATTGATAAATTGGGAAAGATTGTATTCCCCTTCATGGATAAAATTGAATGCTTCCTTTTTCCATAGAACATTACACCTTTGTTCAGACCTTTACCACATATAAAACATCTTCCTATTCTCTTAATAAAATTTTATAGGTGATTCTCCACACGTTATTGAAATATATTCGATTGAATTTTTTTTCACCATTGTGTTATTTACCTCAGAAATTTTATGTAAGACAATTATTAATTATTTTTGTTTCCAAAAAATCACCTAGGTCCATGTTTTATATAATAACAGATGATGCATTGTCAGTAATAAACACAAGAGTTTTTTCTATAGCTCCCATTCCATTCAGATTCTCATTCAGTCAACTACCTAATTTTCCTTCCCATAAATTATTAATTTCGTTCCTACTAGATCCAATCATTTATTAAAAAAAAGTGTTACTATATCCAATATATGATAATAAAACATTTTATGTTGTGTAAAAATACTAATATATCATCAACAATGCCATCCTATATTCAAATATTTTAATTTATCCAAAATAATTGTAATTATGCATAGAATATTATCCATTGTGGTTATATAGGATTTTAAATTATGATCAAAGAAAATCATACCCTATAAATTTATCTAGGCTATCCATTGATTCCTACTATAAAGACTCATCCTTAAACATAATATGATATTATGTTTTATTCAATAATCTACATTAATTCATTTTTAGGATATCATTTGGTTTAGACATTTAGAGAATGAGGCCATAACTCATAGTTAACCAAACTCGAATTTCTTAAAGTTGACACTCTTTATAGGTGTCCATTTCATACACTATATAAAAAATAAAAAGTTTTTTTTTCTTTTCATAGAAATGCATCATGAATTTCTTCAAGACATATCCTTTGTTATTACCCATCATTAAACCCTATGAAAATACATTTTATAAAAAGGGATGAAGCAATAATCTCAGTAGTGGTCAGAAAAAATAAAAAGGATAGAGTCTTATTAGTCCATGAAAACATTAAAAAAATATTCAATTGATGATTTAGCTCTATTTTTAAAATAATTGCCTTATTATCATAAAAATCACAATTTCAATCCAAATATTTTCATAATAAATTTCATAATATAAATTAAATGAAAAATAATATTCAAAAATGTTTTTTTGAGGACATTATAATCTCATGATTTTTTTAAAAAGGTGTACTTTCCACTTATAAGTAGAGAATAATTTATTTTGAAAATAAACTCATTACATATAATTTAATAAAACATAGTTTAATCAAAAAATACAATAAAAATCATTGATAAAACATATTTTTCTTGGAAAATAACTATCTATATCACTATTAAAAATTGAATAATAGAATGGTAAAATTCTATACCCAAAACATTATAATGTTATAATGGACCCACCAATCCTTGTTCACTAATGGAAAATGTGCCATACCCATGAATATATTGCCACATTTTATAAAAACTATGTGTATTTGTATTCTACTCAATGCAATAACCCTGGTTTGAAAAAATAGTTGGTATAGGTTGAGTTATACCAATGGTTCTTCTCCAACTATAATTATAACTACATAATAGATCAAGATTACTATTGGGATCCACCACTCCTCCTCATTCAAATCCCTAATCTAGCCACCCCTCTTACAAGACTTGGCCACCACCTCCCCTTCTTAGGGGATAATGCCCCATAATTATGGTGTTCTTCCTCCATTTTTTATATTTTTTTTGTTGAAATAATTTAGTGGTATGCTCTAATTCAATCATCTTATTTCTTATCACCTATCCCAAGAAATTGATGGTTTTGTTCTCCATTATTCTCCACTAATTCAAGGGTTATTTTATTTCAATATTATTTAACATTAAATTATTGAGTTATGAATTAGTCTTCTCTTATGGTGGATGTTATTTATTTCTATTCATGTTATTCTACTTGATCATGTTCGAATAACTTATATATGAATGTTTTTAAATATATAGTCTAATAAAGATATAATTTTATATATTAAATTCATAAATTGACTATTATATTTACAATTTATTTATTTTTTAAAAAAATCCAAGGGAATCATATGAATTTAACTTAAATTTTAGATAATTCTGGTTAAATGTTTTAGGGATTTATATATTTTATGTGTTGGGAATCATATTTCACTTAACTATAGGGGCTAATAATTTTTCTAATACTTGATTTATGGGATATAATTATTTGAATTTAATTTTTAATTTATTAACCATGGTTAATCTATTTATTTTATTCTTTTTACAAAAAAAAGAAATAATTATAATAAATTTACATGATTATACAATAATAAGTAAATTTAGAATATTGATTCATCTATAATGGTTTGTTATTCAGGAATAAACTATTGTATTTATATTATTTTATTATGAATGATTCATTGAATTCATTTTAATGATTCATAAATAAATGATTGAATAAATATTATTTCAAATAATTATATATTTATATTTAAAATGTTTAGGAATTTTTAAACCATTATTATATATAAATATTTATAAATGCCTTTAATAAATGTCGTCAAATAATTATATTACATACAATGTAAATATTGTTAGATCATGTTAATTAATGAAACATGGTTTCCATTGATAATGTTTTACATAAGAATTTAGTTTTTTATGAAAACATTAATGGTATTAACCTTAGATTCACCAATTTTAATTAACTGTTGAGTCTAATAAAATTATTTTTTAATAATTATTCTTTATATGAACTATCATTTAATGAGTATTTTTCTATTTATTTCCAATAAATTAAAAATTAACCCATCTATCCACATGTTATCTTAATTAAGAGGTTTCTTCAGTGGACAAGTAATGGATGAGTTTCATAAATTGGGATGGAATGGAATAATTATTTAGTCTTAATAGATCTTCCCCGAATTAAATTATTACTAAATTGAAATAGAAATTCATTTAAAATTTAATTCCCTCATGTTTTTAGAATATAATTAATTTTATCATTAATAAAATCCTTTCACGAATAAATGTTACCCCCTCTTTGGTTTTCAAATGAGATGTCCCATATGGATAATAAATATTCAATTTTCTCAAATATTACATAGTTTTTATTTATTCTAATTCATGTACCTTCTTTGTATCTCTATGGGTTTTCCTAGGATTTTTCATTTTATAATACTTATTCTCTTTTTGGATAGATTGTAGTATTATATAATTGTCACTTTCAATATGTGCTTTATCCAATATGATTTTTTATTAGTGCTCTTCAATTTCCTATAAACAATAATTTTTTTTTTCACTGAATTTGAATATCATTGTATTTATTTTTTACATTTTTGAATGAAATATATGTTTTTTCTCTATAATAGAATGAATATAATATAGATGTATAATACTAATTATATTTCCATCATGATTAAAAATAATTTTGATATTTTTTTATATTTTTCATTTAATAATGATTAAAATAGAGGCAATATACATTTTCCATGTTATAATTGTGTTGTAATAACATGGTTTAGTTGGAATGAAGTTAACTAACATATAAAAAAATCTATATTTCTAACCAAATATTATTCTTGGTATCACAACAGAGAGACAAGACAATACTTTACTAATCATGAATGGAAAAAATAACTGGTATGGATAATTGGATATATAAATGGTTTCCATTTGGAAATCATGAGGAGACAGATAGTATGTTGGTTGTAGAAGGAATATATATCAATACACATGAGAATAATACTAAATATAATGGTGTTGAGGGAGTGAAAAATTAGTGGATGATTCCAAAACTCATATATATCAGTAATGTACTAGAATAATAACGTAAGATCTTTTAAAGTAGTTATACAATGGAAAAATATGTATGTAATTTTCTCATACCATGGTTGATTATATTATAACATTTTTAAAGGACTTCCGTCATAATGGTGCAGATATTCCCATAAATCATCATAAAGAATGAATGTAAATTAAGAAACTCGGATTTTATACAAATAAAATCCATGATTATCCTAAAGATTGTGGTTTATTTATGGATCAAACATCTGACCATAATGACTTAAAAGAATATGGTACATCTCAATGGAAGGAAAATATATATAGAATACCATCAATTTTTTTACATAAAGTAATTTGGAACTTTCCATGGATTCATAGTCTTAAAAATGTATTCATTTCTCTAAAAATATCAACTAATATGAGATAGAATGACGATTAGAGAATTAATGGTAATGATGATTTGTTTCATCCAAAATATTGATATTCATGGTGGAAATTTTATGCACAAAATACCAATTTTTTTAGTACAGGTGTATAATGTTAGGTTCCTTCTATCCTGAGATTATTTTTATTTGTTTGGTCCGATGCTTACTAATCTCAACATGTGGACAGTTTTTATTCATGTTAATAACATTAATTCATGGATTTGTATGAGAAAACTATTCACCTTAATGTTTATAGAAATATATGTACCTTATGAACATGGAAATGATATAGAAATCTACTAACAACCATTAATAAGATAGTTGAATAAAATTTGGGATATTGGTGTGTGCAATTTCAATGATTCTTCAAAAAAATATCTTAAATTTGTTCTACATTTTTAAAGACTATAAATTATTTTTATACATATGAAATGATGTCTTGTTGGATCATAAAGGGAAAAATATTATGTCTAATTTGTATGATGAATACATGATCGATAAGGGTTAAATATCATCATAGTTTCGGTGTTAAGGGGAATCAACAATTCGTTCTAATGGATTGCCTATATAAGAATAATCATCAGAAATTTGATAATGTATTTGACACTAAATATCCAATACAAAATATGTCAAGAACATATGTTTTTAATTAATTGAAAGACTTTAGTTTCTTATTTGGGAAAGGTAGGATGAAATATAAAAAAATGTAGAATATTGTCCCTAAAACCACATAAAATTCGGAAAAGAAAAGTATCTTTTTTGTGTTTCCGTATTGCCTTACATATTAATTGCGTCATTACATAGACGTAATGTGAATTTATAAAATGATATGGGATATTTTTCTCTCAATTCTTCTTTATGTCCTCAATTTCATACTATCTATCTTGGGTTTGATAGTTTTGTTCCTTCACCTTCCACTCTAGGGCATTAAATTCACCCAACACATGAATTGGAATAGTTATATACATCAGAGGCTACTAATTTAGGAAAATCCATGGATCCATCAAATCCTAATGAGAATCATAGTCATATTTTCTTATTATATCTATGTAAAATGATATCACATATTTTTTTCTATGTTGTACTCTAATTTAATTATTATTTTTCATTTGATACAATTCATTGGCATCTTATAGTAGGTGAAGTGTGTTCACCCATGACATAAATTCCTTAATCACCAAACATAAATAATGGTGGATTAAAATGAATATAATGAGATGATAGGTAAAAATGATAGGTATTTTAGAATATTTATGGGAGCCATATCCAAATATAATGATATAACATATATGGGACCATTCTCATAGAGGAATATCAATAATGAAATCAAGGAAAATAATGTGTAAATATATTGGTAATAAATTTTTTTAAATTTATATCTATATTATTATTGAATTTATTTGAATTAACATTTTTATTATTGTGTTAGTTTAACATTCCTCACAGTTATGTTTATTGGTTTTCTATGTTGATGGATCTTGGAGATTTCTGGGATCATATAATTATGAGTTATATATTGGTTGGAAGAGTAGAGTCAGTTCTGATTTAGAGGGTGCACCAAAATTCCCCAACATTAAAAAAACATAATATCACCACATTACATCATACTGGAAGATTAATGAATTTAAAGTATTCATAATCAATAATTTCATTCATAAAACATTTTATTGTGATTAATTGTATTGTGTTATTGTTTTTATGATATGATGGGTAAAAAAATGAATAAATGACCAAACTACCTAATTAGAATAATTGTTCTAAATAAAAAAATTGGTGTAAATGTCATAATTGAACTAACTCTCCTAACTAAACTAAATGAATGAATAATTGGCCTAATTGGAATAAAGGTCTTAAATTTACTTAAACGGTATAGTTGGCATGAATTTTCGAAATAAATGACCTAAATTTTGCTTAATGGCCTAGTTACCCTAAATGGACTAATTAAACAAAATGGCCTAATTGGACTGATTGGAAAAAATGTCCTAATTGGCCAAATTTTCCTAAATGGAGTAATTGGCCAATTAGTGATTTATCCAAAGGGCCTAATGGCCTAATTCCATAATGGTATGAAGGCCTGGTGGCCTGATTTCCTAATATCCTTGTAGACTGATTACCTAATGGCTAAATGGTCATGTGAAAAAAAATTTCTATTTTCCCTAAATTGCCTAATTGGCCTAATTGGGATAAACTAGACAAATAAATCGCCTAAAAATCCTAATTGTCCTAAATTGGACTAAATTAGCCTAAATGGACAAAATTGGCCTAGTTTTCCAATTTGGCATAAATTGGCCAAACAAATTTCCTAATTTTCCTAAATTGGTATAAATTGACTAATTGGTGTAAATGGCCTAAATGAGCTAATTAGTATAATATCCAAATAAAAAGTTGTATAAATAGACTAATGGTCTAATAATCAAATTTCCTAATTCTTATATTGAAAAATGGCTACAATAATATATGGGAAAATGGACAAATTATTCAAATTGACAAAATTGGAAAATTTCGCAATTGATAAATGGCCAAATATCAAAAAGGCTAAACTATCAAAATTCCAAAAGTCCAAATGGCCAAATGGTTAAATTTCCAATTAGCCAGACGACCTAATGAATAATTGTCCAAATATCCAAATTTCCATATGTAAAAAATTTAATTATCCATTTGACCTAAAATCCATATAGAAAATTTTCCTAATTTTCCTAATTAGTCTAAATGAAGAAAATGGAAAAAATGGCCAAAATGTCCTAAATTGTCAAATTTTCCTAAATTTGCATGAATTCCCCAATTGGACTAAATGATCTATTTTTATTAAATGGACTAATCAGACTACGTGGATTAATTTGGATAAATTCCCTAATCGTCTTAATTGTCCATAATTTGCCTAAATGGGCCTAAATGGTCTAAATTTGACTAATTGACATACTTGGCCTAATTTCCATAATTTCCTTCATTTATCTAATTTTCATAATTGGCCATATATTAAACTATAATGAAGAAAACAAAACATCCCAAAAAATGAACTTAATGGCCAAATGATTAAAATTAACATGTTTCCAAATAAAAAAATATTGTAACACAAATAAAATTGGAATGGAATGGAAATACGAGAGGAATCTATATCATACCCTTGTTCATAATTCTAATTATTACATATTTTTTATTGTATACCACATGTATTAAATTTCTAATTACATTTATATTGATATGGTTTTTAATTTTATGGATTCTTTCAAGAGATAAATTTTTTCTTTTTTCTTTTTTTACTATCATTTTATTAAATATAATAGTATATTACTAATAAAATTTATTAGTCATAAATAGAAATGGTAATCAAAGGTTGTATATCTTGTGAATAATTATTCTTCTCATGTAAGAAGAAAAGGGGTGGATGTTTTGTAAATATACAAAAAAATATTGAATGTTTTTATTTATATTTTAAATTTTGATACATAATTAATAAATAAATATCAAGTTTATATTTTCAACACTGCGAACTAGAGGCCCGGTGTAACATCTTGGTTCTAGGTGCCTCATGAAGGTGCCTCAAACCACGTTGATCACAAAACCTCAAGTGCATTTACCCAAATTCTTGAGGCTTCTGACTAGTAGTGAGGGCCAAGGAAAGGCATTGGGGAAACTATGCCCTCATTGGGCTAGTATGCACAGTGGAATATAAAAATAAAGTAATATTGGATGTAGTAATACCTTACAATAAAAGAAAAGAGTGGAAGACTGATAGTATAGACAACTCCAGAATATACATAAATAAATGATACATGTCACAAGTATATGGGAAAGCTGTGAAAAAATTCACAATGATATAAATAAAATACCAAAATGAAAGTACAAAAAAAAGTATAATCTAATAGCATCACAAGCCTGAGCTTGGTCCCATGCTCTCCAGCTCCAACAGAAATCAATTACTAGATGAAGAATTGAGCTTTCCCTTATCTATACCTACAACCATATAATCTATTTGGGTAAAAAATCATGACCCACATAGGGTGTGAGATGAATCCCAATAGGCACCCACCAAAAGATTAGTGCGTAACAATCAGTGGATATATATATATATATAAATATACAGAAAATAAGTAATAAATAAGGATGTACTCAAAAGTAAACAATAAAACGATTTTCAATTACTTCATTTACATCAATTAAATATTGAAACCATCTAATAATGAAATTTCAGGATCCAGCCTAAGATTTTTCCCCCTGTTTAATAGTAACAAGAAATGTCTTAGAATACCATCTAAAAAATTAAGTAAGATTGAGTCCAAGATTGTTCTTTATCGTGGTAGACTTGTCACGATAATTAAATCATTCACAAGCAACCCTCTAATAATGTTATCATAGTCTAACCCCTCTGGTTTAACCTATCATTAATTCAGTAAAAAATGACCCTCTGAAAAGCTCACACAGTCTAATCTGTTTGGTCATATATAGAACTGATCATTTACAAAAAGGCCACCTAGGTAGCTCTCAAGATAAATACCCCCTTAGTCTTCATAGCAACAATAATATATAATAACCCTTGGAAGAAATCATAGTTAATTCCCTTTGTTCCAACGTTCATTTAATAATGACCGTTGGGTAGCTCTCATGGTTGAACCCCTCTGGTCAATGACCACCTAGCTGCTCTCCCAATCTATACCATTGAGTTAACATAACAATAATTAATACATAAATGACCCAACCGTTGTAATCTCTCACAATCTATTCCCCTTGGTCATATATTCACAATGTGAATCACATACATCAAAAATAAATATTAACATCATCTTAATAACACGAGGCATGGAAAAAAAGAAATCTTAATCTGTATTCTAGAAAAACAACCATAATCAATCAAATATTGGAATGCACCCATAATCAAGTTGTAAAACCTTATGTGTAATCAATAAACCCTTTCTCAATTAGGCACACCATAACAGGACTTAAACAGTGTAATTTTCGCGAACCTTCATAACCCGAAACATGGGTATTGGGAACATTTAGCAAATATAATCAAAATACAATCAAAGAAAGGTATAAACCTCCTACTTTGATGTTGTATGATCAAAACTCTTGAACATCGGCCCTTGAATCGGCCTAGAATGATGTAGATATATAAAAAGTTTAAAATCATTCAACCATGAATAACCTATGAGAGTAGATGAATCCTGAATAGGGGATCATGAAGCAGGAAGATCTCACCGGTGGAATTCCAACACACCCACTGGTGACCGGATCGAACCATGGATAAGGCAATAGTGGCATAGACTTTGATTGTTTTTCCCAGTTTCTTTTGGATGAACCAAATATAGACGATTGTATTTCTGGAGATGTGACGTGACCTCACTCTGATCAATCAATTAAAAATAAAAGTACACAATGTGTTCATTTAATGTACATGTCGTGTACTAACCTCAACCGGCTCCCACTTTAGGCGATCTTCCAAGTCAGCTACATGTCCATGTACTCGACCGTTTAATGACCAGTACATGGCTACACGCAACAACTAGGTACACACAGTGTAATCCAAACTACATGACATATAGTTAAAAAATATACAATTCTTCCTTTTTTTCTCAAAAGTAACCAGAAATAAATATCATTATCTAAAATGAATATTTGGTTTCATAACAACTTCCCCCCTTAAATAAATTCATCCCTGAATTTCCTATCCAAGTGTGGTGAAGAAGAAACATCCAAAAACTCTGGCCAATACAATCATACGTGGACCTCCCTCTCCCATGTCTTGTCCTATACTCAACTGTGCTTCTATAGTGCTCGTATGAGGGGAACAGATTTTCCACAAAGAGCCTTTGTGATGAAATCCACAATCTAAATAAGGTGGTCCTCAACGGATGCATTCACTTCTAACTCAACCACTTTTGGTTGAAAAAAATGTGAGACGGGTATGAAAATTAACATCGTCTCTATGAAACAGGAATGTTGTTGTGAATATCCTAGTACCTCTAAAGTAACTACAATTGACAGGCAACCGGCCCAACTTTCTCTAAAACCTCAAATGAATTGATGTATCTCAGGGAAATATTCCCCTATCTTCTAATCCTCTTGTGTCCCAACCATGGTGTGACACGTAAGAAATCATGATCTCCAACCTCAAACTCTGGAGGTTGTCTTCATCGATCATCATATGAATTAAGCCAAGACTGTGCAGTAGCCATCCTCTAACAAATCAACTTCACATACTCAGTGGTCCCCTAGAAAAGACGAGGTCCCATCATAGCTGCCTATCCTCCCTCCAACAAACATCGGGGTGACCAATATTGACTACCATACAAAGCCTCATAAAGTTACATATGAATCATCTCCAAAAAAATGTTGTAGTATGCCATCTCCACTAGTGGTATGTGTATCTCTCAAGAACCCTATAAATAATGGAATCATGCTAAAAGAATGTCCCCCAACACCTACATCATGCACTCAGACTAACCATATGTCTGATGATGGTAAGTTGTACTCTGAAGTACTTGTGTACCCAATTTCCTCTATAGTCCCTGCTAGACACAAGAAGTAAATTGGGTGTCCCTATCTAAAACAATAGTTTACAGAATGCCATGAAAATGTACAATCTCTTGTATGTACAACCTTCCTAGATAATCAACACTAAAGGTTTCCTTAATCGAAATGAAATGTGAAAACTTCTTGAGTCTGTCAGCAACAACCCAAACATCATCATTCGCTGACGGATATATCGGTATACCCATCACGAAATCTATCGCAACATCATTCCACTTTCACTCAAGAATGGTTAAATGTTATAAAATCTATATATGTCACTGATGCTCTTTCTTCACCTGCTAATATGTGGAAAATATCATAACAAAACCAGAAAAATCTCTCTTCGTACCTTCCCACCAATACTGACGGTGTAGATCTCGATACATCTTGGTGACACCAAGAAGAACTTCCCAAAATGAGGAATGAAAATCTCACATAGAATCCTCACATATGTCTATTGTCACCCATATACATCCATGAAAACACATGACCTCATCATCATCTACAGTATACCCAGGAGTAGGGTCCTCTCCTCAAACACTCATCCATAGTGCTAGGACATCAGAAACTGAAAGCTGCATCATTCACACTCAATCTAGTAGAGTAGAGGTAACAACTATATAAAAAATAAATTTCTGACCCTTTCTATTGTGAACCTGTATATGTATCTCAGAGAATAGAGCCGTAAGCTTCCACTCACTATTGGACTCCAAATCAACATCTATTTGAGTCTTCCTACTCAACAAATCATCCACTTCATTACCTTTCCCATGTGTGTTGGTAAGCTCATGGTCAAAATCTTGAAGGTACTCAAACCTTGATCATTGTCTAAAATTGAAATCATTTTGAGTAAAGATATACTTGAGAAATTTGTGATCAATGTATACCACAAAATTCTATCCCAAAAGATAGTGTCGCCAAAACTATAAATCATGCACAACTACTGCTTACATGAGATCATGCATCAGGTAGTTCTTCTCATGTGGCTTCAACTAATGAGACTCGTACACAATGAATCCTTCCCCTTACATAAGTACTTCTTCCAAACCAATACCCAACGCATCAGAGTAAATGATGTAACTCTTGATCGGATCCAAAATAATAAATATAGAGGACGAATTCAGTCTCCGGTTGTAAATCCCCTACCCCAGCCACCAAGAGTCGGTGATTTATTATATAACATTGGCATGATACAAGGAATCAATTCCCGAATGACTGATCATTTTTGAATTATTAGAAAGGAGTTTCATACATAAGATCAACATTACAACTTGAAAAAAATACAACACTAATTTATTGCATTACAAACACACAATCCTCCTACATTATGACTTCAAGTCACTCATAACAAACTTCTTCTTATCTTGGGAAAATGAAACATAAGAAAGGGGGGTCCCAAATGCTCAGTAAGGGTAAGAAATATAGTGGAAGATAACCTTAAAACAAGGCCTGAGGAATAATTAAAACACATTCCTTTAAATATAATAAAAATGAACACTTTATGGTAGGAATATGATCTTAGTAAATAATGCCATAATAAAACATATTAATGGGTATTCTACTAGTTCAATAACCACATGAACCATCATTATTTTTTTCATAATGAGGGAATGTTTAATGTTGGTCATTCTGAAACATTTTTTCAAGGCCATGGACAAGACAACAAAAAATGATTAAGGCCTCAACCAAAACCATATATCAAATTTGGAATGGCCTAGGCAAATTCCAAGTCTAATTGTTTCATGTTAACAACCGATGCACCTATGAGATATAGCTTTCTCCACCTGTCACAAACTAAGTCCAATACATTCCTCAAATGAAAAGGATGAAACATAACATGAATATTTGTATTAAAACTAGCATACTAAATGTAAATACATTAACAATAATCCATTAATGGTATAACAATAACACATCCACATTCAAACATATCACAAAAAATTAAATACAATATAGATGATTTGTATCATAAAAAATAAATTTCAAACATGTTTAAATTCTATCAAAGGATGTTGACATAAATGAAATGAAAACTATTTGAAAGAAATACCTCTTTCTATTTTGAAACCATTTAAGAGTAACATAATTTTAAAATAAAATATCTATTTCGAAAATATTGTTATAATCTTGTAAGATATGCTTTTAAGATGTTATTACGGTGTAAAATAGCCGAATCCTTTTTATAAGTTAAAAAAATTCTTAAATTAATTTTCTTGAAAAGGTCATAAATTAAATTGTTTGGAAAATAATAGAAAGATTCATTTGAAAACATATAAAGACATATAAAGGAATAAATGACATTAACCCATAGTCTATTAAATAGTAAAAATGTTTTGATTTTTTTTATGAATACATGGATGTGGATGATAAAGAGTTTACAATGGATACTTACGTAGAAACAACCTCAGATAATAATGAGATAGTGAAATTAAGAATTTCTTTGAACTTTTCCTTAGTTGATGGTATGTTAACCTCCTATATAATTGTTAAAAAATTGTTATTAAATTATAAAATAACTATATTCATTAATATTATATCATATATGATCCTATAATATTGCTTTGTTAATAGTATTTCAGTAGTATCATCATTTTGGGTGTTAAAAGATTCATTTGGATTTTTATACTTGGATACATAATCCATTTTTTTAATGGATACAATATATGTGTATCATACACTTAATGATATTATGTTCATAAACAATATTT
This sequence comes from Viscum album, assembly GCA_963277665.1. Classification (NCBI taxonomy): domain Eukaryota; kingdom Viridiplantae; phylum Streptophyta; class Magnoliopsida; order Santalales; family Viscaceae; genus Viscum; species Viscum album. The sequence goes on from OY728151.1 coordinate 171,040,058, forward strand.
TTAATCATAAAATTAACATTATTCTTTAATGATTACAATGGGGAATGAATCTCAGCACATTCGTGGAGATGGTAATCCGTACGTATGCACGAGCGAAAAATTCATTATATTGATGGTGAAATAGTATGTAATGGGATGGTATATCATATATAAAGAATAATTAACTTGTTATAATTGTTATTTAAATCATTTATACTCATTATTATACCCATCAAAATAATGAAGTGTTTGAATAACAAACGACACCATGACGTTGAGACGGTATGTTGTACGTAGGCACATATAGTGACTTTGCAATTCATATGATGGCTAGAATAATGAATATGTTTGTACCATTTTTTTAATAATTTCACAGTATATATAAGATATTGGAGTTATTATTTTAGAATCGAAACAAAAAAGAAAGAAGAAGTTGTAGAAGAAAAGAACATGAAAGAGGTGATGAAATATTTACCTCTTCATCGGGTTCTTCATTTTTAATTGTTCAAAAGGGCTCCATAGGTTGGCTTTCTGACCAATGGAAGGCCACTAGGATGAAGGGAGTAATTTTTGGAGGATATTTGGGATGGGTTTTTCCTATCCAAATGGCTTTGGAGGTGTGTAATTAAGAAAAGGGAAAGTTCCCTTTTATTAGAGTGATGAGGGTCACTTTAGGAAAAGCTTGAAATATTATTTTATAATAAAATATTTTCGGTTTATAATGGATTATAAATGAATTATTTAAAGGATATGGTGGTTATGGGTTGAAAAAATCACAACCAATAAGTTTTAGACTGGTTTTGGTCATCATATTAACCATATCATTTAGATTTAAATCTTAGTTAAATAGTTTGACATTTACCATGTCTCTTTGTATTTGTATATTTTATAGTTAATAAACATACTATAAACTACCAAGAGAACAATAAATGGTTAATTATTAATATATATAACCTTATCAAATTCCTTGGGCTGAACCTTATATTTTTATGAATATTATATCAATTAATAATATAGTATTTGATTTAAATTCTCAATTGTGTCAATTTTGACACTATATAGTATTTGATATTTTTGAAAGCCAATAAATATTTATCACTTCGAGTAAAATTTATTTAACCAACACTATCATGAAATATTAACCTAGAAAATTATTTTAATTTTCATAATTTATCAATTTACATTTCTTTGGGTATTTATAATATCAGTTATTTTAATATTCAATTAATAAAGTAATTAATGCATCATCATTTTGTCATAAATAAATTTAATTATATGATGTCTAAAAATTATAAATAAAATTTCCTTATGTGTAATATCGTTTTATATTTCTAATAAATATTTATAGTAGAATTTATATTGTGTGGAACCTTATATGAAAAATGGTTTGTTTATTAAACATTGAATTCAACTCTTTTGACTCTTTTTTAAATAAAATAATTATAAATGCACTAATGTAATACAAGTGGATAAAAAAGATCATATTTTATTCCTAAGGTTGTTTATGGTCTAATTACACTTATCCAATAGATTTAGGACATGTTTTAGGGTAATTATAATATCATTTTTACCCTTAATTACCCTATTTTGTTTTAACCGTGGTAAATAAAAGTCAAAAATTACTATTCACCCAAAATTATTTTCATCTTATTGAACCAAATTTTACATATTGACATTAACTATGTCCTTTAGATTTTCAAAATTCAACTCACAGAAGTGGTAAAATTATGTTTTATGCAAATTTGCAAATGCTCCAAGGAGGAGGGTAAAAGACTGTAAAAAGTTTAATAAACTTTTTATGTATCTAAACCTAGCATAAAATGACTCCAATGAATTACATTTAACATATATAGGTATTATGTGTCTATTTTGACCTAGAATAAATTTAAATAAAATAAATAAGTATTTAAATAAAATGTCAGTTTTAACTAATAACATACTGTTTTACACTATTCATCAAAAATTTAATGTTTTCAGAAAAATACCAAAAATTCACCCTAATATAATTTAGATATTAAAAATTCAAAAATAAAGTCCATTTTAAAAAATAAAATTTATAAATTCTCAAAAAGTGGGTATTCATATTCATAAGATCTAGTTTGATTGGTTGAGGTGTGTTAGAATCTAGAAGTTGCGTATAATGTAAACTATTGCATTATTCAAAGGGAAATGTATTGTGGATTCTTGGATTGTTACAGTCTTCCCTCTTTTAAATAATTTCATCCTAGAAATTTCTATAATACTAAGACACAAAAAGATTTGGGTGGTTCTTCATCATAAGTTCCTCTAGTTCCCACATTGCCACTACAATCTTATTATTTTTCTATAGAACATTTACAAGACGAGTCATCTGATTTCTCAACACTTATTCTCTGGTATCAAGAATCTTGACTGGATCTTCACAATAAGACAAATCAGGTTCGAGTTCAATTTTCTCATAGGTGATTACATTCATTGGGTGAGGAATATATTTTCTCAACAGTGATATGTGGAACACATCGCGAACTTTGGAGAGACTTAGTGGCAGTGCAAAACGGTAAGCTACAGCCCCAATTCATTCTAGAATTTCTAAAGGACCGATGTACATGGGACTTAATTTAACCTTATTACCGTATCATATAAATCCCTTACATAGAGATACATTCAAGAAAACATGATCTCCTACCTGAAATTCCAAATCGTTCCTTTAGTTATTGACATAACACCTCTTCCTACTTTGAGATTCGTAGATGAGGGTTTAGATAATCATCCATTTTTCTATTTTTTCCTAAACATGTTCTAGGCCTATGAGTTTTATTTCACCATCATCACCCCAAAAAGTTGGTGTCTGACATCACATTCCATATAACACTTCATATAGTTCCATCTGAATACTTGAATGAAAGAAATTTTTTTAAGAAAATTCTACCAAAGGAAAATATTGATCCCACATACCTTGAAAGTCAAGTGAGAGAGATATAAACATGTCTTCTAAGGTGTCAATAGTCCATTCTGATTTTCCATCAATTTGAGGGTTGTAGGTAGTGCTCAAATACAGTTTGGTATCCAAGGAATTATGAATTATTTTCCAGAATCATGATGTAAAACGAGGATCCCAATTAGTAACAATCGATAGGGGTACTCCGTGAAGTCTTACAAGATCATTAATATAGAGTCTTACAAAACATTCAAGTGGTAAATCATCCCTTATAAGAAGAAAATGTGTTGACTTTGTAAGAGTATCAACAATGAACCATAATGCATCATTCCTTCTAGGAGTTTTTGGTAGCCCCATGACAAAGTCCATCGTAATATCATCCCATTTCAACTCAGTAATGAGAATTGGTTTCATGAATCTTCTAAGATGTTTTCTACCTATATTCACTTGTTGGAAAACCATACATCTTGACACAAAATCAGAAATATCTCTCTTCATGATGTCCCACAAAAATTATTCCTCAAATCTCAATACATATTGGTTCTCCTAGTGTGTATAGAGAAATTGGATCTACAAGCATCATCCAACAATTCCCTTTTTTGATCAGGTATACTGGGAACACAAAGACTCTTCCCAAATATTTAAATTCCATCTTAATATATGAAGTCACTCAATCTTCCATCATTTACAGCTTTAATCTTCTTCTGAAACTCCTCTTCATTATTCTTATAATTCTTTATCCTTTCTAGTAAAGATGGTTTTGAAACCATTTGAAAATGTATTGATGTTTCACCTTCCATGGTTATTACCATATCCATCTTTACTAGATCCTTGAAAATTGGATCTCTATCAACTCTCATATTGTTTAAAACTCCAGGATCCTTTCTGCTCAAAGCACCTTCCACTATATTTTCCTTCCCTAGGTAGAATTGTATTATGAAATTATAATCCTTGAGTAGTTCAAGTCATCTCATTTTCCTCGTGTTTAGTTCTTTTTTGTGAGAAAATATACTTCAAACTCATGTGATAAGTATAAATCTCACATTTATCAACATTGAAATTGTGTCTCCTTATCTTCAGAGCGAAGACTATAGCTAATAACTCAAGATCATGAGTTGGATAGTTTTGTGCATGAATTTGTAGCTATCTTGATGCATAGGAAATAACTATATCATTATACATAAGGAAACAACCAAGTCCATTATTTGAATCATCACTATAAATAAAAAAACCCATAATTCCCCGATGGTTTGGTCAATATAAGAGCATTAACTAATATTATCTTTAGTTTTTCAAAACATTTTTTACACTCTTTTGTCCAAACAAATTTAACCCTTTTATGTGTGAGCTTGGTTAATGGGTTTGTCAACCTGGAAAAAATTCTGGATGAAACTTCGATAATAACCTACTAAAGCAACAAAACTGCATACCTCAGTTACAATCATCAGTTCTTTCGATTCTTGGATTTCTTGGGTCTTTGATGGATCAATAGCAATTCCATCCATAGAGAGAATATGGCCAAGACAATAAATTTTCATGAAGCTAGAATTCACACTTACTAAACATCCAATATAATTCATTTCTTATAAGATTATTTAGAATAATGCACAAGTGGTTTTCATGATCTTCGTAGTTTTTGGTGTATACCAACTTATCATCAATAAATACTAATAAAAATTAATAATGATATTCCTTGAAATCACTATTCATTAAATCGATGAAGATAGTGGGTGCATTAGTGAATCAAAATGGTATTACTGTAAACTCACAATGCCTGTACCAACTTTGAAATTTTGTTTTCGGAATGTCTAACTTTTTCAAACACAACTGATGATATCCAGATCGAAGTTCAATCATTGAAAAATATTGAGATCCATGAATTTGGTTGAATACATCATCAATGTGAGGCAGGGGATAGTTTTTCTTTATTGTTATAGCATTGATCTCCTTATAGTCAATGCACAACCTCATAGATATGTCTTTCTTCTTAACAAAAAGGATAGGGGCTCCCCAAGGAGAAACACTAGGGAGAATAAATCCATTATTACTCAATTACTTTAGTTGTTTATTTATTTCCACTAATTCCACTATGTTCATTCTATAATTGGTCTTCAATATGGTCCTTGAACAAAGAATTAAATCAATGGAAAAATAAATTTATCATTCTAGAGCATGTCCAGGTAATTCATCTAGAAATACATCAACATATTCTTGCACAATAGATACGTCCTCAATTCAAACATTCTTTCCTAACCCATAATTATTTCATTCCCATCCTCCTCAATAATTGAATTTATTAGTGTAACTACGGGTGGCTCTGGATAAGAATCCGATGGTGATGTTTCTTGTCACAACCTGTCCTCGGGGCCCGTGTCGTGACTACCCCAAGCCCGCCTTCGATAGGCCAGGGGTTGGCGACAAGCACCAAAGGCATAAAATCCCGATAACTGGGAAGGCATTGCCTTTATAAAAGAAAACAATCACCACAGAGTACAAGCGGAAGCAAAACACTAAGTACAAAAGAAATGCTGAAAAGTAAATGGGCCAGAATAAAAACCCAAAAGAATGTACGACTACAACCGAACAAGGTACAACAGCAAAAAGACAAATAGTTGGAAAAAGGAACCAGCTCCTGGGTCGTCCTCCTCGGATCCTACCTGAAGGGTAGCTACAGAGAGCGCAGCTCCTGGTCATCCACCACGGATCCTACCTGAAGGGTAGGTATAGATAGCGCAGCTCCTGGTCTTCCACCAAGGATCCTACCTGAAGGGTAGGTATAGAGAGCCTCCTCCATGCTCTCGTCCGTCAACCTCCTTTGTGAGTCGTCACGTCGTGTAGTCCACCTCCGGGTACTAACTCGTCGTGTAGTCCACCTCTGGGTATCGTCCAGTCCTCAAACACTCGGCCTCCGTCAGCACTGCTCGTCGTCTGCAACCAACACAACGAGGTGCGGGCATAGCCCGTGCAGGGGTGAGTATAACGATACTCAGTAGGGACCCCGAGACCCTCAAGGTCTCACTAAACCAACAAGGATAACCACAAAGAAGATCTCAACAGGTAACCTTTACTTAGGTATATGCCCATACATATACTAAGTTATCAAGTAACCCATCTAAATCATGAGGAAACACAAGGATTGTGAAATCAACGGATAACCACTACCCAGGTATATGCCCATACATATACCTAAGTTATCTAGTGACCCATCTCAATCATGATGTAAACACAAGGTCAAAAGTCTCAGCTCAAACCATGATTTTCATTTTCGAAACCGTAACTGCTGAAGAGCTCCGTCTCTAGAGTGTACAGTGGTCCTGATATGACTCCGAGGTACTACTCACTAACCTAAGACTGCTGAAGTACTCCTCCTGTCGAGTACCGCGGGCCAGCCACCCAAACACAGTAGTGCTTCCCGCTGAGGTATGTCACCCACACACAGTAGTGCATACCCCCTAGTAGCCTGCTGAGGTACTCTCTGGATGAGTATCGTGGGTCTGGACTGTCAAACAGGTAGTGCTCCGTCCGCTATGGGTCTGAACCTCAGAATGTAGTGCTCCGTCCACTGGGCTATTCGACTCACTCCAAGTCGAGTCAGTCAAGCAGTCGTCTGGTCTCAGTCAGCTACACGGTCTTCGTACTCCACACGCTCATCTCTGGGAGGGTCCGCTACACGAGCTACAGGTCGATACTCCAAATATCTCAATGTCCCACGAATAAGTATCTCAAAGGACCGCCTCGACAAAGGGGTCTCAACGCAACAGACGGCGCGTCAATCGGACGCCCGGTCTTTGTATTACTAGCCTTTTCATCCCAGGGGCCCGGTTGGTTTCGTGTGCGAACCAACCCAGCCGTATCTCAACTGTACCTCGAACTCTCATAGGGTATGCTCATAGGGACCGTTTCTCAACGTGATCACCAACGCCGCTGACTGTTCGTCAAACAGACGTCCAGTATGAAAGATATCAGCTTTTCCATTCCAGGGGCCCAGTTGGATTTCGGGTGCGATCCAACCTGGCCACTACCAACTGTATCCAAAACTCGGGAAAAATATGCCAAAAGTTCCGTCTCATCAAGTGGAATTCAACGAAATAGACGGCACGTCAATCAGACGCACGGTCTGTGAGTTATTGGCTTTTTCGTTCCAGGGGCCCGGTTGGTTTCGTGAGCGAACCAACCCGGCACCAATCCGACGGCATCCAAACCTCGAGCGGAGTAAGCCAAAAGATCCGTCTCACTTAGAGGATTCCATCAAGTCGACGGCACATCAATCGGACGTTCGGAGCTCAAGATATGAGCGTTTCCGCTCCGAGGGCCCAGTTGGTTTCGTATCCGAACCAACCCGGCTGAACCCAAAATAATCCGAAACCTTGAGTGTAATATACCAAAACGACCGTCTCGATTCAAGGATCGTGTTTCCGCTGACTGCGAGTCGTTTGGAGGCCCTTAGACCATGTTACGGGAATTTGACCGAAAGTGGTCCGAAAACGGGGGTCTGGGCCCGGGCCGACCCGGCCCGGTGCCGGCCGGCCCGGCCCGGCGCCGACCGTTTGGCCGAGCAGCGGGTCGAGGGAATGGGGGGCACAACCCCCATTGTTAATGAACCAACAGCCCCCCACGTGGGGGGGGGGGGGGGGCGCTCTATCCAACCGGGGGTTCAACCCCCGGGTCTTCAGGGTAACGGCCGGCCATACACCATCCGTTCTTCATACACGGGGGACCCAGAAGGGGTCCCGCCCTGACCACCACGGCCGGCATTTCCGGCGGCCTTGAAGGCCGCCGCGGCACTGCCGCGGCTGGTTTCTCTGACGGCGCGCCACCGCCGCCGGTCGCCGGCGCCGTCGTGCCGGGGTGGTGCGCCGCCGTCGAGCTCTGCGGACCACCGGTCATGCACCGATGCTCCGATTTGACCACCGCCTACGGCACTGCTCTCCTCGGGTCGAGAACATCACTATAGTGATCTGAAATCCTTACCGTGGTCCCGTTGCTTCATCGCCGACAAAACCGTACAACAAGAGCAAATAGCGAAGGGTTGTCGGGCCTTGTTCGTACGGCCCGCACCCTCCGCGTTAGGAGTTTTCAAAAACGGCAACTAAGTATCAATTTCATAACAATTAAAATTGAAACAATCTTCCCTTGATAATCTGCATTCATTATTTTAAAAGGGGGAAAATGAAGGGAAGAAGATGTCATTATCAAAAACAAACCCTTACCTCGTAATTGTCATTCGTTGATGATCTCAGAAAAAGGGCGGATATCGATTCCTCGATTGTCGTGTTCGTCACACACTCACAATTCCCACGCTAATGAGTCGGAAAGAAAGAAGGGTACTCGTCGTTGGAGTGAGCATCGTTGTCGATGGCGACGTTCCTCACAGTGATGCCTCCTCCCTTGACGCGAGGAAAGAAGAAGAGAAGGCACTTTGCTGGTGCCTTCGCGTTCTCCATCGGAGGGTCGGTGTTCATCACATTCTTTGTCGAAGTCTCGACGTTCTTCAACGATGGTGATGAAGTTCTTCAAAACTAAGTGATTCCTCTCTCAATATCCTCACTTAACCAAGAAACCTAATAAAATAATCTCTCCTATTATTATATTAACACATGCCAAGCTTTTCAAATTCCAAAATTCAAATAACTTAATTAATTAAGAAGTTGAACTCATTAATTAAAAGTGTTGGCATGTAATTAAGTGGGGAAGAAGTTCAAGAGTTAAAGGGAGATTAAATGGGGGGTTAAAGGAGAGTTATAGGGATGTGAATGGTTGGGGGTCGTGTGGGCCCCACCATTCAAGTATCCACTCATGGGAAGTTGGTTGGTCATGGGCTCCACCAACAACTTCCCATGGGAGAGAATAACTCCCAAGACATAAAATAAAATTGTTCACACAATTTTTTTTATTTTAAACTAAAACCCCAAAAACAAAAGCTCAACCTACTTAAAGCGAAACTGTGGTAAAGGTCCCCTTAAGCAATTACCGGCGTTGCGAGTTCATCGGTGCCATTAGATTTCAATTCCGTGCACCAGTTGAAAAGATTGAAATTCATGCTCGCTCGTTCACTGAACGTACCCGAGCCAAACTTCGAAAGTTGATTCTGGGCACTCTGGGCCTCAAAATCAAGTTCCGTCAGAAACCGAGTTCTTGTAAAATTCCAAAGAAAATTAAGAAAAAAAATTTCTTGAAATTTCTGGGTCTTTACATTACTCTCATCTCGGGGATTTACGTCCTCGTAATGCTTTAACACAAACTAAAGTCACAAAAGCGCTACAGAGCACGCATCTGAGCCTTCCGCTCCCATGTCCTCACCCAGAGGTTCCCATACTGCCAGAGAAAGTGCACCTGAGGAATCGATCGTCCTCGTAGGATCCGCTCCTGTCGATCCTCGATCCCCACTGAAACCATCATGAAAGACACCCCATAGCCATCGTCCAGCTCCTCATGGTCGATGATATGCGAAGGGTCGAGCACGTATCCCCTCAGTTGAGATACGTGGAAGTCGTCATGCACCTGGTGCAACTGCGGTGAATGGGTCAAGTGGTAAGCCACCACACCTACCCAGCTGAGGACCAAAGAAGGTTTGCTAACCCTCGGAGATAACTTTCCGCCTTGGCCACGTCTCCGTAAACCTCGTCGATGTGAGACCCGTATAAGGACGGGATCATCATCCTCGAACTCCAGAGGTCTCCATTTACAGATAGAACTGGAACTCGAACTGACTTCTGCTACGATGGTAAGGTTGACCGAATCAAGAGTGATCGGTCGCACCCTACTGTGAAAGAGTTTAGCCTGTGCTGCCTAGGGTTTCCTTTTCACCGACCATGGAAAACCCATCCTGAAGTTTTCCTAAAACCGTCAATTTGAGTATGAACAGTTATTGACCATTCCATACTCAAACTAATGTCGTAAGGCCTCGACGCTACCACAAAGAGATTCCAACCGGAACTCTCGCCTCGAGGGTCTAACCACACCATCGGCATAAGTGTGATTATTGAGTCTCCTCCCAAGGTATCTCCAGACGTGAGGGTCAAGTCCACGGCTTACCGGAAACTCTAGGTCTGGAACAAGATTTGTGAAAGCAAGTAATGATTCACTTCGACGTCCATTACTAAAACAGCTATTAGTGGACACAGACTATCCCTTGAATCATTTCTAGAGCCATTGGGTCACACTGCTTGACCGCATGCAGCCGCACTCTTCCTCCGCCCTCCAGCTCCCTGAGCCTGGCGGGAATAACTAAGGCGGGTGGTTGTACCATGATAGGATGTACACCACCTCATGCTGCTCTCCTAGCTCTGCCTCCACATCTGTTTCTTCGTAGACTCATCTCTCCTTTAATATACCTCTTCTTTAACAATTAACACGGTCGAGTCTCTAAGACTGGAGCCGGTTTCCTACTTCTTACTGCACTGTGCAGTCTTCATCCGCTCCGGGATGATCTGCATCTCCTTTAGTCTCACATGAGATGCTATGATTTCTTCTTTTCTGATAAGAGAAATCCAGTCTCATGCCCTGGATGAACCACATTCGTTGCCTAATACAGTCATTCCTGACATGAATGACGCATTCATTCCATGGATGACGTCGTAAGGCCACGACGTAACTACTAAGAGATCCGACTGTCACTCTCGCCTCCAAGGGTCGAGTCACACTGTCGGCATCAGTGTGAGGTCACTGGGTCCCCTCCAGTAGAAATCTCGAAAGTGAGAGTCAAGTCAACTGTTTAACCGGGACCACTTAGTATCAACTAAACAAAAAGACAGGAAAGAAAACAAAGATAAGTGTCTTTTTATTATTGCAGCTCATAGTACAAAGACATGAATATAAAAGCAACATGGAACTAGAAGTACAAAGGACGTATCCACTAGTTCCTCTCCTGCCCACCTGCTCTTGGAGCTCTACTGCCTTGTACACTACTCGGCTGTTTCTCAAGCACTCGTCGTAGCTTCTACCTCGGTGGCTCTTCCAAATCCTGTGGATCAACTGTACGAGGAGTCGGACAGTCACGTGCCAGGTGACCCTTTCCGCCGCATGAGTAACACAACCTGCTTCTAGCACGCCTAGATCTGTTCCCACCTCGGGTGCCCCGCAACACCGGTCCTAAATCCCGAGATCATCCAAATTCTAGTCTGGTCCTCCTGGACCTCTGCATCATCTGTCTACTTCCCACAGATGACTCGGCTACTGATTGAAAAACACGCGGCAAAGGCAGAAGCTCCTATACTCGCTCGGGGTGTAGAGCTACTGGCGCAAACTCCACCCTGATGAAGGTCTTGAAGTTTTCCCATGCGAAGGTCATCCCGTCACACAACTGGAACAAGTGGCTCCACCACCTGCCTGCTGCTGCCTGAAGGAGGCTGGCAGCAAAGATCACCATGAAGTTTGTCGGCGTCCCCACTAGCCTGAAGACTCTCAACACAACCTCCCGCCAATCCTCAGCCGCCTGCGGGTCCGTCTCTCCCCGGAACCTGGGTGGCCTCTGGCGCTGGAACTCATGTAGCGCACTCAAGTGGCATGCTCCCTCTACTGCTGGGGCTGGTGGCATCGGTGGCCCAACGTATGGTAGTACCGCTGGTGCCTCTGCTGGTGCCTCAACTACAATAGGGACCAATACCGAATCCTCGTCGCTTGACAGGCTGTCAGTACGCACATCCCTCTGGGCTCCAGCTGGTCGTCCGAGAAAGGGCATCCTAAAAGAAACAACGTGACACGGTCAAATGATTATACCTGGTGAGCTGACCTGGTTTGAGCTGTTTTAAGGGAAAACCTTTGAAAACACACACGCAATCAATGTTTTCGTGCCCAAAGTCAGAAATCAGTTGTCAAGGTCCTGGTGTATGGATACGTCGACCGCCCGCACCAACACTGGACTCCCTGAACTGAAAACCACACTTGTTACTCTTAACACTATTGCTTCATAGAATGAAAATATAAGAGTTATAAGTTCTGCGGTAGAACCGAATCCTTTGATACCAATTTGTCACGACCCGTCCTCGTGCCCCGTACCGTGACTACCCCATGCCCGCCTTCCATAGGCCAGGGGCTGGAGACTAGCACCAATTGCGTAAAATCCTGATAAATGGGAAGGAATTGCCTTTATAAAAGAAAACAAGAACCACAGAGTACAAGCGGAAGAAAAACACTAAGTATAAAAGAAATGATGAAAAGTAAATGGGCCAGAATACAAACCCAAAAGAAAGTACGACTACAACTGAACAAGGTACAACAGAAAAAAGAAAAACAGCTAGAAAAAGGAAGCAGCTCCTGGGTATTCCTCCTCGGATCCTACCTGAAGGGTAGGTACGGATAGCGCGACTCCTCGTCGTCCACCACGTATCCTACCTGAAGGGTAGGTACAGATAGCGCAGCTCCTGGTCGTCCACCACGGATCCTACCTGAAGGGGAGGTATAGATAGCCTCCTCCACGCTCTCGTCCGTCAACCTCCTCTGTGAGTCGTCACGTCGTGTAGTCCACCTCCGGGTACTGACTCTTCGTGTATTCTACCTCCGGGTACCGTCCAGTCCTCGAACACTCGGCCTCCGTCAGCATTGCCCGTCGTCTGCAACCAACACAACAAGGTGCGGGCATAGCCCGTGTAGGGGTGAGTATAACGAAACTCAGTAGGGACCCCGAGACCCTCAAGGTATCACTAAACCAACACGGATATCCACAAATAATATCTCAACAGATAACCTCAACTTAGGTATATTCCCATACATATACCTAAGTTATCAAGTAACCCATCTCAATCATGAGGAAACACAAGGATTCAGAAATCAACGGATAACCACTACCCAGGTATATGCCCATACATATACCTAAGTTATCAAATGACCCATCTCAATCATGAGGTAAACACAAGGTCAAAAGTCTGAGCTCAAACCAGGATTTTCATTATCGAAACCGTAACTGCTGAAGGGCTCCGTCTCTAGAGTTTACAGTGGTCCTATCACGACTCCGAGGTACTACTCACTAACCTAAGACTGCTGAAGTACTCCTCCTGTCGAGTACCGCATGCCTGCCACCCAAACATAGTAGTGCTTCCCTCCGAGGTATGTCACCCAAACACAGAAGTGCATACCCCCTAGTAGCCTGCTGAGGTACTCTCTGGACGAGTACCGCGGGTCTGCACTGTCACACAGGTAGTGCTCCATCCGCCATGGGTCTGCACCTCAGAAAGTAGTGCTCCATCCACTGGGCTAGTCGACTCACTCCAAGTCGAGTCAGTCAAGCAGTTGTCAGGTCTCAGTCAGCTACACAGTCTTCGTACTCCGCACGCTCGTCTCTGGGAGGGTCCGCTCCACGAGTTACAGGTCGATACTCCAAGTATCTCAATGTCCCACGAAGAAGTATCTCAAAGGACCTCCTCGTCATAGGGGTATCAACGCAACAGATGGTGCGTCAATCGGACGCCCGGTCTATGAGTTACTAGCCTTTTCGTCCCAGGGGCCCGGTTGGTTTCGTGTGCGAACCAACCCGGACGTATCTCAACTGTACCCTGAACTCTCATAGGGTATGCTCATAGGGACCGTTTCTCAACGTGATCACCAATGCCGCTGACGGTTCATCAAACGAACATCCAGTCTGAAAGATATCAGCTTTTCCGTTCGAGGGGCCCGGTTGGATTTCAGGTGCGATCCAACCCAGCCACTACCAACTGTATCCAAAATCATGAAAAATATTCCAAAAGTTCCATCTCATCAAGGGGAATTCAACGAAACAGACGGCGCGTCAATCAGACGCCCGGTCTGTGAGTTATTGGCTTTTTCGTTCCGGGGGCCCAGTTGGTTTCGTGAGCGAACCAACCCGACCCCACTCTGACGACATCCAACACTTGAGCGGAGTAAGCCAAAAGATCCGTCTCACTTAGAAGATTCCATCAAGTCGACGGCATGTCATTCGGACGTCCGGAGCTCAAGATATGAGCGTTTCCGCTCCAAGGGCCCGGTTGGTTTCGTATCCGAACCAACCTGGCCGAACCCAAAGTAATCTGAAACCCTGAGTGTGATATACCGAAACGACCGTCTCTATCCAAGGATCACGTTTCCGCTAACGGCGAGTCGTTTGGAGGCCCTTATCCAAAGTTACAGGCATTTGACCGAAAGTGGTCTGAAAACGGGGGCCTGGGCCCGGGCCGACCCGGCCCGAGACCCCCCCCCCCTCGGGTCGGCCCGGCCCGGGGGCAGCTCAGCTCGACTGTTTGTCCGAGCAGCGGGTCGAGGGAACGGGGGGCACAGCCCCACCCTGTTAATGAACCAACGGCCCCCCACGTGGGGGGGGGGGGGGGGCGCTCCAGCCAACCGGGTTTCAACCCCTGGGTCTTTAGGGTAATGGCCGGCCATACGCCGGCCGTTCTTCATACACGCGGGACCCAGAAGGGGTCCCGCCCTGACCACCGCGACCGGCTTTTCCGGCCGCCTTGAAGGCCACCGCGGCACTGCCGCGGCTGGTTTCTCCGGCGGCGCGCCGTCGCCGCCGGTCGCCGTCGCCACCGCACCGGGGTGGTGCGCCGCCTTCGAGCTCTGCGGACCACCGGTCATGCACCAGTGATCCGATTTGACCGCCACCTGCACCAATTCTCTCCTCGGGTCGAGAACTTCACTGCAGTGATCTCAAATCCTTACCGCGGTCCCGTTGGTTGATCGCCGACAAAACCGTACAATAAGAGAATATAGCAGAGGGTTGTCGGGCCGTGTTCGTACGGCCCGCACCCTCTGCGTTAGTAATTTTCAAAAACGGCAACTAAGTATCAATTTCATAACAATAAAAATTGAAACAATCTTCCCTTGATAATCCGCATTCATTATTTTAAAAGGGGAAAAATCAAAGGGAAGAAGATGTCATTATCAAAAACAAACCCCTACCTCGTAATTGTCATTCGTTGATGATCTTGTAAGAAGGGCGAATATCGATTCCTCGATTGTCGTGTTCGTCACACACTCCCAATTCCCATGCTCATGCGTCAAAAATAAAGAAGGGTACTCGTCGTTGGAGTGAGCGTCATTGTCGATGGCGATGTTCCTCACGGTGATGCCTCCTCCCTTGACGCGGAGAAAGAAGAAGAGAATGCACGTTGTTGGTGCCTTCGCATTCTCCGTCGGAGGGTCGGTGTTCATCACATTCTTCATCAAAGTCTCGACGTTCTTCAACGATGGTGATGAAGTTCTTCAAAACTAAGAGATTCCTCAATCAATATCCTCACTTAACCAAGAAACCTAATAAAATAATCTCTCCCATTATTTTATTAACACATGCCAAGCTTCTCAAATTTCAAAATTCAAATAACTTAATTAATTAAGAAGTTGAACTCATTAATTAAAAGTGTTGGAATGTACTTAAGAGGGGAAGAAGTTCAAGAGTTAAAGGGAGATTAAATGGGGGGTTAAAGGAGAGTTATAGGGATGTGAATGGTTGGGGCTTGTGTGGGCCCCACCTTTCAAGTATCCACTCATGGGATGTTGGTTGGTCATGGTATCCACCAACAACTTCCCATGGGATAGAATAACTCCCAAGACATAAAATAAAATTGTTCACACAATTTTATTTATTTTAAACTAAAACTCCAAAAACAAAAACTCAACCTACTGAAATCGCATCTATGGTAAAGGTCCCCTTAAGAAATTACCGGCGTTGCGAGTTCATCGGTGCCATCAAATTTCAATTCCGAGCACCGGTTCAAAAGATAGAAATTCATGCTCGCTCGTTCACTGAACGTACCGGAGCCAAACTTCGGAAGTTGATTCCGGGCACTCTGGGCCTCGGAATGAAGTGTCGTCAGAAACCGAGTTCTTGTAAAATTCAAAGAAAATTAAGAAAAAAATTTCCTGGAAATTTCCGGGTCTTTACATTTCTGTTCTAAAGATAAGCTACTCTTTATCTGCATTAAGAATTGTAACCTACTTTTTCTTATAATAAATATTCACATCATGGTCAAAAATCCTAACCATAACTATTATTACATCAAATTCAATCATGGGTATGATGATTATATCATAAAATAAATATCTTTTATATGCCTTAATGAGGATTGATTCACAAAATATTGCTGTGATGATACTTTTCTTAGGGGTTTTTACTAAAAAATCCATTGTTAAAATCAAATTGGAAATATCTAATTTTTTTTAGAAAACTGGGAAGATATGAAATAGTGTGGTGATATAGAATCAAATAAATCATTGGATAAACTTCAGGAAACAATTAAATTACCTGCAACTACTTCATTCCGAGCTTCAACCTCGGTAGTAGTGATCACATAAAATTGGCCTTGATCCCTTGTCCTTTTCAGAGGTTAGTTTCTTGGATGCTTAGGAGATTCATTTTCATAATGTCCCATATCCCTTAAATGGTCACATTGAACATTGGTAGCTTTATTCTTCCCCTTACAATCACTATAAATATGGTCTTTCTATCCACACTCATAGCATACACCTTTTCCTTTTTGATAGGCATCAGGGTTCTTCCTTCCACAATTATCATAGGGCGGAAATTAAACTCTTTCTTTCTTCCTTGTTTCTTATATTTCTTTTCCCATAGTTTTCAGAAGATCTATTCTTGTCTTCCTTTTCATTAAAGTTGCAATACTTAGAGAATTCATTTTGTGTCTTGATAGAACATAAGAAAATATCTTCATACGATAAGAATGATTATGAGACTAATGATCAATAGTGAAATGGTTTTAACCCATTAATCAAATAGACAATATTACTTCTTGGGTTATGTATATAATTTGCATCATTCCTTATGATCCATGTAATGTTAACTTAATACTTTCCAAAAATCTCATCCTCCTTATCTCTCATACTGAGATATTTTCTTTCCATATTTACTCAATGTTTACAAGGAAAGTATTTTTCTATGAAAATCTCTTTAAATTATTTCCATTACATAATTGATACTTATTCTTCCTCCTTTGTGTTTTGAATTAATGACCCCCATTGATTTTCATCTCCGGTGAGACAATAATCTACCCTGAAAACATTTTCCCTTCTGCTACTCCCCAAAGCATGAAATATTTTCTCTAGGGAACTTATTCACTGTTCAGATACAAATATATTTGTAGACCCATTGTATTTTTTATGGTTGTTTCCTAATGAAGAAATATAACATTGATTCTCTGCGTTGTGGATCAAGGTGTTTTCTATGGGTAAGGTTATTATTCATAACCTGTGTGAGTTTTTCTAGTATAGTGATAAGCTGATCAACACTAGTTTCATCACCATATCAGATATAATTATCTTGAGTAGGAGGAAATCCCTACATGGATTATGTGCATTGATATGGTTTCCATTCTTTCCACTAGGCACCATTTCTAAACCATGGCATACAGTAGATTGGTTTATGAACATCAATACATTATTATGAACTTGTAAAACACTTAACATAAATTGAATAGTTTATGGATATAATCAATAATCATAAAAATATTTTCTTTGAGGATATATATACTCATAAATCCTTCATAATGGTTTTCTAAATAAAATGAGAAATATCCTATGTATATCCCTTGAGAGTGTCGTAACCTAGAGTGCAGCAAGGCGGGTTATCATGCTCCAGTTCCCATTCGAGTCTAGATCAAAGTAGTGTTTTTGGATTTTACCCCTGGGTACATCTATTTCCAAGCCGCCTCGACCTGCTCGTATGTAGAAAGGGATGTATTTCATGGAAACTCACAAAATCTCTATAGTACCAAAATTCTAGGAAGTTATTCTACACTAATCCTCAAAGTCTATCTTAGGGTAATGATCTCTAAGAAATGTTTTTCAAAATCTAGATTCTAATTTTTGTACTAAACTTCCTCTAATACCAATTGAAATCCCCAACCCCAGTTACCCAAAGTTGGTGCTTTATTACATAACATTGGCATGATACAAGTAATGATGTCTTGAAATACCGGTCTGTTTAGTATTATTGGAAACAAGATACATACATAAGTTCAAAATTACAACATGAAAAGAAATAAAACACTAATTTATTCCATTAGAAACAACCAAGCCTCCTAGATTATGTCTGCAAGTCACTCATAACTAACTTCTTCATATCCTGGGAAAATGAATCATAAGAAAGGGGTGTGCTCACACGCTAATTAAGGGTAAGAAATATAGTTGCAGATAACATAAACATTAGGCATGATGAATAATTCAAAACACATGCCTTTACAAATAATAAACATAAACACTTCATGGCAGGAATATGAGATGAGTAAATAATGCCATAATAAAACATAGTCATAGGTATTCTACTAGTTGAATAACCACATAAATCAACATTATTTTTTTTATAATGAGGGAATGTACAATGCTGGAAATTCTGAATCATTTTTTCAAGGCCTTGGCCAGGATGACTAAAAATGATTAAGGCCTTGGAAAAAACCATATATCAAATTGGGAATGGCCTCGGACAATTCCACTTATAATTGTCTCATGAAACCTATATATGCATTGAGGAGATATTTCGAGCTTCACCGATAACATACTAAGTCCAATACATTCCTCATATAAATTTTTTGAAACATAACATAAACATTTGTATTAATAAATAGAAAACTAAATGACAATACTTTAACCATAAACCGTGTATTGTATAAAAAACACATCCATAGTCAAACATATAACAAAAACATCAATTCAATATAGATGATTTGTATCAAAATAAATCTACATCAAACTTGTATAAAATCCATCAAAGGAAGTTGACATAGATGAAATGAATTTTTTTAATGAAATACCACTTTCTATTTTGAAACCATTTAAGAGTCACATAATTATTAACGAAAACATTTATTTGGAAAATATTCTTATATTCTTGTAAGTAATGCTTCGATGATGTTATAATGGTAGAAAATATTCGTACCCACTGTATAAGTTAAAAAACATTCTTTTCTTAATTTTAACAAAAAGGTCATAATGTACCTTGTTTGGAAAATGAAGGAATGTTTCCTTAAAAACATATAATGAAAAATAAGGGTATAAATGACATTAACCAATATTCTAGTAAATGTTAAAAATGTTTTGAAATACTTTTTTAAGAATGTATGGATGTATATGATAAAGAGGACTTAGTAGATACTTACGTAAAAACAATTTCGGATGATAAAGTGGTTTTGAAATTTACACATACCTTGTATTTTTACTTAGTTTATGTTATAGGAACCGATTGTATAATAGTTAAAAAAATTTATTAAATTATACAATAATTATATACATAAATATCATATCAAATATGATCCTATAATATTTCTTTGTTAACAATATTTTAGTACTATCATAATTTTGGGTGCTAATTGATTCGTTTTCCTCATTATGATTGGTTACATAATACATGTTTGTTATATATAGGATGTATTTGATTAATATAAAAATTTATATTATGTTAATAAACATTATTTTTAATCATAAAAAAATTATTCTTCAATGATTACAATGGGGAAAGAATTTAATCCGGTTCATGGAGACGGTAATCTATACGTACACACAAGGGAAAATATCATTATATTGATGCTAAAATCATAGGTAATTGGATGGAATAACATATATACAGAATAATTAACATGTTATATTTATTATTAACATCATTTATAGTCATTATTATACTCATCAGAATAATGAATTTTTTGTATAAAAACTACACCACGACGTGGTGACGGTAAACCGTACGTACGCATGTATAGTGACCTTTTCATTCATATAATGGATAGAATAATTAATATGGTTGTACCATTTTAATAATTACATCACATTATATAGAAGATAATATATTTATTATTTTATAATGGAAACAACAAATAAAGTGGAAATGGAAGAAGATAAGAATTTGAAAGAGGGGATGAAATATTTACCTCTTCTTCGGTTTCTTCATTTTTATTTTATCAAAAGGGCTCCTTAAGATGGCTTTATGACCAAAGGAAGGCATCTAGGATGAATGGAGGAAATATGGGATGATATTCAGGTAGTGTTAGGTTGATAAAAATGGCTTTGGAGGAGTGAAATGAAGAGAAGGGAAAGTTCCCTTTTATTAGAGAGGTGAGGGTCACTTTAGGAAAATAATGACATATTATTTTTTAATAAAACCATTTTCAGTTTCTAATGCCTCAAAGATGAATTATATAAAAATATATGGTGTTTAAGGGTCTAAAACCTCTCAAAAAATAAGGTTTATAATCGTTTTGGTCTTCATATTGACCTTATATTTTAGATTCAACTCTTAGTTAAATAGGTTGACATTTACCATGCCTCTGTGTATTTTTATATTTTATAGTTATTAAACTTACTATAAACATCCAAACGAACCCCAAGTGGTTAATTATTAATATATAAATCCTTATATATGTCTTTTGGATTATCATTAGATTTTTATGAATATTATATCAATTAATAATATAGTATTTGTTCTAAAAACACTATTGTGTCAATTATGACACTATTTAGTATTTTAATTTTTTTGAAAGCCATTAAAACATTAACACATAGAATAAAAAAAATTTGACCAATACTAACATGTCCAATTAACATATAAAATTATTTTAATTCATCAAAAGACTCAATTTAAATGTCTTTGGATATTTATAATATCAGATATTTTAATATTTCATTAATAAGGTAATTACTACATCATCACTGTGTCATAAATAAATTAAAGAATATAATGTATAAAAATTATAAATAAAATTAAACTATGTAGGAAATCATTTTATATTTCTAATTAATAGTTATAATAGAATTTATATTGTGTTTAACCCTATATTAAAAATGTTTTAGTTATTAAACTTTGAATTTAACTCTTTTAACTCTTCTTTTAAAAAAATTATAATAAATGTCCTAATCTAATCCAAGTGGAAAAAAGGATCATATTTTATTCCTATGGTTTTTTCTAGTCTAATTACACTTAACCAATAGAATTTGGATATGTTTTAGGGTAATTATGATATCATTTTTACCCATAATTACCCTATAAACTTTTAACTATGGTAAATAAAAGTCAAAAGTTACTAATAACCAAAAATTACTTTCATCTTATTGAACCACATTTTACATATTAATATTAACCATTTCTCTTGAATTTTTCAAATTCAACTCACTTAAGGGGTACAATTATGTTTTTTTAAAATTTGCAAATGCTCTTAGGAGGTGGGTAAAAGACGATAAAAAGATCAATAAAATTTTTATATATCTAATCTTATTATAAAATTAATCCAATAAATTAAATTTATCTTATATAATTATTATATATCTATCTTTACCTAAAATAAATTTAAATAAAATATTTAATTATTTGAAATAAAATTCAGTTTTAATCAATAACGCAGTGTTTTACACTATTCATAAAAAATTGAATATTTTCAGAAAAATACCAAAAATTCACCATAAGCTAATTTAGATATTCCAAATTCAAAAATTGAAGTTCATTTTGAAAAATAAAATTTATAAAATCTCAAAAAGTGTGTATTACTATTCATAATGGCTAGTTTGATTGGTCGCGGGGTGTTAGAATCATGATGTTGCGTACAATGCAAGCTATTAAATTATTCAAAGGGAAACGTATAGTGGAAGTTTGGAGTGTTACACCCTTTCAGCTCTTAAGAGTCTGAATAGTAGTAATCTATGTACATGTACATTTCACCATTCTTAGTCAGGCCCATCAGTGGAGCTTGTAAGAGTGAAAATTCTTTTATAAATCGCCAATATTAATCAGTCAACCCCAAATAACATTGTACCTCAAAGATATTCTTCAGGTGATCCTAGGAAACTACTGCTCTCACTCTCTCTGGGACTAATGATGGGTCAAATGATTCTCCAGTATCTGAGATAAATGACCCAAGAAGTGAATATAGTCCATCCAAAAGTGTAATTTTGAGTCGTTAGCATATAATTGATTCCCTCTCATAGAACATAACATTACCTCAAGATAGATTGCATGGTTGTGTCGAGTGTTAGAGTGCACCAAGATATCATCTGCGAAGACTACCAGAAAAGAATTGAAGTAAGGATTGAACACTCAGTTAATCAGTGCCAGGAAAACTTCTGGCATGTTTGTGAGACTGAACATCATAACTAAATAGTCAGATAGATCATACATACTTTAATATGCAATAAAAGGTATATCTAAAGGTGAAACACGTAGTTAATGATAACCAAATCTCAAGTCAATCATTTAGAAAACTTGGGCTCCTCGAAGCTGATCAAAGAGATCATTAATCCTTGGCATGGGATATTGGTTCTTGATCGACAACTAGTTCATCTTACTATAAACCATAAAAATTCTGATGGTACTGTTTGCCTTCTTTGCAAACAGGACAGGTGAACCTCAAGGAAAAGTACAGGGTCAGATGAAACTATATTCCTGCAACTCCTCTAACTATTTCTTGAGATCACGTAACTCTTGTGTAACCATACTTTATAGAGTAATGGAAACCAATGCCACTCTTTTCATGAGCTCAATATAGAAATATACTTCTCTCTCTATATTGAGGTAAACATAAAAATTTCTCGGTAAAGACATCTAGGAAATGATCCACTACTGGAGGAAAGTTCATCTGTGAAGTATCATGGTAATTCAGGAATAATGTATCAATCTGGGCTATAATTCCTCCCAACCAATGATGATCGGGTCAATATCTTCTCTCTTGAACATTCCATTAACCCTTGTGTTGAAAAGAAACACTATATGGTGATGTGAAACTCACCCTACAACGATAGCAGTCAGTAAAGGACTAAAAAGAGACTGAAAAGTCCATTTCGAGAATGACATTGAAGCCTGCCATCTATAAGACATTGAGAACCCATAAGATGTTACACCCACCAACCAAAAGAGTATACTCCATGAACTAGCATACAGTAGCCTTTCTATTCCCCATTATCTTTTCCAGCATCATAACATTCTCAAGATTAAACATGCAGATCCTAAGGCTCTCCAAAATGGTAATAGATATAAAACTATGGGGAACCCCAATATCAAAAAGAGTATAAGATAAAACATAGGAAACTAGAATCTTACCTCTAATTGTAGAGGGTTCGTGATCCTAATCTTAATGGGTCTAGTCTACTACAAAATTCTGACCTGTATCGTGGCCCTATGACCCTACCTAACTACCCTGAGCTGATCCACCCTGCAGTCACTAAAGGCCTATCAACTGGCAACCATGCCCACGACATCCACCTCGGATTGAACTTCGAGTTGTAAGAGAACCCTTATCACTGGCTGCAAGTGAGAATATTGATAAAAAATGATAAAGATGACCCATCTTTCAACAAGACTGGTACTCACCTAGGTCCTTTGAGCAGTGTCGTCTCATACGACCATTATTCCAACACTAGTAACATACCAGATAGCAACCTGAAGAAACACCACCCGAAATCTCCCTACGATGCTTCCCACTCTCCATCGAAGGAGTACCACCCCTAGATACTAAATCACAATGGATGGAAACTCATAAATCCCTCAGATTACACTCGGTAATCAATGCATAATTTACTATAGTAATAATTGAAGTCATCCTAAAGACATTCTCCTCTGATTGGATGTCATACCTAAGACCATCCTCAACTTGCCTAGCCAAATATAACTTGTCACCTCCCAAAACAGGTGTGATGTCGTGATGCTCTCTAAAACGATAAGAGTATTCCATCACTAAAACATCTCCCTACTCCAAATTCATGAACTATTGGGCTCGGTCATCCCTTAACCACTTGGGGTAGAAGTAGTTATAGAAGGTCCTCTAAAACTCTTACCAAGCCATATCCTGATGATTCATATCCTGTGAGATGGAATCCCACTATCTCTTGGTGGAATCATGTAACATTTATGTCACAAGATTCACCCTCCTCTTAGGTGGTGTCTCTAGACTATCAAAGATATAATGCATGGATTCTATTGATGACACTGTAGCTTGTGTTACTCCATCCCCTAAAAAATAGGGATGATGCTACTTCTATAACCCGTGTGTCAATTCTTCCATAAATGGTATAGGATGTGGTGGTACCAGAAAATTATATAACATCCCCTTAAATCCTTCATGGAATTTTTCATCAACACATGTGTTTGGTATAAACACTAGTTCCAAAACGGGCACGATATGAGGATCATGTGGATGTCCATAGTCTACAATTTTCGGTGTTTGATCATTGCCATGTATCTCGCGTACAACCAAAGGAAGTCATGGTGGGATGACTCTATAAGTTCATATGCATACTTCATTTCAAGATTATCATGGAAAGTGAAATAGATGTGAAATAATATAATTGAAGAAATAAAGCATTTGAGGATTTCTAAATAGGTTTACACGCTGTGTATCAACACTACATGGCATTTTCCCTAATGCTTTTTACATGGAGTGTTCATATGCCAATCCCAGTTGTGTAACATCCTTAAACATGACATGTTCCTTCCAATTCACTATGTGTACTTGATTCTTCCCCCTTCACATGTACTTTTACATGGCTAGAACTACACAGTTCTCTAATTTATCACTACATGGAATGTTCACCATTGACACGACATGTACTAATTATGTTCTAACCACCTGTGTCATTAGTCATATGGTTGGTTACACGGTCGAATCTACACGGTGTTCATAAATGTAACAAGGCGTATAGAACCTAATTTTCATCCACTAATGTCATAGGTCACGTGACTGGATACATGGTTCTTTACAACACAGAGTGTACAATCTAGACACAACATGTAATACTAAAATTTTTCCAACCTCGTTTCTCTTCCCACACAGTCAGTCATGCAGTCAATCACTACACGGCGTGTACTCCAAGTACAAGGTGTGTAGTTAAGAAACGATGTTTCCTCTACAATATAAGAATACACCGCATGTGTTGAAAACATCACATGCCATGATGTCTGGGTTTCTAGGTAATAGGCCTCTAAAACTCCCCTGAAACCCTTCAAAACATATCTTTTTTTTACGATTCATGAAAAATTCTGACACGTGGGATCCCGTCCTCTCTGCAAATCAAAGTTTGGAATCCTTTTTCACATCATAACTTGACAAAATTAAATTAAAGTTCATAAATGATACACCAAATTCCATTCCAAGATGGCCCATAACATCTTAGGAACCAAAGTTTGGAATCCATCCTAATGAAACATTAGATATTATAATACTTTATCCAAATAGTAGGTATTCTATGATGAAATGTATCTCAAAAACAAATATATCTAGCACAACTTCTATCAAAATAGCATGAAATCGGTAATTAACTCTTAATGGCATGACAAGAATTCATGGAATGTGATCTTTATCAAGTTCCTATATGATTCATGAGATGGAATACCCTCATATCATAAGGGTGTAATAGAAATAGAACCTCAATAATATCAATGATAATAGCACAAATTAAAATAATCACACAATGGTGAAATAAAATAAACAGTATCATTTGTAATAGTAGAGAAAGTGCAATATTCATGGTAACATGGCCTTTCCCTATACGTGGGTTAGCTACCCCTAGACACAACTTCTTACCAACTACCCATTTCTACGTATCCTTGTCTATAGGCTCCAAATAGTAAGTCAAAGAAGATAAGAACAACGTCTAATACCACTTTGTAATTTCCCGGTTCCGGTTTCCACCCAAAGGTGCCCCAAACCCAGTTGTTCACATAAACTCAATAGAATTTCCCCAAATTCCAGAGGATCCCGACTAGCAGTGATAGATAGGGTAGGAAATTGGGAAAACAATGCCCTCATTAGATAATTATCCACAGTGGAAGCAAAATATAAATCAATTGAGGAAGAAGTAATACCTTACAAAAAAAGTAAATATCAGAATATTGATAATATAAACAACTGCAGCATTTTCATAAATAAATTATGAAAGTCAAAAGTATCTATAAAATCATCCAAACAAGTCACAATAATAGAAATACAATAATAATACCATAGTAAAGAAAAAAGTAATCTCCAATAGCATCACAATCCCAAGATTTGTCCCATGCTCTCCACCACCAACCATAATCAAGTACCCGATGAAGAAGGGTGATTTCCATTATCTATACCTACAATCATATAAAATGTTTAGGTCTAAAAGCATGACCTTAACAGGGTGTAATAAAAATCCCAGTAGGAAACCACAAAAATATTTGTGCCTAAAAGTTAGTGAATATATATAGCAGACAATATATATAAAAGAAGTAATAAACTAGAAAATAGTCAAATGTAAACAATCCAACAGTTTTCAATTACTTTATTTAAATTTATTATCAATTCAAACTATTGTACAATGTAATTATGGTATCTAGCTTAAGCTATGTATTCCCTTTGTAATTGTAACAACACACGTCTTAGAAGACCATCTAAGCAACCAAGTAAGACTGAGTCCAAGCATGTGCTTTGTCTTGGAAGACTCATCACGATCATTTTATCGTTCACAAGAAACCCTGTAGGAATGTTATCAAAGTCTACCCCCTCTAGTATATCCTGTCATAAATTCAGTAAATAATGACCCTATGGGAAAGGTCACACAGTCTAACCTGTTTGGTCTTACATGGCACTAATCATTTAGAAATGACCACCTAGGTAGCTCTCATGGTCAATACCCCCTTGGTCTGCATAGAAAAAATAAAATATAATAACCCTTCATAGCTCTCACAATCATTTCTCTATGGTCCGACTTTCATTTAATAATGACCCTCTGGGTAGCTCTCACAGTCTAACCCATATGGTCAATGACCACCCAAGAGCTCTCATAGTCAATACCTCTGTGTCAACAAAACAATAATTCATACATAAATGACCTTACCTTGAGAATCTCTTGTAATCTATTCCCCTTGGTCATTATTTCATAATGTGAATCACATGCATCTCAAAGAAACCGTAACTCCATCCTGACAACACAAGGCATGGAAAAAAAGAAATCCTAACAGGTATTTTGTAAAAAACATCCATAATTAATCAATCATGGGAACACACCCATAATCAATGTATAAAATGTTATGTGTTGTCAATAACCCCTTTCTCAATCAAGAACAACATAAAAGCTGTTAAATTGGTTAATGTTCCAAAACCAATATTACCCAAAACATGGGTATTTGTCACTTTTAGCATATATAATCGAAATTCAATAAAAAAAGGCATAAACCACTTACATTTATGTTGTATGATCTACACTATTGAACATCGACCCTTGAATCGGCCTAAAGCGATGTAGTTCTACAAAAAGGTTTAAATCGTTCAACCTTGAATAACCCATAGAGAAGAAGAATCGGGAAGAGATGATCAAGAATAAAGAAGAACTCACCAGTGGGATTCTAACACACCCACTGGAGTTTGGATAAGAAGTTGTATGGAGAAACGGAGACTCAGACTTTGATTGTCACTCCGGGTCGATCGTGCGAGAACAAAGGATAAAAGAAGATATTTCCGAAGATGAGACAGGACCCTGATCAGATTAATCAATTTAAAATAAAACTACATGTTGTGTTCATTTAATGTACATGTTGTGTACTATCCTTAACCGGATCTTCTTTAGGCAGTCATCCATGTCACCAACATGACCGATTACTCAAATGTTATAGGTCCAGTACATGGCTACACATGGTAACTGAGTATATGATGCGTAATCCAATGTACATGATGTGTAAAAATAAAATTTCCAATTATTCTTTTTTCCTCAAAAACAACCTGAAATAAAGAACCATAAATGAAATAAGGACCTGGGTTCTTAAACCGGTGATGAGAATCAAGATCACAGATTTGGTCCAAATAATCATTTTAGATAGGTATTATGGGAGGAGAGCCTTGGGTGAGTCTGATGTTGACCTGGGAATAACATTATACTTACTATGTATTTTATCTCATTGAAAAAATTTTAAACCTCTCAAACCATTGAGGTGTAAAAATATCATGCAGAAGCAACTGTGGAAAAAATCTATTCAGAAGCATGAAAAAAGTAAACTGGTCATCAAAGACATCTAGAACGATATTTCAATTTTATGGCCATCAAATCAGTTAGAGGATTCTAGTGATTTTGAGTCTTGTATGGAATCAATGCACTCTTTATGTGATGCCTGAGTGATTTCAATAAAATTTCTAGTGGTGTTAAATGTAATGATATTGGTTGTGTTAGTGGTTTTGGTGGAGATGATGATGATGAAAAATATTTTTTTCTACAGATGATGTTCTTGGTGACAGTTGTGATAAGGATGTTCCTAATTGTTATGAGGATAATAATGTTGGTGATGATGGAAAAATTGATTCCCTGTATTTTTTAATTTTCAATATAGAGACATGTGGATATTGTTTAATAAATGGAATTTATTAGATATAAGTATGTATATGTATGTTATATAATAGTAAATGGTTTGAAAATTATTAATATATGTTTTTTCTATGTTAAATATATAATAAATGTAATTAACAGAATGGGTGGTGTGTATTATATTTTTTATAGGATTAGGATGGACTAGGAGGGTTTTTTGCTTCTAGGAAGGGATAAGTATATATTCCAAGAATTCTATCATCCAAGGGTAAATATTATTTTATATATGAAAATATATACCCATAGTTCTCTTAACCATGGGTATAGATATATACCCATGATACAACTGATCAATGGGTAGTATGATAATCAACTAGTCAATGCATATAGTTTCTATAAAAACCCTGGGTATAGATCTTTAATGATGGTTCCATCATCCATAGTTCATAGAACAATGGTTATATTATGTACCCATGGTTCTATACTATGGGTATAGGATATGTTTCTAGTAGTGATATTATTGAATAACCACTCTCCCTTTGTTCATAACATAACCACCCATCCTTGGATCATAACCTAACCACACATCCTTGGTTCATCATGAATCCACAAACCATTATAATAATTTCTATGAACAATAAAATACTCATAAAACAGAAAATAATTTCACATTCAAAATTGAAATCATAAAATATTATTTCCACCCATTTGAAAATGTTTTCAGATATTAAAATATCTATTCCATTTAAAACACCATTTTCAATGTCAAAAAACCAAAAAATGTGACAAATTTTTTTTAAAATTTAGGACAACATGAAATTATATAAAGTAATCCTGCAATCAAAAAATGGTTACAAAAGTAGGAAAAATCATTTTCATTATATATGTTATAATAGGATATTTTATTTATCTTTTTTAATGTTTAATACAAATAATATAAAAAGATTCCTTCTAAAAACATTGAATGAATATTAAAAGAGATATGAAATTACATTAAAATTTATTTTATATCCATTTAAATAAACCAATAAAATAATTTCAACAATATACATTATGAAAAATATACATGGAAAATAAATCATTAATAAAATTTCAAGACCAGATTTTTTAATAGAAATTATCTCTTAAGTAAAAGCATAAATAGATTACACATTTTATTAAATAATTTTATAAAAATCCAAATATGGTAAAATGGTACCTTTATAATCCATTGAAACATAAATAATAAATCTATTGAAAAATTTTCATGAACATATAATATAAATAATTAGAAATTATATGTTTTAAACTATTTAATGTAAGGTAATAATAAAAAGGGTCCCATTCTTCAAGTCTAATTCATCACATAAATATTATGTATTAATAAATAATAAAATTACGTTAATTATTTAGTTTATTAAGATCCTTTTTCATGTTTTTATTGCTTTTATTTCCCTTATTAAAATTCCATATAAAATTTCTTAATAAATTTTGTTTATGACGGATGTTTAAAGAAATTTGAATTATATGTCCAAAATGATATTGTATGGTTGACTATGGTCAAAGAGATCAGTATTTCTGCATCTTCAGTATAAAATCAGGAAATTTTTATCATCTTTATACATCCAAAGTACACTTAAAAGTAGTTGTTACTGATGGTTAAAAAAATCCACTACATTATGATCATGAATATGTTATTTTGGCGTTTCAATTTTTTAAATGAACAATATGAAAAGAATATAAGTAAAATTTTATCTTTCCATAATTAGTATGATATCATAAATATAATATTATTTATTTATCTATATCATCCTTGTAATTTAGTGATGAAATAATAATCACATATCTTCATAAAGGTGGTAGTCCAAAGGTATGCACAAACAACCATATCATTTTTCAGGGTAATAAAAAATGATATATTATCATTTCATACTGATAAATATGTCATTTAAATAATAATTATTTCGTTTATATTATATATACTCTTTATAATTCTTCTTATTACCTTCCATGTAAATCGTTAGTGTAAAATCAATCACATTAATTTGTGGGTTGAAGTCCACCGTACAGAAAAGAAACACTATTGTATAACCCACATAATGGAAATTAAAAAGGTATATATGATATCATAATTATATAATAATAACTATTTTTAAAATATAATAAACATAGATTAAATATATAATTATAAAAATCCATGAAGGCTGATGATGAATAATGATTTGTATCGGTTCACGGGGCGGTAGTTTACCATACACAAGAATGATGATTTCATTTCCCATTTGATGGAAGAGGAGATGTATGTAGGTTATTAAATTAACATAATAATATATAATTATATAGTATATACTTTTTTAAATAATAATTGAATATTATTTTACGGTGTTTGGATAATAAATTATATAAAATACCAAATTTTTCATGATAACAATTCTTCGGACAACCTCATTATGTTAGCATTAAAAAACTTTATAGAGGGACTTAGGATCAACCAATTGGCTATATCTAATGATTATGGAAGTACAGAAAATTGATACAGATGGTTTTCACAATTCAAGACTCAAAATTGAAACATTTTATAGAATTGGATGATATACGGTCGAAATATTTTTATAAAATAGAATTTAGAAAAGTGTATTTTACATCTTAATTGTAATTTTTTAGTTTAACCCCAAGTAAACCTGTTTTTACCATAACTGCGATAAAATATTTTAACTGTTATTAGAAATATTTATGAAAATATATTATTTTTTTCTTATTATATAACATAAATTAAGATTTAAAATAGACAAAATAGTATAATTTAATTTCAAATTAATCCCAACAAAAATGAAAAAGTAGTTTTTTCCAGAGATGTATTTTTCAAGAAAAAATATTTTTATATTTACTATATGTCTAATAATAATAATTATATGAATTTAAATTTATATTAATATATATAATATATATTTAATTTAAATAAATGCTCATTATCGGGTTTTCTTATTAATTAATTTTTACAATCATTATTCAATTTAAAATAGCTTTTAGAAGAAAAAAACATTTTTTAAACAAAAAATAAACTTATACTAAAATATATTATAAATTTTCTTAAAATAAAACAAGTTGGATTAAATATTAATAAATATTAATTTTTATATATGAAATAAAATTCAAATAAAAGCAGATGTTTTCAATTATATAATTTATTGAGAAATAAATAATCGTTTTACAAGAAAATAATATTTTTCACTATTCACTTAAAAAATAATAATTTCTTGAAAATAAGAAAAATTACACCCTAAGTAAATTTTGATATGATTATTCCAAAAATGATTTTTTTTACCAAATATATTTAAATAAATTACTAGAAGGTAATTGTGATATTTCCCTGCAAAATGTAATATAATTAATTTTTATGAAAAATTATATTTGGGGGAAAATCAATATTATAAATTAAGAGATTAATTATTAATAAATTATTATTATAATAATATTTAGTTTAATATATATATATATATATATATCCAAAATTAGATAATAATATTCATACATAACAGTTTAACAACTAGGTTATAGTGGTCATATTTTTCGTGGGCCATTTAAGCTCGATGTTGTGTATCATATATTATGTTGAACATAATGCTATTATTTTTAAATATAATGGTGTAACATTGATCCAAATTCTGAAACTGGTAGCGATTTACTATTTTATGGTCCATGTTCACCCTTTAGGTTATATTCATCCACCATTATCTACATTCTCCATATGCTAGCCACTATGGTTGCACATGCCTGAGCTGGTTGGGGGGCTTTGGATTGCCATAATTTTTTGGTCAACTCCTATGAAAGGAGTTCCTAAAATCTCAAACTTGAGACATATTAAACATGAATTATAGACCAACCTCTCAAAAACCCAAATAAAAATATAACAATTGAATCATTTGTATGCATGGACTTCAACAAAATTCCACATGCAATAACTTTTTATATTGCCTAGAATTATTCTCCCTCATGAAAAATGATATTTTGAATAGTAATCATTAAATTATTTTTCTTGAGAATCAATATTAGCATGTTCATCAACTAAACTCTTTCATATTTCTTATACAATAATAAAATATTGAATGACCTTACTCAATGTATCTTCTTTATCAGTTAATTTTACGTTCCTTTTGGAATACGAATTCCTATGATATATTCATTATCTAATCATATTCACCATTATTATAAATAATTTTTCACCATTGATACAAGACTTTTAAAATTTTATTAGTTTATAAATATTCATTGTTATAAACTCATTTTATTCAACATAACTTCCTTAAGAAAATAAGAATTGATTATCTTATCCAGCACATAAGCCTAATCCTGGTTGGTGAGGAATACTTAAGTGTATCCAGGCGACCTGACATCAAATCCGGGTGGTGGAATATTTTCGGGTACCAAAACACGTATTGTTGAAATAATGTAGTAGGGACTATAAAGGGAACTATAGCATTACTGTAGCAGGTACTTTAGTGGAAAATGTAATAGGTATTGTTTAACACTATAGCAGTCGGGACCATTCCACCTTATGAGCCTTCAGGCCACCAATTTTGTCATCGAATCCTTTATGACCATTAACCCACCCAGTCCTTCGGGTCAGTAAGGCTTTTAGGCCACCTATAGGCCTTCAGGCCACCTTAAGTGCAGATTCAAACTAGATATCCTACAAGGAAAAATCTCCAGACGGAGGATGAGAAAGAAGCTTTCACCATAACATAATATAAACGGATTGCATGAATGAGAAGGTATGAAACCTGCCTTTGGGACAAGCATGTGCATGCATGGGAAAGACAAGTCTAACTACCATGTGAAGGTGGAAAAATGATTTCACGATGAAGTTTATGGGGAGGTGCAGTTCTAAGTAGTTATTCTGGGTTTTATGTAATGTTTGGAGACTACCATAATTGAATTTTTCTAAGGCCTACGGGACAAGTAATACATATCCCTACGAGCCTTGTACGGGTTCCTCCTCAACCCTTGAAAGGTGGATTTTCAAAAATCAATAAAAAATGAAGGCCATCAGGCCATTGGAATATTATCTTATCCATCAATTAATCCAAGAAACATTCACATTGTTTATAAATCATGGAAAATGTAGGTACTACAGTAATTTATTTATTTATAACAACTTAAACATATTGAAATAAATTTAATATTTCTATTTTATCTATCAAATTAGAGAACTAATACAATAATTGACAACAAATACAAATCAAACACAATGTGGGCTCCATAATATCCCCCTTTGTATTTATTGACTATATCATCAAAGTTTATTCGAAATGAGAATTCCAATACATGAATCTATCCCATTTACTATTCCAAATCATTATTTCAAATTTTGTAACCATTGAGGAAAATAATTAAAATTTTCATTGGAAAATGGTATCAATCCATACTTATTTAGTGTTCCATATATCATTTAACTCTATGTCCCAATGATCCATGATTAGTGTAAAAACCAGAATATTTTATTTAGAAAAAAATGTTGTCATTTTATAACTAATTGTGATACCTTATAAACTCAGATATCTTTTAATTTAATTGATGTTTTAACAACTTTTATTATAGTAAATAAAAACTATATGTGATTATAATCTTTTTTTCATAAATATCAACCTAATACTTTTTCACTCGCATCAACAAACACATAAAAAACAATGAATTGAAATAAGTATGATAAGACGATTTGGAACACATCTACACTTATGTTTTTATTATTTCATTTATTATTTATATTACTCCCTATTTATATTATGTTTGTTATTTTTTTACCAAGGAAGATATATTAAATAAAACTTACCTTTTCCATTGAATTGACCTTCCAAAAATTTATGAAGTATTCAAAATTGATACCAATTGATATAAAGATTCTGGAATCTTCTTCACCTATTTTAATTTTTATCCCCCTTAATGGTACACAAATAAAATGATTCATAATGATGGATATCATAAAATTGGATTTAAATATATTCTAATATAAACAATACACCAAAATTTATCTTCCAAATTTGACTCTCTATATTTTATAACTTTTATAATTTCATCTAAGATGATTTTCTCCAATAAATATTATTTAGAATTCCAAGTATATGATCAAACCAATAATGTATCTTCTATTTATTTTTTTTCTAACATATGTTATATGAATATTCAAATTCAACAATGATGATCGTGAATAATATTTTTATTTGGATACCAATTTACGGATCAGTCAACTATAATGACTTCATTATAATTACTATTTAAGATTGTTATCACACCCTACTTCTCATGATCTCCCACTAAGAACTAGAGTCACCTAAAATTACCTTTATTAAAAGCAGAAATATATTACACAATGATTAAGGGTTTAAGGTGTATAATTATTTCTACATCATTGTGCACTACAGTTTTGATCCGATTTATTCAACCCGGTTTCTCAATTTCGTACAATCGTCGCACTTTCACATCTAATATTCAATTCTGATTGAGGTTTTCTGGATTTAATAACTTTTATAGATTTTTGTGGAGACAATTTATCCATAACATCTAATATGTATGATTCATTCTTACACCTTATAATGAATTATTTTTTTTAATAAGAATAGATAAACATATTTAACACATGTTTTGTGTTTTGTTATCAACATCTCATGCACATTTTACTTATCATGAGGAATATTTTATTTTAATTTTTCACTATAATTAGTTTATGAATGTTCAATTATGGAAATTATTTACATGTCTTCTTTCAAGATAACTAACATTTCATTAGGAATATTGGTATCATATTTATAACTACCACATGTATTTTTATAATCACCTTTATTCTTTTAATACCTTTTAGTTCAGGAAATATACCTCAAATTCATATATTTTTAATCCAAGGTCTTCTCACAATTACTAGATTAAATATTATTGATTGATTGTCTATTTATAATATTTTTCTAATTTCTTTCGCTGGGTTCTTTCCCTTTCAATGACATCATTTTGGGATTTTTGTATAATCTGATTTGGATAGATGATGTGATGGGAGTGCACCATTCTTGGAACCACCAACTTTTTATATATCAATGATATATTCAAGCCTTCCCAATTTTTTTAGTATAAATATTTTCCATAGCCTTTGAATGGTAGTTATTCGACTATATATTTCATTAACTTTACATTGGATTCAGTTTTTATTTATAATTTAAATGATTGTGCAGCCGAAATAGTGCACAATTACTGAATTTATCACAAAACAAAAATGTACCCAGAAAACATAATATTTTCATTTCCTAAGTAGTATGTTTTTTTTCTTTTCTATAAAAAATATTTTTTTGCATTTTATAGGGAACCAAATTCCATATTTATTTTCCTATCCACCCTAGTCATAGTGGTATGATTCTAATCAACTTTAATCATCCATTAATGTATATAATTTTGTTTCGAACCAATACAATTAATGAAAAGAAATTTATAAACATTATTACTATATAATATAGATGGTAATAGTTTCATAATAGATTCTTGAGATATTAATTGATTTTTTTCATTATCTTATTATATTATATTAGATGTTTTACATCCATATAATCTTTTACTAATCAGTGAGTAATGGAATAAAAATTCACCATCTTTTTAATTCACAATATGTGTCTTCTCAATATTTTCCAATAAAACAATTAATTTTATACATTATAGATTATTGATGTTTTTATGGTCATCAATCATATTCACCTTAAATTCACATACCATATTCATTCATTCTACTACTTCTTCATATTTCTAAACTTTTATTATAAAAATGAGTCAATATCATTGATATTCATGGATTTTACATCCAAATTGAAATCATTCACATAAATTATATTTTTCAACTTTCTTTCAAGTGCATGGATATTTTATTCTAGATCCTTATTGATGTTATGTTAAAAGACTTCTTTTGGATTTTATGTGTTTTGTTTTGGAAATCACAAATCTGTCTAATAATCTTCTCAAATAAAGTATTTACATTGAATATAGTTTTATTTCAATCCTATTGAATCAGTCAATCATTTTGACTCTATCCATCATATTGACTTTTTCAATAAAACTAAAATTGTCTATCGATTTGACTATATCAATCGAATTAACTCTGTCAATCGTAATGATTCTATCTATCGCACAGACTCTATTAATCGTATTAACTCTGTCAATCGTACTGACTCTGTCTACCGTACTGACTATGTTCATCGCACCCACATTATGCATTATTCTCACATTGCATCATATCAATACATTTCACTAATTAATATTTATCGTACTCATGTTTTACTTTTATATCATGAATGATTTTATTATTTTTATCAGAACAATTCTTCTATATTAATCATACTTTTTTTATCTTTTTCATATATATTTTATTTTTAGCCAAAACGATGTACTAGAGTCAGTAATAAACTAATCAAAACGATGACATGTTTTATTTTTCAATATTACTATTATAATGGCAGGTGTCCAAGTCTCTCAAGTATTTCGGATAAATATGACCATCGGATAAAATATGACTATTATAACTAGAGGCTTATAAATAAGAGGTCATTTGAATTGGTGGTGGGAATTTGATAAAATTTTTCTTCTATCATGTTCTAGAGAGAGACGTTTTGAATTCACTCTTGATTCATGCAAATTCCTTGGAATTACAAAATGGGAACGACTTGTTCTTAAATTTTGTATTCCGGAAAGTTCTTTGTTTTTCTATGTGCGACAGATAATGTGATAACGGTCGATGGATTCCGATGATAGGAAGACGTGTTGATGATCATCATATTAAGGGACTTCAATGGCCTAAAGTATAGAGGTGTCGATTACCTTCATAATTAAGGAATTCTGAGGACTGGAAGACAGTTGTACCGATAATTATATCAATGGATTACCAAGGTGTTAGTAAGACATGCATTATGTCCTAGGTGAAAGGATACCCTTCTCTTTGGGTTAAAATAATTTTAATAATTTTACATTTCGAAAATTATTTTTATTAGAAAGGAAATTGAATTGTGTTATTTTATTTTACTTTTCCCTTAAATTGTAATTGTTTCAATTACGATTCTTTTGATACATATTGTATTAATAGAATTTATACGTTTTATAGTAGAATCTTTCATACTTATATTACTCTGATCATTGTATTCAATTAGAATATAATTTTTTTACATTACTTATAGTATTACATCATATCATATCTATTAGATGCAAGACCATTGTGGTAAATTGTATTGATTGTGAATTGTATTACTTTAAGACCTCTTAATCAATGTTCTTTACTATGTGTTTAAATACAATGTTTTTAAACATACATTTAACACCCCATTTATTGTTCTATCTAATATATATATACATATATATTATGAAACAAAAATTTTTATCAAATGATTTTAACTATGATTTCAATTAGTTGCTACATTTTATTTTACAATACAATTTTATTTCTTTTCCAGGTCTTTTGTTTATAACTACTTACTACACTAACGTGTGGAGTAGAAAAGTGTTGTTTTATTTGATGGGAGGAACGAATATTGGATACATTGACAATATAAATCCAACTAGACCACCTATTTTTTATGGGAATGATTATGAGTACTAGATAGATTGAATGAAGACATTTTTTAATAATACTAGAGTAGAAAACTTTATTATGCTTACTAGAGGTTACAAAATCCTTGACAAAGAAATCCGTAATTTCTCCAATCAAGAGAAGCAAGAATATCAACTAAATTACATGGTATTCAATACATTGTAATATTATATGACAAGGAATATATATAGTAATATATCATCATGTGAAGTAGCCAATTATATTTGGACGAAATTGGAAGTCACCCATTTCGATACATCTAATGTTATAGAAACAAGAAGAGAAATGATTCGAGCAAAAAATCATGTGCTTATTTTTCCTTATGGAGAACCAGCATGCAAGGTGCAATAATGGTTTATGAAAATTATCAATAGTATAAAATTTATGGGATATAAAGGACTTGATGAAGAAGAACATATCGACAAGATGATTGATAAAATTCCAAATGAATGGGAATTGAAAAAGATAAATATTGATGAAAACTTGAATGTTACTCAAAACACTCTTTATGAGTTATTTGGAAATCTTTTTCAGCATGAAACTAAAACGAAAAGTTATATTGACTTCAATAAGAATAAGAATGGCAATTGGAGTGTATATTTTACTACCACTAAAGCCAAGACACCATAAAGTGTGACTAGATCCAAAGCTAGGAAAGTTGTTGTGATATCAGAATCAAGTAATAGTGATCACTCAGATAATGATTTGACCAATCTTGCTCTAAGGATGAAAAATATTGTTTGAAATAAATACATTCAATAAAAATTTAAAAATAATGATTGGAAGGAAAATGATGATCCTGACGTTACTTATTATGAATGTAAAAGAGTAGGTCATATTAGGAAATACTGTCCTTTGATTAGAAGAAAGGATAGGAAGGAAAAACATTTTGAAAGGAAAAAGAAAAAATATTAAAAGTCAAAGAGAAAGAAATTTTTATAAAGGCAAATGATACTTGGAGTGCTAATGGTGGTGATTCAGGAGTTGATTCTTCATAATATGAATCTTCTATACAAATGAATATTGGACATATATCGAGACTACCAATTGAAAATCATTGAATCATGGGTATGGTACAAAATGTTGAATCTCTTAAAAATGTCTCTTTAAATTCCAATAGCCCTTACGAGAAACATTAGTATTCTTTGGATGAATAATCTTCATCACCAGAAAAACATTTTCGTTCTTTTGATGAATAATCTTGATTTTCCAAAATTACTTGAGAATGAAAAATACAAACTAATGAAAAATCTTCATAATGAAAATTCTAGAATAACAATTCCTATAAAACAAATATCAGATACTTCAAACGATCTGGATAAGAAGACTCTTGATTTTAAAAGTATTTCAAAAAACCATGAGGATTTTAATTCAGAAAAATAAACTTTCAAAGGATAATGAAAATGTAATTTATGGGAAATATATTTTATAGGTTAACTTTAGTTCTAAAACTAATAATTCTAAAGATAAAAACCTGGTTATTAAACTAATGTCAATAATATTATCTTTATGGATGTTTTTATTAAATTTTACATTCATTATGGAAAATTTTGACAACATGTATTATCAAATTAGAACATTAAAGAATAATTTTGGACTTGGTTATACTCATTCTAAACCGGTTTTAAGTAATAACTATATTGTTTCTCAAAGTGCCACATTCTGTACTAAATGTCAATATGGTGGAATATGTGAAATAATTTGTTCTCTTAATAGAACTCAATCATTAGGTTTTCATAAATCACATTTTGTAAAACAAATGTGGATACGCAAAATTATTTAATCTAATAATTCTGAATCTAACAAAGTTTGTGTTTAAAAAACATATTGTTTCTCTTTTTAGGAAAACAAGAAGTGTACCAAATGAAAAATAATTGGTACATGGATAGTGGTTTTTCTTGCTACATGTTTGGAAACAAATATTTCTATCAAATTATTTCTGAATCAAATGGTGGAAAATTTACCTTTGGAGAGAATTATTAAGGAAATATTGTTGGTATAAGTAATATTATTTCACTCAGAAAAGTTTTAATTTCAAATTTTTTGTTTTTTAAAGGTCTTAAGCACAACCTTATAAGAAAAATTTAACTTTGTGATGAAGTATACCATGTGAATTTTTGGAATAATAAGTGTTTAGTTTCCAATTATAAGGATGAATTCAATCTTTCTTCCCATCGGAATGAGAATGTATACACTATTATATTTTAAGATCTTAGGTTCCAAGACATACCTTGCTTATGTGGAAGAAAAAGAAAATCATGATTATGTCATTGAAGGTTTGGACACTATAACCATAGAAATGTTTGTAAACACTAAATGAAAATACTTGTTATGGCTCTACTAGATCTTAGGTATGATTCCTCAATAGTTTTTTGTCCTTGTCAATATTGAAGGCAACATAAAACTAGATTTAAATCAATCAGTGATGTTTCAATATCTAATGATTTAAAGTTAGTGCATATGGAGCTTTTCAGTCCAACCCAAACTCAAAGAATTGGAAAAATATACTATGTATTTTTATATTTGATGACTACGCTATATTTACATGAGCCTATTTTCTAGAAAATGAATCTGAATCCTACATTTGTTGAAAGACCGTAAGAAACAATTCCAATTGGTGTAAAATGGGTTTTCAGAAACAAATTTGATGAAATTGGATTTATTGTTTGAAATAAAGCATGGCATGTTGAAAATGGATGTAATCAACAAGATAGAATATACTATGAAGAATATCATACTCCGATAGCTGGATATTAATCTATTTGCATTATATTTTCCTTTGCAGCATACATCAATTTCAAACTACTTCAAATAGATGTAAAATGTGCTTTTCATAATGGTTTTTTACTAGAAGATGTTTTTGTAGAAAAAAATCCTGGTTTTGTTGATCTAAAAAATCCTAATCATGTTTTTAAACATACCAACGAATTATATGGCCTTAAACAATCACCTTAAGGAAGGTATGATAGACTATGAAGATTTCTTTCACAAAATGATTATGAACAAGGTACTTCTTATATAACTATTTTAATAAAAATGGGAAACAATATTTTTTTAATTGTTCAAATCTATGTTGATGAAATTATATTCTGCTTAAATGAGCAATCCTTAACTGATTCTTTTGCGAATATAATGAAATAAGAGTTTGAAATGAGTATGATGGGTGGGTTAGCATTGTTTTTAGGTTTTCAAGTATCGTAAAAACCAGAAGGAACCTATATATCCCAAAAAAAGTATATCAAATACCTTCTCCAAATGTATGCGTATGATAATAATAATAGTATTTTCACACCAATCAGTACCTCAATTACAATATATATTGACGAAGCATGGAAACCAGTGGATCAAATAAATTTAAAGGGTATGATATGAAGTTTGTTATACATAATAGGCACTCATCCAGACTTAATGTTTTTGTTATGCTTATGTACAAGATATAAATCAAATCCAAAAGAATCTCATTTAAATGTTGTGAAAAGGATTTTATGGTATTTAAAAGGAACATCAGATTTGGTCCTTTTTTATTCTTCTGGAAAATGATATCATTTTAATAAAATTTTTAGATGAAAAATTTGGTGGAAGTAAAATGGATAGAATTGTACATCCAATCAATATCACTTTCCACTACTAAAGCAGGAAATGTAGTAGGTGAATGTTGTTGTTCTCAAGTGTTGTGGTTGCAACACACACTCACAGAAAATGGCATGAATTTTTCTTAAAAAAAATACTATGTGATAATACTGGTGCCATATCTCTAATAAAAACCTAAAACATCACTCATGTGAAAAATACTTAGATATTAGGAATCACTTTCTTAGGGATCACACACTAAAAATAGATATTATTTTACAATTCATCGGAATGAAAGAAAAACTTCCTGACATTTTTACAAAACGTTTACCTTTCAATAGATTTGAATTTATTAAACAGAAGCTGTGAATTACTACGCTAAAATAATTATTCACATCTACTTTCTGTATTTATAATTCTCCTTACATTAAAACACTCCTTATCAAGAGGATAACATTTATGTTTTACTCGTTGTTTTACATATTTTACAGTTTTTTTATTTATATTTTATATTTTATTTTATCTTAATTCATTATGATTTTAAATAATTTTTTTATTTGATATTCCATTTAGTTTTATTCTCATTTTGACATTCCATTTTTTAAAACGTTTTGACATTCATAAAATCAGACTGATAGAGTCTTTTCCATCAGATTGATAACCAATGTTAATGAATCTGTTTCCCATTAGCTTGAAAACCAATGGTAGTGACTTTTTTTCCATCATCAAAACTACCAATGGTAATGAATTTGTTTTCCATCATCTTAACAACCAGTGGTAATGACTTTGTTTCCCAATGGATTGAAAACCAATGGAAATGACTTTGTTTTCCATCAGCTTGACAACCAATGGTAATGACTTTTTTTTTCCATCAGCTTGAGAACCATTGGTAATGAATTTTTTTTCCATCATCTTCAAAACCAATGGTAATCACTCAGTTTTCCATCGTCTTGACAACTAATGGTATTGACTTTTTTTCCGTCAGTCTAGAAACCTATCGTATTCACTATATTTTTAATTGGTTTTATGTTTGATTTTATTTTATTTTCATTATTTTAATTATTTATTTTATGTATTTTATTATTTCTTTACTTTTATGATACTACAAAGCCAACAACATACTTGAAATCAACAATAGATACATTTTTTTTCTAAATTTCCTTTCTTTCGGGATATTAATTTAGGTATTAATGTTTTTAATGATTTTATTTAAAAATGCTATTTTTAGTCCCCACTTTTGGATTCATAACTTTGTAATCTCAACTATATAAGTCCAATGGTCATCAAAATTATCCAATAAATATATGAACCCCTCCTCAAACACACAGTGGTTTTTCATATTTCTTAGTGAAGCTCTACCCCTCTTCCTTAATATTCGGTAGGATCTTATCTTTTTTCAATCATCATAATGTCTCAATCTTTGGCCAACACTCCTTTTAAAATGTCATCAAATTATTTCTTCTAGAGAAAGATTTTTTAGAGAAAGGTTGGTTTCTCATGATTTTTTTGACAGTTATAACTCAACAATCCAGATGATTATTTTATTTCAAGGTTAGGGACATCAGTGTGTTGATAAACCCATATCTCAAGACCCTATTCTTCTAGAAGAGGTTAGAAAATTCTACAATATGGTGTTTTTGATACGAATATGATGATAAACATTGCTGTGTATGATATGAAATTATTAATGTTTATAAAAAAGTAGCACATTACACCAATTTTCTTACGGAAGGTGAATCTTTTTGTCCCACTCATAAACTACTTGAGTTTGTTAGTATGTTTAATAAAGAAATATCGGAAAATCATTTTTTCTTATAAATGAGGAGAAAAGTAAAGTATCGAATTTATCATGAGAAATCCGGTTTGTTGTCCTTTGGATACAAGGGTTTCTAATTCCAAGGAAAGGGGATAAGAAAAACTCTTATGTTTTCTGACATCTTTATGTTATATTTTCATAATAACATGAGAAAGGTAAATCTGATGGGTTAAATGTTTGAAACTATTAAGAATGTAACGTCTAGAATGATCAAGTCTCATCTTATAATTTATCCATTTATTCTCACGAAGTTATTTATTGAATGTTTGAAGGTTTATAATATTCTTATGAAAGGATAATTGAAAGAGACGACGCCTTCATAGATAAATAAGAATATTTTGAAAAGTTTTATGTTTGTTTTGATGAACAATCAAAAATCTTCATTAATAATGTGGAAGCAGAGTCTTCACCAAATCAATTGGCACTAATGCTAATATAATTATATATAATTGTTTTTTTGTCTCAAAATTCAGATCCCCAATAAAGTGCAAAGCCAAATAAGAAAATCAAATACAATAAAGAGGTTATATCCAAGTGGAGAAAGGAAAAAGAGCAAAGAAATAAAGGTGATCATAAATTTTTTCATGATCTAGCTGAAGCTCTTGCTGAGAAGATACGGGTAGAATATACTATATAGGCTAAGAAGAAAAATAATAATCTTTTAAAAAAATCTTAATAATTTGATGTTTTTAAATCCTAAAAGTGATTGTGTTGCCAAGTGCTCCACTAACAGAAGAAGTGCAACAAGACCCAATCACACAGACATCTCTAGAGAAATTGAAAAGGAAAAAAATAGTGCAAGAAGTTCAATAACATGAAAGAGATGAATAATACTTCTTTTATAATATCTTCAATGTTATAAGAAGAGTACATAATAATCTACTCTTCAAAAAAAATTGAAAGAATACAAGTGGATTCTCATGCTCATCAAACAGCATTACAAACCATAGAAACTCAATCAGAAATGATTTATTCTCCATTTAAGAAAATGGCTCAAGTTCTCATACCGAGAAAGTAATTGTCATTAGCGAAAAAGTTTAATAAGAATGAGTGGAAAAATAAGTATAAAGTGTTGAAAAGTAAAAAGATAATGGAAACAGAAAATAGAATGTTGATGATTTGAGCCAATCCAATGAACTTGAATCATACAATGATGATACCAAATCAAAAAACACAAATTCTTTGATGAAAATAGATTATATTGATCATGATTTAGGAATAATTGAGAAGATTATTATATATTTTCCCAGAATTGAAGGAAAAATGATTTTATTATAAATAATCAAAGGAAGAAATTTGGTTCAGTAATAGAGCTCAGAATTAGTGTAATGTCAATAGAAGCTGATTTAAATGTTTTGAGTGATTGTTTTTTTTCTCATATGAAGGCTTGGAACAAGATGACTATGTGGTCGTAAAAAACAAAAAATCTCAAAAAAGTAACATGAGAAATAAATTTAAGACTTGAGTAGGCTCTCAAATGATCTTTCTATTTCTTTTAATAAGCTTGATAAGGAAACAATTGACAGGTTGAATGAGATACCAATATCTGATGGTGCTTATGCTCTTTCAGTGAAAGAATTTCAATATAGGTTCAGTTATTTACAGTCATAAATATCAAATGTTTAATCTTTCATAGATGAAATATTTTTTAATGAAACAAAAC
Organism: Viscum album; assembly: GCA_963277665.1. Taxonomy (NCBI): domain Eukaryota; kingdom Viridiplantae; phylum Streptophyta; class Magnoliopsida; order Santalales; family Viscaceae; genus Viscum; species Viscum album. The sequence goes on from OY728151.1 coordinate 171,084,783, forward strand.
ACTTTGTTGACTAAAGAAAACAAGAATATTCACAATAGAATCGATACACTTAAAGAAGTGATCAGGGTGCAAGAAGACACTATCAAAAACCAAGATCATATTTCTTAAGACCAATAATAGATTCTAAAATTTTAGGATGATTCTATCATATATTAAAAGAATTTGATAAAGAATATGAAGTCCATTCTTTATGAGTTGATCATGAAAGAACATGAAAGAAAAATTAAAAGATCTTTTTTTTTCTTTCTTTCTTGGTTGTTCTTTCAATTTCTCTAAACTTTTAAAAGTCTAATGAATTATATGTTTTCATTTCCATTATTTTTTATTATATTTCTCTAACTTTTTCATGCAAATTGAAATTATCCCATTCTTTTTGTAAATCACAAAAGGGGAGAATGTTATATAAAATGGAGAGAATTTTTTATAAAAGGGTAGAATGTTTTATAGAAGTGGATAAAGTTTTACAAAAGGGGTGGGGGTATAGTTAATTGTTTATAGTCAAATGTAATACACCTAAATCATGGAATATCTACACATACATTCCTTACAAAAGTCTATACCTAAGGGGGGCTTAGCTGTATTCAATTCGAATATAAGAATAGTTTTCAAAACACATGGGGTGATAAGTATTTCTTTATAGTTCAACTTTGTGTTTTTTGATTTTCAAAAAGGAGAAGATTATTAAGTAAAAAGTCTCCTTTTGAATTTAAGGCCTTTTGTTTTGGAAATCATAAATCCTTTTAATACTCTTATCAAATAATGTTTTTACATAGAAAATAGTTTTCTGTTAATCATATTGACTCTATCAATTGTAATGACTAGGTCAATCATATTAACTCTTTAAATCATACTAACTATACCTATTGTATTGACTCTGTCAATTGTATTAACTCAATCTATTGTACTAACAATGGAAATCATACTGACTCTGTCAATCATACTAAATCTATCTACCATACTAACTTTATTCATCATAGACACATTGTGCATCATTCTCACTTTACCTCATATCAGTACATTTCACTGAGTAATATTAATCATACTCACGTTTTAATTTTATCTCATGCATGATTTTATTCTTTTTATCAAAAAGCTTATTCTATATCAATTGCAAAAATTTTATATTTTTAATATATCTTCTGTTTTTAACCAAAATGATGTTGTGGAGTTGGTTATAAACTAATCAAAATGATGTCATGTTTTCCATTTCAATATAAATATTACAATGCCAGGTGTCCAAGACTCTCCCTGTTTTCGAAGAAATATGATCATTGTAGAAAATATGACTATTGTGAATATAGTCCTATAAATTGGATTACATTTTAAATAGAGGTGTTACTTTGACCAAATTTTGCTTATATCATGTTATTGTGTGATATATTGTGATTTCTCTGTTGCTTCATACGAAATCCTTGGAATTACAAAACGTGAACTACTTGTTCTTATATTTTGTATTCCATCCAGTGATTTGTTTTTAATTGTGAGACCGATCAGGTGATAACGATTGGGGGATTATGATGATATGAAGATGTGTTCCCAATCATGGTATTGAGGGCCTTCAACTTCCTAATGAACAGAGGTGTTTATTACCTTCTTAATTTAGGTCTCTTGGGGATATGAAGACATCTGTAACAATTATTGTATCGAGGGATTACCAAAGTGTTGGTAAGACAAACCTTCTATCCTAGGTGAACTGATAGCCTTCTCCTTGGGTTAAAAGAATTGTAATAGTTTTACATTTTTGATTTTATTTTTATTAGAAAGGGAGTTTTATTTTTTTATATCTTTTCATTTTCAATTCAATTGTAATTGTTTAAATTTCGATTCTTTTGATACATATTATATTAATAGATTATTTTGATTCAAATGCTCCAACACATTTCAGGATATTTAAATATTTTAGAAGTTTTTATTTAAAATTCGTCTTCATTACATTACTCATATTCCCAATAAATTTGATATCCTCTTATATGATTTAAAATATCTTATAGATAATTGACACTAAATCCATAGGATAGAAATGCATCCTTCTCTTTAATTCTAAAATTGATAAGTAGAATGACATGTTAGCACTAACAGAACTACGTGGCTCATCTTCATATTATTCTTATAAAACTAACACATACCTCCTAATCACATGAATATCTTGATGCAATTGAGGTAGATATACCATCCATCAACATCAATTAACATGATACACCTTCTATTTATATTATAATTATGACATATATTTACTATTTACAAGGCATGAAGAATCTATTACTTCCACTTATTTTGATAAAAGTGACTTATTCATCAACAATTTTTCTCTTTCTTTGTAAGGTTCATCATGGTCTTAGTAGAAATGGAATTATTCTCTCAGATTATTAAATCATAACCAAAATATTACTTCATTTCTAATATAGTAAGGAAACTCAAATCATCAAATGGAATAACTATATAGTATAAAATCAATTAGAGGTGAATCATCCCTTGAATTCAAATTTTGAGGTCCACAATATTCTATGATCCACATTGACATGGTCTTCAATCAGTGTTCAAAAATTTCTCTCTAATTATAAAATTTATCTTATTTACCTATTCAACTACAAATGATCATTATTCTCATATTAATTTATCACTATTGCATGAAATTATATTAATGAAAAAACTGATAGTAGGTGATGTTTCAATTTTTAGTTCTTATTTTAAATCTCATAACTAGTTCTTTATACTACCTATAAATAATGTATTCACATGTTAAGTATCCTTATAAAAACAATAATTCTCTTCACTATATGATACTTTTGTAGGATGTCACATTCACTCTTTTATCTTTCACTTTATTCTTCATCACTTCGTTACATGCACAATAGTGGGAAATAAATTAATCTTCTTCATAAAATAAAACTAAAATAAATTATTATTTCTTCATTTGAGTTCTATCAGAATAATTTGAATTTTTCATGGACTGATAATATAATAATTATTATTGGAATAAAATTATAATCAAAAGATATAAACTTTGTTACCAACTCCTTCCCAATTCTTCTTGAAATAATAAAAAATCTCATTTGTGATTATTCAAACAATGTATTTTCATCTCATAAGAATCTAAAAAATTTTCCCCCTAAATTATAATAAATCTCATATTTGGTAAAACACTTCCACATATCATGTCAGAGTGATATGAATATTAATATCAATTGAATTCTATGACTTCATTGATTCAAAGAATCAGTAATTGAGTGTTGTAACCATTTCCTCTTAGAGTAGTTTTTTTAAAAAATAAACTTATTAATCATTAGTAAACATGTTAAATTATCTTATACATGTATAAAAAATTTTATAATTCATAAAAAGATTATAATCCTCGGAAAAAAATAACAGATAATCAATAACATAAGAAATTGTATTCTCATGTACATATACATTAATTTATACATGTATATACACTTTTTTTCTTGTTTTTTATGTTCGCAAAAATATTTTCATGTGTCTCACATGTTCATGAGATTTTTTCTTTCACAATATATGTTGGTTTTTATTTATTTTTTTCATGTCCAAATGGGTATTCTTTTCTACTATAAACAATGGATATGTGGGAATACTCATTCTTCAATCCAATTTTCCAAACTCCATGTCACTAAGTGGTCATGAAGATTTCATATCATCTCACGGAAGAATATTAAACTCGTTTATGTATCATAACACTATTTAAAATATATTTACCAAAACATTGAAAATGTTTTCTCAAATGTAAATATAACAATAAATTTCTCATAGAAAACTAAAAATCATCTTGTGAACATGTTGTATTGATATAGAATTACACACACTCATCGATACCATTTCATTGCTAGGAATAGTGGTAATATGTAACAAAAGCACTAGATCATGACTCATCTTCTTCACGGACGTGGTGTGTGGTACTTATTCACACTATAGATGAGTGTAAGGAAAAGCAATTTTAATATCTTTTAAGCCTCATCGATCTATATTCCTTCTCATGTAATAAAAGTGTGACCATAGATTATTTAATAAAAATATAATTATGAAATAATCCTGGGAAACAATAATCTTACAATCATTGGTCCATTAATATTTATAATAATATGGTAATTACCTATAGTTTATGTATCCACTAACCAAAATAATGAGAAATATATCTTGAATAAATACTATTTCAATGAAATGATGATCCTGTAATTATTTTGAACATGGCTCTCCTTCTTATCACACATATTCATAGTTTCAATATTAATGGTGTCCCTTATTATTTGATAAATGTACATGTGATTTGTATCATATACTCTTTTGAACTACAACTCACACAAGAATTATAGATTCATGAGGATCCCCTTATATTTTTTCATCTTCCATGATAATGTCAGTTTTATTTCTAAAAAATAATATTCATGGTTCATTGACCCAGTTTTATTATATAAGATGTTTATATGGAATGATCCTTGAATCATAGTTTAATCATCAGAGATGGCTAGACAATAGTAATTTCTTGTAGTAATGAACCAGTGGCATCAAAGATCTTATTTGTGAAGTAAAAAAACAAAGGTAAATAATGATGACATAGAGGCTATAAGATTATCAAATACCATTAGATCAAACAAATGCACTATATTGGTAACATCTTTAATAAGATTAATAGTATCCCACTTAACTATATACCACATAAAAATTCAACATAATTAAATATTCATCTATACGTGAACTCATTTCAGCATCTCTTTGAGCCACAGAAATGGAGTCTGAAACAAGATATACCGCACCTCATGCCCACACAGGCCAAACCACACTATTTTATAGTCCACATGAACCCTATGAGTTGTATGTTCCCATAGGTATATGTATGTTCCATGCACTTTCCACCATAGATTCCAATACATTTGGAGGTTTTCTGTCTTTGGTTGACACAATTGTTTTATAAAAACTACCATAAAAGGTGTTATCCGAATCTCAAAATAGTACCATATAAAATATGATTTATAAACCATCCAATCAACTAAAACTCAATCCAAATATAATATCTCATTATTTTATATGTATGGAATTCAATAGAATCCTTCAAAAAAATTATCGCATGGCCTTTTTTCTATTTTGAGAAATCATATTTTTTGACATCATCCTTAAATTATTCTGCATGAAAATAAATGTTTTTGTGGTATTAAAATATACTCTTGTACAGATATAATGTAATAATGAAATATTTCCATACATTATTCAGTGTTTCATATGCATTAATTATTCTAATTTTTCTTTTGGAACATCAATTACAATGGTCTCTTCTTCATCCAAGAATATTCTTCATGTTGTAAAAAGATTGAAACCATGGACAAATGAATTTAACCTGAAGAGCAGTTTAACAATCACTAGAGTTAAAAAAAATAATGAATTTAGATAAACTTCCATAAGAAAATAATAATTTAGTATATTCTCTATCCATTCAACATAACATCATTCAGTTTTTTATAAGTCTTTGATATTTACGATACATTAGTTACTTTTTTATTCTAAATACTTCAAAATATCAACATCAATGAAATCTTGTTATTTAATTGAACACCTTTGTTGAATAATAATAATCATTAACAAAAAATACAACTCATACACAAAGGGGTTTCTAAAATATCCGCCATTTAATTTGTTGTAAATACATTCAACTTTATTTTAAAATTAATATATAAACTTGTAAATATCTCTTAATTACTTTTTAAAATTTCATTTAACATTCTATCTAATTTATTGACAAGAAATACTATGTTCCTAGGAAATGGGTATCTGACCATAATTAAGAAATGTTTCATTAATTCTTTCACTCTATGTTTACTTGTTCCATGATCGATACATAAACAAGAATATTATATTTCAACTATAAATATATCATTTAACAACTAATCTTGGTTCATTATGTAAATATAACTCGTATAATTTTCATCAATATTTGTCCACAATTATTCTTGGATTAATATTAAAAATGTTATAAGAATCATTTTTGAGAAAGAACAACATGAAATTCCTCAGTCACTTCTGATAATAGATCAACAGAACAACATGAAATTACTTCACTTACCTCGAAAAATAGATTACAAATTCAAGTGAAACATGTATGAAAGATGGCCTTAGAGTACTTCCACACTTCCAATTTTCTCATTTCATTAATTAATTAAATTAATCATACTTTTATGTTTATTATTTTTTCAACCAAGGATGATTGATTATTAAAAACAAACCTTTTACAAAAACATGATGTTCCATCAATTTATTTTGTAATCTAAAATCCTAGTAATTAGAATAATGATTCTGAATGCTTGATAATATTTCCTTATTGGTCTCCCCCTAAAGTGAAACACACCTTAAAATATTTACAATGGTGGATATCTAAAAAAAGTATTTTATGATTATATATTATGGAGAATAAACCAAATAGTATCTTCAACATGCTTCTTAGGTTCTCCCCCGGAAAACTAGTTTTACCATAAATTCCATACATTATTATGATAAATAGAATACAAATGATTAGTATAATAAGAGGAATCTTCCTTTATTTTTCAAGGTGAACAACAGGGTTTAGATGGTTTCCTCAACCATGATTCTCCAATTCCATTAAAATTATCACATTCACATCTATAATTTCAATCCTTATGGATTCAATGTAGATTTTATCACTTATTCATATTTTTTGGATATTATTTATTCTAAACATCCTTTAGGGATAATGAATTATTACTACTCTTTAGGACTGCTTATTTTTCTATAATAATACTTAATCATCATTTTTACAATATTTGGTATTATTTCATCTCTCAAAAAATAACCTATTTAACATAAGAGTTTACTTATATTAACATCATCTCATGTAGTTTTTTCTCATCATATGGAATGTTTTATTTTTATTTTTCACGAGACCAAGATTTTTCATATTTTATTATATGAATTCTTTATAAACCTTCAACGATGATAATTATATTTTCCATAGGAACATTAGAAGAATGTTTAAATATTCCAAATTCGTTATTTTGTGTGACATTTTTCTTATCATCTCTTTTATTTAATTCACACTTCTTTGAATTACTTTATCTTGAATCCATGGTGTTCTCACCATTATTTCTTGAATTATTCTTGAGCGATTTTCTGATTATAAATTTTTTCATTTTCATCCCTAGGATGTTTATTCTTTCTTATCCAACTTTTATGGACTTATTTTATCATAATATTTTGAAACATGTTGAGAAAGAAATTCACAATTCAATTGACCACCACCATTTGATGCAACATAGATTTTTTTAATTCATCCAAATAAATTTTCATTTTAAATATTTTCCTTAACATGTGGATGATGCTTATTTTAATATATATTACACCCCTTGAAATTTAACATCATTTTCATTAACATTTATAGTATTTTAACAAAAATCTAGTTCATAATTCTCAAATATATAATAGAACAAATGTTTATATAAAAATAATGATCATTTTTTTCCTTAATAGAATGTTTTTTTGTTTTTTTCATAACATGTCCAAATATTTATAGGGAACCATATTATAAATTATTTTTCATATCCACCCTAGAAATTGTTGTAGGATTATTATCACCATTAATTATCCATAATTGCAATGATTTTCTTTTATGAAATGTTCTATTCATTATGACAAATTCATATAAATTATCACTATATTGTATGGATGGTACCTACGTCATCACAACTTCATGAGATAGACCATTTAATGAATTCATGATATTCTTATCACATTCTTGAGGTTTTAATAACATAGAATACTCCAGTATGAATTGAGTGGTAGAAGAAAATTTCAGTTTCCTTATTAAAGTCTTGATACGTTTCCTCTCAAAATTATCCAATTAAAATTCATATTCTATACAATTTATATTATTAGTGTTCTCATATCATCAATTATATTCACCTTATTTTCACAAAAATGTCTTTATTGTTTGGAATTAATATTCATATTTTTTAAAATAGTTTTATAACAATTATTCATGTTTTTTGATGTTCATGGATTTTTCATAAACATTCAAATAATTAACATTAATGTTATTATTATGTTTTTATTTAAGTGGGTGGTTTTTTCATCCTAATCTTTCTTGACTTCCTCATTACCACTAAATTCATTGATCTATTTTAATGATCTTATTTCAAGATCCATATTTTTGTCGCCAAAATCTCAAACATGTTTAGATATCATTAAACAATCTATATTTTTTTATAACACTTCTCCATTAATTCACACATCTCTTCATGTTAAGGTATCTTGTAACTTATTGAGCTTTTATGAATTAATTTTACGAATAAATTATAATTATTTGATGGATTTCATTTAACATTTCACCATTTTAATATTATGTTATATTTAAAAATGAGTTTATCTTATGGTGCATGCAATATCAAGTCCCCTCAATTTCTTGCATTACACACAAGAGATACTTTTACTAAACTAAAAAATAATGTTAAGAATATTTCTAAAATATTATTAGAGTTACCAATTACAGGTTTTAAAGGAATGTATGAAAAAGATAAAATATGTTATTAAAAATGGTTTATTCATGTTTTAAAAATGATTCATTTTTAAACTAATTAATTAGATATTAATGTAAGAACTATTTTAATATAATGCAATTCGTTTTCTGAAAATATATTTTTCTATTAACAAACACATTTCTACACAATAAATTTAAAAAATAATTTTGACTAATTATTTTAATTTAATATACATATGAAATATTCAATAAAAAAATTTACATTTATCAAATGTGTTTTCTATATAATAGATACTAATAAATATAATTTTAGAAATGAAAAGATGTATTTTTCTAAAAGGTAGATTTATCCTAATTTAATGGAGTTCATATTATAAAAAAACTGACACTTTTATGAATTCTATTTGAAGAATAAATTTTAATAAGAACAACTATGTATCTTCAGGTGATTTTCGGCATTTTTCTCAGAAGGAACAATTTTTGGATGAATAGTGAAAAAAATACTGAATTTTAATTGAAAAAATGTTTTTTTATAAATCATTTATATTGTTAAATTATATTTTAGATTTATTTTGACATACAATTAGTTTAATTATATATCAATAAATCCAATTTAGGTAATTATAATCAATTTTAAATTGGAAATTAATATGAAAACAATTCAAACGCTTGAATATTTTCACTTTCAAAACATGTTGTTTTATCACTTATACAAGTTCCATTTTCAACTAATTTCAAACAATTTTATGAATAGAATTTTAAAAATGAATAACATTTTTAGAAATGAATAATTTATAATATTTAATATTTCAACATTCGTTTTTAGAAAAATTATTTTTGGAATCTCTTAAAATTAATCATGGTGATTAATAAAAAATGAGTTTACCATGAGGGTAAACTATAATGATATAAAGGAAAGGTCCTAGAAAAATACATATGAATACCATAAATATTAATTTATCTAATTTTTTTTTGTTATGGAATCCTCTTGTGAGAATAAATGTTGGTACACCTAACTTATTTTAAAAAAAATTGAAGTGTGTCATCTCTCTCACTTATAAAAGGATACCACATCTCCCCTTATATTCAAACCATTAAATAATGTTAAATCAAAAAATAACCATAAAAATATCATCCAAACTCCCGTAAAATCCTCCTATATTCCTCACATTGTTCATAAAACAAGTAAAAAAGGACCTCGGGGTAATCCATATAAAGATACCTGAAGAAGAGGTAAAATTTCTCAACGAACGGTTTTGTTTTATTTATTCATAAAAAATTAAAATATTTTAATATAATTTTTTTGTAATAAAATCATTATATTAAACATATTGAGATGTATTTATGTGAACATTACTACCTAAAACATTACACACTTCAAAAAAATGTGATATTCAATCATCATTATTGTTTTCAGTGGACAACCACATTATAAAATGATTGTTTTGTTCTTCCATTATATCATTTCAAAAATGGGAATATCTTTTTATTTAAATTTTATATATTATATATATAATATTAAGTATTTATTTACTATTATTTATTTATAATATAACACATACCTCCATGAATTCTATTTTTTTCAGAATACGATAACGTCGTTCGTGTGTACGATGGACTACTACCACATGAAGCGATGTGATTCATTACCGCTTGACATGGAATAAATTCAGGATGAGATTAATATAAATTCGTGGAATAAATGAAAAAAATATACTTTAATGATAATATATATATATATATCATTTATTTTTCTTTCATTCAATATGATAAAAGTGGATGTTGTGTTCATTCGTACGTGTGACTTATCAACTCTATAAATGGTGTATTTATTTTCCTATTTACATGCCGTATAGATTATTATACACAATTAAATTTATAATATAGTTGATATTTATATCATTTTTTAAAATTATTGAAACGAGAAATCATTATTAGTGAATGTGGACCAAAAACAACAACACAAACCATTTACGAAAAAGAAAGTGATTATTACCGAAAACGTAAATTTAACGTGGAATTGGTAATTAGAGGATAACATAGTGTTATAATAAAAAAATATATTTTATGATATATATTATAAGGGTTATTATATATATGTAATATAAAATTTATTTATTATATATGTGTTTTTAAAAAGTATAATGAGTGTCAATACTTAAGGTAAAGAAATTTTTAATCTCAATTTTATTTCTGTGAGACTTATGCCATATTCACCGATGGTTTTTTTAGTGATGTATATACTGGAATATGAAAAATAATATCATTAATTTTATTTATTTTATGATATTATTTGTTTCAATTTTTTTAATATTTAATTTATCTCAATATTAAAAAAGTAACTCAAGTAGTAAGGGATTTTCATATAACCTTTATAATCTATGAGACACAAGTCATGTTCACCACCAATTTTGTGAATATTGTGTTTAAACTGATTGTGCACATATTTTTTGATTATTTTATTTAGAATTTTTGAGATTTAGATCTCCCTTGCATGTTATTACTCTTAAAATATTACAAAATAGGTAAGGGGGTTTTGTCTCAATTTTTCTTCTTTTAGCGTATGTTATGTTTTGCATCTATAATATTTCACAATGTGTATATTAATCCCATTTGAAATGAAATATCATTAATTTATTCATCCTATTGATATTTTATGTTTCATTATATGTCATCCCTTACTGGTTTTTTTGATTCAATGTTACCTAAGTTGTAATATTATATTGTTACAATATCATCATTTATTATGATTATTTTGGATTATGATTCCATTAATGAAATATTGTAACCATATCTTATTGATAATAATAAAAATTATTTTATTATTTTAATAATTATATACCCATTTAGTGGTATTATTTTCCACTCTTTGATAAATTAGATAATTAATAACCATCTGATGAAAATCTAACATTATTTCTTTTTCGATCGAAAATTTGTTTTATTTAAAAACAATTTTTTCTAAAATGGTATTAAAATATACATTCAAAAATTATTTTAAATTTTATTTTATCTAGTTTCAAAATAATTTTTTTAATTTTTTTATTTTTTTAAATTAGTTTAAAACTATATTCGATGTCTTCTTTTATACAATTTTAATGTTATTTTCATATAAAATGGTTTGAAATATGTTTTTTGTATTAAAAATATTTTTCAATATGTAAAGTATTTTTTCATCAAGGAATGTTTTTAATAATTATTAATAAAAACCTAAAATGTTTTAAAATTGGGTTTTAAATAAAACTATTTTGAGAATACTTTATGTTTTAAAATGTAATTTTCAAATAAAGGATATTTTACATAATAATTTTTCCCAGTTATTTTTCATAATCTTTCCCTATCTTTAATGATATAATTTGTTATAATATATGTATTAATAGGGATATGATCTGATTTTACCATTATTATTATATATTTGAATGTATTTTGATTGAGATGAATTTTTTTATGAACACTTTTTCTCTTCCCTAGGTTATACCATTATAAAATTCATATTAAACCTACTTCTTTTCACTAGTTATTCTATGATTAAATGGGTTTTAAGAATCCATTTTTTTAAAAATATATATGATATGATGTAATGTTAATGATAAACATTTCATTTTATTTATTAGGATATTATAAATGTTTATGATCTTGTGAAACACATATATATGATTTTACTATGTGATGGGTGGGACCTATATCTCCTTCCAATGAATTGGGTGATGATAAATGTTCTATGAGATCAAAAGGTTTATGTTTGGCCATACAATCCATCAAAAAGAGTATATATAAAAAGGAATATCATTACTCAAACAAGAGGGTACATGGGAGGACATCCCAATCCTACATCATGGAGGTCATCCCAATGCCACAACAAGAGGGAATGCGATTATTCATCCCAAGGCCGAAACAAGATAGTACATGTGAGGTCATCCCAATCCCGATGAAACTTCATGGGTTTTATCCCAGGACTAAAAGATTATGAAGGTCATGGTAGGTATCATTGACATATTATTTTATATACTTATGTGTATGCCACAATTACATGTCTTATTCATCTTCTGTTCTCTAATAGATTATTCTCTTGATACACTTATGATTAATGTCTTATGATCTTCCAAACTTTATACCATGACTCATGTGTATAATATTACATATATAGGGTTTGATATTATAATGTTGTTCTCATTTTCACATTCCCTTAGGTTCATGATATGATTAATATTCCCTTTATTTAAACTTAATGAAAATCCATACTCTCCATTTTTTATTATTCATTTCCCCATGTTATGATGAAATATATTATATAGGAATTCTAAAGGAGAAGATATTTATGGGAAACAATGTTGATTAATAACCAGACTAGAATATTCTGTTCCTTATTTCCAAATTCACAATACTAGTATGGTTCATAAAAAAGTGGTTTGTTATTGTAATGATTATTTATTAAAAAATATGTAATATACAAGTTTGTTAGGAATGATTCACTATAGTTGATTTAAATGAAAGGTTTAGTCAAGCTTTTGTAACTAGTATGAGAACAAAATTAGTGAGATCCCTAGGGATATATATAATGTAATTAATGTGGGTGTCTCTAAGGAAAAGATTAAGTTTGATTCAAATTATAGAAAAATGTCTTAGAATTTCAGAAATGGTTGGAGCGTCTAGTTTCTAAGAAATGCATTCCTTCATAGACGCAACAAGTTTATGTTTCTCTGGCACCAATTTACCTTGGGTTACAAACCCTAAAAAATGTAATGTGTTGTACTTGATTGGAAATATGTAAATAATAAAATTCCTTACTACATACCTGGTCTGATACTCTTAAGGGTATTTTTGGTAAATTCATAAACTTATTATGAACCATAATAAAGGTTGAAAATGGAATATGAATATGAAATACATTTGATAAAAAAATTCTTTTATTGATTAAAGAAGTATATATCTAGACTTAGACAACCTATAAGTTAATTTAAATTATTATGTGTATTTTCAACACGATTAATGTTTCTTAAAGTATTCTTTTTGGTTTTATTCAATATAGGGAACTATAATGATATATTTAAATGATTAATGTGACTGAATTTTTTTGGATGAGTCGTCAAATAAGGTTATTATAGGAGAAAACAATTTTTTGATTATACCTAATCTGTTTTCCTGAAACATGATTAAAAATGAATACCTTAACTAAATATTAGACTTACAAAATAGTAAAAGGAATGAGTTTTCTGATATTTCATGTAGGGGATACCATATTGAAAAAAAGATTCAATTTTTAATATGTTAATAATGTGGGAATACTCAATCTAGGGAATGACTCAAAATGATGATAAGATTGTTTGACAATGGAAAAGAATGACATAGGGAAATTAACTAAAAATGGAAAATGAAAAGTTCGGATAATTCAATTGATGATAGTAATGGTCTCAAAAAAATATTATCATCTATTAATTCCTTTAGATATAGAAATTATGCTCAATTTTAAGATTTATTTACTAAGTAGAAATATCACAATGAGAATCATCAAGGTGGTACAAGTAATGTTAATATTTCTGATTATGAAGATACTAAAAATGAATTATGAATTGAAAGAGGTATTAAGGAATAATATGATGATTCCAAGTTAGTAGTTTGAGAATGAAGTATTATGATCAAATTATTATTGTATTGGTATTCAATAATTATGGAAAATATAAGGATTTCACAATAAAACATTTTCATTAAGGATTTGATGAATATGTTTAATGACGATGATGACCTATAATACTGATTTAATAGAAATTGAATATTCATGGAAAACACCTGACTAAGGGAAAGGTAGAACAAAATATATTTTGGATACTAATATTATTATGTGAGTTTATATAGATTATTGATTTTTATACAGTAAACTATATGGTATTGACAACCATAGTACTGATAAATGATTTTTTGAAAAAGTAGTTTAAGTGATCATTAAGGAAATTCAAATTCTTCATTTAATTTAAGTAATATATCCAATAATATAAGTTTAAAATATGTTTTCATGTAAATTTAGTTTTTTAACATATTTCAAGAGAATACATGGTGATGTTATTAACATGATTTTTTAGTGGATATCAAGAGAAACATTATGATATGTGGAAGATTAATATTAGGATGATTTCGAAAAATTTAATCCCCTTATTTCACATGTTTTTGTTTTTAATATTTTAGAAGGTTCAAAAGTTTAACCACTTATTAAAAGATTTATGTTGAACTTTTAATTACGTTTACACATTAATGCATCAAAATATTGAGATTTATGAATATTAGAAAACACGTCCTGACTATTTTTTTATGAAGATAACCAAATATTGATATAATGACTCGTCATTATATTTATGGAAAATTATGATCTATTTGAGTATAAGACATAATAAAACTAACCTTTATTTCATGGAGTGTGATATGATGTTGAAATTGGTAAAGTGACAACTGATGGATGAGATGGTTCTTAAGAAATGGCATGAAATCAAGTAAGTATATCATCTAGTGAAAATTCCAAAATTACAAGAAAATGATATTTAACTAAAATGTTGTCTTGTTGTCACAGTTTTGATGATATCAACGACATTTTTAAATATTAATTGTTTAATAGATATGTCATAATTAAATTTCTCCCGAATTTCTTCTCGGTCACTCTCTATCAATATTTGTATTTTAGTTTTCTCTCATATTTCCATGTGTTTTCTTTCAACACATGTTCTCTTATGTGGAAACCTAGATATGATTTAGTTTTTGTAAATATTTTTTTCTCTAATTTTCCAATGGAAATGATGTTACATTATTAATTTTTAGAATTTTATTTCCTATGAATGAAACTTTATTGTATTAAAAAATTATAACCCAGAGGAATTTTGAGGGAGAAATTTATTTTATAGGTGTTGAAATGTAACATTCCAAGTTTTTATGAATAATAATTATTTTTTGTAAAAAAAACTAATTTAGGGATTTTAATGTACACTACATGATGTTATGCTTTTCTAACATGAATTTTTTTTTTCATTGTGGTTCACACAGTACATAGTCCCTTTGATAGAATTTGTTACATGCAAGTCTTAGTTTCAGTAGACTAAAAATTAATTTCAATAATATTATTAAAAAAAGTATAGTTATCACCAATCCATTGGAATAGTGGGTATGAAAATAATTAACTAAATTATAAAAATATGATTTATTTATATTTTAACATATAATTCATTGGACACCAGTAAATTATAAATGAATGTAATAAATATTTGAAAATAAATAAATTCCTTTTATGAAAAACCATTTTTCAATGTACAGACACATTTTATCAAAATAAATTAAAAAAATACCCTATTTGTGAGTTATTTTAATTAAAATTACATATTATATAATCAATAAACTATTTAACATTCAAATTATGTGTTTTATTGATAACAAATAGAATAAATATATTTTTATGGATAAAAGGAGTTATTTTTCAAAGAAGCAGTTTTACATCGATTTAATGGAAACATATTTTAAAAATAAATATTTTTAATTTTATAAATTATTTTAGAAAAAATAAAATTAATATTTGAATTTGGATCATAAAAATTATCATTTGGTTTTTTTTGGTTTTTTTAGAAAAGATTCATTTTATATGAATAGTGGAAAATAATGAATTTTAATTGAAACTAGTTTTTTCATCAATTTATTTATATAGTAAACTTATATTTTAAAGTTATTTTAAATTATAAATAGTTTAATTATAAATATATAAATACAATTTACATCATTTTAATCAATTTCACATTTAAATTAGATATAAATACATTTCAAACTATTGAACATTTTCACTTTAAAACCCCATTGTTTCATCCCATATATGAAATAAATTTTAAATAAATTACTAGAAAATATGTGAATATAATATAGGAAAATTTATTCCATAATTGGAACCATAATAATTTATAATTTTTAATTAGTCCATCTTAATTTCATATAAAAAGTATTAGTTAAATTAATAAAAATTAAATCATGAAAACTAAAAGAAAAACGAGTTTACCAATTGACTAATCATTAAACATAAGGGGAAAATGACATAGAAACATGTAAATAACCAATTATATGGCCATAGTTAGACCATAAACCTATATATATATATATAATTTTTTATTTATTTTGAGTATATTTGTTAGGTAAACAGTGAGTACACCAAACATCTTTACAAAAATGTCAATTGGGTCCCCTCCCTCATGTATAAATATCCACCCCATATCCTTATATATTCCCACATATAAAGACATTTTTATCATCCAATAACATTCCATATATATTGAAAACTTATTTCCTATCATCATAGAATCATTAATTTTTGATGAAATCCAACAAAGGTATTCAATTTCTGTACACAAAAATGATATATCAGATCAATAGTTAATGTTATTCAATGAATGTTTTTGATTTATTTCATAATAACAAACCAATATATTAAATTAATATTAGGATTATATAATAACATAATTATGTTAAATATATTTAGATGTTTTTATATTAAGTTTAATGACTACAAACTCACACACTTTCATCAAATTGGATACACAATCATCGTTCATATGTATGCCATACTACCACCTCGCTGTCCAATATCGATCATTCATCCATTACAACTAATAAATTTTGGGAATAATGAAGTATTTATAGTTTATATATTATATATATGAAATTTATGTTATTTCTATGATTTTTTAATAATTATATATCACATACCTTTATGCTTTTCATTTTTGGGAAACGATAACGTCTTTCATGTGTATGGAGGACTATCACCTCGAAAAGTTAAGTGATTCATTCATGATTTTAATAAAAATAAATAATGATATTTTTATTATAAATATGTGATGTATATTAAATAATTATTTTAATTTAATGATAATATATATATATCTTTTATTTTTCATTCATTTAATATGATAAAAAAACGAATCAACATTCATCCATACATATGTCCCACTGTCACGATGAATGATGTATTTCATTACCTATTTCAATATTTTATAGATTATTATAAATAAATATAATCTGAATATATATGATATTTATAACATGTTTTCAATCTGTGAATAAATAAATCAAGATCAATGTAAGAAGACAAAAAATAACATTTCTGAGAAAATACCAAAAATAGAGAGGTTATTACCTAAAACATAACTTTAACGAGGAATTATTAATAAAAGAGTAATATAATGTCATTATAAATAAAAATATGGTTTGATATATATGATTATGGTACTTTTATATATTTTAAATAAACTTATATTTAATATATATAATGTTTTATCAAGTATAATGAGAGATAATACTTAAAGTAAGGGGATTTCTGATCTCACATTTATTTCTATGAGACAGATGCCATATTAACCACTTATGTGTTTTATGTGATATATATAATTCCCGATGAAATTTTACAAATATAACACACAGTGACTAAGGGTATAATTTGTATGATTATTACTTCTTTTTTGTGAACTTCATGGTTGAGTTGGTTTCTTCAACTAGGTTTCTCAGTTTACTTTACTCATCACACATGTACATATGTTATCCAATTTTGATTGAGGACGTGTGAATGTTATAAATTTTTTATATTTATGTGGATGATATTAATAATTAAAATTCTATAAATATGATTAATTCTTAAAATTCATAATTAATTCTTCATTTTCCATAAGAATACTTAATCATCCTTTTCACAATGTCCAAAACATTTTGTATCTCTCACATAGAACATCTTTAACACATGTTTTGTGTGTTGTTAACAACATCTCAAGTACATTGGATTCATCATGTGGAATTTTTTATATAACTTTTTTACTATCATAGATTATGCATCTTCTATTTTGGAGATTCTTTATATTTATTCTAGACAGATAACGAACATGTCATTAGGAACATTGGTAACATGTTTTGAACTACCACATGGTTTTTTATAATCCCATTTATTCTTATAATCAATTTTAGTGGATGAAATGTTTCTCAAATTCATATATTTTTATCATGTGGTCTTCTCACATTTTTTAAGTAAAATATTCTTGATTTATTTTCTATATATAATATTTTATTGATTTCAGCCCTATGATGATTATCCATTCCAAGACATCCTTTTTGCGATTCTTTTTTAATCTAATTTGGATTCATAAATAGATGGGAATTATCTAATCTTGTAACCACCACCATTTTATACATCAAAGATATCTTCATGTCATTTCAAATGTTTGTATTATACATTTTTTCCTTAACCGATGGACGGTACTTATTCATCTCTAACATTATTTTTCTGGACATGGGAAATTATTTTTAATTTTAATTTAATTGATTATATACAAAAAATAGTGCACACTTTTATAAATTTATTACCTCAAAAAAAGTATCCCACAAACCATAATATTTTCATTTCATAAGTAGGATGTTATTTTCATTTATACAAAAAAAATTGGTTATTTATTAGGGAACCAGATTCCACATTATTTTTCCTATCCACCCTTTTCATAGTGGTAGGATTTTTATCATCTATAATCATCAATACATGTATATATTTTAATTTCAAAAATATACTACTAATAAAAAATATTAAATATCATTAAAATATAGTATTGATGGTACTAGTTTCATCAATGCTTCATGATATATATCATTGAATAATATAATGATACTCTTATTTTATATTAGAGGTATTACATCAATAAAATCCTCAAGTGAGCATTGAGTAGCGGAATATATTGTCACCTTCTTTTTAAAATTCTAAATATGGGTCTTCTCTTGATTTTATAATAGAAATTAAAATTTTATAAATTATATATTAATTTGGTTTTTCATATCATAAATATTATTCACATTTTATTTACATACCATCTTTATTATTTAGCTTCCTATTTATATAGCTTAAATATTTTTAACAAGGATCCAACTTCCTTAATTTTCTTACATTTTACTTCTGATATGAATTCATTGACATATGTTTTATTTTTCATTCTTTATTCATGTGGATTTATTTTTTCTTTCCTATCATTCTTGACTCCCTCATTATCATAAACATAATTGATCCATTTTTAAGCACTTATTTTAACCTCTATTTTTTTTATTCAAAGTCTTCATCATGTATGGGGAGATTTAAATATTCAAGAGGTTTTCTTAAAAATCCTTCTCCATTTCATTACACTTCTTCCTAGTATATGTGATATCCTCTTGAATGATTTCAAATACACCATAGATAATAGACACTAATTCCCTAGAATAGACATGAATTATCTTCTTTAATTCTTAAATTGATAAGTAGATTGAAATGTTATCACTCACAGAACTACTTGTATAATCTTTAGAAAATTAATATATGAAGTAACTCATACCACATGATCACATGAATATCATGATGAAATATACATAGAGATATTTTCCATCACCTAGGAATTAACTGATCCACCTGCTCTTTACATTCCAATTATGACATATCCTCACTAATTACAAGGCATGGAGAATCTACTACTTCCACTTATTTTGATAAAATATATTTCTTCTTCAGCATTTTTTTCTATTTCCTGGCCTTGTTTATCATGGTCTTCGTTTAAATGGATGTATTCACCTATATAATTAAATCATATTCTAAATACTACATTATTCTTAACATAGTAAGGAAACTCAAATCCTTAAATAAAACAACTACATAATATAAAATCAAGTAGAGGTAAACCTTCCCAAAAATTCCAATTATGGGGGCCACATTGTTATATCATCAACAATGATAGGGTATAATTAGTGTGGGTAAATATATCTCCAATTATAACATTTATCTAATTTGCTTATATTATAAGGTAAGATCTTGATTCTCCTATTAAATTTTCAATATTTCATGAAATTTTATTAATGAATTAAATGATAGCACATGATATTTTTATAGGATTAAATATTTAAATTAATTTTATAGTACTTGGAATGGATTGTAAATAAAACAATACCAAACAAACACTTGAAATTAATCTTTCAATCGTGGTTAGAAAAAATAATGAGTACCCATTTACTTGTGTTTCACTCTATTTAATTGATAGTTCTTGATTTTCATCTCATAACTAGTTATTTTTTGAAGCTATAAAGATTTTATTTGATTATTAATGATTCTTAAAACAAAAAATATGTATTTTAATAGATATAATTGTGTTGAATGTCACATTAACACTTATAACTTTCACTTTCTTCTTGTTCTTCGCTTTTTTACTTACACCACATTGGGAATGAAAATCATCTTTTACATAAAATATAACTAAAAGAAATTATTATTTATTCATCTCACTTTAGTTAGAATAATATGAATTTTTTATGGACTGATAATATCATAATTCATATTTGAACCAAACGATTATCAAAAGATATCGAATTGTTTACCAAAACTATCCCAATTCTTCTTATTTGAATTGAAAATTTTATTTGGAGTAATTCAAATAATGCATTTTTATCTCACAAGCATCTAACAAATTATTTTTCACTAAATAATAATAAATTCGATAATTGGTAAAACACTTCCACTTATCTAGTCTCAATGATATGATTATTAATATCAATTGAATTCTATGACTTCTTTGTTTCATTAAATAAATAATTGAGTGAGGTGTTGAATTCCTCTTAGAGTTTTTTATATAAATATAGCTTCAACTTTAATAAACATGTAACATTATCATATACATGTATAAAAAATTTATTACTCGTATAAAAATAATAATCCATAGAACACAATAATACATAATCAATCGAATATGAATTCGTGTTCTCATTTACATATCAGTTCATGTATACTTTCATGTAGACTTTCATCAATTTTTATGTTCACAAAAACATTTCAATGTGTCTCACATGTGAATGATTTTTTTTCATACACTCTATATTTTAGTTTTTATTTCATTTGTGCATTTCCAAATCAGTTTTTTTAATTTTTATACAAAAGATAGGTTAGAATCCTCAAACATCAGTTTAATTTTGCAAAAATCCACATCACTACTCTATTTTGATGCAAGTATATCATATTACACAAATATATTAAACTAATTCATTTATCATAACATAACATTATAATCTATTAACTTGAAAATTTAAAATATTATTCTAATGTAAATATAACAAAAAAAGGTGAACATAACTCTTAAAATCATCTTGTGAATATGATGTATTAATAAAGCATGAAAAAATTCAAAGAAACCATTCCATATATAGGAATAGTTGTAATAAGTATCTCAAGCACCAGATCACGATTCTTGTTCTTCATGGAATTGGTGTGTGGTTATTCTTCACAATATCAATGAGTATATAACATGCCACATTAAATGTCTTATATGTATAATCTAACCAAAATACATCCTTTGTAATAGAAGTGTGAGCATACATTATTTTTTAAAAAATTGATAATTATGATGTAACGCAAGAAAAAATATCCTTTTCATCCTCAGTTTATTAGTATTTATAAGAATATGATCATTTCCTTTGGTTCTTGTAACCAATGAGAAATATTATGAGATATATATCTTGACTAAATTTTAATTCAAATATATTATTATGATGGAATAGTTTTGAACGTGCCTCTCTTTCTTATCACATAGATTTGTAATGCCAATATTCACGATGTCCATTATTACATAATGATCTTGGCTATATACATGTGATCCGTATGACATGCTCTTTTAAACTCAAACCCCCATGTGAATTATATATTCATGATCTTCCCCTTATATTTTTTCATATTATATGATAGTATCAATTATATTCATAAAAATGAAGATTCCTGATTCTTTTTCCTTATTTTATTCTCTAATAATATCATATGAAATGATCCAAGAATCATTGTGGGATCATAGGAGAAATCCAGACATCATGAATAGCTTGTAGTAATGAACAACTGGAATCATAGATCATGTTTGTAAAGTAAAAAAAGGTAAATGATGATGAAATAGAGGCTATAAAATCATTGAATCTCATTAGATAAAATGAAAGTAGTATATTCGCAACATCTTTAAGATGGTGAATAGTATCCCACATCACTATATGCCACACCTAAATCTAATATGATTGAAGAATTATTAATAAGTAAACTCTATTCATCTTCTATTTGACCACATATATGGGATAAAAAACTAGATACACCTCACATCATGCCCACATAGGTCAAACCACACTATTTTATAGTCCAGATGCATCCAATGAGTGTTTTGTTCCAACTTGTCTATGAAGTTTCCGTGAACATTCCTCCAAGGAATTCAATATGTCGGGTGGTTGGGAGGATTTGGTTGGCACTTGTTTTTTGGAAAACTCTTACAGAAAGGTTATCCTAATATCTATATAGTACGATATAAAATATAAATTCTAAACCATCCGCTCAAGTTATCCTTATTACAAATATAATATCTCATTCATTTTTATGTATTGCCTTTAATAAAATACCTCACGAAAAAATTATATTGCATGGCCTTATTCTAATTTTGAAAAACCATATTTTTCATCATCATCAATAAATTGTTCTTCATGTAAACAAATATTTTCATGGTATTCAAATATATGTTTTTTTGGTTCACATGCAATAAAGAAATATTTCCATACCATCTTAATTGTCTTTTATTTATTAATTATTCATATTTTTTTGAATATCAATTACAACGATCATTGTTTCATCTAATTATTTTTTTCATGTTGTAAAAAATGTGTAACCAAGTAAAAAAAACATTTAACATGATGTCCAGTTTAACAATCACTAGAGTTATAAAATTAATGAATATCAATAAAATTACATAAGATAATAATACTTGAGTATATTCTCCATGCATTCATCATATCATCATTCATTTAATTTATAAATCTTAGATATATATAGTATACATTAGTAACTTCCTTGTTTCTAAAAACATCAACATATTGACATAAAGGAAATATTGTTATTTCCTGGTACACATTTCAGGACTAATTACAATAATTGACAACAAAAACATCATATAAAAAAAGTGGTATCTACAATATCCCCCCTTAGTACTACATGGTAATACCTTCAATTTTATTTGAAAATTAATATATAAACATGTAAATGTCTCCCAGTTGCTTTTTAACATTCATTTAACTGTATCTCCTACTTATTGACAAGAAAACAACGTACATGGGAAAAGGGTATCAGTTCATACTTAATAAATGGGTCATAAATCATTTCCCTCTATGATTACTTATTCCATGATCCATGATTAAATAAGAAGATCTGATTTCGAATACAAATATATCATTAAACAAATAATCATGGTACTTTAAAGAAGTATAACTTGTGTATATTTCATCAATGTTTATCCACTATTATTCTAGGATGAAGATTATAAATGTGATATGGATCTTTTTTAGAAAGACCAACATTATATTCCTTCACTCACTTCTAATAATCAATCAAAAACATTCAAGTGAGGCATGTATGATAGATGGCCTTATAGTTCTTTCAAACTTCCAATTTTCTCAATTCATTAATTAATTAAATTATTCCCACTTTTTTATTTATTATTTTTTTGACCAAGGGTGGGTGATTATTAAAAACATACCGTTTAAAATCACAAGATATTCTATAAATTTCCATTGTAATCAAAAAAATTTGGAATATGAATAAAGATTCTAAAATCTTCTTTATATCTCTTAATTTTTCACCCCACTAGGGAAACACACATTAAAATATTAATAGTGGTTGATCTTTTAAAAAATGGATTTTAAGATTCTCTAATATGAATAATACACAAAAGTGTATCTTTAAAATGTGACTATCAATATTTGAAAATATCTAAAATTTAAACAAGGATTATATTACACAATACATGTTCTTTAGAATTCTAAGTATAAGATAAAACCAAAAATTATATTAGTTTATCAATATTGTCTAGGATATGAATGAATAGATTCCTCCTCCATCATATTTTTATTCTAATACAAATTTAGAGATCATTCAATGATGACAAATCTATTAAATTTTATATAAAATATTGACATCAATACATGAATCTTAGTTTCTCCCCTTAAAAACTTACTTCAACATTAATTCCATTCATTATTACCATAAATAGAATACAAATGAATAATATAATATGTTTTATTATCCTTTCTTCATCAATGTGATCAAAAATTTTTAGATGGTTCTATAAACCTTGTTTCTTACATTCTATTACACTTCACACATTCCCATCAATTCATCAATTATAATTGAGTCTATGTGGATTTTATCACTTCTTCGTATTTTGGTGGATATAATTTCTTATTAATATCCTTCATGGATCATGAAATCTTACTCTTCTTAATGACAACTTATTTTTCTAGAAGAATAGTTAAACATCCTTTTAATAATGTCTATCTTTATTTCATCTCGTAGAAAATAAACTCTATATCATAAGATTTGACTTCTATTAACATCATCTCATGTACTTTTTTTCATCATGTGGTGTGATTAATTTTCAGTTTTCACTATGATTAGCTTTTTCATCTTCTGTTTTTTGTATTCATTACAAACCTTCTATCCTAAAAATTATCTTTTCCTTAGGAACAATGGTAGCATGTTTTAATCTTACACATTTTTTCTTTTGAGTAACTTTCTTCTTATCATCTCTTTTAGTAGATTCACTCTTCATTGAATTTTTTTATATTTAATCCATTGTGTTCTCACCATTCTTTCATGAAATTTTCTTGAGTGATTTTATGTTTATAAATGTATTCTGATTTCATCCCAAGGATGCTAATTATTTCTTATATAACTTTTGTGGACTTATTGTATCATAAAATTTGGAAACATGTTGAGAATAGAATACACAATTCACATGACCACCACCATTTAATACATCATATATTTCTTCAATTCTACCAAATCCAATTTAATTTTAATGTATTTTACCAAAAAACAAGTTCATAATGCCCAAATATATTATAGAATCAACATTGACCCAAAAATCACTACTCCATTATGATGCATTCATATCATCTCAATCAAGCATCATAAACTCTTCCATATATGTTAACAAAACATAAAAATCTATTCACTAGACTATTTAAAATCTTCTTCAAATGTAAAAATAGAAAATAATGGCTCATAGAACCAAAAAATACTCTATTGAATATGATTTTTGGATACAACATGAAAAAAATTCATTGAAACCTTTTCATTTCTAGGAATAGTTGAAATAAGTAACTCATGAATGGGATCAAAAATCATATTCTTCTTGAAAGGGGTGTGCAGTTATTATTCAAAATATTGATCCTTGTAGAACATGCCACATTTAATATCTTATAAGTCTCATAGAACTAATTCCTTCTCA
Source organism: Viscum album (assembly GCA_963277665.1). Lineage (NCBI taxonomy): Eukaryota > Viridiplantae > Streptophyta > Magnoliopsida > Santalales > Viscaceae > Viscum > Viscum album. The sequence continues at coordinate 171,110,583 of OY728151.1, forward strand.
GGTAAAATAATTGTTAACATATGTTATTTAAACAAAAATTATTTCTTAAATAAACCCAAGGAAAAATATCCTTTTCATTCTAAGTCCATTAATATTTATAATAATATGACAATTTCCTTCAGTTCATGTAAACAGTATCGTAAATTATAGGACATATATCTTGATTAAATACTCTATCAATGATATGATGACCATGGAATTATTTTGAATATTCCTCTTCTTTTTCTCACATAGATTCAGAATGAAAAAATTGATAATGTCCCTTAATACATGATAAATATGACTATGTATATATGATTCGTATCACATACTCTTTTAAGCTCAAACCCCCAGATGAATTATATATTCTCGATGATACCCTTATATTTTGTTATATTCTTTGATAGTTTAAATTTTATTCGTACAAATGAAGCTTCATGATAATTTAACCATATTTATTTCCTAATAAGGTCACATGGCATGATCCTAGAATCATTATTCTATCATAGGAGATGGCCAAACATCCAAAATTTCATGTAGTAATGAACTAGCGACATCAGATATTCCATATATTAATTAAATAAATGAAGGTAAATGATGATGAAATAGAGGCTATAAAATCACTATATTTCTTTAGATCAAAGAAATGTAGTATGTTCCTAACATTTTCAAAAGGATAAATAGTATCTCACCTCACCAAATCCCACATCAAAATCCAACATGACTGGTGAATTATAAATATGTAAACCCATTTCTACATCTAATTAAGCCATGGAAATGGGGTCAAAAACTAGATACACTACACCTCATTCCCACACAGTCCACACCACATTATATTTCAGTAAAAATTCACCTTAAGTGTGCTATGTCCCCCCCCCAGTCTATTCATGTTCCATGAACTTTCCACCATGGATTCCAATATGTCAGGTGGTTTGGTGGATTTGGTTGGCAGCAATGATTTTGAAAACTCCCATTAAAATAGATATCAAAATCTCAAACAAGTACCTTATAAAATATTAATTTTAATCCATCCTCTAAACTAAACATCATGCCTAATGTAATGTCTTGTTCATTTATATGTATGGAATTAAATAAAACCCCTCATGAAAAAAATCATTTCATGGCCTTATTTTCCATTATGGGGAACCATATTTTTCATCAACATCATTAAATTATTATTCATGAAAATAAATATTTTCATAGTCTACAAATAAACTCTTTTATGGTTCTCATGTAATAAAAAATATTACATGACCTTATTCTATGTCTCTTACTTATTAATTTCTCATATTTTCCTTTTTTTAATGTCAATTAAAAAAGAAAAATTCTTTATCTAATCATATTTTTCATGTTGTAAATGTTTTTTCACCATTGAAAAAACAATTTAACATGAAGATCAATTTAAAAATAACTGGAGTTGAAAAAATGAATACATTAGAAAATATTCAATAAGTAAAAAGAGTTGAGTGTCTTCCCCATATATTCATTATAACTACATTAAATTTTTTTATAAATCATGGATATTTGGGATATATGTGTACCTTATTTTATTCTAACAACTTCGTGTTATTGAAATCAAGGAAATATTTTTAATTCATTGAACACCTTGAATGACTAATAATAATTATTGAATATAAATACAACTAATACAAAAAGTGATCTCTACAATATCACCCTTTGTATTTGTTGTAAATTCATTCAATTGTTTTTCCAAATTAATATATAAACATGTAAATATCATCTGAATCGTTTTTTGAACATTTATTTAACTTTATCTCCAAGTTATTGACAAGAAATACATTGTTCATGGGAAAAGGGTATCATCTTATACTTAAGAAATGTGTCATCTATCATTTCACTCTATGTTTTGTTGTTCCAAGATCCATACAAAAAACAAGAATATCTTATTTTGACTACCAATATATCCTTTAACAACAAATCTTGGTACTTTTAGTAATTATAACTCATATACATTTCATCAAGGTTTATCCACTATTATTCCACTCTACTGATACTAAATACGATATTGATATTTTATGGGAAAGATCAACAATAAATCACATCAATAACTTCTAAAAATGAATCACAAACATTCAAGGGAACAATATATTATATATGGATTTGGAGTACTTCCAGACATCCAATTTTCTCATTTCATTAATTAATTAATTTAATCACATTTGTATGTTTATTATTTTTTTGAAAAATGGTGAATAATTATTCAAAACATACCATATCCAATCACATGATCTTATATTAATTTCTATAGTAATAAAAATTAATAGTAATAGAAATAACGATTCTAAAAGCTTTATCATATCCCCTTATTTATCTCCCCGTCAAGGGAAAACTCCTCCAAATATTCATAATGGTAGATCTATTCAAAAATGGTCTTTCAGAATCACTAATGTGAAGAATACACCATAATTGATCTTTAATATGTTAGTGTCCATATCTGAAAACATAGAAAATTTAACAAATTATGATCTTTTACAATACATGTTCTTAGAATAACAAGTATATGATCAAACAAATATGATATTATTTTATCACTGTTATCTTGGAGATGACAGAATTTTCTTTGACTTCATCAATGATGATCCTCCATCATATTTGTATTTATTACCAATTGAGATATCATTCAATTTTAATGAATTCTTCAAATTTGATACCAAGTATTGATATCACTATATTATTCTCATACTATTGCCCCTAAAAAGTAGCTTCAACATCATTTCCCTACACTATAAGAATAAATAGAATACAAATTATTAATATAATAATTTGTATCTTCAATTCTTCATCAATGCGAACGACAAGGTTTAAATGGTTTTATCAATTGAGTTACTCCAATTCCATTATACATTATACTATAATATTTAATATTTAATTCTAATTGTGTATGTGTGTATTTTATCGCATCCTCATATTTTTAGGATATTATTTCATTATTAACATCCATCGCAGATCATGCATTCTTACTCTTCTTAAATACTACCACTTTTTCTAATAGAACGGTTAAACATCCTTTATCCCAATGTCCATATTTATTTCATATCTCACAAATAAATTCTTTAACATTATAGTTAAATTCTATTAACATTGTCTCATGAAATTTTTCTTCATTATATAGAGTGTTTAATTTTCCTTTTTCACTAGCCTTAGCTTCAGAATCTTCCATTTTATGAATTATTTATGAACCTTCTATATTAATAACTATATTTTCATTATGAACATTGGAAGCTTGTTTTTGTTCTTTCACATTATTTATTTTGAATGAATTTATTCATATAATCTCTTTTAGTGGATTCACACTTCAGGGACATATTGTTTTTGGAATCCATGGTGTTCTCACCATTCTTTGAGAAAATATTCTTGAGTGATTTTCATTTTATAAAATTTTTCTGACTTCATCCCAAGGATTTTTATTTTCTCTTATCTAACTTTTATAGACATATTTTCTTATAAGATTTTGAAACATGTTTAGAATATAATTCAAAATTCACGTGACCACCTCCATTTAAAACATCATAGATTTTTTTCAATTCTTTTAAATCCTATTTTCTTTTAAATATTTTCCTTAACCAATTGATGATGCTTCTTTCTTTTGTAACTAACACCCTCTTTACATGTGGATTATTTTTACTTTATGATTTAAAGAATTTTACCAAAAATCTAGTGAAAAATGATCAAATATGTTATATCACCAAAATTAATCCCTAAATCCTTATCATTTGATTACTTTAGTAGAATTGTAATGGGTTTTCTTCATAATATGTTCAGATCTTCATGTGGAACCAAATTCTATATTCTTTTTCATATCCACCCTAGTAATTATGGTAGGATTGTAATTGTTATTATTTATCCATACTTGTAATGATTATGTTTTATGAAATTTACTATTCATGATAAGAAATTCAATGATATTATCACTAGATTGTACGGATAGTAACTATTTCATCACCACATCATGAGATATAACATTTAATGAAGTAATGATATTATTATTACATTTTAGATGATTTATAACCATATAATACTTCAATAATATTTGATTAGTAGAAGTAATTTTCAAATTATTTATTAAAGACTCAATATGTTTCCTCTCAAAATTATACAATTGAACTTTATGTTTTATATAACTTATATTAAGGGTGTTTTGAGATCTTTAATAATATTACCAATATTTGCACAAACCATATTCATTTTCTTTAAATTCATATTAATAAATATTAGTATCGTTTTATGACAATGATTCAGGTCCCTTGATATTCAAGTATTTTACTTAAACATTCTCATCATTTAAATTAATGTAATTTTTTTGTTTTTATTCAAGTATGTAGTTCATTTCATCCAGATCCTTCTTTACTCCCCCATTCCCACTAACTTCATTGATCCATTTTATGGAACTTATTTCAAGATCATTCTTTTTTCAGAAAATGCTCAATCCTATCTAGATATCTTTAAATATTCTATATTTTTTTGATCAAAACACTTCTCTATTACTTCTTATTTCTATTCATGTTATGTGATGTTGTAACATCCCGAGTTCTCATGAATTATTTTGGTCAAATATATTATAATTATTTGATGGATTTAATTGAAAACATCACCATGTTAAGACTTTAATACATTTAACTATTATTTTTTCTTGTATTTCATGCAATATTGAGTACCTTTGATAACTTGTATTACACATAAGAGCTTGATTAAACAAACTAAAAATAATAATATTATTTATATTATTAAAAAATATTTTTAGTTATCACCTAGATTTTTGAAAATATGGTATAAAAATGATTAAATAAATTCTTGAAATAGTTTTTATTCATGTTTTTAAAATTAATTATTTGGAAAATGATTAATTGGAAATGAATGTATGAACTATTTGAAAATAAAGAAAATCATTTTCTAAAAATATATTTATCTATTGACAAACACATTTGTTCTCAATAAATTAAAAAATTAATTCATATTAATGAATTTAAATAAATTTACATATATTATATTCACTATAAATTCTAACATTCAACTTATGTTTTTTCCAAATAAGAGTTAATAAAAAATACATTTTTAGGCATGAAAAGGCCTAATTTTATATGTGGTAGATTTACTACAATTTCATGGGTAAATTATTTTAAAAAAATATTTTTAAAATTTTATATATTATATTTGAATTAATAATTGATATAATAACATCAAAATTATCATATGGTGATTTTTTGTATTGTTCTGAGAAGGATCATTACTTGATAAATAATAAAAAATGCTGAATTTTAATTGAAAAGTTATTTTTTATAATTACTTTATATAGATAAATTATATTTTAGATTGTTTTTTATGTATAATTAGTTTAATTATAAATCAATAAAATTAATTTATGTAATTATTATCCATTTAAAATTGAAATTGAATATAAAAATATTTTATGCGTTTTAACATTTTCACATTAAAAACACGTTGTTTAAACCCATATACGGGATAAATATTCAAATAATTTCTTCAAATTTTATGAAATAAATTTTGGAAAAATGGATTCAATATTTGGGAAAAGAATAATTTATAATATTTAATATTTCCAAAATAATTATTTACCAAAATTATTTGTGAAAGAAGTTGAAATTATTCATAGAGATTAATTGAAAACCGAGTTTACCAAGATTATAAACTATAATCATATAGTGAATAGAACTTAAAATCATATAAAAAAACCAATTGGATGGAAATTTTTATTCCTTAAAACTTAATGGATCGAATTTTTTATGGAAGTATCTTGTTTGGAATAAATGTGGGTACACCTAACTTATTTTAAAAAATTTCAAGTATGTCCTCTCTCCCACTTATAAATGGACACCACATCTCCCCCTGTCTTAAACCCTCTATATTTATTTGGATAAGAAAATACATATCCAAATATATTCCAAACACCCAAAAAATTACCCTAGAGTCCTTACATTGTGTATAAATCCCTCCAAGAAGGTTCTTTGGTGCAATCAAAATGAAGATACTCGATGAAGATGTAACATTCATCAACGAACATTTTTTTCATTATTTTTAAAACCAAATATTTTTTATATAATTATTATGTAAAAACCTTAGTATATTCAATATATTAGGGTTTTTTATGTGAAGGTAACTACCTAAAACATTACACTCTTTGATCAAATGCGATACAAATCATCATTTGGGTTTATGGTAGACTACCACCTCGCAAACTAATATTGTCTGTTCTTCAATAACTATATTTCAAGGATGGTGATATTTTTGGATTTATTGTATATATGTGATATATATTAAGTATACTATGTATTTAGTCTTTTGTAATTATTTTTTTACTCATACCTTCATGCACTATATTTTTAAGGAATACGTTATTTTGGTTCGTCTATACGGTGGACTACTACCTCATGAATCGATGTGATTCATTCACACATTAGATGAAATGAATTCTGGATGAGATTAAGTGAAATATGGGAAATATAAGAAATGAAAAATATAATTAAATATATATATATATATATATATATATATATTAGTTTTATTTATTTCAATATGATAAAAAATGGATGCAACATTCATACGTATGTAAAACTTATCGTCTCTGTAAACGTTTTATTTCAATTAATATTTCTATCTATTATAAATTATTATAAACAAATATATACATAATATATATGATATTTAAATTATTTTTTTCATTCATAAAATTATGAAATCATGATCAGTAATGGAGGACTAAAAATAACAAGTCAGAACATATATGAAAAACAAAGTGATTATTATCCATAACGTAAATTTAACGTGAAATTGTTAAATAAAGGGTAGTATAAAGTCATAATAAAAGAATATAATGCATGATATATATGATTATGGTTATTTAATATATGTATAATAAAATTATATTTATTATACATGAGGTTTTAAAAATTGTGATGAGAGTCAATAATTAAGGTAATGGGATTTCTATTCTCACTTTTATTTTTGTGAGACTTGTTCCATATTCACCACTCATTTGAATTGAGTTGTGTATATACTCCCATATGAAATTTAATATCATAAATTAATTAAATTTTATGATATTTAATATTTTAATTTATGTTAATCTTTCATGTATCCCAAGATTAAATAATTTACTCAATTAGTAAGGTATTTTCATCTCACTTTTATTTTCTAGGAGAGACAAGCCATGTTCACCACCAATTATGTGAATGTGGTGTTTAAAATACCCATGGATGTATTTTATGATTATGTTATTGAGAAATATTTATATTTTTATATCCAAATTAATATCTTTATTGTATGTTTTTTACGATTAAAACATTTAGTAAATGGCACAAGGGTTTTGTTGCAATATTTCGTCATTGAGTGTATGTTATGTTATGCCCCTATATTCTTTCACAATGTATATTTTAATCCCATTTGATATGTAATATAATTAATTTATTCATTCTCATGTTATTTTATGCTTCATTATATGTAAATCTGTATATTTTTTATGATTTAATGTTACTAAAGTGGTACGTGTTTATTGCTACAATCTCATCGTGTATTGGGATTGTTTATGATTATGCTTATATTAATGAAATTTGGTGATCAATATATCAATTATAATAATGAATATTATTTTCATATATTAATAATTATATTTTTTAATAATGGTACTATTTCGCACTCTTTGATACTTCAGATAATTAATAATATGTTTTTAAAAAAATATGACATAATTTCTTTCTTTTATAAAAAATCTGTTTTATTTCAAAACCATGTTTTCTAATAAGGTTTTGAAAAAGTTAGTCAAAAAAATTTTTACTGATACTTTTTGATCATTTTTAAATAAAATTATTTTGGAAGTGTTTTATGTTTTTAATTTTTTTTAAAAGGTCTTTTAAGCTTCCTTTATATGATTTTAAGCTTATTGTCAGAGTAAATGGTATTAAAGATTTTTTTTTGTATTAATTTTTTTTTCAAACTGGAAGGAATATTTTCATCTAGAAATGTATTAAATATTTTTTTAATAAAAACTTATATTTTTTAAAATTGTTTTTTAAATAAAACTAATTTTAAAATTCTTTTTATTTTTAAATAACTGTTATTTTACATAATAAATATTCCTAGTGATCTTTAAAAATCTTTCTCTATATAAGATGATGTATATTGATATAGAATATGATTTACTGGAGATATTATATACGGATACCATTCTAATTATATTATTTAATATATTATGATTAAGATGAATTTTTTTATAAACATTGATTCTCTTCCTTGGGTTATACAATGATAAAACATTTATGAAAGCTACTTCTTTTTTGTAGTTATGATATGATGAAATTATAGTGAACTTAAAAATTTACAAATATCATTACATTATTTTATGAAAAATTAAATATGATATTACAAGCCTAGTATTGTAATGTCTTGTTCATTGAAAGATTAGGTACTTAATTAAACATCATAAAAAAATTTAGTTCATCTCCACATTGATTTTCTAACATCCATTGTGCTCAAACATCATTATAGGATAACCTATAGAAAACATGAACAAAGTTATGAGATAAATTCCCAATAAGAGAATAATCAAATGAATATATCTTAGCACGTTTCTTAGAAGGCATGATATAATTAAATAAAAAGTCTTGTAACATGATATAGGGGATCATGGCATATAAAACATTGAATCATATAGTCATAGAATCATATTAATTTGGAAGAAACGTGAAAAATTGCATTATTATGAGTCAATGATTATTTCACATTGACTATCAAATGTCTAGGATTAATAACAAAACCATTGCACATGAGATATAATTCATGTCTAACCACCAAGACTGTTGCAAGTAACAACTCATGGGACTAAACTGTACCCAATTTATTGGGGCATTATCTGGGTGAATCTATCATAACATGTTCATGAATATCCATGCCACATAAATAATAATACATAAGTAACTAAACATAAACATAAGGGTTACCCATGGAAAGAATTGGGTGTTATAATCATGGAAAAATATAACAAATGGGTTTATCGTAAAAGGTTCCAGGAAAGAAAGAAATTACATAATACATGGAAATTAATAAATGAATATATTCATATATAATGATATGTGATGTAATCTAAAGTGAAAATAGTAATTAATAAACATTATAATTAAAACATTTTATTATGGTTTAAGGGAAAACTTTTAAGATTCATTAATATAGAAAAGGTATAATTATTTTTATAAAATCATAATTGAAATAATGTAATTTTTCCTGATAAAATGAGTGATTTTTGTAAAATAATGGTTCCTTAAAATAGATTATGGAGCACATTTTAAAATGGGTGTGAATTTGTGATGGCCCCTTATATCGGGCTTGCTTATTAGGATGAATTGAGTACGAACCTTTTAAAAATTTAGTATATACCAAAAGAAAATAATGATGATAAATGGATATTGATAATTGATTCTGGAACATTTAAACATAATTTAAATTATATAACAAAAAATAAAGGATAGTTTCGTTTGGAAAAAAATAGAGAAAGAGTAACACTAATGAATAATGGAGGTTCAGGTAGAATCCTTTACCTTATGTTCAAAGTAATCCTTCAGTTGATTTTATTTTCCTAGATAATTAAATTAGATTCATTAATTAATAATTTCATAACCTATTATACATGTAGTTTATTTAATATAACCATATTAAGTTCATTTAGTTCCTTCAAAATGGGTTAAGAGGTTCAATTTCATCATTTAGGAGCACAAGTTTCCTGGGTTTTCCTGATTTGTTTTCTTGTATACAAGTATGAACAATCATTTAATGTGGGGGTGATTATATAGAATGGAACCTTTATGTTATTAATGATATTATATATATTAAATTTTTCATATATCATTTGGTTTAATTACATGAGGATTCATTATTATATAAATATAATTCATATATTATAATCAGTTTCAACCATAAAAATGGTCTCATGACCATCCCTTGAATAGGGTAAAAGAAAATGAAAACTTTTTCGTCCTTGAATGTGATAAATTAACACATCACCAAAGATGATTTAAATTATAGTATAAATAAAGGGGGAATGAAAGATGATGATTAATTATTCCATTAGAATAAAAAATCATTATATTTAATTTATTGGTGTTATCACACCATTTATATGAGGTTAGGGGAGGATATATAAGGAAAAGAATTATCTTGAAAGGAAAATAAATGAAACGGATAGAGAAATGTACCTCTTGAATTTATCCTCTTTGGGAGCCTCCATATGGAAAATATTTTTTCTTTTGATGTGACTAAGAGCTCTTGGAAGTGGGAGAGGGTCATGGAAAAAAAGTTTAGAATTATTTGGATAAGGCACAAGGCTTGGTACGTGTGAGGAGAGGAGGTGGCGAGGGGTGGTATTTATAGTGGAGGAGAGGAGTGTTTTCTCAATATTTAATTCATTAGTTTATTATTTTTCTTAAAAAGAGAAACAGTAATGAATCTTGAGACAAAATACATTAAATAGATCATGTGAGATCAAATCAATTATTCATAAATCATCAATAACTCAATAAATAGTTTTTTACTCATGATGTTTATAGAGTAAATTATCACATTTTACTATTCACCAAAAATCCAAGTATTTTGGAAAAATCCTGAAAATTATGTCTAAAAATTTTTCATTGTTAATAATTCAAAAAATAAATCCATTTAAAAAAATTATAAATATGAAAAATTTAATTTTTAATTAAAATCATAATTTACTTTGAAAAATAAAATTTTTAAAATTAAAACTATTACTCTAACAGCTTTAAAAATGAATTAAGGTCTCATAATGTTATATTATAATCATAAGGCATAAAAATATTTTTTTATGAATATATTTTTAAAATATAATTATTTTTATAAATTATTAAATTAATCATTAAATTATAATTAAATATATATGACCTAAAAAAATACCAACAGTTAATTAATAATTTTTAAAATGTTTATTTACTTATACTATAATATAATTATATCATATAGATATATATAAGATAGATAAATTTTATTTTATAATTTCATTGGTGATGTCACTATTATATTGTCTAGTTTACTATTCATAAGGGTCACATTACTATTCCAAATGTCAAGTTACCATTTCATTGGTATGTGTTTCTTAAATTCTTGAGATACATTTTATTTCACACATTCTTCATTTATAAATTTTTTATTGTGGTTTGTGTGTAATATTATGTGATTATAAAATAATAAATAATTATAATAAAGGAATCCCATTGATAAAATATTGGGTCATTACAAAAATGACATTAAAACCGCTTTTTTCCAAAAAAATATATGATGTTATGGATTGTTAATAATAACCATTTCATTTCATTTTTATCATATAATTAATTTTAATGATCTTGTGGCACACATATGTATGATTTTATTATGTGATGGGTGGGACCTATATCTACCTTCAAATCATTGGGTAATGATAAATGTTATATGAGCTCAAAAAGGTTCATGGGTGGTCATTACAAGCCCTCAAAAAGAGGGTATATATAAGGGATTATAGTTCCCCCAAAAAGAGGGTACATGGGAGGCCATCCCAAGCCTGTGTCAAAGAGGTCATCCCAATCCCATAATAAGAGGGTACACAGATATTCTTCTCAAGACCAAAACAAGAAAGTATATGTGAGTTCATCAAAATCCCGAAGCAAGTACATGGTTGATTATACCAAGACTATCATGTTATGATGGTATTGGTAGGAATCATTAACATACGATTTACTATAATTATGTGTATGTCAAAATTCCATGTCTTATTCATCTGCTATTATCAAATAGATTATTCTATTCATTCACATATGATTCATGTCCTATGATCTTACATAATTTATACCATGACTCAGGTGTATAATATTTGATATGTAGGGAATGATATTAAAATGTTATTCTCATGTTCACATACCTTTATGTTCATTTCATGACTAATTATCTCCTTTATTTAACATTACTAAGAATCTAAACTCTACCTTTCTTATGATTCCTTTATCCATGTTATGAATAATTTTTTAATGTATCAATAGAAAAGGGAAAGATATTTATCGGAACATTGATGATAATTAACCATGATAGAATATTGAGTTACATTTTTTCAAAGTCACTAAGCTATTATGGTCCTATGGAAAGCATTTGTGCAATGTAATGGATATTAATCTTCAAAGATGTAATATATAGGTATGATAAGCATTATTCACTATAGTTTCAATCAAAGAAAATGGTTTAGTCATCTTTTGTTTACAAGGATGAGAAAACATTATTTATATACATAATGGTATTTATAATTGTTCTTCTATATATGACTCTATGGATTAGATTATGAATGATTCAAAATATATGAAAATGTCCTTGAATTTTTGTAGAGGATGGAGCGATTGGTTTCCAAAAAATACATTTTTTTCTAGAAACTAATAATGGATGTGTCCATGGAACTAATTCACCTAGGGTTAACAACCCTGGAAAAAGTTCATTGTCCTAGACTTGATCCAGAATGGGTGTAGAACAATATTTCTTATAGCAAACGAGTTCTGAAACTCCTCATGGTATTCTTTGAATATTCACCAAATCTTTATAAACCATGATGATGGATTTAAATATAATATTAATATAAATTACATTGGATAAACCTTCATTGTCATAGATTAATGAAGAACATGACATCACTTAGACATCATATGAGTAAATTTTCATGATTATGGGTTTTCTGCCATGATTTGTATTTCTTAAACTATTATTTTTGGTTTTAGTTCATTGAGGCAACCAGAATGGACTAGTTAAATGTTAAATGTGAAAGAAAATTTGCAGATGAGTAGTCAAATGGGATTATTACTATAGAAAAGGATTTTGAGATTATAACTAATCAGTTTTCTAAAAACATGATTTTAAACGTATACCTTAACCAAATCTCAGACTTACCAATGAATAAAATGATATAGTTAGTTGAGAGTTTGTGTAGTGGATACCATGTAGAACGGAATATTTGGTTTCTCATATATCATGAATATAGGAATAATCACTCGAGGGAAATCCTCAAAGGTATGATAAGATGTTTTGATAATAGAAAATAAGGATATAGAGCATGTAAATGAAAATTGAAAATGAAATGTTCAGATAATGCAATAGATAATAATAATGGTCACCCAGAAATATCATTTTCCTTTAAGACTTTTAGATGTATAAAGTATGAGAATTATTTAAATTTATTTCCTAAGTAGAATCTCAAAAATAGAGTCATCAAGGTGGTATGGGTAATGTTTATATTGATGAAGATAAAGATAATAAAAATGAATTATGAAAGGAAAGATTTATTATGGAATAATATGATGAGTCTTGGTTAATAGTTTGAGAAAGAAGTAGTATGATTGAAGTATTATTATATTAGTGTTCAAGAATTGTGAAATATATACGGATTGATCGATATAAGTTTTTTGATAATGATTTTAAAGAATATGTTGAAAGAGGATGATTACATAGAAATGTGATTTCATATAAATGTAATATTCATGGAAAATACAAGAATACCAGAAAGATAGCCCAAAATATATTCCAGATTCTGAGATAATGATGTGCGGTTAAAGATATGATTGATTTATATAAAGTAAACTGGACGATATTGATGACCTTAGAATTGGTAAAATATTTTTTGAAAAATATGTTTACGTTTTCATCATTGAAGTTTAAATCATATATTTGAATTTAAGGAATATATCCAATAATATATGTATTCAATAATCATTCATGATAATTTTTCTAATTAATATGTTTCAAGAGAATACATGATGAAGTTATTCACATGTTTAACAAGTGGATATCAAGAGAAAATATATGATATATAGATGATTACATTTATGTCAATTTTGATAAATTAAAATGCCTTCTATATCAATTTTTTGGTTATAATATTTTAGAAGGTTCGAAAGACTGTCGATTTATTAAAATGTTTATGTTGAACATTTAATTAGGTTATAGAAGTTAACATTTCAAAATTTTATGATTTATGCATATTTGATAACATGTGAAAGCCATTTTGGTGTGATGATAACCAAAGATAGAAATAATGACTTATCATTCTATTTAGAAATATTATGATCCATTACTGTTTATCAAAAAAAATTCACCTTTATTTCATGAAGTATGAGATGAAGTGAAAATTAGTGAAGTGAAAATTGATGGATGAGATTGTTCTTATGAAATTTCATGAAATCATGTAAGTATTTCATCTTATCAAAATTCCTCAATTGTAAAAAAAGTTCCTTAAAATAATATTTTGTCCTTTTATCATTATTTTTATGATATCAATGACATTTTTAAATCATATTCATTTAATAGAAATTTTATCATTAACTTTTTCTTGACCATGTTCTCTATCACTCTCTATCAGTATTTGGGTTTTAGTTTTCTCTACTATGTCCATTTTTTTCTCTTTCTACCCATGTTCTCATATGTAGAAACCTAGATATGAGTAAAATTTTGAAACTATTTTATTTATAAATTTCATTTTTGGGGAATTTTTATTAATCATTTTGACAATGTGAATTTCTATGAATGAATATTTTTAGTTTTAAAACATTGATTACCAAGAAGAATTTCGAGGTCGAAATTCATTTTATTGTGATTAGAATGTAACATCATGATTTTCTAAAATAATTATTATTTTTTGAATAAATTAAAATTAAATGATGGATTCAAATGAACAATACATTATTTAATGAATCTAGTACATGAAAAAAAGGTCTTTCTGGTGGTGGACACAATACCTAGTCCCGTTGATAGATTTTTCTTCATACAAGTCCACGTTTAACCACACTACAAAATAATATTAATAATATTATTAAAATAATTTTATAATTAACAACATTCAATTGAAATGGTGGGTATGACAATAATTAATTAAATTATGAAAATATGGTTTATTCATATTTATAAAATGAAATCATTTACAAACTTATAATTAGAAATGAATGTAATTACTATTTGAAAATAAAGAAATCCCTTTTAAGAAAACTATATTTCAATGCACAAACATGCATTAGCATAATAAATTAGAAAAACATTATTGATGACTTATTTTAACCTAAATTATTTTTTATATAATCAATCAACTATTTAACATTAATTTTATTAGTTTTATAGATAAGAGATTATAATAAATCCAATGTTATGCATAAAATCATGTATTTTTTTAAAAGGATATTTTGCAAAAATTTAATGGAAAACTTATTTTAAAAATTTATGTTTTCAATTTGATAAATTATATTAGAAAAAATAAATTTATGATTCAATTTTAGAATAAAAATTATATTATGGTTAATTATTGGTATTTTTCTGAGAAGATTAATATACTACGAATAGTGAAAAATACTGGATTTTAAGTGAAACTAATTTCTTTATCAAAAACATTTATTTAGTTAATTTTTTTTAAATTTGTTTTAAATTTATATTAGTTAAATTATAAATAAATAAATCCCATTTACATTTTTTTTATCAATTTTACATTGAAATTGGATACAAATAAATTTCATACTATTAAATATTTTCACTTTAAAAACTTATTTTTTTCATCCCATTCATGGGATTAATTTGAAATAAATTTCTATAAAAAATATTAATTTATTTTATAAAAATGGATACCATAATTGTAACCATAATAGTTTATATTTTCTAATTATTCCAAATTAATTTCATACAAAATTATTGGTGAAAGTAATAATAATAAATCGCATTGATTAAGAGAAAAATGAGTTTATTAAGAGGCTAATCATCATTCACAAGGAAACCAATGACATAGAAACATGTAAATAACCAATTTTATGGAAATATATATACCTTAAACAATCATATATATAATTGTTTATTGTTTTTAATCTTCTTGTTAGGTAAAGATGTGGGTACACAAACATATTTCCAGGAATGTCAAGTGTGTCCTCTCCACCACTTATAAAAAGAAAACCCCTCACACCCTATATTCACTCATAAGAATAATTTTTTCTCATAATATAACATTAAAATTTTATTATCAACTTATATACCATTATCCTATAATAAATAATTTGGTCATTAATCCAATGAGGATATACTTTTGGTGAAAACTAAATGTATATACCTCATAAAGAGGTAATGTTATTTAATGAATCTTTTTGAATTATTTATTCCTCAAAATCCCTTCAATTAATTTAATATCATGATTATATAGAAACCTAAGAATATTAAATATTATTAGATTTTTTATGTTCATGTTTCTTCCTACAAACTCACAAACTTCTATCAAATGGGATACACAATCATCACTCATCTATAGGGCATACTACTGCCTCACAGAACGATGTCAATCGTTTTTTCATTACCACTAATCAATGTTCTGAATAATGATGTATTTATTATTTATATATTATGTGTATATAATTTAAGATTTTTTAGTCTTATTTAATTATTATATATCACATACATTTATGCGTTCCAATTTTTGGGAATACGATAACGACATTTGTATGTATGGTGGACTACCGCCTCACGAGGTGTTGTGATTATTTAAAAATCTAAATATAATTAATTATGAATAAGTTTATTATAAATATGTTATATATATGGATAAATAATTTTACTTAAATAATAATAATATATATATATATCATTTAATTTTCTTTCTTTCGATATGATAAAAAATCAAAAAATGTTCATGCATACATACAACCTACTCCAGTGATGGACGGTGTATTTAATTTCCTATTTCTATATTTTATAAATTATTATAAAACCATATAAACTGAATATATATGATATTAATAGCATGTTTTTAATCTATAAATGAAGATATATTTGTTATATTAATAGGACCAAAAATTATATTTCCGAGAACATTCAAAAAACAATGTCGTCATTAACTAAAACGTTGCTTTAATATAGAATTCTTAATAAATGGATAATATATTATCATGATAAATTAAAATATTTTATGATATATATGATTATGTTACATTGATAAACGTATGATACAGTTATATTTATTATCTGGTAGGTTTTAAAAAGTACGAAGATAGACAAGACTTATGGTAAAGGTATTTTTAGTCTCTCATTTATTCCTTCATTGATCTCATTATTCAAAATTTACTCAAGTAGTATGGGATTTAAATATAACATTAATTTCATGTGAGACACAATCCATGTTCACCGCAAATTTATTGGTGTTTGTTTATATAATATTTAGGGATTTATTTTATAATTCTTCTACAGAATATTATTGTGATTTGGATATCCATTTCAGGATCACTATTTCATGGGTTAGTGGTTAAATCGTTATAAAATCATTAATGATATTTTGTCAAAATTTCCCTTCATTGAGACATAATTTATTTTATGTTCCTATATTCTTTCATGAGCTATATACAAAAACCCTTTGACATGGAATATCATGGATTTATTCAACCTGCAAATATTTTATGTTTCATTTTATGTTATTTATTCATTATTTTTATAATACTAAATTACCAAAGTTGTACGAATTAATTTCTAAAATCTCGTCCTTTATCAAGATTGTATATGATTATGATTTCATTGATGAAATATTATAATCCATATATCAATAATTCTCATTAATTTTTCATCTCTTATCAATCATGATATCTTTAAGCAACGGTACAACTTCTTCAATATTTATTGCAAAAATTAATTACCAAATTGTTTTTTTAATATGACATTATTTCATTTTTGATTGGAAATATATTTTATTTCAAAACCATATTTTGTAAAAATGTTTTCAATATGGTTTTTAATATATATTTACAAACATTTCAAATGATATTTCAGGTAAATTTTCATGAAAAAGGATTTTAAAAATGATTTATATATTGAAACTTGTTTGAAATTGTCTTCAAATATTCCATTACAAGTTATCAATTTTATTTTAAAAGAATTTTTTTAAAGATGTTTTATGTTTCAAAATTAATTTTTTCAAAGTGGAAAGGATATTATAATGAAGAAATGTTTTAAATATTTTTTAAATGCTACATTATTTATTTTCAAACAGGTTTTCAAAGAAAATTATTTTCAAAACGTTTTATATTTTAAAATTTTATTTTCAATGAATGGTTCTCTTCCATAAAAATATTCCATGTGATTTTTAAAAATTAGCCACTATATAAGATGAAATAAATTGATATAGTATATGATTTATGGGTATATTATCTATGTATACAGTTATTACTCTTTCATTGAATGGTTCTTATTTAATATGAAATGTTTTTTTATGAAAACTATTTATATTCTATGGGTTATACCAAGATAAAATTTCTATGAAACCCACTTCTTTTCACAGGTTATGAAATAATTTAATGATAGTGAAAGTTATCTCTATTCCAAATGTTATGGTATAATTACATGTTTATAATTCCCATTTGATTTCATTGTTCATGGTATGATGAATATTTATTATCCTTTCGAAAACACACACACACACACACCCACACACACATATATATATATATATATATATATGATTTCAATATGTGATGGGTGGATCCTATGTCTCCCTATAATGAAATTTATGATGATAAATTTTCTATGAGCTCTAAGGGTATAAGGTTGTTCAGCCCAATACCACAATATGAGGGTGTATGGGATGACATCCCAAGCCTACAAGAAGAGGGTACATGGGAGGGAATACCAAACCATCAACAAGAGGGTAAACGAGAGGTCATCCCAAGCCCACAATAAGAGGGTACATAGGAGGTCATCCTTTTCCTAAACCATGAGGGTTCAAGGGAGTTAATACTAAGCCTGAATCGATTAAACAAAAGATTATCCCAAGCCTAACATGATATGATGTTCTTGGTAGGTAACCTTGACCAATGATGTTTTATTCATATGTGTATTCCACAAATCCATTTCTTATTACTACATTATTCTCTCATTTATTATGCTCTTGATTACCTTATGATTCATGTATTATGATATACCAATTTTTATTCCATGACTCATGTGTACGATCGTTGAAATAAAGGGTATCATCTTCTAGTGTTATTATCATGTTCTGATTCCATTATATTCGTGATATCCTTTAATATCTCCCTTATTTACCATTACTGAGAATCTATGCTCACCCTTTATTATGATTCATTGCCCTAGGTTATGAAGACATATTTTTTCTAGGAAAACTAACATGGAAGATATATATAGGAAATATTGAAGATATTTCCCCATGCTAGAATATTGTGTTCCATGTTTCCAAGGGAAAAAAACTATTATAGTCATAGTGTGTGTGTTTTAGTAGTGTAATTAATATTCACCTAAAAATAAGTAATATAAATTAATGTTAATCCTAGGTATCTATAGATCTCATCAGGTATTATTTCCAAAAAATCCATAGATAATATAGACAAATTCATTGGGATAAACAATTAACATCCTTCTTAATGAATCAATTGATAAGTAAACAATAATTTTATCAATCTCAAAGATACATGGAACTTGTTTGGAATATTTTTAATATGAAGTATCATATACCCCTTTATGAGTTGAATATATTGACGTAATTTATGTATATATATTTTACACCTCATCGGTGGATATTTTATCCTCCAACTCTTGACTTTCTTGTTCTGGCATATCTTTACATATTACAAGGCATAGAAAATATAAAACATCCTATTATTTAGATAAGAGTTATATCTTCAACTATATTTTTGAATAAATTCTCTAAATCATCATGATATCAGTTGAAATGTAATTCTACTATAAGATATCTAAATCTTCAGAAAATTTTACTTCATTGTTTACATAGGAATGAAACTCAAATCATTAAAAGATAATAAATACATTATAGGGAATCCACTAGAAATGAATATAAAATATAATACCAATTGACAAGTCTACTTTGGGATATAATCAACAATGAGAGGGGGGTTTGATCAGTTTAGGTAACATTATCATCAATTTTAACATTTATCCCTTTTACATACTTCATCTATTAGGATCAGGACTTTCATATTCTATTTTTATAATCGTATATAGGTGTATGAATGAAGTTAAGGAAAGCACATGGTGTTGTTAAAATCCCCACTAATTAAAAAATTTTATATTACTTTTCATGGTTTGGAAATAATACATTACAATAAAATAACTAGAAAAAATCCAGTAATAAAGGCTACATAAATAAGAGAATATCATATCATTTGTGTTTCACTTTATTCAGTCAATAGTTCTTGTTTTACAACTTATGCATAGTTTTGTATACATCCTTTGAATAAAATCATTACATATTAAGGTTATTTGTAACACCAATGAGGTCTTCCAACAGAAGATACATGTGTTGGACATCAGAGTCATTCTTTGTTCTTCCACATTATTCTTTTTTACATCGTTTCATTCATAGTAATGGGAAATAAGCTCTCCTTATTCTTACATAAAAAATTTAAATATTCCATTATTTCATTAACTTACCTCAATCACAAGAATATGAATATGTTTTAGACTAGTAAACAATGAAATTAATGTTGTTAAAAATGATAATAAAGAGTTATCAATTTCACAACAAATATTTTTTCTTTTCTTCTTGTACGAATAAAAAACTCCATGTGGTATTCTTTGAAAAATAAATGTTTAGCTCATCTACATCATCAAAATTAATTTTCCCTATATATATTAATCAATTGTGAGAAGGGGAAAATTTTCAAATTATTGAGTCTCAATTATATAAATATTACTATAGACTAAATTATCTAATGTCCTTGATAAACAATATCGGAAATTGTGTTTAGTATCAACCTCATCATAGAGTAATTGATTCCTTGTGAACAATTATTACACATCAATGAACATTTAACATCATCTTATTCATGCATAAAAAATTCATGGTATTTTAAAAATTGTAAACCATTATACACAATAATACATTATATATTTATCTTACAAATTTATGTTCTATGTGAATATGAGTTCATTTATGAATTAATGTACTATGTATTCTTTTTTTAATTAAGATAAATATTTTCACAGGTCTCATGTGTGCTCAATTATATTTTTATGCAATGTATATATTTTTTAATATTTATTTCATGATGGAATGAATTAGTATCTATTATTCTATGTGGAATGGATATGTGTGTATCCTAAAACATATTTTCTATTTCTCAAAACTATACTTCACTATTCCTTAGAAATGAAAGCATGTCATCTCACGAATGCATCCTGAACTCATTTATGTAGCATAGCATAGCTCATAGATATTTTCACCGATATAATGAAAATCTTCATCAAATATAAATGGAACATGAAATGTTTTATAGAAATCATTAAATATTCACATGAACCTGAATTATTGGTATTGCATAGAAACCATTTCTTCATTTACAATTGTATGAGTAAGTAACTTAAACACTAGCTTGTAACTATTATTATTCATTCATGCAGTATGTGGTTCTTCGTCATTCTATAGATGGATTGTAAAAAAACTTTCTTTATTAGATAACATAATAAAGAACATACTCTAATTTTTTAGAAAAATGTGATTTCTCTAATAAACATGAGTGGTTGTATCCTTTCCAGCCTCGGTTCATCAGTATTTATATGTAGATGATCATTTCCATTTGTTAAATTATGAACTAAAATTAATTATATGAAACAGTTAATATCTAACTGCTAATTTAATTATATGAAAAAATCAAAGTTATATTGAAAATGTGTATCCTTCAATAACATGGATTCCAGATACCGAAATGCATGTCATCACATGAATGATATCAAGATAATCACATGCAGAAGATGCACATCATAAGATCATTTATAATTGAACCCCTTCATGCATTATGGATGCTTTAACATCATATTGTATATTTTTGTATTACTTCGAAGTATCAGTTTTATTCTAGAAAATGATGAATCAAGACTCTTAGATCGTGTGTGGTTCTCCAAGAAGATCAAAGGGAATGATCAAAGAAGCTAAGTTTTATCATCAGAGATGGTGTGACATCAAGGATTTCTTAAAGAAATAAACCAATGCAATCAGGGATCTCGTATCTAATGAAAAATAATATGGGTTAATGACAATGGTGTAGAGGTCGAAGAATTTTCATATTTCATATGATCAAATATATTCACTATGTTCATAATTTTTTAATCAAGTGAATAGTATCCCACTATTTTGTATCCCCCATCAAACACCAATAAATTTTATGTGCTCTTAATAAGTATTTTTTCATCACCTTTTTCATCAATGAAACCAAGGTCTTCACTTGGATAAACTACACCCTATTTCCATATGGGATAGAACACACAACATCATAGTTCATGGGCAACCTTCTGGCTCTATGAACCCACTATCCTTTGATTTCTCCCAGCACAATCCATAATAGCTACCCATTTTTGGGTTTTCTCCCAAACGGTTTTAGATTACTCCCTTTATATAGTTGAGATATAAAACATGGGTGGCTATAGTTGGCCACAATTTTTTGGTAAACTCCCACAAAATGGTTTAGTCCAATATTTAACATGGACCATATATAATATGAATTCTAAAACAACAAAAACATAAACCTCATTCATAATATAATATCTCATGAATTTAAATGCATGTATTTCAATAAAATTATTCAAGAAATAAATTAATATATTGTGTGGACTTTATCTACATGATTAAAAATGATATTATTATCATATTCATTAAAAAATTATTTATCAAAATCATTATTTACATTTTTTTGAAATAATATCTTGCATGGTTCTCAAGGAATAATAAAATATTCTAGGACCTTCTTCAATGTATATAATTTTTTAATTCATATTATTTTACTATTGGAACATCAATTCCAATGATTTCTTCATCATTAAATCATCTTCTTAATTGATGTAAATTATATTCACCATTAGCACAAGTATTTTACATGAATAATAGCTCAATAATCATTAGGGATATAAACAAAAAATATTCAAAAGAACTTCATTAATATAATAATATTTGAGTCTCTTCTTCAAACATCCATCTAAGAAAATCCTCATTGTTTATAAATCATGGATATCTTTCATACTTTAGAAACCTCTTTATTGATGAAATCTTCATCATATTGAAACCATTGAAATATTCTATTTCATTGATCACCATTGATAGAAAATAATAATCATTGATAAAAAATAAAACATATAGATAAAATGTCTTTTTAGGTTACGTTTCTACTGTTCTTTTCTGATCCTAGATCATAGATATATTATATCTAGGAACATTAAAATTAAATATAATTGTTTCATTTTCATGGGTGTTCCCACATCCCCTATTAATAATTGAATATACTCTGGTGACGTTTTTCACACAAATCACTATTTATTATTTGGGGTTAAGTGACCTAGAAATCCTAAAAAATTATCTTAGGTGTGTATAAAATTTTTCATTGGATTTGATATGATAAATAAAATGCATTGATATATGTATATTTTTTATGTAAAATATTTTTTGAAATTCAATATCATAGTTTAATGAAAGAATTTTAGAAAGGGGAAATTATTTATCATGATGTTTATATTAAGAAATATTTCTTTTTACATGACATTTTTTCATTGAATTAATCACATTTGTGTTTTTCGGTGTAGAATTATTATGGAACACCTCAGTGAGATTCAACTAATCTTATTTATCTCACAGCTTTCACAATCTTACATTTTTGTAAAGACCTTGTGTAATCTGATATAGGAAATGGAAAGACATTAAAATGAGTAGAGAGAATTTTTTGCAACTAGGAATGGATAATTGGTGGTGAGATTGTGTCATGTTGATGAAGTGTCACTTGGTGTTGATGTAATTATCTTGGGATTTAGATTTTTGGGTTTTTTTATAGACATGTTATTTGGTTTTATCTATCTACCTTGACCTATATCGCTTCCATTTTTACTCCTTTGTTTAGGGAATATTTCTTCTCTGGATGTATTTCTCTATATATATATATTCATTTTATATTTTTTTCGTGTTGGGTGAATCATTCCCTACGATGTTTTGGGATGCCTTGATTCTCTTCTCCAGATCATGGTGATCATGATCACCCATCAAGTCTTTATGCAATCTACTTCAGAACCTAGTTCGATGGCATAATAGGGATGGGACATAGATATTTGGTTTCATAAAAATGTTATACTTAGACTTGTAAAGTTTGATGATAGGATAGATGATTATTGGGACATGAGGGGTATAGTGTACTGAGTTCCTAGCTAGTTCCTTTGTGAAAAATCTTATAAAACCAAACCATATTGGGATGGGTGTCACTTATTTTAGGTTTTCACCTTGATATCTATTTATAGTTATGTTATTCTGGTTTAAAAATAGATATTTTCATCGTATAATCATTTGTTTTTTATTTTGGTTATTAATAACATGTATTTGAGACCTCTTATATTTGTTCTTAAGAAGTGTTTTATGAGTGGTGATACTCAAGGCAATCCTCCTATATATCATAATATATTAGTGTCTATTGTATGGGATGTTTGTGTCTTGGACCATATGTTACCACCAATTAAAAACCATGTTGTTGGGTAAAAATTATGATCTGTAATAGATGTGGATAAAGTGTGTGATTTATTACAAATGAATCCCATATCCATTAGGGGAACAACTAAATTCCACGATATAGAGGAATATAAGGAAAAATATCAATCAGGTATTCTACCTCTTGTATCCACCAGAGTTTATCAAGGTGAAATATTAAATGTTCTTGATTAAGGGTCCTAAAACGTTGGTGGTGGGATTCCATTATTGAGGAAAACTATTATGTGATATTGGAGTGGAAGGTCTTCATGAACCTTTTCATTATGTAGTTTTTTTATCAAATCTATAATGATTGAAATTTCCTTGGATTTCCACAGTTTTTTGTAAGAAGATAATTTAGTTTAAGAGTAAACAAACATTTTTTCACATTAAGTTCATTTTTTTATAGAGGTATTGTTGAATGATAATCTATTAAATTAGAAATATATGTAGGGTATATAACCAGAAATTTTCTAGGCACATACGAAAAACTCCACATCATATGCTGACACTTTTTACAATTTGATGATAGAATAAATGGATATGAAAAGTAAAATTTTATTATCTTTCACTTCTCTTCATCCCAATGGAATTTGTAGTGGAACAATTGGAAAGTGGTGGCAGTGGAAAGATAATTATTTGGGTGGGGGGTTTTTTCATCACTAGAATGCCTCCTCATTTCCACCAGCAGTAGTAGGTACCATAACCCTCCCATATTATTAGTGTCGAAAGGTATGGCACACCTGATTGGCATTTCTTAAACTACTTATGAAATTTAGTTCATTGGATCATTGAGGGAATATGTAGATATTCTTTTATGCCTTATCTATAGAAAATTATTGTTATGTATTCTCAAATAAAATGGCCAATATGTATAATTAAGGGTTTCAAAGTCTATATGGATCCATCCATAGGTATTAGTAGAGAATCATGTTCATATAGTTGATGATTTGCCAATAGAGGTCGATAAGGGCCCATCTAGAATGATAGGTTCCATCATTGTTTTATCTTATT
Source organism: Viscum album (assembly GCA_963277665.1). Taxonomy (NCBI): domain Eukaryota; kingdom Viridiplantae; phylum Streptophyta; class Magnoliopsida; order Santalales; family Viscaceae; genus Viscum; species Viscum album. The sequence goes on from OY728151.1 coordinate 171,136,093, forward strand.
TAACAACTAAACTATTTGAAATAGGACACCCATACACCTTTAATTTTTATGTTTTACTAAGATATCAAAAAATCCTACTATGAACATTTCCTTTTTTATAAATATGGATACACCACATAGAAATGGGAAAGATTAAGGTTTTTTATGTCAATATTTTTATCATTAGATAGTTGATTATTAGTTTTTCTGAGGATTCTTAGTTATTGATTTGTATGTTTTCAATGTAATCATCATTATGGATTTATTTATCACTCATCTTTCTAAGATTTATTTTTATTATTTGTATGTTTTATGTTCTACTAACTATGGAAACTCTCGAGTGTTCATGGGAGAGTGGGGTCTAAGGTATAGTCTTATGAGGCCTTCTCACCCAAATCAATGTAGTTTGTCGTCTTCTATGTCAATTAAGAATGATGATGATTCTATTTTATTTATTCAATTATTTGTTTTGGAATTTTCTTAGATATAATTAACTTAATTGTAAATAAATCTACCATGAAGGGAGACATAGTTTTCTCTTGATCAGTTCCCTCATACATTGCTGATTCATATACCTTCTGATCATATTTCCACTATGTTGGTGTAAGAGATCATGATCTAACTATATTACATTCTAGAGAAGGTATTTATTCATACTAGGGTCTCATTGTGGGTTATACTGGTGCTATTTTTCTTGAACACTGATGGTTCATTTCACCTCTATATAGATTAACAAAAAATGAAATCGGTGACTATTGATAACACGTACTCTTTTTCCCATGTGGATGACATGATTGATCAGTTAAAGGGGGAAGTGTTTTTTGGTAATCGATCATCGGAAAAGATTTCCCCAACTCTTAGTTTGGGATTTATAAAATAAATATGATATTCATTACATATTTATCATTTTGAAAAGAAAATATATCATTAACAATTTACATTTTCATCCACATAGAAATGATATTTGTGTTTTTTGTATATTTGGGATAACACGTCAATGATGTTGTGTGGTTATTATTTCGTCTCTAAATTTCATGGATAATATATTTAAATTTATTTAATACAAAAATATGATATCATGTATATTTTTTAATTTTGGAAATAAAAAATAATATTTATCTTGTTTCTGTAATGATTGTTTCAAAATTGAAATGTTTCACATACGTACGTACGACCTACAATATCTATGATCATAAAATAGATCATTTTCACTAACTATTATTCATATATTATTTTAAAAGTATAATTTATATATAAAAATTTAGAATTATATCCTGATAATTATTTTGGATATATTGAAATAATGACCACTTTCACCATAGTCAACCAACCAAATTCATTTTGGATATATACAACATGACAAAACCTCCAACATAAAAGTAATTTATTTAGTAATTGAATATAACATGGGAATGAGTAAATAAAATGAATAATATATTTGATGAATTTTATTAAGAAACTAAATAATTCACATAATTTTATTATTTAGGATGATAAATAATGTATGCGATGAATCAGACTTGAGGTAAGTGACCCTTTTACATTAAACCCCCTTTTTAAATTTTATATAGAATTAACTTTTAAATATATTTCTTATATGTAATTATAAATGTTTCTATAAAATTTTATTTTATGTTATAATAAATAAAAAATTCATTTTTAACCATAATAAACATTTCGTTAATATATTTAATAAAAATAAAAAATCTTTTTACTGTTTTTGATAATTGGCACTTTACTTTGAAAATGTTATATTAAATAAGTATCTATTAATTTTTATTTCATATCCATATTCTTGAAAATATATTTTCAATTATTCATATAGATATAAAATAATTATAAATGGAATTTTATATCTCTTTTTAATTTATCATAATTAATTTCAAAATAAATCTTTTTATGAATGGAATCTTCTGATAGAAATACAACATCAATGTTATATTCTAATGTATATATTCAAAATAATATATCCCTACATATAAAATATTATTCGATTTATGTATTCCTTTATATGATTTTATGTTTTCTAAAAAATATCCAATTTCAATTTTTCATGGTATTTCTGAATTTAAAATTGGTTTCTAAATGGGATAGATATTTTAATATCGATTTTTTTTCTGATTGGTGAAAAGATTATTTTATGAGTTTAATTTTGAAAAATGAAATATTTAATGAATTATGATTATGTTATAAGGATTGGTGGTCACATAAAAAACCAAGGATGGGTGGTTATGTTATAAAACAAAGATAGGTGTGTCCATGATATCCCTCCAATGCATTAGGTATGGAAGTTGACCCTATATATATTCCATTTATAAGTGTGATATGGAATGTAATGTCCCAGGATAAAAATATTATTTATCTATTATTACTATTATTTATTATGGTAACCATATGATTTCAAATATAGAACGAAACAAACTGATCATTCATAAGAAATTATTTACTTCTTCTAAAGAATGAAAATTTTTATTTTCAAAAAAAAACATGATATTATATTATTTTCAATATAAAACATATGATTTTTTTAATTTTTTAATATGTTTTATTAAGAAATATTTTATGAAAATATTTAGACAGAGAACGTTATTTATTGAGTAATAAAATGTTTATTTTGAGCAAAAACTATAGTTAAAAATGTATCATTTTGGAAGTATTCAAGTAAAAACAAGAATATTTATATACTTTTATGTCACATGTTAATATTTTAGTGATAATTAAATGTTTTTAAAAAATAATAGGTTTTTTATGTCTATTAAGGGTAAGGAAGAAACTAGGATTAAAATTTTGAATATGTGAAATGAAGAGAAAACTGTTTTCTTATTTAAAGAATTATATGGTGGGAAATGTGAATACAAATTATATGTTCCTAGATTACTAAATATTTACTAGTTATATATGAGATTTGTAATAATTTTCTATAACTCTATAACTAAAATGATATTTTTTAAAAGAAAGTGAATTCTAGTATAATGAAAATAAAATATATTGTAGTTAAGATCACATCTTTATAGTTCTACTAAAACTCCAAATCCATAAAATACTTCATTTATATGATTCATTTGATCATATTTGAAATCAATTAATTCTTCTTAAGAAACATAAGATTAACTAAGAGTTTGAGAATATTGTGGACATGGTTCAAGATATGAAGTCCATTTATCATTTTCTTCGTCTAATAAAAGTACTGACACTTTAACATGGGTTATACTTCCAGCTTCCTCAACATAATCTATTTAAAAATTTATTTCCCCTTGAATATAATTGCATTTACTAGTCACAAACTATTCTTTCACAAAATATATACTGAATTCTAACTCATTACACGAAATATGATCTTTATAATTTTTCTCAAGATGGTATAAAAACAATATTATCAATTACTTAATGAATAGTTGGATTTCTGTCACCATTAGATAAAACTATTCTAGGAGATCTGGGATTATTCATTTCCTGGAGATTTATCGAAGAAACAAGATATTCCACATGAATTTTGAATAACACTGAGATGTTAGGTCCACTATGTCTAGGTGGGATTCCTCTATTATGGTCATCATCATTATTTGAATCTTATTTCTCCCACTTTTGTGAGGATTCATCTTTCTTGTGCATTTAAGTATTCCATATAACTAGAATTGGTTCCCCTTCATAAGATGAAATAGTGGAACATTAATTTGATATAACATCATCATGATCAGATTTCATCTCCACATGAGATTCTATATTCATTTTAGAAACAAAAATATTATTATCATCATCAACTAAATCATTTTCAAAAGAAGTTAATGGAATATTATATATATGACGCCCAATAGAAATTCATTTATGATTATGGAGATTATCATCCATTAAATGCTAATAATATATTTATTTTTCATAGACCCTCCTAAAATTGACATTCAAATCCACTATAATTTCTGAACCATATTTTTAACGTTCTACTAATTCTATGGTTTTATTCTAAGTCAAATATACTTATTTTTCAAATTATTCTTCAAAATAATATTCTTCTCATTCATATTTCCCTAAGATAGGTTCAACATTTTTTTTGGTTTATTATTGTTTTTAATATAATTAAACTTCTGATATAATTTTCCATCATCCATAACCCAAATGTTCCTCAATGGGTTCCAATAAAATTTCATTTTTTTACTAAAATGGTTTTATTCAAACAAAATCTATCAGATTTATTAGAAATATTCTCTCTTCAAAGAGGGATCCCTTGAATTCTAATAGAGAAAAAATAAATTCTGGATAGAGAAAATAATTTTTCCTAGAAACAGGCTTACTTAAATCATTAATGTTCATCAAGAGAGTCCTTGATAGACTAATATACACATCTAGATTCATTAAATAATGAAAGGCTATTTCCTAGTTTCGTACCTAACTAAAACCCCATTTCTTTGGAAAAAACACATGATGGATAAAATCATCTAGTAACCAGCATTCACCATCATGATTCATATTTATATGTCTTATTGGATTCTTATTCCTAGTATGCTCTAAAAAATATTCCATATCTCATATTGAAGATTGTTAATGGGATAATCACACTGAAAAATCCAATAATCATGGTTATAAGGAATATTTTATCTCTTACCAAAAACTGTTGAAAAAAAATACCAAATTATCTTAATGTGTAATCAATAAACCAAAATATCTTTCTTCACAATATTTAAATTCCATGTCTATAATATATAGTTTCGCTAGCTTTAGATAAAATATAATTTTGTTTTTAATGAACAAAAAAATCAATCTTGACTCCTTAAAAAGCTTCCCAAACTAGATTGTTGTTTGATCGTAGCCACTATGTACCTCATTCCTTTTCATAAATTACTATAGATATTAAAAAATGTAGGGGGTATGTTCAAATAGTGGGTTAGATCCATATATTCTTTTCATTGAAGAAGGTGAAGCCACAAGAAATGAAAGATTTACTAGAAAAATCAACTTAATCATTCAATTTGTAAATATGAAGGTTATGGTTCGATTTTGAGAATGAAATTCTAGAAAAGACAGTTTGGTGTCCATAAGATTTAAGGCTTAATGGGGGGGAGATAGACACAATTATTTGAAATATTATATTAGGGTTTTTAAAAAATTTAGGGCTCATTATATAACAGTATGGGGAAAATACTTATTATAATTAATAAGTGAAAATATTTTAATTTATATGTTAGATGTATTAACCATGAGTTTGGAGGTTTCCTGAGGGATCACAGTACCTTAGCGAAAAATGGGCCTTGTGGGAGCTTAAGATATCACAGTAGTTTGACATAGCACATGTTAAAGTTCCACAACAGCATGGATTCATATTTTTACTTAACCAACCACATGAAAAAAATATTCATAGTAACCTATAATGTGACAAATTGTGGTCACGTTTGACCATTGGAATTTATCTTTTACATTTCGTAGCATTTTGTGTAAATACATGTAAATAGTTTTAGAATAAACAATGTAAGGAAATTATTATTATAAACATCATCATTAACTCATTACATAAATAGTTTACAATGATTAAAATAATATATTATTCAATCATCATGTTATTATATGTAATTAGTCCAACATACATCATGTATGAAATAATTCAATATAACTACATTTAGAGACTTTGTGAAATTTTACCAAGATGATGCTCAGTTATAATAATCTCATCTGTCATATCACCATTATGAATATAGTCTCTCAACAAATATTATCTTTTATAAATATGTTTAGTCTTGGAATGAGATACAGTATTATTTTAAATATTATTAGTATTTTTTATCATTGTATATATTGAATATTTTTAAATCAATATCATTATTCTGGTAGTATTTATTTCAACCAAAAAAAATTGTTCATAGAAACTTCATGAAGCTATGTACCAAACATATATATTGTAAATTGAACCCATAATTTAATTTTTTTGGTACCCCAATACATTACCTACATCCATAAAAATTAATTTATACCGTAACTGTTTTTCATATCTAACGTGTAGCTCAAAAATTTAACAAAATAGTAACTAAGAAATATCAAATACATTTTTTATATCCATAAATAATCCAACATTGGTTTATTTTTTATTTATATAAAAATTTTATCAATATTTAAATGTGGTTGTTTGGGTTTTCTTAAATACATACACATATACGCACATTAAACATCTTTTCAAGCTAGTTATATGTTAAGTATACTAGCTATTAATCATGTCTCTATAAATAGTTTAATCAACTATCTTTTTAGTTTCATCCAAGTATTGTTTGCAAATTGTAGCCATTTTAGTATCACATACCGTTTTTTAATCCATACCTTAAAATTATAAGAAATTCTTACTAGGTTTATTTATTAAAAACATATTCCATATTTTTTTAATGATACGAAAACCAAGGAATAATTCCTTATCCCCAATTAAATTTATTTTTAATTTATTTTTCATATTTTTTTAAAATTTAATTAACAATGATTTTTTAGATAACCCCAAAAAATTTCATCAATGTCCATTATTTTTATTAAAGTGTCTTTTGAAATTTTTTTAATTAATAGTGTTGTGTTTATATACCTTTTATAAGTCCATTTAATGTTAAAAAGTATTTAATATATCTTAAAAAACTCTATGAGCCCATTATAATCCATAAATTTATTTTAATATTTTGGAAATATAATTTTTTATATGAGCCTTTGAAAATGTTGTGGGATGTCCAAAAACCATCCCCAATAATAAAACCTATCAATAATTTACTCTTGTAATCTATATGGTATTGTTTAAAATTAATATTTTCTACTTATGAAATAAGTTTTCTTAATGAATTCATGTTGAACTTCCATATATAAGGAATCACCATAATAAATATCTTTCTTCTTAATTATAAAAATTTTCAACCTAAATTTAATTTTCTCAAACTATAGTGTTAGATTCATCAACATTTTTTATATATACATATTTAGTTTTAATATTTATGTAGTATTAAAGTATTAATACTTTTTCTTAATCATTATTTATACTAAATGGATTCAATTATTCATACATATATATACCAAATATTCATCACTTAGTTCATTATTAAAGTTCTTATGTTCATACGGATTAAAATAAGATAGATTTTTAAATTATTTTTTTAGAGATACTTGGGTTTGAGTTCAGTTTTCATTTATCATAGTACAATATCTAAGGGATGGTATCTAAGGGTCCTAATATTTTTTGGGATTGATGTTCTTGGTTCAACCAAGTCTTTCTAATGACTAGGATGGTAAATATGGTGATTAATGAGGGATTTTTCTAATAAATTAGTAATATGGTTATGGTACATAGATATATTATTTATATTTAGATTTGATGTACTATCCTCATGGTTTTCTAAATTAGCTTTTTGCTCTTGTGGATATATCTCATCAAAATTAAAATTTATACACTAGTTCACATCATTGATTGTTTTTTAAAATCAATATATGCATTCCATGTGGTTGAATAACATAGAAAATTGTCCTTAAAATTGATTGGTAAAAAATTATAAAGAATCTCTTTTGTACATAGAATAATTACTATACATCTAAAAACTGTAAAGTAATTAACTTTTGGCTTCCAGAAGCTACATAATTTCTAAGGGTACTTTATAGGATATTTTTTTTAAAACCCAACAAGTAGTGTAATATATTTTCTAAAAACATCATCATTATGATATATATGTATTATATATTCACTATGTATAGTCAAGGAATTTTTTCAAGGTTCATATTTCCTTTTTCAACAACTCCATTTTTTTGAGGTGTTCAGGGTGTAGAGAAACTGTTATAATAACTATGTTTTTAACATAAGTATTAAAATTCATTATTCCCAAATTCACAACCATTATCAGTTATAAATATTTTTTTTATTTCAATAAATATTTGTACAAAATTATCATAGTTTTTAAAATAAGGAAGATTTTCACATTCTGGGATATGAATAATACACTTGTCTATCTTAAATAATCATCAATAACAATAGTGGATTAATTTTTTCGAGAAATAATAGATTCTATTGAAGGTACAAAATACCTATATGAACTAATTCTAGTGGTTTAGGTGTAGTTACCTCTTTCTTTGGTTTGATGTATATTTTTTTCATTTTCCCTTTTTGAATGGATTGCACACTTTGTACTTTGGGAATACCAAATTAAATAGAACCTTGAATAATAAATTTCTAGTTTTTTTTAATATGTGAGTTTATATTTAAATGGACTGGTCATTCATTACAAAATTGAGATTATCTTTGAAAGGAATTTAAGTATGAAATATTTTGAGAAAATAAGGAATCAAAATTAGAATTATAAATATTATTATTCTATAAATAAGTAAAATATAAATAATGCATAGAATAAATAAATTTACCAAAATTATTTATATATTTAAAATTAAAACCATTATCACAATTGAGATTTACTAAGACTATTATATTTTCAACTTTTAGTAAAAAATATTAAATTTCAAAAAATTTAGGGTTACCAATAATTCAAAATATAATTGACTTTCCTTTTTCATTGTTGTCAGAAGTGACATGCCCAGTATCTAATTTCACTAAACTTTTAGTACTTATATTTTTTCATGCATTATTTATGGGACATTCACTATCCAAATAACATATACATTTATTTAATATCATCAACAACAATTCCAATTGAAAATAAAAAATTTGATTTTTCTACTCAAAATTCTTTAGGATCAATATAAGTTAAAATTTAATGATTTTGGAATCCAAATTGGTTGAATAAGATTATTTACTATATAATTAATATTTTTAGACAAAAAACATTCAGAGTTCTAAATGAATGAAAAATATTTTCATTATAAGAACTCTCAATAGTCTTATAGATTCTGATATTATTCATTGAACTTGGAAATTTTTTTTATAATGATTCAATAGTTTTCCATATGTATACCTGATTACATTATTAATTTTAGGTGGATTATAAATAAAAAATATTAAATTCATAATATTATTGAATTTTTATAATTTTTCTAAATATTTTTTATGTTTTTCATTATATAAATTAAAATCATTATTTTGTTTTAATATGATGTATTCCTTCTCTCTTGTAAGAGAAATTTCATTACTAATATTTTTAAATAAATAATACACCTTTATTAAATTATTATATTTATATTTAAATTCATCCATGGTTTATTCCATCATATTTATTTTTCTAGGTTGTTATTCATTTTTAAATTAAGTATAATCCACAAAAGAATTATCAGAAAGACTGGAAATAAAAAAGCAATATTTTATACCTCGGTAGTAGTGTCAATAAAACCAAAAATTTTCATTCTCATGTGAATAATTAAATATCTAAACAATAATCACTCAATTATTACTTATATTTACTTTTGTCTTGTGTAATTTATTTCTCTGATTTATTCTCATTATCATCACACATATTTTTACACATTAGGAACATAAATTCAGATTTAATATGCCATTTCCTATTGCATTAATAGTAGGTAATTTTACTTGATGATTTATCCTTTATCCAAAATATCTTCTATTTTCCAATATTTACATTGTTTCCTTTGTAATAAAACATTTTTAAAATCATATTCTTCTAAATATTTTCTCCAATATCTAGGATAGATTATCTATATCATCTTCGCATTCCAAATTAGATTCATTCCTAGATAATGTTTTATCATGGATAGCTCATTTTTATTTTGACATAGATGTCTTAAATGAAATAATTTAATTATAATGGTTTATATCATCATATTATACATTTTATTCCCCATAATATATAAACATCTTTCTTATAAATTCATTGACTTAAAGGTTTCTAAATTTAAACTATTCTCTAATAGAAACATATTTAATTTTCCACATATCAGGTAATAATCTCAGTAATTTATAAATTTTTGTTATCTATCCTTAGGCTATTCAGGTTCCTTCATATTTTTAATGATCTGATTAAATGTTCAATAAATTTCATAAGTCAACTCATCATGGTCCATCATGAAGAATCAAAATTTATGGTGTATGTATTAAATATCAGTTCATAAACAATAGATTTTCCTTCTTAAGAAATAGAAAATGTGTCCAAAAAATCATAACCATTAGCACAAGAAGACAATATGTTGAACTCTTCATTATATAATGAAAAAAATTTTGCTTTCATGGAATTACAATTACAATCATAAGAAACATTAGGTGGGTTATCCCTTTCCATTCTATGGATCACAGGCCTTTTATATTTATCCTCTATAAATACCCATATATCAAATGAGATACATTAAAGACAATTTTTTATATTTATTTTCCATTATGAATAGTTAGTTCCAAATAAAATGGAGGTTGATTGGTAGCAAGACCCTTAGGAATTTCATACAAAATAATAGACTAATTAATACAACAATTTTAATTATCATATTTTAATAAATTTATCAATGTTAAAAGTTAATTTATGATAATAAAGAATCATGAAAAAATAACTACTCTAATAATAATGTTTCTCCTAGAAAAATTCTAATGTCGGTAGTGAATTGAACTTCTAATAAAAAAATATTATCTAAAATAAATAAATTTTTCAATCCACTCAATTTAGAATATATTATGAGTTATAAAAATAGATAGTTATTTATAATTTCATATTATAAAATACTTTCTCAAAGGATCAATACAAATATTGTTAAAAACAAAAATTATTTTATCTTTGAATGTACTCTGTTAAAACTAAACATGTTATATATATAACTTGAAAAAAATAAAAAATAAATTCTATTTTTCATTCATATTTTAAATACACATTGTGGAAATAGAGAATTTTTTCGATTAAATTTAAATATGTATTGAAAAAAATTAAATACATAATAGAATTAAATAAGAAGATAGATAAAAGATAGAGCCTAGTTCTATCCACTCAACAGTAAGTCACCTCTTAGTCCATTTATTTAAAATTAATTAACAAAAATTAACGTAGTACATTTTTTTAAAAAAAAATGCATAACCAACTACAGGCTACCAAACTATCTCTATATTTATTGATGGGAAAAATATATAAATAAAATAACGAAGGAGTATTAGAGTAGTCATCAATAAAGTAAATGATATTTTCAATGTAAATATATAAGAATGATAATTAAAATACAATATGAAAATGAAAATATTGGGTGTGAATGAATAATGGGATGTTCAATATTGCTTAGTCTCTAATAGAATTCATATGGTCAATATGGTTCTCTTCATTGTCTGATTAACCAGTAGGCACGAAAAAGTGTCATGTAATCAGATTTGTCTTCTTTGTAGTTTTTCAGTGTCACCCAAAACATATATTATCATAGTGAAGATAAAGAAGATATCAATATAAGGGCATGAAATAGCACCTCAATATTCACATGAAATTATTCGTTATATATGAAGAGTCTTCATCTAATGGTATCTATTGAGGAAAAATCATTCTCTTGATGGTGGGTATTAACCACACTGAATGGTCTTATTAAATGTGAAAACTATCCATTGAAGAGTCTTCATGGAGTTTATCAATTTTCCCGTTATGATCAATTCATTTGTTAATGTTTTTTCACATGACATATTCTGTGAATTATATTGACTGATCATTGTGTGGTTTCTCAAAAGTTAAATGTGTTGATTATTAACAACCATGTTTAGTAAAAAATTATTCTTGTGGTAGCATTATCACTTTGAAATATTTTTGCTGACCCATAGGGATGGTTAAAATTAAACTTTATTTTTATCGATATCATCATGTGATAAATCTTTCACTTAGATAACTTTATTCATGTGTAATACAATGGTCATATAGTCATTTATTTCTTAGACAGTCAATCATTTTGATCATTTCATTGATAGAAATTAAAAAAAACAAAAAAAATTACAATCATTGAACACATAATTCATTATAAACATTATAAATGTGATTTGGGATCATTAATAAAGGAATTTCAAAACTAATTAAACATTATCCTTGTCCAATAAAATTATATTATCATTTTTATAAAAAATAGCACTTCTATAAGATATTCTATTTTATACTTTGAATACTTTTTAAATATAATATGTTATAAATTATATAAATATATAACCATAGCTGATAAAATAAAATGTATATAATTTGTTATATATAATATAATTATGACTGTTTAGTGATTTATAATAATTTTTAATAATTTTTTAATAAAATAAATAAACCCTTCATTATATAATTAAATAAATAACCATTCAATGATAAAATAAAATATATACCTGAAATGGTAATGAGATTTATCATTTGGTTCATTTATCAAGAAACAATCAACCACTATCGAACCTAGGGGAAAAAATATTGAGACTTTTCTTAACACAAGTTTTATAAATCACATATCTCTTATGAATCTCCTTGTATGGATTTATCTCAACTCGGGTCCTGAACTATCTCCTCTTACTGGAATATATGTCCTTTAAAAATTAATAATCATGAGTAATTGAGGAATATCTGGTATTTAAGGTTACATTAAATAAACTATGGACACATATAAATGTATCTAATAAATGAGGTAGGGATGATTCTAGATCATCATATTTAATTTAATAATAAATATCGCATAACGAACCATGTATTAATTAATTAATTAATTAATTAAAACACATACACATGTCGATAAAAGATCATGATCATTGACAACATACAATGACAATCACATTTAATAGTTTCTTGACATATTTTAAAATTCTTACTTATATGAAAAATTAACTACTAAATAAAAAAATTCTTTCAATAAATTTTATTCAAGAGTATTAAAAAAACCTATTAATTATTAAAAAAATTAATTTAATTTTTTAAAAAGTGAGTATACAACACGTACTTAGGATCTTATATGACATTACAGCCATTGTAATTTTATATATATTTGAAAAACATATTAATGATTACATGGTGTGTTATGAAAAAATAAACATCATGTGACACACGTTGTATATTAATTTTCTCATTTTCCATGTACTATATGACACGTAACTCGAATGAAGAATGTTATAACATACATGGAGTTAAACACTACAAGGAAAAAATACATATCGTGTTTCATGTAAAACCACATAGCGCACTCCTAATTTATAAAATGTGTGGTTTTTATAAACAATGTGTTCTACATGTTGTATGTTAGATCATTGGATTTTGATTTACATATTTGAAGGAAATAAGTTAGGTGTAAATGATGCAGTGTATTGAGCCAAACAACATGTCCTGTAATTATTTTCTTGCGTGAGTCTTATAGAGACATTTATAGTACATCATGTTCACTTATACTGTATATTATACTGTTATTTCATATGGATTGAAAACATTGTAGCTATATATGAGTTCTTTGTTAATTCGTCTTGAATTTATAGCTCTTTATTGGATATATAAACTCAAATTAATGCAGCTAATTGATAATTGGACTTAGAATAGTAACCTATACATGAGTACTCAAAAACATATTAAAAATTGATTAAATAATTATTTACTATTATAAATTAAAATGTTAAGGATCTAATACAATTTGATGGTTTTGGTGGCATAGTTGTAGCATAGCTTCGAAGACCAATATATAAAATTTCAAAAAATTCAATAGATAAAATCCAATGAACATAATGAAAACATCATAAAATATTATAAACAGGCTCATGCATATTTAATATAAGTATAATAATCTCAAATGTAGTATTATTCTTGGTCAATTCATATTTTTCACTAAACTATTACATTTTTATTGTGTGGAAGAAACCAATCATTTATCCCTCTAGATGTATCCACACATACTCCATGAATCCATGAATGATGTTCTTAATCTCCAAGGTGATAACAAGAGTTGAACAAGTACCTTGCATATTTTATAATCGATCTAAATAATGGATCACCTATTTCCCTTTGAAAAACATGTCAAATGATACAATATAGAAATTGTACTATTTAGAAGTGGGTTTTTAGTGGTAGTTTTGATAATCACTCTTAAATATTTCATTTTAGTTTTTTAACAACGGTTTAAGAAAATTTCCAATAAATGATCTCATTTTTTTAATAATTGTATCTAAATTTTCATATATTTTTTATTTTATAGTGGTTGTTTTTTATGTATTTATGTTTTAAAAAATATATTTTTTATTTTATTTTTTATTACTCTACTCACCCAACCGACCTGACGCACCAATTTTATTATAATTATTAATAATAAATAAGAAATACTAAATAATAAATAATTTATATATATATATATTTTAACTAATAAGAAATTAGTATTTTGTATTTATTATTTAATAATTAATAGATAAAAATTAAAATTTAAAATTTAAAATTTAATAAAATTTTATAATTTAAAATATTATTAATATTTTTTATTAGTTATTATTCATTAATAACTTTGAAATGTATTTTTTAAATAAGAAAAATTTATATAATTAAAAATATGGAGTGATTATTAATTAATAATTTAATTTTTTTTATTTAACTATTATATTAATAATATGTAATATATAAATATAAATATTGAAATATAGGATATAAACATATAAACACATGTAGATATAAACATATATATATGTATATATACAAATTTATGCAAATATTAAATTACATATATACATATAATTATATAAATATATAAATGATTATATATATATATATCAATATATGTAATATATAGATTTATTTTTTTATTATTTAATTATAATAATGTAATTATATAATTATATAAATTATATATCTGTAATTATAAATGTAACTATATATATGTAAATATATGTAAATTGGATAATCTATGAATATATTATTATATATAATTATATAATTATATATAAAAACATATATTTATAAATATTTATATATATTTATATATATTTACACATAATTTTATATAAATAAATTTATTAATCTATATTATTTTATACTTATATAAAATTATATAAAATTAAATTTATTAATATATATATTTGTATGTATTTATAAATATATTTTATTTATTTATTATTTTATGTGTTTTTTATATTCTTATATATGTTAAAAGATTCTTATATATTTATGTATATATTTAGAGATATTTATATATGTTTATATATATTTATACTGTATATTAACATATAAAAATATATATTTACAGATATATACATTCATGTGTACAAATTTACTTACATATATATATATATCTATCTAATAATAATTATATTTGTATATAAACATAAATTATATATATATATATATAAATACATATAAATATAAATATATTAATATAATTTTTTCTATGTGTATGTATATTTATATGTAGTTTTATAGATTTATATATAATTATATTTATTCATATATATATTTATAATTATATGTAAGAATATATATTTATTTACATGTATTTACCTATATATATATAATAATAATATTGAAGTTTATTTAAGTATAATATTTAATTTTTTAGTAGAGTTGAAAAGACATTGTACAATAATTAAGAGGTATGGAGTTCAAATATTACTCTGTAATTATTGATAATGTATTTTTCATGGTAGACCAAGGCATTTAGGTCAGGTAGGTGAGTAGTTTGGGCTAGGCGGGTAATAAAAAAATTATGTTCAAATAATTTTTATTAGAATATATTTTTAAACAAAACCACCAAAAATTGATTATAAGGGTATTTTAGAACTTTCGAAAACAAAAAAGCAATTGTAAAATCCTTCCGAGATGATTAGAGAGATTAGTTTTGAAAAAACACTACGAATCATTTAAAATAAGTTTAATCAGTCAAGGAATGTCATGTTTGGCATGGTGAGAGAGGACTCTCTCTAACTCTCTCTCCCTATAAATTGAGAGCATAAGTTTTTAGAGAGTCTCACACATCACAAGCATCATAATCTTTTTTATATATATTAGGTAAACATTATTACATTTTTAATATTTCATATTCTACTAATTTATTCCTAATAAATATTCAATTTTAATATTTTGTTACATAGGAGTAAAATAATAATTATCATTTATGAGGTCATATAATATTTAAATATGATTTCTTAGACAGGGAAATATTTATTTAAAAGATAATAAATATATTACACATGTAATTATACCGAATAAATAATATTTTTTATTTTTACAAACCAATAATGTTAAAATTATATTTCTTAAGTAAATAAAATTTTAATTAAATTATATGAAAAAGTATTTATATGATCCAAAACTTGGTTTAGATCCACTAATAAAATTATCATAAAATTAGTAATAAAATATTTATTTAAAAAATAAAAGAAATGTTATATTGACTATAACACATATAAATATTTTTAATAATATAAATTTACATAACACGGTAAATTTATTTATTTTAAATTTTTCATTAGATGTGAATATAAATAAAAATAATATTTATAAGTCATTTCAATAAATCAATAAGTGATAAAATTCAACTCATATATTGTAAACATGAAAATATTGTGATTGAATTTTAATGAAAAACACACCTTAAATGAATATTATTACATAAGCTAAAAATTAAATAATTCATAAACATAAATTCAATATTATATAATTTTTTCAAGATACACATATTGTGTCACACACCATGACACTATTTGATGTAAATAGGTGGAAATTACCTAAATCCAATGATTATCATCAAACAAGTCAAATCACCCATAAAAAAACATTAGCGATTGAAACAACAACAACCATTCTATGAATGCCATCGTGTAATATATCACATTTTCAAGTGATATATTAGAAATAGGTTGAATAACTATAACATCATAAAATACTTGTGACCTATATTTTACTTGAAATTTTGAATCAAACTGGTCTATAAACTACCATGGCCTTGTAGTTTCTTCAGACACATCTGTCTCATTCAAAGGGAAATAGATTTCATGTTCTATTAACTTATAAAGGGAAAATAATATATTGGACATTAAATTAAGGTCATATAACTCATCATTCACCAAATTAATTCTACCTCTCCCCAAGTATATCTCATTGCACTTTTCATTATTGTATCAAAGTACATGATTTAATGATAAAAATTAATAATAATATCTAATCGAAGGAACAATACACATACTTGGATCTAGGAATATCTAATAACACATAAAACATTTTCAATTCATAGTGGTGGGTCTATCCTCCTGACCTCCATTCTTGGATATCACTTTATCTGAGATGTTTCTACGCTTTTGAGAGCCCATCACTAGATAACAAGATGCCATTTTATTCTTATCATATTGATGAATATTGATCTAATAACCTATTATTTAGGAATATTATCATTAAATCACTTGGTTATCATTATAGTGAGGAACTAGTTTTACCCTTTGATAGTAAAAATAATCAGAAGACAATATCACATTAATCATAGATATAAGAATAATAACTATATAATAAGAATAAATATATTTTAGTTGTCAAAAGAAAAAAATTACTTGGTTCTAAGGTACCAACTCCAATATGATGCCACATGATACCATAACAGGGTTCACAGAAATATATTATTTATAAATATGTTCCTAAATTATCTAATTGGGGGTTATTTTTAACGCATTTTTAATTTTTGATCCTTCAATGTGTTAAAATTATAATTGATTAGTTTTAGTCTAAAACAATATTAATTATTTGTTATTTTGATAAAAAATGATGTGTTTTTAGTATTTCAACACAGTTATCAAATATTTAACATTTGATGACCCCATACTGATATTTATCATATATTGGGGCCAAATTTAACTAATAATGGTTGAGAATACAATAGTGGGAAATGGATTTCTAAGATAGTTAAATATTTTAAAATAAAAAATGTTAATTAGTGAAATTAATAATTTTTATAATTATTTGGTATGTGTTAATTGAAAATATATTAGTGAAATAGGGGAATAAAGACATATATAATGAAATATATTATATAAATTATATAAAAATTACCTTTGATATTTGAACAGAAATCAATACTTTTATAGAATAATCAGAAATGTTTTGTATGATAGTTTCCCTAACATGTATGTATTTATTTATAATTTTTAAAATTATAATTTATTCCACATGTCCTTGAGTACATACTAATTCCAATAAACAACATTTAATTTATGAGGTCTATCATGTTTGAAATCATACTTCATTGAAATTCGAATACAAAAAATTATACCGATTTTTATAGACAATCATAACTTCATTTTTACTCAATATTTAAATAAAATATGTTATACATGACAGTGGTTTATTTCAATTATACCATGTATATATTCTACTATAATCATTTTAAAATCATAAAAAACTATTGGTGTTTATAATGTTTAAGAATCTTATTATTCAATATCTTTTATTTTATAACATAATGTTTACAAAAAAATATATTCCACAAAATTTTACCACATAAGGAGTTAGATTAAATAGTAATCATATAGATATTAACTATTTTATGACCATATTGATTCAATATTCCCCCACGTAGTGATATTTTGGGGCCTTTATGATTACACAACATTCATTGATATGCGGTAGATATTCAAACCTATTGAATGTTGAATAATAGATCATAAATATTTAAAATATATTTGTGGTATTGGATTCAATAATGAGATATAGAGTAACACTCAAATTGTATCACCCGAAAGGGGAAACCAATAAATGGTGGGAAAAAATTATAATTTTAATTAAAATAATGTGATTGAACCCCTCAGTTATATTTTATATAATTTTCATTGTCAAAAAAACTATTTTTCAAAAGGGAAATGAATTATAATATAGAGAAAATTTTTGATATGGATAAAATGCTTGTGGATGTGATTATTAAATAAAGAAAAAAAATTATGTTATCATAGTTTATAGAACATTTTATCAAGGGGATTTAAAATAAAATTTATGTTTTTTTTGACATTTGATACCAAGATGATAGAGGTCATAATACAATCTTCAATGTGGTGGTTATAATGAGATTGTTTTGATATAAAAAGGTTGGATATAGACATTTATTGATGTTATGGACCACAAAGTCTCATGATTATGAATATAAAATTATGGGATTCCCTAAGAAAAACAATATTGAAGAAATAAAATGGAAAAATCAATATTGTTCCATATTTCCTTCAATGAAAAATAAATTATTATTTTTATCATTCAGTTTAAGGGATATTAGAAGTGTAGCTAATAAGTTTACATAGGTTAGAAATGAAAACAAATTAAAAATTGTCAGTATATCACAATGAAACTGGTAAACTAAAATACAATCAAGTTACTTATATAATAATGATAATATATTTCAATTGTAATAGAAAATATAATTATGAGAATTAATGCCTTTAAAATTAATGGTATATATACTAAATAGGTCAAAATATTAATGGTTAAGTAATGATATGTATATTATAATTATAGATTGAAGAAAGCCGAATGATAAGTAATAATAACCTTATATTAATATCTAAATCATAATATTTTAAATTTTACTTTTTGAATCGATTAATTCATTAATTTTTTTAATAAATATTCTGAAAATATGAATATATCTACCCAAATTATTTTATATAAATATTTGTTTTTTTAAAAATTTGGCATGTAAGTGAAAAGAGATTTTATAAAGATACATATGATATTATTATTTTTTGGTTTTTTAATATATATCTTTTAAATTCTTATAATATCACAATTTGATACCATTTTATGTTCAAATTAATTTTTGTGTTATCATAAAAAAAATTTAACAAAAATACGATAAATTAAATTTAAAAACTGAATATATGGTTATTTTAATGAATTAAATATTATAATTCATATCTTAATATTATTTTTAAATGATAATTAATAGAATTATTTTATATTTATAATTAGATGGTTTTTGTATTTTGAAATAATATAACAAGAATATTGAATATACTATATAAAAATAATATGCTATCAAAATTCAAATAGGTTGAATAGAAAGTTATGAGATAAAATTATCCTTATTAATTTTCTTCTTGATATCAATTTAGAGGAAGAAATTTCGTAAGTGGGGATAGAAACCATTATTATTAAATAATATTTCAGGAACATGGTTGATAAATTTTTTAATGAAGTTATTTTATGAATGTGTGATGCTATAAAATAAGAATATTATAATTGATTTCATAAGCAATTCCAATATACCAAAGGATGTGATTTTTTATAAATATTATACAATTATGTATTTATTGAAAAATAAAATAACATGATATTTTTTAATCATGATTTTTATAAATGAGTTATTAAATAATTTAAATTTATGCATAAAATATTTTATTTCAAATTATTGTGTTAGTTAGACTGATATAAGTTCAACCCTTGTAAAAAGTTTAAATAAATAGAAGAACTTTTGTTAAAAATTTTGTATGAAATATAATAAAAATGAGTTATGAATTTTAATATAAGTCCATATAAATGAGATATTTAATTACTATATAATTATTTAGATAACTTATCAAATTTTATGGTATCCAAAATGGGTGATGTATTCATTTTTAGTAAGGTATTTAATGGGGATATAAAAGTAGTATTTGTAATGTGAGCATTGTGGTATGGATATTTTAAGGTAATGTGGCCATTACTATATGATTATCAATAGAATAAGGTTTTCATTATAGGAAAAATTAATTAATTATTATGAGATTAATTTTATAAATCATAAAATATCCATTATAATATATTATTTCAAAAACGAATTATTTTATGTTTATGTTATGGAATATATGACGCAACATAAAATGGTAAAATAATGTCACTTTTTTTGATTTTTTTAATTTATGTGATATTTTCATTGTTTTATTAATTTATAATAGTTTGAAATGTATATTCATTTTAAAAAAAATATCAATTAATTGAAATTAGGAAAATGATGAAATATTTGTTTATCTCAAAATGGATAAAAATGACAGTGAATATTTAAATATTTTAAATATAATATATTTATAAAAACAATTATAAAAAACATGGGATGTTCTTTTGGAAAAAATAGGGTTCAAAATTATTCAAAATGACTCAACATATAATGAAAAGTCATTTTATCGATATTCGTCTTGTTTGCAGTAAGTAAGAGTGGTTATGGTCAACTAATAAAACTCATGTCATAATTAATTATGTGTTACATAAATGTATATTTCACGTATAGATGGATATTCTATTTTTATGGACTATTAATTATTTTATTATAAAAACCATAATATTTATTCAGAATCATTTTTTTGTAAATGTATGGAAAATATAATTCCATAATAGAAAATATAATCCCTTAATTGGTTTGAGGGTAGAATAATTAATAAAATTATGTGTATAGTGGGTATATGATCACATCCAAATAGATCCTCATGATTTTTTCATGAAAAATGATCTTATATAATGGTGTGTACGGATGAGTATTATTACATGTTTCACTCACAATAAATAAACATTATTAATTTAATATTGCACCATGATAATTAATGTTCTGTCAAAATGATTTTCAAATATATTTTTTTCATGTTTTTAAAAAAAATTCCTTAATTAAAATATATATATTATGCCATGAATTTTTAAGTGCTTATTTTTTAATGGAATACACTATAATTCAATATATTATGTTATAATACTATTTATATCAACATGTCTCAATTAATATAAATTCATAAAAACATAGATCTTGTACAATTAAATAAAAATACACCTTTTACCTTGATGGGTGTATTAGATAATCCAATAAAGGGTTAGATAAGATTTATAAACATATTGGATTTGAAATAAACAGATAGATCCCACCTGTTGGTTGAGTCACATGATGTGAATGACAAGTAGATATTTTCTAGAATATAATGGTATGATAGATATCAAAAATATTTCTATAGATTTATTGTTGGAATAAAATATATATATTTTGATGTGATAGATAAATCAAACTAAAAATCAGTAAGATAATTGGATATCACATTATTTTTGTGTATATAAAAGAACCCTTATGATGTTAATTCACAATGAGAGATTTGAGAAGATACTAATTAAGATGTGGTAAATTGTTTATTGATCTTTAATACAGGGTAGAATAACTCTTAAAAATATCATTCAAACCAATGGTTTAGTGTTTAGATAAGTCTTATATTTGGTAGCAAATAATTAATTGTTCATTTAGATAATTCATTTCTAATTTTTTATAATGGGTTCATTTAAAATATATTATTAAAAGGATCATCGATGAGTTAAAGGTTTATTATAGTTGATCTAGTAAAAATGGAAAGAGGTTTAGGTGAGGACTGAAAAATCATGATCCAATTGAATATAATTGTTATATGAATTATTCTTAAAGATTTATAAATTTAATCATTATCAAGTATCACATCTCAACATTTTATGATGATATTTATAAGCTTATGGAGCTAAGGAAGTGTATTGGGTTATTCATTGTGAGTATTTTTTACACTATAATTTAAAGGGTACATCGTAATGGTGAATTTTATTAGAAAATTCATAGGCTTTAAAATTTTTATTTTTGTAATGGAATTTGATTTCACAAGATCATGCAATATTTTATTTTTCACCCCGACCATTTTTGGATAAATATTTATGAAAAAAATAAAATGAACAATACTAATCCAGTATTCCGTTAATTATCACATAATTAATTAAAATAAATTGAATATTTTTTAGATTTATATAATGATTTTAGGGAGATTAAAATTTTATTTTATGTGTATTATTTTTTTCAATGTTTAATAAATAGATAAATAATTAGTTCATGTCAGCACGATAGTATTTTTAAAAGTTCATAAAATTAAAATTATTCTCTTATAGAATTGTGATTAAACATTTTAATAGCTAATCAACCATTCAATAGTCATATATTTCCAGATTTTATCAAGGATTTTGGTGAATAAATATTAGTTCAACATTGATCCAACTATGATGAGGACTCCAAATATAAGAAATATTATTGACAACTACATTTCATTATTCATGTACTTCAGGTTTAAGACAATATTTGTAATCCCTTGTCTGGAATTACCTTTTCTAATTTGGAGTACTACATAACCTCATCGGTGTATATCCCTATGTAAGATGATTTCAACTAGAACAAAGGGGTTGGACTTTTTTGTTGGGATACTGTACACTCAAAATCATTAAAATAAAATAATAATAACAAAAAAATGTAAATAAAAAACACAAAACATGAAAAAATAATATAATCATGTTGTAATAAAATTGAAAACATGGAAAACCAAAAATAAAAAAAATAATCCCAATATTTTATGTCAACCAGTTAAATATAATCAAACAATTTAAACAAAAATATGGTGGTAATAGTATGAATTTTTTCTCAAAGTTTCATTTTCCCTATAAGTTCAACCATCTAAACTTTTTGAAAAGGTCCATTTCACTTATCTAGATATCTAGCTATGAAATCTATATATTTATTGATATGACTATGCACGGTGTGAGTACAAACCCAATAGGACACAGCCAAGGTGTCATTAACATAATGTAAAAATGTTAAAAAATATTCCATAATAAATAAGTAATTACATTCATAACAAATCAAGTAATGAGTCATTGTATCTTGACCCCAGCCATGAGGCACCCCTCAAGTAAAAATAGTGATCGAAGATAGACAATTATTCTTGAATCCCACCTCTAATATGCCATGGGTTGGAAACTATAATAGAGGATATGACATACACACATATGGGAAAAATTTCCCTATCATATTTTAAAAGTAAGAGATAATAAGTGAAAAACCACCGAAAACATTATGCTTATTTCAAAAGAATAAATAATCCCAATAGCTGATATTAATGTAATGACCTATAATATAAACAACTAAAAACACTATAAAAATATTTTTCAATGAACATGATGATCCAACACCTCCTAAACAAATCGTAGAACTAGAAATATTAATATTGATCACTAACCAGCTTCTAATAGCCTGAAAAATAAATTTTATATATGTACGGTGAGCATAACATGTATACATGATAGGATCCTCTATGAAACAACTCTTGTAATAGATTGAATCAAGCATACTAAAACATAGTGACTAAAAAATGAAACTAGCTCATCAGAAAATCAGTTATAATATCCTTTTCATATCATAATTATGGATCACAAAAGAAATATTTAATACAATAGATTGAATTTTATAATAAAAAAAATATTTTACTCTGATACCACATCACCACAAATTTTTCATTCTTCCCCAACATTTCCCATCTGAATCTATATCTATTTATAAATGTGATATAGAATCAAGACATATGAGATAAAGTGGGTTATCATAAATACACTTAGGCTAACATAATATATCATACACCCTATGTATAATGTAATCTCATAATCCAAACCACATATCCACATAGTAATAAAGGAGTTTCTAAGAGGCAATATAACCAATATTTCATGTATTATATATACATTAAACCACTACTTCCCATACACAAGAGGCCTACAATTACCATTAGGATACTATATTTAGATATACATGTGTATAAAATAACCCAAATCCATTAGATACCTCTATACTTATATATGTTGAAAAATAACCATTTTCATAGTAGAACATAAATAAATAGGATAAGAGAGTAGGGTTAGAGGGGGTTTTTCAGCCATCTGTTCCTTGATGACCTGAATATTGGGGAAACACACTCGTAGATTCCACTTGGTATTAGTCTCCCTACAAATACGGGTGGAGTAGTATATGATTTCACCAAACATACATGACATATACAAATATCACAACCACACTATGGGAGAATACCATGCCTTAAACTCATCTATCACAAAAATCTCATGGGAATCCAATATTCCAATGCGATGTTCTATGAATAAAAAAACAAAAATAATGATTTACATGAATTAATTTATAATCAATTAAATAATATTATTCTGTTTTCTTTTACAATAATATAATTTTGGTCTTCTAATACATGTTTTATGGAACTATTAATTGAATTATTTCATTCTTGAGTATGTATTCATTAAAAATCAAGGATCAAAAAAATCATGAACAATAATTATTTTTTGTAACATTTAATGAATTGTTTAGTATTCTAGATCTCATCCCAAGCTACCACAGAAAAATGAACTTGTAGGGGATAACATCAAATATTTTCTTGGAGTTCGAAAATGATTATAAAAAACAATCTGACTATCAGTCTATTAATCAAGAATATTCACTATGATGAAAGTATCCCAACCTTCAACAAACCAAAAATATGGTAGCCTAGAATCAAACGATTTTATCATTCTTAGATAAATACCAGAGACCACTGGAAATAATAACACATCAGAAATCCCATGGAAACATCATCATCATCATCATCCTGACACCTCATGATAGTATCACAACCTTATTTATCCCCACATGTTATCTTCCCCATAACTTGCACCTCATTCCTCCATTAGCTCATTAAGAATCTCCGACCATATTCTAATCGTATTGGGTTATCATTCATCCACGTAAATTCTATAAATCTATAGATCATAAATAAATATTCAATGTGTTATTAAACACATTATTTTAAGAGAAATTATGTAAATATATGTGGAATTCCATCCTTCATAAAAAAAATCTAATCCCACTCATACCCAAAGGCTAAATATTATTAATTTCATCATGCATTACACATTGGGATGTTTTTTTATTAGTACTATCAATATCTAAAATAATCATTTAAACATTCTTATTTTCTTATAAATAATAATTACCTGTATTAATTTGTTATCAAATTTTCATTCATATCAACCATGCATAAAACCAAAAATAATGGGTAACACAAATTCTAGTAAATCTCACATTAAATAAATATATTTCAAAATAAAATAATCAAAAATCAAAAGCATTACAAATAATAAATTGGAATATTTCCACATGTGATAATATTTCCATTTCAGGACTTCATTATGAACATTTAATAATATTTTATATGTTGGATTAATGTT
This sequence comes from Viscum album, assembly GCA_963277665.1. Classification (NCBI taxonomy): domain Eukaryota; kingdom Viridiplantae; phylum Streptophyta; class Magnoliopsida; order Santalales; family Viscaceae; genus Viscum; species Viscum album. The sequence goes on from OY728151.1 coordinate 171,161,934, forward strand.
CAAATCATAAAGTAATATTCTTCAAAAAAATAACATGAATAGAAAATGTGATAACCTACATTAAAATATTAAAATAAATATATCATGAAATAATCATTTATATTATTTAAGAAGCATAACACTACAAGATAGCATTATTTGTTTCTCCCTCTTGAATAACTATGTAAAATTTTATTTAGTCTACAAAATGAAAATAATTATATTCAATTTCTTCGAATAATCATATATATTGTCAAAAATTATTATATAATACATGTAGTAAATCTTTAATCACCTTTTTTGAAATTATTAAAAATAATATTTATTTTTATATGAAATTTATAGATTGTACATTAACATTATTTATCCTCAACAAGACGTTTTATTTCATTTTCAATTCTAGAAATTATATAATAATAGTTTAACTATTTATTACATGTATTAAAACATACATTTCATTACATGAAATAAAAAATTTACTTCAATTACATGAAATTACAGTATTAAAATAATCAAACATTGTACCTAATTACAAGTATTTCATTTAAAATTACATAATTATTAATATTTTTTTCATTATCATGATTAAATAGAATATTTTTCACCCCCAATTAAATAATTTCTATATATTTACATATTCATTCATCATGTGACTATTTTCTAAATTTTTAAATGATTATTCTTAAAAACACTCATATAATCAAAGTAGTCTGAAGCATGGTAATTCCAAACAATCAATGTTAAAAAAATTGAGAAGTCATAGATCCCCTTTTAGAATTTTATTAATCATGAAAATAGACTCACCCAAAATAATGACAGAGGATAATATAGTGTCCTGGAAATCATAGGATAAACATCATACGAATTTATAGAATACTTGAATAACTCTAAAGGCCAGTGTCACGAAAAAAATCTGATTACCCCTGAAACCGGCGCCAAGCCCTGCCCATGACAATGCCTGAAGGTCATTCCAAATCCCCAGGGGTCGTAACAAGTGCCCAGGTATTATAAAATAATAATTTGGAATGATTTACTTTATTTTATAAACATAAAAAAACAAATGAATCCAATAAAATGAATTTGGATTTTTCAAACCAAACAATCATTTACAAAAATTCAGAACTGAATTACATAGTTTAAAACAACTCACCAAGACTTTAAAAAATGTACAAAACCAAAAGAAAATATCCCAAGGACCCTCATGGAAAGGTGCACCACCCTCAAGCCATCTCTATAAGACATCCCCACCAAGGACTTTCTAGAAACCCAAACCAATGGTACTAAAAACTGTACCCAACCTATATCAACAAAAATAACCAAGACTACTTACCCCCAAGGGTGTAAGTAGTTTGTGAACCAATTCCCAGTTGGATACCACCACTAAGAGAATTCCAGTGATAAACATTGATATACGAAAATCTTGCACGTTTTCATAAACAAAAAATTCTAGTTACAATTTCTAAAAGATGCAACTTAAAAATTAAAACAGTTTTCAAGTGGGATAACATTAAGAATCAAAAAATTAAAAAAAAAACAACACCAAAGAATTTTCCAGCCAACCATATCGTATTCCATTGGTAATAACAAATAAACTATTGAGAACAAGTGAAAGGAAATAACCACTAGGAACTAACTCGTTGTGGGTCTCAGGTACCTCGTATCTCGGTAAAAGTAACCATCACAATATTCGTTCATGTGCACAATCCACTATTAGGGAACATACCCATAAAATATTGGTCCCCAATCATAATCATCATAGTTTAGATAGTGTTTTAAGCATCAATATTGATACGTGAAACTGAGGCCAAACCCCACGAAATCACTAGCATACTAATACATGTCCACCCACCTAGTTACCTGGGTTTCCCCTTGTGCTCAAACAAGTTCAAAAAGTTATACAATATACTTCGCACAAGAAAATATCATTTCCACGTCACTATTTCACCAAATGGCCCACATTTACATCACAAAAGTCACAAAATCCACTTTTTCATTCAAATGCATTTTGAATTCATACTCACACCAAAAATAGACCACAAAACTTTTTTAATTTTTTTAACACTTTCAAAAATCATTTAAAAATTTTTAGAAATCCATTCCATGAAATTATAATTCACATAAAAGCAACTCAAAATATCATATAATACATATTTCATCAATAAAATTCATTTTTTACATCACACTCACACAAAACCACCCATAATCATGTTTCACACCTCTCTTTCTGTTTTCTAAAACATTTCATCGCGTTATAAAAAATTCTAAAAATATATATTTGAAATCTTAAATAACCACTTTACCTTTAAAACCCCCATATTAGGTGAAACTCCCACCAAAAATTAAATATACACCCTTTTCCCACATTACTCAACTAAACAAAACATTATCAATTTTCATAAAACAAACCAAGGAGTGTAACTATGCTTCGCACACAAAACCCATTTCAAATCCCCCATTCAATTCTGAAATCCTAAAAATACCATTCTATAACAAAATTGGAATCACTAAAAAAATTAATTAAATTAACCTCAAGTGTTATAACAATACCTCAATTAACACCCCAAAATACACACATGGAAAACCCATGTATTCATTAATCACTTCCAAGAATTGAAACATGATTTTACACCTTATATCCATCAAAACCCCCCATTTCAAGGCCCAAATGACACTAAGGCATTGAAAATACTTAATTGGAATCAGATTTAAACACCAATAAGTCACTTTCATGTGTTATTAAATACACCAAAACATTACCCCTGGAGTCGCCCATGAAAAGCACCCAATTTCGAGCCCGAATGAAACTATAAAATTAAAATCTTAAGAAAATCCTTCTAAAATGGTTTTCAAACAAAAAATAGCATATGAAGAACATTAAAACTAGTAAATCAAGAAATATAACTCATCAAAAATTTCTTACACATGGAACCACCTACCTTTTGAGTGAAAACCCTTAAATCTTGGTGTGAAACCTCAACTGCACCTCTGCCACACCACAAGGATGTGAGAAGAAACCCTAAACCATAATGTTTCAGCAAAATGGACCCAAATAAAACCCTAGGTATGAACCCTAACTTTTTTACATTATATAAATTCATAAAAGAGGGAGTAAATCCTAAGGAGAAGGATGAAAATGAAGAGAGAAGCACTTAACAAAATAAATCTTGAAGAAAACAACCCAAATACACTAGTATCTGAATTTAAAAACAACCATAAATAAATTTCATATTCGAATAAGGATAAGTAGGACATATAGGAACTAGAATGGGGGGGAAATAGTAGAAATTAAAGGAGTAGTGAGTGGATCAATTTACCTCTTAAAATTAAGGAGATTTTTGAAATCCAAATATGTTTCTCGAAAATTCGCGACAACATTTAGATCCAAATTAAGGTAGGAGAGAATGGGGTCGTGCCTTGTGTAAGTAGGTTCAAGTGAGAGTTGGAATCACCAAAGAAAATAATAATAATTGAAGGATATATTAAAAAATTCAAAAAAATTTAAAGAACGAAATAGGCTTTGGTGTTGGCCCAACACCATAATAAAAAACCCAAATCCATCATTATTATGGATTCATATGAGGTCTAAATAGATATGGTGGTTTTAATATACAATGTTTTACCTATTGGGAAGTGGAAGGGGTGAAAATGTTGAAAAATGATAGAGTTATAAAAGAAATTTTTTTTTTACATCTGGAAATGAGGTCACGGTATGACCCAAATTTTGAAAACCAACTATTTCCACCAAAATGCATGGAAAAGACCAATAACAACACAAGAATGGAAAATAAATGAAAATTTTCGTTAAAATAAGTCATTTATGTGACATCATGTTTTTAAAGAACAAACCTATTGAGAAATGAAGATAAGTTTCATATATCTGAATAAACTAATTTTTATGATTTATGTACATCCCTCTATGGATACTACATAAACCCCATCCAATATTCCATATTGTATCACAATAATGAACATATCGAGGCAAAAAACTAAATCTAGTCGGATGAGGATATAAAATATTTCACTATCAATCGACATAACTATATCGTTTTTGGTGAAGCACTGCCCTAGTTTAAACCATGGGATCACACATGAGTAATTTTAAGAACACAATTAATCAAAAAATATCTGATTTGATATGAATCCATGGATTAATAAGCCACTTGAAACTAATGATTTCCTCTTAATGAATCTAAATTTGTATTCCTATATATCATCCACATTTAATTCAAAAATATATAGGATCATCAATCGTCAAATTCTATATACTATCATAGATATCTAATGACGCCTTCGACAACCTAAATATCACCACATTGATATTCCATTGATGCAAGAATAAGAACTCAATCTGATCTATTTGATTGAGAGATTCTCTATTTAGAGGGAGGGATAGGAGATAGAGTTCTAAAATAACTCACAATGAATAATCTTAATGTGATAGAGACTGTACTAATGCATATATTGAGTTATGAAATTACCCAAAAAAGGCTTCCAACCATAAAAATTTTATTACTCCCTAAAAATGAAATACTACTCCTATAGTAATGAATCATATATATCGTTTGTATTTTTATAACATTTTTTAATATAATAAATATTTTATCTGATAAAAGAGAGTCATTAAATTTACTTGCCATTCCCAAAAATACTAAATGAACCTTGAATGTAAATATTATATTCATTTAAATAATATTCTCCATGAAATTAAATTAATACTTTTAAATTAATTTAATAAATATATTCATTACTGATTATTCTACACAAGAATAACAAAACATTAGTTATTCATAGGTTATCATACATCCTTAGACAAATCAAGGACCCTCGTAATAGGGCCCACCTTGTCATATACTTATTGTCTTTAAAATATGGAAGAATTTTTAATATTCCATTTTATGTGATCCTCTAGGTCCTTATCTCGATAGTAGTGATTAGTATTCATAGACTAATGGCGGTGTCTAGAAACCCACCAAATCCCATAAATAGATACGCATTATTCATATGAATGAAAACCAACCTACGAACCCATATTATGTAATGTATTCTCTATATCATTCGATATCTCATTAAAATGATGCAAACTTATTTCACATTCCTTTCATTCTTTATTATTTTTTGATCTAACTTGATGTATATACCCTAAAATACCATGGATAGAGATTTATAAAGGTACAACCATCCTGATCTACCTTATGAGTGATATTACTTCTTCAATACGAAATTGAAAAATTATATCTTGATCATTTAACCAATGTCATACTACCAAGGATGCATACACCACAAGCTACCTCCTCGTGATTTCATTATCATGATATTTTCATCCCATGAAAAAACATGATAAAATATCACACATATATAATAAACTCAATCTAGGAGATCAATACACATGTATGTAGATAGAAACATCCCATTCCACCCAAGACATGTGGTCTTCATATTCGAAGGTATGTTTTCATGATCTCAGTTACTATAGATAACCATGTGTGAACATCATGAGATGAAGTGTCAATGCCTATAATACTTCAACACTTAAGAGTAATAAATTAAAATTTTCCAGTTAGTAAATTGTATCTAGATCATACTAAATATGTTCAAGATTAATGTTATAGTATCTCAAGGTTATCAATATAGACTGAGATCAACTATATGATTTTAATATGAAAAATAATCTGCAGACAATTCCATTACATAGTTGATGTAGATATTTCTACACTATAATGATAAGTAAAAAATCATTCATATCTCATTGTATATAGGAAATATTAACCTAAATGTATTGATAATGTAGGGTCTAGGAAAACCACAATTACAAAAATCCATATTTCATTAGATCCAACTTTCTTACCATCATTATCAGCTCTCACATGACTAAGATCATGTTTCTCCTGAGTTATGGCTTTAGTTTTGGTTTCCACCATGTCTTTGATATGTAGCTATTCTACTTTGTGAAACATATACACTGTGAGTAAAACTCTCCAAGAGATGTAACCCCCATTTGTATACACTTTTTTCCATGGTGAATAGATGATATATTGTTAGGTAATAGTATCACAATTTACATTATTATAATACTATACTTACTAGGATAATTTCCTAGAATTGGAATAAAATAATTATGTATTTTAAATTTCTTATTATCTACCAAAAAATTCACAACACACTCGCTAATTAAATACATAGCTACTAATATGAATAATGATATAGTCTTTCTCATCACCATAGTATAGTTGTGATACTAGATCTCGTTGATACAAAGAGAGTAGTTTTTTCTCTCAAAACTAGTATCCCTTCTTATCCACAAACCTGTTATATATCATTTGTACTTCATCAAGTAAAATTGGATAATTTTGACTCATTCCATTTCAGTTCTCCTGAATACAACATATATTCTTCAACCATAAATTTTATTTTGGAAATATCATTTCTTGTACATGTCAATGAATATGTAATTGATCCATCAATAAAGTGAATGTAATTTAACCAACTACATTAATATCTTCACACTCCCTTGAATTTCTTCCTAGATATATCAATTCCATGTTTATTTGAGCCTTCGAGCCACAGATTTTGTCCCCAAGTCCTTTATGTCCTTCGGTCCACCCAGGCCTTCATATCAGTATGGCATCTGGGAAACCTCAAGGCCGTCGGGCCACATTAAGTGCAGATCAATACCAGATAACCTACAAGGAACAATCTCGAGAAGGAGGATGATAAAGGAGATTTCACCTTATTAGAAGCATAATAGATTACAATAATGAGAGGGTATGAAAACTACCATCATAAGAAGCCTCTACATGCATGGGAAAGCCTAGTTGAACTTCCATTAGAAGGTGGGGAGACGATTTCCTGACGAAGATGATGGGGAAGAGCTGATCTAAGTAGTTAGTATGGGTTGTATGTAATATTTGAATCCTATTGGAAATGAATTCCTATTAGGACTATGGTATAAGGCCCCAGCCTTAAACCTTACTTAAACTTGAGTTATTATAGGATTACACATTGAGGATCTTTTCAAGTTTAGAGTTTTAGAGAATTAGATCCTGAAACTTGCATTACATTCCACATTTAAACAAGGTGGTTACATAAAAGACAATATTCATTCTTCCCATCAATGGTAACCAATTTAAAATAAAACACGGATTCTTTCTTGACACAACCTTGACACTATCGTCACATCGTGTACCTTCCCCTTGACATGTGAAAAGCATTTCAAAAACTTGGGATGAGCATAAAAAGCCCAGTAAGGGTTATAAAAATATGGAAAGGAAACATGAGTTCATATATACATAAGAATGAAATCATACTTTACCCATAAAACATAGGCATATCAAATCATGAATAACTCATAGAAGACATAAGACATAAAGGTAACTTGAGGCATTCATAACATTCTTACGTAGGGAGTAACCCTCTTGGTTACATTTGGAATACCCATCATAGTATATTCCCTAAATCTCTTCAGAGAAACTTTAACGTTTCACTCCTTCGCGTTACCCAATGCATTGGAGAGCTATATCGGGCTCACCCGCCCTTAGTTTATCACGGAACCACCCGTTCTTCATAACAATGCACAAGAACCATAACATAATCGTATCACATAAACATGAATAAAGGAAACATGACATTTCCACATTTCAATCGCAATATAACATTTTAGGATATTGAAATAATGAATCCATTCAAAAAGAAACCATTTCTAAAACCATTTAAAACATTTAATAAAGAGATTTTTGAATCAAAGTGTCCCATACCAGCTTGAAGATTTTAACATTTTAAACCATTAATATCCATATAAATAATTCCTTAAAACCATTTTGAAAACATGGATACTAATAAGAACAAATAATTAAAACATTTAAAACGATATTTTGGTTAAAGGGGTTTTACCAAAATTAGAGACACTTGAATACAATAATCGAGGAATAACATTTAGTCAGAACATTATAATATCATGAGAATAAAAGGATTCATGATATAATACTCCAAAGGACAGTATATACACCATATAAGAGTGAATTGGTGCATAACAACAATGAACCCTCAATAGAAATGTCAAATGTGATGAAATCCCTTATAAAAAGGTATCCTTAAATTAAGGACAAATAAATCTCAAAAATATGTGTGAAAAATATATATACACCCAATATAAGTGGATATTAAGTGTAAAACAATAAAAGTTCATTCACACATATTCAATGGATGACATATTCAATGACTACAAGTTGAACCCAAAGAAATCGAAATTGGGTTAAAAAGTTCCCTTGACAGCCTAACGGCATCACATCAAAATGAGTTGATGAGAGATAAAAAGTGTATCTCATCACTTGTACATAAACTTTACATCAATAAGGATGTATGAGAACATATCCCAACATAAAAATATGTAAATTAATAGACCCAATAAAAGAAGTCTTTTAAAAAAGAGGAGGGTGAAAGGTTCCCTTACCGACTTGGGTATCTTTCAAAACATACACCCCATGAAAGAAAGACAATAGGTCATTGATGTAAATACTCATAAACGAAATTATATTACACAAAGAGTAGAATAATGGGCATTACATACACCACTCAATGAAATTTGTGGCAAATGTAGCATAAATCTCACGGGAATAAAAGTGAGATGAAAAATCCCTTACGAAAACTCGGCAGCCTAACGGAGCCACATAAAACTTCTGAATATGGATTGATGAGATTAAATAGGGTATCTCATCACATTACAATAAAATTTACAGAAATAGTAATATAAAAGAACATCCCCCAACATTACAAAGAGGAGCTTAAAAGAACTGACATAAAGGAGAGTACGTAAAAAGAAAGGGAGAGGTTAGATCTCTTACGAAAGTTCGGTAGCCTAACGGCGCCACTCAAAACTTCCAAAATGGATTGATGAGAGAGAATAGGGTCTCTCATCACATGAACATAAAAATTACAGTAAGTGTAATATAAAAGATCATCCCAATAACAAGAAAGATGAGCTTTAAAAGGAATGACATAAAAGTGTGTACTTAAAAAGAAAGAGAGGAGTAAGATCCCTTACCTCGGGTCCGACTTGACTCGATCGTTCTTTAATCTCCTGAATAATAAACTTGAGTTAATTTATAATTCCTTAAGAACCTTTTTCAAGTTCATTATTACTTTTATGCCACTTATTACCATGTCATAAACATTATGTAATCATTTTATTTAATAATATTTGTTTTGCCGATATTTGGTTCTTAAGTCGAAAGTGGACTTCTTACAATTACATGTTGTTCATGTGACCAAATGTTTATTATATCCAGAATTGTATTCATTATGTAGATATCATATATTTCATATATATCCAGTACATTCTTGAATTTATAACATTACATAATCATTTAGAGGTAAGAAATGAAATGCACCGTTCATGGAGACAGTAAGCCGTACGTACGCATGAACGCTACTTTCATTTCTATTTGGTATTTTATAGAATGGAATAATAATTATATAAAGGTATATCATAATTCCAGTATAATTTCATATATAATATCATATTTCCATCCTTTATACATCCCACATATGGTATTTAACGAATCAAATCACTTTGAGGGGGCGGTAGTCCGCACTTCCTTAAATGAAGATATCGTGTATACCCATAATGGAAGCCATAAAGGTAATACAAAAATGAATAATACAGAAGAATAAATAAAAATAAACATATTATATATCATATATAAAAATAGTGACATCATAATGGCCACCTTTGAAGGTGTTAAATGAGTATTGAACAATCATCGTTTCGGGAGGTAGAATTTCACCATCCACGGAAACCGTATGTTCTTTAACCATTTGATGTAGTTGTGTGAGATTTTAGCTCGAATAAATCTTATAACAACATCCTAGTATATTGAATATACTTTTTTTGTTACAAAAGAAGTAAATAAAAAGAGTTTAGGGGGTTGGAGAAGCAAAATAAAACAAATGAACATGAGAGAATGAATTACCTTTAAAAGTGTAACTCCTTTTGATTTGTGCCTAAAGGCTTCCTTTGAAAGGATTATTCCCAAATGGAATCCTCTAGGATGAGGAGAGGGATGTGGAGAGAGTAAATGGGCAGGGGTTGTCCGAGCCAAAGGCTTGAGGAGTGTGTTAAATGAGGTAGAGGTGGGGGCCTTTTATAAGAGGAGAGGAGGGGCACTTTTTGAAAGTAAAGAAATATTACTTTATTTGAAAATGTTTTTCGGTTTCAAAAGGTCCCACATTGAAATAATTCGTGGATAAGGTGATAAGTCTTCGAAATACACTCATCCAATAAGTTTTGGACATGTGTAGTTCATAGATTTTACATTATCTTTCCATTTTATTTAAATCGTCAAATAATGATGTCATCGCTGCATCATTATTATGTCATAAATAATTTAATTTATTTAATTTCTAAAAATTATAAAACAAATACTATGATGTAGGAAATCTTTTAAGCTTTCCAATTAATATATATAATCAAAAAGACGACTTGTATAACCCCACTTAAAAATTGTTTTAGTAAAACATATCATGTTTGTGTCAATTTTACTTTTACATTAAATAAAATGTTATTTATGTCATTTCCCAACCAAAGTGGATCCATGGGGTCCCCAAGTTTACCCATGGCTTGTATTGGTCAGCCATGATACAACAAATTATGTTAAGACATGTGTCAAGCTCATCTCATTTTATTAAAGCATTATTTTTACCTTAAACTACACTAATTACCACTAATCGTGATTAAAAACTTAATTAGTTACTATTCACCAAAAAATTATTTTAATCTCATTGAACCACATTTTACTTCTTAATGACAACCATGTATGTCGGATTTTTTAAAATCAAAACACAATGATGGAAAAATTTCATTTAAATGGAAAATCAGTTTTTATAAGTACCACTTAGTGGTTTCACTATTCATCAAAAATTGAAGTTTTTCAGAAAAATCCCTAAAATTCACCCTAATCTATATTTGATATTATGAATTCAAAAATAAAGTCCGTTTTACAAAATTCAAAACATATAAGTCACATTAATTAATTTAATAATTAATTCCCGCTGTCATGACAAATAGCGTGTTTTATGAAACAATAAGTATCAAAAGATTGACACTAGTTTAAGTTTGATTTCAAAGTGAAATTGATTCCAATGACCACTATTGGATTTAATGGTAAAAATATTTTATAATTTTACTTTAAAACCAATTAAAAATATAATCTAATCATATAAATAAATTATATTAAAAAGTGGTTTTGAATTAAAATGCAACATTTTACACTATTCATTAAAAAAATGAACTTTATCGGAAAGATACCAAAAATTTACACAAAGTAAATTTTGATGTCCCGATTCTTAATAAGAGTTTTATTTGGTCAAAAAGAATGTTTAATAGTGAACAAAACTATATTTAATGACGGTTCTCCATCAAAAGGTGATAAGTGAACCTTTAGTGAAAACTAGGGCATATACGCCTAAAATTGAATTCTTTCCGTATTTTAAGCCTTTATCTTTTATTGTATAAATGTAAAAATATTTAAGAACATATATAATCATATTTTAGTTATTTCTATCCATTCCCTCCATTACAACGGCTACATGTTAACTACCATTTAAAATAATATTATTTTATTTTTAGAGTGCAACGTAAGATTCCCAAGAAACTCGTTGTTGCGTGTTGGGTACGCCATCGAGCATAGCGTCCCCTTTAAAGTCATATTAATATTTTATTCACAAATATGGATAAATATGAAAATGACATATTCCTTATTTACCTGGGGTGTTACATCCTTCCCCCCTTTTGAGAATTGCGTCCTCGCAATTTTAAAATTGCGCTTGGAAACATCCTTGAACGTCCCACATCGGAACAAGAGTCGGTAAAACAAACACTTTAAAATAAAGAAAGATAAGCACATAGGTCACCCGAGTTAACCCATACTAGGATTCTAAGTATGAAAATATGGACATGGAGGAGAAAACATAGGGTCATGTTCCGATGGAGAGTGATAGAAAACATGTTTAGGAAAAAGTTAACAATAAGAAAATCACAAACTTGTGATGGGTTAAACGGTGTTGGGTTCCCCAGTAGGAAAAGTTAATAGACAACATTTTTGTTTTAAGTTACTTTTTATTGAGGAATTTATTCATAAGGAAGCATAATCACTTATCATGTTGACTTTCAACATTTACTAGATTCCTTAGTCGAACTCATATTTTTTCCAAAAGACGAGTATTTAGGGAGAATTGTTCGCATTAAGAGTACTATAATCAACTTCTAGAGAATCACTTAATCCCCAAAATAGAACTATATACATCCCATGTATTTAGGCTTTAACCAAAACCAAAACCAAAACCAAAAAGGTTAGTACAAGATCAGATAATCCAGAAAAGGATAACCCCTTATAAAAAGAAAATCTATTCTTAATCTCCGAAATTTGTCCAAAAAAACCCAAAGTTCAACGAGGACCATATGATAAACAATTTGTCCATAAAATTCTTCAAAGTAAACCAATATAAGATTGAAACCCAAATATTTGAAGGATTTAGTCACATAGTCTTCCAAGTTAAATCGTAACATTTATCTCCAAACAACATCAGTTGCTCCTAAAGTCTCACATTGAAAAGTAATTATCCTAATCACATATCCTCCAAAATCCAACTTACTCTTAATTAATAAAATCATATAACTAAAAAGAATCAGTCAAACTAACCAGGGACTTCACGTTGTCCAGTGGTAGGCGATAAATACCAGTCGCACTTTGGTTGTGGGTTCGATTCCCGCAACATTGTCTGACGCGACGGGTTGTCACACGGTCTGCGTGTTGCCCTTTTTCCAAAACTATATAATTCTCAAATCATTACCCAAAAAGGGATAAAATCATCAAAAATAACCATAACATAATTTAACCTCAATTTTATCTCATGCCTTTCACTTCAATCATAACATATGGTAACCCATAATTACCTCAAAAGTAAGGATCATATAAACCCAAATGGTTCTTTATAACTATGTCCACAAACGAAAAGATAACTATTACTTGAATAAAATTTGCCTATATTAAACATCAGGGTTACACATAATATAAAAAGTCTTCTAATGTAACCCCATCATCAAAAGAGACTTAATACTCTTAAGAATTTCACCCTAACTCTTGAAGCCCTTATATGTTGACATCTTACTCATTCAACATTCTTCATGATCCATTATCCATTCCTTTCCAACTTATTCCGAAATACCTCTTTCCTACAAACAAAATCATGAATCATATCCTAAGATTCCAAAATAAGAAAACAATAGTCATGAAATAGTACATACCTTTGATTGCTCATTGTCAGTTTCTTCATCCTCAATCAGAATGGCATTAGGTATTGGTAAACGAATATTGGTACGCTCTTGGTGACCCCATTCACGAAACTTCTTCATAGGACATGTGTTTGCATAATGACCATGCACACCACATTTAAAACATTCAATTGATCCCTCAGAAAGAACTTCTTTCCCTTTCCTCGAGTTAACTGGATGCTTCCTTTTTCCATGGCAGGTTCTTGCTTTATGACCTTCATTTCCACATCTATAGCATATTTCTGTCCCTTTGAAACATTTTCCTAGGTGTTTCTTTCCACATCTTTGACACATTGGTTTTTGAACACACTTACCTTTATGATTATTACCTATACTTCCGCAGGGATTTGTTTCTTGCATATATGATGCCTTAGAGAAATCTCCAAGGTTTAGGTGGTCAATAATGACTCCAGATAGTTGGTTGAGGATAATCAATAGAGTTATCATTGCAGCTCCCATATCATTCAGTTGCTTGCTCAAAAAACTGTCACAGTTTCCTTCACATTCACTGTTACTTTGGTGCCTGCTAGATCCAACCATTTACTAAAACCAAAAAGGTCAGTGTGAGTATATCAACAAAACCATCATGTACTAATGAGTAAGATAGACAATAAGATATACTTACTCATTCACTTTATCTAAAACTAAGACTCTTTCTGAAATCCTAACCATTATGGTAATTGTCAATTATGCTTAAAGAATACCCTAACCTCTAAAGTTATCTAAACTGACCTTTGATACCAACTATAAGGCCCTAGCCTTAAACATTACTTAAACTTGAGTTATTACAATATTACACATTGAGGATCTTTTCATGTTTAGAGTTTTAGAGAATTAGATCCTGAAACTTGCATTACATTCCACATTTAAACAAGGTGGTTATATAAAAGACAATATTCATTCTTCCCATCAATGGAAACCTATTTAAAATAAAACACGGATTCTTTCTTGACACATCCTTGACACTATAGTCACATCATGTACCTTTCCCTTGACCTGTGAAAAGCATTTCAAAAACTTGGGATGAGCATTAAAAGCTCAGTAAGTGTTATCAAAATATGGAAAGGAAACATGAGTTCATATATACATAAGAATAAAATCATACTTTACCCATAAAACATAGGCATATAAAATCATGAATAAATCATAGAAGACATAAGACATAAAGGTAACTTGAGGCATTCATAACATTATTACGAAGGGAGTAACCCTCTTGGTTACGTTTGGAATACCCATAATAGTATATTCCCTAAATCTCTTCAGAGAAACCTTAACGTTTCACTCCTTCGCGTTACCCAATGCATTGGAGAGCTATATCGGGCTCACCCGCCCTTAGTTTATCATGGAACCACCCGTTCTTCATAACAATGCCCAAGAACCATAACATAATCGTATCACATAAACATGAATAAAGGAAACATGACATTTCCACATTTCAATCGCAATATAACATTTTAGGATATTGAAATAATGAATCCATTCAAAAAGAAACCATTTCCAAAACCATTTAAAACATTTAATAAAGTGATTTTTGAATCAAAGTGTCCCATACCACCTTGAATATTTTAACATTTTAAACCGTTAATATCCATATAAATAAATCCTTAAAACCATTTTGAAAACATGGATATTAATAAGAACAAATAATTAAAACATTTAAAACGATATTTTGGTTAAAGGGGTTTTACCAAAATTAGAGACACTTGAATACAATAATCGAGGAATAACATTTAGTCAGAACTTTATAATATCCTGAGAATAAAAGGATTCATGATATAATACTCCAAAGGACAGTATATACACCATATAAGAGTGAATTGGTGCATAACAACAATGAACCCTCAATAGAAATGTCAAATGTGATGAAATCCCTTATAAAGAAGGTATCCTTAAATTAAGGAC
The DNA here is from genome assembly GCA_963277665.1 of Viscum album. Lineage (NCBI taxonomy): Eukaryota > Viridiplantae > Streptophyta > Magnoliopsida > Santalales > Viscaceae > Viscum > Viscum album. The sequence goes on from OY728151.1 coordinate 171,177,139, forward strand.
AAATAAATCTCAAAAATATGTGTGACAAATATATATACACCCAATATAAGTGGATATTAAGTGTAAAACAATAAATGGTCATTCACACATATTCAATTGATGACATATTCAATGACTACAAGTTGAACCCAAAGAAATCGAAATTGGGTTAAAAAGATCCCTTGACAGCCTAACGGCATCACATCTAAATGCGTTGATGAGAGATAAAAAGTGTATCTCATCACTTGGAAATAAAATTTACATCAATAAGGATGTATGAGAACATATCCCAACATAAAAATATGTAAATTAAAAGACCCAATAAAAGAAGTCTTTTAAAAAAGAGGAGGGTGAAAGGTTCCCTTACCGACTTGGGTATCTTTCAAAACATACACCCCATGAAAGAAAGACAATAGGTCATTGATGTAAATACTTATAAACAAAAGTATATTACACAAAGATTAGAATAATGGGCAGTACATACACCACTCAATGAAATTTTGGCAAATGTAGCATAAATCTCACGGGAATGAAAGTGAGATGAAAAATCCCTCACGAAAACTCGGCAGCCTAACAGCGCCACATAAAACTTCCGAATATGGATTGATGAGATCGAATAGGGTATCTAATCACATTAAAATAAAATTTACAGAAATAGGAATATAAAATAACATCCCCCAACATTACAAAGAGGAGCTTAAAAGAAGTGACATAAAGGAGAGTACGTAAAAAGAAAGAGAGAGGTTAGATCTCTTATGAAAGTTCGGTAGCCTAACGGCGCCACTCAAAACTTCCAAAATGGATTGATGAGAGAGAATAGGGTCTCTAATCACATGAACATAAAAATTACAGTATGTTTAATATAAAAGATCATCCCAATAACAAGAAATATGAGCTTTAAAAGGAATGACATAAAAGTGTGTACTTAAAAAGAAAGAGAGGAGTAGGATCCCTTGCCTCGGGTCCGACTTGACTCGATCATTCTTTAATCTCCTGAATAATAAACTTGAGTTAATTTCTAATTCCTTAAGAACCTTTTTCAAGTTCATTATTACTTTTATAACACTTTTTATCATGTCATAAACATTATGTAATCATTTAAGTTAATAATATTTGTTTTGCTGATATTTGGTTCTTAAGTCGAAAGTGGACTTCTTACAATTACATTTTGTTCATGTGGCCAAATGATTATTATATCCATAATTGTATTCATTATGTATATATCATATATGTCATATATATCCAGTACATTCATGAATTTATAACATTACATAATCATTTAGAGGTAAGAAATGAAATGCACCGTTTATGGAGACGGTAAGCCGTACGTACGCATGAACGCTACTTTCATTTCTATTTCGTATTTTATAGAATGGAATAATAATGATATAAAGGTATATCATAATTCCAGTATAATGTCATATATAATATCTTATTTCCATCCTTTATACATCCCACATATGGTATTTAACGAATCAAATCACTTTGAGGGGGCGGTAGTCCGCACTTCCTTAAATGAAGATATTCTGTATACCCATAATGGAAGCCATAAAGGTAAGTCAAAAATGAAAAATACAGAAGCATAAATAAAACATAAACATATTATATATCATATATAAAAATATTGACATCATAATGGCCACCTTTGAAGGTGTTAAATGAGTATTGAACAATCATCGTTTCGGGAGGCAGAATTTCACCATCCACGGAAACCTTATGTTCTTTAACCATTTGAGGTATTTTTGTGAGAGTGTAGCTCAAATAAATCTTATAACAACATCCTAGTATATTTAATATACTGGTGTTGTTACAAAAGAACTAAATAAAAAGAGTTTAGGGGGTTGGAGAAGCAAAATAAAACAAATGAACATGAGAGAATGAATTACCTTTAAAAGTGTAACTCCTTTTGATTTGAGCCTAAAGGCTTCCTTTGAAATGATTCTTCCCAAAGGGAATCCTCTAGGATGAGGAGAGGGATGTGGAGATAGTAAATGTCCAGGGTTTGGCCGAGCCAAAGGCTTGAGGAGTGTGTTAAATGAGGTAGAGGTGGGGTCCTTTTATAAGAGGAGAGGAGGGGCACTTTTGGAAAGTAAAGAAATATAACATTATTTGAAAATGTTTCTCGGTTTCAAAAGGTCCCATATTTATATAATTCGTGGATAAGGTGATAAGTCTTCGAAATCCACTCATCCAATAAGTTTTGGACATGTGTAGTTCATATATTTTACATTATCTTTCCATTTTATTTAAATCGTCAAATAATGATGTCATCACTGCATCATTATTATGTCATAAATAATTTTATTTATTTAATGTCTAAAAATTATAAAACAAATACTATGATGTATGAAATATTTTTAGATTTCCGATGATTATTTATAATAAAAACGATGACTTGTATAACCCCACTTAAAATTTTTTTAGTAAAACATATCATGTTTGTGTCAATTTTACTTTTACATTAAATAAAATGTTATTTATGTCATTTCCCAACCAAAGTGGATCCATGGGGTCCCCAAGTTGACCCATGGATTGTCTTGGTCGGCCATGATACAACCAATGAGGGTAAGACATTTTTCAAGCTCATCTCATTTTATTAAAGCATTATTTTTACCTTAAACTACACTAATTACAACTAATCGTGATTAAAAACTTAATTAGTTACTATTCACCAAAAAATTATTTTAATCTCATTGAACCACATTTTACTTCTTAATGACAACCATGTATGTTGGATTTTTTAAAATCAAAACACAATGATGGAAAAATTTCTTATAAACGGAAAATCAGTTTTTATAAGTACCACATAGTGGTTTCACTATTCATCAAAAATTGAAGTTTTTCAGAAAAATCCCAAAAATTCACCCGAAGCAATATTTGATATTATGAATTCAAAAATAAAGTCTGTTTTCCAAAATTCAAAACATATAAGTCAAATTAATTAATTTAATAATTAATTCCCCCTGTCATGACAAATAGCGTGTTTTATGAAACAATAAGTATCAAAAGATTGACACTAGTTTAAGTCTGATTTCAAAGTGAAATTGATTCCAACGACCACTATTGGATTTAATGGTAAAAATATTTTCTAATTTCACTTTAAAACAAATTCAAAATATAATCTAATCATATAAATAAATTAGATTAAAAAGTGGTTTTGAATTAAAATGCAACATTTTACAGTATTCATTAAAAAAATGAACTTTATAGGAAAGATACCAAAAATTTACACAAAGTAAATTTTGATGTCCCGATTCTTAATAAGAGTTTTATTTGGTCCAAAATAATTTTTAATAGTGAAAAAAACTATATTTAATGACGGTTCTCCATCAAAAGGTGATAAGTGAACCTTTAGTGAAATCTAGGGCATATACGCCTAAAATTGAATTCTTTCCGTATTTTAAGCCTTTATCTTTTATTGTATAAATGTAAAAATATTTAAGAACATAAATAATCATATTTTAGTTATTTGTATCCATTCCCACCATTACAACGGCTACATGTTAACTACCATTTAAAATAATATTATTTTATTATTAGAGTGCAACGTAAGATTCCCAAGAAACTCGTTGTTGCGTGTTGGGTACGCCATCGAGCATAGCGTCCCCTTTAAAGTCATATTAATATTTTATTCATAAATATGGATAAATATGAAAATGTCATATTCCTTATTTACCTGGGGTGTTACATATGGTCCAGGTAATTATTATTCCTAAGGACTTGGTTTTACTAATCAAGCCTTATTAGTTGCACACTTGTACAATCCATGTATCATCTCATTCGAATACCCACCACGAAATTAATAATAAAAAATTCTCATGTTCTATGATACATGGAATCCACTATTGAATTTTAATTGATCTTTTCAATATTATATAATTTATATATACTTCTTAATGGTAGGATTAATTATTCCCAATTAAAAAATTATTAATGACCGCGGTGAATATAAACCCATTTTTATGGTTTTATCCTTCATACACATCATGTGTCACTTGAACATTCTCTATCATGACTCTTGTATAAATTACTCCTATATCAACTATTTGTGAATCTCTGGTATTGACTACAACTGGGTCAATCTTGATCTCACTATCTAAAATAGTGATGTGCATCCTTATATAGAAATATTATCTATAAAATGAATATACCTATTCTATATTATGGATTTTAGTTATATCCTTATTAAAAATTAGTATAACTACATTAGGTGAACATTATGTTTATCTTGATGCATGTTTGTTTATATCATTAACAAACACTTTGAATCTAAACAAATTATATTATGATATAATGAATTTAAATTGTAGTATAATTTATATGATATCTAATTATTGTTATAGTTGGAATATGGTTATGGAATGTCACCATTATTTTCATAGATAATATTGAAAATGTAAGTATCTAGAATGCATATGAGTTGCAACATTGATACACCATTTACATACAAAATGAAACTGATGTGTATAAGGGAAATTGAAATTTGGAATTACTCCATGATAATTTTTTGATCAATGTTAACATGTAAAATTCATCACTGATCCTCCTTATTGGTATCAAATTTCTGACATGGATAAGGTAATCGGTATTTTTGAATTACTTCATGCTACATTATATTGGTCGATGAATACATGGAAATATATTCTTCAGCACAGAAGCCCAAATCATTTCATCTCTTTTAAACATTAATATGCAATACCTCACATTCACATTCTGTATAAATTTAAAGGAGTATTGTGATGTATATTTACCACAATCTTATCCTTGGAATAGTTCTCACCCTTTGGCTGAACTAATTTTGAGAGGTTGGTGGCATAGATTAATATCTAATGGTTTATTTTTTCAAAACTAATTAAGTATATACATCAATAATTCCTAATGTGTTTAGCTCTATTGAGTCTAAATACCATATTAGGTAAATGCTTGTTTTCCACATTTAATTTTACTTAACAAATAAATACCTTTCCATAAATTGGTATGTAATTCTTACATTTTATATTCATCGTGTATTACCCATGAGTCATGTATTAATAAACTATTTTTTGAGAATTAAACACCACAAATAACATATATTCCTAAACCATAATAATGTATCCTTGTGTACAAAAGACATGTCAGATAGATGTTTTCATTATAATCAATAAAATTACAACTAGAAATATTAAGCATGGAAATATAGAGGTTGTGTGTTTCGCACCACTGACTTAGGAATTGTCATTTCTAAGCATTGTTGTGAACATGAATTAACTATGGGAATGTTTCTATAAAAACATTGTTTTTTTATTCAAATACAAAAATGTGGTACGCATATTATATTCAATATCCAAAATGTATTACAAAAAAATTACTTGTAATTGACGAAAATACCAAAAAAGGTGACTGATTTCTTCTACAATTTAGTGCATTTATTCTAAAGATCGATATATTTTATTTGACAATATGCAATGAAAAAAACCGTCTATTGAATACATCTTTTCATTGAAGGACATTGTGAAGGTTCATTTGGTGTGATACTTTCCATTGGCCTTTTCTCTTTATCTTTCACTTGTTATCCATAATAATTAAATATTAATCATTATTTAATGTTAATATTTACTAGATAACCATACAAATATGGTAAGGATGATTTTTTCTCTATCATCTTCATTTTCTAATCCTAAAAATGATAGAATATGGGAGAAAATTACATTAGAATAAGATTTATTAAAAGATAATGACTATGTTTCAATTTAAATAGATCCAATGTAATGATATCCAATTCATGTATATGCCCAACTTTCTCCATAGAAACTTATCAGAGGTCATCATACAAGTAAAATAATCCATGTCCTAATATTCTATCCATAACTCACATCGGATGATGATTATAACATTTTGACACAACAATCACATTCATAATACATGAGACTCTTGTACGAATTTTTAAATACCCTCTCATCCTGAGCTGTCTTAACAAGTATTGGGGATATTGGCACCTTGAATTTCCAATATCTTGGTATTTTTCACAAGCTCCTATACTACTCTTAGAAACATGTTCTACTATGTACAGTTACATTATCTATTAGGCATTGTATTATGTATTCTTCAATTACATGTAATTTTCTACAAAAAATAAAATATTTTTGATTAGTTTTTTTATCATGATTACCAATTTATAAATTTTAACACACCAAGCTTCCACAATATGTTTCTCTTTTAATTATGCAATAGATTTCATTATACGCTACTTACAGATTATAACACCTTGCGACCATTAAAACTAGACATTATGAATAGTAATACCCACTTTTTGATATTTTATAAATTTTATCTTTCAAAATGGACTTCATTTTTGCATTTAGAAATTATAAATTAGTTTAGGGTGAATATTTGGTATTTTTCTGAAAGCTTTCAATTTTTGAGGAATAGTGAAAAACGCTGCGTTATTGGTTAAAACTGACTTTTTATTTAAATTATTAGTTAATTTTATTTAATTTATTTTGGGTCAAAATAGATACATGACACCTATATATTTTCAATATAATTCATTGGAGTCACTTTATAATAAGTATATCTATATAAAATTTTATCGTACTTTTTGTCGTCTTTTACCCACCTCCAAGGAGCATTTGCAAATTTGTATAAAACATAATTTTACTGCTTTTGTGAGTTTAATTTAAATAATTTGAAAGAGATGGTTAATATAATTAAGTAAAATGTGGTTCAATAAGAAGAAAATAATATTTGGTGAATAGTATCTTTTGACTTTTATTTACCATAGTTAAATGTAAATATGGTAATTGAGGGTAAAATGATATCATATTTAACCTAACACATGTTATAATTCTATTGGATAAGTATAATTATACCCAAAAATCCTTGGGAATAAAATATGATCCTCATTGGTCCACTTGGATTAGATTAGGACAATTATTATTATTTTTTTAAAGAAGAGTTAAAAGAGTTAAATACATTGTTTAATAACTATACAAATTTTAATATAGGGTTAAACATAATATAAATTCAACTAAAAATATTAATTAGAAAGATAAAAATATTTCCTACATAATGGTATTTTATTTATAAAATTAAGACAATATATAATTTAATTTATTTATGACACAATGATGATGTAGTAATTACCTTATTAATGAAATATTAAAATAATTGATATTATAAATATCCAAAAAAAATGTAAATTGAGATTTCTGATGAATTAAAATAATTTTATAGATTAATATGACTTTATAGGATTGTTTATATAAATTTTATTTGAGGTGATAATGTTTTTATGGATTTCAAAAAAACAAATACTAAATAGTGTCAAAATTGACATAATTGAGTTTTTAAAACAAATATTATATAAATAATTGATATAATATTCATAATAAAATAACGATCTGCCAAAAGACTTAAATATGGTTATATATATTAATAATTAACCACATTATGTTCTCTTGTCTTATTATTGTAAGTTTCTTAACCATATAATATAAAAATACAAAGAGACTTGGTAAATATCAAACTATTTATGTAAAAGTAAAATAAACAAGATATGGTTAATATGATGACCTAAACCTTTCTAAAACCTATGGGATGAGAGGCTTTCAACCCATCCCAACATTAGTATTTAAATATTTCATTTTGGAGCCATTATAAAAAGGAAATTATTTTATTATAAAATAATATTTCAAAACTTTTCTAAAGTGACCCTCACCTCTCTTATAAAATGGCACTTCCCCTTCACTTAATTTCACACTTCCAAACCATTGGTATTGGCCAAACCCTACCCCAATATCCTCCCAAATATCCTCCCTTCATCCTAGAGGACTTACATTGGTCATAAAGCCAACGTAAAGAGCCCTATTGATCAAATCAAAAGGAAGAATCCGAAGAAGAGGTAAATATTTCATCACCTGTTTCAAGTTCTTTTCTTTTTCCACTTCCTCTTTCTTTGTTGTTATAATTATAAAAAATAACTCCATTATATTCTATATAATATGATGTTATTATAAAAATGGTACAAAAATATTCATTATTTTATACACCCAATAAATGAAAAATTCACCATATGTGCGTACGTACAGATTACCATGTCCACATCATGGTGTAGTTTGTTATTCAAACACTTCATTATCTGGATGGGTATAATAATGAGTATAAGTGATGTAAATAATAAATATAAAATTTTAATTATTCTTTATATATGATACTCCATCCAATTACAGATGATTTCACCATGAATATAATGATATTGTCGCTTGTGCATACGTACAGATTACTGCCTCCACAAACGCGATGACTTTCATTCTCAATCATAATCATTCAAGAATAATTTTCATTTTATGATTAAAAATAATTTTTATAAACATAATATAATTATTTATATGAATAAAATACATCCTTTCCATAACAAACATGGATCATGTAACCATTCATATAAATGAAAACTAATCAGTTAACACATGAAACGATGATACTACTAAAATGTTATTAACAATGAAATATTATGAGACCATATATGATATAATATTTATGTATATAGTTCTATTATAATTTAATATCATTTTGTTAACTATTATACATATGTTAAAATACTGTCTAATAATCAAAAGTACATGGTAAGTGTTAATTTCACAAATTCTTTATTATCCGAGGTTGTTTTTACGTAAGTATCAACTGAGATCTCTTTATCATCCACATATGTGTTTTTATAAAAATATATTTCAAACCATTTTTATTATTTACTAGATAGTAGTTTAAAGTATTTTATACCCTTATTTGACATTATATGTTTTTAAAGGAATCTTTTCATCGTTTTCCAAACAAGGTACTTTATGACCTTTTCGACAAAATTAAGGTAGGGATTTTTTTTAACTTATACGGAGGTTGTTGCTATTTTCCACCATTATAAAATCATCGAAGAATCCCTTACATGATTATAAGAATATTTTTAAAATAAATTATTTCTTTTATAATTATTTTACATTCAAATGATTTCAAAATAGAAAGGGATATTTCTCTAAAAAAGTTTTGATTTCATCTATGTCAATATCCTTTGATGGATTCTAAGATTGTTTGAAGTTGATTTATTATGATACAAATATTTTATATTGTGTTGAAGGTTCTATGATATATGTGAGTATTGATGTGTTATTTTTATACCAATCCTAGTTTATGGATGAATTATTGACATTTAGAATGAAAATTTTAATACGAATGTTTATGTTATGTTTAAACGTTTTCATATGAGGAATGAATTGGGCATAGTTGGTGATGGGTAGATCCCACTATAACACCTCGATGCATCTGTAGGTCTTAGGAGAATACATGTGTCTTGGAACAATTCCTTGAAAATATATATTTTTTAGTCTTAGCACAAGGCCTTGACAATGTGGTTATGAAGTCTAGCATTATGCATTCCATCATTATGAAAGTGGCTATTGATATTGATTGTGGTTATTCGACTATTAGAATATCTATTTGAATAAGTAAATGAAATTATTTGAATTTATCTTTGACATATTATGAAGATGTTAAAGTTTAAAATCCTTTTTTTATTCTTACACATTTCCTTAAAATGTTTATGGTTATTTATGAAAGTTTCTGCTATATTGTTATCTTAATTGAGCATCTGAGATCACCCCATTCTATGTTTCATTTTTACTAGGATGTGAAGATGTTTATTATGACTGACCTTCCGGGATAGAGTAGAGGATATGAATGTGGTTAATGAAGACAATGTTGTTATTTTATTGCATTTTATAATGTAATGTAAAAATTATGAATGTATCTAGTAATTCCAAGGCTACTAAACCGATCGGTCATTCAGGACATGATTTCCTTGTATCAATTCAATGTTATATAATAATGCACCAACTCTGGGTAACTAGGGTTGGGGCATTACATTTTTTATCAGATAAGGTTTAGTACAATGTTTGAAAATTATAATTAGAAACACTATTACTAGATAACATTATACTAAAACAGACTTTGATGATTAGTATGGAAATACTTAATATAATTTTAGTATTGTAGATATTGTGTGAGTTTTCTAAGAAATACATCCTTGTAAAGATACGAGAAGATAAAGGTAGATCTAGTACATATGTACCTAGGGTTAAAACATGAAAACACCACTTTGAGCTAGACTCAAATGGGAAATGGTGCACGACAGTGGGCCTTACTGTACTCTTTGTTATGATACCCTTCAGGGGATATGCTTAGGAGAATTATCATTTTCATTACAAAACATTAAGAAGTGTTTATGAGTATGTACTTCCTCATAGAAAACATTTTTATTATTATGGATTATGTCTACAATCATTTAAATTTTTGTTAAGTGTTTTATAATATTGGAATTGTGTATTGTGATTCATAAACGAATCAAGTGTATGTCATTGTTTTGAAATGTCACATATTGGAAGGAATAGAAACTATATCAATGCACGTAATCCATATAGGGATTTCCCTCCTACACAAGATAATTATAGTGGAGATGGTGATGCAACTGGTGCTGATCAACTTATCACCATACTGGGACAACTCACTCGGGATATGAATAATAAACGTACCCGTATGGAGCACCCTGATCCACAACATGGAGGTTCAATGTTAGACGGATTAATGAGGCAACTACCACCAACATTAAATGGGAGTAAAAATACATTAGTACCTGAGAAATGGATAAATTCATTAGAGAAAATATTTCACGCTTTGGGGAGTAGTGAAAGGTAAAAAGTTGTCATGGCAGTTCATCACCTCACCGGGGTTGCTGATCAATGGTGGTCATTGATTCAAAACCTACAGGAAGATGATGAAGTATCACATATGGAATAGAAGGAATTTAAAGAGGTTTTCATAGAAACATACTTTCCTCAGGACCATCGAGTGGATATGGAATGGAAATTTTTTAGTGTGAGGAAAAAATATGATGATATTGTCCCTAAATATCAGGCTTACATTACATGGATAGCAAGGAATGTTGCAGATTATATATGTAACCCAAGGAGTAATATTGATTGATTGTTTGATGGTTTAAAACCATTTCTATGGTGATAATTAGTCTCACAATACTTCTTATCATACAAAGATATTGTCTCATATGCTATAAATAAAGAATAAAAATTATCTATGTATTATGAAATTAAAGAAAAGAAAAAGAAGAAGAGATCTGTTGAACACTCAGGAAATGGAAATAAGGGGAATAAGGGAAAATTTGAATATTCATTCGATGGTAAATGTGGGAAGAAACAACCCAATACATTCTTGAAGGGAATGTGAGTTTGTTACAAGTGTGGCGAAAAAGGCCACCAAGCTCGTGATTTCATGGGGGAGAAATATGCTGTTGAATTCTACAATTATAGAGAAAAAGAGAATTATGAAAATGAATGTCCAATTCCCCAAGGGAACATACCTCAGAAAATGCCAATGGATCAAGTCCAATCTTATGCGATCACTAATAATGAGGTTGAAGCTCTGAAAGACGTAGTGGTAGGTAATTTAATGGTTTCTTCAAGTTTATCCAATGCCTTATTTGACTCTAGATCATCACATTGTTTCATATCTCAAAGTTTGTTATGAAAATTAGATATATTCAAATTTACTTAACAAGGGATTTGTCAGTCTAAAAACCTAAGGGGAGTATCATAGCAAAAAAAAATTTGGAATCAGTTCCCATTAGGGAATATAAATTTTCTTTATCTGTTGATATCGTCATCATACCCGTGATTTAATTTTATATAGTCCTCATAATGGATTGGATTTAAAAACATTATGCGAAAATTTATTGTAATAAGAAAGAGGTTATAATTTTCGATGCTGATAACGAGAACCTTATCTTCAGAGTAGAAACGTCATCACATGATTCTTATCTAGATCCACCCCCAGATGCTCTACTAAATTCAATTATTGGGGAGGATGAGAATGAAATAAATATGGGTGAGTAAATGAATGTTTAAATAGAGTATATTCTTAATGTGCAGGAATTTTTTGATGTGTTTCTAGAGGATTTACATGGACATAATCCAAAATGAGAAATTGAGTTTTCCATTGATTTATTTCTTGGTTCAAGTCCCATATCGAAAACCCCTTACAGAATTGCCCCTATGGAATTAGTGGAACTAAAGAAAAAACTAGAGGAATTGAGAAATAAGGGATTTTTTCCCTATAGTGTTTCTTAATGGGGATCCCTTTTCCTTTTTGTTAAGAAGAATGACATATATATGAATTTTTGCATTGACTACAAGGAGATCAATGCTATAAAAATAAAGAATAAGTATCCCCTACCTTGCATTGATGATTTATTTGACTAAATTCATTGAGCTCAATATTTTTCATTGATTGACCTTCGATCGGGATATCATCAGTTGTGTGTGAAGAAGGAATACATTCAAAAAAATCATTTTGATCATGGTTCATGAATTATGAGTTTAGAGTAATGCCTTTTAGGCAAACTAATGCACCCTCTGTTTTCATGGATCTAATGAATTGAGTTTTAAAGGAATATCATGATTAAATAATAGTGGTATTTATTGATTATATCTTGGAATACTCAAAAGCTACAAAGATCAAGAAAATAACTTGCACATTATCCTAAAGACTCTTTGATAAAATGAATTAAATGGTATTTTTAGGAATTGTGAATTCTGGTTTCAAGAGATTTTTTTGGCCATATTATCTCTAAGGATGGAATCTTTGTTTATCCTTCTAAGACAAAGGGAATCCTAGAATGGACATACCCAATGGGTATAAATGAAGTACTCTGTTTTATTGGTTCAGTAGGTTATTATCTGCATTTTGTCTATAATTTTTCCCGAATGGCTAACCCATTAACCAAGCTCACACGTAATTGGGTTAAATTTATTTTTGACATATGAGTTTGAATAATGTTTTGAAGAACTAAAGAGAATATTAGTAAATTCTCATATCTTGACTCTACCACCGGGGAATGATGGGTATGTTAATTATAGAGATGATTCAAAGAAAGTACTTGGTTGTGTCCTTATGTACAATGATAGAGTTAATGCTTATGCATCACGATAGCTAAAAATTCATGAGAAAAACTATCCAACTTATGATCTTGAGTTATCATCTGCAATCATTGCTTTGATGATATGGAGACACTATCTCTATAGCGAAATATGTGAGATTTGTACTGATCATAAGAGTTTGAAGTATATTTTCTCATAGAAAAAACTCAACAAGAGGCAAAAGAGATGGCTTTAACTACTCAAGGATTATGATTGCACTATACACTACCACTCGGGGAAGGCAAATAAGGTGGCATATGCTTTGAGAACAAAGGATAATGGATTTTTGAACTAGATGAGAGTTGAAAAGGATCCTATTTTCATGGATCTAGTAAAGATGGAATGGGAATAACCATGGAATGTGAAACACCAATTCTTTTTCAAATGGATGCCAAACCATCTTTACTAGAAAGGAAAAAAAGATCTCAGACTGATGATGACGACTTTCAAACGAAAATTAATGTTTTTAACGATTGGAGATTGATCGACTTCATATATAAATATTTAATATTGAAATTTGGGATGAGATTTTGTGTTCCCAATATACCTAATCTAAAAAGGGAAATTTTGGATGATTCTCATAGCTCCAATTTCCCTATACACCCTGGTATTACTAATATTTATAGTGATTTTAAAGAACATGTTGCTATATTACTCACATGAATCTCAATTTATGTAGGATAAATATTTATCTCTGGTAGAATTTTCTTATAATAATATCTTCCATTCATGTATTCAGATGGAACCATATGAAGAGTTATATGGAAAGAGTTTTCACACACCAACTTGTTGGGATGATGTTAGTGAAAGAAAACTCGTAGGCCCATAACTTGTTGAGGAAACAATGGAAAAGCTAATGGTTATCCAACCCCACATCAAATTGGATTAATGTAGGCCAAAGAGCTATGTCGAAAACTGAATGAAAGATTTGAAATTTCACGTAGGAGATTATGTTTTTTAAGGTGTCTCTATAGAAGGGTGTTTTACATTTTTGTAAGAAGGTTAAATTGAGACCTAGGTACATCGGACCAGTCGAAATTCTTAAACGAATTGTAGTTGTAGCTTATTATTTGGAAATACCACCAAGTCTCTCCTAAGTTCATGATGTGTTCCACATATCACTGTTGGAAAATACAAGCCTGACCCAACACATGTACTCACCAATTAGAAAATTAAACAAGAACCTAATTTTTCTTATTGTGAAGAGTCTATCAAAATTCATGATACAAGGGAACAAGTTCTGAGAAACCGGACAACTCGTATGGTAAATGTTCTATGGAGAAACCATAATACGGAATAGGCGATGTGGGAACCGGAGAAACATATGATGAAGAACCACCTGAATCATTTTTTGTGGTAGTATTAGAGAAATATCAAGGATGAAATTATTTGAATGAGAGAACAATGTAACACCCTAAGATTCCATGATATGTTTCCCTTTGAGTAATGAAATAGTTTGCATTGCATGCAACGTTGAGATTCTAACACACCACGACCAATCAATCTATTCATTATGAATTGTAATACCAACTTTTTAAAATTTTATAAATTTTATCATTCAAAATGGAAATCATTTTTGGATTCGGAATATCAAAATTATCTTAGGGTTAACTTTTGGTATTTTTCTGAAATCATTCATTTTTTTATGAATACTGAGAACCATTGCGTTATTGGTTAAAACAAACATTATATTTAAATAATTAATTATATTATTTTAATTTATTTTAGGTCAACATAGATACATAAACTGTATAAGTGTTCAACGTAATTCATTGGAGTCATTTTATAATAATTCTATATATATAATCTTTTATCAAACTTTTTACCCTCTTTTACCCGCCTCTTAGGAACATTTGCAAATTTGTATAAAACATAATTTAACCACTTATCTGAGTTTAATTTAAAAAAGAATTAGAGACACGGTTAATATTAGTAAGTAAAATGTGGTTTAATAAGATGAAAATAATATTTTGTGAATTGTAACTTTTGACTTTTATTTACCACTGTGAAATGTAAATAGGGCCACTGACGGTAAAAATGATATCATAATTACCCTAAACAGGTCCTAATTCTATTGTATAAGTATAATTGTACCAAAAAACCCTTAGGAATAAAATATGATCCTCTTTGGTCCACTTTGATTAGATTAGGACATTTATTATTATTTTATTTAAAGAAGAGTAAAAAAAGATAAATTCAATGTTTAATAAATAAACCATTTTAAATATATGGTTACACAAAATATAAATTAAACTATAAATATTTATTATAAATCTAAAAAATTTCCCCCATAATGGTATTTTATTTATAATTTTAGACATTATATATTTTAATTTATTTATGACACAATGATGATTGATTAATTATAGTATTAATGAAATATTAAAATAATTGATATTATAAATATCCAAATAAATGAAAATTTAGACTTCTAATGTATTCCACTAATTTTATAGGTTAATATGACATGTTATATTTGTCTAAATAAATTTTATTCTAGGTGATAAAATTTTTATTGCTTTCAAAAAAATCAAATACTAAATAGTGTGAAAATTGACATAATTGACTTTTTAAAACAAATATTATATCATTAATTTATATAATATTCAAAAAAATATAATGTTCTGCCAAAGGACTTTTATAAAGTTATATATATTAATAATGAACCACATTGTGTTCTCATGGCTTGTTATAGTATGTTTATTAACCACATAATATAAAAATACAAAGAGACATGGTAAATATCAAACTATTTAACTAAGAGTTAAATCTAAAAGATAAGGTTAATATGCTGACCTAACATATCCAAAAATATTTGGTTGAGATTTTTTTGACCCATCCCCACATTATACTTTAAATAATTCATTTTGGGGTAATTTGAAACAAAAAATTATTTTATGATAAAATAATATTTCAAGCTTTTCCTAAAGTGACCCTCACTTCTCTTACAAAAGGGCGCTTCCCCATCTCATAATTCACCACATCCAAATACTTTTTTCTCAGAAAAACCCTACCAAAATATTCTCCCATCTTTCCTCCCATAATTAAAGAGGCCTTCCATTGGGTATAAATCCAACCTAAGGAGCCTTTTTGATCAAATCAAAACGAAGAACCCGAAGAAATGGTAAATATTTCATCACCTCTTTCAAGATCTTTTCTTCATCCACTTCCTTTTTTTTTGTTTCCAAAATAAAATAATTATTCCAGTATCTTATATATACTAGTATGTTATTATAAAAATGGTACAACCACATTCATTATTCTATCCATCCTATAAATGATAAAGTCACCATACCGGTGTACGTATTGATTTCTGTCTCCACGTCATGGTGTAGTTTGTTATTCAAACTCTTCATTATTTGGATGGTTATAATAATGAGTATAACTAATGTAAATAATAAATATAAAATTTTAATGATTTTGTATATATAATATAGCAACCAATTACATATGATTTCCACATCAATATAATGATACTGTCGCTCGTGCGTACGTACGGATTACCATCTCCACGAACGTGATGGGATTCATTCCCCGTCATAATCATTCAAGAATAATTTTCATTTTATGATTAAAAATTAATTTTATGAACATAATATATTTCTTTATATGAATCAAATACATCCTATCCACAAGAAACATGGCTTACATAACCAATCATATAAAGGAAAATGAATCAGCTAACACCTGAAATGATGATACTACTAAAATATTATTAACAATGCAATATTATAATATCATATATGATATCATATTTATGTATATAGTTCTGGTATAATTTAATAATAATTTTTTAACTATTATATAGTATGTTAACATACCATCGACTAAGGAAAAGTATATTGTCTGGGTTAATTTCAAAATCTCTTTATTACCTGAGGTTTTTTTACGTAAGTATTTACTAGGACCTCTTTATCATTAACATCCGTGTTTTCATAAAAATTCATTTAAAAACATTTTTAATGATTACAACAAAATTGGTTAATGTCATTTATTCCCATATTTTACCTTATATTTTTTTAATGGAATCTTTCCATTGTTTTCCAAACAATGTACTTGATGACCTTTTCGACAAAATTAAGGTTATAATGTTTTTTTAACTTATATAGTGGGTGTTGCTATTTTCCTCTATTATAACAACATCGAAACATCTCTTACAATATTATAATAATATTTTCAAAATAAATTTTCTATTTTACTATTATATGACTTTTAAATGATTTCAAAATAGAGAGATATATTTCCCTAAAAAAGATTTTATTTCATTTATATCAACATCTTTTGATAGATTTTAAGCTTGTTTGAAGTTGATTTATAATGATACAAATATTCCCTATTGTATTGAAGGTTTTGTGATTTGTTTGGCTATGGATGATTTGTTTTTTTACCATTCATGGTTTGTGGATAAAGTATTGACATTTCGTATGCATGTTTTAATAAGAATGTTTATATTATGTTTAAAACTTTTTATATGAGAAATGAATTGGACTTAGTAAGTGACAGGTGGAGCCCACTATAGCTCATCGATTCATCGATAGGTCTCATGAGTCAAACTAATGTCTTGGAAAAAGGACTTCACAAAATCTTATTTAT
The DNA here is from genome assembly GCA_963277665.1 of Viscum album. Lineage (NCBI taxonomy): Eukaryota > Viridiplantae > Streptophyta > Magnoliopsida > Santalales > Viscaceae > Viscum > Viscum album. The sequence goes on from OY728151.1 coordinate 171,194,721, forward strand.
AGTCTTAGCACATGGCATTGACTATGTGCTGATGAAGTCTAGTATTATGCATTTCATCATTATGAAAGAGGCTATTTATATTTAATGTGATTATTTAACTATAAGAATATCCATGTGAGTAAGTAAATTTCATTAATGTATTTTATCCTTGCCATATTGTGCTGAAGTTTAAGATTAAAAGGCATTTTTTAGTCTTATACACTTCCTTAAAAATTTTATTCTTATTTATGAAACATTCTTCTATCTTTTTATCCTTACTGAGCATCTGAGCTCACCCATTTCTATATTTTATTTTCCCAGGATGCGAATAGGTGTATCATGTCTGACCATCAGGGATAGTTTATGAGATATGAATGTGGGTAATGAAGATAATGATGCTATTGTATTTCATTTCATAATGTAATGTATTATGAATGTATCTTGTACTTCCATGGCTACTAAACAGATCGGTCTTTCAGGACATGATTTCTTTTATCATGCCAATCATATGTAATAAAGCACAGACTCTGGGTAACTGGGGTCGGGGAATTACAAAAATTATTGATTACTTCATTCATTGATTAAATATCTCCCACTTTTTTATCAAACATTAAAAACCCTATTTACTAGAATCTGAAGACGCTATCCCATAAGTATTCAAGTTATAAGGATCCTTGAACATTAATTCATAATCTACAAGATGTGACTATGCCACTACTCATAGAGTTTGAGGTAGAGGTATGACGTGCCAACCAAATTGACTCAAAAATCCTTGATCAATTGAGTAATGTCTCAACTTATTGGAATTTTAACCTTCATTTCTTCAATGCATTCCTCTAAATATGAAACAATATAGTTATAGATACTCCATTGCTGTAAACATTTAGTTAAGTCAGCTCATTGTTCTCATAAGAACTCCCAAATAATAAGAATAACCCATACCAATGGTTGATCGAGCACCACAAACACATGGTTTTGTTCAAATTCAAATGAAGAATGTCCTTTACAGTGTGATATTTATTTTATTGTTTTATTATTACTTGGTGAAATGAAATAACTTTCTATCTCGTAATCACGTACTATGAGATCATAATAATAACTAATCCTGAAATTAATAGACAAAACTTATCATGTCAAAAGTTCATTTTATCTATATAGGATTACATATTATTTTAGGTGACCACACGTAAAACTAAACATGCATGAAATAATTAACCATTCATAAATAAAATAAAATGATGTGATCGTGAGTTAAAAATAATGGTTAATCAATTGTAAATAATGGACCATCCTAGACCCTAGGGGTAGCTCAATGATTCATGATGCTGGTGACTTGATTTGCAGCACTAACCCATCCAATGTATCCAACTACTTCTAGGTGCATCTTCAAATCATGGAACAATGTAAATCATTGCTTTTCCTCGTCATTATTAAAAAATACTATCACAGATGTGAGGAGGTCGAGGGAATGAATAATATCGAAAAAAAATATCCTGGTGCACAAGACCTTATAAAAATAAAAATGCAAGAACATGAGACTTAACCCGGTTGGTAAGGACTCTATAAGTGCATTCAGGAGACCTGGGATCATATCCATGAAAAGAAATTATTTCCGGGGGGTACTGTAGCAGTACTGTAGCTAGAATTGTACAATGTACTGTAGCTAGTACAATAGCATGTAATATAGCAGGAACTGTGCAGTACTGCAGAAGGTACTCTAGCGGGAACTGTAGCAGGTACTGTTTGGCACTATAGCAGTTGAAAATATGCCCCTGTCTAGGCCTTCGGCCCCCCGATTTGGTCCCCAGGTCCTTTAAGGCCTTCTGGCCACCCAGGCCTTCGGGCCACCTCAAGTCCTTCAAGCCACCTCAAGGCCTTTAGGCCATCATAAGTGCAGATGCAAACGAGATGACCTACAAAGAAAAAACTCTACAAGGAGGATGAGGAAGGAGCTTTCACCACATTTTAAGCTAAACAGATTGCAATAATAAGAGGTTATGGAATCTGTCATCGGGACAAGCCTCTACATGAAGGGTAATTCCTATCCGTATATCTCTTCGAAGATGGAGAGTTGATTTCACGATGAAGATGTTGGGGAGGAGCAGTTCCAAGTAGTTAGTCTGGGTTGTATATAATTTTTGAAGCCTACGGGAAATAAATTCCTCAAAGGACTACAAAAAATGTAATACTTATGCCTACGGGCCTTGTAGGGGTTCCACCTCACCCCATGAAAGGTTGATTATCAAAATCAATAAAAAATGAAGGCCTTCGGTCCATTGGATGGATAAGGATGAAAATATGATATAGACCCACTCCATGATAGGAAGAACCCACCCATCCCATTTTGGGTCGGTCTTCTTCAGTTGAGGCCAAGGGATCTTATCTAGAAAATGGTAATTGAATACCTACACATGTGAGGTAGCCATGTGCTTGGGATCCAAAATATGGCCGGATATATCCCAAGGAAGGGGGTTATGTGGGAAGCTGAATCTGGGTGGTCCGAGGGGAGGTGGAGGCCATGGACGGTCGGTGCCACACAACAACACTATGAGGGGGATTGGGATCCTAGGACGTAGGTCAAATATTTTTATCCATCAGGGGGTGTATCGACTTGGAGTAGGGGCGGCGGCCCTGATAAATGGGTGGTGCCGGTGTCAGGCAGCCGAAGAGGGAATGTACAATGACTAGATCTTGGGAGGTGCTAGCGATTTTGGGGGATTTGGAAACATTGACTGGATTAGGCGGCGAAGGAGGACCTGACAGCTTGTGGGTATGGGTGAATAGATGGATGCATATGACGGAGGCTAGGTTTTGGGCCACGGAGGGCACCTTGTGGAGGTTGGAAATTTTTCCGGATGAGGAGAAGCGGGTGGCCTACTATACAAGAATCCATATGAAGATTCTGTTTTAAAAACAAAATATGTTTTTTTTTCTAAAAGTATCATAATTGGCTACATGAAATAATAAATGTTCCCTTTGGATTGTTATACCCAAGTCACACTTCCACCTTTAGAGTACAGTCGCCATATTTATTTAATATTTAAAAAATATATTTTTATTCATTTTGGAAAACTAAAAATGGATTTTATTAAATGAAAATTTATACTTTCCCCTGGAAAATAATACCCTTCCAGATTATGTTCTGGTACTTGGAAATTACTCTTCTGATAATAGATAGTCTGGATGCTATTAATGTTCACCATAAGACACCATTATTGACTGGTTTGGGTTTTCAACAAAAATGATATTTGATTTAAAACTCGTAAAACAATTTCAATACATATTTTAAATCATTGGAATGTTGAAGATGGGTGATAAAGGGTCAGATTAAAACACTATGTACAACAATTGGACCATAATGTTTTCCTCTTTATAATTTAATGAAATTTTAATTTTTCCTTGGAATTGAATTTTCACGTTTCGTTCTGATAATAATTATAGGTATCAGGGTGTATAGAAAAATTCATTGGGTTAGGAATTTAATTTTTTTTAAACACAATCATTGTGACTACTTCTTCAAAAGAAATGAAATGTCCAGGATTAAGCTTGATGATCATGAATGAATATGATTAAGCAAAAAATTAAACAAAAACATCCCAATTTGATCTGAATCCATAATTTATTCAATGTTCAATTGTTGATAGAAGAAGAACTTGATCTGATCTCATTGATTGAGAGTTTATCTTCCTAGAAGGCTAGGGAGGAGAGATATTCTCTGATGAACTTGCACTGATTAATCATAATGCAAGATCCACTATCCCTCTATATATAGTGAGTTATGAAATTACCTAGAAAAGGATCCATGTCCCATAAATATTTTTTAATCACTAAAAACGATAAATTATGACTAATGTACTGAATCTTAATTATCATTTATATTTTTTCTCAATTATTTGTATCATATTAAATATATTACATGATAGAAATAGTCATCAAATTGACTTTTTGTTAACCCAAATATTTAATGAAACTTAAAGATCTAAATAATATTCATCCAAACAATATTCTCAATGTATTTACATTAATAAATGTTAACACATTTAATAAATAAATTCATTACTACTTATTATGAACATGAATATTATTTATTTATTTATTCATTGGATATTGTACATCCTTAGATAAATCCTGGACCTCAATGGTGGGGCCACTATGTCATGTACTTCTATTCCTTAGAATAGGGATGACATTTGAATAAGCCATGGTGTGTGACCCTCTTGGATCTTATCTTGATATCATTGAATAGTATTCATATAGTAGAAGAGGATAATAAAACCCCATTATGACGCCTAAAGAGATAAAGAGTAATCCTAGAAAAAATAACCAACCAACGTATACACACTAAGCAATGTAATCTTTTTGTCTTTCGATATATCAGAAATCCGGATGTACACTAGTGTCATCATCCTTTATTGAATTATTATTTATTGATATAATTGAAAAATTTACCCAATGAATTCTATTTCCATGTATTTATGAAGGTAATATCATTCTGATCAACATATATAGGGATGTTACTTCCCTAAATAAGAAGTAGAAAAGCCTACATAAATCAGTAAACAAATTTCATGTCGCTAATGATGCATCCCACACAAGCTACCTCCACATGATTATATTATCATGGATTTTTCCTTGCATAAATGTATTCAATCATATAGAACACATTCATGATGATCTAAATTTAGGAGAACAATACACATGTCTGTAGATATAAACATCCAATAAAACCCATAACATGTGGTGTTCCTAATGGCGACTATGTCCTCATGATCTCAAATATTATAGATCAAGTAAAGGCTTTATGACAAGATATATCAATGCTAAGGATCCCATGTCACTTGATAGCCAGACATCTACTGTGTCTAGTCAGTATGATGTGTCTAGACAATAGATCGTATATTTATGATTAATGTCAGGACATGCCTTCACTAAGATGATGGAAGGGACAACAAATTGCCACACCCTTCCTTCCTCAAGTTGAAGGAGGGACAATGACTCCCGAGACCCACCTTCAATAGGCCCCAGAGTGGTGATTAGCACCAAGGGATAGAATCACACGTAAAATGGAATGCATTACCATTATTATTTAATATGATCTAAATAAAAGATAGTAAATCCCAACAACACCAAAAGTAGAATTAAAATTAAATCCAAAACAATCCATTCCCATATGCATGTTCCAATAATAAAGTTCTACAAATACAAGGAAACTCTAAAGGGGCAGTACCAAAATAAAAGAAAAAAATCAATGTCAATGGTCCTTTCATATGAGCTAATAAGATCCAGCACAGTCCTCGAAGTCCTCCAGGATACCTGAAAGCAGTTTTATATATGTAGGGTGAGTATACATGTATACTCAGTAGGGAAAACCAAAAGCTCTCGTGAACAAGTGGGGAGGCATTCTAATGCCCCGTGCGAAAAGGAGATAACCAATACACCTAGGAAGGATAATATCCACCCAAACCTCACTAAGGCACACTCCCTAAATAACACAAGTCATGTAAAGTAATAGTAACAACACATCGATGTTTGGGTACCCATACAAGTTTTCCACTGTTTATTGAAGACATCATACGTGTCAGACCTTCCCCGCCATTTTCACCATAGTCCCACTGCCATACCGTGCCCGCACACACCTGTGCTACCACAAACACATGTCCCACCCAAAAACACCTGGCCAAAAACCACACATAACCATGCCTGCAGACCCCTGGGCCAGAACAACTACCGCCACACTCGAAGACACATTTTCCCAAACAACTACCGCCATACCCAAAGAAACACTATCCTTATTCTGAAGACAATGGGGGAAACAACCACACCCATATACACCCGGGATAGAACAACCACTGCCACACCTAAAGAAACCTGGTCTATATTGGACCTCATGCCATCACAGCCTGCCCAAAGTGTCTTGGGATACATGGGAAAGGGAGCAGAGAGGAGCTCATAACCAGCCACTCAGAGGAGTGTTGGGAAAAACAGCCTCCCCCATGGAATGGGGGTGTTCGGCCCGAGGTTCTTAACTTGATTGGGGCACGGATAAGAAACATAAGAACTAAATTATACATATATGTAAAAAATCACTCATCCCAGCCTAGGGGTTCCAAAACCAACCTATACATAAACACCCTCGTTACTATTCATTCATAAGAAGAACAACACCCATAATAATGTCACAACTCATTCCAGAAAAACAATTCCCCATTGAACCCATTCTTTTTTTAATATTCACATGATTCCATTTATGTTATTCTTTACTACTGGACAATTACCACGAATAGACACAAGCCAGGGAAGAAAAAATATCCAAGTAGGAGATTAAGCATTCACACCCGGGTCTACCGTAAAGATATAACATCGAAAGGGATCCGTGAGATCACTCAAAGTACTAAAACCAAACCAAGCCCCAACATACGGCCCATGTTAGCCTGAGATCCAAAAACCCAAAACCACACCACATTAGGGGATCCTATCCCCATCCAAGTAACCCCACAAGAAATAAGCAGAACAACCACATATATTACCAAGACAAGGAAATGGAATTTCTAGATTCTATCACGCCATCCATTGAGTTCCTTCTTTCCATTTGTTTAACTGGGGTGATCACACAAGGATTCTTGTTCACTGTACATTCATTTAATCAACCGAGTTTATGTGATTAACCCATTTCAATGTTACATCCATTCAACCATCATTAAAGATAGGGGTCCAATACTTCTCAAGGAAATACCACAAAAAACCATGATTTTCAGTGGACAAAATCCCATAAAATTCACAACATAAAGGTAGGGGTAAAAGTGTATATAAGAATCATCAAACACACCCCTTTATTTTTAAAAAGTCTAGTTATTTTCATAGTTAAGTTTTGGTTTCATCCATCCCTATAGAAACACCATAATACCCACGCTGCATACTATACAGCAAAGAGAGAGGAATGAAGAACCCTACCAAGATGATCAACGATCGATGTTTTCTACACGTGCGGAGAACTGGGGATGTGTAAATTACAGGTGAAGAACATCGGGGACTCCAAGGGTGAGTAATAAGGATCCAGTACATGGGCACATCTAGTGTCGGTAACGGGGGACTCGAAGCAAACCATGAAAAAAATAGAGTAGCCCAATATGAAGAAAGAAATTATTCATGTGCGATAAAAAAATGAGATATCTTGGTGTTATGGGATATGAAATCTTGAACATCTTTAATGGCGGATCATGGTTTCAGCACGCGGTTGGACATTTACACATTATGAAATTAACTATTATTTAATAATTCTCATGGGTGAGGTGTCTATAACATCTTTTAGTTAAAGGGATTACTTTAAATAAAGGAAAACATGGAAATGCGTAACAGGGGAGGAATTGGAAACTACCGGAATGTGGTGTGACATTGAGGAAAAATCACACATTTTTGAAGGTCAAGGGTTACCTGAATCATGGGGGATTTTAGATATCATTTATGGGATTTTAAATGGATTTCAACGGGGTATTAAAATAATATTACGTTAAAAGATACGTTGTGGGAGAGGAACTTGAAAAAGAAACAAGGATGGGACACTATTTAGTGAGACACCGTAAGTGTTGCCATAGTCACAGTGACACTATCAGTGGTGCCATCATTTCTGGGTGTGACCGTGATGTTGCCACCATTTTGGTGTGCGACTGTGACTGGTGCCATCATTTTTGTAGAACCGTTTGATGGAAATAAGTTTTTGGAAAACTCTTTAATGAGTCATTGTCTGAGCCATTACATCAGATATCTCTCAAACAATTATCGCCCTCAATAATTAAAACTATACTCGAAGAAAAGAGAGGGGTCCGAACAACCACCTAGAAAGATACCTCTTATGAGTAAACCTCATCGACATCTAGGTGTAACTCTCCCTTAAGCAACCACACAAACATGTAATGGTCATACCATCTAGTCATAGGGATTAAGGAATCCATTACTCCATGTTAGGATACTATCTGCTTTGGGCGGCACTAACTCCCCTGCATGGGTTTAACCATATCCACATTAATGTGTCTTGATTAGGGATTTTTTCCTCCCCTCCCCACATTCAGGACTCTCGACACACAACTCGAGAGCAAGTAAAATAGAAAATTTCATAGTTAAATGGTCAAACACTACATCATAGATAAGTACAAAATAGAATAGAACAAAACTCAAAAAAAACTCCAGGTACTGAGTGTGCGTATATTCCCCCCATTCTTAGGTACTCTCCCCAAGGCCCCCATGCCTCTATAACACACAAACTGAGGGAATGGTACATCCATGAAGCACCTTCTCTACACAACATTTGATCCTCACTTGTCACTCTACAAATGTCATATCTTCCTAGATATACAGCTTTCCCCAGTCAAGGACGTGTGAATCATCTTGTAGATACCGACCAAGATGAGACACATGGAAGGCGTTGTGCACTCTTAGTAGTGGAAGTGGTAGTGATAGTTGATAAGACACTTCACCGACCTTCCGCAACACCATGAAGGGTCCGACTGTAACAGCTCGTGATTTTATGAAAAAATATTCTTTTTAATTTCATTAATGTCTTGTGTTGTACACTACAATAATAGGAGTTTTAACAACACGTATCCTTGACTTGCCTTGCATTACACACAATCGAGACCTTCCTCGCTAGCGTGTGTAGTACATAATAACGAGCTTTACTAAACAACAATATGCTATTAAAATATTATTAAAACTAGCCGTTATGAATAGTAATAACCACTTTTTAAAATTTTATAAATTTTATTTTTCAAAATGGACTTCATTTTTGGATTTGTAATATTTAAATTAGCCTAGGGTGAAATTTTGGTATTTTTCTGAAAACATTCATTTTTTGATGAATAGTGAAACCACTAAGTGGTAGTTAAAAAACTAAATTTTTAATAAAACATAATTTTACGACTTCTGTGAGTGGAATTTCAAAAATCCAAGAGACACGGATAATATCACGGACTAAAATGTGGTTCAATGAGATGAAAATAATTTTTGTTGAATAGTAACTTTTTAATTTTTTTTACCACGGTTAAAAGTAAATTGGGTAATTAAGGGTAAAATGATATTATTATTACCCTAACACATGTCATAATTCTGTTGGACAAATTTAATTCGACCAAAACAACCTTAGGAATAAAATATGACCATTTAGGCCCACTTGGATTAGATTAGGACATTTATTATTAATTTATTTAAAGAAGGGTTAAAATAGTTAAAATCAAAGTTTAATAACTAAATCATTTTTAATATAAGGTCATACATAAGATAAATTCGACTATTAATATTCATTATAAAGATAAATAATATTTCCTACATAATGATATTTTATTTTTAATTTTTAGACTTTAAATAATTTAATTTATTTATGACAAAATTGATGATGCAGTAATTACCATAATAGAGAAAAATTAGAATAATTGATATTATAAATACCTAAATAAGTATAATTTGAGACTTTTTATGAATTAAAATACTTTTATAGGTTAATATAACATATTATGATTGATTTAATTAACATTTGTCGAAGTTATTATTTTGTTATGAGTTTTAAAAAAATCAACTATTGAATAGTGTCAAAATTGACATAAAATAGTTTTTAAAACAAATATTATATTATAAATTGTTATTTTATTCCAAAAAAACCTAAGGTTCGGTCAAATAACTTATATAAGGTTATATATATTAATAAAACACAACTTGGGGGTCTATTGGATGTATATGGTAAGTTTATGAACTATATAATATAAAAATACAAAGTGACATGGTAAATGTCAATCTAATTAACTAAGAGTTAGAACTAAAATATAAGGTTAATATAATGACCTAAACTTGTCTAAATTCTATTGGATGAGATGATTTCGACCCATCCCCACCTTATATTCGAATAACTCAATTTGGATCTATTTAAAACCGAACTGGACTTTATAATAAAATAATATTTTTAGTTATTCCAAAGGTGCTCCTCTTCTCCCTTATAAAAGGGCACCTCCTCCCTCTCTTCCTCACACCACTTTGAGCCTTCAAGTTCGGACAACCCCTTCCACTTTCTCCTATCCACTTCCCTAGATACATCCTAGAGGTCTGGGTCTTCTTCAAAGACCAATTTTAGTGCCCTAAAAGAAGGTCTCAAAGAAGCACTTCAAAGAAGATGTAATGTCCGTTACCGATTCATTCATTTTTATTTCATCATCCACTTCTTCTTCTTTATTTGTTTCATTATAAAGTAATAATATCAGTATCACTCATATACTGATATGTTATTATAAGTATGAAACAACCCTATTTTACCGTCTATCCATCCTACGGAAAACGAAATCACCGCGCGTGCGTACGTACAGAATACCTTCTCCACGTCGTGGTGTAATCTATTTTCCACCACCACCTTACTTGGATGGGTATAATGGTGTAAATAATGACTATATATGACTATTATAAAGTGATATTGATTCTGAAAAATTATACATACACTCCAATACAATTCCACGATCATAGGAACGATATCATCACTCGTGTGTACGTACGGAATACCGTCTCCAAGATGTGTTGCGACTCGTTCTACATGATCTTCATTTCATAATAATTATATAAATGAATTTAATGAAATAATATGATATATATTACACTAATACCATTCTGGAAATTAGTTATCTATAACCTAAAGAGAAGAATATGAATTTATTCGACAAAACACGCATAAGAACAAAAAGTAATAAACACCCGAATAACAAGTAGTAATGAAATATTACTAATAATAAGCTAAGAATATGACCATATATGATATCATACAAATAAGTATGATTCTGTAATATTTCAATAACATTATTTAAATCATTATACAGGAGGTTCAGACACATACAAAGCATATCGGACCAATGGTAAGGGAAATATCGCAATCTCATTTTTATCTGAGATTGTTTATACTTTGGTATTTACTAGGGTGTATTTTATCATCCACATCCATGTTTCCTAAATATGTAATGTTATTTCCATCCACCTACAATTTTTTAAATCCATTTTTACCCTTTGCTGAGTTTTTAGTAAAAGATATGAAAGGAATCTTTTGTCATTTTTCATACGAGGTACTTTTTGACTTTTCCGACAAAAGTAAGAAGAATGTTTTTTGACTTATACGGAATGAATGGATTTTTAAAACATTATTTGCAAGAAGATTCCTTTAGAAGTTTTCAAGTTTATTTTTAATCAACTTATTTTAAAATTGTATGACATTTTAAGAAAGGAAAAGTGTTTGTGAAGTAGAAAGTATATTTTCCTCAAGAATGGAGTTCAAGTGTTTTATCAAAATTATTTTCCATCTAAGATAATAAAAGGGTTCTTCATTTGTCCTTATTATTACATTTATTTGATTATGTTGTGATGGAATTATTTTTATGAATCCATTTATCTTGTATGAATTGTTTTATGATGTCACGATGTTTAAGAATCCCATTTTTATTACATGGGTTATTCTATGATGTATGGTTTATGATTTTGTGGCACACATAAGAATGGTATCATTATGAGATGGGTGGGACCTATATCTCCCTCCAATGCATTGGGTAAAGATTTTATATCTCATGAGATAGACATGGCTGGAATGGTAGGTTATACCGGTTCAGTGAAACAGGACTGAAACAAGGGTGACTCGGTTCAGAAATGGACTTTGTCCACTAAGATAGTCTTGGAAATGAGTCTTGACTAATAAGATATAATTATCTATGATTATGTGTGTATTCCACAAAGTTTCATGATTTATGTTATGATTATTGGGATTACATTTCACTCCTATGATTTACCCCATGTTATGAATTTATGATCTCTTTTGCAGGTTAATATTTCCAAAAGTTATGTTCTTATATATATGATGTGATTGATATTTCTTTTGTTTAACCTTACTGAGCATTTGAGTGCACCCTTTTATGTTTTCTTTTCCCCAGGATATAAAGAAAGGTTTTAGGTAAGAAAAAAAGGGGAAGATCTTTATGGGAGATGTTGAAGATCTTTCACCATGATTAGAAGATTATGTTCCGAGTTTCCAAAGACACTAAAATATTACGGTCCTTGTGTGTGTGTTTTTTTTATGTACTAAGTATTCCAAAAAAGTAATGTAATGTATATGTACGTTAAAATTCGGGTCTCTACAGTTGGTATCAGAGGAAAGGTTTAGTCAATCATTGGAAACTTGGATGTGAAAACGTTAGTGATATCCCTAGAGATATTTCTATGGTATATCTAGGGATGTCCATAAGGATAAGTATACGAATAGGATACAGTCCTAGAACTACGGTAACAATCATAGAAGTTAACCTAAGATGTTATATATTGAGGATACTCCCCCTATATTATGTTGTTTTCCCTAGCATGATTTTTTCCTCTCACAATATTCTTTTTGGGTTTTAGACGATGGCTGGATCCAGAAGGAACCGTGTTGATCAATGTAATGGACAATGCGATGATTTTCCTCCTGAACAAACAAATGTTATGGTAGATGGAGTGAAAAATCTTATTCCTATACTTACACAAGCTATCAATCATTCTGGACTTCTAAATGAGTAGAGAAGGGAACAACATTCTATTGAGTCCTTCATGAGGCAACATCCACCTTCTTTTAGTGGGTCTTCTGATCCACTTGTTACTGAACAATGGACCAGTAATACTGAAAAGATATATTCAGTTCTTCAATGTTCTAAACATGACAAATTTATCTTAGTAGTATATCGTTTGGAAGGTGAAGCTGATCAATGGTGGAATCTTATCAAGAATACGAGGCATAGAGATGAAATTGAGTCCATGGAATGGGATGAGTTCAAGAACTTATTTTTCAATAAGTACATCCCTCGTATTCTTCGAACAAAGACGTATAAGGAGTTTCTTGAACTAAAGAATAAAGGATGGCGAATCTGTTGGTATATACGAAGTGAATTTTACAAGGATTGCAAGGTATGCATCTGGATTTATCATCCAACCTGAAAGTAATGTTGAACGATTCTTCAGTGTCTTAAAACCAAATATTCAAAGGGCATTAGCTATAAGAGACTTCAGTAGCTGTGAAGAAATTTTGTGTTGTTCTATCAAGGTAGAAATGGAATTTTGTGTTACTTATCCATCTCATAGTTTTGACAAGAAATGAAAGGTGGAGTTCAAGGAGAAATCTCATAATAATGGTGAAAAGAAGATGAATGTTTTCTTTATGCTCAAAGTGTGGAAAGAAGCATGGTGGAGATTGTCTTAAAGGGACAAGTAAATGTTTCAAATGTGGAAAGGAAGGTCATCGGGAATTTGAATGCCGCAATGATGGGAAGAATATGTCTAATGATGCAAACAATGGAAGGGATACAAAGAATGAACCTACTACACTTCAATGCTTCAATTGGATGGAAATGGGGCATTATGATAATAAAATCCCTAATCCAAGGGTTAGTGATTATCGACATGAGCAACCACTTAAGGAAAAGGACAAAGGGAAGTCACATGTGATCACCATTGGTGATGTTGAATATGAAAACGATGTGGTGGAATGATTAAGTGTTTATGTAATGGGATTTCAAAATAATGTTGAGTATTGGAATATTTATTTATTGGTCTATTGTGGTCTTCAATAATTTTATACCGGTAACCATGGAATGTGATTGAGATATTTTTGGAAAAAAGCTGATATGTGCATAATGAAGGGAAAATGAGAAAATGACATATTTTATATTATTCATGAGCTCATGATTGATATAAGGACTAAGTGATATCATGGTTTGAGTATATATAATTTTGAGGATTTTGGTATGTGGAAAGTGTTAACTTTTAACTGCATTCATATTTTCACTATGGTTCAATGGGTATTCATTTTTTAAGACAATACATGATAAAGGCCTTCGAATGTTTGGAATGTGACCAACAAGACATATCTCATGATATACAGGGATCAACGATGGTATTAACATGTTGTTATATGAACTCTTTGGTAATCGTTTTCAATATAATATGAGATTAGACAGTAGTATTATGGATAAGACTAAATATTGGAATGGAATATGTTGGACATAAGTTAGTATTGTTTAAGGATAAATGTTTTTTGGATATTGTTGATGGGATGTTATAGTAATGTAGTTTTAAAAAAGGACAACCTACTGGACGGGTGACAGCCCATCGCGTCAGACAAGGCTGTGGGAATCGAACCCACAACCGAAGTGTGACTGGCCTATATCGCCTACCACTGGCCTACAAGAAGTCCCTGGTTAGTAGAAACTAGATTTATTTTATTACACGGTATGATATATGAAGTATTAGTTCATTTTTGGAATCGTATACAATTAACCTCACCATAGATGGACTTATGTATATTTGATATCATTTGCTAACCTTTTTTTTAAACAGATCGACTGACCCATCATTCTATCACATGATCTGCTAATACTTCACGAATAACAAATTCAAAATCATTTATTTATGATATGAAGTGGAAATTGTTCAAAGCACGAACAATAGTGATATTGTACCAAAATAGCATAAGTATTTATTCTAATTCAAATTATTCAACTTTAGGGAAATGATCTTGAAAACCAAAAATGTTTTCCTAGTGCCCTTATATCCGATGAATCAGATGGTACCCTAGATCATCACAAATTTATGTCTTTGTGATTGTTGGATTTTTCATAGCCATGTTCTCTACCACTCTCCATCAGAACATGACGGTTAGATTTCTCTTCCATATCCATATTTTCACCTATGTTCTCCTATGTGGAAACCCAGTGATTAGTTAATTTGGGTAACCATTAAGTTTCATACTTTATTTTTTAAAGCCATGTTTTGGTATTCCTTTTTACGATGTGGGTTTCTATTAAATAAACTTTTGAGTAGTAAACCATTTATTACCCCGACGAATTTCGAGAGCGAAATTCATTTTAAGGGGGGTAGAATGTAACAGCCCGAGATTTTATGAAAAAATATTCTATTTAATTTTATTAATGTCTTGTGTTGTATGCTACACCAAAAGGAGCTTGAACAACACACATCCTTGACTTGGCTTGCATTACACGCAATCGTGACCTTCCTCGATAGCGTGTGTAGTACGCAATAACAAGTTTTACTAAACAATAATATGCTATTAAAATATTATTAAAACTAGTCGTTATGAATAGTAATAACCACTTTTTTAAATTTTATAAATTTTATTTTTCAAAATGGACTTCATTTTTGGATTAGTAATATTGAAATTAGCCTAGGGTGAAATTTTGGTAATTTTCTGAAAACATTCATTTTTTGATGAATAGTGAAACCACTAAGTGGTAGTTAAAAAACTGAATTTTTCATAAAACATAATTTTACCGCTACTGTGAGTGGAATTTTGAAAATGCTAGAGACACGGTTAATATCAAGGACTAAAATGTGGTTCAATGAGATAAAAATAATTTTTTGTGAATAGTAACTTTTTACTTTTTTTTACCACCGTTAAAAGTAAATAGGGTAATTATGGTAAAAACTATATTATTATTACCCTAACACATGTCATAATTCTATTGGACAAGTGTAATTCGACCAGAAACAACCTTAGGAATAAAATATGACCATTTAGGCCCACTTGGATTAGATTAGGACATTTATTATTTATTTATTTAAAGAAGGGTTAAAATAGGTAAAATCAATGTTTAATAACTAAATCATTTTTAATATAAGGTCATAAATAAGATAAATTCAACTATAAATATTAATTGGAAAAGTAAAACTATTTCCTAGATAATGATATTTTATTTTTAATTTTTAGACTTTAAATAATTAAATTTATTTATGACACAATGATGATGCAGTAATTACCATAATAGTGAAAAATTAGAATAATTGATATTATAAATACCTAAATAAGTATAATTTGAGACTTTTAATGAATTAAACTAATTTTCTAGGTTAATATGACATGTTATGATTGATTTAATTAACTTTTGTGGATGTAATCATTCTGTTATGGGTTTCAAAAATATCAACTTTTGAATAGTGTCAAAATTGACATAAAATAGTTTTTAAAACAAATATTATATTGTTAATTGTTATTTTATTCCTACAAAATCTAAGGTTCAGAAAAATGATATATATAAGGTTATATATATTAATAAAACACAATTTGGGGGTCTCTTGGATGTATATGGTATGTTTATTAACTATATAATATAAAAATACAAAGTGAGATGGTAAATGTCAATCTAATTAACTAAGAGTTAAAACTAAAAGATAAGGTTAATATAATGACCTAAACTTGTCTAAATTCTATTGGATGAAAGGATTGAGACCCATACCCACCTTATCTTCTAAATAACTCAATTTGGATCTATTTAAAACCAAACATGACTTTATAATAAAATAATATTTTTAGTTATTCCAAAGGTGCCCCTCTCCTCCCTTATAAAAGGGAACCTCTTCCCTCTCTTCCTCACACCACTTTGATCCTTAAAGCTCGGCCAAACCCAGACACATTCTCCTCTAAACTTCCCTAGAGAAATCCTAGAGGTCCTGGTATTCTTCAAAGACCAATTCTAGTGCCCTAAAATAAGGTCTCAAAGAAGCACTTTAAAGAAGAGGTAATGTCCGTTACCGATTCTTTCATCTTTATTTCTTCTTCCACTTCTTCTTCTTTAGTTGTTTTATTATGAAATAATAACATAAGTATCACTCATATACTGATATGTTATTATATGTATGAAACAACCCTATTTCACCATCTATCCATCCTACAGAAAAAGAAATCACCGTGCGTGCGTATGTACGGAATAACATCTCCACGCCGTGGTGTAATCTATTTTCCACCACCAACTTACTTGGATGGGTATAATGGTGTAAATAATGACTATATATGACTATTATAAAGTGATATTGATTCTGAAATAGTATATATACACTCCAATACAATTCCACGATCATAGGAACGATATCATCACTCGTGTGTATGTATGGAATACCGTCTCCATGATGTGATGTGACTCGTTCTACATGATCTTCATTTCATAATGATTATATAAATGAATTGAATGAATGAATATGAAATATATTACACTAATACCATTCTGTAAATGAGGTATCTATAACCTAAAGAGAAGAATAATAATTTATTCGACAAAACAAGCATAAGAACAAAAAGTAATAAACACCCGAATAACTAGTAGTAATGAAATATTACTAATAATATGCTCAGAATATGACCGTATATGATATCATAAAAATATGTATGATTCTGTAATAAGTCACTAACATTATTTAAATCATTATACAGGAGGTTCGGACACGTACAAAGCATATCGGACCAAAGGTAAGGGAAATATCACAATCTCATTTTTATCCGAGATTGTTTATACTTTGGTATTTACTGGGGTGTATTTTATCATCCACATCCATGTTTCCACAATATGTATTGTTATTTCCATCCACTTACAATTGTTTAAATCCAATTTTACCCTTTGGTGAGTTTTTAGTAAATGATATGAAAGGAATCTTTTGTCGTTCTTCGTACGAGGTACTTTTTGACTTTTCCGACAAAAGTACGAAAAATGTTTTTTTTGACTTATACAGCATGAATGGATTTTTAAAACATTATTTCCAAGAAGAATCCTTTACAAGTTTTCAAGTTTATTTTTAATCAACTTCTTTTAAAATTGTATGAGATTTTAAGAACGGAAAAGTGTTTTTGAAGTAGAAAGGATATTTTCCTCATGAATGGAGTTCAAGTGTTTTATCTAAATTATTTTCCATCTAAGATAATAAAAGGGTTCTATTTTTATCCCGATTATTACATTGATTTGATTATGTTGTGATGGAATTATTTTTATGATTTCATTTATCTTATATGAATTGTTTTATGATGTCACGATTTTTAAGAATCCCATATTTATTACATGGGTTATTCTATGATGTATGGTTTATGATTTTGTGGAACACATAAGAATGGTATCATTATGAGATGGGTGGGACCTATATCTCCCTCCAATGCATTGGGTAAATATTTTATATCTCATGATATAGACATGGCAAGAACGGTAGCTTATACCGGTTCAGTGAAACAGGGCCGAAACGAGGGTGACTCGGTTCAGAAATGGACTTTTACCACTAAGATAGTCTTGGAAATGAGTCTTGACTAATAAGATATGATTCTCTATGATTATGTGTGTATGCCACAAAGTTTCATGATTTAAGTTATGATTATTGGGATTACATTTCACTACTATGATTTACCCCATGTAATGAATTTATGATCTCTTTTGCAGGTTAAGATTTCCAAAAGTTATGTTCTTATGTATATGATGTGATTGATATTTCTTTTGTTTACCCTTACTGAGCATTTGAGCTCACCCTTTTATGTTTTCTTTTCCCCGGGATATAAAGAAAGGTTTTAGGTATGAAAAAATGGGGAAGATCTTTATGGGAGATGTTGAAGATCTTTCACCATGATTAGAAGATTACATTTCGAGTTTCCAAAGACACTAAACTATTACGGTCCTTGTGTGTGCGTTTTTGATATATACTAAGTATTCCGCAAAATTAATGTAATGTATATGTATGTTAAGCTTCGGGTCTCTACACCGACGAAACTTGGATAAATATTACACCCCTGGCGAATCCTCCGTCCTCCATGCCAAGGGGAGACCTTCAAGAACATGGGGTCCCCTACCTTGAACTCCAAGGGTCTCCTCCTATTATTATCATAGGATTTATACTAGTCCTAGGCTACCTTTATCCCCTACCTTATAAGCTGGAACTTCTTCTTCGTGTTCTGTACTACCTCGGGGACCAGAACATCTACTTCTACAACCTCTATCTACCACATAGGTGAGTGACACGGCCTCCCATTAAAATCATTGAACAAAGCCATTCCAATGGTAGAGTGATAGCTATTGTTGTAGGAAAAATCTACCAAATCCATGTGTCTCACCCACGATCCCCTAAAGTCCAAAACACATGCTTATAGCATATCCTCTAATGTCCGGATGGTGTGCTCTGACTGACCAACTGTCTTGGGTGGAAGGCAGTATTGATACATATTTGGGTGCCAAAAGCTTGTTGCAATCCATTCCTGATCTGTGAGATAAACCAACTATCCTGATTAGAGACTATGCACATCAAAACTCCATACAAAGCACCACCATGTCCACATAATACTATGTTAGGGAATCCGCCACACTCTACTCCTTGATTTCTAGGAAGTGTGCTTATTTCATTAGTCGATCCACCACTACCCAGATAGAATCACAACCCCCCCTAAACTCTGGGTTTTCCCATGTATAAATCCATCAATATATCACCCCACTTTCACTCAGGGACATCTAAAGGATGTAACAAACCCCTGGGATGCGGTGTTTAACCTTCACCTGCTGACACACGAGGCAGTTCGCCTCTAACTCAGCAACTGACTGCTTCACCCCAAGCCACCAAAACCGACCCCTCAAGACTTGGTATATCATGGAAACTCCTAGATGTACTGCCATGAGTGAGTTGTCGAACTCACCAAGAAATATCTTAGGAATCACCTTTGTGACAAACAAATTCCCTTGAAAAATAATCTAATTCTAACTATCCTCGGCCACCCTTCTAGAGCATTTCCTTGGTTAACCAGACCATGCATCACTTCACTCTTTGAGTCTCCCCACTATGACTCCTCCACTTTCCACAATAGATAGGCCTTCACCATCATCTAAAAGAGACAACCTCTACAACCATCCTCCCTTGCATCTAGATGTATGGAAGCCATATCCCCCTTCATGTTCCAAGAATCTGCTGACCCTTGAACCATATCCTTCTGTGACTTCCTACTCAAGGAATCAGTGATCACATTATCCTTACCTAAGGTTTGGGAAATTTCGAAGTCGTAGTCATGGAGAAACATTTTACACTTCCAATGCTGCAAGTTTAGGTCTATCTGGGAGATGATATACCTCAAGCTCTTGTGATCCATGAAGAACACAATTAAATCCCCAATGAGGTAATATCGCTACAACATTATCGTGAAAATGACCACTACAACCTCCAGATCGTGGGTGGAATAGTTATGCTCATGAGAACGTAACTCACTAGATAGAGAAAAGATCACCCCAACATTTGCATTAGCTCACACCACACGCCTTGTTCTAAATCATCATAGAGCACCTCAAACATAATCCATTTTTTTGGAAACCTCAACATTGGGTCACTAACCAACTTCCTTTTCAGAAAACCGAAGGCTACCATGCACTGCCCACTCTAAACAAAAGCCTGGTCTTTCTTGGTCAAGGTTGTCAACAGTGATAAAACTCGAGAGAAGTTGGGAAAAAATCTTTATTAGTAACATTGTAGGCCCAGGAAACTATGATCCTCTGTCACATTCTTGGGTTCCAAACATGAAACAATTGCCTAGACCTTTGATGGGCCCACCACTATTCCCTGCTTGGACACCACATGTCCAAAAAAGTGCACTTTTTGCACCCTGAACTTGCACTTGGAAAATTTCACATAGAGATGGTGATGTCATAGGTCCTCTAAAACCATCCTGTAATGGTCAACGTGATACTTCTCTGATCTTGAGTAGATAAGGATTTCGTCAATAAACACCGCTACAAACTGGTCCGGATATTCCTGGAAGACAGATTTTATGATCCCCATGAACACGACTGGTGCATTTGTAATACCGAATGGCATGACCACGAACTCAAAGTGATCATATAATCACCTAAAGGAAGTCTTCGAGATGTCACCCTCCTTCACCCTCAACTAGTGATATCTTGACCGTAGGTCGATCTTGGAGAACCATCCCACCACCATCAACTGATAAAAAATGTCATCTATCCTCGAGGGAGGGTAACAGATCTTCACCAATACCTGACTCAGTCCCCGGTAGTCTATGCATAGCCTGAGACACCCATATGCCTTCATGAAAAAGACCGGTGCACCCTTTGATGACGCGCTTGGTTGGACAAAACCCTTCTTCATCATATCATCAATATGAATCTGTAACTCCCACAGCTCAGAAGGCGTCATCCGATAGGGATCCATCTATATCGGACTTGCACTGGGTTGCAAGTCTATCCTATACTCTAAATCACATTGAGGTGGTAGAGTCACCACCTCTTTAGGGAAGACATCCAAGAATTCACTAATGATTCCTAGGACATCCACCATATATATATTTACTGACTCTATTGATAGCTCATTTAATAAGGAATGAAGGTTCTCCACTTTCCAACTATCTCCCTTGCATCACCTCTCACTGATGAAAGTCACATGTCAGATGGCCATATATGAAAACACAACCCTTGTCTTCAAGCAGTTGATAACAGAAAAAACAGAGAACAGCTAGTTGATGCCTAGAATGAAATCATACGTCTACATCTGTAGCCAAAGAAGGTCCCCACTGGACTAATGTGTTCGAAACATCAGTCTACATCATCGAGAAACACGATACATGCTGGTATGACCTCCAAATATCATAATCCAAACCAGGGGTACAAAAGGTCTCTTTGCATCTAGACCCAACGCATGGGTTGGACTGGGTTCAACCAAAAAGTGCGAAAATCCTAAATAACACAAGGCATAAAAAATTACTAAACAAGATGATCGTACCTCAAACGACTCCTGGCCCTGCTGGAACTGCTTCCTCTACGACATATAACTTCCCAAGCCCAACTCCTCTTCCCCTCGCCTATTAGCCACCTCCCCAACCACACCTTAGTTAAGGTCTCTGAGGAGCGCCCTGAGGTCGACCTCCCCTTGCAATGTCTGCTCTCAGAGGAGTGGAAGCTCGCTATTTCTATTCCTGCTGCTAAAAGGGCCTAGTTGTAAATTGCTGCTACTGAGGTGGGCGCTGAACTGGCCAACCCCCATTGTATTGTAATTTGTCTGGGAACTGATATCGAAGATTCCCACAACTGCCATAGTTGAAGCACCTCGGTATTAGGCCCAAAAATAAAGGGTAAGGACCAGGAAATCAAAACGGGAATTGGTAGGGCCTGCACCCCACTAGTCGATACCTGGAAGGCCTTGACACTTGAGGCATGCTGCTGATGATCATTCCCTCTGACAAGGACAATTTGATCCCCTCTCTTGGAACACCTCCCAGCGTGTTCATCATCTCTACCACTTCAGCCTTCTTCTGGACATCAAAGTATGTCGGTAGAGTGAATGGAGTTACAACATACCAGAGATAATGTCAGAGTGCCTCCTCTAAATGCCTTTCCCAAGACTCCTCATCCGAAAATTGGTCCGAAGAAAAGAAAAGGAGATCCTGGAACTTGATCCCCAACTCTCTCACTAACATACCCCATGCTGAAGGGTGGTTATATCCTGCCTCTTCTCAGCCTTCATCATGGAAGAGGGCAATTCCTCCTAGAACACCCTCTTAATGTTAGTCCATGAAACCCCAGCTTCCCTCATCTCCCCAAGATAGATAATCCACCACGGACATGCCGATCCCCGTATCTGGATTATAGTCCGAGAAACCCATTACACTTTCGGAGCCCGAATCAAGCTGAAATCTATCACCAGCTCCTCGAGCTACCTCTATGTCTCAATATCCGAGCCACATACCTTGTAACACCTGATATTTTTATGAGAAATATTTTTTTTAATATTATATACATCATCAAAGGAATCTGTCACTACACACAGCACTATCTTGGCTTACTTTACACGCAATCACGACCTTCCTCGATAGCTTGCATTCTACACAATACCGAGTTTCACTAAACAACGATATGCTTTTAAAATATTTTACAAACTAGCCATTATGAATAGTAATAACCACTTTTTGGAATTTTTTAAATTTTATCTTTCAAATTGGTCTTTATTTTTGGATTCGGAATATGGAAATTAGCCTAGGGTGAATTTTTGGTATTTTTCTGAAAACTTTCAATTTTTGATGAATAGTGAAAACACTGGGTTACTATGTAAAAACAGACTTTTTATTTAAATAATTATTTATTTTAGGTAAAAATTGCTACATAAATTAATTCATTGGCATCATTTTATAATAATTTTAGATATATAAGAATTTTGTTGAACTTTTCACCGTCTTTTACCCACCTCCTATGAGAATTTGAAAATTTACATAAACCATAATTTTACCGCTTCTGTGCGTGGAATTTCAAAAATTCGAGAGATGAAAATAATATCAAGGAGTAAAATATGTTTCAAAATGATAAAAATAATTTTTGGTGAATAGTAACTTTTTTACTTTTTTCCCCCACGGTTTAATTAAATAGGGTAATTAAGGGTAAAAATGGTATTATTATTACCCTAAAACATGTCCTAATTCTATTGGATAAGTGTAAATCGACCAAAAACAACCTTAGGGATAAAATATTACCCTTTATGTCCACTTGGGTTAGATTAGGACATTTAATATTATTTTATTTAAAGAAGAGTTAAAATAGTTAAAATCAAAGTTTAATAAATAACACATTATTAATATAGGGTAATAAATAAGATAAATTCGACTATAAATATTAATTAGGAATATAAAAAGATTTATTACATAACGGTATTTTATTTATAATTTTTATACTTTAAATAATTTAATTTATTTATGACACAATGATGATGAAGTAATTACCTTATTAATAAA
This sequence comes from Viscum album, assembly GCA_963277665.1. Taxonomy (NCBI): domain Eukaryota; kingdom Viridiplantae; phylum Streptophyta; class Magnoliopsida; order Santalales; family Viscaceae; genus Viscum; species Viscum album. Next base: position 171,218,266 of record OY728151.1, read on the forward strand.
ATACTAACAAAATTGATATTATAAATACACAAATAAATGTAATTTGAGACTTTTAATGAATTAAACTAATTTTATAGGTTAATATGACATATTAATGTATATTTAATTTACTTTTTTAGAACTAATCATGCTGTTAGGATTTTCAAAGAAATCAATACCCAAATAGTGTCAAAATTGACATAAAATAATTTTTAAAACAAATATTATGTTATTAATTATTATTTTACTCTTAAATATCTAAGGATATGCCAAATGACATAGATAAGGTTATATATATTAATAATGAACCACATTGGGTTCGTTTGGCTTGTTATAGAAAGTTTAGTACCCATATAGTGTAAGAAAACAAGAAGACACAGTAAAAGTTAAATTATTTAACATAGAGTTAAATCTAAATGATAAGGTTAAAATAGTAACCTAAACTTTTCTAGAAACTATTGGTTGAGAGTATTTCGACCCATTCCAACATTATTTTAGAAATAAATAAATTTGGAGCTATTAAAACCCGAAAATAACTTTATAATAAAATAATATTTTAAGTATTTCCTAAGGTGCCCCTCTCCTCCCTTATAAAAGGGCACCCCCTCCATCTCTTCCTCACACAAAATTGAGCCTTCAAGCTCGGCCAAACCCTACAATATTCTCTTCTACACTTCCCTAGAAACATCTTAGAGGTCCTTTTCATCTTCAAATACTATATTTAGTGCCCTAAGAGGAGGTTAAGAAGAGGTGCTTCTAAGAAGAGGTAATGTCCGTTACCGATTCTTAAAACATTATTTCTTCGTCTACTTCTTCTTCTTTAGATGTCTCATTATGAAGTAATAACATCAGTATAACTCATATACTTATATTTTATTATAAATATGAAACAACCCTATTTAACCCTCTATCCATCCTACGGAAAATGAAATCACTGCGCATGCGTACGTACGAAATACCGTCTCCACGCTGTGGTTTAATCTATTTTCCACCACCACCTTACTTGGATGGGTATAATGGTGTAAAAAATAATTATATATGACTATTTTATAGTGATGTTGATTATTAATTAGTATACAAAAACTTAAATACAATTCCACGACCATGGGAATGATATCATCGCTCGTGCGTACGTACGGCCTACCGTCTCCACGATGTGATGCGACTCGTTCTACATGATCTTCAATAACTTATGATTATATAAATGAATTGAATGAATAAATATGATATATATATATTACACTAAAACCGTTCTGGAAATGAGTTATCTATTACCTAAAAAGCAGAATAAGAATTAATTTGGCAAAACACATATAAGAACAAAACGCAATAAACACCCGAATAACAAGTAGAAATGAAATATTACCAATAAGAAGATAAGAATATGACAATATATGATATCATAAAAATGAGTACGACTCTGAAATAAGTCAATAACATTATTTAAATCATTATACATGAGGTTCAGACACATACAAAGAAAATCGGACCTAGGGTAAGGGAGAATCTCGCAATCTCATTTTTATCCGAGATTATTTATACTTCAGAATTTACTGGGTAATATTTATCATCCACATCCATGTCTCCTCAATATGTAATTTTATTTCTATCCCCTTAAAATTTTTTAAATCCAATTTTACCCTTCGGTGAGTTTTTAGTAATAGATATGAAAGGAATCTTTTGTCCTTTTTTTGAATGAGGTACTTTTTGGACTTTTCTGTCCAATGTACGAGGAGAATTTTTTTCGTTGACTTATACATAATGAATGGATTTTTAGAACATTATTTCCATGAAGCATACTTTATATGTTTTCAATTTAATTTTTAATCAACTTATTTTAGTTTAAAATTATATTAAATTTTAGGAAAGGAAAATGTTTTTGAAGTAGAAAGGATATTTTCCTCAAGAATGGAGTTCAAGCGTTTTATCAAAATTATTCTCCATATAAGATAATATAAGGTTCTGTTTATTTCCCTATTTTTACATTGATTTGATTATGTTATGATGGAATTATTTTTATAAAGTCCTTATATCTTATATGGATTATGTTATGAAGGAACGATGTTTAAGAATCCCATTTTTATTACATGGGTTATGCTATGATGTACGATTTATGATTTTGTGGCACACATACTAATGGTTTCATTATGATATGTGTGGGACCTATATCTCCCTCCAATGCATTGGGTAATAATTTATATCTTATTAGATAGGAATGTATGGATGACGGGTTAATCTAATTCAGTGAAAGATGACTGAAACGAGGAGTGACCTCCGTTCAAAAATGGACTTTGTCCACTAAGATTGTCTTGGAAATGAGTTTTCAATACTATGAAATGATTCTATATGATTATGTGTGTATGCCCCAAAGTTTCATTTTATGATTATTGGGATTACATTTACCTACTATTATTTATCCCATGTAATGAAACTATGATCTTTTTTGCAGGTTAAGATTTCCAAAATGTTATATTCTTATTAATGCGATGTGATTCATATTTCTTGTGTTTACCCCTACTGAGCATTTGATCTCACCCTTTTGTAAGTTTTCTTTTTCCCAGGTCAGGAAGAAGGGTATCATGTAATATATGCAAAAAGGGACTCTAGATATGATAAAATAAAATGGAGAAAGTGTAGAGTATTTATGAACCAGTTGTTTATGTTTCCCAATTTCTAAAGACATTATACCTATGTAGTCCTTTCAGGGTTTTTATATGTTGTAATAAGTGTGTTTCAATTTTGAAGTAATAGTAATGTATGTAAATTATGGGTCGTTATATTTTGTATCAAAAGAAAGGTATATTCAACCTTTGGAAAATAGGATATGAAAGCCTTAGTAAGAACCCTAAGGATAAGTCTAAGCATAGAACACAATCCTAGTCTTTTAGAAATGGCCATGAGTAACCTATGATAATACCTTAAGTGTGAAATTTTATTCTGGATTATATGTGTTTCCTATTATGATTAGTGTTTCTCACACTATTCTTATTGGTTTTAGTCAATGGCTGGAACCCAAAAGAACTGTGTTAATGCTGAATGCTATGGGAAATGTATTGATTATCCCCGGGAGTAAACAAACGTTATGGGAGCTGGAATGAAAAATCTTGTAGCCATGCTCACACAACTGTCTCAAGCTATAAATCATGTAGGACTTCCAAACGAAAAAAGGAAGGAGAAACATTCTGTTGAATCCTTCATGAGGCCGCTTCAACCATCATTCAATGGGTCTACTGATCCATTAGTGGCTGAACAATGGATCAGTACCACTGAAATTTTTTTTTCAGTTCTTCAATGTTCTGAACATGATAAAGTCATCTTAGCTGTATATCGTTTGGAAGGTGAAGCTGATCAATGGTGGAATCTTATTATGAATACGAAGCCAAGATATGAAATTGAGTCCATGGAATGGGACGAGTTCATGAACTTATTTTTCAATATGTACTTCCCCTGTATTCTTAGAACAAATATGGAGAAGGAGTTTCTTGAACTGAAGCAAAAGGATGATGAATCTGTTGGTACCTACGAAGAAAATTTTAAAAGACTTGAAATCTACTATTCTGGGATTATTATCCAACCGGAGAGTAATATCGATCGATTCTTTAGTGGCTTAAATCCAAGTCTTATAAGGGTGTTAGCTATAAGGGACTTCAATAGCTACAAGGAAATCATTCGATGTACTCTCAATGTTGATATAGAGATTAGAGTAACCCATCAATCATATGGGTTTCATAAGAAGAGAAAAATGGAATTCAAAGGAAAATATAAAGAGCACACTGAAAAGAAGATGAGTTTTCCCTTATGCTCCAAGTGTGAAAAGAAACATGGGGGGGGTTGTATTTAAGGGACATGTAAATGTTTCAAATGTGGAAGGGAAGGTCATCAGGCATTTGAATGTCGCAATGATGGGAAGAAGATATCTAGTGATGCAAACAAAGAAAAGGCTACACAGAGTGAATATCCTACACTTCAATGTTACAAGAGCGAGGAAATGGGGCATTATGATAATCAATTACCTAATACAAGGGTTTTTGATGATGATCGACGTCAACAAAATCTTAAGGATAAAGACAATGTAAAGTCACATGCAATTTCTATCAGTGATGTGGAGTACGTTAAAGAAGTGGTGAAAGGTACACTTACCATCCACTCTAAAGTAGAAAATGATTTGTTTGATTCTGGATCCACCCACTCTTTTATTTCTGAAGAATTTTCTAAGGGTATCGTCATATTACCTTAGTAGATAGATATTGAGTTAGCTGTGATAACCCCTAATGGAAAAATAGTCACATCAAAAGTTTACAATTCTTCTCTAATTGAAGTTTGTGAGAAAGTGATTCCTGTAATCTTTTTATCCTTCCTATAGTTGAATTTAATGTGATTATTCGCATGGATGGGATTTCTTTATATGGAGCTCATATCAATTTCCAAAGAAGGGAATTCACATTGCATATTCCAGATCAATCTATGATCGTCTTTCAATGCAAGGATGAACATAACCTTCCAGTGGAAATTTCTTCCATCTTATGGGTCATTATTCCACTAAATTAAGGTTATTTATATCAAATTGTTTTTGAGAAAATCATGATTAAAAATATTCCCATTGTATGGGAGTTTTATGATGTCTTTCCAGAGGAATTTCCCGGTCTTCCACCAAATCGCGAAGTTTAGTTTTCTATATAACTCATACCAGGTTCTATGCCCATTTCAAAGACACCTTATAGAATGGCCCCAATTTAGTTTAGTAATTGATGAAGCGACTTCAAGAGAATAATGATAACGGTTTCATACGACCTAGTGCATCACCTTGGGGAGCACCTATTCTTTTTGTTAAGAAGAAAGATGGATCAATGAGACTCTACATTGATTATCGATAACTTAACAAGATCATGATCAAGAACAAATATCCTCTCCCATGATTGATGAATTCTTTTACTAACTACGTGGAGCTTAATACTTTTCCACGATTGAACTTCGCTCAGGGTATCATCAATTAAGGGTCAAAAGGGAGTATATACCAAAGACAGATTTCCGTACAAGGTATGGACACTATGAATTTATAGTGATGCCATTTGGTCTTACTAATTCCCCTACTATCTTCATGGATCTGATGAATAGAGTCATTAGAGACTATCTTGATTAGTTTGTGGTAGTCTTTTTTACTATATTCTTGTCTATTCAAAGAGAAAGTAAGAACAAGAAGATTAATTGAGAATTATATTAAAGACCCCATGAAAGGAGAAGCATTATGCCAAATTTACCAAGTGTTAATTTTGGCTTAAAAAAGATTCATTTTTGGGTCACATAATCTCAAAAGAGGGGATATCTATGGATCTAGCAAAGACAAGGGTTATCTAAAGATGGTCGAGACCAACAACAGTAACTGAGATCCGAATTTTTCTTGTTTTGGCTAGATATTATCAACGTTTTGTGAAATACATTTCACTATTATATAATCCACTTACTAGGCTGACTCGAAAAGGAGTTAAGTTCGTTTGGATGGAGGAGTGTGAAGAAAATTTCAAGGAGATAAAAATAAGGTTATCAAGTGCACATGTGCTCACACTGCCTTGTAGAGGAGAATTTTTTGTGATTTACAGTGATGCATCCAGGAAGTTATTGCGGCGTGTTCACATGAAAAAATATATGGTGATAGCTTATGCCTCATGACAGTTGAAAATCCATGAGAAAAATTACCCAACTCATGATTTGGAGTTAGATGTGGTAATCTTTGCATTAATGATTTGGAGGCATTATCTTTATAGAGAAAGGTGTGATATTTATACTGATCATAAAAGTTTAACGTATATTTTCACACAAAAGGAGCTGAATATGCGCCAAAAAAGATTGTTGTAGCTGACTAAGAATTACGACTGCTCAATTCATTACCACCCTGGGAATGCAAATAAAGTGGAAGATGCATTAAGTCGACAAGACCATGATAGCTTATCCATGATGAGGATCACCAATGATACAATATTTATGGATTTACAAAGGATGGATCTTGGAATTATAATGGAAGGAGAAAAATCTTATCTTTCTCAAATGAATGTTTAACCATCTATACATGTGATGATTAAAGAGGAATAGACAGAAGATGTAGAGTTACAAAAAAATGTGAGAAATGTTCCTGAATTCAACCTTGATTGTGATGGGATAATAAGGCTCAAGAATCGGTTTTGTGTTCCTCCTATCCCAGAACTAAAGAAGGAGTTGCTGGATGAGGCTAATAGTTCTTCATTCTCTATTCTTCCTGGAAGCACGAAGATGTATAGGGACCTGAAAGAGTACTTCTGGTGGGATGGCATGAAAAGAGATGTTGCGGAATATGTCTCTCTATGCTTGGTTTTTCAGAATGTTAAAGATGAGAGATAGAAGTATAAGGGGATGTCACAACCATTACCCATACCCGAATGGAAATGGGAAAACATCACTATGGACTTTGTAACTGGAATTCCTAAAACATCCAAAGGCAATAATTCTATCTCGGTCATAGTTGATCGTCTTACGAAGTTAGCACACTTTTTACTATTATTGAAGATTTCTCCCTTGGTCATCTTTCCAGGATATATGTGACAGAAGTGGTAAGATTGCATGGAGTACCACATTCCATTATATCTGATCGGGATCCCAGGTTTACCTTGATGTTCTAGCGAAGTCTTCAGCATACTCTAGATACAGAGTTGAGTTTCAGTACTACTTATCATCGTCAGATAGAAAGTCAGTCTGAGAGAATAATTCAAACTCTAAAATATATGTTAAGAGCTTGATCTATAGATTTCAAAGGCGGTTGGGATCAACACCTACCTTTGGTGGGATTTTCTTATAATAATAGTTTTCACTCCAGTATTCAGATAGTTCCTTATGAAGCTCTCTATGGAAAGAAATGCAGGGCTCCAACTTGTTGGGATGAATTTTGGGAAAGAAAGCTATTACGACCTGATCTTGTTGATGAGATGGCAGAAAAGGTCAGATCTATTCAATAACACATAATAGCATCTCATTGTCGACAAAAATGTTATGTCAACAACCGAAGAAAATACCTAGAGTTCGAAGTTGGTGATAGAGTGTTCTTACTAATATCTCATTGAATGAGAGTAATGAGATTGGGAAAGAAGGGAAAGCTGAGCCCTAGGTATATCTATCCTCTTGAAACACTGGATCATGTTGGGAAGGTATCATACTGATTGACGCTTCAACCGATTCACTCTCAATTTCATGATGTGTTCAATGTATCTCTCTTAAAAAAGTACATACCTGATCCTTCACATGTACTAAGCTCAGAAGTTGTACCCCTAGAGCAAGATCATTCTTATGAAGAACAACCGATAGAAATTCTGGATCGTAGTGAAAAAGTCCTATATAACAAGACCACTCTCTTGGTGAAAGTTTTATGGAAGAACCACAAATTATAAGAAGCTACATGGGAGCTTGAGGATATAATGAGAGAGAGGTATCCTCATCTGTTTGTTGCGAAGTGACAAATTTCAAGGGAAAAATTCATTTTAAGGGGTGTAGAATGTAACACCCGAGATTTTAATGAGAAATATTTTTTTTATTTTATATAAATCATCAAAGGAATCTTTCACTACACACAACACTATCTTGGCTTGCTTTACACGCAATCACGACCTTCCTTGATAGCTTTCATTGTATGTAATACCGAGTTTCACTAAACAACGATATGCTATTAAAATATTATTAAAACTAGCCGTTATGAATAGTAATACCCACTTTTTGAAATTTTATAAATTTTATCTTTAAAAATGGGCTTTATTTTTGTATTCGGAATATCGAATTTAGCCTAGGGTGATTTTTTGCTATTTTTCTGAAAACATTCAATTTTTGATGAATAGTGAAAACACTGGGATACTATTTAAAAATCAATTTTTTATTTAAATAATTATTTGTTTAATTTAAATTTATTTTAGGTATAAATTGATAAATAATACCTATATATGTTCAAACTAATTCATTGAAGTCATTTTATAATAATTTTAGATATATAAAAATTTTACTGAACTTTTCACCTTCTTTTACCCACCTCCTAGGAATTTTTGCAAATTTACATAAAAATGAATTTTTCTGCTTCTGTGAGTGTAATTTCAAAAATACAAGAGACACGGTTAATATCAAGTAGTAAAATGTGGTTCAATAAGATAAAAATAATTTTTGGTGAATAGTAACTTTTTACTTTTTTTACCACTGTTAAATGTAAATAGGGTAATTAAGGGTAAAATGGTATTATTAATTCCCTAACACATGTCCTAATTGTACTGGATAAATGTAATTAGACCAAAAAAACCTTAGGGATAAAATATTACCCTTTATGTTTACTTGGATTAGATTATGACATTTAATACTATTTTATTTAATGAAGAGTTAAAATAGTTAAAATCAATGTTTAATAACTAAAAAATTTTTAATACAGGGTTAAAAATAAGATAAATTCGACTATAAATATTAATTAGAAATCTAAAAATATTTCATACATAATAGTATTTTATTTATAATTTTTAGACTTCATGTAATTTAATTTATTTATGACGCAATGATGATGCAGTAATTACCTTATTAAGGAAAAATTAACAATATGGATATTATAAATACCCAAATACACATAATTTGAGACTTTTCAGGAATTAAAATAATTTTATAGGTTAATATGACATATTATTATTGATTTAATTAACGTTTTTTGAACTAATAATGTTGTTATGATGTTCAAAAAAATAAATTACCAAATAGTGTCAAAATTGACATAAAATAGTTTTTAAAAAAATATATTATATTATTATTTTTTATTTTATTAGTAAAAATATAAGGTTAGACCAAATTACTTATATAAGTTAATATATATTAATAATGAACCAATTGGGATTCTTTTGTCTTGTTATAGTTTGTTTATTAACCATATAGTGTAAGAAAACAAGAAGACACGGTAAAAGTTAAATTATTCAACTTAGAGTTAAGTCTAAATGATAAGGTTAAAATAGAAACCTAAACATGTCTAAAATCTATTTTTTTATATTATTTAGACCCATCCCCACCTTATATTCTAAATAAATCAATTTGGAGCTATGAAAAACTGAATATGACTTTATAATAAAATAATATTTTAAGTTTTTCCAAAGGTGCACTTCTCCTCCCTTATAAAAGGGAACCTCCTCCCTATCTTCCTCCCACAACTTTGAGCTTTCATGGTCAGCCAACCCCTGACAATTTATCTTATCCACTTCCCTAGAAACATCCTTTAGGTCCTGGTCTTCTTCAAAGACCATCTTTAGTGTCCTAAGAGGAGGTTAAGAAGAGGTAATGTTCGTTACCGATTCTTTCAATTTTATTTCTTCTTATAATTATTCTTATATAGTTGTTTCATTATTAAGTAACAACATCAGTATCTTTCATATACTTATATGTTATTATAAATACGAAAAAACTCTATTTCCCCTCTTATCCATCCTACGGAAAATGAAATCACTGCATGTGTGTACGTACGAAATACCGTCTCCACACCGTAGTGTAATCTCCTTTCCACCACCACCTTACTTGGATGGGTAAAATGATGTAAATAATAACTATATATTATTATTATAAATGTATATTGATTATGAAATAGTATACATACACTTCAATACAATTCCATGATCTTGGGAATGATATCATCGCTCGTGCGTACGTATGGCCTACCGTCTCCACGATGTGATGCAACTCGTTCTACATGATCATTAATGCATAATAATTATATAAGTGAATTTAATGAATAAATATGATATATATATTACACTAATACCATTATTTAAATGAGATATCTATAACCTAAAAATAAGGATAAGAATTTATTCAACAAAACACGCATAAGAATAAAAAGCAATAAACATATGAATAACAAGTAGTAATGAAATATTACTTATAAGAAGATAAGAATATGACCATATAAGATATAATAACAATGAGTAATATTCTAGAATAAGTTAATAACATTATTTAAATCATTATACAAGAGGTTCGGACACGTACGAAGCAAATCAGACCTAAGATAAGGGAAAATCTCACAATCTCATTTTTATCTGAGATTGTTTATACATCAGAATTTACTAGGGAATATTTATCATCCACATCCATGTTTACTAAATATGTAATATTATTTCTATCCCCCTACAATTTTTAAAATCCAATTTTACCCTTTGGTGAGTTTATAGTAAAAGATATGAAAGGAATCTTTTGTCGTTTTTTTGTATGAGGTACTTTTTTGTCTTTTCTGGCCAATGTATGAAGAGAATGTTTTTCTTTAACTTATACGGTATGAATGTATTTTTAGAACATTATTTCGATGAAGCTTCCATTAAAAGTTTTCAAGATTATTTTTAATCAACTTCTCTTAGTTTAAAATTATATGACATTTTAAGAATGGAAAATATTGTTGAAGTAGAAAGGATATTTTCCTATAGATTGGAGTTCAAGCATTTTATCAAAATTATTTTCCATCTATGATAATATAAGGTTCGGTTTCTATCCCTAATTTCAAATTGATTTGATTCTGTTATGATGGAATTATTTTTATGAAGTCCTTTTATCTTATATGGATTATGTTATGATGGCATGATGTTTAAGAATCCCATTTTTATTACATGGGTTATGCTATGATGTATGATTTTTGATTTTTTTTTCACACATAAGAATGGTTTCATTATGAGATGGGTGGGAACTATATCTCCCTTCAATTCATTGGGTAATGATTTATATCTAATGAGATAGACATGGATGGAATGAAAATTTAATCCAGTTCAGTGAAACAGGTCTGAAATGAGGAGTGAACTCGGTTCAGAAATGGACTTTGTCTGCTAAGATAGACTTGGAAATGAGTCATGACTACTAAGAAATTATTCTCTATGATTATGTGTGTATGACACAATGTTTCATGTTATGATTATTGAGATTACATTTCACTACTATGATTTATCCCATGTTATGAAATTATGATCTATTTTGCTGGTTAAGATTTCCAAAATGTTATGTTCTTATGAATATGATGTGATTGATATTTCTTTTGTTTACCCTTACTGATCATTTGATCTCACCCTTTTGTATATTTTCTTGTCCAAGGTCAGTAAGAAGGGTATTAAGTAAGATATTCCAAAAGGGACTCTAGATATGATAAAATAAAAGATAGATAGTGTAGATGATTTATGAACCAGTTATTTATGTTTAATAGTTTCTAAAGACACTATACCTATGAGGTCCTTTAATGGTTTGTTAGATGTTGTTATAAGTGTGATTCAATTTTGAAGTAATAAAAATGTATGTAATGTATGGGTTGTTATATCCCTCGTACTTCCCGATGGAATGCTACTGAAAGGAATGAAGCATCCTCTACCACTGGCCATCCTCCTCCACTTGAATAGCCCTTTGCTGATGAGCTAAATTATCCCCCTGGGCCTTGATCGCTCACACTACCCATGGTCGTCATCCGAGTGCCATAGCTGCAAGGAAAACAAGGAATGCCTAAACCCGAGCCGTGAAAAATAATAATTTTAAATTTGGATTAAACATGTCATTTATTTTAGATCCCCAAAGTACCCAATAAACACAAGAACACAAGTAATTATGATGCATGTACCATTCTTAGTGATTATACCCTGCAATCAATATATCCTCACTTGGTCAATCAGTAGGTCCAATGTCCTTGCATTAGATCATGGGGGGCTGTAAAATCCCACATCCTATCCGGTCTTCCCTAGCCTGTTTTACATTCCAAGACTACATAATGATTTGTCCTAATCATCCCATGAAATTCTCACTGTGACTAAACCTGAGCTCCATCCTATATCTCAACAAGATGTCTTTGATACCATACTGCCACGACCTTCCATCACTAAGATGAGTTAAGGGATAATAGAGTTACAAACCCTTCCTTCCTCAAGTGGACTAAGATATAATGACCTAGAGACCATCCTTCAATAGGCCCCAAAGAGGATACTAGCACCAAATGTATAGAATCAAATGTAAAATGGAAGGTATTACCCTTTTAATTTAGTAGGATCGGGAGATAAGATAGTAAATACAAACAACACCAAAATTATAAGTAAAAGTAATGCCAAAATAATCCATTCCCATAAGCATGTTCCAATAATAAAGTGTTATGAGTACAAGAACAATCCAAATGAGGGGTACCATAAGAAAAGAAAAACAACTACGTCAACGTTCCTGACATCTGTGATATTTGGGTCTGGAATGGTCCTCGAAGTCCTCCTAGAAATTTGAAAGAAGTCCTATTTACGTAGGGTGAGTATATAGGAATAATTATTAGTGAAAACCTAATTCTCTCGTGCACAAGTGGGGAGGAATTCTAATGTCCCACGAGAAAAGGAGATAACAAATGAACCTAGGAAGGAAACTATCAACCCAAGCCTCACCAAGGCACACTACCCAAATAACAAAAGTCAAGTAAATTAATAGTAACAAGACAACGATGTTTGGGTACCCCGCACCACTTTCCCACTTGTTATAGAAGACATCATATGCGTCATACCTTCCCCTCCATTTTCACTGCTGTCCCACTGCCATACCACACCCACACACTCCTGGGCTACCACAACCACACGTCCGGCCCGCAAACACATGGGCCAAAACCACACCTAACCATGCCCACATACACAAGGCCCAGAATAACTACCATGACGCCCGAAGACACCTGGTCCCAAAAAACTACCACCACACCCGAAGACACCTATGCCTCCTCCTAGATACCCTAAGGAAACAATCATGCCCATAGACACCAGGTCCAGAACAACTACAACAACACTTGAAGACACCTAGTCTATAATGGACCTCCGGCCATCATAGCCTACCTGAAGAATCTTGGGCTACTTGGGAAAGGGATCAGAAAGGGGGTAATAACCAGAAACTCATAGGAGTGTTGGGAAAAACACCCTACCCCATGTAATGGGGGTGTTTGACATGAGGGGCTTGACATGGGTGTGGTGAAAATAAGAAATATAAGAACCAAATTATAAATATAGGTAAAAATTCACTCATCCCAACCTAGGGTTCCAAAACCAGCCTATACACAAACACCCTCATTACTATTCATTCATAAAAAGCACAACACCCACAAAAGATTCATTACTCAATCTCGGGAAACAATTCCCCATAAAACTCGTTCTTGTTTTAATATTCACATGATTCCATTTAAGTAATTATTTATTAAAGGGAAGCTGACATGCACAGCCACAAGACAAGGAAGGATGAACAACCAAGCAGTAGATTAAGTATTCACACTGATTTCTCTTATAAATTTACTATGAAAAAAGGGATCTGTGAGATCCATCAAAGTACTAGATCCAAAAAATCCCCACCATAAATCCCCACACGTCCTGAGATCAACAAACAAAAAATTGCACCACAATAGGGGATCCCATCCCCATCCATGTCACCCCTCAAGAAACAAGCAGAACAACCACATATATTACCAAGACAGGGCAAAGGAATTTCCATATTCTATAACACTATCAATTGAGTTCCTTCTTTCCGTTTGATTATACAGGGTGATCACTCATGGAATCTTGTTCACTAGATATTCATTTAATCATCTATGTTTACATCATTAACCAATTTCCATGTTACAACCAGTCAACCATCATAGGAGATAGGTGTCCAATAGTGCACATGGAAATACCAACAGTGACCAATATTTTCAATGGATAGAAGCCCATACAATTCACAACATAGAGGTATGGATAAAACAGTACACAAACACCATCAAATACACACCTTCATTGTTAAAAAGTTATATTATTTTCTTCGTTAAGGTTTGTTTTCATCCATCCCCGTAGAAACATTAGAATACCAACACTGCATGATAACCAATAAAGAGATATGAAGAAATAACCCTACCTGGATGATCAACGATCGATGTTTTTCTCCACGCTCAGAGACTGGGGATGCGTGACTTACAAGGGAGGAAATTCGGGGACTCCAAGGGTGAGTAGGAAAGGATCTAGTACAGGCGCACCTCTAGCATCGGGATGGGGGGGGGGGACTCCAAACACACCAAGAAAAAAAAGAGACCAGCCCAAGAAGAAGAAATAAAAAATTCTCTTGCGATAAAAAGGTGAGATCTTGGAGTTGAGAGATATGAAATATTGAACGGATTTAAAGGCGGATCATGGTCTCACCACACAGTTGGACAATTACACATGATGGAATTATTTTTATTTAATAATTTTCATAGAAAAGGTTTCCCTAATGGATATGAGTTAAAAGGATACCATTAAATAGAGGAAAACATGGAAAATGAAAAATAGGTGCGGAAATGGAATGTATGGGAAAAGGGTGTGACACTGAAAAAAATCAGATGATTTAGTAGTTCAAGGCTCCCCCGAATCTTCAGGGATTTTAGATATCATTTATGTGGTTTTAAATGGATTTGAAAGGGGTATTAAAATCTTTTATGTCAAAAGATACGTTGTAAGAGTGGAACTGGAAAAAGAAACAACGGTGGGACATTGTTTTGTGAGACATTGTAAGTGGTGCCATTGTTTCTATGTGCCACCATCATGGTCCCATTGTCATGGTGCCACTGTCATGGTTCCACCATAAGTGGTGTCACAACATAGCAGTGTCACCATTTTAGTGTGCGAATGTGACCAGCGCCATCACTTCGGTTAAACAGTTTGAGGGAACCGAGTTTTTGGAAAACTCTGTAATGAGTCATTATCCAGTCCATTACAATTAATGTCATAATATCTTGAGGTTCTCTTTATATCCTGGGGTTCTTCTATAGCCGTCTGATACAATAAAATAATTTAAAATACCTCTAAATTGTGGACACACAAATATCTAATATATAATGGTATATAAACATCATGTATATCTCATTGTATACATGAAATGGTACTAAAAAGTTACTAATAATGTTGGGTCTAGGGAACCCACTATTACAATATTTAATTCCTATTAAATTGGTTTCCATTTAATTTTGGTTATTCCATCAATATTAATGTAGTTAAATGAATTTATTTAAGATTCATACTAGATTAGAAACTAATAATTTAAATATTTAATTCACTTTATTTATATTTAAAATTTATTACAATTTGAATGAAATGAAAAAATGGTTTTACAGAAAAAATTACACCCTTACATAAAAAACATGTACTATGTAAGGGTAGCTATAATTTAACCTTATGTAATCTGTTAACCATACATGAGGCGCACACACTATGTAAGGGTAACATGGTCTTTCCACTATTGGGATTATTACCCTCATGTTGGTATTGTAAATATCATGTTTACCTTTTATAGGAAATATATTACCAATACACAAGTAGGATGTACCCATATGTTTTTAAAAAAACATTATAAACCCTTATGTGAGTTGGGTAAGACATTTACTTAGTTCATAGAAACATCCAATTACCGTTATATTAATTGGAACTAACCCTTATGTGAATAAAGACAGATTATTTTACCTTTACACAAGTATAAACCATGGTTTACTCAAACTAAGGAAGATCGACTGACCTTTACACAGTGTGGGATATACAGTTAGGAATCTAGTATATATCCCAGAATACCCATAGACAACTAAGGAAAAAAAAGGTTACCATTACAAAAACATCCAAAAAGAGGTGTTACCCTAACATAGAATCATGATCCGGCATAAGGGTAATAATAACCTTAAAAATATATTAAATATAAAATAATTAATAAAATTATTTTTTATGAGCTTTGGAATCCCAAAAAAACTTCTAGAATATTCATATCACTTTTAAAACATCCAAATTAATTTCTCAAATAAACATATAAACCTTTTAAAAAATATCTATAATATTTAAAACATTTTTAAAAATAAATTTTAAAAGATCTTCTAAATTTATGAAATTCCATTCGAACCACCAAAAACCCATGCACATAAAGGGATGGACCCAAAAAAATTAGGCACTTATATTAGATACCTCTCAAGAAGTTCTCATCCCCATGAAATTAATGAAAACAAGGAGGGAGAGGAAAATAATGAGAGATAAATCAACCACCCCATGAAATACCTCTCAAGGTTCAAGGTATATTTGGTACAAAAAAACAACTACAGAAATAATGTGTATATAAATAAAACACATCAAAATAGTCTCGGGTGAGATACATCTCCGAAAAGAACATGTCCCTTAACAAAACATTACATCATATGAGGGAATCCATCTCATATATTAACATTAGATAAAAAATCTTATTAAAAAAAGATTTAAATAAATAAGAATAGTTAGCACACATATATGAATCTCATACCCAATGAAGATTAAAATATCATATTTAAGGACACACATATTTCTATAATAAACCTAGTAATAATTTAATATCAATTTATAGATAACCATAGATGTGATACAAACAAACCTTCTTTATATCATGCTGGTTAAGGTTCTCAAAACATATGTTTTTTTAAAAATATTCCTCTCCATAAATAAATGTATCCAAACATCTAACAATAAAACTCATTACATTTCAAAACATGCTGATAAATACGTTTCAAAAAGGATCATGTGTTTATAATCATCATGGTTACTAAATCTTCAAATGAAACCCCTTTTTAATCTTTTTACATAATTGGGAGTTTTCCAAAATATTCATTGACAAAAAAAATCCAATAAATCATCTAAAACACACTTATAATAATTTAATTTTTCATTGAATAATAATAATTATTTATTATGGAAAAATGTTGACACAAAATACATTTTCCATAGTGGGTATCAATAATAATAATTATATATAATGATTAAAACATTCAAGGATGACATATAGAAAGTAAAAGTTCCTTTTCTAAAAACAATTCATATTTTACATGAGATAAATGGTAACTCACATACCTAGTATAGTTATGTGATTTCAAGAAAATACTTTTTATTCAACCAACATAGATGTACCATGATCTTTAGAAAATTAATATCAACACTCATAAATTCAAAATCATAGGGAAATGAAATTTAACATATTTTATTAATTAAAAAGAATTTATTTTGTTTACATTTCCCAATTTAACAATTTTTAAATGAATTGTAATGTTTTTTAACAAAACATTGTTTACGAGGAGTAAAATCATGAAAAAAACAAAGGGTTTTATAGTCCATTTTCCATTTTCCAAAGGTAAATACTAATAATTGAAGTGTTTTAAAATTAATGTCACCTAGAATTTATAAATTAACACATGAACCAAGATCAACCAAGATAGAAGAAGAATACAATGAATGGGAAAACACCCACCATATCATAATATTGTACTCATTGGATTAGAGTGACTAACCTATACTGTTTTAATATTTTTTTGTAACATAACATTTCATAATGGGTGAAATGTTTCCATATTCATATTATCAAGACCATAATACACACATTACCAATAAGAGGTAAATCCATTTTTATTATGTTAGCAATCAAGGAAATATCCATGTCATAAATAATTCTAAATGAACAAATCACAAAATACAAATATATAATTCACAATAAACAATGTAATTGATCAATAACTAGGAATAAATAAATTAAACATAACATAAAATATTCTATATTACTGATCCAGGGCCCATATCGACAAGGATGAATGATGTGTATATTGATTAAAATAAATAATAACATATATGAACCCATTTCCATAGGTTTAATCTTTTCCAAACTAGGCCTAAGAGAAGATTAAAGGATTCATATCATGATTAAAACCCATACTTCAAGAACAAACAAGATCCCAAGGAGATAGTAATATAATGATATGAAAAAGGTTAGTGAAATCATTTACCTAATCCACATATCTATCTCAACTCCAGGGTTAATGTACGATGAATTCATACATTTTTTGAATGAAATTTTGTGTTAATTGGAAACTGAATGTTGATGTGGTAAAAACAGTCATGGATCAAGGATTTAAAATTTGAGTTTCAATTGATTGAATGAGGAGGTTTCCCTACACCCATTCTTATGTTTTATAAATCAAGGAATGATGATTAACATTTCGACACAATTTAAAAGGAATATTAATATAAGTGTTTAAACAAGATAATTCAATGATCCGACCACACATCATGAGTAGAGCTTCAAAATATAAAAAATTATTGAAAATATCAATGTTCAAATAGAAGCCTATGTGGAAGAAAATATCCAATCCTAAAAATGTTTTTACATCACCAAAAAAAGTAAAACACCTTATGAAATATGGGGAATAGGATATGTTGCTTTCCAGATGAATGAAACAACATCATTTCCACACAAAAAAACCATTGAATGCTCTCTTATCAGGATTTAAAATAATGTTTTCACCACCTCCTCCAAAAAATCACTCTCTTATGATCCAAAATAGAGACCTTACACCTATAAAGACTCTAGTTCTAGAATTAACTGTGTTTCCTCCTCTGAGAATTGTCATTTCCTTCCTCCAACCAACATTGATTTTATAACACATATTTTTGAATTCCATTAGTGATAATATGGTGGGTTTGTTTACCTGGAACTAATCCAATAAAATAAAAAACCTTAAGGACTTCTAAAACCTGATTTTGTTTATTTAATGTTAATTAGTTACTTTATTTTTATTCTTTTCCCACTATACCCACAATTCAAAAATAAGTGAATACTGTTATGATGTGTTATTCATTCATATGAATCTATACTATAAGTTGTATTACACCACATAAAATATCCAAAAAAAATTGGTCCATGCATCAGATCATTAAAAAGGATAAAATATTGTATCTAATTAATTCTCCCTTGTTTACATTATATACTAGGCATAGATAAAATTATTTATTTTCTAACCCATGAATCCTCACTAGTGTATAACTCCAAAATCCCTTATACCCCTCAAAAGTAACCTTTTATACTACTCTATCGAAACCCCCTTACCCAATGATACACCACTTTGGATGAAAATGTATGAAGAGATATAACGAATCTGAATGCCCACCAATAGGCCACATGTTGGCGACTAGAATCAATGGTTTATCATGAAAATATATAAGAGGTACCACACTATGAGATTTGAAAAGTAAGATACATGATGGGAACAACCAATAAACTACTTATTCTCATATGTAAATAAGAAGATATCCCAAGGCATTAAATTAATGTAAATACATATAATAGAAACAAATCGAAACACAAGAATAAAGCCTCAACAACAACCTTATCTCTCCAAAAAACTGTTGAACATATCCCCAAACTAGAAATTTCCATCCCAATAACCAACCATAACCTATGGACCTAAAAAAATTATATATATATGTTGATCATAAAAAGTATACTCAGTTGGATCCTCTATGTAACCTCTCATGAAAAAATGTGAAATAAGTATACAAATGACCAATGAGAAAACAAAAGGAAATAAGTCCACAACTAATAAAGTTTAGTATTATTTTCCCATTTGAACCATGAATAACTAGACACGTATCATAAACAATAGATTATATAATATAATAAAAAAATTTACCTCACTACAACTTCCCATTAGGTTTTCCAATCATCCCAATGTCACTCGTCATAACTGATCGCTCTTTAAATATATTCCCTCTCAAATATACTTGGGATAATGTAGGCTATCTCAAAGACAGTAGGGCTAATGTATTATATCATGAACAATTTATATCACATCATCTCTTCTTACTAACCACATCTCCATATAGTAACTAGGTAGTTTCTTGGATCTACCACTACATGTACATCATGTATTATACCTTAAACAAGGAAAACCTATTCACAACATACCAATAATAACTCTTTAGATAATGTATCCAGAGATAGATGTGTGTGAAACATGCACCATCCATTAAAACCGTTTTGACACATATATGAGAAAACTAACCACCATGAATACTAGAAAAAAATCTACCACGAGAATAAAGAAGGTCCAGAAGAGGGAATAAACCATTTATTCTTCTCTAACTTGTATATTAGAGAAAACACCCCCCAGAGTCCAATGTGTGTCTATTTTGAAAACAAAATTAGTAGTGTATAATAAGAAATCACAAAAAATACATGATATATATATATATCACACAATGAAACAATATGAAACTACCTAGACTTAGACTCATAATATAACTAATGTCACACGGGTCTCTTCGCTTCCAGTACTAAGGTCTAGAGATAAAAATCATACAATCATCAATCTCAATATGAACTAAGTAATTATTCATTAATTAATATTATTATATTTTATTTATATTAATTTAAATTTTAATATTCTTTGACAATTATCTATGGAACTATTCCTTTTTGTCTTTTATTCTTTGGAATGGAATCATCATAAAGAAAGAATCAAGAACCCTATTCTTTCAATAAATCATTTATCATTTTATAAATATTTTGAATTCTATGACTCATCCCATGTTACCATATAAATGATGAACATGTAGTGAATGTAATAAAAATAATCCATAAATATGGAAAAATATTACATAAAAACAATCGACTATTGGTCACTTAGAAAAGAATATTCATTATCAATTAAGCATCCTTGATTTCTGCACACCAATAATCGGAAATCCCAGCTTCAACACATTCTATTTTTCCTGTTTACATCTCCAAAACCACTGAATATAATAAAACATCCAATATACAATTCTAAAAACATATTAATATTACAGTAACCCCATTCCGACATCACAACCATGGGAGTACCTTCCATCCATCATCATCATAATCCACACCCTGCTCCACCATCACAACCTAAGGCATCCCCTCCTATATTACAACAATACAAGGTTATGATTCATAAAAATCATATATATAAATCCATAGATAAAAACTTCATATTAAATATATTATTTCTCACACAATGTCATATGAAACTCTTGATAAAGAAAATATGTAATTCAATCCCTTATCAAACAATATTTGGCTCTCTCATCTACAAAGAAATGATACACGAAATCATTATTTTATCATAAAAGTCTTTCGTTAATATACTAATTATGAAATTAATATTAGAATCTCTAAACCTATAAATTTTGGAGGAAAATTATTAATTATTTCATTTACTATTTTACCTTAATATGCTTTTTCAATTATAACATCAATCCCATCGATCATTATTTCATTGTGCTTATTTTCTTATAAAAAAAGCATTAACAACTTTTAGTTATTATCTGATCTCCAAGAAAATGAACCATGATTAACAACAGTATTAATAGATATCACACTATCTATTAAATCATAGAGGAAAAAATATATTTCAAAATCATGTGATCAAACACCAAAAATATTTCAAAACATGAATTAAAATACTCTTACGTGTGATAATATTTCTCTTTCATGTGTTCATTATAATAAATTGATAATCATATATATGAATGAATAAATATCTACTGAGTAAATAATATTCATTACTAAAATAATAACAATACTATCACAAGTGATAATCTAAATTTCAATATTCTAATGAATAGTGTTATCATATAATTTCCAACAATATTATTTATGGTGATTAAAACCACAACAAACCATTATGTTTTTCTCTCATTGAATATTTCAAGAAGAATTTTATTTAATATATAACATGAAAATATATAATTCTTATTTATTATTATAACCCTAGATATTTTAAAAAATTATTATCTACTTCATCTAATAGACAATTAATAATCAAAGTTTAAATTTTCATCAGTAATACTTTTTTTCTTGAATAAGTTTATAAATTCAAAGTTAGAATTTTTTATCATCGACATGAAGTATTATTTCTATATTAATCCATGAAATTAAGAAAAAATAGATTAACTAATTTCCATAATGAGTAAAACATTTATTTTATTACATTAAATAAGACATTAATTTTGTTACTGGAAATGCCAATTTTATTACAATGAAACATTCAACAATATAATTATTCATCAATTTAAAATCATATAATTAATAAAATATCATAATCATCAACATTACAACAATTCATATATTTTTCCCTATTTTATAATTTCTTGACTTTCCCATATCCATTATTACTATGATAATTTCTCCAGATTATTGTTTGTATATGTTTAAATAATTTCTTCTATGTTGTAGAGAATAAATCATGGTAATTTAATACATTTATATTAACAATACAATGAGAAGTCACAAATCCCCTGCATGGTGTTTTTCCCTTCCAAATCGCTATACACAATAAATAGGAGAGAGAGGAATATGGTGGAATATTGAAAAACATATGAAATGACTCGGATGAATTTTCATAAGTCATGAAGATCTTGTTATGTTAGTTTTGGATCACCCAATCTTGATAGAAATGATGAGACACTCTATTGAGGAGAATAATTTTATTTTTTTAATATTTATAAATATCCCACTATATATACTTCATAATATTCATAAAAAATTCCTCTTTTTATTTAAATTCAATTCATATTGAATGGTTTTCGATGTAATTTTAGTCAAAAAATCATTTAGGATCTATTAATATTAAGTGGAGATAGTTATATCATTTAAAGCACTTAACATAATCAAATTACTAATTTACATCTTTAAATTTATTTATCTGCGATGAAAATTAGTTATATATTAATAGAAATGTTAAAAATAATGTTTCTATATAAATTTATACCCTTACATTAAATGCATGTTATGTGTATGTTTAATGGGATTTTACCAATATCCTAATGGATATCCCTATTTTAATTACAAACATTATGCAAGGGAAACATAGTTTTACCCTCATGTGGCTTACTAGCCTTACATAGATGTAAAAAATTCATTGCTACAATTACACATTTGAGAATTTACCTTTTTAAAAGAAGTGGGTTCACTTACATTGGTATTGGATAACACAATATCTCCTTATTTGAGCTGGGTAGGACCTTTACATAGTATATAAAATCATAAAAATACCTTTATATATAACATAGAACATACCATTATGTTAATTAGGACATTATAACTTACCATTCAACAGATAAGAACCTTCCTTAATTTAAATTGATGGAGCTCGGACCTTTACCTGTATCCTACTAGTTATCCCTATTTTAATTACAAACATTATGCAAGAGAAACACAGTTTTTCCCTCATGTGGCTTACTAGCCTTACATAGGTGTAGAAAATTCATTGGTACAATAACACATTTGAGACTTTACCTTTATATAAGAAGTGGGTTCGCTTACATAGGTATTGGATAACACAATATCTCATTATTTGAGCTGGGTAATGCCTTTACATAGTATATAAAATCCTAAAAATACCTATATATATATAACATAGAACATACCATTATGTGAATTAGGACATTATAACTTACCATTCAACAAATAAGAACCTTCCATTATTTAAATTGATAGAGCTCGGAATACCTTCAAATAGTGGGGGGATACCCTTATATAGCGAGTTCTAATCCTATTTTACCATTATGAATAGAAGGAAAACTCATTTTTACCATTATGAAATGTTTTAAAAATAGGTGTTACCCTTATACAAAATCATGTTCATGTGTATGGGTTATAATAATAAAAGAAATATTAAATTAATATTTACAAAAACGTATAAATAATTAAGAAAATGATCAAATATTAAACCTATATTATCCAAAACACATCTATAATATTAAAATCCCTTTAGAGAATCAAAATTATTTCATTGAATATCATTTTAAAACTATTAAATTATATACATAGTTTTTAAAACACCTATCTCTATAAATTAAATAATTATTTTTTAAAACTACTTCCAAAATTATGAAATTGATATCTAACCACTATATAACCAAGAAATAAAAAGGACCGGAATATGAAAATATAGACCCCTACACATTCTGTTCTTACAATGATTCCACAATCCCAGACTCTATCTTCATTAGCTCTATTCCAAAATGAAAGACAATAGTATCTATAGACTAAAAAATATCTTGCATTGTTATCCACATATTGGATCAATAACTTTTCCAACTATTTTGTTTCCATGTTGCTTCATTAATAAGTAATCCCATGGTTTTATTTAAAGTAATTTCATAGTTTTAACCAGTTAATTTAATTTAAGGCTCCATGGAAAGTCATAATACTATATGTAGAACCAATATTGAACACTAGGGACATCCATATTTCAAAAATGTGGATGAAATATACATCTCTATAAAAATATAAATACCACATATCGTCTATGAATGTGAATTCAAAACCCACCAGCCACTATGGGAGCACAACCCCTCTAAGTGGAATCTAGTCAAGATAGATCTACGAGGTAATATAAAATCTCTGTTGTTTTATTATAAAAATTAAAATACATGACTCCCCTTTTCTCGTTTGGGTAGATAATATAGGCATAAAATGGATTTTTTTTCTTTTTATGCCCATAATGGAAAAAACCATGGCATAATAACTATTGTTATAGTGATTTTATGTGCCTTTTTCAAAACTAGAAGTGGTGAAATGGCTTGACCAATCCTTGAATAAGTTGTATTGTAGGTAAGGGACTTCTATCATCAATGGATTGGGTGAAAATACCACACTCAGTTTGAATTGTTATGTGGGGGTAAAAAGGCATATTTAATGAAAACATTTTGTATGAGCAAGTGATTTTGAGTACGTGATCATGGAAACTGCATCCCTGGATAGGCTATCTATTATGTAGAGTGCATTGACCATCTAGTTTCTTTATAATAGAGGAAGTATTGTCCTACCTCCTCTAATGAAAATCAATGTGATTCATTTGCTCTTGAACCCATGTTTTATCATTATGGTAGAGTCTTTTATACCCCTTACACTCATTTTACCATGATTAAATATCTCCACATTAACCCCCTTCATTGAATGATTATTTCTAAGATAATTTGTCAAAAATCATTTTAGTGAAGTGATCTTATTACATTTTTTTATTTTTTTCTTATTTGTATTGATCATTCCGTACATTTTACCAATCAAGGACCCCTTCTAACATCCTTTTTTGGTAATTCTATTTTGGAATGATTCAGTGGAGAACATGGTGAGTTGTTTATATTCTAGTATAATTATTCATCTCCCCCTTTGGTTGATCCAAAAATGGGGATTTTATGGTCCTGGAAATGTTATATCAATTAATTTTTTTGGGGTTTAATAAATTTAAATGGATAATAGATATTATCAATGACCATTGGAATTATTCTATGTCTTTGTGGGGAACTTCCCAGTGAATCCTTCATTGAGGATCCTAACATGTTCTAGATTTCATGTATATATTCAACAAGATTGGGACTGTACCATTGATAGTGGTTGGAATTTGGTAATTGTTTATCTATCCATTTTCTTATTCTTCCTTGTGTATTTATTTATAGTCCATATTATTTTCTGTGAAACTAGTAATATGAGTTCATAGAGTGTGGTTAAGTTCGAGTTTTGGGGAAAATAGTTTGGGAGACAACACCCAAGATATAGAATGATGTTGATGATGAGCTTAAGGTATGAATTTCATTGCTATATTGGGTCATGTGTATTATTTTCTTCATGATTTAATTTTTCATTCTGGATAATATTTATTAATGTTTGTTTCATGCAGGTGTGTGAGTTTCCATTGAGACCAATTCTTGATATGTGACCACATTATTACTATATAGCTTCATGAGAACTATTCTTGATATTAAAAATTTTTAATTTCATTGATATATATTTATTATTTTATTGAATGGTCTATGGAACTTTTCTTCATGTGTTATAATGAATATGATACTTGGTTTTAGTTAGATGGAACCTTGTTGGGGGAGTATGATGAAATGATTATAGATACAGAATATAGATCATTTAATGGTATGGACCATATTATATACATTTCAATTGATGTGAGATTAGATCATTCATGGGAATTGAGAATACCTCAATTATAATTTTATGTCAGATAATTCCATGTAGGGGTGATGTGTTATCAAATGATTTCAAATAGAGTTGGTGGGACATACCATCATCTGAGGATAACTAACACCTTTAGGGATGAGATTATTATATTATTAATAACAAACATTATCTGGGTGAGTTATGTGATTTTCCATAAATGTGGAACTTGTCCTGATAAACATTGTAATCATTAATGGATTTTCTTAATGCAAGTGGGTTCTATTGTCATACCTCGTTAACACAGGTTGACTAGGCACATGTTTGGATTTATTTTTACTATATAATTATTTATTTCATGGAATAAATAGTAATATTATGTCCACATATGTTAATATTTCATTAGTGGTGTCTTAATGGTTTTATTAGTCACATCCTTCGTGGGAATCCCTATGAATGTGTAGATTTTATGATGAGGGATCCAGTGAACGGTAGGGTCCCCATGATATGTAATTAAGGAGATATAGTCTTGGAGATAGAGGTGATGTTAGGACATACTATTTACTATTTTTACTACATTTATATTTCTCTCTTCCTTATATAAATTTGTTTTTCATTCTATGATGGGAATTATTCATTTATTCATTAGTATAACATGATTTCCATCCATTATAGCATTTTATTTTGTCTTATTTTTTCATGTGTACTATGAATTTTTTATTAATGAAATTATATGATACTAAGGGTATATTTTACCCACTAATTTACTTTGTACCCCTAATATTTTCCGATATCCTATAGCATATGGGGTGGCATGCATCAGGTATTGTGGTTGTCCATCTAGCACCTGGTTGTTCGGGTCACGATGTTAAATTTGTTAATCATTAATTTTATGCTTGTTCAATAAAAAAACTGGAATAATATGATTGATGATTATTAGGATTTAAAACTCCATCATATTATAGATTTAAGGGTTCTAGTGTCCCATAGGATATAGATAAATTTCTAGATATTATTGAGATAATTTTTTAGTTGTCCCAAACTCATGAGGATGGGCGAGTTATTCTGGAGGCCTTTATATTGCATGTACCTCCCAAGAGATGTTGTACTACTATGATTAAAGATAGAATACTATTGAGTATCACTTGGGATACCTTTAAAGAGCTATTTCTGAAGAATTATTTTCCTGGCATAACGAGTATTGACCTTTCTATGGAATTAATGCAGTTACAAAATGGGTTTATGTAAATTTCTGCATATTATGATGGATTTAGGGATTATCGTCATTTTTTCCCCTATCTGATTAGAATGAGGCATACAAGACCTAAATATTTGAGAAAGTCCATGTCCTAGAGCTCTTACATTTGGTTAGGGGATTTTACCAGATGATATATCTGCATGTTCATCATAAGGCAGTAGACTCTAAGAAGAAGATAAAGGTAGATAGGTTATTAGGTCTCTAACCACACCATTTTGGGCTACTTATAATGTTTAATATTACTACAATAAGATCCTTTTTGGGTTCTAGTAATAGGAATACTGATTATTATTAGTATTGAAGAAGGTGGGCAGGTCATATAAGGACATCATCGCCGTCCTCTATGGGACATGATTCTAGGATTTCATTTAGTTGTGGCTATATTGGGAATTATAAAAACAATTACAAGATACATTTTATAGAGTACATATTTTTGTATAGGGTTGGTCATCTTTAAAAAATGATTGAGACCTCTCATAGGAGTGATGGGAGATTAGAGAATCGATGGAGATGCCATCAGAAGATACAAACCATCCAAACTATAGTGACATAGAAGTATGTCCATGGGTCTGGGGTAGACCATTTTTATGAAGTGGATTAGACTCCAGGAAATAGTGGTGACAGACTGACCTATTTTCAAGGTTTGTACATGATCACTTCAATTTTTCTACAATTTTTTGATACAAGTTTTTCATATTCATGTATATCTATAAAATTTGTTGTTGGATATGACATACCCAATGAGTTGGTATATGATATACATTATAATGATAGAACATTTCATATGAAATTAAACCATATTTATCAATGCCCAAATTTTGAATTTTTGAATTTTGTTACAGAAATATATGATTCTTTATGATACGTGGGATGAAAATTTTCAATGTGATTCTTATCATAGACTTATTGACAACCTTTTGGGAACAAATTGATATTGATGATGAACATTGTTTATGTCTATAAAGGGATTCAACTATATTATTAATGGATAATGGGTTATGGTAATAGGTAAATTTGTTCTAAATAAGAGCTAGATTGGGATGATCATGGTGTATGTTGAAATCATAGATCCTTAAATGGGATTAGTGGTATCCCCTACACTTTTCCTTCAGTTCTGGGTCTCTATCTTCATGTCTTTCCTAATAACAGCAAAATTCTCCCCCTGATAGAGGATTTTATTTTGATATATATCCCATGATGGGTTTATATCCTATAATGATACACCTTTATCATATGAGACAATTCAAGTTAATTATGTTCATGGTATAGCTCAAGGACCTAGATAATAAGGGATTTATTGGGATGAGTACATCACCATGGGGTTTGTAACAGACCAAAATTTGAATAAATTTTTTTCCCTAATATTGTGTGTTATTTTATTTTATACTCAACAAAACTATTTCATTTAATAAAATGAGTACAATTAAAATAAGACCATTGGGTTTTGACTGTTATATGACCGTTGGTCAATATGACTATTGGAAACTAAATGTTGGGATTATTGTCTGTAAATACAAGTGATCATGATTAATTAATATAGAAAAAATATTCAATGGCCCCATCTAGTAGTCTCGGGCCGATCGAAGCCCATCTTATGGAACTCGTAAAGGAGGAAGCACCTTTGGGCTTTACTCTGGACCAAACCCCAGCCGCACTTCATCATGTGAAGTTGGAACCAAATCGCCTTCGCGAGAAGTCCAAGCTGATAGAAATCACTACTCGGGAAATGTTGCGTGATCCACCCCAAGATTATATCGCCCTAGCACCCCTTACTCTTAACTCCTATGCTGCTATTATAAAGGGTTATGTAACAAGACCGTAACTGCCTTGTGCAATCCATTCATTTAAATAAAAATTCTGATTTCATGTTATAGTGAAGTTTGTGAATTTTCAAATGTCTGGATAAATATAGTATGCATATTGTTGATGAATTTTAGAATGATGTTTTTAAAATTATTTATGAAAACCTTAAATAATTAATAATGTGTAATGATTTTAAAAAAATGTTCTTCTATAGTTATGTTCAGTAATAAATTTAGAGTCTAATAAGAACAACATAATTATTGATGAATAGTAAATTATTAATAGTTATTTTATGCTTATGATTAGTAATGTCATCAAATGGATTAAGTAACCTCATTTAATAAAGTATTAATACAATCTAGGCACCTTGATTAAGTAATGTTATTCAATAAAATAGGTAAATAACTGTTCTAGATTGTACTGGTTAAGTATTAGTTTTTTCGGGTGAATAGTTTTTCTATTTTAAAATTAAATTAAAAATATATAGAGAATTATTTTTATAAAATGGAGTTCATTTTTGAATATGGAGCATCGATATAAGGTTAAGGTGACTTTTTGGGAATTTTCCGAAACAGTTGAATTTTCAGTTAATAGTGTTTTTATTTTAAAATTAAATTAAATATATTTAGAAAATTATTTTCATAAAATGGACTTAATTTTTGAAATCATAGAATCAATATTTGGTTAAGGTGAAATTTTGGTATTTTTTTTGAAAACGTTGAATTTTCAGTGAATAGTGAATTTTTAGTTTAGAGTTTCGTGTGTTTAATGACATCATTAAGGATGTAATAATTATGTAATAATTCTGATCGACTTATGAATAGTAAGATAAGGTATGAGGTGTCTGAAGTGGCCAATACCATGGGAAAATACCATGGTCAAGGCCATTGTTTTTCCAATACAACCAATGAGGTGTCCCTTGGCCATTAATGCCTTGTCCCCTCACTTCCCCTATAAATATGAAACCATTCTCTCATCCTTTCCATTACAAAATCCTCCTAAACGATGTTCTGGTCTCCTTACAACCTAGGGAGTCTTCTAAAGGAGCTCTCAAGCCTCCCATGTTCCCAAACATCGAGATTTAGAAGTTACTCTTCAATGTAAGGGATTATACCTGTCTCTTTCTTTTCATGTATTCTCTTTTATGTAATTTATTTTAATCTCCATGTTCTTATGTTGTGGATGTTCTTTTATATTCATCCTACTGTACTTTTTATGTTCATATGATTAGATACCCCCACTTTCTATCATTAATTCATTTTAAGAGTATTTAAGTGGTGTCGTTAGGCTGCCGAATTTTTGTAAGGGATTCTTTCACTCTTCTCATTTTCATGTTCTATTTTCATGTCATGTCTTTCATGTTACTTTTTATTATGTTGGGTATTATCTCTATATAAAAAATTCTATTATTTTGTGTTCATATGATCAGAGACCCTATTTCATCTCATCAATTCATTTTTTGATGTTTTAATTGGCACTATTAGGCTGCCAAATTTTTGTAAAGGATTCTTTCACCCATCTCATTTTAAACTTTTGTTTTCATGTCATGACTTTCATGTTATTTTTTATTATGTATGGGTATTATCTCTATATCCATCATAATTTTATGTCATGTTAATATTATGAGAGACCCTATTTGATTTCATAAATTCATTTTTTGATGTTTTTAATGGCGTCGTTAGGCTACTGAATTTTCGTAAGGGATTCTTTCACCCATCTCATTTCATGTTTTATTTTCATGTCATGTCTTTCAAGTTTCTTTTTATTATGTTGG
Organism: Viscum album; assembly: GCA_963277665.1. Classification (NCBI taxonomy): domain Eukaryota; kingdom Viridiplantae; phylum Streptophyta; class Magnoliopsida; order Santalales; family Viscaceae; genus Viscum; species Viscum album. The sequence goes on from OY728151.1 coordinate 171,248,835, forward strand.
GGTATGATCACTATATCCATCATACTTTTATTTAATTTCCATATTATGAGTGACCCTATTTGATCTCATCAATTCATTTTTTGATGTTTTATGTGACGCCGTTAGGTTGTCGAATTTTCATAAGAGAAATCTTATTTTTGTCTTCCTTACATGTTTTTCATTTCATATGGTACCTCTTTCAAATTTTATTACCATGTTCTTATATCCTTTATATTCTATCCCTCTACTATTTTTTGGCTGGGTGACCCATGTCCCCTCTCTTTTAAATATTTTCTAAAACCCTATAACTTAGTCGTTATGCTGTAGAATTTTCGTCTAAAAATGTCTCTCTCATTTTCTTAATTTATATTATTTTATTAAGTTAATACTGAAAGATATTTCTTCTTTATGGGTATTCACATATATATGAAAATGTTTTATTTTAATTTTGGGATTTTTCTACATGAAACCCACTATTCTTTTCCATTGGTTTAATGTGACATAAAGATCTTGTCTATAAAGCAGTTTTTAAAACGTTATGATTATTAAATGAAACCAATTTCTTTTTTGATATATGGGTTATTTATGAAATAATGTATGATGATATATGTGGCTCACATGATAATAAATAAAAATTAAGGGTGCTCCCTAATATCGTTCCAATTCCTTAGGTAATGATGTAATCTCTAGGGATTACAATTATAAAGATACCTTGGTGAATAACCGTGGTATTTTTTTTAAATGACATCTTGGGGATTAACCTTGGTGATATGTTCATGATTATCTATGTTAAATTTTGTAGCCACATATTCAAGTTATGACTCATGTTCATTCCATTATGATTTTCCTCATGATCTCTTTCTTGTAACGTCCTGGACCCGGGTGCCACTCAACGGGTGCCCCGAACAAGGTATGCCACGTGACATCAAATGCATTTCCCCAAAGGCCAGAGGCTGCTGACTAGCAGCAAGGGCCCAAGTATGATAGTGGGGAAACTATTCCCTCATGTGTCAAAGTGTAGCGCAGCAGAATACAATACAAAACATACAATGACTGTGGAAACAATAAACCATACAAAACATAAATAAGAAACTGCAGTGGATACAACCAACAATATATAAATAATGATGATACATGTCTAATGTTCTATGAAAATAGCCAGAACATGTTATACATCAATATAGTTCAACAAAAGTAGAGTACAACAATACAAAGTAAAATAGCTGGTAGTGGCATCACGAGCCTAGGCTCGGTCTCATTCTCTCCTACTCCTTAGCAACAGTCAAGAACCTGTATAGGGACGATTGCCCCTATCCACACCTACAGAAACGTAATCTGTTTGGGCCAAAAACCATGACTCAAATAGGGTGTGAGAAATATATCTCAGTATGCACCCACCAAAGGCATGTGCCCAACTCTGTGAAAGCGTGAAACAATAGTGTGCAGTATTAAAATGCAATAAACCAAGCAGTACTCAAAAGTAACTAACTTAAATGTTAAATTTCCATTTTATTATTCACTTAATCCATTTAATTTTGTATCATTCTATGCTAAACAACACAAATCCCTCAGGCCGACCAGTATCTTGCCCTCAGGATAATATAGTGAACCACTCCCTCGGGCTATACAGAATCCAACCCGCAGGTATTGCCCTTAGGAATAACAGAAATTTCTCTCAGGCATAGGAAGTGTCACCTTCAGACACATAAGTCAAGCCCTTTGGCACAAAAGGTTTCCCTCAGGAAAAATATAACGTCTCCCTCAGGCTAAAACAGTTACTCCCTCAGGCTAATCACAACAACGCCCTCAGGCTAAATAGGTAATCAGGCCATGCCCAACATGTAAATATGCAGTAAACAAGAAAATACTCTTGAGGTAATTTTACAAGTACTACTTTAAAGGCATACCCTTGGGTATCCTAGCCAAAATGATTAAACAGTGGAACGCACCCCTAGGGTGGTCCTGGATCAAAGAAATGATCCCAATGAACATTTTTATCATCATAATTAATTATTTGTTCAATACAAGGTGGTTAATATAGCTACGTCCTCAGCCACATGACACCCAAACATGGGTTCATATCACAAAAATGCACAAAACACACGACAGTTGGAAAAATTAACACCAAGCCACCTACCTTATACACCAACGAGCGCTACACACGAACGTCGGTTCCAGAAATGCCCAAGAACGATGAAGATCTGATAAATAATAAAACCCCTCAAACGTAAATTACTTTTGTTAGGTAAATAATTGATATGAACCACACCAGGAAAAGAGAGGGCTTACTCGTGCAGTTCCAATGAGATTGTCCGAAGTGAAATCGGATTCCAGACGTGTGCCCAGCGGATCTCTGAAGGTTCAGTCGTCCTATCCCGAGTTATCATCCCGTTCTAAGCCTTCCTATTGAACAAAGGAGGCTACTGACCATTTTATGTAAAAAAATAAAGTACGCGGTGTGTAGTTAGAAGTACATGGCATGTACTTCCTTCATTTATCTGTCCCTCTGGCGGCACTGCCACACTATTCATCCATCGACATGAGTACACAGCATGTACTTCTGAGTGCAAAATGTGTACTGTCGCCTAGCTAGAGGCTACTCCACCGCCATTCTGTTTTGGCCTACCGACTAACTACACGGAGTGTAAAGGACCACTACATGGTGTGTAGTCGGTTCCTATGCCCTTCGTCGCCGACAAGGCTACACGCCCCATGTACTCATCCCACACGGCCAGAAGTACATGGCATGGGGAAAAGAACACGGCGTGTACTTCCAAAATTTAGGATCATTCCCCATTTTCAATATATTCCCTAAAACACTTAAGGAAAAGGGAAAATAATAATCCCGTACTTAAAAATAAGAACTGGTATCTTACAAACTTCACCCCTTATAGAAATTCGTCAACAAATTGCACTTCCTAGTGTGGTGAAGATATAGCCATGAACAACTCCATCCAAAGAGCACGTACATCGGTCTCCTGCTCTCAGGTCTTGTCCTGCACTCAGCCATGCTGCCCTAGCACCCGTACGAGAGAAACTGGCCAGCCTTAGAGAACCTTCATGCTCCTGTCAACGATACGAAACAGATGCTTTTCAAGGTACACATCCAGATGAAGCTCAACCTCCTCGGGCTGAAAGAAGTGACACAGGTCTGAATGATAGTGACAAAACTGAGATACATGGAAGACGTCGTGCATGGCTTAGTATCACTTCGGTAACCGAAAACGATAGGCATCCAGTCTGACTCACTCTAGAATCTCAAATGGCCCCATATACCGTGGTGAAAGTTTACCCTGTCTCCTGATCCACTTGTTTCCTAGCCTCGACAAAACATGCAATAAAACCTGATCCTCGACAGCGAACTCCAAAGGTAATCTATGGCGATCAACATATGACTTCTGACGAGACTGCGTGGTAGCCATCTGCTTTTGAATCAATTAGACTTGATCAGATGTATCCTGAACAAGATGTAGTCCCAGTAATGCTGCCTCACCTGCCTCTAACCAGCACAAAGGTGATCGGCATGGCATACCATATAGAGCCTCGTATGGTTCCATCTCAATAGTCGAATGAAAACTATTGTTATAGGAAAACTCGACAGGGGTATATGTTTCTACCTAGAGCCCCCAGAGTCTAGGACGCAAGCACGCAACATGTCCTCTAGCACCTGTATCATATGCCCTGACTGCCCATCTGTCTGGGGGTGGTAAGCTGTGCTCAGAAGAACCTTCATACACAGATCCCTCTAAAATCTCTGCCAGAAACGAGACATAAAGTTGGTGTCCCTATCTGAAATGATAGAATGAGGTAATCCATGAAGGCACACGATATCTTAGATATACAGCCTTCTGAGCTTGTCAACACCGAAGGTCTCCTTGATCGGCATGAAGTGAGATACCATCATGAGTCTGTCCACAACAACCTATAGAGCGTCATTACCACGAGGTGACCTCGGCAATCTAGTCATGAAATCCATCACGAAATCATCCCATTTCAACTCTGGATTGGGTACCTGCTGTAACAACCCTACTGGTCTCTGATGTTATGCCTTCTCCTTCTAACAGGTGGAACACCTCGTATCAAAACAAGCAACATCTCTCTTCATACCCGGCCACCATTAATGACGTCTCAAGTCACGGTACATCTTGGTATCCTTGTAATGAACTACCCAAGCTGAATCATGAAACTCTCGCATCATATCCTCGCGTATATCCCCTGGAACCCATACTCGAACATGGAAACACAATACCTCATCACCACCTATCATCTAGCCAGGAGGAGGGTCCTCACTTGCCACAGACTCCCGTAGAACTAGGCCTTCTGAATCAGAATGTTGTCTCATACTCACTCTATCCAAGAGGGTATAAGTCATCACTAATGATGAAAGATAATATTTCAGCTGACTTTCATGCACCTCCAAATTCATCTCAGAGAACAAGGCCATGTGCTGCCAGTCAATGCTGGCCTCCAGCACCACCTATATCCGAGTCTTCATGCTCAGTGCATCAGCTACTACATTACCTTGACTAGGAGTATAGAAAATCTCAAAATTGAAAGACTATAGGTAATCGACCCACCTCCTCTACCTCAGATTCAGGTCACGCTTAGTAAAGATATACTTGAGGCTTTTGTGGTCAGTGAAAACCACAAAATGCACTCCCAGTAGATAATGTATCCAATAGCGCAACGCTTGAACAACTGCAGCTAACTCGAGATCATGAGTCGTGTAATTCCTCTCATGTGGCCTCAACTGCCGAGACCCGTACGCAACAACTCGATGGCCCTGCATCAACACTACTCCCAGCCCAATACCTGATGCATCAAAGTAAACTGTATAGCTCTTCCCCTGCTCTGGGAGTATCAGGATCAGTGCTGATGTCAGCCTTCCCTTCAGGTCCTGAAAGGCTACCTCGCACACTTCCGACCAAACGAACTTCACAGCCTTCTTAGTTAGACCCATCAACGGTGCTGCTATGCGGGATTAGTCTTGTATGAAGCATCTGTAGTAACCAGCCAGCCCTAAGAAACCTCGTATCTCAAAAAAGTTCTTAGGCTTCTCCCAGGAAACTACTGCTCTCAGATTCTCTGGGTCTACTACAACTCCTGCCTCTGAGATAATATGAACTAGGAAGTGAATCTAGTCCATCCAAAATTTTCACTTTGAGATATTAGCATATATTCGTTGCTCTCTCAGTGTACTCAATAAGATCTCAAGATTGGTGTCATGTTCGTGTCGAGTGTGACAGTACACTAAGATGTCATCCATGAATACTACCACAAAAGATTCTAGTGACGGATGGAACACACGATTCGTCAGAGCCATGAAAACTGATGGTGCGTTCGTGAGTCCGAACGGCATAACCATATACTCGTATAGACCATACCTGCTCCGAAAGGATATAAGAAGTATATCTGATGGTCTCATGTGCTGCTGATGATATCTTGATCTCAAGTAAATATTTGAGAACACACGTGCTCCACGAAGTTGATAAAAAATATCATTAATCCTCAGCAAGGGATATCAGTTCTTAACCGTCAACTGGTTCAGCTTCTGATAATCCACACAATGGCTGAGGGTACCGTCCACCTTCTTTGAAAAAAGGACTGGCAAACCCCAAGGAGAAGTATTGGTTCTGATAAAAACCTTTTACTATAACTCCTCTAACTGCCTCTTGAGCTTCTACAACTCAGGTGTGTCCATCCTATAAGGAGGAATGGACACCGGTGCTTCTCCTTGCACAAGATCAATAGAAAAATCCACCTCTTACTCTGGAGGTAGACCTGAAAAGTTATTTAGGGAAGACATCCATGAAACAATCAACCACTGGATGCAAATCCATCTGAAAAGTCCCCTGGTCATCCATATATATGCTCCCAATCAGGGCTGTGACTCCACCTCGTCAACGATGCTTTGGTCCAACTCAACATGCCTGAACATCCCATTCGCCCTTGTATAGAAACTATCCGCCCTCTGGTGATGTGAAACTCACCCTGAAACGATAGCAGTCTAAAAATGCATGAAAAGGAACCAACCACTCCATCCCGAGAATGACTTCATAAGCTATCATTTCTAAGACATAGAGGTCCGAAAGGAAGTGACACCCACCAACCTCAAAGGGGCACTCCTTGCAATGACACACACCAGCCGTTCTAGTTCCCAACGGAGTGTCTAGCATCATGATATCAGAAGAAGTAGAAACACAGAGCCAAGGCTCACCACAATAGGTACATATATGAAAATATGAGTATAACCCATATCAAAAAGTACAGAAGATAAAACAGAAGCTACTAAGATAGTACCTCCAACTGTAGAAGGTCTGGGATCCTGATCTTGCTGGGTATATTGCACTGTATATGCCTACCCAGTGCTGCGGCCCTATGACACACCCTGAGTACCCTGAGCTGTCCCACCCTGCTGCCTATGAGATCCTGGTGTCTGGCTACCATGGCCACGACCACCATCTCTTCCTCTATGCCCTGACGTATTCTAGTTTCCCAACTAGTAAGAATCCACTGGTCCTTCTCCCGCACGCGGAGTCTGCACAGAACCCCTCTCACTAGACACTGGTAGAAACGACCTGCAAAAGCACTACAGATGACCCATATTTCCGCAAGCTCAGCACTCCAATAGATCACGTGGACACTACGGTCACTTGTTCCCCTCTCTACCACACTGGTTGCACATGATCGGGCCACCTGAAGAAACTTTCTGGCTGGTACTACCACCCTGAGAGAAATCCATCCGTCTCTTCCTCTTTCCAGTCTAAATAGTACCAGTAACCTGTGCTAAACTGCCCAAGGCCACACCACTAGCTTCCCTCAAGTTCCTCTCTGTAATCAGTGTCGGGTTCATAATATTGTGTAATAAAGGCAACCTGATAACACTTACCAATGCTCGGATGTCATAATGAAGACCATCCTCAAAACCTCTGGCCATCAACATCTCATCACCCACCAGCACGGGTGAAAAACACTGAAGCTCGGTTAAGCGAGCAGAATTTTCCATGACCGACATGGTACCCTGCTGTAGATTCATGAATTCTCGAGCTCCATCTGCCCTCAGTGACTCTGGGAAGAAGAAATCATAAAAGACTAACTGGAAATCTTCCCACACAATGTCTCTATGATTCTATGACTGGGTGGCAACATCTCACCACCTCTTGGCGGAATCACGCATCATATAAGTCGCGAGCTTGACCCTCCACCCTGGAGGCATCTCAAGATGCTCCAAAATAGTCTGCATTTATCCCAAAAAAGATTCTGCAGCCTATGGTCTGCCATCCCCTGAAAACATAGGCGGATGCTGCTGCTGAAAGACACGTGTCAGCTCAGCGATAGATGTGGTAGCCTGCGGTGCTCCCTGAAAGGACTGCCTGAACCGCATAAAGACTTGTCGGAACTACGCCTCCACGCCTATGTCCGGTATAATAGCTGGCGCCCCATCTGGCTCTGCTGGAGGGTCCACTAGTAACCTGTGACCCACCATCTCTGGAGTATAATCATCACCACTCTCCTGGAGAACAACGCACGGTCTTCTAGGCGGAATGACACTACAAGGTCAAAATCACTCCTTAGATCAAGATTTATCAAAGACTGAAAGCGAAGAAACCACCAAGGGAACAAGAGGAAGAATGCATTTCAATATTTGAAAAACAAGACTACATAGCATGTATACTAACTGCACAGCGTGTACTTGACTTCCCTTCCCCTACTCAGGTCCTTCGACACGGCTAAGCCACACAGATCACGTTGAACAAAAACTACAAAGCATGTTTAATATCTACACGGTGTGTATGGTGTTATTTTACAACTTTCCATGTCATTTGTGACATGTCCGACTACTCGGCTTGATACTACATGGTGTGTTACACCCGCACATGGTGTGTACACCACCCCATTTTCCGGCCACCTGACTAAGACCACATGGTCTTTCCTTGGAAAAGACTACATGACATGTACCATAAATACATGGCGTGTTCAAGGAGTGGTGACACCAACCCGTGTTGTTAGTTACACGGCCGAGTCCCCAGGTCACACTAAACAGCGTGTACATAAGTGCCACGGCATGTTCTCTGAAGGAGTTCACCAACCCGTGTTGTTAGTTACACGACCGAACTCTGGGTCAACACTACACGGCATGTTTTAACCAAGACTTCTTTTCCCCGTATCACCGCCCACACGGTTTGTGACATGGGAAGAGACTACATGGTGTGTACTCGAGGTACAAGGCGTGTACTCAAAAAGTTTATTTTCCTTCCCAAACTGAAGGCCATACATGGTGTGTGTAAAAATACAACACAGCATGTATACTGGGTTTCCAGACAGTATGCCTCACAAACTTCCCGGAACCCATAAAATACTGAAAAAAACATCTAAGTGTCAAATTCCAACCCGTGAGGGCTCATACTCCCCACGAATCAATGATTGACATCTTATATGTGTTATAACAAAATAAACTGTCAATGATCCAAAAAATTCCGGTTAATGGGGGCCCATACTCCCCAAAAACCATAGTTTTCGTCCATTCTAGAAACCAGCTCATACAAAATACCCTATCAAACAGCAGGTATTTATCAAGTATCTATCACAATATCATTCTTTACTAGCACAACAACTATCAAAACAACATGCAATTTCTAATGCACCTACATGGCATGGAACAATGCATGACATGTGATTTCTAATATGTTCCTATATGATGCATGAGACGACATACCCTCATCTAATCAGGTTGCAACTAAATAGAACCCAAGGTTCAAATATAAACAGCACAATCAAAAGTGCATCACCCAATGGTGAAATCATATCAACTGTAAAATTTGAAAAATCAGAAAAATTGAAAAATATGAGGTAGACGGGTTTTTCCCTATACACGGGTTAGCTACACTTGGGAACAACTTATTACCAACTATCGTTCATCCTATCCCTGACTACAGCTCCAAATAGTAATTCAATGAAAAGAACCCCTCTAATACAACTTTGTAACATCCCGGACCTGGGTGCCACTCAATGGGTTTCCCGAACCTGGTTCGCCACATGACCTCAAGAACATTTCAACAAATTCCCGAGGCTGTCAAATAGCTGCGAGGGCCTAGGTATGATAGTGGGGAAACAATGCCCTCATGTGTCAAAGTGTAGCACAGGAGAATACAAAACAAAACATACAACGACAGTGGAAACAATAAACTATACACAACTAAAATAAGAAACTGCTGTGGATACAACCAAAAATATATAAATAATGATGCTACATGTCTCAAGTTCTATGAAAATAGCCAGAACATGTTATAAATCAATACAGTACAACAAAAGCAGATTACAGAAATACAAAGCAAAATAGCTGGCAATGGCATCGCGAGCCTAGGCTCAGTCCCATGCCCTCTTTGTCCTCAACAACACTCAAGAACCTGTATAGGGACTCTTGCCCCTATCCACACATGCAGAAACATAATCTATTTGGGTCAAAAAGAATGACCTAAATAGGGTGTGAGAAATATATCTCAGTAGGCACCCACCAAAGGCTCATGCCCCACTGTGTGAATGCGTACAACAACAGTGTGCAGTAGTAAAATGCAATAAACTAATATGTAATAAAAAGTAACTATCTTAACAGTTAAATTGCCATTTTATTATTCATTTAATCCATTTAATTTAGTAACATTTTGTGCTTAACAGCAACAAGCCCTCAGGCCATCCAGTATCTTGCCCTCAGGCTAATATAATGAACCACGCCCTCAGCCTATACAAAATCTAACCCGCAGGTATTGCCCTCAGGCATAATAGAAATTTCCCTCATTCGTATGATGTGTCGCCCTCAGGCACATAAGTCAAGCCCTCAGGCACGAAAGGTTGCCCTCAGGCAAAATAGAACATCTCCCTCAGGCTAAAACAGTCACGCCCTCAGGCTAATCACAACAACGCCCTCAGGCTAAATAGGTAATTGTACCATGTCCAACATGTAAATATGCAGTAAAAAATAAATTCTTCTAGAGGTAATTTTACAAGTACTACTTTAAAGGCATACCCTTGAGTATCCTGGCTAAAACGACTAAATAGTGGAACACACCCCTAGGGTGGTCCTGGATCCAAGCAATGATCTCAACCAGCATTTTTATCATCATAATTAATTATATGTTCAATTCCAGGTGTTTAATATATAAATGGCCTCATCCACACGACACCCCTACATGGGTTCGTGTTAGAAAAACGCACAAAACACACAACAGTTGGAAAAATTAACACCAATCCACCTACCTATATGCCAACGAGTGCTACACATGAACATCGGTTCTAGAAACACCCAAGAATGACATAGATCTAATGAAGGATAAAACCCACTCAAACATAAATAACATCCCTTAGGGAAAGAATTGGTATGAACCACACTAGGAGAAGAGAGGGCTTACCCATGCGGTTCCAACGAGATTGTCTGAAGTGGAATTTGATTCCAGACGTGCGCCCGACGGATCTCCAAAGGTTTGGCCATCCCTTCCCGAGCTCTCTTACTGTTCTAAGCCTTCCCTACAAACAAGGGAGGATATTGCCCATTTTAAGGTTAAAAAACAAAGTACACGGCATGTACTTCTAGGTACAAGGCATGTATTTCCTTCATTTAACTGTTCCTCTGGCGGCACCGCCACACTGTTCATCCGTCGACATGATTACATGACATGTACTCCTTAGTACATGGCGTGTACTATCACATAGTTGGAAGCTTCTCCACCGCCTTACTGTTTTGGCTTGCTGACTGACTATATGACCTGTAAAGGGCCACTACACGACATGTAAATAGTTCCTACATCCTTCGTCACCAACAAGGCTACACACCCCGTGTACTCATCCCACACGGCCAGAAGTACACGATGTTTGGAAAAGTACACGTCTTGTAGTTCCAAAATTTAGGATCATTCTCTATTTTCCATATATTCTCAAAAAAACTTAAGGAAAAGAGAAAAGAAGAAGACCATACCTCAAAATAAGAACCGAGTTCTTATATTTCTCATGACTTAAAGATATTTATCATGACTTTATTAATGTATATCAAGTTCTCTTGTAATATGTTTATCGTGTTTCCTTTATTGGGCCTTCTGCTCACCCTTTCTTTTGATGTATGCTCCCAAATTATGAGATTCTGTAATGTACTTAGGATGAACAAATAAGAATCCTTTCAAGTGTTTAAGAAGACTATTTTATGTCATCATGTATTATGTTTATAGGTTCCAAGAAAATAAACCTTAAAGATCCTCATTTTTGTAAAATGTAATGAAAATTTATGTTATAAAAAGGATGGATACTATAGTTAGTATCAATGGATTGTTTATTTATTTATTGAAATTAAGATATGAAAAATTTAGGATGAACCCTATAGAAAATTTTAAATATTAGAAATCATCCTGGTATTTTGGTGTGTATTGAGTAAGTGGTTTATCAAGAAAATACATCCCTGTCTAGTTATGAGCAGGTAGAAGTGGATCTAGCACATATGCACATAGGGGTAAAACCTGAAAATTCCACTTTGAGCTAGAATCGAACGGGAACTGGTACACAATAATGGGTCTTGCTGCACTCTTGGTTACGACACTCTCAGGGGATATGTTTGGTTAATCGTAAGATTTTTATGAATCATTATTGAGGAATTATAGAAAATGTAATTGTATAAGCATGATGTTTTAATACATACAATACTTTTTAGTTAAAATATTCTTAAATGAAATAATTTTATCATGAAGGATTTATTTTTTTTGAAAATGTCCCCATCGTCTAGGAAAACGTCGACGTATTTCTTGAGGAGTTACCCGGACCTCCCCCAGAAAGAAAGGTAGTGTTCTCCATTGAACTCGTACCTGGATCTCATCCGATGTAAAATACCCCATATAAGATAGAATATGGGGAGATAGAGGAATTAAAGAAACAACTCCGATATCTTTTGGAGAATGGGTTTATCCGACCAAGTGTGTATCCATAGGGAGCACCAATTCTCTTTGTGAAGAAGGATGGATCGATGCAGGTATGCATTGATTATAGAGAACCGAATGTAATCACAGTAAAGAAAAAATACTCTCTTCCAGGAATTGATGACTTATTTGACCAACTTTATTGGAATCAAGTATTCTCTAAGATTTATCTTCATTCTAGTTATCATTAGTTATGGGTGAAGAATGATGATATTCCAAAAACTGCCTTCTAGTCAAAATATGGGCATTATGAGTTTGTGGTTATGTCCTTAAGATTGACTAATGCACATGATATTTTTATGGATCAAGAATATGAAGATTTTGGAAACTAATGTTATCAAATGGATATCCTTTGTATGAGAATATAATTTCGTTATTAAATGATAAATGTTGTTTTGGTTGATGTTTTCTCTTTTGGAGAACTATATGCCTAAGGGAAATAAAATACTAAAATATTTAAATTGAGGAGGAATAATTGATTTTTATTTATTTATTGTGGACATATGGTGATTTGGGTTATTTCTGAAAAATGATGAACCTACCATAGAGAATATGTGAATAGGTTAATTACACATTAGTATGAGACTTTAATAGTAGTCGATGTTATTTGGAGATAAGTGTTAAGATTTATTGGGAAGAATATATGATTAAATCCTTCTTAGTTTTGGGTTCCAATCTTAGTTTGGATTATTCTGAATAATTTTAATGATGATTGTGTATTGAATGGTATTTATAGAACTTTGGGTACTTTTGTTGAATTTTCGATATTAATAGTCATTTTTCTTTTTATAAAGGATTTTCCATTTTGCTGATTACATGATCTCATGCTAACCTTTTTAGTTTTAGTTTATGACTAAAGACAAGGAAAAATATAGTTATTTTTTTGTGGATTATGTGATTCTTTAGAAGATTATTCTTGTGGTTTTGATGAGACCATGTTTTTTTCAATGCTCATTGTTTGGAGAAAAGATTAGTCTCGGTAGAAACTTATTAAAGGTTGAAACTCTACATGAAGTTAAGTATATTTCCTTATGTTTTTATTCTATGTAGTAAATGAATTCCTCAAAATTATGAAATGGAATGTAAAATAAAAATGTTATTGGTTTACATTTCCTAATGGGTAAGCAAAGACCATTTAACACATATTAATTTTGTGATCTTCTTGTGGTTTATTTTCTCCTAATCATGTTTTCTATCACCCTCCATCAGAACTTGACCCTTTGTTTTCTCTTCCATATCCATGTTTTCTTACATGGAATCCTTGTATGGGTTAACTCGGGTGACCTTTTCACTTCCATTTCTATTTTTTAAATTAATAGTTTTATAGAATCTTTTTCCGATGTAGGACTTTCAATGAAATTTCCACGCCTAATTTTAAAATTGCGAGGACACAATTTATTAAGGGTGGAAGATTGTAACGACCTGAAATTTTGAATAAATTTTGTTCCCTAACTTTGTGTGTTATTTTATTTTATACTCAACAAAACTATTTCATTTAATAAAATGATTATAATTAAAATGATACCGTTGGGTTTCAACTGTTATATGACCATTGGTAAATATGACCATTGGAAACTAAATGTTGCGATTATTGCTTGTAAATACATGTGATCATGATTAATTAATATAGAAAGAAGATTCAATGGCTCAATCCAGTAGTCTCTGGCTGATCGAAGCACATCTAACGGAACTCAGTAACGATGTAGCACCTTTGGGCTTTACTCTGGACCAAACCCAAGCCGCACATCATCATGTGAAGCTGGAACGAAATCACCTTCGCGAGAAGTTCAAGCTGATAAAAATCACTACTCAGGCAATTTGGGCAAAGCCTTCCCAAGATTCTATCACCCTTGAAAACATTACTCTTAGGTCCTATGCTGGTGTTATAAGGGGTTATGTAATGAGACCATAACTGCCTTGTGTAATCCTTTCATTTAAATAAAAATTCCGATTTCTTCTTATGGTGAAGTTTGTGAATTTTCAAGTGTCCAGATAAATATAGTATGCATATTATTGATGAATTTTAAAAGGATATTTTCAAAAATATATATGTAAACCATAAATAATTAATAATGTGTAATGATTTTTAAAAAATTGTTTCTACAGTATTGTTGAGTAAGAAATTTAGAGTCTAATAAGATCAACATAATTTTTCATGAATAGTAATGTCTGAATAGTGATTTTATGCTTATGATTTGTAATGTGATCAAATGGATTAAGTAATCTCAATTAAGAAAGTATTAATATAATCTAGGTACCTTGATTAGGTAATCTAATTCAATAAAATAGGTAAATAACTGTTCCAGAAAGTACTGGTTAGGTATTAGTTTTTTTGATGAATAGTATTGTTTTTCAAATTAAATTAAAAATATTTTGAAAAATATTTTTATAAAATGGAGTTCATTTTTGATTTTAGAGCATCGATATTAGGTTAAGGTGTTTTTTGTGAATTTTTTAAACAATTGAATTTTTAGTAAATAGTGTTTTTATTTAAAAATTAAATTAAAAATATTTAGAAAATTATTTTTATAAAATGGAGTTCTTTTTGAAATCAGAGCATTAATATTTGGTTATGGTGAAATTTTGGTATTTTTCGGAAAAAGTTGAATTTTCGGTGAATAGTGAATTTTCATTTTAGAGTTTCCGGTGTTTAATGACATCATTAAGGATTTAATAATTATGTAATAACTCTAGTCGACTTATGAATAGTTCAATAAGGTATGAGGTGTCCCAATTGGCCAATACCATGGGAAAATACCATGGTAATGCCAATGGTTTTGCCAATACCACCAATGAGGTGTCTGTTGGCCATTAATGCCTTGTCCCCTCACTTCCCCTATAAATACGAAGCCATTATCTCATCATTTCCATTACAAAATCCTCCTTAAGAAAGTTCTGGTATCCTTACCTCCCTAGGTACCCTCAATCCACCCATGGTCCCAAAAATCAAGATTTCGATGTTACTTTTCAAGGTAAGGGATCCTACCTCTCTCTTTCTTTCCATGTATTCCCCTTTATGTCATTTATGTTAAGCTCCATGTTCTTATGTTGGGAATTTTCAATTATATTCATCCTACATTCCTTTTTATGTTCATGTGATTAGAGGCCCTCTCTTTCTCACATTAATTCATTTTAAGAATGTTTAAGTGGCGTCGTTAGGCAGCTGAATTTTTGTAAGGGATTCTTTCACCCTTCTCATTTTCAAGATCAATTATCATGTCAAGTCTTTAATTTTCCTTTTAATTATGTGGGGGTATTAGATCTATATTCATAATACTTTTCTTTTATTTTCATATTATGAGAGACCCTATATTATCTCATCAATTCATTTTTTGATGTTTTAAGTGGCACTGTTAGGCTGCTGAATTTTTGTAAGGGACTCTTTCACCCTTCTAATTTTCAAGTTCTATTTTCATGTCAAGTATTTTAAATTATTTTTTATTATGGTGGGGTATGATCTCTATATCCATATTACTGTTCATTTATGTTCATATTTTGAGAGACCCTATTTGATCTCATCAATTCATTTTTTATGTTTAAAGTGGTGTCGTTGGGATGCAGAATTTTTTTAAAGGATTCTTTCACCCTTCTCATTTTCAAGTTCTATTTTCATTTCAAGTCTTTCATGTTCGTTTTTATTATGTTGGGGTATGATATATATATCCATCATACTGTTATTTTATTTTCATATGATGAGAGACCCGATTCGATCTCATCAATTCATTTTTTGATGTTTTAAGTGACGACGTTAGGCTGCCGAATTTTCATAAGAGAAATATTATTTTTGTCTTCCTTCAATGTTTTTTCATTTCTTATGGTTAGTGTTTAAACATTAATTACCATAATCTTATATATTTTATATTCTGTCCCTCTACAGTTTTATGGATCATTTATGAGTGGGTGACCCATGCCCCCTCTTTTTTCAATATTTTCTAAAACCCTGTAACATAGCTATTATGCTGCAGAATTTTCATCTCAAAATGTCTCTCTCTTTTTCTCAAATACTTTTATTTTATTAAGTGAATACTCAAAGACATTTATTCTATAAGGGTATTCACATATATATCAAAAAAATATTTTAATTATGGGATTTACATATATGAAAACCACTCTTCTTTTCTTTGGGTTTAAGGTGTCATAAAGATAATGTCTTTAAAGCAGTTTTTAAAACATTATGATTATGAAATGAAACCAATTTCTTTTATGCTATATGGGTTATTTATGAAATGTATGATGATGATATATGTGGATCACATGATAAAAAATACAAATTCAGGGTGCACCCTAACAGCACTCCAATGCATTGGGTAATGATGTAATCTCTAGGGATTACAATTTTAACAATACCTTAGTGAATAACGTCGGTAATTTTTTTAAATGAAACCTTGGGGGTGAACCTTGGTGCTATGTTCATGATTGTCTAAGTTAATTGTTGTAGCCACATATTCATGTTATGAATCATGTTCTTTCCATTATGATATGCCTCATGATCTCTTTCTAATGCCTTAAAGATATTTTTCATGACTTTATTGATGTATATCAAGTTCTCATGTAAAATGTTTCTCTTGTTTACCTTACATTGCCTTCTGCTCACCCTTTCCCTTGATGTATTCTCCTAGGTTATGAGATGCTGTAATGAACATAGGATGAAAAAATGAAGAATCCATTCAAGTGTTTAAGAAGAATGTTTTATGTCATCATGTATTAGGTTCCTTGTTTCCAAGACACTGAACCTTAAAGATCCTCGGTTTTGTAAAATGTAATGAAAAGTTATGTTATAAAAATGTGGGATTCTATAGGGTTCCCTTATCTTGTATTACAATATGTAAAATAACAAAATTTGATTCTATATATATTACTAGAAGCTGGGTTAATTGATGGTTAACAATAGATAACATTTTCCCTAGATATAAGATATCTTTGATCAGTTACTTATATCCTGATTATTCGCTAATATTGATCTCCGATTAGGTTATCCCTAGTTTTTTATTATAAGGGAGTACATAATGAAGATGAATTTTTAGATAAGTTATGGAGTATATGAGTACCAAGTGGCACTATTTGGATGGAAGAATCCACCAATAGTATTCATGGATCTGATGAAGAAGTTATTTGATCTATATATAGAATCGTTGATTATGGTATTCATTGATGAAATTCTTATCTACTCTCAAACACTAAAGTATCATTCCATAAATCATAGTATATTACATTGTACAATAAAAGACTATATTATTCATTCCAATCAATTTATGTGTAATTTATTTATTCAGAAGGTTATGTTCCTATAGAATTTATAGGTTTGAGACATAAATTGTAGGGGACCTGAATAAAATTAAATCTGTGATATCTTGGATTCATCCTCATATTCTGTTTGAGATTAGAATAACTATTGGTTTGTATGTATACTACCATCATTTTTTATCTAGGAACATCCTCGATTATAAAAACCTATAATTGCGGTGATGAATATGAGAGTGATGTTATAGTTGTTGGATCAGTGTGAGGAACCTTTTTTAACTTGAAGAAAAGGATTACTATAAAATTAATAGTTATTCTTCCTAATCTAGGGATTAGAAATAATATTTATTGTGATGATTCATCCATTAGTTTAGAATTACGATAGTAGAGGAAGATGGTAGTATCATATTGATTGTGTCAGTTGAGACCCCATTAGTGGATCTATACTACTAATTAATTGTAGTTCATAGTCGTTATCAACTCTTGGAGTGTTAGTGACATATACTCTTTAGTGAATGGTTTATTTTCTCCATTAAAAATAATATCCTCCTTTTTATATTCAGAAAACATGACCTAAACATCAGGCCAATGTGTTGGGTAGAGTATCTAAATATGTTATATTTTGAAATGTCCTATGCACCAGGTAAAGATCATGTAATTGAAATTTTTTTATATTTATGACATATGTAACTTTTGATAATATTGAATAACATTAAGATGAAAAATGGAATCTTATGAGGTTGTTGGATGAGTGGAGGATAGATACTTATAAAAACCATTGATAGCATATGCAATCTCAATTAGTGGTCACATATTCTATTACAGACAAGGTGATGACTATTAAGGAATCATACCATGAGTGTGTTTTGATGATGGAATGAAAAAATATAGTGATCCAGTACATGGGTGTTAATTACATGAAAATGTTGTGATTTGTATATATGAGAGAGTTTTAGTCCCTTATTATATCAGTTAGGTGTTGACGAGAGACTTTCATTCCTTTATGTGGGTGGTGTATTCTGGAGAGACAAATATGTATAACAACTTTAGGGTGTACTTATAATGGTCAAGGACAAAGAGATACATCGCTGAGTTTTTTCCAATGCCTTACATGAAAATTTATAAATACTGAGCACCAACATCCTGGTGGATACCTCCAGCTACATCTTATACACATGTGAATGTAAGAGGACTTCACCGTGGAATTTTTGATGGGGTTACCCATGATCACAAGGATCCATGATATTTTCTGGGTGATTATCAATTGGATAATAAAATATTCTTATTTATTATGAATATGTGAAACTCATTTAATAGATGAGATAGGAAAACAACATTTCTATAATATAGTACACTTTTATTGAGTTCCCATATGCATTTTATCATACAATGATACATGTTTTAGGTCATAGTTTGTGTATATCTTGAATAAGACCTTTGAGACTCAATTGAGATTTATCAAGAATATAATCCCCATATAAATGGAAAATAGAATACAAATATTTAGATATTAGATGAAATAATATGATCATGCTTTATAGAAATCAATGGATCTTGGGCTGATAATCTATAATTTTTGAAATTCCATACAACTACAATTAATAGTATTTATTTTAGATAGAACCTTATGAGGAAATTTATGGTTGGTCATTCCATTCAAAACTTCTTTGGATTTAGGTTTCTAATGAAATATTTTTCTGGGCATGTATAATAAAAGAGACCCTCTTTGGATTAAATATTTCGAATAGATTTACCATTTTTCTTAGAAAGAATATATCATATGAAAACCATTGGAGAATACCTTTTCAGGTCATTATTTTTGAAAATATTTTTCTATGTGGGAATCCTTATTTAGGCTAATGGAGTTTTGGATGCAAGGGAAGCTATCCCAACATTATTTTTGACCATTGTTGACCATTGAGAATATTCTGATAGTGTATTACTGTCTATATCTTCCATATCATTTCCACGGTATGGATAAATTATTTCATGTGTCTCAAATATGGTGGAATATGCCTAATTCCCAAAACATCATCAAAATTGAGGATTAGATATTGATAATGACGCATCATATGAGAAATTACAAGTGAGTATTGTAGAAATAAGTGAGAATTTACTATGAGGCATGATGGAACCACTTATCTCAATCATGTAGTGTCATAGAAAGATCAAGGAGGAGACTTTGGAGAAGGAGGATAATGTTTTGGTTAAATATCCTAAGTGGATGGAGTGGGACCATTAGAGATGATTCTTGAGCATGGTTTGTCCATATAAGAGAATGTTTTATAATCTGTGATATTTTATTTCAAAAGTTATTAGCAATGTTTCCTATTATCTCCTTTTTGTTTTTAATTTGATCCATCCTAGGGTAAATTCTAGAGATTTTGAGGTTATCATAAAGAATTAAAAAGTATTTTTTTGGTTTTTTTCCATAATAGGGAACAACATTCCCTAGTTCAAGCCATGGTGGACATGCTCTGTGAAATAAAAAAAAAGAAAGGGTGAACTGAATTTTCCATGTTGTGATCATTCTATGGTTCATGTGAGGGCCTTATGTTGGCTATGAATTGGGTAACCCAACAATACCTTTCTTGGAGGGCATGGTGAGGATGATATCACATGTGGGATGGAAATATTCTTTAGTTTAATATTGATTCAACTACTAGTAAAAGGACACAAACCTCATGGATAATACATGGTTTAGAGCATGGATATGGTCAGGTTTCTTTGTAATGAATGAAAAATTATCCTCCCACCTCATATCTCTAAAAATATTCAAGAATTGGTCATAAAATTATGTTAGATAATTGTGGGAAGTGTTTAATAAATCATACACTAATTTTACCTTGACCAAACCTCCCCATTGTTCTTTCTATTAATTGAATAATTATGTATACTAGTGTTTGAGAGATGCCCATTTTTTCTGATTATCTTCTTGTAAGATTTGATGTATAAGGTGTTTTAATCAATAATTCCCACTTATTAACAAATCTAAGGCCACATTCTATCCTCCTTTGTTGGTGATTCTTTTTATGGTGATTTGGTGGATAACCCAATGATTTCTTCTTGTTCTAGGAAAATACTTTTTCTAAATATATGGATAATCAAAGAATGTAATTTATATAGTTATGTACATGTTATATACTGTGATCATTTAGGGTATTAATTAACGTTAATGGAAATTAGTTCTTCTATATGACATTTTCTATTTTTCTATGTCTTAGTAGTGAACCACTTAGTGAATCCTTTCATGCTGAGTATATCTTGTTCGAGATGTGAAATTTATCATTGTCAATATTTGGATTCTTACATCAATTGTGATTTTAATTAGGTAAGTGTTTTTCTAACCATGGACTTATCTTCCTCGTGTTATTCTCTTGAAAATGTATTATTTTATGTGAAACTAGTTCTCAAAGTTCATTGAAACAAGATTATTCCGGATGGTTTGTGAACATGGTTTAGGTAATGACACTCTTGAAAACCCATGGAATTGATTATGAGTTTGGTGTAGGAAGTTATTTACAATATATGGATTTTTTATATTATATTATCATCATTTTATGATTCAGGATTGAGACCCTTCATTGATGTATGTTAGTTGTAGGAGTGTGAGTGTTCCTTTATATGCACTGTTTGTTTATCACTACATGATATGTGTGTAGCCTCTTGAGAAATATTATTCATTTTTCATTATTAATAATTGAAAGGATATGTATTTATAAGGGTATTCTATAGCCTATGGAACCATGATTCTATTATCAAGATGAACAGGTTACTTGGATATAGTAAGATGACCCCATGGAGGGGGAGCATGATGACATAATGATAGCTATAGACTATGGCTTGTTTGACGTTACATGTTGGAACCCAAAAAATTATTTTACTATAGGAGTATACCATGTTTTTTAATTAAGAGTCTATCAGATATAATTTGAAGTGGTATAATTCCACACAATTGTGATCTATTGTCCAATTATATCAAACATATCTGGTGGGAATTACGATCATCTATGTATAATGGAAACCATTATGGTGGGGAATAATGTTATCCTAATACTTACCACTTTTAGGGTGGATAATGTAGTGTTTCCACAAAGGTATAAATTCAGCTAATATACAAGGATATAATTATCATCATCATGCGGGAGTATGTGGGGTCCGGGTTTATGGTGTATTGTTTATTACCAAATGAAAAGATACATGTGTCCATATGAAAAAATATACTGATAGCAACGGTTTTATTTATTTTTGGATACATTTTTACAGAATTCATTTGGTTAAATTATGATTTAAAAAACCACCGCTAAATTTTGTGTTGACATTAAACTCACATGGGTTTAGTAAATTTAGTGAAAATTTTTAGGAATTGTCACAGAAAATTTGTTTAGCGGTGGTTTTTATTGTTTTAGCAGTAGTTTCCCCCCACCAAAAAATGGAGAGGACATTGTGGCAGTTTAAACTGCCGCTTTCCCATCACCGTTTTTTGGGAGGGTAATATTCCCCTAAAACCAAAAAAACACAGCTAAATAATATTTTACCTTATATAGCGACAGTTTAGATTACTTCTAAATAAAAATTTGGCATATATAGAGGCTGTATAAATTTCTACTATATATTATTTTCATAGAAAAAATACATTTATCGAATCTAATTCTTTAGAATATATAAAAATATAGATATGATAATATAAGAAACAGATTTATCAAAACATTAATAATAATATCATCATAAAATTATGAAAGTCCACAAACCATGCCACCCCACAATCCCTTGGACTGTGGCACAATCCCTCCTTGCAACTAAAATTTCCGCTAAACATCACCCCAAACCATCTCCAACGCTCACCTTAGAACCCAAACCATCATTGGATCATCATTACATGACCAAAAAATATCCTTGAGATGTTACAATTATCAAATTCACAATAGGAGTATCAATTCATGAAATGATACATGATTGAGACCAAAGTTCATACTTCCTTTAAATTCCACCAATATATTATCTCACGAGTCCTTTGATGGATTATCTAATTTATATGGAATCTATGTTCACAACATATGAACTAGTATAAAACCTAATAGATACATATAAACTTACACGTGTTTATTTTTTGTGTGTTCTAAATAGGCCAATTTGGATTTAACTAAAGTGTCTATGAAATTACATTTAATAAAAATTTCATAATCCCTACTATTGACAACATTTAAAAAATAAGGTATTTCAAATGAAATTTATAGGTAAAAGTGTTATCATACATTTTTATTTTTCATATCTCCATGGTAAAATTTTTTTGTTAGAACAAAATAATTATTGATCTCAAAAATGAATATTTCAATCCCATGTGAATAAATCAGTCATTCCATTGAATCCATTAACTAAAATCAAATTTTTATCAACATAGCGGTGGATGAAACACAATTTAGAATTAAAATATAAAATAATTAAAACATATAAATCCATGTTTATAAAAAATCACACCAATTTAATCTTTTAAAATATCTCACTAATTCAGTTTTAAAGAAAAATTAAAATATAAACTAATCCATAAAATAAGTATTGTAAATAAACCAATAAGAATAATCATATATATAAATCATAATAAAAATAAACAAAAATAAATAATTTGTTACACATATATAAGGTGAGTACAAGGTGATAAAATCACTGTACACAATGGAAACACAAAGATAATATCAAAAAAAATAAAAATATCCCTTTGAAACACATTAAATCCAAATATTAGACAATATAAAACATAAAATTATTGTATTTGGGGTTTGGCTTAGTTGTAATCACCCCTTAATCCTACATAAAAAATGGGGGTTCAAATCCCATTGGGCGCCGATACTATAGTAGTGGCGGTACTGTAGCAATGGCTGGTACGGTAGCAGCGACAGGGTACTGTAGCAGCTATGGGTACTGTGGTCGTACTATTCACATAATGGGCTTTGGGCTAAAAAATTGGGCCAACGGGCCATGTAATGGGCTATATGTCCATTGGGTCTTCGGGCTATGTAATTGGTATCCCTCTACCTAGTTAAAAAGGTCTTTGATTTCCTTTAATAATAAGTATGGCTTTATCCCCAACCTTTAAAAAAACATAAACTTACAGATTCAACTATGATCTTATATTTAATTACATAATTATATCAATAACTGAATCAATATCATTAGGGGAACTCCATGAGAAATAGAATATCTTAAACATGGGGGAAATAACATTTTCTTAGTGTAATCTAGTATATCATAAAATAGATATGTCACATAAATATTTCAACATCCCATGATATAGGAATATTTTATATGAGATATTTAAAAAAATTGTGGTCATCATATAAATCAACAAAAACAATATAAAAAATAACCCCATCTTACCTACAACACCATTATAATAAATATCCTGCTTCACTTCATAATAAGAATAAAATAATAATTCAACTCAAATCCCATAAAGTGGTAATGGTTTATAAAAAAACTCACACAAGGGGATCTAAATAAGGATGAACAAATGATTAAGAAAACTCATTTTATATAATTCCATCTTGAACATTGAAATAAACATATAATTTTGGGTTACACAATCATACAAGGAATCCAATTAGGAATAAACACATCTTAAACAATGTATTCCACCTTCATGAGTATATTTAAATCCATATAATCAATATAAATTATAGAAACCCATTAAAATGGGTTATATAATTTGGAAAAAATGGGTAAACCCCATATTTTTATCTTCAAATTCATTGAAATGGAATCTCTATATTCCTCACAAATATTTGGCACACAAAAAATATAACTTTGAAATAAATACTTGAAATTCATTTGAAACTCCATATGGAAGGTATGATATCCATTAGAAAAATTTCACAACCCCATCATGGGTTACATACCTAGGTGTATCTTAATTAAAAAACAATTCATAAAATCCCATTGTTTTTACATATAGTATACCAAACTATAAAATAATTGTATAGACTTTATAGTATTCAAGATTCACTCCTTAACACTACTTACTCAAAATTTTTTCAAACCATGTGAAACCCACGTACACCCTAATGGAGAACACCACATTTCTAATAATAACCTACATGGTTCACCCTAAAAGTGTGGTTTTCCACACAATTTTCAATAATCCATAAGATAAATAATTGAAAAAAAATCATCATCTATATGTATTTGTGAATGGTTACTACTTGAACTCAAATGGTCATTCACTAATCATGTTTGATAGGGAAATCCCATATGTCCGATACATCTACATTATTTTCCACAAACATATGGTTTTATTCACAGCTACACATATCCATATAAAACCATTCATTATAAATATTCCACTGAAAAATAAATGTTAAATTGAAATGATCATAAGAAATTTAAAATACTAGTAATTATTTATTATATTTAATATATGAGTTGTAAGGGGGTTTCATGATTCATCATCTATAAATTATTTCAAGAAATCAAATCATAAGGTATACTTTGGAATAAAACATAGCAAATGAACCAATCATATAGATTTTCCTGAAATGTAAGGGAAATATAGATATCCCTACTATAAAGAAAACCAAGGTTTCAGAATCAAAATATTATTATTAGCCTATCATAATATTAGTTACACATCATCTCTGAATCCAAATGAACAATAAACATTTACCAGTAAACATTGATCGACACCCTCTCCATCTCTATCTCCACTCCTTATTATTGGAACCTAGAAGAAAACTCTATTGAAAATTAAATAATGTTTATTTTTCAATTAAACATAAATGAAATAAACATTTTTGTATTCAACAATTTTTAAGTTGGTTGTTTTACCTACTCACTATTATCCATTGGGGAAATATCACTTGGGACAGATCCAATTGTCTTCTAATATAATTTAATCAACACTTTCTATAGAGAAATGAAGTTTTCATATTTCATTTATATATGTTCCCTATGTTCATGAATTTTTCATTTCATTCCATAAAATCCCCTCTAATAATCTCAAGGTATGGAGTAATTATAACCTCGGGTAGATGCAGTTTCAATCCCTCATGGGCTACCAAAGACCTCTAATATTAATGGTCCCAAACCCATCTTGCGAACATGACCAGGGTGCTCCTATCCAATGACATAAGAAACATGATCATACAAGGAGACCAATATGAACTTCATAAGATTTTCATCCCATTGTTCTTTTATTTTTACCTGTAATGAAATATCAGTCATGTTTGAAGAAATACATATTAACATACTGACAAATGACAATAAGTTATTAAAATGAATGAGGAACTCATTTCCCAACTTCTTTGGTGTCCTCATTATCATAACTCCCATCAAATTTTGTATGAATATCCAACAAAAGTTATTTTTGGAAGAAATGGTGTGATAAATTCTTTGATTTAATTAAATAGAGATAAATCTATAGTTTAATATATAAAATTGATAATTTTTTATTATAAATATTTATACTAATCAAAATAACTCCAGAGTCAATATATTTTGTAATAGCCTGGACCTCTTCAGTCCATTACTTTGCTGAAATCTGGTGATTGAGGTGTTCTGGGATGTGAAGGTGACTTATTACCAACACTGTGCCAAATTTCTAGTTTATGAATAGCGTTTCCAGAACAACCTCCTTTGAACTACAGCCTCTATATCCTTTTCCAAATGTCGAGTTCATGAACAGTGTTTCCAAAACAGTTTGGTTTCCAGACTAGTGAGGTTCTATGGTGTTTCCATACCAATGAGGTTTCAATCCCATTGAGGTTCTACACTGTTTCTAGACTGGTTAGGTTTCCATACGAGTGAGGCTCTACAAATTTTCCTGACCTGGGAGTTTTCTAGACCAGTGAGTTTCTACTGTGTTTCCATACCAGTTAGGTTTCCAGACCAGTTAGGATTCCAAACCAGTGAGGTTATATTGTGTTTCTAGACCGGTGAGGTTTCCAAACTATTAAGGTTCTATAGTTTTTCCATACCGGTGAGGCTTTTAGACCAGTGAGGTTCTATAGTGTTTCTAGACCAGTGAGGTTTCCAGAGTGTCGATTCATCAAACACTTGTCAAATTTCAAGTTTGGTGTAAAATGCATCCACCTTCCTACAGTTTCCCCCCTTTGACTTTTCCTTTGATACAAAATTAATATAAAGCATCATTTTAAGGAATATGAGGCTGAATCAAAGGTCATAACTCCAATATTAATTTTCATAAGGTCTGGGATGCTATTACATAGTCAAACCACATGGTTTAATGTGACACTATTTTAATGTAAAATCTAGTGTATCTTAAACTGATGCTCCATTAAATCTTCTAAAGTGAAGAGATATCATCCTTTCTTGTTTTCACTATTTATCATCTGGTGTGAGATGCTCAAACCTTTCATTCTTTCCCATAGTAGTTTTGTGGTCAAACATTACTCATTGGATCAGTTCCACATGAATTTCATCTTTCAACAAGTGCACCCACTTTTATTGGTACAACAACGTAGTATAGATCAATATTCGATATAAGTACTCTATGAGAGGTGTCCATGATCTGTTTTTTTTTTGTTCAAAGATCATCAGAAACCTTTTGAGGTAGGGGATTCATTGAGTCTCTATTCCTTTACGTGAAACTATAGATTTTGCATGTTTTAGCTCACTTGATCACAAATGAATTGAAATAAAAAATATTTGAACTAGATAAATTTATTGATATTGGTTGTACGTTACTGAACATTATTTTCTAGATATTGTGATATTTATGCTTTATTTTTTAATTTTTTTTCTTGATGGAAATTGGTAATGTAGGTAAATTGGGATTAATTGTAAATTAATTGTCAAATATAAAGAGGCAAGTAAATGAATCATGTTTTATTGTTTTAATTTGATTTTAATAAAATTGAGGTCATAATCATGATTAGTTATTTTTGATAGCTTATTATTTTGTTTTCCCATAGTTTGATCCTGCAAATACTAAATTGATTAATTACATAAGGATAAAATGACTAATTTTTTGATAATATATAATTCCTCCAAGGGTTTTGAGTTACCCTCTTTCTTAATTAAGGCCTAAGATCCCAGTTGATATGATGTTTGTTTTTTTACTACTTGTCTTTCGATGTGAGCCTGGAAGGTAGTTGTGATATGTGGGGGTAGGGATGCCTATTGGTTGTGGTGGAAGTTGACTCCTAGAGTAGTGAGATGCATCAGTTTATACATGTGGGTGTCAGGGAGGACACTAACAGGTTGGATGTGAATGTTTGAATACATGATGAATCTTGTTGGTTGTTATCTGATATAATTCCCCATTGCTCAAGGTAGCTGGTCTTACTTATCCTTCTTCTAAAAGAGGTGAAGATGCACAGGGTATACCACATGCTTTCCATGTTTAGCATCTCAAGGGAGGATGGGTTTATGATCTATCTATAGGTGGAAATGACTCGGCATGTAGTTCATCTAATCACCGTTATGAGCCCCCTTTTCTTTAGCAGCATATAATATATTTCTAGAATGACTTGGAATATGGAAAAGTAATAATGTTTTTAATAAATAATTGAATAAATGATGTTAACCCATGGGGTTGGATCTTACTGGGACGTAATGCTGAGGTTACAATTTAAAGGAACAGTGGACTTTGGGTGTTATTCTAATGAAATATAATGTGTAAAATTTTCATCTTAAATTAATGCTTAAATAATTAATGAAAGTTAATTGAAACTGATAATAATTTAATGATGGAATTTAATGAAGATCTTAAAATCGTTGTGTGATTATTTGATACCTAGTCTTGGATGTGGCAGTCGGGAGTTTGAGAGATATTAGCTATAGTGGAGTCCAAGATTAGGTTATTCCCACAGCGTCATTGTGATCTATAGTATGTTCTACACTTTTTTTGTTTCTATACGCTACTCCACCACATTAGTTAGGGAAACTGGCACCACGGGGATTCTAAGCCATGGGGGTGTTTTCCCAAACATTCTGGTGGGAGGATAGATGGATAACTACCCCCTTTGTCCCCACTCTATTCTCTTGGTAGTTACTTGTGATAATAGGCACAACAATTATTTATCATCATATATGTGTGTAGAGTCCTATAATGGCATGGGGTTATTCACACACATATATTCCGGATATAGTTACCTATGGACTACTATAGGTGTAACATGTATTTTCTATGATGGATTGAGGATCCTTACTTAGTGTGTTGGCTGTAATGGATTGCGGTATAATGCCCAACTTATGATACACATTATCCAAGCTGTGGTGCCTCCCAGAAACTACCTAGTTACTTTTCTTACGTGTAAATTTTGGTTTTTCTATATGAGGTGAATGTTGTGGTGCTTCTCCCAGGTGTCTTTCGGAAAGCCTTTTGGGAGAGTGATGCTTAGTATGTGAGACATTGGTGAAAATTACCAAAATAGTGGGGAAGTGGTAGTGGGGTACCCTTGACATTTTTTAGTATATTATATAATCTTTTATGAAATACTTGGTGAGAGTAGCCATGGTGAGGTTAGAAACATATTATACCGGATTAGGTGACAAGTTAGATTCATGTATTTTTCACTAGGCTTTAGCATGCTTTCTTTACTTTTTCCAAGAGGCTTCGGGTATGATCCTACTGATTATATTGTTATACTCACCCTATATATATAATGTATTTTAGGTCACATATAGATGGTTTGAGATCATGCTGGTTTCTATGAGCTCGGGGTTCCAAGAGCTGTTCTGGCTTGTGGTTGTTGGTGTTTTTTACTTTGTTTTGGTATTTGCAGTTCTTCCCCTTTGATTTGTAGCATTTTTTCATGACATTATATAGGTGTACATGGGATTTCATTTATACATTCTTCTGAGTTTGAGTTAGTTTGAGTCTATCTAGTCTATATCTTTCACATGTGTTCTCATAGAGGGTAATGTCGCCCATTTGTGTTATTATTATACCCTCGGTACTAGATGCCAACTCAAGGCCTACTAGATGTGGGACTCAGGAGTCATTATCTCTCTTATCAGATTATTAGCCCAAGAGGGGTACTGCTTGTGGGGAGGGGGTCATGATAGAGTGGTATCAAATCCAGGTTGAGGGATAGGATGGAGGTTGGTGTTAGGCATAGGTGAGGATTCCTGGGTTGGTAGGGAAACATTGTCTGTCATGTTTAGAAAGTGATGTAAACACTGGAGACCAGCAAAAAAATTTCCGTTTAGGGCCCCCTGTGATCTGATTCACAGACCATTATGTTTACAATGTCTACTAAATGAGGTGATACTAGTTGTAGGATAGAGACCTAAGAAAGTATCATGCATTACTATTCATTATTTCTGTGTTTGAATGGGTATACCAAGGGATAGTTTAACATAAAATGAATAAAATAAAACAATTAATTAATTAATGTTGATTCTTCTTTATTCCAGGTTCATAATCTCTAATTGTTTGTTATTTTACAGGTATGGATCAAGGTCAATGTCCTCATTAGGATCACAGAGAATATCTAAATTTGGTTGTGTTAGTAGATCGCCATAGGGTAGAGGTTGATGATGAAAACCCAAGGAGGAGGGAACTCCAGGAGTTTCGGCACCATAGTTTGTAGAAGTAAGAGG
This sequence comes from Viscum album, assembly GCA_963277665.1. Lineage (NCBI taxonomy): Eukaryota > Viridiplantae > Streptophyta > Magnoliopsida > Santalales > Viscaceae > Viscum > Viscum album. The sequence goes on from OY728151.1 coordinate 171,278,567, forward strand.
GATTCATTTCAAATTCGGTCACGTAAACCTAATTGGAAGAGGTTCAGATAGGATTCAGTTCGATCCGTGCTCAGAAATATCAACTGGTGTCTTTTTTTGTGACGATACAGCATAGGGTAGTGAGGTAGTGGTGGTTCATTTTCCTTGGAGATCACGAGGAGTCATCGAACTCATGGGATGAGTTCCAAGACACATTTAAAGTTGAGTTCCTTTCATCAAATGTGAATGCATCTAGTCTCTAGGAGCTTCATACACTTTGATAGGGGAGCTCCAGTGTGCAAGATTTTGGAATCCATTTCAGTAACCTTTTATGATATTCTTCAGACCTATTTACAGATGAGGAGGCTAGGTTGAGGCATTTCGAGGAGGCTTTGCATCTAGAGATCCAGTGCTTGGTCACCCCAATTATTTTGAAGGCATATCATGAGGTGCTGGTATGGTTAGAGGTCGTCGATAGGATATTGGAAAGAACTATATTATCACGAGAGGGGAATCATCATGATTCCTCATGAAGCTGAGTTGTTGTATGGGGTTCTTGGTTTATAGTGTAGAAGAGTTTCTGTTCGGTCGGGGGTTGGTCTCAGCCCCCAGCATCTCATTCCTCCAGGGGCAGAGGCTCTTTGGCCTATGCCAAGGGATCATGTGCTTGTTTTTATTGTGTTGGTAGAGGTCATGATCAACGAGTGTGTTTGACCTTTTAGAGTAGTCACTGTGCACCAGGTGTTCCACTTTAGGTTCCTCTGTTGAGACAGTTCCAGTCGAGGTAGCAGCAGCAGGTTGCACCAGCAATGTATCAGCATAGAGTAGATGGGGTAAGTAGTAGAAAGTCCCGTGTTGCTCCCCTACCATAGATAACAGAGTGCAGCCATGTTGGTGGTCTTCATAAGGGTTAGAGGGTCGTAGAGGAGGTTATGGTCAGCTTCATGCTTTAGTGTAGCTTGCGCCAGGAAATCCAGACATCGTTCGTGGTACCCATTGCTTGTCTTGTACTTTTCTGTATGACTTTTTTGATTCAAGATCAACACAATCCTTCATTTTACCTACCCTTTTCTATGATTTGGGACTTGATGTGGTGGGGCTTCCAGTTCCCTTGGCCTTGACTACACCAAATGGAGGATGAGCTGACTTGTTTGAAATATATAGAGACCGTGAGATAGTGATGGGGAGGAACTGCTCTTGGAGAGATTTCCTATGTTTATGGATAAAAACATATGATGTAACCCTCATCATGGACTGGTTGTATTCAATGTTGGATATCATGGATTGACTGAGGAGCTAGGTTGTGTTCTTCGATGAGGATGGAGAGCCAGTGGCGTTTGTTGGAGAGTGAGACCCTCAGATGGATCAGAGGCATGTTCCACCCTTATCATCCTTGATGGATGAGTTGAATTTGAGTTCTTCAGAGGTTAATTAGTTGACATTTCCAAGGGTCATATAATATTACCATGATGTCTTTCCAAAATAGTTTGTATCATTTCCCCTCGAAGGGAGATCATGTTTGGGATCAAGTTAAAACCAGGAGCGTCTCCTATCTCTATGTATCTAAATAGGACATCCCCTTTTGAGTCTTGATAGCTATGTATACAGCCTGAGGGTCTCTTACAATGTGGTTTTGATAGGCTGAATGTTTCACTGTGGGGTGCACCGATTTTGTTCGTGAAAAATTATAATGACGGTTTGTGGTTATGAATCAATTATTGTCACTTGAAAAAAGTGACAATTATAAATCTCTATCCTCATCTATGGATTGATGATTTAATTGATCAATTGAAAGGTAAAAATTATTTCTCAAGGATTAACTTGGACATAGGATAGCATCAGATGCATATGAGGGATGGGGATATCCCAAAGACTGCTTTCTGTTTTTGTCATGGGCATTGTGAGTTAATTGTAATACCATTCGGTTTGACAAATTCTCCATCTATGTACAATGGATTATTGAATGAGGTGTTCCACGAGTTGCTAGATTAGTTCTTGGTTGTTTTTATTTATGAAAACCTTTTGTACTCCATGTACGAGGAGGAGAATTCAGAGTATCTACACACCGTTTTGGGGGATCTTCGTTAACATCAACTATTTGGGAAGTTTTATAAGTGTGAGTTATGTGATTAAGAAATCTATTTCTTAGGCCATGTCTTGTCCAAGCAAGGAGTAGCTATGTATTCAATGAATATAGTAGTAGTTTTGTCTTGGGCAACCCCGAAGATAGTGGCAGATGTTTGAAGATTCCTTGGTCTTGTAGGACACTACTGTAGGTTCATAGCTGATTTCTATCGGGTTGCAAAATCTTTTATGACATTTAATAGGAAGGATCATGTGTTCTTGTGGACTGATCAGTGTTTGGTATCATTCGAGTATCTTAAGGAGAAGTTGGTAAGTTCTCTATTTCATTATCTTTTAGCAGAGGGAGTTTAGTTTGATGTTTTCTGTGATTCTTCAGATCTGGAGTTAGGTTGTGTTCTGATGTTGCAGAGAACATTTGTTTCTTATGAGTCTCAGAATTTGCATCCCCATGAACGTAACTATTCCACCCATGATCTTGAGATGGCTGTCATTGTTTTTTCTTTGAAGTTGTGGAGAAATTACCTCATTGGTGAGCACTTTTGGGTTTTCACCAATCATAAGATCATGATGTATGTTTTCTTCTAGCATGAAATAAACATGTGACAATTTCATTAGATGATGTTATTATATGAATACGACTTCAATATATCATATACAGTTGGAATGGGGAATTTTGTAGCTAATTCACTGAGCCAGAAGTCGCATCGTGATGTAGTGCACAAATTTGGTGATTCTTGGATAATAATGGACGAAATTTCAGCATTGATGCTCGATATGGGAGAATTTGGGGGCAGAGGTTGTCTTTTTCTGATGATATTGCAGTAATATCTGGTACAGAAGGTGGAAGAGTCACAATTGGGGTATTTAGAGGTGGAGGTATGGAGAGACTGAGTTGTTTGTGGTCAGGCCCATGATGGTTGGTCTGAGGATGAACAACACCGAGTGTTGTATCATGGGAGTATATTTTTTCCTTTAGCAATCCATGAGATGGTTCTCATAGAGTTCCAAAGATCAACTTTAGTGGTTCATCCAGGTGTGATAATGATGTACCAAGCCTTGAGGAGATAGTTTTGGTGGCCTGAGCTGAAGCGTGCTGTTGCGGAATTTGTGTCTCAATGTTTGGTTTGACAGAAGGTGAGGGAGAAACATTGTTTTCTTGGTGGCCTGCTCCAGCTATTAGATTTTCTTTAGTGGAAGTGGGAGAACATTTCAATGGAATTGGTACTACTTTACCTCGAGCTACATGAGAACATGATGCTATTTCAGTGGTAGTAGACTGTTTAATGAAATTATCCTACTTTATAACAATCAGGGAGTGAAGCTCAGAAAAGTTTTTTAAAGGCACTATCTGGAGGAGGTGGTGAGTATCCATTGAGTCCCGAGGATGATAATTTTAGATCGAGAACCTTGATTTACCTCTATGGTGTGGAGAGGTCTCTAGTATGCTTTTCGGTTTCAACTATGCCTTAGCAGTTCTTTTCATCCACAGATGGATGATCAGATAAAGTTGACTATCTAGACTGTTGAAGACATTTTTCTATCTTGTGTCCTAAATTTTAGAGGTTCGTGGATGAGTCACTTACCCTTGGTGGAGTTCGCTTACAAAAAATTTTTTCACTCCACCATTGTTATGGTGCCTTTTGAAGCCTCGTATGGTCGACCTTTCAATTTTCCAATGTGTTGGACTGGGGTTGGAGAGTCAAAATTTCTCAGATAGGAACTAGTAAAAAATACAACAAAGATGGTTAATGTGATTCATGAGAGTATAAAGAAAACAGATGATCGTAAAAAATCATATGAAGATCAAAAGAAGAGACTTTGGAATTTTATTTTCGGGATCACATGTTTCTGAAGGTGAATCATCATCGCACACAGTGAAGTTAGGTCATGGGAGTAAGCTTTATACCCAGTTTGATTGGACTTTTGAGGTGTTGGCTTGTGTTGGAGCCATGGAATATCAAGTAGCACTTCCCCTACAGATGAACCAGATACATGATGTTTTTTATGTTTCACAGCTCTGTCGTTATCTTCATGACGACTCACACATCATCAATTGGAGTGAGATCGATGTTGACAATGATGTTACCTTCCAGGAGAGGCTGGTAGAGATCCATGACTAGAAAGATAATGTGTTTTGTTGGTGTTTTATTCCCTTGATTTGTGTTTTGTGGTTACACGGTGGTGTCAAGGAGTGTTCTTGCGAACGGGAGTCCCAAATGCTTGTCTAGTACCCAGAGCTATTTTAAGTTGTTGTGCTAAGTTTTTCTTTAATGATTTTATTTATGTACATTTGATGTGATGTTAGTCTTGACTTTTTTAGATTTGGAATGTTTATTCCCTAGTTCTCATATGTCGAAGTTTTGTTCAAGTTTTCAAAAATCTAAGTGTGTTTTTTCCCGGAGAGGTATCATATGGGGTGGTTTTTCTAACCCCTCTTTTTTTTCATGGTTGGTTTTGAATTCTTGAGGATGAAAATGTTTTGAGAGTTTTCTAATTTAATGTCCCAGACCACTTTGGTCCATAACATTGATGAAATCTGATGTTTTAGGTGTTCTAGGAGGTAAGTGTGATTTATTCCCAATAATTTTTCAAATTTATAGTTTATGAACAGTGTTTTCAGAACATCAGCCTTCCAAAAATAGCCTATATTTCCTTTTCCAAATGTTCAATTCATGAATAGTGTTTCTAGAATGGTGAGGCTCCAAAAATAGCTTCTATTTCCTTTTCCAAATTTCGAGTTCATGAAAATTGTTTCTAGAACAATGAGGTTCCAACAGTAGCCTCTAATTCCTTTTCCAAATTTTGAGATCATGAACATTGTTTCAAGAAAAGTGAGGTTCCAATAGCAACCTTTTTTTCCTATTCCAAATTTCATGTACATGAATAGTGATTCCAGAATGGTGAGGTTCCTACAGTAACCTCTATTTCCTTTACCAAAATTCGAGTTCATGAACAATTTTTTCAGAACAGTGAGGTTCCAACAACAGCCTCTATTTCCATTTCCAAATCTCGATTTCATGAACAGTGTTTCCAGAATGGTGATTTTTCAAGACCAATGAGGATCAACGATATTTCTATATTGGTGAGGTTTCATGACTAGTGAGGGTCTACAGTGTTTCTAAACTGGTGATGTTTTCAGACTAGTGAGGTTCGACAATGTTTCCAGACAGGAGAGGTTTCAACACCAATGAAGTTCTATAGTGTTTCCAAACTGGTGAGGTTTCTAGAATAATGAGGTTCTATAGTGTTCCCAAACCACTGAGGTTTCCAGAATAGTGAGTGATCCATCATTTTTTCCAATTTCATGTTTGGTGTATAGTGTTTCAAACTTCCTATAGTTTTCCCCTTTAACGTTTCCCTTGATGTAAAATGCATTTAAAGCCTCATTTTAAGGACACTAAGCCTGATTCATAGGACATAACTCCTATATTAATTTTACTAAGGATTGGGATTCTTTTACTTTGTGAAACCACATGTTTTAATGTGATCCTCATTTAATGGAAAATCCAATGCATCTTGAACAGTTTCTCTAATAAATCTTATAAAGGGATGATATATCATACTCCCTGGTTCTTCCGCCTAGTTCTCTAGTGTGAGTTGCTCAAACCTTTCATTCCTCACCATATGAGTTTTTTGATAAAAATTTCCTACTTTGATTGGTTCCCCTTGAATTTCTTCTTGGTGCAAGTGCACCCTCTGTTTTGGGTGCAACCAAGTAGTATTGATCAATCTCCAATATAAGTCCTCTAAGAGAGGTTATTTTGATATGTTTTGTTAGTCTGTTCAAAGACCATAAGAAACATTTTATGGTATGGTATTCATTTCTTCTCTATTATTTTACGTGCAACTATAGAGATAACACGTTTTATCCCACTCGATCATAATATAATTCACATAATAAATATTTGAACAAGATAAATAAATTGATGTTGATCGTATGTTACTGCCTATTGTTTTTCTAGATAGTTTGATATTTATTATTTCTTTTTTTATCTTTTCATACATGATGGAAATTGGTAAAGAATGTAAACTGGTATTAATTGTAAATTAATTGTCAAAGATAAAGAGGCATGTAAATGAATCTGGTTCTTCTAGTTTTAGTTTGATGTTAATCAAATGGATGTAGTAAGCATGATTAATTATTTTTTATAGCCTACTATTTACATTTCTCATTGTTGGAACCTACAAATAATAAATTAGTTAATTTTAGATGGATTGAATGATTGGTTATTTGATACTAGATAATGCCTCCTAGGGTTCTAAGTTACCCTATTGCAAGCTTAAATTCTAAGAGACCAGTTGATATAATGTTTGTTCTCTTTCTGTTATGCTGTGATGTGATCCTGGAAGGTAGTCGTGATATGTGGGGGTAGGGAGGCCTATTAGTTGTGGTAGAAGTTTACACATAGAGTGGAAAGATGCATCAGTTTACACATGTGGGTGTTGGGTAGGACAACAAAGACGATAAAATGGTTTGAATGTGAATTTTCGGATAATTGAGGAATCTTGTTGGTTTTTTATCTACTTTACTTTCCCCACTGCTCGTGGAAGATTTTTTTCTTACCCTTCTTCCAAAATGGGAGAAGATGTGCGGGGTATTCTACATGATTTCTGTGTTTAGCTTCCTATGGGAGGATTGGTATACGCTATTACTACAGGTTTAAATGACTCGATAGGTAGTTCATCTACTGATCGTGTCAACCCCCCTTGTGTTTAGTAGCTTAGAATATTTATCTAGAATATATGAGTGTACGAGAAATTAATAATTTTTTTAGTAAATTATTTAATAAATGATGTCAACCAATGGGGTTTGAGCTTGCAAGGACAAAGTGTTGAGGTTGCAATTTAAGAGAACAATGGATTTTGGGTGTTATTCAAATGAAATATAATGTAGAATTTTTTAATAGTTAATCAATGTTTAAAGAATAAATGAATGTAGTGTGTAACTGATAAAAATGCAATGAAGGGATGTAATCATGCTCTATAAAAGGTTGTGTGCTTATAGGATACCAAGTCTTAGAAGTGACAACTGGGAGTCGAAGAGGTGTTATCTTTAGTTGAGTCTAAGACTATGTTATGCCCATAGTGTGGTTGTGACATATAGTATATTCTGTACTTTTTTTGTTTCTATATGCTACTCCAGCATGTCAGTTTGGGAAACTGACACCCTAGGGATTCTAAGCCCTGGTGGTGTTTTCCCCAACATTATGATGGGAGGATGGATGACTAACTCTCCCCTTCGGCCATGCTGTCTTCTATTGTCAGTTACTTGTGTGGGTAGGCATAGCGGTTAGTTTTCCCCATATATGTGTGTAGAGGGATATAATGGCTTTTGGTTATTCACACACATATATTCTGGATATAGTTTCTTATGAACTATTATAGTTGTAACATGTATAGGCTATGATGGATTGAGGATCCTTACTCGGTGTGTGGGCTGTAATGGACTAAGGTATAGTGTCCGACACGTGATACCTGTTATGCATGCTGTGGTGACTCACAAACACTACCTGGTTATGTTTCATATATAGATGTGGTGGTTTTGTTGCATGAGGTTCCTGTTGTGGTGCTTGGCCTAGGTGTCTGCAGGCAAGCCTTTTTGGAGAGAGATTCTTAGGACATGCGACGTTGGGGAAAAATGGAAAACTAATGGGGAAGTAGAAGTGGGGTACCCTTGATATTGCTTATTATATCATATACTCTTATATGAGATATATGGTGAGAATATCCATGGTGTGGTTGAGAACATAGTATACCTATTTAGGTGACGAGTTATTTTCACTTGTTGTAGATTGTGATTTGACATGCTTTCTTCACTTTTGCACGAGAGGCTCCGAGGTGGATCCTACGAAGTATAATATTATACTCACCCTATGTATATATAAACTATTTTTTCAGGTTACATGGAGAATGTTTGTGATCATTCTGCTTTCTACTAGCATTGGGTTGCAGAACCTATTCGGGCTTGTGCTTGCAGCTGTTTTTTACTTTGTTTTGGTATTTGTAGTTTTTCCCATAACAGTTGCAGTAGTTTTTCAGGTCATTACTTATGTGTTATTGGGATTTCTCTTATATTTTTATAAATGTTGGAGTTGGTTGGTGTCTGTCTTATCTCTCCCCGTTTCATGTGTTATCTTAGAGGGTAATTCATCCCATTTGTGTGTTTACTATACCCTAGGTGATAGTCACTAACCCAGGGCCTATTGAAGGAAAGACTCCAGTGTCATTATCTATATTCTCATATTTTCGGCAATGGAGGGGTATACCATTTGGGGAGGGGGTTGTGACATATTTTAAAAAAACACTTGGACCATGTCGAGTGGTGCATGATTTTTTTTTCTGAACTTGATGAATCTTCCCTTGAAATGTCATGAAATTAATTAAATATAATTTAATAAGAATGTATGAAATGTAATATCCTTTTCATATGCATGTGTATATGTAAAATTAGATTAATATAACAATATATATTTCAAAACCACATGCTTCCCATGATGAAGGATATGAAAAAAAATCTTCATTTTCTATTTAGGTTACCCTTTGAGTACATTATTATAAAGCTAGAGAGTTTCCAAAAAAGAATCATTGAATTATTTCCATAATTTCCATTTTAAATCTTTCCATTTATTACCCAAATATTTTAATGTAAACTTTTTTTCAATATGATCAGTAATTGTAAAGTAGAATTTCATATTTAAAAAGTGATTCATATTAAAAATATTACAATTGAATAAAATTATGATATTCAATAAAACCATAATGTATTAAAATTTACTCTATATGGGAATAAAAGACTTCATTTTTCCAAAATTGAGGCACATTACTCCAATTAGCATTGGAAATTGGAACGGTAACCAGATCCGCCACTAGTTGGTCTAGAATTTGGAAAATTAGTCATTCATAATAATCTGTGGGAACCCCATTACAGATAAATGGGATAACTATCTTCATTATATTCATATTCTATACATCTGAACTGTACGAATATATGTATTTAGTAACATTATTGGTATATTTTATAAAACAATATGTATTATTATAAAAAAGGTAAATAAGTTTATTCACATTAAAATTTTCACCTCTAACTGTTACCCTCCAACATACTTATGAAGAAATAAGAGTGAAAACCCATTCATTTTCTATTAATCCTATTGAATGGGGATGAAATATCTTAGCAGCTGATGTGATAGAGAATGAGGATGTTTCATATGTGGACGGAATGAAGTGTATGAGAGATGTTGATGGGGGAAGACAAAGGGTGTCGTGGATTCTGTAGGGAGGGAGACCAACAGATAATCATCTAGCAGTGTAGTTGATGGAATTCAAAATGGGAGTGAACATGGAGTATTAAAATGCATCTTTCTTGGAATTCTTATCATTTAATCAAATAAAATTTACATTCAAGACATATATTTCAAAACAAAAAAAACATAAAACAAATAAATAATAATAGATTCACAATACTGAAAAATAAAATTTAAATATCTATGATAATGATTTAATGTACATACAATATAAGTGGTTGATAAATTAATGAACTACAACACATACATTCATTTTTTTCAATCATGTCATTTTGGATTTCCATCATTACACCATATACTTCATCCACCATTGCAAGAATAATATTATCAAATCATTATAAAAAGATATGTTAATTTGTTTCTATTTATGGGGTTTAATGTGAAATGAAAATATCCACTTAATCACTAATATCATTCATGTATTTTTATTTTATGTGAAAAAATAAACTCCCCCCTTCTTCTATGACATATTCTACATAATATACCATTTGATATTTCCATGAGAAGATATACTGATCATGTAACTCATGGTCACCAACATCCATCAAAGGATAGATATTCACATATGTAAATTTCAAGGAATCTCTTTTAATACCCTTAGTAGTATAGATCCACTTGAAATTGAATAAAACAACTGAAAAATACTCGTGGTAGTTTAATTTGATGATATCTGTCAATTTTTCACAATATACTAATTCAAAAACTGAAAATACACCATAATTATATGTTTTCAAACCCTCTTCCTGATTGACTATATGAACTTTAAAGTCATTGACATTGTAAGCATCAAACGTTATAGCTTGTGTTTGAGGATCTCTAGCCAAAAACATCATAACTTTTGAAAATTCATCCTTAGTATCAGTATTCATGATTATAAAAAATTAATATAAATTATTATTTTTAAAAAAAATGTGTCAACCTAATATCTATATTGAATGAAATTTTTATGAACATACAAGATGTACTGACAATTCTATAAGATCTTTATTAAAAACTTTTGTTATGTCTTTCTCATTTCATTTTTATCCTCTCATTCATCTTTTTGTTTGTATTATGATCACTTAAATAAATGTATCTTTTATTTCATTATTTAGTAGAACATATCTATATGGATTTAATAATTCCATTTCTTTCAGTGTAACATTTTAGATCATCCCAACCGATCATCCAATAGCTGGAATTATTTTTGATTTCCCAGGTATTTGATATTGATTCAATGATTCATCAATATTTCCAAATCAATTGAATGTATTCTCAATATAAAAAATGTAACTATAATAAAAGGTCAGACACTGCTCTGCAAAATGGACTTCAGAAATAGATCCTTTCAGTTAAATTTTTTTTCACATTTTATTTAAAATGAAAAATATAATTGAGAAATAAAATAAATAAAAAATAATTAGGTATTTAATGAAGTTACAAGAATTTTTTACATAAAATGAAAAAATATAAATAAAGTATCTCTCAGTTGGACAGATCCATTAATAATGTATGAGGCATCCTAATTTTTTCCTCATCCAAATTCATGGTTAAATAAAAAATAAAAATAAAAAATGTTAAGGAAAGATCATCTCCATTAAAAAAGTGTCAATACAAAATATTAAGTAATTTTTTTCAAGATTATATGGTTATAGATTTTTCTCACATGGTTTTTTAAAGAATTTGCATAATTTTCGTAAAACTACAGTATCCTTTTCTGTTAATAAAGCATTAAATTTCATTGGTATAAACTGTTGTATCAAAATATGTGAATCCCAAATTTTCAATCCATCTATCCTGTGATGATTTATGTTTAAAACCCATGAGAATTTACTTTAATTTACATCACATACCGTCACATGTTTTCAAATTATATGGTTTGTATCTTTAACCATATTTCTCATTGCGAAAATTTCAAAACCATTCATTCTATTCTCATCTAGACAGATATTACACTTTATGTTAATTTTTAGTAATTATTTTTAAGGGTTGATATTTTCCTTCAATTTTTCACTCTCATTAAGAAATTTGAAGATCAAACTACGACAATTTTTTTTCGCAATATGAATAACATAAATATTATGTCACTAAAAATTAAATTCCAAATACTAATATTTGAGTAATATTTATTTTCTTCCATTTTTGTATTCAAATTTCACTTGAAAATTCACTTCAAATTCATTCCCAATTGTCATTCAAGTGAAGCAACTTTCCAAATTGTGTTTCAACATTTCCATGATTTACCAGTATTTTATAACCAATCAACAACTTTGGAGGTGGTGTATATTTAATAGAACCGTTGAATTTTGATTTGATAAACAAAAATCATTAAGACAAATTGTGAAATATTTGATGACACAAGAAGGATCATTTTTATATAAAGAAGTCATTCGGGATAAAAATAAATGTTAAAAATAGAAAAATACAAAAAAATTTAAGTGTTCCAACTAAATATGTTCCAAATTCCCTAGTAGCCTTTAATTGTCCACATTAGATTAGTCTTCATTTTGAACATTGTTCTAGATGATGCATCTTATGTCTTAACATACTTACTCTATAACACCTATAATTCATCAATTTGGGGATTCAATAATATATCAATATCATTTATAAGAACATATTCTCTAGGTATAATCATCAAAAAGATAAAAGTCTTTTTTCATACACATCCACAAATGTAGATTGTATGGGATCAAAAAAACTAGACAAATGTTTTAACTGGGGATCAAAGCCCCAAATGGGTTGAATCCATCAGCACTCAACCCCAATTGCACATTCTTAGGATCTGATGATAAATCATGATATAATGAATAAAATTTATTCCATGATATAAAATATCTGGCAAATCTCATTTAGGCATCATTGTTATTATCTTTCGAATTCCAGTTCATGTGATCGACAGTTTTGGATGACATGAATAATATTTGCAATCAAGGATTTAACGTGAAGTAATGAAAAACCATTATAGGTGTTTCATTTTTCTAAATATTTATAGAATTATGTTGATTCAGACTTATAACATCACCCATTGACTTCCATTAAGAATAAGAACATTTTTTCCATCCTCTCTTCTTGAATCCCCCGTAATAAAGTATACAATAAATGCAACAAGCATTTTTTTTGTATAATTTAGACAAAAAATTTTAACAACTTTTTTCTTATAATAAAAGACAAAGGTTTATTAGATTATGGATATTCATTGCGAAACAATTACAATATCATGGATATATTTTTATTTGTAATTATACATAAAAATTTGATATGATACAACTTTATCCAAAAATAATGTTTTGAATATTTCGAAAATCCACCATACAACTCCTGATTTCCATCATTGACTAAATCATGAAACAAATTTGATAGATTAGTGTAGTTCATTTATGAATTATACACTATCTAATCAATAGGGGGATCTAACTATATGTTACAATCTCAATTAGGGTGTCCAATAGTCCTAAAAACATTGCTTTTATAAGTTACTATTTGTATCACCCTCAACTGGTTGTTTTTATATGTTATGATGTTTATGTTATTGTATTTTAATGCTGAAACCATCATTTATAATGTTTTACATTTAGTTTTATATTTTCAATGAAGTTGGTTTATCATTCGATTGATTGACATCAGTTCTCAAACATTATGTAACATTTTATTCTCTATGCCAAATCAAAAAAAATTTGAATAGGTAATTTTTTTATTATTAAATGCTCTTATGTTTCATGTAACATTAACCTTCTTATAAATTTATATTTATGACATGGACATATTATTTCCCAATGAAAAGATTGATTGGAAATTTAAAAATATAAAAATTCCTCCAAACCCTTAACATATTGTGGTGTGTTCCTCAGTAATGTGATCTTGTTTATTTCCATATATATAAAAAATATCCCTACAAATTGGTAAAAAAATATAAAAGTATTATTATGTATTAAAATTGATAAATGGAAGTGGAAAAACACCACCCATGTAGTTATAGGAATATTCATAAAAGCACTCAAAAAATCTAAGTAAATAAAGGAAATGAATCATGGATGGCACTATGTAAGATAAAAGCACGAAATAAAATCCTAAAAACATTAATTTAAAATCGTTATCATTGGAGAAACACCCTAGGGTCACTATTTTAGGTGATCCTATTAATTATATGTCACACTATAAGTTGATTTCATGTTCTAACACTTCTTTAGATAGTGTCCTTGTCACATACTACTTCACTGTTATTTATGTGGTGGAGGGACTCTTCCATTCTAGGTTTGTCTAACTAATAACCCTAGGTTTCTCATAATTTTTTACAAAAATGAACAATTGAGAAGAGAAAATATTTCATTAAGAATTAAATAATCAAGTCACAATCCGATAAATATAATCATTTAGAAGACCAAAGAATGAATCTACCATAAGGTTAAATGTCACTATTTTTATTATTATACCTATAAACATTTACACATTTATGTATATACATATATCCCATTGCACAAATTCACATTTTCTCAAGTGAATTTGTACACACATACACACATATATATACTTATGTATATGTGTAGAACAAATATATATTTATATATATATAAACAAACACACATCATATTTGTTTAAAAAACATATAACTTTAATAATCCTTTAAATAATAAGATATTAACCCATTTTTAAAACCAAAAACTCTCTTAAAAAATTTAACTTATTAATTAAAGGTTTTTTAGGAGTTTATTAAATATTCGATGTGAAAAAATAATAAAATTAGTATTTTAACAACCATTAAAATATAGAAAAACATTATAAATGAAGTGGAAATCATATGACATAAAATACATTTGGAACATATTTATTATTATATTTTTATATCCACATGGATGATTAAAAATACAACCATGCAATGTTATAAAATTTAATGACACAAAACCAAGTGACACTTACCTAAAACCTGCTATCATTGAATATGGTGGCACTATGCCACCTAAACATGGTCCATGATACCCAAGAGAACAAAGTAGGACCTAAAAATAAAGAATACCCAAAATTAAAATTGATCCAGAATAGAGGAAAGAACTATTACACAACATGAAATCATTGTAGATTCATCGCCTTCAATTTTTGTTAAAATTATTGGCCTCAATCAGGGTTCACAAACCTTATACAACAAGAATAAACAAATGGAGCACCCAAAATTAGGTTAGTATTTTTATGGGTTATGTGAGTAGTGACACATATAGAATTCATTACATTCCATAAAAAAAAGTAATAAAATAATTAATAAAAAATCAATAAACACTAAACAATTTCTACCATAGAGCACAAATCCTGAATTAAGAAGTAAAATTAAATAAATTTCTCAACATGAAATCACTGTTAAAAATCACCAGAATCAGTTCTTAAAATACAATTCATGTATTTAATATGATTAGACCCACATCCACAAAAATCATGTAGTAGATCCACAAGAAATTTAGGTAACCTCCCTCAACTAAATAGTAAAACTATACTTGTCTATATATAAAAAACTACATGTTAATGAAAAAATCAATATAAAATGAATTTTGGAATCACATTATAAACAAATAAAAAATGAAAATTAGGATTAAATTTTGGTGGTCTGTGTAGAATTAATGATAGGGGAAAATTAGATTAACATTAGTGATAAATGATAAATTAAACATTATGTTTTTTGATCAACAATCCTTTTTGAGAGGTGATTAGTTATAGATATAGGATTTAGGTTACGTGACATAACAACAAGAGGAGGGGGAGTTCCAACTTAATAGGGAGATGAAAATTAGTAGCTTCTCACTCAATGAAAGAAGTTTATTTGAGTATTTTGGTCATCTTTGGGGTTCTAGGGTAGATGAGTTAATGTAGACATATATTTTTATATGAATATTAGATCTAGCTTATGAGAGTAAGTGTTCAAATCTATATGTGGGTTGAGAATCCCCAATCGTGGGGGACTGGACACTGGAAATGGGGAGGGATGGAGATAAGGGGTAGCAAAAATGGGATGATGATAATGGGGAATAGCTGTAGTGAGGATTTGGGGTAGAGTGGGGAAAGTGGATCGACCTCAGGATCAAGGGGCTTGGGGGATAAGGGTGGGTGCTGATAAGGGAAAGGATTTGTGGGAAAAGGGGGGAAAGGGGGCTCACGATGATTGATCTAGGGAGAATACCATCAGTGATGGCATAGGCATGGGGTGCTCAGTTGGATAGGGTGTTGGGGTGTTTGAGTTGGATTTGTGTGTTGGGGGGGGGGGTGTTTTCAAATAATATATCTCTTAAAAGAAATATAATGTATTTTGAAACAATTATTCTAAAACCGTCATTAAATTTTTACAAATTTTTTTAGTGGTGGTTTAAGAAACCACTACTAAAATACCAGATATAATAGATTATTTCGGTGTAGTGGGTGGTTGTATATTTATTTGAAAATTTACATATGTCAGGATATATAATATTATAACTTATCAACACTTATTTTAAGAACACTTTGGTGGTGTCTTACTAGGTTTATTAGTCACACCCTCTATAGGAATGTCAGTACTCTTGCGTATTTCATAGCCCAGGATCTAGTAAAGGGAACCAGTCCTATGATAGGGAATTAAAGAGATGATGGCATGTAGTTGGATTTGTTGTTATTAAGTACTATGGGCTATTAATACTAAAAAAATTCCTCCCATACTTTATAATATTTGGTTTTCTTTACCATGTTAGGATCCATATTTATTTATCTTTTTCAGTTACTTCAGTGTCATCTACTATTAAATTTGAAATTATTTTATTACACTACGATTAATCTATGTTGATTTTTATTTATATTAATTCTATAAGAATATGGTATTTAGGGTATAGTCTTACCATTGATGAACATCATATCCTCACTACTAGTCAGTAACCTCTTGTGTATAGGGATTCTCACAAGCAGTTTTGTTGCCCTTCATCTTGGACATGGTGGTTTAGGAAGGCGTGTTGTAGTTACCCAAAAATTAGATATAAAAAATCCAAATATGCATCCATACATAATACATGACAAAAAATTAATAACCATTTCATTTAATGTATGGGTTTCATGTGACATATGCACAGACACATGCATACCAGATCAAGTTAGTGTCTCATATGCCACACACCAAACAACATGCATATAACTTATTATTGTAGTCTCATGGGCCACATTGGATTTTCCATGCATATCTTGCAATTAAATTTTATTTTTAGTCACTATATACTAAGGAATATCTACATGAATAGTATCTGTTTCCAATTTCTAGAATTTCCACTCAGATAAATCCCACTCATGTAATTCTTGTCCACCAAGATCAAGCCCAAACCCAATAAAACCATAACTCAAAAACCCATAGATATGGGAAAAAATATAGTTATTTAATACATTAAAAGTATGGGATATTAAAATATTTATTATTTATTAATATGTTAATTTTTTAGGATAATATAACTATATGGGAAGTGATATTGTATCCTCTAAACAGATTTCATAAACTACTTGATATAAAAGGTGTATAAAGATTATAAGAAATTTCTTTTTCATGTGAATTATCACTCTCTCACACTCACAAAAACCATATTATTTTTGTTATAGATATTTCACATATTCAAAAAATATAATAACTATATTGTAAATTTTATTTTCTTATGATATAGATTCCAATACCTCTTAATAGAGATTCATCTTTCACAACAACATTCAACTAGTCTCAAATATGTATGATATTATAGATCTTATTCTTTGATTTTTTTTAAATAACTCATCAATTATAGACTAGTAAAATTCTACCATAGGGGATATTTAATTATATTAGTTCTATTGAAGTGGGTCTAGGTTTACCCTATGATTTAAATTATTTTATATATGTTTTATAATTTGATAAATTTTCAATAGATGAAATGAATTTCATCATAAATAAGGGTCTTACCATGTTCATAAAAATAATATCATCTCTGAAATTATTGAAAGGTTTTGTATATTCTAACTCATATATCATACATTATTGAATTTCCTAAGAATGGTATTTATGTAACTAAATTTTATACATCATTCACTTTTCATGTGAATAGGAATTTAAACAAAAATGGGAGAGAGCATAAAATATTTCACTAATACTTATTTAATATTTAATTGATACGAGAATTATCTCTAAAAAAATAAATCAAATTGGAATAAATATTCATATTAATCAAAAAAATTTATTAATGTTAAATATTTTATATAAAAAAATGCCAATTTGTTTAGGAAATTCCGTTGGTAGAATATTAACTGTTGGATGATTTCTTTATTTTGGTGAATAAAATATTTATCATAATTTGAGGTTATAAAGAATATATTGAATATTATACTATCACTAATAAATTAGATAAAAAAGTTAACATGAAGAGGATGTGGAGGCCGAATATGATGATATGAATTTGTATGGGTTTACAATATTTTTATATAAATGAACATAGTGAGTACAAGAATGTATAATAGAAAAATAATATTTAGATGTTTTCAATATAGAAATATTGTGTGTTTTAAAACAAGTTTTTACAATTATGATCAAGAATATAAAAATGATAATCAACCTAAAAGAATATTAAGGATAATTAAGAAGGTTAGTGATTTTTATAGAGGAATATTTTTTTGTAGGAAATGAGAAATAAAAATCTTAAATGGAAAGAGAATTTCTCCCAAAACATGATAAATAAACTTATATTGAGGATATTAAAATAGGAGAATGGGACTTAGAGTTTGATGCTCTTCCTTATTTTAGGGAAAAATAGAAAAATAGTATAATTATTCATTTAATAATGAAGTAGAATATAGTGAATTTTAAATGAGGGATGTGGAGACATAAAAAATATCAATTGATGATTTATATCAAATTCACAAAATAGATATTTTATAATTTTTAAAAATATTGAAAATCTAAATAATTGGAGGAGAAACAGTTTTTTCATGTTCCTTAATGATAACATAATAAAAAATATATAATTATTTATTAAAATAAACAACTACTGAGCATATTGAACTGAAAGACTAAAAAATAAATTCCTCAATGATCATTAAGATAACCAAATAATGTTATTACTTTATTAATATTTTAAATTATTTTTTTTATATGTCTAATTTTTTTATTATGATTTGTAAATAAATATATCTTAATAGTTTTAAGTGTTTTTTTGATGTTTTGAAAATAAAATAGAAAGTATTATGAATTTGTTTTAGTCTAATAATGGTTATGATTACCTGAATTATGTATTTAATTTTTATCATTGGAAATATTGGATAACTAATAAATACATTTATCCATACACACCATGAAATTCAATTAGGTAAAAATATGTTTTTTGTGAAAATTATGAAATACATGTTATCATGGCCTTACACTTCAAAAAATATATAGAGAAAATTAACAATAGAGTTCGTTGATATTATCAAATTGAACATATTCAGACCAAATTTTTTAAACATACCATAAGCGATAATGGTTCTATAAAACCAAATTTATAGACCAAAAATGCTTTTTTTAAACCCTTAATATATAAAAAATAATTAGGAAATATTTTGTTATTGATATGATGAGGGGTTATTTCAAAGATATACACCCTCTAGAAAGTATTTATTATCATAAAACCATATTTAGATCAAAATAATTCATAAATTTTATTTTATAGTCAAGGAGGATCACAGTACATCAAGAAAATGGTTTACTAGTGATAAAGAGTATATAAAATATCAAGGAGATCATGATGGATTACAAGGGAAAATATTGGGAAATATTATATATTTTTATAATTACCATTTTGATTTAGATGTTTCTATTCAAATGTAAATATAATTTAAAGGATAAACTATGTTAACAAAATTTATAAAGATATAATTCTTGAAAAATAAATATATTTCAAAATTATAGAAAGAGTGTTCAATAATTGAGATGTTTGAGAAATTCCACTAACACAATATTTCATTCACAAGATAAAACATAGTGTGTTAATAAATCCTAATAACATGATTATTGGTTTATATAAATGATGGAAGTTTAAAATTAGATTTAGAAGAATTATATATGATATTTACTCTTTTTTACAAATGATAAGAATTTTATTAAAACAAAATGATTCTTTAAAAATAATATCAATGAGATGGGATATGTAGCACAAAATAATAATCATTTAGTTTTAAATGTTACTAATAAATTATGGGAAAAAATTATTATTTTTTCACTTATTTAAAGGATTAATTAATTTTAAATTTTTCTTTTTTATATGAAAGGAATTCCAAATGTGTTTCAAAAATATTTGAATTCAATATTCATGATAAAATAACTAAGGTAGAGGTTAATATTTAACAACTGTGTGGTTTTATAATTCATAGTGATGGATATAAAGTTTTTATGATGATGTAATATTAGTATAGTGATAAATAAGTACCTTAATCATGCAATTAAAAACTAGAAAACATATTAAATGTTTATAATTTTAGGAAATTTATGGTCGGTACAAATCTATATGTAAATATATATGATAAAAACTACCTATTTTTATTGTATATATATATATGAAACTATTTATTCCCAAAAAATAATTGTGAATTTTCTATCCAAATGTTTTTATTTTAAATGTAAATGATTTTTGAAATAATAATATTATTGTATTTAAAAGTACTAAATTCAATAGTTTATATTTTAATCAAACATTAAATGTTTTTTATAAGTTGTCCAAAAAATTTATTAGAAGAATTATGAGATTCCACAACTATTATAGAAAATTTGACTATGTTTTCAATGCATTAATAATGAATTATTATAGATCAAAAAGAGTTTATAAGGCTTATTATTGACCTGACCTACATAATTTTTTCTAAACTGAATTTTTTGTTTATCGCAACTGATTGCAAATGATTTCATAGTAATTAAATAGAACCATATCTATTATATGAAAACATATATTTTAATATGTCAAAGTCACTATGAAATATTGTATCAGGTATTATGAAGACATATAACTACAACATTATATCTTTTATGATACTAATTGGATTGTGGTAGTAGAGATCCTTAATATTATTATAATGGTGTTTTCATTATTTGTCTAGTGAGTGTTTCATGGATCTTTATGAATAAAATTTTATTTATATTATGATAAATCAATGTTATTTATGTTGTTTAATTTTAATCCATATTCAGAATTATGTGGATAAATTCAAAACATAAAGAAATACTTATAAAATTGTCATACTAATTTATTACTGAGTATAATAATAAATGTGTGATTAATTTTTCTTTTAATTTGACACAATGTTCAAGTTAAATGCTTATTAACATCAGGTATATATTCATCTTGTAAAATATAAAACATTATTAGAGATAAGTATTTTTAGGTTAGGGATGAATTTAAGTATTATTAGAAAATTGGATAATGATGATTCATGAGTTTAAATGATAAAAGAGATGTTATGAAATAGAATTTTGATTATTTGGAATCAAAATTGGTATATTGTAATGCCCTATAGATGGTTTGAAGTTGTTTGAGGATATTTTACGTGTATTTAATATAGGAATATTACCCCAAAATGAAACAATTTTTTAGATTCCATGAATTTAGATATATTAGAATAAAGTGGTTTATTGATTATTTTATGACACAAAAACCATGCACATCACATAAAAAAATTACATTGGTTAAATAAATGAGGATTTTAAATCATAAGAAAATAAAAAAATATAATGAAATGGAATATAACTATTTAGATAGGGTTTAACTATTCATTCTACAATGCATAATAACATGAAAAAATAGAGTACAATTAAAAGATGATTACATATGAATA
Organism: Viscum album; assembly: GCA_963277665.1. NCBI lineage: Eukaryota > Viridiplantae > Streptophyta > Magnoliopsida > Santalales > Viscaceae > Viscum > Viscum album. The sequence continues at coordinate 171,299,731 of OY728151.1, forward strand.
ATGTCTTAATAACATGTTGTGACCATTAATTAAAAATGTAATTTCATAATGACTAGAACCTATGAAAATTTAATTTAAATCGAGTTGAATATAATTTATAGGACATTAACACTATGATGCATGTCATCCCATAGAATAAGTTAATTTCATTGATGATGTTGGTAGATATAGTCAATTTGGGAAAAAGAAAGGGGATCTTTCTATAATGTGATATTTTTTACATTATTTTGATCATTCCAAATTATTTCAAAATGGGTGTATTATTCATGTTTATTGTTGGTCTTAACATGAATTTAGTGTTTATTTTTTCTATTGAATTACTTTATTATAAGTGTAATATTAAAAGGGATAGAAAATTTACATATTACTAGAGATATAATGTTGAATTATATTGAGGTATACAATAATATAGATAATAGATGTATTGATATATCTATAATTTGTGGAAGGAAATTTTTTACTATGTTGAATTAAATTGAGAAAATGGATTTCTTTGAGGATATTGAACCATAATAAATATGTGGTTACATGTAGGTGTATGTGATGTAAAAATACCCTTGTTCTTCAATACATATTTTGTTTGTTGAAAAAATTAATCTAAATAAGGATTTATGAAGGTTGAATGATTCCAGAGAATATATCTATATCGAATATAGGCTGTAAATCAGAACAGATAATATTTAAATGAAATTTTTACACCAAAAAACTATTGGTTAAGACAAAATAAATATCAGGTAAAAATAATAATTGGGTGGCCAATGGCTAAGGACATCTGATTATTTGTCCTCTATTATTGTAGTCAACCATGTTCAAAGACGACCCTAATATATGTGGAAGTGTTGGAGATAGCCATTAAGGGTTAGAATTGGTGTTTATAAATGGAATAAATGAGGAAATGAATAACTATATAGGAAAAGTTTCATCTCTCTATATTGTAATAACATATTGTGTGATGTTATTAATGTATCAGGTGAATAAGAACATTTCCATTAATTCTCCTTGGATTAGAACATTTGAGTGAACCATGTAAAATCACATATGTTCTCTTATTTCATTGATATGTATATATATTTACAGTATGAGAAAATGTTGTTTTCACCTTATAGAGAGAATAATATCATGATCGAGGAAGTGTAATATTTTCGTCCAACGTACCATGCCTCACTCCCTTCCACTTAAGGGTATGATACATGATATGGATGAACAATTACTATCAAAGATGAGGTTTTTGGGAGAATATGTTTATCTATCTATATCATTGTAGTTGTGATAGTTGTTATTAAAAAGGGAAAACCTATTTTCAAAGGAAAAATTTTCTAATTGGGGAAGAAAAGGATGTAACATCACATCATGTCCTTTGAAATATAATTATACATGACTTCCATTCATTTCATCTATATAGAAATGGAATGAGAGGATTTATTTGGAAGATACCACAAGGAATATGATGCATATGATAACAATTTAAATTCTTTAGTGGGAGCTCTTTACAACCAATTAAATAACAAGGTAATGTTATACAAAAACTATCATTCAATGTGTCAATTTTAAAATGTTGATGAATTTGATTTTAATGTTCAAGAGATAAAGATGAAAGTTCTATAAACTAAATATTATGATATGAGGATGATCCTGAATGGAATATTTGATGCTATAACACCCTGATATTATGGATTTTATTTTCTTCTAAAAAAATATTCTGTGTTATACCTTGTACCACACACAACACCAAGATTAAAAAAAACCATGCTATAGTTTTGAAAAATTATTATTTACATATGATCAATATAACCTAGAAGTTGGATTATCATGTTTGAATATGAATACACAAAATATTAAATATATATGGAATCATTATTCTAATGAAAATTTATTTATCCCTTCCTAGGAAATAAGTACTAAATTTCTAATGATAAGAATGATATCATATATACTTATGAATAGTAGATGTTTTAAAAGGTTCAACTTCTATCAAAGGGATTTTCCATTATATTTTTTATTTTAATTATAATTTTATATATCTAAATTTATGAAATTGAGTTTGATAAAATGGCCTCTTATGTTTCTTCACCATATCAAAATTATTTTATGTATAATTTTTTTCTTAATCTAAAATTGTTTGTTTTTCACTTAATGATGAAAATATCAATACAATGAATAAGGTTATATTATGACATTACCAATATATAGGAATGAAACTAAAATTTTGGAAAAAAAATTATATGAAAAACTTAAAACTAATATGTAACATATTGGATTTAAAATTATAATATTGAACTTAGATATCTATGATTGATATTTTAGAAATATATGTAATAGTATTTTACATATGAAAACTATTTTTAGTGCTTCCCTTTTAATAAATAATTTCATAGTTTTCCAATCAGTTATGGTTTTTTATATAAAATAAATCTATTTTTATTTTATTTACTATAATTAATTAAATTTTAATTAAAACCAGACAATATATTAGTTTAAAACATTTTTAATGCATAAAGATGTTAGTTTTATAATAAGTGTTTTTTTGCATTATGCAGACTTATATAAAATTTATTTTTTATTTTTTTGAAATTTAATCTTATAAATATGTTTCAATATTCTTTAATATAATTTACTAAAAAAATTAAATGTTAAACTTAATTTTTGGTAACAATAAATAGTAACCATTATAAAAGTCATTAATCATGGTAAATAGGAAAATGAGTTGCAGTAGGGTTAAAAAAATGGAATAAGTTTCCAAAACCTCTAAAACACATTCCTTTATTTTATAATATGAGTTTATTTTTTCCAAAACAATCCAATATTCTACAATATGTCAATTTAATTCCATTTTCAATTTATAATGATCCTTGTATTGTTTTAAGTAATGAATAAGTCTGAAATGTTACTATATTTTAATATTTATACTTAATTTTCAAAGTAATAAAAAGGTAGTATGAATGGTATAAAATAGTTATTATTATGTTGAATAAATTAATTTTATGTTATTAAAATATTATTAACTTTTTTTCATGGTATAATTACATAGAACGTGTACATATTACTGATGCTACGCTTGTGCAAGTGGGATAAAAATCAAAGTAACTTTTTTTTAAAAATATTAAAAGTGATCTGTTTTGGATAATTTATAGTCTTTTAAGATTATAATTATTAATGGTATTTAGTGTTATAAAAATTTAAATTTTAACTCTATTATTTACTTGATTTCGTTAAAGACAAATTATGATAATAGTTCTAAAAAATAAATTAAATATATATAATGATAAGTAATATTTAATAAAATGAATAAGGAATCATAAAAAATATATCATGATTCAAGTGGAATTTAATTTTTTTATCCAAATAATTTTAGTACATTTTCATCCACATTTAATTTTTAAATAACATTTATGATACTTAAAGGCTATGTATTTTTGAAAGCATAAGTGATTTTTTCCAATAAAAGGGACATAATATTACCCTTTCAATGATACATATTATTTATATTTTGAATTAAACCCATTACCATATATATATCCACACATACCATTACACATTACCAATCCCTTAGTGTTTATTTAAACCTCTTCTCCAAAGGTTTTAAGTTCAATCTAGAGAATGATACCCTAAGAAGAAAAAATAGTCATTTCTGATATATTTCATCTTTCTTTATTCTTTACCCTTCTTCAAATATTATCTGAAAAACATAACATAATAACATTAGTAAATTTAAAATTATAAAATAAATTTTTAACTATTCCTCAATATTCTATCTTATTTAAGCCTAATGAAAATTAAAGACAACACCCATGCGTACATATAGACTACCGTAATGATAAAGCAATATTTTTTTTATCATTACCATATATCGTGGGTTATTATAGAGACATATTTTTTGATTTATATGTTATATTTATTATATAATTATTCTTTCTAATGATTAATTATTATTTATCACTTTTTTTCTATTCATTTAAAAATGAAAGCATCACTTATGTGTACATACAAACTGGAATTTTTACAAGGTGGTTTAATTCATTTTCATTAACTAAGTTTATAGAATGTTTTAAATTTGTATATAATGAATAAAAATAATCTTTATTATATTATTGATAAAATTTCTATAATGAATCCATGACCAAGATACAATGATATATATCACCAAATCAAAACATATGTGCTGAAAAGAACAGTTAACAACCCAAATATATATTTTAATAATGAATTGTTAATAAATTGATAATTGATTATTATAATGGAATTATATATGGTAAAATAAGTATAAATATTTTTATAGACTATATTTATAATATTCATATAATTATTATACCTTAGGTTTCATCAAATATAAAGCAAGTCGGTACATGATGTATGAGTTTCTTCTCATGTTCCCATATTTGATACATGTTTTCTATTATTTATATATATTTCTTATTATATGGTATATATTATTTTGATGTGATGTATTATATCATTAATATATTTTTTCTATTGCATTTAATGTTTCATTTCAATTTTTCTCTTTCAATAGGTTTCTAATCAAATGTTATAAAAGTTGAAAGGGTTTTCTCATCACAATTTTCTTTCTTTGAGACATATGACATATTCAATAATTATTTTATATTGCATAGTTTTAATGATATTTTATTATTTCATAATTTTTTTCATAAAAATATTTTTTATTCACAAATACATTTATGTATTTTTCTTTCCTTAGGTATTAATTTAATTTTACCATGTTATAAGGTCTTATGGTATAATCCAACTGTTTTTCAGGATTGTTTATATTTTATTTTCTATTATGGGATGTTATATTTTATTTTTATATGAAAAACCATTTATTTTATTAATTTATGGTTATTTATTTTCATCTAAGTATTATTACAATTTTACTACACTTTAATTATTAAAATTACTGAAATTATGTTTTCAAAAAATTGAACTTCTTTATTCATTTATATTGGGAGTATTTTCCATCCATATCAATTTTATTTCATTACATATTATGTAAATTAATCATTTCAAAATAAATCATAGGGATCACTTTTTAATTTTTAAAAAAGTATGAAATGAATGACTTTTTTAACATACACAATATAAATACATTTTCCATCTTACATGTCCTCTCTAAATTGTGAACGTAACGGCTCAGACCACCGCGGTCCATTACATGGTCATAATATAGTGTTTGGGGTCTTCTGTGAGGCAATTATATCTCATTTCATGAGTTTTTAGAAATTCATGTTTTTCCATCGGTAGGTTGTATTTTTGACTCAGTGTCAGTTGGTGGTATTTTTAGGTCACATCACTAGATTAGTGTTGGTGACTCAACATAGGTAGGTCGGGCATTGGTAGGTTGGATGTCGGCGAATTTCATTGGTGAGTTAGGGGTTGGTGGGTCATGTAGGTGACATGTTATTAGTGGGACACATCGGTGACTCACTGGTGGGGAGTCATAGTCGGTGACTCTTGTCGGTGAATCCCCCATCGGTGAGTAATTTCTAGGTTTTTCCAGTTTTTCTAGTTTCACCCATGTTAAGTTTTATATGATGTAAATTGACATTAAAAACATGTTTGATAATTTCTAAAGGCATTTCTTGGGATATTAATTATATCTTTATATCTTAATTCTCCCGAGACATTGATGTAGTCAAACTACATAATCTCGACCCTGATCATACTTTAACGGCCCTTCAACTTGTTTTCCTTTTGTTGAAATATGATCTGGCTCTTCTAAGATGAGATCTTATCTCCCCAGTGTGATTCTTTTTTTTCTTGGTGTGCCCAGAGCCTTTCTTCTCCATAGAGTCAAGTATTATGTTCTGACTTTCTGATTCTTTTTCCCTTGGAATCTGTTGCTTCTTGTGAAACCCCTTGTTTTGGTGCAAGGGGTAGTTACTGATCGTCTATTCTTTGAGGTAGGGATTACATAGTCTTTCTTTCTTTGTGTATCATTTGAGGTGGGTAAACTAATCTACCCTTGTGTTTACAGTCAACTCCCATTGTTATGAGGGTAATCTAACCTATTATAACGATAATTGGACCTGTTATGATAATAGGTTTTTTATCGTAGTAATAATTAAGAGGTGGGGAGATGATTATGATCATCGTATTTTTTAATTTGTTATATTTGGTCCCTTCTATGAATTGTTTTCATCGTATAACTTAAAAAAATCATGGTTGTTATTGGTCTCAGTTTTCACACCATAATCATGAATACTTATTGTTAATATTTTTTTGAATGACTATGAAAATGAAAACTTGAGTAATCATGTATATCTAGAAACTTAAATGGATACCCCATAATTAAACTTATTCTATGATAAAACCTTATTTATGAAAGTGGAATTAAATAACGAGTGTGTAAAATTTGAATACATGTTTCCTTATTTGTTGTGGATTTGTGTTTCATGTGGATCATTTCTGTATTGTGTGGGTTTTGTGGTGCTACAGTGGGAAGCATGACTATGGGTACAGGTGTAGTAATGGGGATGGTTCTATAGGTGTGGTGTGGCATATTTGTCCATCAGGGATACTGTTTTTGTGGAGTAGAATTGAAGATATGTGCATGAGCTGGTGCATGTCGTGTAATGAAATATCATATTGAGAGTTTGATTTATTTTCAAATGTATGAACTTGTTGTACAATGGGTTTTCATTTGGGTTGTGTTTTGGATTTTCAAAAATGGTCTATTTGTGCTATGGGACTTTAACCTATTTGAGTTTTATTATTTTGCTGGATGTAGTTCTTTTTGCATAGTGGGATTTCCAAGGATGTTTTCAATGGGATACTTTTAAATAAGGATGGTGTTACCTTTTTTGGTCATTTCTCCTGTAGTTTCTAGAAAATTTTGTCCAGTGTGTGTGGGTTATGATGTTACTTGTGGTCTATTGTGTTTGGAAGTTTTCTAGGTATGGATGGAATAAATAATTAAATTAATTGATTAATGCAGAGTGATAATTGGTAAAATTAATTGCCCATGGTTATGAATTTTGTCTGTGGATGGATGTGTGGTTTTTCATTATAGGTGGAAATATGGGCAGTTTTGTGTGTATAGGTTGTTTTTTTGAGAACCCATAAGTTAGTCTAAGTGTTTGGTATGTATATATATACTTGTAGTTACTTGTTATTTCTATGTGTACCCCACTATTGTTGAGAACTATATTCCAAACACCCTCATTTGATAGGGGAGGGCATTTTTACCAACATCTCGATGGGAGGATGGATGGATGGTTATTGGATTTTCATTCCTTCCTCTTCTAGGAATTAGTATCCCAAGACGGTTTGGGCAGGTTGGGGTGCAGTTTTAAGGCCCGAGTGTCTGCAGGGGTGGTGTGTTTACCTAGTATCATTGGTATGAGATGTGTTTTCCATTCCCAAGTGTCTTCAAGATGAAGTTTTGGTTTTCTAGACCAGGTGTCTGTGAGATGGATGTGATGTTCTTATAGATCATGTGTTTGTGCGTTGGATGTCATATGTGGCCCATGTGTGTGTGGGCAGGTTATGGCGGTGGGGATTGTGGAAGAGAGTGGCATCGTCGGGATGTTTACCATTAGGGATAAACAGGTAACCAGTGGGAGGTGGTGTGGGGTAACCTATAATAAATGTGATTATTATATTACATTACATGAAATGTGTTATTTTGTGAGTGTACCTTGGTAATATTTGGGGTGGATAGTAAACCTTGTTTGGTGATTTTGGGTTTTGTTGTTTTCTCATGGGGGCATTAGTATGCTTCTCCACTTGTGCATGAGAGACATTGGTTTTCCCTGCTGAGTATACTTTTATGCTAACCCTATGTATATAAATTTGTTTTCAGGTTTCCAGGGAGATTACATAGACCATGTGGGACCCTACAATCTTGGGCATTGGGATAGTTGTTGTGTCACTAATTACCATTGTTATTTTTGTATTTACTTAGTATTTTTTCATAATATTTTGATCATTTTTACATTTAACGTGCATGTGGGGTGGATTTATGATTCTATTACAAATATGAATTGGATTTTTTGAGGTTGATACATGTTATCTCTCCATAAAGGTTAATATAGAAAGTTTAATTCATCCCATTTTTGAGATTGAATGATTTTGGTGCAGGTCATCACTCCAAGACCTGTGGAAGGTGGGACTCAGGGTTCATTATCTCTTTTTCATCTTGAAGAAGGAAGGTCATTACAATTTTCCATCACTTCCCTCATCATGATGAAAGAGGGTCATGATAGAATATTAACAGAGGAAATGGTTATGATATATGAAGGAGTTTGGAGTTAGGCCCAATGAGTATTGCGTGGGTTGGTATGGAAATAGTGTTAGCTGATCTTGGTGTGTGACATAGGCTAGGGAGGACAAGCTAGGACATGGGCTTTTAGGTCCCCATATAATCTAATGTAAGGACTCTGAGCTTACCGAACGACCAAGTGAGGCTACATTTTTTTTGGGGTGGAAACGCAAGGAATGTTACATGAATCATGATGACATGTGTTCTTTTTTGTTTTTGTAATTTTTGGAGAAATGAAAATTAAACAATGAGTTAAAAAGATTCTTTAATTAATTTAATACTACTCGAGTTTAGGAGTTCCCTGTTTACTTTTTGAACTATAGAACATAGTCATAGGCCACGTGTGTTGTGAGTAGTGGAGGCTAAACAGGCCAACCCAGTCGACCAATGGAGGGTTGACCTAGTGAGGGAGGATGATCAGTAGCTGAACACACATCGTGCTTTCCAATGAAAAACTCTAGAAATGTATGAAGGAATAATTTCAGATATAGTGATAGAGAGTTGGATCGAGGATCAGGTAATCACATTCATCATGACCCGAGCTCTGATAGGGTATTGGGTTCCTATGGTAGTGATCTAGATGTGGGGTGTTGTGCATCTGTGGTAGACGCTCTACCTAGGGGAGGGGAAAGATTCATATGTTTTATGTGTAGGTTTTGAGAAGGACGTCAATGCAAAATAATTTTCTTTGACAATAAAGAATGGGATGAGCCAAGAGTAACTCTCCCTACAACAAGGAGTGTATGTCAGTATGGGAGTTAAGGATCATGTTCAAGGGTATCCTTCACTTTTCTCCAAATCTCTTTATAGATGAGGATTCATGGGTGAGATTCTTAGAGGAGGCACTCCATCCTTCCCTCTTGTACGCCTTTACTGCCTTTACATTTTTGACAAATTTAGAGTTCCATAAGATGGTGGAAGTGGTTGAGTGGATGCACTATTGAGGAGGTATATAGTGATATGAGATCCAACATGGTAATATGAAGGTTAAGGCTTCCAGCAGAATGTATCAGGCGCTAGGGCCTTTGATGTTTAAGCTAGTGTGGAGTCGACCTAAGCAGTTTCAGTTTCGACCTTATTTTATCTATTCCTTTCTCATAAGATTCGTACTAAGGTGCTTTTAATGTGGAGGCCTCAACAGACTTTAGAAATATTACCCAGTTCAATCTCAATATGGTGGATGTGGGTAAGTTTAGTGTCCACCACAGTAGCAGTTTCCAGCCAGGCTGTTTCAGCAGTAGGGACAACAGGCTCCTACTCTACCAAGGGGAGTATGTGCTGGTGGAGGCCAACCTTAGGGTTATCCTCAAGAACCTCAACCTATAAGTGTTTAAGGAGGTGGTCGATAGTAGTAGGGTAGAGGAGTTTGTAGTGGTGAGTTTCAAGCCTCCCAGACAACATTTTCAATGGGGCCAGAGACTGTTCGATATATGATCAACTTGTTTATTACTCCTGTTTTTTCATTGATTGATTCAAAATAATCAATCTAATTTTTCACACCTAGACTAGAAAATACTATGGGACTAGAAATATAATTCCCTTACTTGCTCTTATTTTTTATTACGCCAATCATAGGTCAGACAAACTTTCTTGATGTTTTCTGATGATGTAGACTGATGTTGGGGCCACATCAGTCATGTGGGGAAATTTTTCTATTACAAATGAAACCATAATATGTCATACATATAATCGACTAGTTATAATCTATGAATGAAATCATTTAATGATTCTGGAGCAGGGTCATGTTTTCATTTGTGTATGGCTAGCGTGATGCTTTCGTTGGTGAGAAGAGTTTTCTGGTGGGAACCCAATGTGTGGAGCCTCTTCCATAAATGTTTGTAGACTTGTTAGTGTAATTAGTGAATGATGAGATGGTGAGGTTTCCAATATTTTTTATGTAGTTCTTGGATGTATTTCCTAAGGATCTTGTGACTCTACCCCTTGATGCGACATTGAGTTCGGGATAGACTTGCATCCCGGTGGTTCTCCATGTTTGACGAATTCTTATTGGATAGAACCTTTCTAGCCACGAGAGTGAAGGATTTAGATTGAAAATATGATTATGAAGGGATTTATCTGGCCTAGTGTATCATCTTGGGGTGCTTTTTTCTTATTAAAATAAAAGGAATATGCTGGTCTAAGGATGTGCGTAGACTACCAGAAGTTGAATCAGGTGATGTTCAAGAACCATTATGCTCCCCCAAGAATTACGGTATTTTCGACTAGATGATGGGAGAAATTTGGTTTTCTAAGATCGATTTGCATTCTTGGTATCACTGATTAAGGGTTATGGATGGTTAAATTTAGAAGACTACATTAAAATGAATGTATGGGGACATTGAGTTCATGTTTATGTTGTTTGGTGTTACAAGCACACTAGATGTGTTCATGGGACTTAAAAACTCCATCTTTCACTTCATAGACCAGTTCATCATCCTATCAATCAATGGAATTCTGATCTTCTCAAAGTTAGAGGAGTAGCATTTTGAGAATATCACATCTATCATTGAAATCCTTCGATGCCAAAAAATCTTTAGAATGTTTTCTATGTTCATGTTTTGGACACGGTAGGTCCACTTCCTTGGACATGTGGTGTCTCAGTAGGGTGCAGTAGTGGATCTATCGAAATTAGAGGTAATATTTTAATAGGTAGATCCCAAGAATGTGGGTAAGGTTTTCCTTTTTTCTTGGTCTGGTGGGTTATTACCAGAGATTTGTACAAGATTTCTCTTGAGTTGCAGCTCTGTAGATGGATCTGACTAGAAAAGGCCAATGTTTTGTATGGAGTGAGCAGTGCCATGAGGCATCTAAGTATTTTAAGGGGAAGCTAGTCAGTGGTCTAGTTTCCAAAGGAGGGTGTGATGTTAATGATATTTAGTGATGCTTCTCATCTAGGATTGTAACATGTATTGATGTAGTATTGGGGAGTGATCTCTTATGGGTATTGGAAGTTACATCCCCATGAACGTAACTGTGAAACCTGTGATCTAGAGCTAGAAACAATCGTGTTTATACTGAAATTATAGTGGAATTACCACATTGAGGAGTTCTTCAAGGTCTTCACAAATCATTACAGCATGATTTATATCTTTTCTTAGAGAGACCCAAACATGCAGTAGTAGAGGTGGATGTAATTTCTCTAGGATTAAGACATCAATAACTCTTACACCTTAGGAAAGGGGAATGTTGTGTATGATGATTTGTCCAGGAAGTCGCATAAGGATGTTGTTCAGGAATATGTAGATGCTTGGAAGGAAATAGAGGAGTAGGATGCCTTGTACGTAGATGTAGGATTGGATGACTATAGAGGCTGTCTTCTTTAGATGAAAGTGAAGTCATATCTAAGGTAGCATGTGGAGGAGTCTTAATGGGGAGACTCAGAGGAAGAGGTAATGCATGCTCACATTGATTGGGGTGATGCTCTAGAGGGATGATCAGAGGATGGTCATAAATAGATTTTTGAAAATGGGAAGCTATTTTCCTTGTGTCGATGCACAGGGGAGTTCTACATGGGTTTTTTATCTAACCCTTACTGGTACACCCAATAGTTTACAAGATGTATCATGGATTGAGAGAGAATTTTTGGTGTCCCAAAATGATGTGGATTATGGTGGAGATTGTGGAGTGGTTCCTAGTGTGTTATCTAGTGAAGGCTGAGCACTGTGTACCCAATGGTTATTATATCCCATAGATGTCTCCGAGTGGAAGTGGGATGAAATCTCAATGGATTTAATCATAGTGTTACCCAGGGCTCAGGGAGGATGCGATGAAATCCGGGTAATAGAGGATCGACTAATTAAATATGCTCACTTATTTGCAATTAAGGATTTGAGCATAGATGATTTCTTAGCGCAAATGTATGAAGATGAGGTAGTACAGATTCATGGAATTCCAAGATCCATTTTCTAAGATTGGGATACACAGTTTACCTCACGAGTCTAGAAGGGATTGTAGTATACTTTCTTCAATCAGTTATGAATCAACACCTCTTGCCACCCTCAAATATAAAGGGAGATAGAGTGGACCACACATACACTAGAAGATATGTTATGTGTGTGTTTTATGAACTTTCAAGGATCATTGGTATAAAAATTTCTCATAGTATATTTCACATAAAATAAGTTAAATCACTCTTCCATTTGTATGGATACATTCAATGATTTGAATGGAAGACCATGTTGTTCACCCTTATGCAGGAAAAAAGTTGGGGTGATCGCTGTTTTGGGTCAAGAGGTGGTGGAGGGCATGGTTGAGATGTTTCAACTCATGCATGAGAGGATGAAGGATACTCAATACCAGCATAAGTCTGATGCAAATCATAGGAGGAGGTCCTTGGAGTTTGAGTTTGGATACCACATGTTCTTGATGGTTTCCACGTGACGTGGGGAAAAGGGGTTTGATAAGGTGAAGAAACTTTATCCCTGTTTCATTAGACCTTTTGAGGTACTGGGGAGTTTTGACAAGGTGGCATACCAGATGGTATTGCCACCACAGTTGGAGAGGATCCATGATGTTTTTCATGTCTTCCGGCTTCATTGGTATCTTCGCAATGACTCCAATGTCATTTAATGGGGAGAGTTGGATATCTAAAATAATGAAATGGTCAGGGAGTGACTAGTGGAGATCCAAGATCGCCTGTATAAGGTGATGCGTGGAAAGACAATTCCATTGGTTCGGGTGTTGTGGATGTGTGGGGGCCTAGATGAGAGTAATTGGGAAAAGGAGATGCAGATGCATACAGAATACCTAGAGATTTTTTCTAGTTTTTCTTTTTTGTTTTCCTTTGTGATGTAGTAAACAAACCTTGTTTTCTATAATATAGGTTTCTTCCTTGTTCCATAATTTGTGATGAAATAATAACATGAAGAAAGGGGAGGACCTACTTTGTAATTGAGAAACATTAATTGATATGTGTTTAAACTTGTGCGGCTGAGTCAATGCAACCCATGGCAGATAATATCGTTACATGGTGAAAGGAATTCCTTAATTCTTGTATCAAGATATGTTAGTGTTTGTGTGATATATGTTATTAAATATTGGGTTAGAATATATTGGAGGATGTATTCTTAGAAATTTTTGTTTCACTCCAGCTTTCAAACAACATAGGGTGGTTTATCCTTAACAGATATCTTACGGGGTAGTTGTTCAGAACCCTATTTATTTTGGGTTTGGTTTTGAATTCTAGAGGGTCATAATAGTTTGATATGTATTTGATCTGACAGCCCAGACCTCCCCAGTCTATAAAAGTTTCAATATCTAGTTTTTTGGGTGTTCAAGGAGGCAACAATAGCATATTTTATTAGTATTCTGAAATTCTAGGTTTTCTATTGGTTGGTCGCATCGGTAGGTCACATCGGAAGGTGGTATCTATTGCTTGTGTCAGTAGCTCAACATTAATGAATCAAAATTGGTAGGTCACATTGGTGACTTAGAATCGATATCTCATGTTA